>BSBN01000704.1:3415932-4856864 GCA_027924645.1 Cunninghamia lanceolata | reverse complement strand
CCAACAGGCAACAAAAATAGGCACAAAGCCTCAAAAAGCCACAAAACAATGAACTAACAACAGTTTAACAACATAACCACAAAAAATAGAGTACGAGATTAAAACATAAACTAAAAAACCTAGCTAAGGAGATTCTTCCAGTCTTCATTGAGCAAATCAAACAAATTTTCCTTATTATCCAACAGAGACTCCTCTCCCTTGGCCCGATCCTCGTGCAGCACCAAAAATGTAGCAGCAGCCCTGTGTGAATTCTTCAACAACAGATTGATTAAAGCCTTCATTTTTGTCTCCACGACAGCAACTCAAGTCTTGACTCCTGCCAGCTCCTTGTCCAGCCTCCTATTGTCCAACTCCATCCTGGGCACTCATAACCTCTTTGTCCGATGTCTCCAGAATCTCTGTCTTCACCATTTGTGTCATAGTAGGAGTTATTCATGGAATCAAAGTGGGCTAGTACCCTCATTGTCCTAAACTGGGGCAGTCTCCTCATTTTATATTTCTTCCTTCTTCCCCCAAGACTTCCTGCTCTGAATTGGACAAATAATCTACAATATTCACAAATTTGGGGTTTATCCACCAGGCCAGTCTGGAGGATCTTCTTTATGCTCGGAGTCCTAGCAGTTGCATGTTTGCCAACTGCTCTTTCTTTCTCCACCCCAGTCTCCTCTCCAACTTGCTTCTCCTCTCTATCCAACCTCTCATGAGTTGGTTGTTCAGCCTTTCCACTCTTCATGTCACTTATGCTGTGAATCTTCCTAGCACCTTTACTCTAGTCTAGAGTCTCTCTTTTGCGTTTCTTGCTACCACGTTTGAGGGAGTTACTCTTTAAATTGCACAGGCCCTCTGTTGCTTCCTCTTTGGACCTCCCATGGGAACTCTCCCCACCAACCTAAACAAGGGCCCGCAGAGTGCGACCTCCTGAAACGGGACCTAGACTGGGAAATACCCTTAGAAACCTGAGGACTCGGGATAGGGGCCGAGGAACTCAGAGGCATATTAGTGGGAGAATTAGGCGACGAGGGCACATAGGTATTTTTCCCTATCCCATCTACCCAAATGCCTCACTAAGAAGGACTTTGTCTTTCGGGTCATCAATGGAACTGTCTTCAACCAGCCTGGCAGACGGGGGTTTTGACGAGAAGAGAGCAAGATGGTACTGGTAGAGGCAGAAAATTAGCCCCTGATGTAGAGGCAGGGAAGAGATCACAGGGTTACCTTCATAGGATTTTTTAACTTGGGTCATCGAAGCCTCCAGACTAGACAACAAGGAGGGAAAATTAACTTCAACTTTGTGGCGGAAGTGATTCAAAAAAGCAAAATGGTAGTGATAGAAAACCTTATACCTTCCGTCTAAAGTAAAATACTTCATAACCAAGAAACAAACCCGGTTCCAAGGGACTTACTAGGCAAATCCCTTTCGAAACCTCCTTGTAATCTTATATGCTTTTTCACCCTCTCTGAAGAACAACTTCATTCCTTCAATGTCTTGAACCCTCATCTACTTCTTAAGCCTATTCCCAGAACAACACAACCTCGTAGCTTTAGCAATGGCATCCTCCGAAACCTCAAACTGGACACCACCACTTTCACCACCCTGTTGCTATCCCATGCGGCAACAAATTGAACTGATAAATGTTCGTCATATCTGTTTAGGCCTTCGATAAATGGGGTAACTCCTTCTTCATACGCAATACTCCACACCTATGCACCCTCCCTAAATTCTCCACAGTTCATGGGTTTAGTTCTCACCTTATCACCACCCATCTTCCTAACCCAACTAAACTCCAGATCGCAAATGTAGTTGCAGAGCCAAAGGGAGAGACAGTTGAATAATCTAGAAAGGGAATTAAAAAACATTAAATCAAGTTCCTTGCTCTTATTTCCATGCTTGTCCTTCATCAGTTTTGCACGCGTTCGAGACATAAATGCTTTATAGGGTGCGCTCGTGTGTGCCATTCAAAACCATCATTCCAGGAGGTGGCCAAAAAGACTTTCAAATCCATTGGATCGCCTATCCATTGTGAGAGGTGGCCAATAAGTCACATCTCCTCTTGAAGTGAGAGCTGGACGAAACATAGCAGCACCAAGCAATACTTATAATCATTACTATCATGATGAATTAGGAAGGCGCTTATTTCTGTATACTAGCAATAATGCTTAGAGGTAAATTATCTACATTTTTTCCAACACCTTAGGGGGTTAATGTTTATCCTAAAGTTAGCTAGAAGGTCTGCCGATTTATTTCCCTCTCTATATATATGTCTCACTTCCCTTCCTTCAAAGTTAAGTAGGAGGATTTTGATATCCTGCACTATATCCTCCATCTTCCACCCCACTTTGATTTTTCCTTTGACAACTTCTATTACAATCTTGGAATCCCCTTCAACAATGATGTTTTTTATACCCATAGCCAGGCTATTTTAATTCCCCATAGAAGAGCATAGGCCTCCGCCATATTATTGGTATTAACACCTAGGCTTCCAACATACGCAGCACAAAGGGTATCCTTCTTCGATCTTATTAACCCACCCCCGCTGGCCAACCCTGGATTACCTTTAGCAGCACCATAAAAATTAAGCATAAGCCATCCACCCAGGGAGGAGACCATTTTGTTCCAGCCCTAGCTTTTTTCCTACTATCATCCACCCTACGAATGCTCATAGGAACAACCCACTGATTCATCCACGTGCAACTCCTTAGCATTAGGAGGAGTATCTGCAACTCTTAATGTGTTGTTGCTAATGATGTCTTGCAGCAATTTAACAACCAATCCTAACACTTCCTTAGGCTCCCTAAACTTTTCCATGAAAAGCCTATTGTTCCTTTCTTTCCACAAACACCAGGAGAAGACAGGGGGTATCAAAGCCCATATTTCCCTGCAAACAGGATTAGAAAAAGGGGGGACCAGGCTCGAATGCAATCCCCTAATCCATCGTTCCAGCACCACGGAACATCAATCATGACCAGAACTATACTCCAAACTTCCCAGGAAAAATTGCAATGCAGAAGGATATGGGGTACATTCTCCTCTTCTTTCATACAAAGGATGCATCTATTTGGGATTTGGAATCCTCTAATCTGGAGGTTGTTAGTTGTAAGAATTTTATTTTGCACCACTAGCCACCAAAAGTGGTTGATCTTTGGGATTAAATTGTGATTCTAGATTTTTCTCCAAAATGTGTCAACATTTTGAGGGAGGAAAAGATTATAAGCAGATTTGACTATAAACCTCCCTGAGTTTTCAAGGGCTCGGAGGATTTTATCATTATGAGGAAACAAAGGGATTCTACACCCTTTTAAGGAGAGTTGGATCTCTTCAGCAGCCCTAATAAGATTGACCCTTCCTTGACAGTAGCAGACATCAGCTTCCATCCCCTTTTGTCTAGCAGGAAATAGTCACGAACCAATCCACCGAAATGGTGCACCGCTATGTTAGCCAATTCCATCATATTTTGCATGTTCTTTAACAACCCTCCCTTAATCCCAATTGTCTTCCCAAAACCTTATGCTACCTCCATTTCCCAACTTCCATTTAACACCCCTTAAAAGTATTGACCTGTATTTTATGACATTGTTTCAAATCACCGACCCTCTGGGAAATTAGGAGATATTAAAAAATCCTTAGGGTTCTGATTCCCAAAGTACTTAGCACACATAAGTTTTCCCCAATCCTTGTCTCCTATAACAAGATTCCATCCCACCTTGGTGATCATGGCTTTGTTGAGCAGATTCAACTTTCTTAGACCTAATCCTCCTTGAAGTTTTAGTCTGTAGACTTTATCCCATCCACTGAGGGACAGTCTTTTCTTATCTTCCATGCCTGTCCATAAAACGTTCCTCTATATTTTCTCCAATCTCTCCGCTATATATTTAGGGATTTTAAAAAGAGACAAGAAGTAAACTAGTATTCCTTGTAGGGAGGCCTATTGTAAGAATGTTATTTATAGATGAATTACATGTTATTATTTCATTGCTTCAACTATGACCAAACTGACATCTGGAACAAGTGTGCAAGTATTCCTTGGCCAGTGGAAATGGGGAAAATACATGGGGACTCTCTTGTGATTAACTAATTGAGCCGACCTAGCCTATTTGGAGAGACTTAGGTCCCATGTGTTGTGTTCAGCAAATTATCATTGGTGTTGTGAATCTTGTATCAAGACTGTGGTGTTACCATTTTGTGACGCATGATTAGTGTCAATTGAGTTAAGTGTCGTACAGGGGAGTCGATTGTCAAAAAAATGAATTTGTTTCTCTTCTCCAAGGTTTTAAGCACTTTTTAATTTCAAAATTATTATATAATAATGTTTTATAAGGTCTAGGTCATTAGGCTAAGGTTTAAGTTCCTTTTGAGGGGCATAATTTTTATAAAAAAATTAGACATTTTATTTTCACCTTAATTATGATGACAAAAAATTGGAAAAAGGATTAAGAAAGGTTGTGTAAGTTTTTTAGGAGGTTAAGTGGAGCAGCTAGGAAGGGGACAAGTATCACCTTCACACTCAAAAATGTGGAGACTTGGTGTTATTCATTTTTATTTTCTTTTGGAGGTGATTTTGGGGAGGCTATGAGAAAAGAGTTAGAACAATTGTATAATTTTTTAAAAGAGAGCATTAAAGAGTTATGTAAAAGAAAGAAAAAAAACTAGAGGAGAAAGAATTGTATGTGGACTTAAATCAATCCTCTACAAATCTTGTGAAGTTGACAAGGTAGGCACCAATCTTTGATCTAAACCCTTGAAATAATGAAAAATTAAAATTGTATGTGACTTAAATTTTGTTGTGCTAATTATTTTTAGAAATTGTGCTAGGAAATAAATTAATTGTTAGTTGTTATGTGATATGATTTATGGAATGAGTTTTTCTATTGTTGTTGTGTATTATGTTTTGTGGGTTGTGAAGAGTCTGCCCTCCCCATTGATGAGATCACTCCTTGTGTGGGGTAGAGAGTAGATGTCCTTGTTCGGAGAATTGAGCTAGGTAAGAGTACACATATGTCCTTGTTGAGAGAATTGAGCTAGGTAAGAGTACCCATATGGAATTGTTAGTAAATATTTGTTGTTGTGAATGGAGTGAAGGGATAATCATGGAGTGTGGTTATGTTTGTGTAGTGGGAATGGAGTGAAGAAGTATGCTGAGAATGGAGTAAAAAGGGAGCCTTGAAGAGGAGAGGGATATAAATGAAATTCTTATAAATTATTTTTTCTACTCCCTACAAGTTGATGTCCTCTCTTCCCCTTTAACAAAGGAATTCATGAGGAATTCTTTTGATTGTATTCTTGTGTTTTGTGTATTGTGTGCTATGTAAAATTGTGTATTGTCTGTTGTGTAAAATTATGTTAGTGTGCTGTGTGAAATTGGGTTAATCTGTTATGTAAAACTATGTAAATGTGTTGTGTAGATGCTGTGTAAAAATACCTGTGTTATTTTTTCCTTGGGGCCATAAGGTTGGTGTAATAGTTCTCTCTAGTCCCCATGTGTTTTCCCCAAGCTTGGGGGTGGACAATTGTTGTCCTAGGTTGGGAGGTGAGCTCCCACCGATTGTATAGAATGGTTTTGGCTTAGGTTGCAGTTCCTTGCATATTAAAAAGAAAATAAGAATGATAGATGAAGAGATTATCAAAAAAACATAGAGTTATAAAAGGGAGAAAATTTCTAGACAGAAATGAAATTATTGTATCTTTAAATATATGGGAGGGGGCTTAAATTTTTATGTAAACTAGTTGTGAATTTTGAGTATTGTTATTGTTGAGGTTGGGAAAATTTTGCCTTTGTATTTTGAAAAATAGTACTGAAAAGGGAAAATGTCTATTGGGGTTTTTTTGTACATGTAAAAAAAATGCTTGGCATATTGCTAGTTGACATTCATAGGAAGGATAACTTTGTTATTTTAGTTTCCTATAGACATTTAATTGATTTGCTAAAACAAATATGGTAGTAAAGATTTCATTTACATTCAATGTATATTGTTACAGTTATACTCTATAAATTAAATGAACTTATAGGAAAAGGATTACATTTACCTGACTATAAATGTATGTTTTCTCTGCTACAATCTACATCAGAACAAATGAGAAAAGGAAACTGGACAAATAAGGAAATAATAAACAAGTCAAAAGTAGACATGATGATTCTTTGCAGTGTTAAATTGCTCCTTCAATATTTACAACGAAGCATAGAAGGGAGTTACATAAATGACTATTAAACCCTAGATATGAAAGAAATCAAACATGCAATCATTAAACTTCATGTAACTTCAATTTTGTGAAACAGTAGTGTATGGGTACCCCAGCTGCAACATTATTTTGCAGAAACAAATTCCTCTTTGGAATTTGCCTTTATTCTACCAAACACACTGAAGAAAAAAAGAAAATAAATAAAGATTGTAAAGAAAACTAAGACATAAAACAAAACGTTTCGATTTTTTATTTTGTGTTAGCTGCTAGGAGGTGTGGTTCTGCCAGAGAGGCTATGGCCTCCCTACCCAAAAAGGGTGACCCGTCTGGAGTTTGAACCACTTCTTTAGGGTCCTTATGAGGGAGATCAAACTTATAAGAATTAAAGCAAAAGAAATAAATGGTGATAAGGTGCCAAGGGTTGCCCTTGCAGGCTGCCCCTGGCATATGGATTTGCTCTTTCAAAAGAATACAACTTCCTCATAAACCTTTCACCCAGATCTATTTGGCCACCTATGGAAGAAAACCCCAATCTATCTCGGTTCGTAAACAAAAAAATTCTAGGCAACACAAAAGAATAAGTTTTCAATCTTTCAAACAATTAAATATAGAAGTGCTGCCATGGGAGGGGATATTGTGAGAACTAAACCCTCTTCCCTTGATGAATTTAAGAAAGACCCTAGACCATTTGGTATATCTTCCAGGAAGGTGGGGTGGCCTCTTTTCTTGAAAGTCTAAAAGGGCATGACAAGAACTTATCTCTCCAATTTGCATATTCTTGGGATAACTGACATGTTTGCCTTGGCAGTATAGGATTTGAGGTCACCGAAGATGTCATTGGTCAGGCAACAGGGATGTCTAGCAAAGGAAGTTGTGCTACTAGAGCAAGGTCCCGAACTTGGAAAGTATGATTGCTTTCTTCAAAGAAGGGGAATCTACGATCAAAATTTAGGGGGATTTGAGTGGAGAAGTTTTTGGCTCTGTGGGACTAGGTGTGTATAATGTTAATGAAATATTTTACCCTCGAAGGGCGATATAAAGTTTATTTTCACTATCACTTTGCCTTGTTCAATCACTTTCGTCACAATTCTATGATTAGTTTTTTGTTTTTTCTTTTATCCTCCATGGAGAATTCCATAAGGGTGGCTAGGGAAGCTCATGTGAAAAATCCCAATACCCCGGTCATCCCCCTTCATCAGTGTCTTATCTTTCATCTTTACCATTTCCATATGGTGTTGTGTCCTCCTAAGGCCATTAAGGTCAGTGTCCTTAATGAATCCCCTGAATCCTATTACTATTAGTCCCAATGTCAAGGGTAAAGGGAAGAAGTTTGTGGTGTTTCATAAAAAGGTGGTTACCTCTACTAGAATGATCAATGTCTCTGGGGGATTTGCCAAGAATTGAGGAGATCCAGTATTCCCCATTGGCTGAGACTCCCAACCTCAAACCTGTTAGTAAAACCCCTAAAGGTAAAAACCACTCCGAAGTTGCAAAACAAGAGTCCTAAAATTTAAGAAATTATAGCTAAAAGGGGGAGGTTTCCATAGCTAAGAGAGCTATTGAACTGGAGGAGGGAAGGAGCCACAAAAAATTGAAGGAGGAGAAGGAGGTTGTTTAGTATGAGGTGGCAGAGTCTAAATTTATGGATTTGGATGTGTTAGCTAAGCAGGGAGGAGGTAGTGACTCGATAGAATTGTTAGTAAAGCGATCTAGCGGGTTAGAAGGTCTAGCTGCATAGAGGATATCCCTTCTACAAATCTTCAAGGGATTAAGATTTCAGGGGAGTCAGAATATGAGGAAGAGACCCTGGGAGATGAAGAAGTTGGTACCCCCGAGGTTTCTGTGCAAAGGAGAAGAAGGCACTAGTCTCTTTCCGAAAATGAATACCCCCTACTTGGGAGATGAGGAGGACACCCATGTTAAATAGGAGGACAAGAGTAAATGTGCTTTGTGTGAGAAGACAACGGAGGAGGTTTCTAGCCTCAATTCTAAGGTGATGGAGATGTAAAAAAATTGGAGGGTTATGGTTGGTTTCATAGCTAAAGTTCTTCACCAGTCTACTATTGCTCTCTCAATGCTGAAGGAGTTTGATAACAAGATCCAAGGTATAGGTGTTGATAGTCTGGGAGACTATGAGGAGATGTTCAATTTCCTTACCAAGCATGGGGGTTGAAGGCAATCCTTAGTTTCTTTTTTTGTGTTTTCTGGTGTTGGTTTTTGTTTGAGGTCGGTTTGGTTGATGGTTTTAATTTTTTCTATTTTTCAGCTGCCAATCTACTGTTAATGTGTTATATCTTTCCTATCCGAGGCTTTTGTTCTACCCTTTGGTTCGTTTTGTACAGGGTTCTAGACCCTTTTTCCATCTAACTTTATCAAAAACTATTAAATACAAAGAGAGATCTATGTGAAAATAAAAGAATTTAACAAGAGTAAAACACTTGCATCTTAGTCTTGATCCTCGTCCATTTTCCTCCGCGACCTTGCAACCAGAGAAGCGTTGAAGCTTCTGAATGCATATCAAATGGTGAAATATTTTTGAAAGGTATAGTTTTGATTTAGATAAAGATTAGGGTTAGGTAATTTGTGAGGAATGAATCTCATCCCTGGATGAGAATTCATCTCATATGTTATTTTTTTAGGATTACTTTAATTAATTATTGTTAAGTCTCATTTTAATAAGCAAATATATAATTATTATTTAATGAGTGGTGTGTGCCCGACAAACAACTTGAAATGAGAAATAGAAATAATGGAATTTTGTCTTATTTATTGCTTGATCTAACTTTAGGCCTCACTGGTAATGGAATTATTAAATCCTCCTAAGGATATTTGTCTTGTATAAGAAAATATAACTAAGTTCCTTCTTGGAGCGTAAGATAAATTATGTTAAAACCTGTTAAATAGTAGCATTAGGTTATCATCTTTGGTGATTGTGTTGATATAAGATTCAACACATCTCTTTAAGTAATCCCTTCTTCCTTGCCTACGGGCGGCATGCTCAATGTTGTTTTGCAATGCGCTAACTACTAGTGTGCATAATGTTTGGTCATGATTAAACATGACACGAGTATTAAAATGTGTTTTTAAAAAAAAGGGTTTTGTATTATGTTCATGAGAGTTAGATATGGGCATAACAGTAGGTATCAGAGTAGGGTTTTCCAACTCTAGGAGCTCCAGGTTAAAGTTTGTGCAGTATTTAATTGAGTTTTACCTTGGAAATATAGAAATGCCACGTAAGGTAAATAGAACGCATCCCCACACAAGTGCTTCAGGTGGAGCAGATCCCATGAGGGACAGTTAGAGTCACATCATTCTGAGAGCATTGACCATAATAAATAGCTAGAGTTTGGGCCTCAAATACTACATGCCTTGCAAAGTCTAATAGGTGTGATTAAGGAGAGGCTATTATGTATAGGGAAAATTGGACTAAAGAGATCAAGAATAAATGAATCAAACCCAGTCTTACAATACCTTCAAGAAATAATCAAAGGACAATACAATGAAATAATGCAAAAATAACAAAGATCTTACCACCTATGATTGTATGTATTCCTTGGTTTAAATGTGGATTGCTCTATTACTTTGCATAACCATGGTAGCAAAAAGCAAGAATGTGAGTGCTCCATGATAGTGGATAAATGTTTAACGAGTTGTAATGAATGCTCAAAGCTCAGAGATCATGGAGGGTTTGTGAATGAGAGAAGAGACGTATTTATAGCTTTCAAAAGAATTCAATCAATGGTGGGGAAAATTAGATAGAATTGATGGATGAGATAATTTGAGAAGACATGACGAATATGCAAATGACATGCATACATGCAAAAAGCTTGTTTAAAGAGTTAATTGCTTTCTTGGATAAAAATAATAATTTGATTTTCATAAAATAGAATGGATTTTTTCTATTTAATGAATTGTTTGATAAAAACAAAGATTTAAATCCAATTAGACTCAATGCATGATTTGCTTTTTTAAATGCAATGGATAAATTAAATAATGAATTATTTAATTTATGTGTATGAAAGACATTTAGAAGAAAAAGATATTATTAAAAGATGAGAAGATAAATTAGAAATTAAATAAATAAATTTATTGAATTTGTTGTGCATGATGGAGGAAAAAAGGAAATAAATAAAATATTTGATTTTATTTATTTAGGAGATTAAAAAAGTCAACTTAAATTAAATTAGAATAATTTATTTAATTTTGGAGGAATATTTAGACAATTGAATAAATTAAAATTATTGTTTGTGGATAAGAGGAATTAAAGTGGTGAATTAATTAATAATAGATTTATTTAATTAATGTAAAATAGAAGAATAAAGTGGTGAATTAATTATATAATAGGTTTATTTAGTTAATGTAATATAGAAGAATAAAGTTGAAGAGAATGATTGATTTCATTAAATAATTTGAAATTATTTAATTATTGGTGGAAGGGGAATAAATTGATGACAAAGTGAAATTAATTAAACAATTTATGAATTATTTAATTAATGTTGATTAGAAGAAATTGATGAGAGAATGATGCATATGACAAGATGATAATGTGTTAGTCATTTTTAGGTGTCTACATTTTGCCCCTCTTTGAGATGATGTTGCGAAGTACAAAATTTCAAAGATTTAAAACATAGTTTTTGATTTGGATGGAAGAAGATTGATTTAGAAGATCATGATTGGAAGAAAATGATTAGATTAGAGATGGTGATGCCCTAGTCACTCAAAGAGAGGGTGACAAGGAAAGATAATGGTAAGTTAATGAATAAGATGAATAATGATGATGCCCCCTCGAGAGGATAGGTGGGTTCAAAGAACACAGATGTGCTCTCGAAATGAAAAGAGAGAAAAATGTTAGTTGGTAGAGAGATGTAGATAAAGACAAAAAACTTAGATGAGAGATGGAAGAATAATGGAAAAAGAATAGATGCAATGATGTGGTATGATATAAAAAGCTATGTAGGATGTCGATATTTAGTAGGAGTATGGGGAGATGGATGAGATGGTTTGATTAGGTTATGCTTGAAAAATACAAAGAACAATCCTTATTTTGATATAACATATGGATGTTATGCACCAAGGTATATAAGACCAAGGAAATGATGTATCTAATGTATATGATCGACCACACAAAAAGACAAAGGTCGCAAGCAACCCTATACCGTATAACACCATGATATTGAAGACCATGATATTGTTGGGGTAGGTAGGTTACAAGGATCGATGCAGATGCAAGATAAAAGATAATGTTGATAAACAATGCAACATAAAAGATAATGATGATAAATGAGGCAAGATAAAAGATAATTTTGATAAATGATGCAAGATGAAAGATGATGCTAATAAATTGATAACACACGCAAGCAAGCAAGCATGCACAAATGATTCAAAAATAAACAAGGTGATTGTCCCTACCAAGCTGAAAACTGAGGATTAAGTGATCAAGGATTGATTGGATTGAGTCATGATAATGTTGTCATTGTGGGGAATGATATATCCCTAGAACAACACAAGGATGTGGGAACGATATATCCCGTTGATGATGATTGATAAATGATCGATTGATTGGTTTGACAACAAGGTTGGAACAAAAGCAAAGTATGCTTTTGGATGATTGGTGAGAGTACTTGACTAGATTTATATGGATGAAGGATGACTTGCATTTAGATTATTGCTTGGGTTTTCAGAAGGTTGTAATGTTTTTGTATTTTTTGGAATGTTTTGATTTTTTTAGATGTTTTGATTTTTTTGAATGTTTTGATTTTTTTGGATTGCAGTTAGATAGCCTTAGTGCTAGATACAAATGATGAGAGAACATCATGGATAGGTATACGAATGGGTGATAGTGGATAATGGAGGGATAGGAAGTGTAAAATGGATGGATAGGTAGAAGGATGGGTGATAGTGAATAGTAGGGATAGGAAGTGTAAAATGGATGGATAGGTAGAAGGATGGGCGATAGTGGATAATAGGGATAGGAAGTGTAAAATGGATGGATAGGTAGAAGGATGGGCGATAGTGGATAATAGATGAGAAGTGTAAATAGATGGATAGGTAGAAGGAATGGGCGATAGTGGCTATAATAGATGTGAAATACATAAAGGATAGATGGACGGAAGAATGTAGGATGTGATCTCTAAGGACTATGTTACATAGGAATAACATGTCCTATTCTAGGTATTAGACTCAAAATATCTGTGACAATGCTTGCAACGATAAGATGATAAGATATGTTGGGAAGGGTTAGATACAACAAGAGTTGTCCAAAGCTTGATTCAACATATTACCCCTATCATAACCTTCAAGAAATCAATAATGGAGCAACAAAGATAAGATAAAAGCATTAAACTCTATCTATTACCTATTGAGTGTAATTCCTTGGTGTATTTTGTGAATGTGGATTGCTCAAAATACTAAAGCATAACCATGATAAGCTTGATGGATGGAAGGAATGCATGATTGCTTCAATGAATGCTCAAAAGCGCTGGGAGATATGGATGCCAAATGCTCAAAATCATGAAGGGTTTTGTGAAGAGGTGAATGGGCATATTTATAACTTTCAAAGAGGTTGATCAACGGTGGAGAAAATTAGATGAAATCGACAGAGGAGATAAATTGAGGAATCATGAATGAATGTGCACATGACAAGTGTATATGCAAAAAGTTGATTTGTTGAGTTAATTGCTTTGTTGACTAAAGATAGGATTGATTTTCATAAAAATAAAATATTTTTTCTATTTAATGAATTGATTGATAAAAACAAAGTTTTAAAGACAAGTGAACTCAACTTTTGATTTACTTTTTGACATGCAAAAGATAAAATTAAATATGGAAGATTTTTAGAAGAAAAAGAATAAATTTGGAAGATGAGTGGATAATTAGAAATTAAATAAATAAATTTATTTAATTTGTTGTGCATGATGGAAGAATAAATAAGAAATAAATAAAATATTGATTTATTTTATTTAGAAGATTAAAAAAGTTAACTTAAATAAATTTGAATAATTTATTTAATTTGGAGGAACAATTAGCCAATTAAATAATTGAAATTATTTAATTGTTGCAGATAAGAGGAATTTGAATTAATTAAATAATTGATTTATTTAATTAATGTGAAAAATAGAAGTATAAAGTGGTGACATGAAATTAATTAAATAATTAAGAATCATTTAATTAATGTTGGATTAAGGTGAATCAGGTGAATTAATGTTAGAAGAATGATGTATGCAAGGTGAACAATGGAATGATCATTTTTGGGTGTCTACATTTTGCCCCTCTTTGAGACAATGCATTTCACATTGTTGTTTCAAAGAAATACTGATGATGTGTCGATTACTACTACTCACGACAAGAAGAAAAAGATGACAATGCAGAAAAAGAGGCTAAGAAGGACCAAATCAAAGGTGGAGGCTAACACGATGGAGAAATAAGGGTTGACACAAAGAAAACTAGGACATGGGAGGGAAGAAATTAAAGCTGGCAGGCTATAAGTAGGGCCCAGGGGTCACTTTCAACTCATTTGCACCCTCAGATTTTAGAGATCTTGTTTGCTAGTGCTTAGAATTTTTAGGAGCTCAGAGTAGATTAGTTTGCAGAGATGGCAGACATTCCACAAGAGGATCATCACACAGAGAGGTCCAGGATGCATGGTCAGCTAACAGGAGCACCAAGAGCGGTAAGTACCCCTGGTCGAACCCATAAGTGTATTTATTAGGCTCATTAATGAAGGTAGGTCCTAGGTTTGACCAAAAGCAGTCGATAGGCTAGAATTGCGCTATTAGCTAGTTCTGTGGTGCTTTTGGCGCTCAATGGTACTTTTGGAGTGTGTAATGGTGCTTTTGGCTTTTAAGGTTTGCTTTTGGTTTTGACTAAGTGTAGGTATAAGTTGCACTTTTGGTTAGTGAAATGGTGCTAATGGTAGATTATGTTGTGCTTTTGGACAAAGGTGCTGCTAATGGTAGATTATGTTGTGCTTTTGGCAAAAGTGAAGTGCTTTTGGCTAGGTTTTAGGTGGTCATCAGACTCAACTAGAAAAAGTAACCTCTTTTGGCATGCAAAATGGCACATATGGCAAATAGATTTATGCTTTTGGCAGAAAGGACGGTTCATCTAGAGGACAGAATGGTGCTTATGGCTAACAAAATGGCACTTTTGGCTAGGGTTAGGTGCTTTTGGATTTTAAGGGTTGCATTTGATTTTGAAGTCAAAGAACCTGATTTTTACAAGTGTTAACAAGTTAATCACTGTGGATGCATATTGTACTTCCTCTATTAATGTCCTAAGATTTACACTAGCATTGGTTGTAGACCTCGATGAGGATGAGGACCTATTCCTAGAGGTGATGGGCTTATGGTACATCACTCACATGACACCAGTGCGGGCTCACCATGCTATGATGACTTCTTGGGTTGAGAGATGGCACAATGAGCATAGCTTGTTTCATCTGCTAATGGGTGAGATCACCATCACCCTAGAGGATGTGTGGAGGATTCTGTGCATCCCCATCTATGGGGTGTGGGTGGCGTACAACACAAATAATGGAGAGGCTGCACTAGCTAGGCTGCTGTTGACATGAGATCTTAGGATTGAGGACCATGAGATATGGCCCGATCACATGCATCAGATCTTTGACAGGATACATTTAGTAGTCACTAGGTTGATTGGTGCGGTACTGGTTCCTGATAGATGATCTCGTGAATTTTCAGTTGGGTGGGGCCTAGTCTTGGAGTGCATGTTCACTCATGGTATCAGATATGAATGGGGGCCCTGTGTACTTGGCCAACTTTTTCATGACATGCATCAGGTGGTATACAGGTTTGGATCTAGCTTGGCAGTTGATGTGACACTTTTGCATGTGTGGGCCTAGGAGCACATACCAATTACTAGGCCGATCTCACCATGGCAGAGATGAGGTGGACAACCATTTGTTCACTTATATGATGGCGTAGTAACACAAGGCAACTCAGGGAGCTAACCTATTGGAGGAGGACTTTTGATGAGTTAGACACAGTTATATGGCGTCTATGGTGGGACTGCGAGCTATGGGATGATGATGTAGAGTAGTTGACTTATTGCAGACAGGCTTGATACCTCTTTGGGAGGGCTATGTACATTATTGAGAGATTTTTACTAGAGAGGGTGCTACGACATTTCAGACTTCTACAACCTGTACCTGTGGGAGAGGACATTTTTGCATGGACATGGTGAGATATTCTTGATTGGGGGCCTGAGGTAGTGGTTGCGATGACATTAGGAGAGTTTTGACATGCTTGCCCCAATGGCATGGGACCTAGTGGGTGGAGAAGTGGAGCTTGGGACAACACCAAAGTATGATGCTTACTGGATGACATGTAGATTGACAAGACTAGCCATCCTTGGTGTGATTGGTGGTAGAGACAGATAGGTGGGAGAGCTAGGAGGCAGGAGATTAGAGGCTGGATCTAGCAGGACTATGAGACAGAGGCAACGAGCTGTAGTAGTCATAGAGGAGGTAGGAGAGTAGGATGTGGCTAATAGGATATCCTTGAGAGCCCTAGATAGGCAGATGTAGAGATGGGTGAGGCAGGACAACATGATGTTCCTAGGAGGCCTAGATAGGGTGAGTTAGAGCTAGAGAAACTACAGTGTCTCTTATAGGTAGAGACTCATAGGCAAACCTGGGCAGAGTTGCTCACGGTGAGACTTCACCAGGAGAGGGATGATGTCAGGGCATAGCTACAACAGGCCAGGGTAGCAGCAACAAGGTAGGGATAGGTGCAGGTGTCGGCATAACCATAGGTGCCAGACATGAGAGAGCTAGCCTGTATTACGACAGAGCGAGGTGGGACTATAGCTCTGAGATTACAAGCTAAGTCAACCCTTCAGAGGATGAATTAGGAGAGACACTACTAGGGCTTTGATTGACATAGATCAAACCACCATGAATTTAGTGACAGAGTTGACTCAGGTTCAACATGAGTTGAATCGAGTGATCCGGGAGGTGGACTATTACAGAGGATTATATCAAAGTGTCGTACTAGTGGATCAAAGGCAACCCAGCTTCATAGAGAGGAGCAGATCAGGGGCCTCATCTTCGAGGAGATCTGGGGGATCTGTTATGGGGCCATCACCACCTCCAAGAGGACCACCACCATCAAGGGCCAGGGATGAGCCTTCGACAGTGAGTTTGACACATGGTCATCCTTAGACATGTTGCATAAATTTTGTGATGACTTGATGATGCCTTCGGGCTATATGTATATATTTTATGGCTCTTGGTATCCCATTGTATGACACTTATTCATTTTGTGATATATATGATGAGATGACATGATTTGATGGCCTATATGATGTGTTATGGTGAGACTTATGATGTTTATGGTATATATGATGTATCTGACGCTATGATGCTTATAATGTATATGCTATAGATGTTTGATGAGATATATGATATATGACATGTACTATAATTATGGATTTATGTGATGACATGATATTAGGATCATAGATTTATATGATGTCATGATATATGATGATAATGAATGTTATGGATGAAAAATGATTACATGATATATATGATGCTTATAAATGTGATGTCTAACATGCATGTTTTTGCAGGACTTCTATGTGGAAGATAGACAAGAAGATGAAGATGATGTTAGCATGGATAGAAGAATAGAGAAGTGATAATTGATTGATCTTCATGAACGCGATAGATTTTATTGGGATATATGGATAGATGGAGAGATTTTTCTTCTCTTATGCTTTATAAAATGTAAAGAGCAATCCTTATTTTGATATAGCATATGGATATTATGCACTAGGGTCTATAAGACCAAGGTGATGATGTATCCAATGCATAGGACGTTGACTCTACAAACAAACAATTTGAACTTATTCATACCAGACATAATAGAACCTTGTTGGAAACATGAATAGAAAATAGTCTTACCATAGAATGATCCTAATACACATAAGGCTTGTTCAGGACCTTAGGTGTAAAGGATATTGATATGCAAGATGCTAATTCCAACACAAACAAGATAAATATTAGTCTTGGTAGGATAATAAGAACATCCCACAAACACAACATATGCAAGCAATGACCATGCCCCAATCCATACTTTTATCGCAACATACCAAGATATAGATAGATCAAGGTAGTCTTGATTAGGTATTAGAAAGGAAGAAAAGATAAACCAAAAAGAAATCGACCAACTGACAAAACAAATACACAACCATCATATCTCTTGCCAAAGAGGGTGCTCATATTAGATTGGGCCTTATTGTAGGAAAGATATATCCGTCAAAGGCTTTGGTTTGGTTAAATGGATGTAGCAGATGAGGCAAGCGGTATGCAGACAAGTGATTTTGCTTTAGGAGTAGTCTTTTGTTTCTGACTTGATAAGTACTTGATCTTTCCAAGGATGCATAGTTTGTTTTCTATTTGAGTTAGTCAAGTTGGGGTGGTAGGTGAATAAAATGGATTGTGATAGATGGATGTAGTGAAAGTTTGGATTTATGATGGATTGTGATAGATGAGTAATGTTTACAGAAAAAAAATGAGTGAAAGTGGGATAATTCCTATTGCGACAAAACAAGGATCCATTCCTAGACCCAAGTTAAGGAAATGTGCCCCCATTAAGGTAGAGGATTTATTATGGAGAATGACATATGGGTGGACTAACTATGAATGATGATACTAATGGATAACAATTGACACTGATAATTTCCAAGCCATGATAGATGGGTATGTGGAAATGCAAAGGTCAATAACCTTATTATGGATGGATGGGGTTTTATTATGGAATGGGATGGAATGGTATGGATGAAGACTTAGTAGATGGTGGATGCCGACTCTTACACATAGTGCCTGTTTTCTAGGTTTTCACTATGGTACTTATAAAAAGGTGCCTGTTTACCAAGTTTTCACTAGAGTATGGATTATTTTATTTTTGTATTTATTTTATTTTATTTTATTTTTTTGGATTTTTCTATTTGTTTAATATTTTTGGATTTTTCTATTTTTTTGAATTTTTTAGATTTTTCTATTAGGGATACTCTAAGGATCAAGCATATAATTTCTTAAGATGAACACTATTGATGGGTTCATCTAAAGGAATGCCTTCAGGTGTTGACAATGTATAAGCTCCTAATCCATAAACTATTGTAACAACAAAGGGTCCCAACCAATTAGGATCAAACTTGCCCTTTTTGTCTCGATCCTGTTGATTTCTCTTATTTTCTTTAAGAACAAGATCACCTACTTGAAACCATATTTCTTTGATTTTCTTATTACAGTTGCAATAAAGGCATTTTTTATAGACCTGAAGGTGATTTAGTTCTATAAGACAGCTTTCATCTAGTAGCTCTAACTCATGTGATCTAGCAATTTTGTACTCTTCTCCATCAATGAGATGCTACATGGAAACTTTAAGAGATGGTATCTCAACCTCGATAGTTAAAATGGCTTCAATGCCATAGACTAAAGCATATGGAGTAGCATTGGTTGGGGTTATGATACTAGTGTGACTAGTATGTCCACAAGGTGGGATTGAGCTGCAAATGCCAATCACGACCAACTTCATTGACTGTTTTCTTTAGGATTTTCAATATGGTTTTATTGGAAGTCTCAGCCTAGCCGTTACTTTGTGGATAGTAAGGGGTGGAGAAGCAATACATAATATGGAACTGAGTGCACAAGGCATGAACATCTTGGTTCTTAAAAGGTCTTCCATTATCAATTACTATAGCAAGTGGAATACCATACCAGCAAATGATGTAATGCAAGATGAACTTAGCTATATGTTTACCAGTGATGTATGTCACAGGGATTGCTTCTACCCACTTCATGAAATACTTAGTGGTTGTGATGATGAATTTGTGACTACTGGAGGATGATGGATAGATTTTACCTACGAGGTCGAGTCCCCATTATGAAAATGACCATGGAGTAGTAATAGGTTGCAATTGATATGTGGCATCTTGTTCCATGGTGGGCCAATAGTATCTTGTAGCAACAAATTATTAGCAAGGTTAGGACTGGTGCAATGTGATCTACATACACCTTCCTGAACTTCTCGTAAAGCAACGTCAGCCTCTTTCAAGTTGAGACATATAAGGAGGATACCATCAAGACTCCTTCGGTGGAAGGGTGTTATCATGGAGGTAATCATAAATGTCTTGGTGCCAGGGAGAATTGGGACCAACAAGTTCGCATATTAATTCAGTAGGTGGAACATCGAAAGCTGGTATCAAAAATTGTTCGACCAAGAATTCACAATGCTAAGTATTAGTAAGCATATCTAGGAGGGATCTAACTATTTCCATAGCATCAACAACCTTGTTGTTTAATCTAGGAATTTGTTCAAAGGAGATTTTGGAAAATTATTGCTTGAAGTCATCGACCATCCTTTTATAAAGCAACAATTTTTCATCTTTGGTTTGATATTCATTTGCAACCTATCAAATGACTAATTGGGAGTCTCCATAGACATGTAACTACTTAATATTCCATTGTACTGCCATGTTGAGTCCTGTAATTAAAGCTTCATATTTGTCAATGTTGTTTGTGCAAAGAAAAAGCTAGTCGATATGATTTAGGAATACAGTCACCCTATAGTGTGATGAAGAGGATTCTAGCTCCCGAACCATATTGGGTATACAAACCATCAAAGTAAAGTTGCCATATGACTGATGGATAGAGACTGAATATCCCTTCATCTAGAAAGTCGAAAAGCATAGGGTGTGTATCTGTAATAGGAGCCTCTGCTAGTTGATTGGTGATGACTTACCCTTTGATTGCCTTGCGATAAACATACTCAATATCAAACTCACTAAGAATCATGACCCATTTTTATAATACGCTTGTAAGAGTTGCCTTGGATAAAAGGTATCACAATGGATCTATCTTGGAAATGAGCTTAGTTTGTTGATTTAGCATTTAGTGTTGCAACTTTTGGGAAGCAAACACCATAGCTAGACATGCCCACTCCACAGGAGTATAATTAAGCTAATAACCTACCAAGGTGTGGTTGATGTAATAGATTTCTTGTTCTTTACCAGAATCATCATGTTGTGCTAAGAGAGCACCAAGTGTGGCCGATGTGGTAGAGATGTATAACAATAAAGGTCTCCCTAAAACTGGCAACACCAATACTAGAGGCATAGCAAGATATTATTTCAATTGATCAAATGCTTGTTGACACTTACTATCCCATCTGAATGCTACATCTTCACAGAGTAAGTGTAAAAAAGGTTGACATTTTTTGGCCAGTTGTGATATGAAGCACCTGATTGACTATAGTTTTCCTTGGAGTCTTTATAGTTGTTTTAAATTAGAAGGTGGAGCCATCTCAACTATAGCCTTGAATTTGGCGGGATCTACTTCAATTCCTCTGCAAGACACAATATATCCCACCAATTTCTCTGATGTAACACCAAAGACACATTTCTTGGGGTTTAGTCTGACTTGATACTATTCCAACGTGTCAAATATATGTGCCAGAACCTGTAGGTGACCCACTCTAGTAGTTGGTTTTCCCAATAGATCTTCAACATAATCTTCCATGATGGTGTGAAAAAGGTCATGAAATATAACTGTCATCGCTCTTTGGTATGTTGCTCTTGCATTTTTCAATCTGAAAAGCATGACTTGCCAACAATAGGTACCCCATGGGCATGTGAAAGCTATCTTGTGTTGATCTTTAGGTGCTATGATAATATGATTATAACCAGAAAAACCATCCATTATGGAAAGCATTTCATGACCATCTGTCAAGTCTACAATGATGTCAATATTAGGTAGAGGAAAATCATCTTTTGGACATGCCTTGTTAAGATCCTTGACATCGGTACAAATACAAATGCCCCTAATGACTTTGGATATAGGTACCAAATTAGAAACCCACTCTGCATAGTCAATAAGGTGTATGAATTTCACATCTAGCAAATTTTGAAGTTCTGCCTTAACAAGTAATGCTATCTAGGGATGCATTTTTTGAAGCTTCTGTTTAACTGGATTAGCATTAGGGAATACTACTAAGTGATGGACCACTAATGAAGGGTCTAATCCAGGCATGTCTGCATATGGCCAAGCAAATTTAATTATCCTTTTCATGAAGAAAGCTATAAAATCCTTTTTCTCTTGCTCTGAAAGAGATGCTTCTAGGAAGGTGATCTTTGGATTCTGTGCAGTCCCTAAGTTGATTTCTTGTGATTTCTTGACCAAAAGTGAAGACTTTTCTTGATATGCTGAAGGTAAGGGAAGGTCAAATCTTCCATCCTCATGTGTCTCAGAGAGGTTTTCATTCTTGGATACGTCCTCTATTTTTACTATTTTAGGATCTGATGGCACCACAATGTGGTTTTTGCTAGGGGATCTGATATTTTGATTTTTACTTTTGTGATTGGAGGATTTGGCTTTCTCACCAAAGTATGTTGTGTGGGCTAGGTCCATAACAAATCCTTCTTTGTGGTCACCAAGTGGAATATCATCTTGTAGTCCCATGAATTATGTGAGGGCCTCATCATTTTGAAAGATATCAAGAACGGGAGACTATTGTTGATCCCAATCTATATGGTTAGGGTATACGAGTGAAATGTTCTAGGTTTTTGTCATGTATGTGAAGGATATAGAGGATAACATGAATATGGAAGTCTCTTGAAATAAGTCCATGAGGTGTAAGTAGGAGTCATCAATGGTATCCTCATTAGAAATCACAACTGCGGGAAAAGCTTTCGCTACTTTGTCAAGAATAAACTCAATGTCCGAGGATCATGGTACCTCCTTTCTGTATCCTAAACCATGCTTATTATTTTTCTTTGTCACAAAAATGGGTTCTATGTTTCCTTGTCCATGTAATCCAAGGCCACCTTAACCTTTGTAACCCATGTTCTTAACAATGTGGAGACCTCTGCTATACTGCTCAACTAGTAATGTAACTGGATCTTAGGATTCTATGAATATCCAAGAGGAGATGTCTTCAATGGACTCATCTTCTAACAATCCCCAATGAATGAATACTGTGGTTTTAGCATGTATGACTACTTTTGGACTTTCTTTTGCTATTTGTGGTTTTCCATATGATTTGGGTGATAGAGGCAAGTTCCTCAGATAGCAAGACTTGTGTAGGTCATACTCACCAAATCCTATATCTTTGTACTAAACCTTGATCTTGGGAAAGGGTATAATAGTTGTGGCTTTGGTTAAAGTGCATGGATCAAGATATGAGGATGATGGGTAATGTTGTTAGGGGTTTGATTAGAATTCTGGTATCGACCTTACATGGCTTGACAAAATTCAAAAGGATTGGGGTCCCCAAGGATAGTAATTTATGTACCATTGAAAGGAAATTTGAGGCATTGATGGTATGTGGATTTCACAGCCTGTATAGTATGGATCCATGGGCGACCTAGGATGATGTTTGTAAGGAAGATCAAGGTCCAATACTTGACAGCGAGTCTCTATTACAGTGGGACCAACCTGAATAGGTAGATGGATAATACCTTCTGACTCTCATTCTACATCATCATATGCTTTTATGGTTATACTTTTGCCAGAATCAACAACATCCTCAAAGTATCCTAATTGTTTCAGCAACTTGAGAGAACAAATGTTTAGGCCAGCACCACCATCTATAAGAATGTGTTTGACTTTGCATTGATGGATGTAGACTTTACTATGTAGAGCGTCATTATGGTAGGGATTTTACAATGGGAGGTCTTTTTCAGTGAAAAAAGTGGTGAGGTGAAGCAATATGCCCTATCATGGCTTGGAATTGAGCAACATCAATTTTGTTTGGGACATACGACTCTTGAAGGGATTTCTAGAGTATAGATTTATGTGTGGGTGATGCTCAAAGGAGATCTAGGATGGATATCTGAGATGGTGTTTTCCCTACATGGTCTAAAATGTTGTACTTAGAATTTGGATGGGTATTTGGTGCTACCCCTCTAAGGGAACATAACCATGATGAGTTGTAATGCACAGTCAGGGGATTTTCCCTTAATGGAGAAAGTAGACATGTGACTTTCTTCTATATGACCAATGATAGAATCATAGTAACTTGAGGCATGGTTGACACCTTTACCTTTGTCTAAAGTGTTTCCTTTACCATGAGGTGGGAATGGATCCCTATAGATGTTGAGATCATTGTTTGAAGTTTGTTTAGGAGGTTCATCAAAAGTTACTTCTCCTCTATCAATAAGATTTTGGATGAGGTTTTTCAGTTTCATGCATCCAGGAGTTTTATGTCCTTGATGAGTGCTAGGTAGCACCTAGAACAATACACCTTTTTACCTTGTTTTTCCATCCCTTTTATTCTGTTGTCCTAGTAATTGCACCATAATAGACTGATAAGATTTGTTTTAATTACATTAACAAGAGATGAATTGTTGAAGGTCATGATTTTTTGATTTAAGGACTAATGTACAACAAACTAATGAAAATGTGCAAAAAAGTCTCTCTTTTTGCATCTATAGGTGTAGTTGTGCGGGCAAAGGCAATTTTGAGCATCTATGGAGATGGTCCTAATAATCTCTGGAGCTGACATGAAGGATACTACACCAAACTCAATGTTTTCCCAATGTGTTGGAGGTATTTTGAAGTAGAGGAGCCAAGGGTGGATCACCTCCAGAGCCATACAGGAGTCATGGGTACATCTCTAGAGCTCCTGATGACAGCACACATCTCTGGAGCATCCTAGCGATAGTGCAGAGTCTCTAGTGCCGCTATCAGTCTACATATCTGGAGGCAACTACAGTGCTTCAAAGGTTACTTAGCTAGCACTAGAATGATCAGGTGAAGACTCTAGTTGATTGCTAGGAATCTAATTTCTCTTTTATTGATTTTGCATGAGTTCTTAAAGACTTATTAAATACCTACATTTTAGGGCCTCGTTGCCCAATTGTTATTTAAGTTAAGACTACAAATTTAGTGGGACTACTGTACCACTAAATCCTATTTCAGTTTGCATGATTTTACTCTGCAATTAAAACAATTGTTAAAATAAGAGATTGATGATATCTCATAGATAAATTGATAGTTAGAACAGATAGATATCTCATCGCTTGATTTGATATATGTTAAGGAAGAAGTAGCAAAAAGATAGACAAATTATTACTATTAGATTATTGTAATCTCCATTTTTCAGATTCAACATACTTTCTGAATACAAGCATACTGATGAAATTAGACCAAAGAAAGATTGTGTTATTATATTTATGTACTGAGTTTTTGCTTTAGTCTTCAGTCCTGAGGGCGAGGAGCAAGGGCCCACTACCGCCATCAAGACAGGAGGCTAGTATTTATTTGTTTCATTGTCTTGTTTCGGATTCTATTAGGAAGATAGTTTATTGCTTTCATAAAGATAGATTTATTTCTATTTAATAGTTGTTTCTAGTAAATGCATATTTTCAGTTGTATGGATTAGAATAGGTCAATTTCAGCAATTTATTGTTTCAACATTATTTTAGTATTTTCATAATTTCCTTTCATAGCAAACCAATTAGCAGTATTAATATTTGAAGTAGATAGATCAGTAGAAGTAGTTAGTGGACTGGTAACTAGGGAACCCCTTATTGCAGATAGCCTAGGACACAACCCTGGATTTGACACATGAAAACATGATTAAATGTTGAGGACCAATGACCCTTGTCAGTCCTTTTACTCTATGGTATTCACATTATTCATTGTCTTTATACCAAGAGGGTTTGAATTGAGGTTCATCATATTGATGTGCTTCGGGTAGTGTGATGAGGCCATTTTGGACAAGTTTTCTTAAGATGGATTCAATAGGTTCTCCCAGCTTGGAGTGAATTTGTGTCTAGGCATTGAGTCTTGTTTGGGTTGTTCTCTAGGAGTTGATATGACATTTTTAGATGGTTGAAGATTGACAGGTGCCTGGACATTTTGAATGTGTTTAGTATCCACAAAACCATCATTGACAATGTTTTATTTTAAAACCAAAAATGAGGCTTTTCATTTGATTGTTGAGTATTGTCTTTGGTTTCTTTGAAGATTTTGACTAGTCCTTTTGTGATTAGGGCCTTTTATATGTTTGTTCCCTTAGAGATAATCTCTTCAAAAGAATGTGCACATTGGACTTGTAGGTGGAATTCTAATTGAGGATTCAAATTTTGAACAAATATGCTCACCAATTGATCTTTAGGAATAGGCCATGGAAATTTACTAGCCATATTTCTCCATCATTGTAAAAATGATATAAAGGTTTACCTATTTCTTTGTTTATTGTTGCATAGGTTAGTCATGGAAATCTCATGTTCGATGTTGAATGAGAAGTGAATTATAAACTTTTCAGCGAATTCATTAAAGGTCTTGATATCTGGAGATAAATGAGAAAACCATTCTATAGCTTGCCCTCCAAGACTACGAGGGGAGAGGCATAAAAGATATGTATCATTGTGGACTACCTCTAGACAAGCGATATAGAATTCCCTAAGATGTTATTTAGGATCACCTTTTCCTTTGTACTTGTCAAATTTTGGCATTTCAAAATTAGGAGGAAAAGGTCTATATGGAGTAACCTATCAAAAGGATAAGGACAAACTTCTTCTAAAGAGAGTCTTTTCTTGGTATATCCTAAAGTGAGATTTGAAATCTATTTTTTGAGATGCAAGAATTTTTTTATTAATTTCCGATATGGTATGTTGATTTGAAGGAAGGCCCTGATAATTGGATGGTGGTGGTTGTTGGGACACTTGAGGAGGATTGGTGTGTGATATGTATGAATATATATGTTGTGGATTTTTGTGACATTTGTAAGTATCATAAGCTTGGGATTGTGATGTAAGTGGTGGATTGAGATATGAGGATTGGAAGATTGGGGTTATGATGCGAGTGGTTGATTGATGTATGCGATGTTAGAATTAGAGGATTGGGGTAGTGATGTTCGATATTTCAATATGTGAGATGTTTGGGGTGCATGTGAAGTGATGACTTAAGCGGGTGGAGAAATAGATGACATGGATGGAATTATTAGAGGAATGGATGGGGAAATACTAGAAGAAACATGACCAATTGATGTGGGAGGTTGGTAAAGTGGATTGACAAATTGGTTGGTGAATGGTGATGAAGGAATCTTATGTGTATGTGTAGTTGGTATGGTAGATACTATGGGAGACATGGTTTGAATAGAAATAGGACATGATTCTCCCATAGCATCAATGGCAATGTTGATGGGGTCTTGCTCCTTAATAGTAGATGTGTCAAAGTCACTAGGAAACTTAGCTCCTTGCTTAGCAAGTAGAAGAAAGAATCTAATGGGGTCTGAAGCTAAGAGCCTATCTATGGTTTGTAAAACATTTGGGTCTTGTAATTATTCATCAGGGCCTTGTGATATGTCATGTGATTATTTTCCAAAGTTATTGGAAGATGAAGGACCTAGTGTGTACCCACTTGGAAGGAAGACACAAGGATTCATAACTGTGGTGAATTGTGTTGCATCAATGGATGTGTTGAGGTTATTTTGGGGATTATTTTGATTAGTCTCCATAGATTTCCTAGATTGAGACCTAGTAAGAGGCATGTGATATTTTAGACCTTGTGAATGCTAAGGATGGATGAATGGACGGGGTTTTGTTTAGGATTTTTATGATAATGTTGAGACTATAAGATGATTGGTTGTTTGGATGTTTAGATAAAAGACAAATCTAGATCAATGTTTGATTGGATTTTGATTAAAATTATCTTCCAAGAGCTAGACTAATGAACTCAAGGAGAGACAAGATGGGGTAGTGAGGTTCACCAACTCAAGAGAAGCCACTCTCCTAAGCTAGTTATCTCACTAGTTGATAGATGCTAACTTATCTACTAATCTAAGAGAGGCAACTTCTCAAATCAGAGACAAGCTAGTAGATGTGACCTAGATTTTGTTGATAATCAAACTGATGCTAAATGTTGGATGATATCAAAGATGTGTGCTAGATGACGATGATAATATCCTATAGTCTCAAGGGGATAAGGCTCTAAAGTTCAAATGTCGATATGAAGATGGATGAAGATGAATGGATGACTAATGGTGGATGGTAT
Organism: Cunninghamia lanceolata; assembly: GCA_027924645.1. NCBI lineage: Eukaryota > Viridiplantae > Streptophyta > Pinopsida > Cupressales > Cupressaceae > Cunninghamia > Cunninghamia lanceolata. The sequence continues at coordinate 4,829,667 of BSBN01000704.1, read as the reverse complement.
GAAAAGTATCAGGTCTGGTGACAAAGTCAAATGAATATGAAAGATCTTTGAATCTAGGTGATTGTTTGACTAGAAACTGTGTAAAACCAGAAGTGCAAGATTGTCTGCGAGAAGCGGTAGCAGGATAATGCAAATGTGATAGCAGCATAGAATTGAGGTGCAACTCTGTCAACCATAAGCGTAATTCTATAGACCAGAAGTACAACTCTGTAGACCAAAAGTTATAGCAAGATAGCTCAAAAGTGCAACTCTATAAATGACAATTTATAAAAGATAGAACTAGAAGTGCAAGTTTGCCTGCCAAAGGTGCAGCTCTATCTGCTAGAAGCACAACTCTGTCAACCAGAAGAGCAACTTTGTGTGCCAAAAGCACAACTCTGTGTGATAGAAGCGCAACTATATAGACCAAAAGCATTATTTTTTTATTCAAAAGTGAAACTCTTTTTCTCAAAAGTGGAAATTTTGTGACTGTTTGTTTGTATGTAGGATGGATTCAAGAGTTCTTTGGCAAGAGAATCAAACAATAAGACACAATGGTTGTAGACTCTTTCAGAATTGGGTGCACAAGGATATGAATCTCCATGGATAACAAATGACAAATACTAGTAGATCACAAGAAAACATGCCAAACACTCTTGCACAAGCCTAGTATTTATTCAATAAAGGAGTGTCATATCCTGTGGACTCACCCAGGTGCAACTTCAACCCCCACTATTAGATAATGGCAACTTCCATCCTCTTGATATCATATACTATTGCTTGGATGGGTAAGGAATGCAAGGTCATGTACCACCTTACACCCTTTACTTTGGATACTAAAATCTTACCCAAAGTGTGTTCCAACTCAAACAATAGAGGTAATAGCGTGAGCTCTTCTACCCTACTGCAGCAATGCACTAGAGGATATGATGGCCGAAGGTCTTATCTAGGTTAACAAGGTTTCTAGGGAGCCCCCAAATATATGCGAGGTATGGTGGGGTTCAAGTTTGTGAATGAGAGTGTCCCAAACATCTGACCAAGCGCCAACCAAATCAAGTCTCGGCAGACTAAGGATCTCAAGGTTTTTGCTAAGCAAGAAGGGGTCCTTCCATTGAAATGAGTCTTTCGATTCTCATAACATTTATATCCTGTGACAGAACACACAGTTAAGGTCATCCTTAAGGGTGATGAAATCCCTTAACAAGCCTTCTATAGAGGATATCGAGTACTTGTAATTCTCAAGATCATCTTGCGACGCGAGAGCAGAGCATATGTATGACTCGTAGGTCCTCGAGAACAAAACAAAAAAAAAGTGATAAAAGTGAATAATCTAGTCTTTTTGATCTCCACGATCACCTTTTAGTGCGAGGAGAGAGCATACATACATAGACATTCAAGACACAACAAACAAATTGTAATTTCCCTTAATGAAAATGAAGTGTTATACTAGATTAGTGATAAAAATTAAATCTTTGTCAAGCTTCCTGCACCAAACTCATTAGTAGCTTCACTTTCTTGTTTCTTTGACAAGTGATAAGAGGCTGCACAAATGATAATTAGACAAAAAACTCAAATTAGGACTGTTAGAACTATTGTCCTATTTTGTTCCCCAGCCAAATAGCCTAAACCCAAACAATCTCTAAGTGTTTTCCCCTTTAGGAATGCAAGGAAAACCCCTAAAATTGACTAAGTCCAAAAAACCTTGAGTTTTCCTTGTGTTTTTAGAATTTTTAGAGTTTCAGAGTTTGGAGTTCAATCCTTTGTCATGCCATCCTAATCCGCTTGAAACTTCGCTTTGTTTTTTGGAAATAGTTCTAAGTATTTCGGGTGGCAGACTTTGGAGCTTTCTTCTTCCCTCTTCTTTTCTTTTGGAAGTTCGAAGATGGAAGGCCCTAGGCCCAATCTTTGTTGTTTGCAAATGTTCCAAGGTAAAGTTCATCGCACAACAGAAATAAAATAATGAAGGATAAAGGATGCACTGATGCGAAATGCTTCCACGTGGCCATGTCCACTGGGTTTAAAAATTCTCTAAGTGTTTCGAGCGTCGAGGGTCAGACCTTCCTCTTTCCTAATTCTTCCTTTTGGAAGGTAGAAGACGGAAGGCTCGAGGCTCGACTTTCATCAAAACCTTTGTAAAACGGCTAGGTCTTTCAAATTGCAGAGTTTGGGGTTCTCTACTTCTTCCTTCCTTCTTGTAAAAGTCGAAAGGTGGAAGGCCTGGGATTCAAAGTCCACTGAACTCATGTATTTTTCTAAGTGTTGTGGATCTCAGGAAGCAGGGTTCTCTTCTTCTTCCTTTTCTTTTGGAAGGTGTAAGGCTAAAGGCTCGAGGCCTGATCTCTGATAGTTTCTCAAAATCATCTAAGGTCTGATCTCTGACAGTTTCTTCATTTATCTAAGTATTTCGAGGTTGGGTTATTTTCTCCTTTTCCTCCAAAGGCACGTGACACCACCCCGTTCACTCCACAACCGACTCATTCCAGAAAGAGTTGACGGTGCACTTTAAAAGATCTCCAATCTTTATAGAATTATTGGCTTGTGTTGTACTTACATGTGGCACACTCTGTTGCTTGAGCACATAAATAAATAAAACTTTACTACCTTTGTCACCTGGAATGCAGATGGGACACGTGGCAAGCTGACACAACATTTTGAAAGATTTGTCTCTGGTGCCAAAAGGAATTGTGCCCCTGCAAACATGTGGCATTCACGAAGATGCATCGCAAAGGAAAAGACATGGCCCATCGCTTTGAAAAATGATGGCGCATGAAGCCACCATGTGGCAACTTTGCGCATGCGTAGGGAGAAGTTGCACTTAGACTACAAAGACCCTTGCCAACAAAGGGAGAAGAGAAAGAGAAAAACAGAGGCTGACCATTATTCACAGAGAAAGAATTTTGTCGATAAGGTAAAATACAAGCTAGGATTTGAAGGTTTGGTGTTCAGCTCCAGCTGGAGTTAGTTGTTGAGCATTTATTGTTGCAGGTAGAGGATTAGATGCAAAACTTGAATGCAGATATTTGTTTTAGCTACTTCTGAGAAGATATTTTCTACATTTATGTCAAATATAACAGATGTATCCAGACATCCTTGTTGTGTGGTTATGCAACACGCCCCATTTTACCTTAGCAAAATAGGGACCCAACATTTTTTTTCTGTTGGCTTGGCTTGCTCATGTGCCCTTTGGCTTTAGGTGGTATGGTAAAATAGTATCAGATACATGTCAGGATGTCATCCTATCCATATAAGGACCATATTATAGGTCAAAATTTTAGGTTTCAAATTTCTTATCATGGACTCTTCCAAATGGAAGAGCATAAAATTCTAAGCAGAATTACTTTTTGAAGCACCCCAAAATTCATTGAAACAAGGAAGTTATAGGTAGTCAAAGTTTGATCAATGGGTCATTTGGATATCCACATTGCCAAACATCTAGACCTTAACGTAATATCCTGACCGACAATATCCATGTCTTGATGACATTATCCTATAGAAGAACCTCACACATGCTTACGTCACATGGATATTAACTCACGGGGGATATTACTTTTTGTAATATCCAAATCTTATTTTAAGATCCATATCCTGATGACATCATGATCACCTTGACTGAACACTAGGATATGCTATGTTGACATCATCCAGACTCTTAAGCATATGGATATTCCTCTTTTCTTAGTATTTAGATATTATTTTAATATCTCGATCTGAATGATGTCACATCCTCACTATATAGCGAAAGAACTTTGTTTCTGCTTACGTCACCCTGACATTAGAGTGCCTATATATTAACTTGGTCAATATCCCAATCTTGTTCTAACATCCTGATCTCAATGATGTCATGTCATCTTAACCTTATGAAGAAAGCAAAATATGCTTACGTCATCCAGATATTAATCAACATCCAGATATTAACATGATATCTAGACCTTATCTTAAGGTCCATATCTCGATGACATCACTACTATTCGATACAACACTAGGGATATGATATGCTTACGTTATCAGGATAATAAGGTGGAGGGATATTTCACATTCCTATTATCTTGATCTTATTCTAATATCCTCATCTCGGTGACATCACCCTATTATGCTACAATGAAAGATTTTATTCCTGCTGACGTCATTTGAATATTTGGACTGGATGGATATTTCACAAACATAATATCCTAACCTTAACCTAATATCTAGGCCTTGGATTGGGCCAATAACATGATGACATGTGTCCATATGTATATCCTAACCTATTATGAGCACATTTAGAACTCGATGGTAATTCTTCAGTTAACGAAGGTTGACCTAACCTCTGCTTACATCATCTAGACATTCTCATCTGGATATCCACTGGGATATTCCTTAATAGGATATCTATCCCTATATCCCCACACGCTTTTTGCAATTAATGTTGGTAAAAGGCTATTGGCATTTAAATTCAAAAGCATGCCAACGGACACCTGTGGTGATCCAGTGCAATCTTGCTAAAAGAGGTAGTCAAATCCCTCCTCTGAGCCATTAATGCACCCTAAAATCAGAATTTCACTAAGTTAAAAGAGAATTTGTCACCATAATTGATAACATTTGCATACAAAGATTTACAATTGTACCGCACGAACAAAGTTTATTGTGAGCCGAATTGTCAAGAGCCGACCCCAATGTGAACCAGAGTTGTGAAGAAGAAAACGAAATTGCATAAAGATATTTACCCACTGTGCACATTTATCTAACATTTTTTCTATAATTAAGGGTTAAATCATCACACAGGTATGCTTAAATCACTGCCTTCCTATTTATTTCTGCAATGCATCGTGTCTTTGTAAGGGAGGAAAGCTAGTGATGAAAGTTGTTAGTATGGTTTTGGTTGTAATTGAATATATTGGTATAGATACCATACTATTTCTAAAAAAACATAGAATATTTCATGTGCTAACCCCAGATACATATACTCTATTGTTTGAGACTAGTATGTTTGACTTGTAGGATAACATGTCTCAACCAAGGCAGGATAAACATGATGTAGAATTTAAACCAGTCATGTTCCTGAAGATACGTAGTGTATACAACAAGCTGGGTTATACAGAAGATACACATTCGGGCAATACAGACATTGAGGCATTCAGAGCTTGAATCGATTTTGGAGAGGATAATCCCATCCTGAAGAACATAGTAATATCAGGAATGTACCATGCAGCTGGATTCCCCTATGCCACAGAGGATTTCAAACTTATGGTTGACTGTGAACAAAATTATGACATTACCACAAGGAAGGTGGAGAAACAAGAAAGTCTACGTTGATTTATCTGTGGATGGCATCATTGAGGCATTCAACCTGCCAGTATCCCAGCCCATCTATGTGTCGGACTTAGAAGCACCAGCGGAAGAATTTAATGCAAATTAAAAGAACTACAGGAAGGTAATCTTCCAAGGATGGAAAGATTCGACCGGCAAGGTTAAGGCGGCTACTAAATTACCACAACACCTCTACAAATATGATTTCAGTGAAGAGGTGCAATACATGATATTCATGCTCAGTAGGATGAAGGGCCTGATAAATTGTAGAACTTTTGAGCCGTGGATGTTCAGACTAATAAGAATGGTCATTGAAAAGGATGATACAACGATCCAATGGGACAAAATTATTAGTGATACAATGCATGATCAAATGATCAAATGGAAATAAGGTAAGGTTATGGTCTTCAGGATGACCTCCTACCTATGTATGCTTGTACAGCAAAAGGCACATTTGATGGCTTACAAACCATGGGAAAAATGGGTAAACTACCATATGAGAAGACTCCCTGGGAGCATTATCCCCAGTTGGAGAGGCTATCTGTTCAACATTATAAAATTGTCAATGATTGCTTTAAAATGCACATAGTTAGGCTCATGGAGGGAGACAAAGCCAAAATGTTTTCAGTAGGAGCCACTAAGGCAATCGACACATATGGATCTTGGTTCTTCTAGGCAAGGACATATTCTTATATCCGGATGGAGGGTTTTAGTGGAAAACCATATATGTTACCCAGGTATCCTTCAGACAAGGTAGTACTGATGGAGATGATGAGGCAACAATTGCCCATATTTGAACTATCCAAGAAGAAAGAGGGAAGACCATACAAAAAATTTCTCATTGACATCAACTGGTTCTTGGTAGGAGCTATGGATAATGCTAAAAAGGTTGAAGTAGACCTGAAAAGTTTGAATTCGAAGTTGTTTCCACTAGCCAGAGATTATGATCCCTACCCTAGGATCGAGAAAAGATTAACACTAGATTAGATGAGGAACATAGGGTAGCCTGAGGTGCCTCCACAAATCAAGAAGGATGATGATGATGTCATGGATCCTGAGTACGAGGAAAAGAAGATATATAATGACACCATCTCTACTCTAGATTTAGCACAAAGAGATGAAACATCAATAGATGTACTCACCGCCAAAGTCATGGCTAGGACAAAGAACTGGGTGGCCAAGAAGGTCAATGAGTTGAAAGAAAAGGGCATTATGGTCACCTATGACAAAAAGAGAAAGATGAAAGAAAGAGAAGAACCAATATTTGATGATTTTTAATAAGAAAGAGGTAGGTCTTGGGGACCAAACTAACTGAACCTAGTTCATCTGGAGCTACAGGGCAGCTTACCACAAAAGGAGTCTCTATAGTATATTGGCCGCCATCACCTCCTACCAGTCTAGTATTAAAAGCAATTCCAATCACCAAGTCCAAGGTGCCAGTTGTAGAAGATGAGCCTTTGGAGGAACAAGGTCCCAGTCATATAGAGGTCACCATGGAGGAGGATATAACTGTTAAAGGAAAAGATCATGTCTCAATTGAAACATTGTTGGGGATAGAGAAGGATCTGTTATAGGGTGTCAAGGTGCCAAAGCAAAGTGGATATCAGGGCCTTCACATGAGAGGAGCCATTTCACCACCACCAACAGAAGCATCAGGATCAACTAATCCATCATTGAATGTAAGAAAAGAGTTACAACATGATGTGCTGGTGGAGACAATAATCAATGTAAAGGTTGAAATGACACAAGAGGCTAAGAGCCAAATACAAGAGAACGAAGTAGTTGGGACATTCCCACTAAGTGAGACCATTGATCTCACAGAGGATGATGTAGTGAAAGACATCACCAATCATCCTATTGAGCCTATGCTTAGGCATACAGAGTCTACAGGTGGAGCTGTGGCAGTAGAGTAACATAATATGGAAGGGGACAGAGAGGAATATCCTAAAGTAGAGGTGCAAATGGGACATCTAAATACTTTAATTGAGACAGTAACTAGCCTTGCAGTGGTAGATTTGACTTATGTGCCTGAAGGATGAACTGAAGAAGAGGCTATTAAAGATAGCCAAATACAAGGAGAGAATATCCCAATGGAAGTGGATGATAGGAGAGGGGATGCTTGAGTAGAAGGAGCATATTGTTGGGAATTAAGGTGTCTCAACCTTGGTAATTCCTTGTATTATTTCATTGTATTTATTTATTTATTGCCCATTATATAAATTGGATGCAAATCCTAAGTTGTCATCTTGTGGGAGTTGGCACGATGATGTGTCATCCTACATGGCATATGACCACATGTAAATTTGTCCTCACATGAGGAGATAGGCATCCCACTTAGTGGTAGGAATATTTTGCCATGTGTCGGCATCTTGGAATGTGTGTAAGGGAATATTGACGAAAACGGTCATGATAGATTCCTATGACAAAGTTATGACATGTAAGAGTCAGAAATAGAAGATCCTATGACAGGTATGGACATGTGTCGAGAAGCATCTTTGAAAAAGGAATCTTTGGGTGCCCTAAGGTGGACTATGACATGTGGTAAGAGAATATGCTATTTATAGCCTGTGTATGACAAATTCTCTTACAGCTGTAAGTTATGACAGCTATGACAGATTCTATGACGGTTGTAAGAGTCGTAAGAGCATCTGTCATAGCCCATTTTGGAAATAGGCGACCTCTTTGGGATGGGGTGACTTGACAAGTGTCAGGAACATCCTACAATGTTGGACAAGTGTCCATAGGCATGGGTTTTGGGCCCTAAGGACATGTTGGACGCCCATCTCAATGTGGAGCCATTTTTGCCTTGTATTTTCTTTATAAATAGGTGCGTTGGAGAGGTGATGCATTATGTGATTGACAGGTACTATTATGCTGCCGGATCATCTCTAGATACGAGTGTCGAAGACTCCTATAAGAGCATTAGCTCTATGACTGTATTGTAACCTTCATTGTTTATGGAATACATTTGAGTTGTGTTTTGGAGTGTGGGTTTTTTCACCTGATAAAGGTTTTCCCCACGTATATCTCGTGTCTCTCTTCTTCTGTCTTACATTCTTGTGTATGTGTTTGCTGTAATATCTTTGTTATTGGGTTAACATAATCTGTAATTGTAAAGATAAAATTGAATTTGCACTCTCCTCTCCTCATTATATTAGTGCAGGAAGTGATTTCCGCACACCTAGCTTCCTTTCAGTTGGTCTCAGAGCCTGGCTAATTTTGGTTCTAGCTGCTGGGTAGGGGTTTTTTGAGCTAATATTAGGTTGAGTGGGAGTTTGTGTAGAGTATTCTGTATCTTGTTGCAGGAAGGAGATGGCAACCACATCCGGAAGATTAGAGGTGGAGAAATTTAATGCCACTAATTTTGAGTTTTGGAAACTCAAGATGGAAGACCTACTTTTTGATCGTGACCTATGGGAAACTGTATCTGGTGTAAAACCTATAGCAATGTCACAAGCTGATTAGGACCTCAAAGATCGGAAGGCTAAGGGTCTCATAAGACTCTGTCTAGCTGACTCTGTCCTGTTGAATGTCCATGAGGAGAAGAGCATGAAAGACCTTTGGAAGAAGCTGGGTGATGTTTATCAGGCCAAGTCCTTAGTGAACAAGATTTTTTTGAAAAAGAAGTTTGCTCTGAAGATGGAAGACGAAGGATCTGTTACGAACCATATGAATGATTTCAACATGATTGTTACACAGTTGACATATGTGGGTGTGAAAATGGAGGAGGATCGATGTATGACCCTACTTTGTTCTTTGCTAGATTCGTGGGATCATCTTGTCATGGCTATCGGAAGCACCACTACCACTTTCAAGATGGAAGATGTGGTGTCTTTGTTGTTATCTGAAGAGATGTGGAGAAAGTCTTTTGAGGCAGCCAAAGAGGCTCTTGTGGTTCTTGGAAGACCCAAAGAGAAAGGGAAGAAGAAGGACAAGAAAAGTGAAAAGGGTAGATCCAAATCCCATGGGAGATCCAAATCTCCTAGAAAGTCCAAGGGTTTCTGTTGGAACTGTGGGAAAACTGAGCATTTCTAAAAGGAATGCAAAGAGGAGAAAAAGAAGAAGAAGAATGCTCTTGATTCAAATTCTAACAAGTCACAAGATGATGGTGATGCCTTCATCGTAGCCCTGGCCACCCATGCATCTAATGATGTGTGTTGATTGATTCTGGTGCATCATTCCACATGACCTCGCATCGAGACTGGTTTACGAAATATGAAGAGTTTGATGGTGGAAGAGTGTACCTGGGTGACGATTCTCATCTGAAGATTGTTGGTCATGGAAGAGTCTCAATTCAATTCCCTGATGGACGAGTGAAGGGGATCACTGGGGTTATGCACATCCCAGGCCTAGGACGAAACCTACTTTCTGTAAGTATGTTGAATGATGCAGGTGTGTAGGTTGTCTTTTTGAAGGATGGATGCAAGATGACTAGAGGATCTATGGTGCTTGCGAAGGGTACTCGAAGAGGTACTTTGTTTTAGCTAGAGGCATGCACTTCATAGTGCAATAGTTCTTCTGACTCAAAGAAAAGAGCTACAGTCAATTCATCCCCACCATTTGAATGAGCAATGAAGAAATTTGTTGTGACTAGTTCTAATGGTATTGCACATGCTTTGGAAGTTAAGCTTCTTACTGAAAAGACTATGTTATGGCATTTGAGATATGGCCACATTGGTGAGAAGAGTCTTAGAACCCTAAAAAATAAAAAACCTCATTGAGGGGTTAAATGATTGTAATCTTGAGTTTAACTTTTGCGAACATTGTGTATATGGAAAGCAAAACCATGTTCAGTTTTACTCTAGTTCTCACAAGTCTTCTGGTGTATTGCATCTTATTCATTCTAATGTGTTTGGTCCTATTAATGTTCCTTCGATTTCCAAATCTATATATTTTGTATCTTTCATAGATGATTATATTAGAAGGACATGGGTTTATTTTATCAGAAGTAAGATTGAAGTCTTTAGTCGGTTTAAATAGTTTAAAGCCTTTGCTAAAAATTAGATTAGTAAAACTATTAAGTGTTTGAGAACTGACAATGGTGGTGAGTTTTGTTTGGCAGAGTTCGATAGGTTCTGTAAAGAGCAATGGATTGAAAGACATAAGATAACTCCATATACCCCACAGCAAAATGGAGTTGCAGAGAGGATGAACAGGACACTGATGGAGAAGGCTAGGAGTATGCTTAGTGGAGCAAGCCTTGAATAAAAGTTTTGGGCTGAAGCTGTTGCCACTGCTTGCTACCTGGTAAACAGGTCTCCTACATCAGCTTTTGTTGGTAGGACACCCATGGAGGTGTGGTCTAGTAAAAAGCCTTTAGTTAGACATCTTCGTGTTTTTGGTTGTGAGGCATATGCACATGTGCCTAGGGAGAAACGGTCTAAATTGGAAAATAAGGTTGTTAAGTGTATCTTCATTAGCTATGGTGTCGGTGTGAAAGGATACAGGCTTTGGGATCCTGTGGCTGAAAAAGTGTTGTATAGCAGAAGTGTTATCTTTAGAGAGCTAACACCTTTTTCTGTTGTTCTACAACCAGAACAGATAGAAAAGAAAGAGGATGTGGTTTAGTTTCCTTCTACCCCTGAGAAGATTGAACAGACAGACCCTGTGAGACCTGATGATGAGGAGAGATATAGCAGCTCTGAAAGCTTAGAAGAAGAAGGAGAACCTCAACCTTAGCCATTAAGGAGGTCTACACGAACAAGAAAGCAACCTGATAGGTTTTTTTTTTCATTACTTGATTCTAGTTGTGCTTTTGCTTTACTTACTAACACTGATGAGCCTAGAACTATCAAATAGGCTATGGGCATGAAAGATGCAGGTTCCTGGAAAGAGGCCATGGAAGATGAGATGGATTCTTTGGAAAAGAATAAAACATGAGACTTGGTGCCTTTTCCTGATGGATAGAAACTCGTTGGATGCAAATGGGTGTTCAAGAAGAAATTCGGTTTGGATGAAAGTGTTGAAAAGTACAAGGCTAGATTGGTTGCTAAGGGGTACTCACAAGTGGAGGGAATTGATTATATTGGTGAAATTTTCTCTCCTGTTGCAAAGTTGACATCCATTCGATTCCTCTTATCTCTTGCAACTGCTGATGACTTAGAGGTAGAACAGATGGATGTGAAGACAACTTTCCTTCATGGTGATTTGGAGGAAGAGATGTCACAACCAGAGCATTACATAGAGAAAGGTAAAGAAAATTTGGTTTGCAAGTTAAAGAAGTCTTTGTATGGTTTGAAGCAGTCTCCTAGGATGTGGTACTTGAAGTTTGATGCCTTTGTGTTGTCGATTGGATAACTAAGATCAAAATCAGATCATTGTGTGTATTACAAATTTGATAATGATCGTACTCTCATTATTGCATTGTATGTTGATGATATGTTGTTGATTGGGAATAATAAGAATATGATTTCTGATTTGAAGTCTCAGTTGTTAGCACAGTTTGAGATGAAAAATCTTGGGGTAGCCAGGTACATTCTGGGAATGGAAATTAGAAGAGACAGAGCTAATAGAAAACTTTGGTTAAGCCAAAGTAAGTATGTGAAGACCGTGTTGGATAGGTTTAGCATGGCAGATTGTAGACCATTGTGTGTTCCTGTTTCATTGGGGAGAAAGTTGTCTGTTAATGATTGTCCAAAATCTCCTAGTGAGGTGGAGGACATGAGTAGAGTACCTTATGCTAGTACTGTTGGCAGTTTGATGTATGCTATGGTCTGCACAAGACTAGACACTGCCCAAGTAGTGGGAGTCCTTAGTCAATTTATGGCTAATCCTGGACGCGCACATTGGGATGTAGTTAAGCGAGTGTTTAGATATTTGAGGGGTACTTTTGAGTATTCCATATGTTATCATGATAATACTATAGGACCTCCGCATTTAATTTGTATGATTTGTGGATTTTGATTGGGCAGGTGACATTGACAGCAGGAGATCCACCAGTGCCTATGTGCTCACTATGTTTGGTGGTGCAATTAGTTGGATGAGTAAGTGACAACCTGTGGTTGCTTTGTCCACAACAAAAGCTGAGTACATGGCAGCAACTCATGCTTACAAGGAAGCCATTTGGCTTAAGAGATTGTGTTCAGATATTGGTGTTGATGCAGGACATATTACGATTTGTTGTGACAGTCAGAGTGTGATTTGCCTTGCGAAGAATCCAACTTTCCATGCCAGAACAAAGCATATTGATGTATAGTTTCACTTTGTACGAGACATGGTAGAGGATATAAAGGTAATTTTGGAGAAGGTAGATACTTTGAAGAATGTTGCAGATACATTAATGAAACCAGTGGGCACTGAGAAGTTCAAATGGTGTTCGAAGTCTATGGGCCTCTCAGCCTATAGCAGTTAAATCATGTTATTTCTACTGGCTCTTACAAGGTGTTCGACAAGTGGGAGAATGTTGGGAATTAAGGTGTCTCAACCTTGGTAATTCCTTGTACTATTTCATTGTATTTATTTATTTATTGCTTATTGTATAATTTGGATACAAATCCTATGTTGTCATCTTGTGGGAGTTGGCACGGTGATGTGTCATCCTACATGGCATATGACCACATGTAAATTTGTCCTCACATGAGGAGATAGGCATCCCACTTAGTGGTAGGAATATTTTTCCATGTGTCAACATCTTGGAATGTGTGTAAGGGAATATTGACCGAAACGGTAATGACAAATTACTATGACAAAGTTATGACATGTAAAAGTTAGAAATAGAAGATGCTATGACAGGTATGGACATGTGTTGAGAAGCATCTTTGAAAAAGGCATCTTTGGGTGCCCTAAGGTGGACTGTGACATGTTGTAAGAGAATATGCTATTTATAGCCCGTGTATGATAGATTCTCTTACAACTGTAAGTTATGACAACTATGACAGATTCTATGACGGTTGTAAGAGTCGTAAGAGCATCTGTCATAGCCCATTTTGGAAATAGGTGACCTCTTTGGGATGGGGTGACTTGACAAGTGTCAAGAACATCCTATAGTGTTGGACAAGTATCCATAGGCGTGGGTTTTGGGCCATGAGGCCATGTTGGACGCCCATCTCAATGTGGAGCCATTTTTGCCTTGTACTTTCTTTATAAACAAGTGCTTTGGAGAGGTTATGCATTATGTGATTGATAGGTACTATTATGCTACTGGATCATCTCCAGATACGAGTGTCAAAGAATCATGTAAGAGCATTGGCTCTGTGATTGTATTGTAACCTTCATTGTTTACAAAATACATTTGAGTTGTGTTTCGGAGTGTGGGTTTTTTCACCCAATAATCGTTTTCTCCACGTATATCTTGTGTCTCTCTTTTTCTATCTTACATTCTTATGTATCTGTTTGCTGCAGTATCTCTATTAGTGGGTTAACATAATTTGTAATTGTAAAGATAAAATTGAATTTGCACTCTCCTCCCCTCATTAGATTAGTGTAGGAAGAGATTTCCACACACCTAGCTTCCTTTCACATATCCAGATGTCCATGGAGATGAAAGTGAATAGGGACATCATGATGCTCAGATAAATAAACCTGAAGAGGCAACTATATCAAGATCTATCATGGATTCAAGTAACAAAACTGGTGAGGGTGATAATAGGAAACCAGAGCAGGAACCCCATCAAGATGATCAGGCACAAAAGCCTGAGAATATCCACATAGAAGCTCAAATGCATGAAAAACAAACTGAGGACATGCCCTAGGATAGTGCTGATTAGGACAAGAAAAAGGGTATAGCACATACAGATCAACCTCCTCTAGAATAAAGATAAGAAGACCTTGTATTTGAGAAAGACAAGTTGGATGCTCAAGTGGAGCAATAGCAGGATCAAGGGCAATCAAGGCCTTCTGCAACATCATTACTGCCATCAAAGGTAGACCAATCCCAAGAAAATTTGGTGCCTTTTGATTTTAAGTCTTTATTTACTTTAGGTCCATCTAAGCCTAAGAGAAAAGCAAGGGCAATATAAACCATCAAAAGAGACCCAAAAATAGGTAAGAGGACAACTCAAGTCACTGTTCCCATAGTAGAAAAGACTAAAGGAGAGATAAGGCCTGAGGAATTTTAGGTGACATAGATTGATCTAGGTCATGTCACCACTGAGCAGGAGGTGCAAGAACACATTGAAAGCACCGAGGCTATAGTGTCTAAAATAAGGAAACTCAAAGCTAGGAAGAAGGAGTTGAAAGAACAAAATGCTCAATTGTAATAGTTCATCCAAGGGCTGGTAAATCCAGATAGTCTAGCTTCTACCTTAAGACCATAGAGAGGCCAATGGCCTTGACATTAATAAGTGAAGATGAGATAGCTGGTCTAGATGTACAGAAGCACCAAGCTCATATCATGGACAAATGGTTTACAAGATTCATGACATTAGGTGAGAAGCTAATAAGTGTTAGGGTTAGCCGGCAGAAGATATCAATTAAATGCAAATAAAGATTAAACAGAGAAATAGAAATACACAGAATTAATAACAGCGAGAGACAAGTTTTAACGTGGTTCACCCAAACTTGGGCTACATCCACCAAACAGAGAGTCCAATATTATTATCTAGTAAATCAAACCGATTACAATCAGCAATCCCTGCAACTCAATACTGCTGCAAAATGCTACAATACAATATATCCAAACCCTAACCCTTAGCCGCTTTTATCAAGCTTTTTGTCGGTTACAAAAATAGGGTTTTCTTATGTCGGTCAATGAAAAATAACTCCCAGTGCCTTTATAAAATAATAAAAAACCGTGTGAGGTTTTAGGGGTGCTGCCCCCGAGCCCCCGCGAGGGCGCTACCCCTCGACCCCGCCCTATATCGCGACAAGGAACGCGCTAAGGGCGCTGCCCCTGGACCCCGCAAGGGGTGCTACCCCTTGATCCCGTCTTGGGGGCGCTGCTGCCAAACCCCCGCAAGGGGCGCTGCCCCTTGACCCCGTAGGAATTTAGGGGGAAACCGCACCGATAAAAGTGGGGAAAATGTAACCTCCAAGTCTGATTAGGCTCCATATAACAACAATAAGGACATCTAGGTCCAATTGGGACACATTGTCCACTCTCATGGAAAACATTGATTCTTTAAAGAGTGAATTCACTCTGAGAATAAAACAATGCAAGTACACATTGAACATGATAGAAGAAGCTAAGGGGATGACCAATGATGAGTTGATCTCTAATAATATAGTCACCCATTTGACCCTTTCTTTGTTGGATACATGGATAATAAAATTATATTTTGAGCTAGATGTACTGAAGGTAAGCATGTCCAGAGTAAGAGACACTCAAACTAAGGTGCATGACCTACTAATTGAGGAAATGAAGATACTGTCAGAACTGCTAGGTGATGTTGTGGGAGAAGATGCTATGCCTGAAGAAGATGAAGCTGACAAGATCTTCAAGGATAAATTCAGGGAGGTAGTGGAAGATGCAATAAACTTGTTCATAGAGGATGTGTTTGATGAAATGGCAGACTTAAGTGTTAAAGTAAAGGTATATTACCAAGAGATAGAAAATAGAGCATCTATGATGAAGGCTTTAGAAGAGAAAATAGGAGCATTAAAGTATGCTAAAGCAAGAGCTCAAGCCATTAGCAAACAACAGATAGATCAAATGGTGCAAGCATGTGATTATCACAAGAAGTTGGACACATGAATATTGCTTATACATGAGGAGCCATATATGTCTAAGTAAGGCTCACCTAAAGGTACTTTGATAGAATGAGAGGCAAAGAGGTCATATTGACTAAATCTAAAGTCAAAGGGAGTTTACTTATGTTCCACAGATGGTTGCCAACTGGTAACTTGTGCCACGTGTTTTGTATGTTGACTTAGTCAAGGCAATGTAGACCGTTGATCATAATAGATAAATCCTGATCATAGGATCTATTGTAACTGCATCCTCTCCTTGTTCCATGAAAGGAGGAGGATTGCATTTTGTAGATTATTACAAGCTTAATTGAGGAGTTGTTGAATTTTATGGTCCTCTCTCAAGGTCAATTGTAAATATATATTCCTTTTACATACTTAATGAAGATGAAGACTTGTGATTACAAATTATCATAAATCTTGCATAATCTGTGGATGATATCTTGATAGTCCTTTGATTTGATACATCCCTTGGAGTGCATTTCAGTCTGTGAATGTTGTTATTATCCTTTCCTTTGAAGATTCACATCAATCATATGTAGCTGTGGAATGACCTGGTGAAAATATGGTTTGATTTTCTTCTCTTTCATGAAAGTATGAAGGATGTATGTGGATCAGTGATTAAACTTTATTCATTTCAGTAACATTAGAATTTAATTTCAATTTCTTTAAATTTCATTGAATCACCATTATCCTAACTGCAAAACACAAAAAATGATAAGCAGAACATGAAATATGTTGATATCCATAAATGCATGAAGATCATAGGCATATTTAGACAAAGTGCACATAGAATAACAAACACCATGCAAATAATCATAAATAATGATAGGAATCATGGAAATATTTGCTTCTCCGCACATTATTTAGAGTAATTTGAAGGGCAGAAGCAAAATTAAGCAAAGATTAGTTCAAATTTAGGTGAATTGGAGATAGTTTCAGAAGAACTAATCAAAATAATCATGAATCATCTTAACCAGAGTGATAGATAGAAGAATTGATCAAACTTATCTTAAATATATGCATGATCTAGATAGATATTATAAGATTTAATGTCATTTGTTGAGAATTCACAAAAAATAGGGAAGATAGAGTAATATCTGCATATCAGGACACAAACACTTCAGAATCAAGCATAAGGCCCCTAATGGAAAACAACAATTCACATCAAACCGACTGAGAGATTACCAGAGATTATGAGCTAATCAACGGAGACTTGGAGTCATCAATTCATCCTGAATCATTCGTACTTTTCAAGAAGATAAGGTTTGCTTTGTGAATTTTATCATTGTTGTTATGACTAGTACTAGTCATCATCAACAATTCCCTTTGCATAAATATCTTCTGACATGCCCATAGGACAAATTTATGGAAGTAGGTGATTGCACCTCAATGTAAAGTTCTATATAAGCATGAAATCAAATGTATTATTGTTGGTTGTTGGTCTAAAAACCACATCTTGTATCAGCTGTAACAGTGCCTCTTTGACAATAAACAATAAGATTTTACCTTTTCATGCACTTCTTCTGCACTGTGTAATACTTCTGTTTTATCTCCATTTGTGAATGTTTCTTTCCTTTTGGATTTCATTTAGTTTCATTTACCTCTGCAGGTTGTTTATGAATTGTGTATGCTCGTCTATTGTTTGTTATTATTTTGTGCATATGTAGTTGATCTGAGGGTCAAACATTTAAACATGGTGCATTACCTCTTCATTTTTAATTTCTACTTCTTCCCCTTTTCCCAAGGGTGATTAGATTAGGTTTAGTCTTAGTCTACTCTAAATTACATATTCAGAGGAAGGAACCAACCTTCTCTAGAGGTTTGATTTCCTTAGCAGGGTCCCACACCTGGAAATCACTCCAATGTTTCACTGGATTGTTGCAGTCAAAGTGCTTCAACACAGGGTGCAAATCCAAGTGACAACAAGAACCAAAAGTGTAGTATAATGACCAAAAGAGCAACATAATTAGTCAAAAGCAAAATAAAACTGAACAAAAGCGTATACACTATTAACTAAAAGCATAAAAGAATTGACCAAAAGTGTAGAGATTTATACTAGAAGTGCAGTGAATATGACCAAAAGTACAACTCTATTGTGCAAAAGTACAACTCTACTGTGTAAAAGCCTAACTCTTTCTCAAAAGCACAACTTTGTCTAGATCCTGCAGAACAACAAACATAAATAGTCACAAGCCCAATCGTGTTGTTCAAAAGTGAATAAGTATGCTTTGCATGGGCCAAGGGGTTGTTTGGAAGTGTAACTCTGTTAACTCTGCACAAATCAAAAAGCAAACAATGAGATAATGGATTAATTAGGTCAAAAGGCAACAAAAAATGTCCACAAATACATCAGCTTGTGAAACAAATTAAGATGAATACCTAAATTTACATCATCTTACATGCAAAAGGTAAATCAAATGCCTAGAAACTATGCAGAAGTCAGAAAGCACAAGATAAATAGCAAAAACCAAAAGCGCCACTCTGTAGACCAGAAGTGCAACACTATCGACCGAAAGCACAACTTTGCAGACCAAAATCACAACTATACTGACCAAAAGCACAACTTTGTACCTATAGCCTAAAAAATCAAATTTATAAAGAAAATATATCTTAAATTGATGGAGTGGGTTCCACCGAGTGTGCCAAAATGTGTATGAGGAAATCTGGAATACTCAAGCACATCAATACAAAAGATTAGTTACCAAAATCCATCATAACCTTCAAGAAATCAACAATGGAGCAACAAAGATAAGATAAAAGAATTAAACTCTAACTATTACCCATTGAGTGCAATTCCTTGGTGTAATTTGTGAATATGGATTGCTCAAAATACTAAAGCATAACTGTAATAAGCTTGATAGATGGAAGGAATGCATGCTTACTTCAATGAATGCTCAAAAGCGTTGGGAGATATGGATGCCAAATGCTCAAAATCGTGAAGTGTTTGTGAAGAGGTGAATGTGTGTATTTATAGCTTTCAAAAGTGTTCAATCAATGGTGGAGGAAATTAGATGAAATCGACAGAGGAGATAAATTGAGGATCATGAAATAATGTGCACATGACAACTGTACATGCAAAAAGTTGATTTGTTGAGTCAACTGCTTTGTTGACTAAAGATAGGATTAATTTTCATAAAAATAGAATGATTTTTCTATTTAATGAATTGATTGATAAAATCAAAGTTTTAAAGCCAAGTGAACTCAACTTTTGATTTTCTTTTTGACAGGCAAAATATAAAATTAAATAATAAATTGTTTAATTTGTGTGCATGGAAGATTTTTAGAAGAAAAAGAATAAATTTAGATGAGTGGATAACTAGAAATTAAATAAATTAATTTATTTAATTTGTTGTGCATGATGGAAGAATAAATAAGAAATAATAAAATATTGATTTTATTTCATATAGAAGATTAGAAAAGTCAACTTAAATAAATTTGAATAATTTATTTAATTTGGAGGAATAATTAGCCAATTAAATAATTGAAATTATTTAATTGTTGCAGATAAGAGGAATATGAATTAATTAAATAATTGATTTATTTATTTAATGTGAAAAATAGAAGAATAAAGTGGTGACATGAAATTAATTAAATTATTAAGAATCATTTAATTAATGTCGGATTAAGGTGAATTATGTTACAAGAATGATGTATACAAGGTGAACAATGCAATGGTCATTTTTTGGTGTCTACAAGATACAACAAGAGTCGTCAGAAGCTTGACTCAACATATTACCCCTATCTTTATCAAGTTCAAAAAGAGGAAAGAAGGATGGAGTGGATCAATGGGATAGTTATGCGGACATAATGGATAATGAAGATATGATGGGAAATGATAGGATGAGTGGATGAAGGGATGAGTAGAAGAGACAACATGCCCCCAAGTGTAAGGTGCATAGACAATTAATCTACACATGACACATGTTTTCTAGGTTATCATCATGGTACTTATCCAAGGCACCTGTTTTCTAGATTTTAATCATGATACTTATCCAAGGCATCTATTTGCCAGGTTTTCACTAGTGGACGAATGATTTCTCTTTACTTTTTTTTCATTGTTTTTTTACTATTTGGATGGGATGGAGGATGTGGACTCAAAAGTTTGTTTCCAATAGCAAGGTAGTAAGTTAGCATTATGCACATGGATGTTGGTGTATGTGGGAATATGGTAATGGAATGGATGGTGGGTTATGATGTGGATGGTGGGTTATGATGTGGATGATGGATAAATGGGTGATGGAGCAGAAACATGGACCATAGAGGTATGATCGGGGAAATATGATGGATAAGGGATATAAGAGAGGAGATGGAGGTATGTGGAAATATCATGGAGTTACGAGGAACCAAGACCAATGGTTGCAAACAACTTGAGAGATTTTGAAGCCTTTCACTTTGATGGGGAGTGGGGAGTAATGGGAAATAGGATAGGGAATTTAGGAATCGCTTATTTAGGGATTTAGGAACCCAAATGGACGTAGGATTTGTAAGACTTGTTAATGGGGAATGAGATTTTTGGAATTTAGGGATGGATTGAGATGTGGATGCTTCATTTGGATTAATTGCTTGTTACTTGGGGACCCACACTATTTTCATTTTTTCTTTGAGGAGTGTGGGCATATGTAGATTTTGAGATGGATTTGGCTCTGATTTTGTGTATTGAGTCCCTACGACATGATATTCTTGAGGCTTTTCTAGATATTTTGCCATATGTATGGAGGCATCCAAATTTTTATTTTTGAATCCCATTGAGCTTGGGATAGCTTCTTGTTTGGTTGATGTGTGCATTTGTTTTCCATGATTAGGGATTGTAGGGGATTTAAGGGAGTGCGATGTGTGGATGGAGGGATGAGTATACTGATGGATGAAGGGATTATGGGAGTTAAGGATGGGAATATTAGGAGTTGGAAGGAGTGGAAGAAGAGTGAATGGAGGGAGATGTATGGTCACATGCTTTTGTTAATGGTATGATGATGGATAAGGGATGGCAATATATGAATTGGAGGTGCGATGAGGTGTATCAGGTTTTGGATTGGAATAAGTAACTTTAGAAGGTGCAAAGGTAGTACCAACATCTTTGGATTGTTTTTCTTGGGATGGAAAACCAAGGCCATGCACTCGTGGATGGATTGTGACATGGATGGGATCCAAGATGCCTTATGATGAAGGCCTAAATATTTGCCTTGATAGTTCATGTTTTGGAACATACGATATGCAATGAGGTGTTTATTATTTTGGAAACAAGACATAAGTCCATTATTAGATGGAAAAGGCGGGGTAGTGGATGAAGTTGGTTCCTCTTTGACAAGGGAACCACCAAGGATGAAAATAATGGGACCAATGGGGTAAGATAATGGAGTTGGAATGGGGTCGATAAGAAATGGTGGAGGATTAATAAGGGTTGATGGAGGATCAACAAGAGATAATGTAGGATCATTCAAGGGATGACTTGGGACGCTTGGATCTTGACTAAACTTGGGATGCTTGGATCTTGAATAACATTATGTTCATTAATACATGGGTGATATGATCCAAGTTACTTGTTTGATTATCAATGTTTTCTTGGGGACCAAGTGTCTCATCTTGGGAAGAGGATGCCATGGATGGATGGATAGGAGTAATTTGGATATATTGCTCATGGATGGTTGTGGGATTATGGATGGGTGAAGTGACAATCTCTAGCTCATGTAATGCATAAAGTGGGCTAAGAGGATCATCACAGCTTTCATGATCATAGATAGGATCTTGATCATAGATATTATTTTGATCATAAAGGGGATTAATAGGGATAGTGTGATATTGGTTATGAATAGGATGAACAAGGTTGTTTTGATCCTGATTTAAGGGGTTGGTGTTTCCACATGCTTTGGAATAGACTCATGACATAGCTGTTGAGTTTGGATAGAAGTGGAAGGTTCTTGGATGGACTTAAGAGGCTCGAGATTGTCAACAACATGGATACATGATGGGTCTTGTTTTGCATTCATGGTAGGGGACTCTTCAAGAGGATGAATATGCATAGGAGTGGATGATGGTGTTGGAGTGGTAGACATGCTATTAGGAGGTTCTTTGTTAGGCTCAAGGATATACATTGGAGTGCCTGATAGTGTTTATTTTTGTGCTAGGAGTCCTTGTGGTGCAGTCATAGTAGGAGGGTTCATAGAATGAACTGTCCAGATCGTGCAGTAAGAGTAAACACAATAGAAACAACTCAAAGATATAAAGCAAATGCATATTTAGTCATTCAGTATATCATAGAATTCAAATACAATCTGGCTGGCAACATGTAGGCTTACAACTAGGGCTCACTGGCCTGATCACATACATGCGCAAGATAAGCTTTGAAGCTCCTTCGCAAAGAATTAAAACTAACTATCTTCTAAATCATGAGAACTATGCTAACTACTTTCTTAGGGATCTATTACATCAATATATATCATCTCTGGAGCAATAGATTCCTTCACGTCGGCTAAGGAAGGTCACAAACTCCAATGAAGAGCTGTAACGTGTACACAGATAGGTTAGACCTAAATGCATAGGACACTTCCTCAAATGAATAGAATAATGTGCAGACCCTTGGGAAAGGTCAGCCATGAACCAATGATCATTGAATGATGTGTCATTAAGATCTACAAGTCAAGGAATGATCCGCAAGCCTTCTCCTTTAGCTGATTGTCTGAGACTGTCAGGATGCTCTGCTCTAAGAAAACAGTTGATCTTTTGATAGCGATAACATTTCGGTGACTGATCCAAATGTTCTAAATTCTAGATATGATGTAGATGAGTGAATGTAGATGCTAAGTCTAGATATGCAAGGTGTGAAATGCAACTGCAGCCAAATACCGAACCAAAAGCTGAAATTACTTTTGATTGAACTACCTGAATTGAACTAGAAAATGCAAAGAAATAAATTGAATTGCAAACAAATTGAAATGCAAATGTTTTTGGTTGATGCAAGATTGCTCTTGAACTAGGGATGCTCCTGCATCAAACATCCAGGGTTATTGAAAAGGTGAGTCCCTCACTTTGCTGGGGCTAGGGGAGAACCAAGACGATCTACCTCAGCTTGAGAAATCCATGATGAATCTTCTTCCAGTCTGCCTTTCTATTTCACAAGATATTCTTTGTATTGTCTTCCTCTAGTGCTGCGTCCAACTCTATTGTCCAAAATATCTTCAATCTGCTTTGGTGCTTGTTGTGGTAACTGCTTCATCAAGTCTTCTTCCATAATGTCACTGAACTCTGCTTCATGATACTGATAAAGGTCTGTAATGTTGAAAATAGGTGATATACCTAATGTCTTCGGTAACTCCACTTCATATGCATTTCCTGAATCAAATTTCCTGAGTATCTTACAAGGTCCAAACTTCATCATCTTCAACTTGTTATATGTCCCAACCAAAAATCTTTCTTTTCTCAAGTACACCATGACTTCATCTCCAACTTCAAATTCCTTATGTCTTCTCTTCTCATCTACCTTTTCCTTATACTTATTGTTCATATCCTCCAAGTGCTTCTTCACCTAGTTATGCAGTGTCTTCATATGATCTACAAATTCTTCTACTTCTACACTCTTCTTTTCTTCCATGCTGATATCTCTTAACTCTGCTACTCCTCTAGGGTTCACTCCAGTAACAATCTCAAAAGGTGTTCTTTTGGTACTCCTATTTACTGAATTATTGTATGCAAACTCTGCTTGTGAAAGAATTAAATCCCAACTTCTGGCTTTCTCTCCAATCAAACATCTCAACAGGTTTCCCAAACTCATATTCACTACCTCTATCTATCCATCAGTCTGTGCATGAAAGCTAAATTGAACTTCAAATCTGTCTTCATCTTCTTCCAAAGTGTCTTCCAAAAGTATCCAACAAACTTTGTATCTCTGTCTGAAACTATACTCCTAGGTAATCCATGCAATCTCATAATCTCCTTGAAAATAGGTCAGCTACATGCACTACATTAGTTGTCTTCTTACAAGGTATGAAATGAGCCATCTTTGAAAATTTGTCAATCACTACAAATATTGAATCATGTCCTCTCTGTGTCTTAGGCAATCCCATTACAAAATCCATGCTTATGTCTTCCCAAGGTCTCTTCGGTACTGTCAAAGGTTTATACAATCCAGTGTTCTGACTACTCCCTTTTGCAACTTGACAAACTCTACAACTCTGCACAAATCGCTGAATGTCCTTATGTATCTAAGGCCAAAAGTAGTTTTCACTCACCAAAGCCACTGTCTTGTCAATGCCAAAATGTCCTACCAATCCACCACTATGCTTCTCCTTGATCAAATTATCTCTTATTTAACTCCTAGGTATGCACAACTAATTTCTTTTGAACAACATATCTTCCTGAATGAAATAATCCAGCCACTTACTCCCATCTGTTGCAACAGGTTCCTTACATGCTTTCCAAGGTTCTGCAAAATCAGTGTCTCCCTCATATATGTTCTTCAATTCATCAAAACCCAACACTTCAACTCTCATTTCTGTCAACAGGTTTCTTCTCCCACTTAATGCATCAACAACTTTGTTTGATTTTCAACTCCTATGCTTCAACACAAATTTATAACTCTGCATAAACTCTACCCATCTCATATGTCTCTGATTCAACTTACCTTGACTATTCAAATATTGCAAAGCTTGATGATCTGTGTACAACACAAACTCCTTAGGCAACAAATAATGTCTCCACTTCTTCAAGGATTGGATTATGGCATAGAACTCTTGATCATAAACTGAATATCTTCTCCTTGCATCATTCAACTTCTCACTCAAATATGCTATAGGTCTACCTTCTTGACTTAATACTACTCCAATTGCATTTCCACTTGCATCACAATCAAATTGAAATACCTTATTGAAATCCGGTAATGCCAAAACAGGTTGCTCTGTCACTTTCTGCTTCAACAACTCAACTTTTATCTTCTCTAGATGTCCACTTGAAATATTTTCTATCACCTCTCATTGTCTCTGTCATAGGGTTACAAACTAAACTAAAATTTCTGATGAACTTCCAGTAGAAGCTAGCCAATCCATGAAATGATCTAACCTCTCCAATGCTCTCCAGTGTAGGCCATTCAACAATTGCTCTTACTTTCTTAGGGTCCATCTTCAATCCTTCTACAGAAATCACAAACCCCAAGTATACCAACTCTTCCTTCATGAAACTACACTTCTTGATGTTTATCAACAATTTCTCTTCTTAATGTTCTTCTTTTATCTTACTGAAAATTAGAATGTCATCCAAGTACACAATAACAAACTTACCTAAGAATTTCTTCAGAACTTCATTCATCAATCTCATGAATGTACTTGGTGCATTTGTCAATCCAAAGGGCATCACTAACCACTCATATAATCCTTCATTTGTCTTAAAAGTAGTCTTCCATTCATCACCTTCTCTGATTCTGATCTGATGGTATCCACTTTTCAAATCTATCTTTGTGAAATATCTTGCTCCACTCAAACAATCCATGATATCATCCATCCTAGGTAAAGGAAATCTATACTTAACTATGATCTTGTTTATTTCTCTAGAGTCAGTACACATTCTCCATTCTCCATCTTTCTTCGGTGTTAGCACTACAAGTACTGCACAAGGACTCAAGCTTTCTCTTATCAAACCTTTCCTCAACAACTCTTGTATCTATCTATTCAATTCTTCATTCTCTGCCGGTGTCATTCTATGTGCTGTTTTGTTAGGCAAACTTGCTCCCGCTATAAGATCCATGTGATGAATGATACTCCTTATAGGTGGTAATCCTTCAAGTACATTATCTGATATGATGTCTTCATACTCTAACAACAATTCTCTTATCTCCTCCGGTTGCGATTCTTTAGTCACTTTCTGCAAGGCTTCAGGATTCTTAGGAATCAAGGCATAACACATATTCTCATTTCTCAAACCATCTAGAAATTTCCTTCCATCTACTAAATAGATTCTAGCATTCCCACATACTCCACTCTTAGGATCATCCTCCAAAGAAATCAAAGTAATTCTCTTTCCATTTGATGTTATAGTGTATGTATTCTTTCTCCCATCATGTATAGCTTTCCTATCATACTGCCAAGGTCTACCCAACAAGATATGAAATACATCCATAGGCATAATATCACACAATACTTCATCATGATAAGATCCAATATGAAATTTCACCAAACATTGTTCACTCACTAGTTTTTCCAGCAGATTGAAATTCTTCTTCATCATCACTTTCAACATTAGGTCTCGATGTCAATCCTCTTTGCCTATCTTCTTTAACAGTATCCAAACAAATTCACATTATTTTCATCATCTCCATCATTTCATCCATTCTACTAGCCATTGTTTCAATAGCAGCAACTCTCCTCGGCGGCATTCTTCCTAGGATCAAGTGCAAACTGCCTCAGGTTCAGTGATCGGGCTAGAAGGTAACAACTGCCTCATAATCGACAATTGATTGCGACACAAGTATCCTACCTCAATTTGGCGATCTGTCCACAGTAAGATCTTATGGAATTCCTTTGCCAATTTTCCTAATTCACTCCCAAAGATTCAAACTTTTGCTCTGATACCACTTGGTGCAGTCATGGTAGGAGGGTTCATAGAATGAACTGTCTAGACTGTGCAGCAAGAGTAAACACAATGGAAACAACTCAAAGATATAAAGCAAATGTAGATTCAGTCATTCAGTATATCATAGAATTCAAATACAATCTGGCGAGCAACATGTAGGCTTACAACTAGGGCTCACAGGCCTGATCACATACATGCGCAAGATAAGCTTTGAAGCTCCTTCGGAAAGAATCAAGACTAACTATCTTCTAAATCATGAGAACTATGCTAACTAATTTCCTAGGGATATATTACATCAATATATATCATCTCCGGACTAATAGATTCCTC
Source organism: Cunninghamia lanceolata (assembly GCA_027924645.1). Lineage (NCBI taxonomy): Eukaryota > Viridiplantae > Streptophyta > Pinopsida > Cupressales > Cupressaceae > Cunninghamia > Cunninghamia lanceolata. The sequence continues at coordinate 4,802,892 of BSBN01000704.1, read as the reverse complement.
CACATCGGCTAAGGAAGGTCACAAACTCCAATGAAGAGCTGTAACATGTACACAGATAGGTCAGACCTAAATGCATAAAACACTTCCTCAAATGAATGGAATAACATGCAGACCCTTGGGAAAGGTTAGCAATGAACCAAAGATCATTGTATGATGTGTCATTAAGATCCACAAGTCAAGGAATGATCCGTAAGCCTTCTCCTTTAGCTGATTGTCTGAGACTATCAGGATGCTCTGCTCTGAGAAAATAATTGATCTTCTGATAGAGATAACTTTCTGGTGACTAATCCAAATGTTTTGAATTCTAGATATGATGTAGATGAGTGAATGTAGATGCTAAGTCTAGATCTGCAAGGTGTGAAATGCAACTGTAGCCAAATACCAGACCAAAAGCTAAAACTGCTTCTGACTGAACTGAACTGGAAAATGCAAAAAAACAAACTGAACTGCAAACAAACTAAAATGCAAATGTTTTTGGTTGATGCAAGATTGCTCTTGAACTAGGGATGCTCCTACATCACCTTGGGTCACATCCTTCATGAATTCTACAGTAAGATATGTATATTATGGATGGACAATGATGACAGATGTTGTGGGGTTAGATTATGATCAGGTGGACTGATAATAGGAGTGAATATGGTGGGATTAGGAGTGGATATTGATGGATGGATAAGAGGATTTAATAGTGGATTAGGTAGTGTACTAGGTGGTGAATTATATGGTGGATTGGGTGAAGGATTAGATGGAAGATTATATTGTGTGGGTGGTAGAAGATAGGATGGATTAGAAGGTATTTGGACTAATGGATTAGGATTAGGAGGTGGAGGAATAGCATAGTAAAATGATTGTTGGGAAATGGATGGAGGGATATAAGGGGTTAATGGACTTGGATGAGAGGGAAAATGAGATGGAGGATTTACATAAGAAAATGATTGTTGGGAAATGGATGGAGGTGAAAATGTAGATAGGGGATGACCTTGATGTTCCTTGTCATAGAATATACAATTAGGTATAGGGTTGTAACTTGTGCTAGCCAATGTTTGATTGTAAGGGGTTTGTATGTCCATGTATGGATTTATAACTTGACTAATTTGAGTTTGCATGGACATGTAAGATGATGATGTTGATGCGATAGCATTAGGAGGATCTCGAGTGATGAGATGTGCAAAGGGGTTATCATGGATGTCATTTCTACATTTTTCCTTAGTGATAGGATCCAATCTCTCATAGTCATGTTTAAGTTGTTGTATTTGTGCCTCAAGAGGACTAGGAGATGTGCTTGAGGGATGTTGATATGATAGTGATGTGTGTTGGATTGAAGATATAGCTTGAGGATGGGATCCATATAGGGTTTTAAGTTCCTCTATTTCTACATCATCTCGATATGATGAGGATATTGGTTGAATTGGAGATGGAGGGGGGTTGAACCTCGGCCTATTGATTAACAAGACAATTTTAATGAGGATTCTTGATGATGTGACTAAATTTTGATTCATTGGAGTGTAGGTTTGATTATGGATGAACTAGTGATGTTTCAAAGGATGATGTTTGATTAAGAATATGGGTCAGATGTTTGATAAAAATGGATAGATAGATAATGGATGATTGATTTTGAGGGTTGGGTTAAATGGATTAGATTAGTGGATTAGGGGAGTGGATTATAATATGGATTATAGGTGATAATGGATGAAGAATTATGGACTAAGGATTGGAAATGGATTAGGAGGATAAGTAGGATGATTAGGATGAAGTGACTAGGAATAACTAAAGAATAAATTGAATGGATTACGGATAATTTAGGATTGATTTTAAATTGATTTGGATAGACTTAGGATTGATTAGGGATGAATTTAGATTGGTTAAGGATGAAATTGGTTGGATTAGAATGAAGGTGTATAAGAGGGGTAATTAGGATGAGGACTAGGATCAACTGGGATTGGAATGGATGATTAGAGAGTGGTTGGGAATGTTTTATAGCTTGACTTAGGCAAATTTTCAGCAAGAGATACAAATAAAAGACACAATGGTGTTGACTCTTAATAGTATTGGGTGCGAAAGGCTATTAATCTCCACGGATAACAAATGGTGTATACAGGTAAATCACATAAAGACATGCCAAAGGTGTCAAATCTTCTAGACTCACCAAGTGCGACTTTGGTCCCCACTAATTAGATAATGGTGATGTCACTCCCCTTGATACCATTTACCATGTTATGAATAAATAGGGAATGTGAGGTCATGTACCACCTTACACCCCTTACCTTGGAGACAAATTCCTTGCCCAAAGTAGACTCTATCTCAAACAACAGAGTTACAACATGAGCACTTCTCTCCCTGCTGCTGCGATGCACCACAAGATAGGATGACCATAGCTCTTAGCTAGGATTAACAAGGCGTCTAAGGAGTCCTTGATATACACTAGGTATAATGTGGTCCAAGTCTATGAATACTAGTTTGTTGAAAGGATGCGACATAAGTGATTAAGCAAATGCCACTTCACCTTGTGTTCAAAATCACCCAGAGCCCCAAGGTTGTCCCAATGACAATGTAACTAGATTGAGGTACAAATTTTGCTCTCCCCCCTTTGTATACCCCACCAGAACATGTGGTTAAGGTCATCCTTAAGAGTGATGAAATCTGTTAAGAGCTTTTGATTCTCAAGATCACCTTTTGACGTGAGAGAAGAGCAGACATATTGATCTTGGGTCCTTGGGAATGAAAGTAAATAAAGCGAGTGAAAGAAGTAACTAGTGCTTTTGTTCTCCAAGATCACCTTTCGGTGTGAGGAGACAACATATTCACATAGAGATTCAATACATAGCAAACAAAGTTCATTCCCTTATGAAATTGAAATGTGCTACTAAACTAGTGAGAAATCAAGTCTTCCAAAATACATCCTGCACCAGATATATTAGTAGTTTTTTATAAGGATCAATCTTAGACAAATGAATCCGCAAAATAACAGGTTAGAACACAACAAACAACATATAAAAATAAACTTTAAAATCAAGTGTTAGCATGTGCCAAAAATCAAAGATATGCCATTGGTTATGCTAAAACACAAATGTTAGAAAAATCATAAAATAATTCTAGCACTTTGTAGATCACAAAAAAATATCAATGTTCAAAAAAAAGAATTACCTTCATACGAGTTTATTTGTGAAAGTTATGAAGCTTTTCTGCTCAAAAACTGCGCCAACTCAAAGACGTAGCAAAAAAAACAATTTAATGAAAAATTAGGAAATATTTGAAAAAAACCAAAGACTCCATGGTATAGAGCATAAAATTTTACCCAATCTCCAAAAGAATCACTGAAAAACATGTCTGTATGCTCAAGGAAATAAAGTTTGAAAACTGTCTATTTGATCAAAACGATCAATAAAGAGGGGTATGGCTTAGCCCCCTATGAACTAGCCCTTGGTCACCGATGTGACCTGATGCTAAGTCTAGAGGTGCTTTATTAAAAATAAATAAATAAAATGAAAAGTTTTATTGTTTTTAAAAGCATGTTTTTTTTAATGCATCTTTTGATAGACTAACTAGGTGTAAAAATTGAAGACTAAACAAATGCAATTTTTGATAGATTAACTAGGTGCAAAAATTGAAGACTAAACATGTGTAATTTTTATAGACTAATCAAGTGTGAAAATTGATAGACTAACCACGTGTAATTTTGACAAACTAAGTAGATGCAAAAATTGACAGACTAACTAGGTGCAAAAATTGACAGACTAACCAAGTGCAAAAAAATGCAAGTTTTTTTTAAAATATGTTGAATTATATGTTTTTCTTCACCTACCGACACTTTTGGACACAACTATGACCTCTATTTTTATCCAAACAAGCTTCCTGCAAAAATTCATTCCTATATTTTTTCTAAAAGAGACTTAAAAAAACTTGTGAAATCAAGCTAAAAAATACCACAAAATTGATAATAGATCAGGACCATGGGGTCCCACTGAACATGCCAAACTGTGTAGAGGGAAAATTGGACTAAAGAGATTAAGCATAAATGAATCAAACCAAATCTTACACTACCTTAAAGAAATAATCAAAGGACACTAATAATGAAACAATGCAAAATAGCAAAGATCTTACCACCTATGATTATATGTATTCCTTGGTTTAAATGTGGATTGCTCTATTACTTTGCATAACCATGGTAGCAAAAAGAGAGAATGCGAGTGCTCAATGACAGTGGATAAATGTTCAAAGCGTTGTCATGAATGCTCAAAACTTAGAGATCATGGAGGGTTTGTGAATGAGAGAATGGGTGTATTTATATCTTTGATAAGAGTTTGATCAACGGTGGAGAAAATTAGATTGAATCGATAGATGAGATAATTTGAGAAGACATGATCAATGTGCACATGACATGTGTACATGCAAAAAGCTTGTTTAAAGAGTTTTGCTTTCTTGGATAAAAATAATGATTTGATTTTCATAAAATAGAATTGACTTTTTCTATTTAATGAATTGCTTGATAAAAACAAAGATTTAAATCCAATTAGACTTAATGCATGATTTGCTTTTTGACATGCAATGGATAAAATTAAATAATAAATTATTTAATTTACGTTCATGGAAGATATTTAGAAGAAAAAGATATTATTAGAAGATGAGAAGATAAATTAGAAATTAAATAAATAAATTTATTTAATTTGTTGTGCATGATAGAGGAAAATAAGAAATAAATAAAATATATGATTTTATTTATTTAGAAGATAAGAAAAGTAAAATAAATTAGAATAATTTATTTAATTTTGGCATAATAATTAGCCAATTAAATAATTGAAATTATTATTTGTGGATAAGAGGAATTAAAGTGGTGAGTTAATTAAATAATAGGTTTATTTAATTAATGTGATATAGAAGAATAAAGTTGGAGGGAAAGATTGATTTAATTAAATAATTTGAAATTATTTAGTTATTGGAGGAAGGGGGAATAAATTGATGACAAGGTGAAATTAATTAAACAATTTAGGAATTTATTTAATTAATGTTGAATTAGAATAAATTGATGAGAGAATGATGCATATGACAGGATGATAATACGTTAGTCATTTTTAGGTGTCTACATTTTGCCCCTCTTTGAGATGATGTTGCGAAGTAACAACATTTCAAAGATTTAAAACATCATGTTTGATTTGGATGGAAGAAGATCAATTTAGAAGATCATGATTGGAAGAAAATGATTGGATTAGAGATGGAGATGCCCCAGTCACTCAAAGTGAGGGTGACAATGAAAGATAATGGTAAGTTAATGAATAAGATGAATGATGATTATGTTCCCTCGAGAGGACAGGTGGGTGTTGAGATTAAGGAACATTGAGAAGGGGGGTGAATCAGTGTTCTACAAAACTTATTATTATGTTCCTTTATTAATTTACCACATACATCCAAAATAAAGAAGCTTGAACACAAGAACATAAATAACAAGATCATAACACATGAACACCAAGATTTTTTACGTGGAAACCTAGTTAAGGGAAAAACCATGGTGGGGGTTAACCCACAAGAATTTATACTCTGTTAAAAGTATTACAAATGGGAAGGCACATGCCTTCGGGCACACTGCTCAAAGGAGGCTCACTGCCTACAAATTGATTACAAGAGTTCACTGAAATGTTTGAACTGATTAATAACATCTAACTATGCAAAATAACAGTTTCGGTTAAGCTTAGTACACTAACTTTACACACTTCATCTTTCTCTGTTCTGCTTCACTATTCTGCCATGATCCAGACTTTAGATCTCTTCACTTCACATCTAATTCTACTATATTTCACACTTATCCCTTCATATTCACAACATCACACCACAAAATGCTTGAATCTATCAATCATATATATTCACTACATGAAATTACATCAATTGCAGTCGGCCTTAAGAAAAAACTTAAAGACTTTTTAAGAACATTGTTCTGTCGATTGAATCTATGCACAAACATCAATGCAGACCAAAACTTATGTATCAAAGTCACCTCACCTGTTGGCCAATACTACTGGATCTCCCAAATTACTTGACCAACCACTTCTCTTCATCCACACAAGGATCAAACACCAAGTTGGCCTGTTCTTCACTGGATTGAACTATTTAACTAGAACCTGATACTTAGATGCTTGTAACTTTCAATCCCTTCATCACCAGAGGCTAAAATCTTGGATTTAGGTAGCCATGAGATCCCCTAACATTCCCTCAGATCTGTAACACAATATGGTTACCTATAGAGAAATGCGGACTAAGATGCTGAACCCTGTCATATGCTCTGTTCCTGTTTATCCAGACTTAGACAAGTCTACAATCTAACTTCTGGTATGATCCACTGATATAATACAGATGTGTAAGATAGATTTAGTTGCCATCAATGACAACACCTGACATGCCTAGCAGTGTCTCTTTCCAACAATCTCCCCATTTGGCATTAATGGCAACACTTAGTGAAAAATGACTAAGTGTTAGAACAACTCTCCCTTACTATGTACACTTGTGATTTCCAATGCCCCCCCTTAGATGAATTCTTCATTTTTCACTGCTTTTCCTGTCCCCCTTTGACATCAATGGCAAAGGCTAGAATCTGCACATCAAAATTCATGCAAAAATTTTATGTACATGGGTCAAAACTCTACATACTTCTACATATGAACATACAGTCCTTAAGCCTTGTTCATCAGCAAAGAGATATCACCAAAAATATTTTTCAACCATGTTAATTCATTGTCCCAGTTCTTCTTAATGTTGACCAAAATAGATATATGCCCACTGAACAAAAATGCTTGTGATTCTGCCTTTTGAAGGTTAGTAGGATCACTAGTAGCAGCAACAACTTGGGATTCTGCCAATATATCATACATAGTCTCCAACTTAGTGGAAATTAGTCCTTGAAGCTCATCCAATCTGCCCAAAAATTTAACCTTTTCCTTCTCCAAATCACTCAATTCATTCCACAGACTTACTACTTGGAATTCTTTGGTAGTTACAAACTTAGTTAAAGGACTATATGACTGAGAAATGTTAGACAATTTGAGCTCTAAGTCCTTAATCTTCTTTTCAATATATTCAACAACTTTAGACTGATTTAGACAAAACTTGTAAATCTCTGCACCTTCAGAGAGGACATTTTGGATACTCTTTACACTAGTATCAAGCACTGATCTATCATAGCTAATTATTTTCCTTATTTCAACAAATCTCTTCTCATTATATTCATTTTTGACTTTAACTTCTGCTGACTTCTCAAAACTTTCAAAATGAGTACTTACAGAGTTGATCAGACTCTTCAATTGACCAGAAGGAGAGTTGGATGAATCCTTTTGAAATGCTGGCATAATCTTTTCTAGAATTCTGGAGCTAAGACCAAGCAACTCACTGTCCTCAATGTGAGTTTTTAGAATCTCCTCTCTTGCTTTTCCTTGTGCCACAGATGCTAACTTCATCTTTTGTAGAGGGGAAAGAGTGTCAAAATTGATAGGTCCTTGAATCAACTCTGGTTCATCAAACTCAAGCTTTTCTTTCTCAAGTAATTTCTTTATTGCATCTGTAGTGTCTCTTGCCAAAAATGCAGCTCCATCTTTCAGATCCTTGCTAGTATTGTCATCTTGCTTTTGCTCTTCAATATTCTTTACTGCTTCTCTTTCTTGTTCATCCTTGTCCTTAACCTCTTTTGCTTCTTTCTCTTTATTCTTCATAGAATCATCTTCACTAGGAGCATCTACTTCTGTATTCATCTCTGTATATTCCCTAGTAGATTGGTCTGGAGGAATTTGAGTGTTTTTTGTACCATCAAACATAAATTCCTCCACCATCTCTTCATCTCCTTTATTTAGCATTTCATCTTCCGAAGCAGAGATGTCATCTTGTTGTTCACTTTCTTTCAACTCCTCAACATTTGGAATGGATGCATCATCAGTGTCAATCAGTGACAATATTGACAATATTGAATTTATTTTTGTCCAGAGCTTTCTTCAAAATTTTCTCTGTTTCTTTGACTACCTCATCTAGTTCTCCAATCATCAGCTTATTCATCTAGATTTTTCTTCTGAATTCCTCTTTGACTTCTTTGAAAATTTTATCTACTTCTTTTCTAGATATTACCAGACATAGTGTGGACAACACATATTCTCTTAGCTCTAAATCTTTAGCTTTAGTAGCTTCTTTCCTCATTTCCAAAATGTTACTCAGACTCTTAGGGATTTCAGACAAAATTTCCACAAGAGCTTTATTGTATGTATTCAAGTATTTTATAGTGGCATCCTCGAAAATTTTCTTGTTTACATCATCAAAAGTGTCATAGTATTCTATTTTAGGTTTCAGATTCCCATGAATCGTTACAACATTCACAATTTCTTCTACAGACAAAGTGGGTTTTCTAGCATGGGTTTCAGTATTTTGCCTTTTACGTACCTTTTTGCTTCCAGAGGGCTTCTCTTTAGACAATTTATTAGCCTTGGTGCCTGAGGCCTTCAACTCTTTAACCTCATCATCTAAATCAGTCTTTTCTTCATTCTCCTTCTCCACACTGACATATGACCTTTTGGCCATTACTTTCGTTCTTTTTCCTTCCTTACCGGTAGATTTTTCTTTGAATTTCTCTGCAATAGGAGAAGGTGATGCATTGGATGTTATACCTGTACTCCTAGTAGTTCTTGGCTTAGAAGAGGATTCCATCAGAACACTCCCTATTCTCTTTCCTACTTCTCCTTCTCATATTTCTCTATCCTTTCTCTATTTTGTCTCACAGCTTCTCTTGTTATGCCAATGCTTTCTGCATACATTTCAACTTGCCTTTGAATCTTTCTCTTAGATTCAGGTTTCTGGAGCTCAATATGTAGTTTCACACTGAGTTCACCATGTTGGTGCCTACATGAACAGTCAGGTTTCAAGCTTCTAAATCTACAGGCACCCTCCCAAAAATCCAAAAAATTCTAAGTCTTTGGGCTCCCTTAACATGTTTTAGCCTGACCTGATATTCTTGGGGGAGGGGTCATCATATTTTCAAATATCAGCCTGATATTTCCGCGGGGTCATCATGTTTCTAACATCAGTAATCTTAGTCAGGATCACCCCAACGCTGTTTTATCACCGTGGTATTGCGGATGTCAATTTTACATGAGGGTCGATATCTACCTGTCCATCATCATCATATTTTGCGGGGGGTGATATTTCAATTATGAGGTGATCTTACGAATATCACCCTATGTTGTCAATATGATGGTGACGTCATCTGGATCGGTGGGGTGCATCATGTGGTCTTCAGCATGTTATTATTAGCAGGTATGTGGGGGTCCCGCCGATCACCTATGAGGACATGAGCAAGTACGGAAGGGTCATTGGTTAGGTCTTTGGTATGAATATGATGAGGAGGATTTTTCTCCAATGCATCAGGATGCGCCGATGAGGTTGGTCATCAGGATGATATTGAATATTAGGGTGATATTTCCTGGGGGGTGATATTTTTATATCAGGTGATGCGGTCGTCGGGGCGATATGAAATATCAGGGTGATATTTCATATCAGGATATCATGCAGGAGGTTCGCCGATGGCGCGGGTCATGATGATGGGGTCTTGGCGGATGGTTTGTTGGTCACGCAAGGTAAAATTATGCGACATCATATGTGCTCATGACCTAGTATATAAAGTATTGAGGAGGTCATTGTGGGATAAATGTGGGATAATTTGTTCTCACATAATTTGAATATCAGGGTCATATTTCTTGGTGGGAAAAATTTCAAAGCGTGCAGTTCACTGCATTTCCCAAGGCCGTGGGTTGGTATGCCTTTAATGGTGGATGTTACAGGGTATGGGCGAAGGCGTGTACAGATCAACCACCCGATTGAAGATGTAAATTCCCAGGCGGCACAAGGCTCCAGTCCAACCACTCCCTGCCTCCTCTCCCACCTGCTGCATTCAATATGTTGAGCGCCATTTTATCATGATGTACTGTATCTAGCAAATTTTGAATTGCCATGTGTGATTAATGTTGAGTACACCTTCCTTGCTGTATATAGCAGATGATGTTACTCATTTGTTTGTTGTTGAAAGATGGACAAATTCTGGTGCTGTAATAAGATACAACTTCATTGGTGGCCCTGTTCTGGATGTCCTGTGATTTTATGAGTCTCATGTTGTATGTCTCATGCATAAATTTATTGATTTCATGTTGATTTAAATGAGTAATGCTATATTGCATGTGTTCTATTATCTGTCTCCAAATTAAGTGTGTTCTTCTTCTGAATCTAAGCATCTATGGGGTGTTTATGGTTCTAGAGTATGGGTTTACTATATTGAATGCTTGATTTCTTACTTTTGCTCAAGGGATATATTAAATGTTTTAGATCAAGTGTTGGGATGAATGTACTACAGTGAGGATGTTTGTAAGCATAGATAACTGAATACTCAGTCTTGGGAAGTATCTGTAAGGTAGGTGCTAAACAACCCCCTTGAAATCTAGTCTTATGTATATGTTTATGCTGATCATTCACATGTGTATGTCTATTGACTCCAAGCCCTGGATAGACACCAGTCTAGTTTTGTATTGAGGTTACACCCAGGTCCTAGTTTTGCATCCAAATATAAAATCAAACTTAAAACTTCAAAACCAAACCTTTAGGACCTTAGAAGTAGTTTAGGATCAAAATCCTCTGTCTCACAACTGAACATAGGCCCAAAGCTAGCCCTTTGCACTTATCTCACAGTTTTGATCTACATAAAGGAGGATTTATCTTCTTTGTGTTAACATCCCCCAATTCACAAGCATACCTTATGGATCTTGAATAGGGAATACCCCCTAGGTTTTGCAGAGCCTGAAGAAGAAGAGGAGATATCTATAGAGTCCATCTCCTACACTGTTGGCCCCTAGCCTAGAGATCCTGTTGATCATTGATGGCTACCTTGTAGGGATAACTAGGAACAAGCATCCAGTCTGGGAAAAAATAACAAATTTGGTGACTTCACTGGGGAGGTGATATGAAAGTGTTATCCTGTAGTCTCTAGTGAAGTTTTGCCCATCCAAGTCACCAACAGATTTGGCGACTCCACTGGGGACTTTGTGTAAGAACCCTGATTTAAAAGAAAATAATTCCTAATTGTAGGTGGTGACTCCAAACAATCTCCCAATCGGTAAAGTAAAAATTTGTATGCAAGGGAGAAGATCCCTGCGTAATCCTCTATTTTAAGAGTTACCCAGAAAGATGATGTACAGGAAAAAGGGGACTATCCTAGCCAGTCATGAAGGTTCTCCTAGAAATAATGAGAATATTCAAGCCAATCTAGAATCTTCAGAGCGGACAATACCTTATTTTTCAAACACTGAGGCTGAAATCCAGGATGCACATGAGCTACAACAGCGCGGTGGATTAAGAATGAGGTTAGAGGCATTTCAAGAACACCCTTTCCTTGATTCCCCTGATAGATTTGAAGAAGCTGAATCCCCAAGGGATGATGATAATGATCAGAATATAATGAAACCATCCTCTTCTATGCATAGAGATGAGGAATTAGCTAAAGAAATCAAAAGTCTGAGGGCTGAATTTGAGTATTTGTAGGTTGTGAAGATTAGAGATGATATGAGACAGAAAGTGCAAGCTCTGAGAACTGCTCAACAGGATGCAGTCCCCACCCTTGATAATACAAATATGTTGAGAAACTAGCATAGAGATAAAGCCCATCATCTGCAAAATGATCAAAGACAGAATGCAAATAATGCTAGAGTACCATTAAATAATGCGAGAAATCAAAATGTTGATAGGAATGTCAATATTAACCAGTTTGGTAGACAACCTATGTAGTTGGACAGATTTAGACAACTAGTTTTTGATGGCATTCTTGGTTACCCTAATCCCATTGACAAACATGTGAGGCCACAGGTGCCAAAAAATTTAGGAAATAATGTTATATCAGGTGAAGACCACTTGAAAGCTTTTCAGAATGTCATGGATAACTTTGAGGTTGAACATGAAGATGTTTTCATGAAATTATTTATGCAGTCCTTAGCTGATGAAGCTAGGGAATGGTATAAAGGTCTGCCTGACCGAAGTATCTCATCATGGGATGATATCAGAAGAATTTTCAAAGAGCAGTATGGTGACAAGACTGACCCAAGCTTTTTTGTAAATGAATTCACTAGTATCACTAAGGGGTCAAATGAGCAGGTTGTAGATTTCAATGCTAGATTTACTAAAGTGCTGAATAAATTGCCACATCACATGAGGCCTAATGAACCAATGTGCATAGTGCTCTATATAAAATGCTTTTGATGCCAAAATGGCTTATGGGTTAAGGGATAAAGGTCCTTCTAGCCTCAAAGATGCTTTCAAAATAGCAACAAATATTGAAAATAATAGAAAAGCGTCTGGTAAGACAAACATAAGAGATGATGTAAAATTTTTGCAAAATCCAAATACTAAATCTCAGAGTGTTCAAGGCAATGCATCTACTTCTGAGGATAAATTAGATAAATTGACAACTATTGTCAAGGACCTGAGCTATAGAATGGCTAAAAATGAAAAGGGGGTAGGTCCTGATAGGCAAGTTTACCAGAGGCAAGAAAGAAGACCATCATTGCATAATATGCCATATAACACTAATTGGCATAACGGTAAACTAGTTCTTCCAAATAGCAACCCTAATCAAAGAGCTCAACATGTTAAGGAGACACCTGATCCTTTGAAAAAAGCTGTTAATATTGTTGATGATGCTCCATGGTGCATAATATGTCAAATGCCTCATTCCCAATCACAATGTATGATTGCTCAATCTCTATATAATAATGCTGTTGCTTGTGATGAATGCAATGAACCGCATTGCATGGAAGATAATATAAATATGCTGTCCATAAACAAGGAGTATCCCTCTTGTAATGTAGATGAAAGTACAAGTCATGGGACTCAAGGTTGCCAGTGGTTTCCATGTGATGATGATGATGAAGATAACTATGCATATGCTCAGGACTCACATGTTTTTTTGAATAACCTAAGGAGGCATTCTGATGAAGAAATTAGAGCTCTCATAGCTGCGGCAGTGGCTCAGGTCAAAAGTAACTATAACCTTAGAGGTAGGGCTCAGGTTGGTAATCCACATCAATTAGAGAGTACCTTTGTAAATCAACCAGTGCATAATCATAAAGGGGCTGAACCACAAAAGAAACAATGGAGCAATAATAAGAAAAATTTTAAGCAAAAAACAGGTCATGACTCTCAAGGATCAAAAAATAGAGTTCCCCAAGTTGAGGATCAAAACAAAAAATTTTAGATCAAAGATGACAGTCAGAGAGCCACAAAAATTAGAGCTGGATCATACCAAGATAAAAATAAAACTGTAGATCAGGCTACAACTGTTATACAAAATTTTGCTCCGTTTGACATAACTTAGGTCTTGTCCCAGGTAAAGGTCTCTATTCCATTGATGAGCTGATGAAAGTTGAGGAGTTCAGAAATAAAATATTGTCCCTGATTTCAGGAGTACCCTGTCAAGCTAATTAGAATATTGAGACTCAAGGTAAGAAACAAGCTATGTGTATTGATGAGGATGAAACTCCTGAACTATATTTGGGGGTGACCATGACAAAGTGCCCTTCACAGGTTGAGCAATTTTATGTCTCCCTTGTTATTAATGGGAAAACAATCAGGAATTGTATGCTTGATTCTGGAGCATCAACAAATATCATGCCTATGGCTATCATGCAACAAGCTAGATTAAAAATAGACAAGGCATGTGGAAAATGCTATGCCATGGATGCTAGGGAAGTACCAGTCATTGGAATCATGAAGGATGTGGATTTCAGGTTAGTAGCCTATCCAGAAAAAACATATAGAATGAACATAACAGTGGTTGATATAAAGCCACAATATGGTATGTTGTTATCAAGAAGATGGGTAGCACTGATTCGTGGAAGTATGCAACTAGACCTATCATATGCCATGATCCTAATGAATGGCAAAGATGTCAAACTGGTCAGAGAAGATAGGTCATCATAAATAGTTGAGGATCAAGATTCAGAAGAGCATGTCTGTTTTGTTGACACTGACTGTGATAATTTCAAAGTTGTCTCTCATGATCAAGGAAATAAAGAGAAGGGTGTTTGCATTCAAGAGCTTGATCAACAAGATCTATGGACCATGTATTTTGATGGAGCTTGTGCAAAGGAAGGCTCTGGTGCTGGAGTTGTGTTTTTGTCTCCAGCTGGTAAGCTTCTAAAATTCTCTTTCTTGCTGAAGTTTGCCTGCATAAATAATATTGCAGAATATGAAGCTTTGTTACTTGGATTGAATGTGGCTCTGAAGCATGGGATTAAGATGTTGAGAGTGTTTGGAGACTCAGAGTTAATTGTTTCCCAGGTTAGAGATAAGTATGCTTCAAAAAATAAGAGATTAAAACAATATAAACATGCTGTCTGGGATACAATTGAATTGTTTGATGCATTTTCAATAAGTTGGATTGAAAGATCAAAGAATGTCATGGTAGATTTTTTAGCTAATGTGGTTATAAGGCCAGATGATATAACTCTGTTTGATGTTACAAATATTGAGGTTAAAATCAGACCTACAATACCAGAAAATATATGCAGTTGGCAAGTATTTGATGATGACAAAGATTTGTTGAGATTCCTGCACTGCATAGATGAATATGAGAACCAAGAGATTGACTTTCAGAATTTTGTGGAGGTTGTAGATGGAAAGGAGACTCTTTTGGGGAAGGAAGTAATCCAACTCAAAACAAATAAAATCCCCAGAGGGTTAGTTGCTTTAGAAAGAGCTTTTGACAATAGAGATCAGTTTATTAAGAAGGCATCTCCTACAAACAAGGATGACTTGGAGGAGATAAACTTGGGGACATTTCATGCCCCCAAAAGGGTATATATTGGCAAACAACTCAAACCACACATCAGGAATATGTTGATTGCATTGTTGAAGAAGTATAAGCATGTTTTTGCATGGTCATATGAGGACCTTAAAGCTTATAGAGAAGACCTATTCCAGCATGAAATCCCATTGAAGCCTAGAGCTAATCCATTTAGACAAAAACAAAGACCTATTAATCCTACTCTAGCTCCAAAAATGCAGAAAGAACTCAAGAAGCTTAGGGAGGCTGGAATAATTGTGCCTATCAGACATTCAACTTGGGTGTCTAATATTGTCCCAGTTAGAAAAAGGAATGGTGATATAAGACTCTGTGTTGACTTTAGAAATCTGAATGTATCTTCCTTGAAGGATAATTATCCACTGCCCAACATGGAGGCTATGCTGCAAAAGGTAACTGGTTGTGAACTTTTATCCATGATGGATGGATTTTCAGGATACAATTAGGTGAAGGTAAAAGAATCTGAACAATATAAAACTGCCTTCACCACTCCATGGGGGACATATGTATATGTGAGAATGCTATTTGGATTGACAAATGTAGGTGCTACATTTCAGAGAGCCATGGATGTTGCTTTTGCAGGATTAATTGATTCAATCTTGGCTGTATATCAGGATGATCTGACTGCTTATTCAAAAAAGGAAGAGCAACATTGCATGCACTTAGAACAAATTTTTATTAGAGCACTGGAATATGGCATTTCGCTCAACCCAAAGAAATGTGCTTTTGGGGTAGTTGAAGGAAAGCTTTTGGGACACATTGTTTCCAAGGCTGGAGTAAGGATTGATCCTGAAAGGGTCACTGCAATTGATAGGATTCAAGTTCCCAAAACAGTGAAAGCTATTCAGTCCTTCTTTGGGCAGATTAATTTTGTTAGAAGATTCATCCCCAACTTTATAGAAATCACAAAAGATGTTTCTAAGATGTTGAAGAAGGGTGCAACTGTCAATTGGGAAGGTGAAGCAATTAAATCATTTCAGAACATCAAAGAGGCTATAAAGATGGCTCCTGTGTTAAAATCTCCTGATTTTTCTAAGCCATTTTAGTTGTTTTCATTTGCTTCTTTCCATACTATTGCAACATGTTTATTACAGAAAAATGAAGAGGGTTTTGAACAACCTATTGCTTTCTTCAGCATGTCACTGCAGGCAGCTGAGTTAAAATATGACATCATGGAAAAGCAGGCATATGCATTGGTTAGAGCAGTCAAAAGCTTTAGGTCATATCTAGTAGGATCTCAAATAGTTGCATATGTGCCTCATGCAGCAATTAAAGATATTTTTACCCAGTAGGAGGTAACAAGAAGAAGATGCAGGTGGATAAATAAATTACAAGAATTCAACATAGAGATACAGATCACCAAACTGGTAAGGGGACAAGGCTTCGCTAAAATGATGACACAATCTAATTTGGAAGCATGCCAAGTGAATATAGTTCAGAATGAAGCTATAAATATGTCAGAATCTGAATGGTACAAGGACATTATATATTACTTGCAGAATATGAATTGTCCTTCCCATCTCAGTGACAGTCAGAAAAGGACTTTGAAACTGCATGCAATCAAGTACATCATTCTTCAAGGGGAGTTGTTTTGTAAGAATCTTGATGGTGTACTACTAAAGTGTGTAGATGAAAATGAAGCTAAGAATGTTTTAAATGACATGCACAAAGGAGTGTGTGGTGGACACTACACTGCCCAAAAAACAACTCACAAGATTCTTAGAGTAGGCTATTGGTGGCCAACTCTTTTCTCAGATGCACAAAAGTTGGTGAGGAGATGTGATCCTTGCCAAAGGTTCTCAAGAAGGTTAAAGTATGAAGGTGCACTACCCCTTAGAACTATAACTATGGAAGCTCCATTTCAGTAGTGGGGAATTGATTTTATAGGGAAGATTTCAGAGAAATCAAGTGGAGGACATAGTTGGATTTTGGTTGCTACTGACTATTTCACCAAATGGATTGAAGCCATTCCAACTAAAAAGGCTACAAGCAGGGTGGTGATGGATTTTATTCTGGAAAACATTATTATCAGGTTTGGAGTACCATTCAAACTAGTCACAGATAATGCCATGTGCTTCAGGTCTGGTGAATTTGTTGATTTCTGCAACAAATATGGGATTAATTTGTCATATGCATCACCATATCATCCACAGGGAAATGGTTAGGCAGAGTCCAGTAACAAAAACCTCATGAAAATCATCAAGAGGATGGTGGACAAGAATAAAAGAGCCTGGGATTCAAAGTTGAAGATGGCACTATGGGATGACCGAATAACAGTGAAGAAATCAATTGGGAGGTCACCTTTTGAGCTAGTATATGAAACAGCAGCCAGACTGCCTATAAATAATCTCTTGCCAATCTATAGATTCATACAGGAAGATGATGAAGAGATTGAAGATTCAATGACAGAAAGGATAAATCAGTTGGTTGCATTAGATGAAGTTAGAAGAGAGGCTCATAGGACAAACATCAGGCAACAACTGAAAGTGAAATATCTATTTGATAGGACTACAGAAAGAAATGTTTAGGTAGGTGATCTAGTCCTTATTTGGAATGCAAAATGTCAGGATAAGGGCAAGCATGGTAAGCTTGAGCCCTTATGGATGGGCCCGTACCTGATCAGAAATATTCATGGAGAGGACTCCTACTTTCTCCAGGCCCCAGATGGTGAGAGGCTAGAATTGCCTGTGCACGGTCAATTCCTTAAGCTTTATATTTCATAGGTATCTTCTTCTGTGCACATTTGTAAATTATGTAAATTGTCTATAAATGCCCTGTATAGTTGTTGTGCATTTTTTGTGTTTTGCCTGGTATGCCCGGAGATGATTTGGTTCTCGTTGCATCCTTGTGCCTGCATGTCCCTAATCGGAGCCAATGTTGGTACCTGCATGAACAGTCAGGTTTCAAGCTTTTAAATCTGTAGGCACCCTCCCAAAAATCCAAAAAATTCTAAGTCTTTGGGCTCCCTTAGCATGTTTCAGCCTGACCTGATATTCTTGGGGGGGGTCATCATATTTTCAAATATCGGCCTGATATTTCTATGAGGTCATCATGTTTCTAACATCAGTCATCTTAGTCAGGATCACCCTGACACTGTTTTATCACCTCGATGTTGCGGACATTAATTTTACATGAGGGTCGATATCTACCTATCCGTCATCATCATATTTTGCGGGGGGGGGGGGGTGATATTTCAATTATCAGGTGATCTTACGAATACCCTATGTTGTCAATATGATGGTGACATCATCTAGATCAGTGGGGTGCATCATGTGGTCTCTGACATGTTATTATCAGCATGTATGTGGAGGTCTCGCCGATCGCCTATGAGGACATGAGCAAGTACGGAAGGGTCATCGGTTAGGTCTTTGGTATGAATATGATGAGGAGGATTTTTCTCCAATGCATCAGGATGCGCCAATGAGGTTGGTCATCAGGATGATATTGAATATTAGGGTGATATTTCCCAGGGGGTGATATTTTTATATCAGGTGATGCGGTCATCGGAGCAATATGAAATATCGGGGTGATATTTCATATCAGGATATCATGCAAGAGGTTCACCGATGGCGCAAGTCATGATGATGGGGTCTTGGTGGATGGTTTGTTGGTCACGCAAGGTAAAATTGCACGACATCATATGTGCTCATGACCTAGTATATAAAGTATTGAGGAGGTCGCTACAGGATGAATGTGGGATAATTTGTTCTCACATAATTTGAATATTAGGGTCATATTTCTTGGCAGGAAAAATTTCAAAGCGCGCAGTTCACTACATTTCCCAAGGCCGCGGGTTGGTATGCCTTTAATGGCAGATGTTACAGGGTATGGGCGAAGGCATGCATGGATCAACCACCCGATTGAAGATGTAAATTCCCAGGCGGCACAAGGCTTGAGTCCAACCACTCCCTGCCTCCTCTCCCACCTGCTACATTCAATATGTTGAGCGCCATTTTCTCATGATGTACTGTATCTGGCAAATTTTGAATTGCCATGTGTGATTAATGCTGAGTACACCTTCCTTGCTATATATAGCAGATGGTGTTACTCATTTGTTTGTTGTTGAAAGCTGGACAAATTCTGGTGCTGTAATGAGATACAACTTCATTGGTGGCCCTGTTCTGGATGTCTTGTGAGTTTATGAGTCTCATGTTGTATGTCTTATGCATAAATTTATTGATTTCATGTTGATTTAAATGAGTAATGCTATATTGCATGTGTTCTATTATCTGTCTCCAAATTGAGTGTGTTCTTCTTCTGAATCTAAGCATCTAAGGGGTGTTTATGGTTCTAGAGTATGGGTTTACTGTATTGAATGCTTGGTTTCTTACTTCTGCTCAAGGGATAGATTAAATGTTTTAGATCAAGTGTTGGGATGAATGTACTACAGTGAGGATGTTTGTAAGCAGTGATAATTGAATACTCAGTCTTGGGAAGTATTTGTAAGGCAGGTGCTAAACAATCCCCTTGAAATCCAGTCTTAGGTATATGTTTATGCTGATCATTCACATGTGTATGTCTATTGACTCAAAGCCCTGGATAGGCACCAATCTAGTCTTGTATTGAGGTTACACCCAGGTCCTAGTTTTGCATCCAAATATAAAATCAAACTTAAAACTTCAAAACCAAACCTTTAGGACCTTAGAAGTAGTTTAGGATCAAAATCCTCTATCTCACAATTGAACATAGGCCCAAATCTAGCCCCTTTACACTTATCTCATAGTTTTGGTCTACATAAAGGAGGATTTATCTGCTTTGTGTCAACATCCCCCAATTCACAAGCATACCTTATGGATGTTGAATAGGGAATATCCCCCTAGGTTTTGCAGAGCTTGAAGAAGAAGAGGAGATATCTATAGAGTCTATCTCCTACACTGTTGGCCCCTGGCCCAGAGATCCTGTTGATCATTGATGGCTACCTTGTAGGGATAACTGGGAACAAGCATCCAGTCTGGGAAAAAACCAACACACCATATGTCCCAAATCTTTCAGCTGTGGTGTCTTTTGGTTTACTCAGAAGGTGTTGAGCATACATATACAATACTTGCTCATCAACTTGATACCCCATGGGCATGATCCACATAGTTCTTGGTTCAACTGCTTCCATCAAACACTGATATGTATCCACCATAAAACAGACTGTATCCTTGTATTTTTCAACTACAGATGTAGGGATTCTTTCCCTTGATTGCATCATGTTCTAAAAATTCTTGAAATATCCCCAAAGAGCAGTCCTTTAGGCATTGGAATCACCAATATTGTTCAAGTGCTCTCTTATTTGTATGGCAATAGTCTTATCACTAGTCTAACACATGTTTTTCTTGCCGGGTAACTCATTCATGAAATAGAAGAACAAACATAATACCAATGTACCATACTTGAATGTATTCTTCTTGTGCTTTTTGATCTTATTCAGGTTTTCCATCAGTGGGTTTTGCAGGAACTCACACAAGTCATATTCAACAATCTCTCTCAACATCTGATAAGCTGCATAGATAGCTATACCAGATACATAATTCTCCCTACTAGAATTATATATCTTGTATCCAATCACTATTGATGCAAATTTGAATTCTGCATTAGTGATGTCATTTATTGTCATTTCCCTTTTGTCAAACCTTGAATCGGTAGCATCAGTTACAATTTGATTCTTTACTAACTTTAACATTGGCAATCCACCAGATGAGTTCGACCTTGTCACGACCTTAATGGCATCCTGTTGGAAAGAGACACTACAAAGCATGTCAAGTGTTGTCATTGATGGCAACTAAATCTATCTTTCATATCTGCATTGTATCAGTTGATCATACTGGAAGTCAGATTACATAATAGTCTAAGTCTAGATTAACAGGAACATAGCATATGACAGGGTTTAGCACTTTGGTTCGTATTTCTCCTTGGTAATCATATTATGCTGTAGATTTGAGGGAATGTTAAGGAATCTTAGGACTACCTAAATCCAAGATTTTAGCCTCCAATGATGAAGGTATTGAAAGTTATAAGCATCTGAGTATCGTGTTCTGGTTAAACAGTTCAGTCCAGTGAAGAATAGGCTGACTTGGTGTTTGATCCTTGTGCGGATGAAGAGAAGTGGTTGGTCAAGTAATTTAGGAGATCTAGTACTATTGGCCAACATGTGAGGTGACTTGGATACATAAGTTTTGGTCCGCATTGATGTTTGTGCATGGATTCAGCCAACAAAACAGTGTTCTTAAAAAGTCTTTAAGTTTTTCTTAAGGCTGATTACAGTTGGTGTAATTTCATGTAGAGGATATATATGATTGATGGATTCAAGCATTTTGTGAAGTGACGATGTGAATATGAAGGGATAAGTGGGAAGTATAGTAGAATTAGATGTGAAGTAAAGAGATCTAAGGTCCGGACCATGGCAGAATAGTGAAGTAGGATAGAAAGAGATAAAGTGTGTAAAGTCAGTGTACTGAGCTTAACCAGAACTGTTATTTTGCATAGTTAGATTCTATTCATT
Organism: Cunninghamia lanceolata; assembly: GCA_027924645.1. NCBI lineage: Eukaryota > Viridiplantae > Streptophyta > Pinopsida > Cupressales > Cupressaceae > Cunninghamia > Cunninghamia lanceolata. Next base: position 4,781,548 of record BSBN01000704.1, on the reverse strand, counting down.
AGTTTAAACATTTCAGTGAACTCTTGTAATCAATTTGTAGGCAGTGAGCCTCTTTTGAGCAGTGTGTCCGAAGGCATGTGCCTTCCCCATTTGTAATACTTTTAACATAGTATAAATTCTTGTGGGTTAACCCCCACCGTGGTTTTTCCCTTAATTGGGTTTCCACGTAAAAATCTTGGTGTTCACATGTTATGATCTTGCTATTTCTATTCTTGTGTTCATGCTTCTTTCTTTTGGATGTATGTGGTAAATTAATAAAGGAACATAGTAATAAGTTTTGCAGAACACTGATTCACCCCCCCTCTCAGTGTTCCTTAATCTCAACAATTGGTATCAGAGCTAAGTTCCTTAGAAGAAGTTTAATAGCTTGAGGAAGATCTGGGAAGGTGTTTTCAATGGGTTCTTTCAAGCACTCTGATGGTATCAATCAACAACTTCAAGCAGCCTTAGATGATCTTGACCTGTCCAGAGAAAAAATTAGAGATCTGCAAGAGAACCTTAAAGATACTGAAGATTTCATTGAGATCTTAAAAGGACAACTGAGAAAATCTAATGAAAAGAGGATGGAGCTACTTCTTTAGCGAGCAAATCAAAATGAAGACAATGACATGGATGAGGCCCTGAAGGAGAAGAGAAAGGAATGTGAAAAGCTAGCAAAAGAAGTTGTTGTCCTAAAACATGAGATGGAATCTAGGGTGATGTGACTAACCAAGGAAATTGAGGAAAGGAAGAAGACTGAGGAAAAACTGAATCAATCACTGAAAGAAAGAACATAAGAGTGCTGCAGATTAGACATAATAATTGGTCATCTAAAATCTGATCTACAAGAATCTAGGGATAATGAGGATCAACTTGAAATACAAATTGTCATTCTCAAACATGACCTAGAAGTTAAAAACGAGTACAAAGAAAAGTTCAAGATAAGATCAACCAAACATGAGGTGCTACTTGAGAGTCAGAAGAAGGCAGATGATAAGCATGGTTTGGGATTTGAGAAAGGTGAAAGCTCTGGATCCAGTGAAAGAAATACTGAAGCAAGAAATCAAAGAAGGAATCTTAGAAGACCTTCGGTAAGACAACCTAATGCTCAAAAGTATCCATCTTTTAATGGCAATTGTTTCAAATGTAATAAGTATGGTCATAGAGCTAATCAATGTAGAAGTAAAGTGAATCAAAATGCATCATCTTTCTCCGGTCAATGCTTTAATTGCAAAAAGATAGGTCATAAGGCTAAGGAATGCAGAAGTGAATCAAGGAATCCTCCTAAGAACAAACAAGTGTTCAATGGGAGATGTTTTACTTGCAATAAGTTTGGGCATATTGCAATACAATGCAAATCTAAACCTGCTCCAACATTTAATTGTTAGAAAAATAAGATTGTGTGTTTCAACTGCAACAAATCTAGACATATTGCTAAATTTTGTAGAAGCAAAAAGTAGAACTCACAGGAAGGTAAAAGAAATATAGAGCAAAAGTTGGACAAATACAAGGGCAAAGTAGATGTGAATGAGATCCAAAATGAAATGAACAAAACATGGGTGAAGAAAAGTGTAATGAATGACAGTGATGGGTCCACACTAGAATCTGGTGTTGATAATTCCTCCAGGAATTGAATCAGGAGCTCTAGCTCAGGAGGAGTTGCATTGAAAATATATTTCCCCCTGCCAGTAAGTGGGTGCCTAAATCTGGCATGATGGATAAAGTTAAAGAAGTCTATTTGATGCAGAACTCGCAATGGTGCGGTGAAAACAAATTAAAATATGGAACTATTATAGTGGTTGAACCTTTGAACCCCTTGGAACCTCCAAGTTCATTAAACCCGTGAACCTGTCGAACCTCCAACTATCGGTTCAATGTATTTCCATCGCATAGTCTTAACACTGTCGGCAGCTATCGGGTGAATTGTTCAACCATTGAATCGGTTCACTCAGCGGTTCAACTATTGACAACCCTTATTACTATCGACAATACATGTTCTTCAGCTAACTCCAAATTTCTCCCACCGACATCCACTTAGTCCGATGAACCAATGAATATTGAACCTTGAATTGGTTCAACTAAACGTTTTCAACCCAATATTCTCAACTTCAAATATGTACTGTTTAACTTTCTACCGCCAGTCACCAAATGAGTCTTCATACACTTGACCGCTATAGCCAGTCGACACTTACATCCATAGAAAGTGAACTTCTGACACACTCTACAGGGAATGTATATTCGCATACAGTTGCGATATACATAGAAAATATACCTCCAGTGAAATAACACCAAAATCTAACACGAAGGATGTCCTCTGCAGCTTGACTTGCAGTCCTTATTCAACTGAGTCCTAGCACATAGAGATGCTAGGTTCTCTACTGCGAAAACTCCTCCAGAGATTGGATCCTCTGTTCCATTCCGCCAGAAACACAAACAAAAAGAAAATAAAGTACAAAACTATGTACAGAATCCATTCCATTGATTTCACATAAATCCATTAGTGGAATGGTCTCAATCAGGCATCTTTGACAATAGGAAATTAGATTATATACATAACACTTTGACACAGAAAATATATGCAAAGCAATTCGATACACAAGAAATTTACATAGAACATAGAACAAACCGACAAAATTTTCTATTCCTCAATCCCAATTTCTTCATCATCTGCTCTCTTCTTTCAAGAATATGTTTTTAACTCTCCCCCATTCAGTTCTAACCGGAACATAAGAAGTTGGAGTCATTACAACTTCTAATCAGAATACTAAAAATTGAATTAATCACAAGACACATGTGTGCATGCGACATGATTTAAACACATTAACAAGACACCTAAACATAACACACTTGATTTAAACATCCACATACCCCAATTACCCAAGATGTTCAAATTTGCTTATCAGGATGCCAAATTTGTAACACTGGTTCACATGATGGGGTTTCATTACAAACATGAAATCACAACACAAGTCCCACAGGACAACACAAACAAACATAGAAATGCATAAAATATGAAAACACATTAATACCTTAGTCTTCTCCCTTAGATGTATATTTGGCTTGTTGAAGGGGTGCCCCTGCACCACTATTGTAGATCTATTGAAGCAAATTCCAGAAGAAAAGAAGCTAAAGCGATTGATTGTGGAGCAATTGAAGATTGACTATATGTAGAAACAATGTAATTGGATGTATTAGGGCAAAGCATTTATTACAATGAAGAATTAGGTTTTGCGGAGGATACAAGGTCATTCATTCAAACACTTGAATCACTTTGCATTTGAAGAGAACGAGGAGAAGAGCACCTAAGCTAAAATTTTAGAGATTTGAAGTGCGAAGAACAAATTCAACAGCTAACCCTAATTCTGTGAAAAAGGTATTTTTCTGCAAAGCTTTGAACTTGTAATCTTTTGCAATGGTTACAACTCTATTTGTGAATATCACTGAGTGACCTAGGCTAAAGTTTCAAAAACACCCCTTCAAATACACTAAAGTCAATTCGATGGGAGCATTTTCTAGGGTTCCATATGGAGTTCTGCACACAGAGGATATTAGGGCTTATATTCACGTGCCTTTAGATGAGCATGGAAGCTCAAGGTTTGGTGAAATATTCATGAATCACTTGACAGATGATGATTGTGAGCTCAAACCAGAGTACGAATCACTGAAAGACAAGAAATTCATACAATTTGTTGAGTTTCCAACTTTCACAGAGGATGAGTGGGTCTGGTATGTCTTGAGCTGTACCCATGATGCGTTTCTATGGTTGAATCATCCATTCAAAATCACAAAGGATGCAATAAGGGTAGTTACAGGACTGGATTCAACTGGTACATTACCTTAGTTGAAGGCTGTGAAGAATCAAGAAGTCACCGAGGCAACCAGATCAAAATTTGACAAGAGAGCCATGACTATAAATGACATAGAGGATCATGGGGTCAAGTTTGCATCAATGGTGATAGGATACATGATATATTACTCTAGTAGAGAAAATTTAGTTTTCAGAACAACCATCTATACTACATATAAGATGGTAAAAGAAGGTGCAGACTATGATCTTTGTGAACTGTTGCTGAACCAACTCATGGAGAACCTAAGCAAGATACAGAAGGACCAAAAATACTCATTCAAATATCGTACGTTAATTATGTATCTCTTCTATTTCTTGAGTGAGCTTCCAGGAACCAAAAATATAATTTGGTCAAATGACAAACCGGTAGCAGTCTAGATTAGGAATCATTTGAGTTATTTGGGTAGTCATGATGCACAAAAGACTGCACTTTGGGGATTCTTCAAAAACTTCCAGAGTATGATGCAGGCTAGGGATAGAATACCTAGGACTATTGTTTAAAAATACAAGGACACCATCTGTTTTATGGTTACTATTGATCAATGCAAAATGGAAGCAGTAGAGCCTAGAGTTGTGTGGATCATGCCCATGGGGTATGAAGTGGATGGGCGTGTGTTGAAACTATATGTAAACATTTGTTAAGCCAACCTAGGGATCTGGATGAAGAGAGATTTGGAACTTATGAAGAGATTTCACAAAAACTGCATCTTGAATTCAAGGCTCCTGAAATCAAAAGTAGTGTGAGGAAAGAAGTTGAACAATTGGCTAAAAATCTAGGCCTTACAAAGAAGCTGTAAGACAATTCAGGGAAAGGACAGAGAAAGTTGAGAAGGAGAAACAAGATAGGGAATAGGGAAGTGTTCTGGCAGAACCTCCTTCCAAGTCAAGAACTACTAGGAGTTCTAGTTCAACCTTTGGTGCATCACCTTCTCCTACTGCAGAGAAATCCAAAGAAAAACCTACTGGTAAGGAAGGAAAAAGGACAAAAGTTAAGGGCGAAAAAACATATGTCAGTGTGGAAAAAGAGGATGAAGAAGAAAATGACTCAGATGATGAAGTTAAAGAGCTGAAGGCCTCAAGAACTAAAGCTGCTAAAGTGTCTAAGAAGAAGTCCTCCAGAAGCACAAAGTCAAGCAAAAGGCATAAGTCAGAGGCTAGTGTTGAGAAGCCAACTCCTTCTGTGGAGGACGTCATTAAAACAATCACTGTAGATGGAAACCTAAAACCAATGACTAAATTTTATGATCATTGCATTGATGCTGATAAAAGAATTTTGGAGGATGCTACTGTAAAATACTTGAATGTATTCAACAGAGCACCAGTGGAGATTTTGTCTAAAGTTCCTAAGAGATTAAGAGACATTCTGGAAATAAGAAAAGAAGTTGCTAAAACAAAGGACATGGAGCTAAGGGAACATGTAATGTCCAGTCTGTGTCCGGTGATCTCTAGAAAAGAAGTAGATAAGATTCTCAAAGAAGTCAAGAATGAATTTAGAAGCAAGAAAATGATGAATAAGATGATGATTGGAGACATTGATGAAGTTATTAAAGAAACAGAACAAATTTTAAAGAAAGCATTGGACAAGAACAAGTTTTATGTGGTTACAGAAGAACCAGTTGATACTAAGGATGCATTAGTTCTGAATGATGAAGAACTGCAGAAAAATGAGCAACAAACTGGAGAAGATAATGTCTCCATTCCAGAAGAAGAAACATTGAATAAAGAAGATGAAGAAATGATGAAGGAAGATCAAGAAAAAGAATCTGATGATGGAATTGATTCCCCCACTCTGGATGTTGAGGAACTTGATAATATTGCCACTGAGAACACACCAAATCCTCTAGAAGAGAATATAGAAAATATTTTTGATATAAATAGAAGCAAAGATGCCTTTGATGATGATGCAGAGAAGATAGAAGTAGAGAAAGAGAATGAAAATGATGAGTAGGACAATGTGGTTGACTCAGAAAAGGGAGAAGTTAGAGACCTTGAAGAGCATAAGTTTGAAACATCATTTTGGGGAAGAGACACTGCAGAAGTAGTGAAAGAAATTTTGGAAAGAGATAAACAAATTGAAGATCAGGATATAATACAAGGACCAATCAATTTTGATACTTTATCACAGGTACAGAAGATAAAGTTGGCCTCTATTGCTCAAGCTAAGGCCAGAGAAGAAATCCTAAAGTCTCATATAGAAGATAGTGAGTTGCTTGGCCTTGCATCTGGGATTTTGGAAAAAAATCATGCCCACATTTCAGAAGGACTCATCAGCATCTCCCTCGGGTTAGTTGAAAAGTCTGATAAACTCTGTAAGTTCTCATTTTGAAACCTTAGAGAAGTTAGCAAAAGTTAAAGTCATAAATGCATTTAATGAGAAGAGGTTTGCTGAAATAAAGAAAATAATTAGTTATGATAGATTCAGGCTTGATACTAGTGTAAAGAGTATTCAAAATGCCCTACCTGAAGGAGCAAAGATTTATAAGTTTTGCTTAAATCAATCTAAAGTTGTTGAAGATATTGAGAAAAAGATTAAGGACTTAGAGCTCAAATTGTCCAACATTTCTCAGTCATATAGTCCTTTAACTAAGTCTATATCTACCAAAGAATGCCAAGTAGTGAGTTTGCGGAATGAATTGAGTAACCTGGAGAAGGAAAAGGTTAAAGTTATGGGTAGATTGGATGAGCTCCGGAGACTGATTTCCCCCAAATTAGAAACTATGTATGATCTATTGGCAGAATCCCAAGCTGCTGCTACTATTAGTGATCCTACTGACCTTCTAAAGACAGAATCACAAGCAATTTTGTTCAGTGGGCATATATCCATTTTGGATAGTATAAAGAAGAACTGGGATAGTGAATTATCATGGTTGAAAAACATTTTTGGAGATATCTTTTTGCTAATGAACAAGGCTTAAGGATTGTATGTTCATATGCGAAAGTATATACTTAGAGTTTTGACCCATGTACATAAAATTTTTGCATGAATTTTGATATGCAGATCCCAGCCTTTGCCATTGATGTCAAAGGGGGAGAGGAAAAGAAGTGAAAAATGAAGAATTAATCTAAGGGGGAGCATTAGAAATCACAAGTGTATATAGCAAGGGGGAGCTGTTCTAACACTTAGTCATTTTTCACTAAGTGTTGCCATCAATGCCAAAGGGGGAGATTGTATTAGTTGATCATACCGGAAGTCAGATCACAGAATAGTCTAAGTCTGGATTAACAGGAACAGAGCATATGACAGGGTTCAACACTTTGGTCCACATTTCTCCTCACGTAATCATATTGTGCTACAGATTTGAGGGAATGTTAAGGGATCTCAGGACTACCTAAATCCAATATTTTAGCCTTCGGTGATGAAGGGATTGAAAGTTACAAGCATCTGAGTATCAGGTTCTGGTTAAACAGTTTAGTCCAGTGAAGAATAGGCTGACTTGGTGTTTGATCCTTGTGCGGATGAAGAGAAGTGGTTGGTCAAGTAATTTGGGAGGTTGGTCAAGTAATTTGGGAGATCCAGTAGTATTGGTCAACATGTGAGGTAACTTAGATACATAAGTTTTGGTCTGCATTGATTTTTGTGCATGGATTCAGCTGACATAACATTATTCTTAAAAAGTCTTTAAGTTTTTCTTAAGCACGACTACAGTTGATGTAATTTCATGTAGCGGATATATATGATTGATGGATTCAAGCATTTGGTGAAGTGACGATGCGAATATGAAGGGATAAGTGTGAAGTATAGCAGAATCAGATGTGAAGCAAAGAGATCTAAGGTCTGAATCATGGCAGAATAGTGAAGCAAGACAGAAAGAGATGAAGTGTGTAAAGTCAGTGTACTGAACTTAACCGAAACTGTTATTTTGCATAGTTAGATTATATTCATCAGTTCAAACATTTCAGTGAATTCTTGTAATCAATTTGTAGGCAGTGAGCTCTGGGTAGTGTGCCTGAAGGCATGTGCCTTCTCCATTTGTAATACTTTTAATAGAGTATAAATTCTTGTAGGTTAACCCCCACTATGGTTTTTCCCTTAACTGGGTTTCCACGTAAAAATCCTAGTGTTCATGTGTTATGATCTTGTTGTTTCTATTCTTGTGTTCATGCTTCTTTATTTTGGATGTATGTGGCAAATTAATAAAGGAACATAGTAATAAATTTTGTAGAACACTGATTCACCCCCCCTCTCAGTGTTCCTTAATCTCAACACATCTTTGGTGATCTTGAAAGGTTTCATTAACCACATTAACTCATCATGCATCTGACTCAGCACATACCAGACCTACTCATCTTCATCAAAGGATGGAAACCCTATATTCTAAATGAAATGTTTATCTTGCAGTGCCTTATACTTAGGTTTAAGACCATGAATTTCATCCCTTAGATGATTCTTGAACAAATCTACTAACTTTGAATCCCCAAACTTATCTATGCTGGCATGAATATAAGCCATAATATCTTCAACGTGCAACACACCATACGGAACATTTGAAAAGTCACCTAACAGATCAACCTCTACTGATTTGTGTGGATGCTTTTTAAACTTTGGCCTAGGTCACTTAGTGATGTCCACAACCAGAGGTGTAGCCATTTCAAAAAGATAGCAAGTTCAAAGCTTCGCAGAAGTATACCTTTTTCTTCACAGAATTAGGGTTAGCTGTCGAATTTGTTCTTCGCACTACAAATCTTTAAAATTTTAGCTCAGGCACTCTTCTCCTTGTTCTCTTCAAATGCAAAGTGATTCAAGTGTTGAATGAATGACCTTTTTATGCTCTGTAAAACCTAATTCATCATTGTAATAAATGCTCTGCCCTAATACATCCGGTTACACTATTTCTGCATACAGTCAATCTATAATTTCTCTGTAATCAATTGTATTAGCTACTTTTCTTCTAGAATTTGCTTCAACAGATCTACAATATGCTTCTTTATCTTCATTCATCATGCCTGATTTAGGCACCCACTTACTGGCAGGGTGAATTAGATTTTCAACGTAGCTCCCCCTGAGCCAGAGCTCTTGTTTCAACTCCTGAAGGAATTATCAACACTGGATTCCAGTGCAGACCCATTGTCAACATTCATTTCACCTTTCTTCACCCATGTTTTATTCATTTCATTTTGGATCTCATTGATATCAACTTTGCCCTTGCCTTTGTCCAACTTCTGCTTTATTTTTCCTTTACGTGCCTGTGAGTTCTCCTTTTTGCTTTTGCAAAATTTAGCAATGTGTCTAGATTTGTTGCAGTTGAAACACACAATCTTATTTTTCTGACAATTACATGTTGGAGCAGGTTTAGATCTACATTGCATTGCAATATGCCCAAACCTATTACAAGTAAAACATCTTCTATTGAACACTTGTTTGTTCTTAGGAGGATTCCTTGATCCACTTCTGCATTCCTCAGACTTATGACCTATCTTTTTGCAATTAAAACATTGACTGGAGAAAGATGATTCATTTTGATTCACTTTACTTCTGAATTAATTATCTCTATGACCATACTTATTGCATTTGAAACAATTGCCATCAGGTTGTTTTACAGGAGGTCTTCTAGGATTCCTTCTTGCTTTAGGATTTCTTTGACCGGATCCAGAGCTTTCACCTTTCTCAAATCCTAGACCATGCTTATCATCTGCCTTCTTTTGACTATCAAGCAACACCTCAAGTTTAGCTGAGCTTATCTTGAATTTCACTTTATATTCATTTGCAACTTCTAGGTCATGTTTGAGAATGACAATTTGTCTTTCAAGTTGATCCTCATTATCCCTAGTTTCTTGTAGATCAGATTCTAGATGACCAATTATTCTGTCCAATCTGTAGCATGCTTCTATTCTTTCTTTCAGAGATTCATTCAATTTTCCTCAATCTTCTTCCTTTCCTCAATTTCCTTGGTTAGTCTCATCATCCCAGATTCCATCTCATGTTTTAGGACAACAACTTCTTTTGCTAGCTTTTCACATTCTGTTGTATTCTCCTTTAGGGCCTCATTCATGTCATTGTCTTCATTCTAATTTACTAGTTGAAGAAGTAGCTTCTTCCTATTTTCATTAGATTTGCTCAGTTGTCCTTTTAAGGTCTTAATGAAATCTTCAACATTTTTAAGGTTCTCTTGCAGATCTCTGATTTCTGCTCTGGACAGGTCAAGATCATCTAAGGCTACTTGAAGTTGTTGATTGATACCGTCAGAATGCTTGAATGAACCCATTGAAAATACCTTCCCAGATCTTCCTCAAGTTGTTAAACTTCTTCTAAGGAACTTGGCTCTGATACCAAATGTTGAGATTAAGAAACACTAAGAGGGGGGGGGTGAATCAGTGTTTTGCAAAACTTATTACTATGTTCCTTTATTAATTTACCACATACATCCAAAAGAAAGAAGCATGACACAAGAATAGAAACAACAAGATCATAACACATGAACACCATGATTTTTACGTGGAAACCTGGTTAAGGGAAAAACCACGGTGGGGGTTAACCCACAAGAATTTATACTCTGTTAAAAGTATTACAAATGGGAAGGCACATGACTTCGGGCACAGTGCCCATAGCTCACTGCTCAAAGGAGGCTCACTACCTACAAATTGATTACAAGAGTTCACTAAAATATTTGAATTGATGAATAGTATCTAACTATGCAAAATAACAGTTCCAGTTAAGCTCAGTACACTAACTTTACACACTTCATCTTTCTCTGTTCTGCTTCACTATTCTACCATGATCCAGACTTGAGATCTCTTCACTTCGCTTTTGATTTTGCTATATTTCGCACTTATCCCTTCATATTCACAACATCACACCACAAAATGCTCAAATCCATCAATCATATATATTCGCTACATGAAATTACATCAACTGCAGTCGGCCTTAAGAAAAACTTAAAGACTTTTTAAGAACACTGTTCTGTCAGCTGAATCTATGCACAAACATCAATGTGGACCAAAAATTATGTATCCAAGTCACCTCACTTATTGGTCAATACTACTAGTGTTGGATTCAGGACAGACAACTAAGAGGGGGGGTGGATCAGTTGTCCAAAACTTTCTTCCAATTAAACACTTAAATCCACTTTGTAATTCAACAACATAATAATAAATCAATCATGGTAACATAATGCATTAAATCAATAGTAGAAACACATCAACACATAAGACACCAAGATTTTGATGTGGAAAACCCGGTTAAGGGAAAAACCACGGGGTGATTAACCCAAGATTGTATTCTCTGTTAGAAGAATAGAAATAACAAAATGACACATGCCAATTGGGTCTCACTGCTTGAGCACACTGCTCACAAGAGGCCCACTTCCTACAAGAGACACACTATCTACAGAATAGAAAGTATCACATACTTGAACTGGAAAACAACATCTTCACCATGCTTGAATCAGTTCCATTTAAGCCCAATACTTTTGCTCTGTCTTTCACTCCTCTTCTCTCTACCACACTCTTATCACCACAAGACACGCTTTGAAATGACTTTACAATTCCTTATTTATACAAGACATCAACTTAGGAATGATCATCTAAGTCAGCAAACATTACAGAGCAAATACATAAATACATCATGATTAATTTACAAAAGACTTCATGCGGATCAACACACTATCAGTCACACAGATCTAAGACTTCAATATTCTTCTAGGAACATGCCAATCTTCACATAACATCTTCAAGATCATTCGCAGGATGTGTAACTCATCCGGTCGACCAAACTTAGGAAGAACACCATCATTCAGAAGTAACTCTTCAATTACGAGCTCAAATTCCAATGCAGACCACCAACACGAACTGGACAAGATCCAAAGACCTCCATAAGCTTTCCTGAATCACCAAGAACATCCACAGTTCATCTACTTACTAAAATCTTTCTCTCCTTCATCCGTAACCTCAAGAACACAGTCTGTCATCACTGTCACAAAGGAATAGATGCTTACGGACCTCCAAACCTCGAACCAATTGAGTTGTCAATTCACATTGACTTCCTAAACACTCCCTCAATTCTGCAGAATAGGATAATGCATTTTTGAATCTCACCGGACCTGTCTGTATCACTCTGTCACCTCTGAACACCTGCGGGAACCAGTTTTACTTGAGTGACCACAACTTCTTCAGATCATCATGCGGACCTCTGAAATATTTACTGGATCATCTTAAGACACCTATCTACAAACCCTTTCAACTGTATCCTCTGATCCTTATCATTAATGCAACATGAGTATATTGACATCAATGACAATATCGGTTAGTCCCATACTTGCAACAATCTCCCCCTTTGTCATTAATTGCAACATATGATGTGAAAAACTATTTTGACCATCAAGACAAGAACTTTTTCTCACTAACACAACTCCCCCTATCAACAACAACCATTCACATGTCTTCTCTTCCTTTACTGCTCCCCCTTTGATCAGCAACCACTTGTTTTTCACATGTCTTCTCTCCCCCTTTGACATCAATAGCAAAGGGAACATACTTGCAACTCCAACACTTTAGAATCATACTAGCTACTCCCCCTGAGTAGTAGCTCTCCATCATCAATTTGGATCACAAGATAAGACTATGATATCCACCGGACTGATGCACATCAGTGCACCTTAGTTCATCACCGGAGGGGCAATAACCCCTAACTTCTCCCTGAGATACTCAAAAGAGTCTTTAGGTAGAGGTTTAGTAAAGATATCTGCAATCTGATCCTTCGAAGGCACAAACTCCAATCTGACTTCATTCTTGTTCACTTTCTCTCTCAAAAAGTGAAACTTGATGGATATATGTTTAGTCTTTGAATTCAACACCAGATTCTTAGATATACTTATTGCACTTGAATTATCACAGAAGATTGTGATAGGCTCCTCATACTCCACTCTGATGTCTCTTAGCATTTGCTTCATCCACAAAACTTGAGTACAACTACCTGCTGCTACAATATATTCTACTTCTGCAATGGACAGAGATATTGCCTCTTGTTTCTTGCTCAGCCAAGAAACCAATCTCTTCCCCAAAAATAATGCTCCACCATTGGTACTCTTCCGATCATCCACATCTCCTGCCCAATCTGCATCTATATATGCATGAAGAGAAAAATTATGATCTCTGGGATACCACAATCCATACTCAACTGTCCCTTTTAGATATCTAAAAATCCTCTTGATTGTCATGACATGAGATTCTCTAGAATCAGCGTGAAATCTAGCAATAAGACCAACATCATTCATAATGTCAGGTCTAGTTTGAGTGAGATACAACATTCCACCAATCATTGACCTGTACTTCTTCTGATCAGCCTTAGGAGAGTCATCATCTTTGCTCAATTTACATCTAGTTGCCATGGGAGTATTCATTGGTTTTGAGTCTTCCATCCCAAATTTCTTCAACAATTCTTTCACATATTTGGTCTGAGAAATGAAGATTCCTTTCTTTGTTTAAGTGATTTGTAGACCCAAGAAGAAATTTATTTCCCCAAGCATGGACATCTCAAATTCACTTTTCATTTGATTTGCAAAAGTTTTACACATACTATATCTTCCTCCAAAAATGATATCATCAACAAACACCTCAACAATCAAGATGTTTTCATGATCAATTTTGAAATACAAATTACTGTCAGCAGTACCTTTGTTGAAACCAATCTTCAAAAGATGCTTATCTAATCTTTCATACCAGGCTCTTAGCACTTGCTTTAGACCATACAGTGCTTTCTTCAACTTGCAGACCATATCACAATGATCAGACAATTGAAATCCATCTGATGGCTCAATGTATACTTCTTCTTCCAAGTCACCATTCAGGAAGGCAGACTTGACATCCATCTAATATACTTTGAAATCCTTGAAGGAAGCAAAAGCAAGAAATAATCTAACTGCTTCAATTCTTGCCACCAGAGCAAAAGTTTCTTCAAAATCAACTCCTATTTGAGAGTAACCCTTGCAGACCAATCTGGCTTTATTTCTGATTACTTCACCAACTTCATTCAGTTTGTTCCGAAAGACCCATTTGGTTCCAATCACATTCTTGTTTCTAGGTCTGGGAACAATATCCCAAGTGTGATTTTTCTCAATTTGCTTCAGCTCTTCCTCCATTGCTTTAGTCTAGTTTTCATCATTGCAAGCTTCATTCATTGTCTTAGGTTTAATTTTTGAAATCAGACAATACTCTTCTGAATCTTGAGCAATCCTTCTTCTTGTTTGTACACCTTTGCTTTTATCACCTATGATCTGATCTTCAGAGTGGTTCAATCTTACATACCTGGGAACTTTGGGAGTTTCTTGCACTTCTGATTCTTGATCAGGCACATTCAAACTTATCTCTTCTTCCTGATTTACCAGATCAGTCTGGATCTGAATCTCAAAAGGGGCTTGGACTCCTTGGATCAAAACATCATTCTAATCATCTTCATCATATTCATAAAACCTTAAGAGTTTTTCAATTCCTTCATCAACCTTCACATTAGTACTTTCTATAATCTTCCTCAATCTCTTGTTATAACACCGGTATGCTTTACTTTGAGTAGAGTAACCCAAGAAAATTCCTTCATCACTTCTAGCATCAAATTTGCCTAAATCTTCATCTCTCTTAATGTAACATTTGCTTCCAAAAACTCTAAAATACCTCATAGTAGGAGTGATGTCAAACCAAAGTTCATAAGGAGTCTTACCGGTATTGCTTCTAATTTGTACTCGATTGAGAGTATAGACTGCAGTGCTAACAACTTCTCTCCAATAGATCTGAGGAACATTTGCTTCCATCATCATGGTTCTAGATGCTTCCTGGATGGTTCAGTTCTTTCTCTCCACTACTCCATTCTGCTATGGTGTCCTAGGAGCAGACAACTATCTTTTTATTCCATGTTTCTCACATAATTCTATTAACTCACTGGATGTGAATTCTCCACTCTATCAGACCTTAGACATTTCAATTTTAATCCGGTTTCATTCTCAACCATAGCCTTGAATATTTTGAATTTCTCAAGAGCTTTTGATTTCTCTTTCAGAAAAGTAACCCACATCATCTTGGAGTAGTCATCATTTAATAGCATGAAATATCTATCACCTTGCACACTTCTGATCCTTGCCAGACCACATAAATTAGTATGAACTAAGTCTAATAATCCGGTAGAAGATTGTTCCTTACTTTTGAATGAGACTCTCCTTTGTTTCCCCAACTGACATTATTTACACAAACTATTTGTAGGTTTCACCAGTTTTGGAAGATCTCTTATAGCCTGAGTGTTGCTTATCTTGGTGATATTATCAAAATTCACATGACACATCCTCCTATGCCATAACCAACTCTGATCAACTTGAACAAATAAGCAACTTTTACCATTACCAACCAAGTGGAAGATATTACCTTTAGTTTGAGTACCGAATGCAATCTCTGTTTCGGAACTTTCAAGAATCTTGCATTTTCCATTCTTGAATCGGAGATCATAGCCTTTGTCCACCAACTATCCAACACTGAGAAGATTGTGCTTCAATCCTTCAACATACAGTACAGTACCAGTTTTGTTCTTTCCATCAAAAGAAATAGTTCCTCTACCTCTGATTCTACTAGCAGAGTTATCACCAAACTTTACCACTCCTCCTTCATACCTTTCCAAATCTATGAACTTATTTTTGTCACCTATCATATGGTGAGAGCATCCATTGTCAATGACCCAATCATCATTTTCTTCAACTTGGGTAGCCAGGAGCTCTTTCTACAACTTTATGAATGACAGGTTCAGAGGGCATTGGATCTTCTTCCTTGATGGCAATAAACACCCAATCACTTCCGGATTTGTTTCCTGTCTCTGATTCATCATTTGTTACTCCTTCATTATCATCCTCTTCATGAACATAGTAACAATTCTTTTAGAACCTTGATCTATTGGGATTTGGCCTTGAAAATTCTTCCGAACACCTTGAGGCAAAATGACCAATCTTATTGCAGTTAAAACACTTAAAAGGCAATTTCCCTTCATACTTATCAGATCCTATTGGCAGTCTTTTGCAATAAGGGCTTCAAGTTGAGCAGTTTCTGCTTCTTCTTCTTCCAAGTCTTTTCTTGCTTTTTCATACCATGATAGTTTCCTTGAAGAGTTCTCTCCCAGATCAAACTTTTGTTTACCTTTCGCAGAGGCACTAGCTTTGAATGTAGATTCAGTCTTGGGAGGGGCATCTCCAAACTCGGTCAATTCAAAAGTAGCCAATTTGCCAACCAATTGATCTCTTGTGACAGCTGAATGGGCTCTAAATTCTCTAATGGCAGAAAATTTGTATTTGTAAGAAGTAGGAAGGGATCTGAGAACTTTGCCAACAATCTCATCTTCATCCAAGGCTCCACTAGCACACCTAATGCCACAAACAAGCTCATTTACTCTTGGTATAAAAGTAGTGATATTTTCATCTTCTCTCATCTTTAGATTTTCAAATTTTCTTTTTAGACTCTGTAGCCTTGCACATTTAACATACTTGTCTCCTTCATGCAAAAGTTCCAGTTTTTCCCAAATCTCAAAAGCAGTTTTTAGATCAACAACATTTGTCAGCTCTGAATCAGACAATGCACTTAGAAGAGCTTCTTTAGTCTGCAAATTATTTTCAGCATCTGTGATTTCATTTGGGGATTTCGGGCCACCCTATGGAGGAGTATACTTCATTGAAGCCATGGTCCAGTACTGCATTCCCATACATTGCAAGTGACATTGCATGCGACTTTTTCAAAGATTAAAATTGGTTCCATCAAACTTCAGACTATCCTTCTTGTAGGATGACATCCTAGATCTCCTCAAGCGGTTAAGCTCCTTTTAGAGGAACTTGGCTCTGATACCAATTGTTGGATTTAGGATAGACAACTGAGAGGGGGGGTGAATCAGTTGTCCAAAACTTTCTTCCAATTAAACACTTAAATCCACTTTGTAATTTAGTAGCATAATAATAAATCAATCATGGAAACATAATGCATTAAATCAAGAGCAGAAACACATCAACACATAAGACACCAAGATTTTGACGTGGAAAACCTAGTTAAGGGAAAAACCATGGGGTGATTAACCCAAGATTGTATTCTCTATTAGAAGAATAGAAAGAACAAAATGGCACATGCCAATTGGGGCTCACTGCTTGAGCACACTGCTCACAAGAGGCCCACTGCCTACAAGAGACACACTGTCTACAGAATAATAAGTATCACATACTTGAACTGGAAAATAGCATCTTCACTATGCTTGAATTAGTTCCATTTAAGCCCAATACTTCTGCTCTGTCTTTTGCTCCTCTACTCTCTACCACACTCTCATCGCCACAAGACACACTATGAAATGACTTTACAATTCCTTATTTATACAAGACATTGACTTAGGAATGATCATCTAAGTCGACAAACATTACAGAGCAAATACATAAATATATCATGACTAATTTACAAAAGACTTCACGCGGATCAACACATTGTCAGCCACACAGATCTGAGACTTCAATATTCTTCTAGGAACACGTCAATCTTCACATAACATCTTCAAGATCATCCACAGGATGTGTAACTCATCCGGTCGGCCAAACTTAGGAAGAACACCATCATCCATAAGTAACTCTTCAATTGCGAGCTCAAACTCCAATGTGGACCACCAACATGAACTAGACACGATCCAAAGACCTCCACAAGCTTTCCTGAATCACCAAGAACATCCACACTTCATCTACTTACTAAAATCCTTCTCTCCTTCATCTGGAACCTCAAGAACACTGTCTGTCATCACTATCACAAAGGAATAGATGATTGCGGACCTCTAGACCTTGAACCAATTGAGTTGTCAATTCACATTGACTTCCTAAACACTCCCTCAATTCTGCAGAACAAGATAATGCATTTTCGGATCTCACCGGACCTGTCTGTATCACTTTGCACCTATGAACACCTGCCGGAACCAGTTTTACTTGAGCAACCACAACTTCTTCAGATCATCATGCGGACCTCTGAAATCTTTACTAGATCATCTTAAGACACATATCTACAAACCCTTTGAACCACATCCTCTGATCCTTATCATTAATGCAACAGGAGTATGTTGACATCAATGACAACACCAGTTAGTCCCATACTTGCAACAACTAGATCTCCCAAATTACTTGACAAACCACTTCTCTTCATCCGCACAAGAATCAAGCGCCAAGTCGGCCTGTTCTTCACTGGATTGAATAGTTTAACCAGAACCCAATACTTAGATGCTTGTAACTTTCAAGCCCTTCATCACCAGAGGCTAAAATCTTGCATTTAGGTAGCCCTGAGATGCCTTAACATTCCCTCAGATCCGCAGCACAATATGGTTACCTGTGGAGAAATATGGACTAAGATGCTGAACCCTGTCATATGCTATGTTCCTATCTATCCAGACTTAGACAAGTCTGCAATCTAACTTCCGATATGATCCACTGATACAATGCGGATGTGTAAGATAGATTTAGTTGCCATCAATGACAACACCTAACATGCCTAGCAGTGTCTCTTGCCAATAGTGGGTTCAAAGAACACAGGTGTGCTCTCAAAATGAAAGGATATAAAATTGTTAGTAGGTAGAGAGATGTAGATGAAGATGAAAAACTTAGATGAAAGATTGAAGAATACTAGAAATAGAATGGATGCAATGATGTAGTATGATAGAAAAAGCTACGTAGGATGTAGAAGAATAGAATAGTTTATCAAAATATGAAATCTATAGATATTTATTAGGATATATGGGGGAGATGGACGAGATGATTTACTTAGGTTATGCTTGAAAAATATAAAGAATAATCCTTATTTTGATATAGCATATGGATGTTATGCACTAGGGTATATAAGACCAAGGTGATGATGTATCTAATGCATAGGATAGACACACAAAATATAAAGGTCACAAGAAACCCTATACTATATAGCACCATGATATTGAAGAACACGATACCATTAGGGTAGGTAGGTTACAAGGACTGATGCAGATGCAAGACAAAATATGCAACTTAAAAGATAAACTGAGAAAAAATGAAAGATAAAAGATAATGCTGATAAATGATGCAAGATAAAAGATAATGCTGATAAATGATGCAAGATAAAAGA
Organism: Cunninghamia lanceolata; assembly: GCA_027924645.1. Classification (NCBI taxonomy): domain Eukaryota; kingdom Viridiplantae; phylum Streptophyta; class Pinopsida; order Cupressales; family Cupressaceae; genus Cunninghamia; species Cunninghamia lanceolata. The sequence goes on along the minus strand of BSBN01000704.1, from coordinate 4,762,656 downwards.
TGATGCTGATAAACTGATAACACACGCAAGCAAGCAAGCATGCGCAAATTATTAAAAAAACAAACAAGGTGATTGCCCTTGCCAAGCTGAAAATCGAGGATTAAGTGATCAAAGATTGATCAGATTGATTGATGATAATGTTTTCAGTGTGGGGAATGATATATCCCTAGAACAACATAAGGATATGAGAATGATATATCTTGTTGATTGCCGTTGATGATGATTGGATAAATGATCGATTGATTGGTTTGACAACAAGGTTGGAACAAAAGCAAAGTATGCTTTTAGATGATTGGTGAGATTACTTGACTGGATTGATATGGATGAAGGATGACTTGCATTCAGATTTATGGCTTGTGTTTTCAAGAGTTTGTAATTTTTTTGTATTTTTTGGAATGTTTTATTTTTTTGGAATATTTTTGGATTGCAGTTGGATAGCCTTAGTGCTCGATACCAATGACAAGGGAATATCATGGATAAGTATACGAATGGGTGATAGTTGTTAGGAATTGTATGCAGAAGATATCAATTAAATGCAAATAAAGATTAAACAGAGGAATGAAAATACAAAGAAATAATAACAGCTAGAGACAATTTTTAACGTGGTTCACCCAAACTTGGGCTACATCCACCAATAAAGAGTCCAATATTATTATCTAATAAATCAATCTCATTACCACCAACAATCCTTGCAACTCAATACCACTACAAATGCTACAATAAAATATCAATGAAAACCCTAACCCTTAGCAGTTTTAACAAGACTTATGTCAGTTACCAAATAGGGTTTTTTATGTCAGCCAATAGAAAAAAATAACTCCTGATGCCTTTATAAAATAATAAAATTTGTTTGAGGTTTTGGGGACGCTGCCCCTCGACCCCACCCTATATCGTGATAGGGAGCGCACCAAGGGCGTTGTCCCTGGACCCCGCAAGGGGCACTACCATCAAACCCCCATTAAATAATTTGGGGGGAAACTGTGCCAATAAAAGTGGGGAAAAGTTAACCTCCGAGTCTGATTAGGCTCCATATAAGAACAATAGTGGCTAGTGGAGGGATAAGAAATGTAAAATGGATAGATAGGTAGAAGGATGGTTGATAGTGGATAATAGGGATAGGAAATGTAAAATGGATGGATAGGTAGAAGGATGGGCGATAGTGGATAATAGATGGGAAGTGTAAAATGGATGGATAAGTAGAAGGAATGGGTGATAGTGGATAATACATGGGAAATACATAGAGGATAGATGGATGGAAGAATGTAATATGTGATCTCCAAGGACTATGTCGCATAGGAATAACATGTCCTATTCTAGGTGTTAGACTCAGGATATTGCCTGACAATGCTTGCAATGATAAGATGATAGAATATATTGGGAAGGATTAGATGCAACAAGAGTTGTCCAAAGATTGAATCAACATTTGCCCCTTTATTTATCAATATCAAAAGGAGGAAAGGAGGATGAAGTGGATCAATGGGATAGTTATGTGGATATAATGGATAAGGAAGATAGGATGGGAAATGATAGGATGAAGAAGGGATGAGTAGATGAGACAACATGCCCCAAAGTGTAAGCATTATAGATAATCAATCTACACATGACCCCTTTTTGCTAGGTTTTCATCATGGTACTTGTCCAAGGCACCTATTTTCTAGGTTTTCATCATGGTACTTATCCAAGGTGCATGTTTGCCAGGTTTTCATCAGTGGACGAATGATTTCTCTTTACTTTTTTTTCATTATTGTTTTTGACTATTTGGATGGGATGGAGGATGGGGACTCAAACATCTATTTCCAATAGCAAGGTAGTAGGTTAGCATTATGTACATGGATGTTGGTAGATGTGGGAATATGGTAATGGAATAGATGATGGATTATGATGTGGATGATGGATAGATAAATGGGTGATGGAGCAAAAGCATGGACCATAGAGATATGATCAGGGAAATATGTTGGATAAGGGATATAAGATGGGGAGATGGAGGTATGTGGAAATGTCATTGAGTTGCGGAGAACCAAGACCAATGGTTGCATACATCTTGAGAGATTTTGAAGCCTTTGACTTTGATAGGGAGTGGGGAGTAATGGGAAACGGGATAGGGAATTCATGAATTTAAGAACCCAAATGGACTTAGGATTTGAAGGAAATTTTAATGGGGTGAGATTTTTGGGATTTGGGGATGGATTGAGATGTGGATGCATCATTTGGATTAATTGCTTGTTTCTTAGGGACCCACACCATTTTCATTTTTCTTTGAGGAGTGTGGGTGTATGTAGCTTTTGAGATGGGTTTGTCTCTAATTTTGTGTATTGATGCCCTATGACATGATATTCTTGAGGCTTTTGTGGATTTTTTTACTGTATGTATGGAGGCCTCCAAATTCTTTTTTTTGAATCCAATTGGGTTGGGGATAGCTTCATGTTTGGTTGATGTGTGAATTAATTGGCCATGATTAGGGATTGTAGGGAATTTAAGGGAGCAAGATGTGTGGATGGAGGCATGAGTATACTAAAAGATGAAGGGATTATGGGAGTTAAGGATGGGAACCTGAGTTGGAAGGAGTAGAGGAAGAGTGGATGGAGAGAGATGTATGGTCACATGCTTTTGTGAATGGTATGATGATGGACGAGGGATGGCGACATATGAGTTGGAGGTGCGATGAGGTGCATCAAGTTTTGGATTGGAATAAGTAAATTTAGAAGGCATGGAGGTGGTGCCAACATCTTTGGATTATTTTTCTTGGGATGGAAAACCAAGGCCATGCACTCATGGATGGATTGTGACATGGATGGGCTCCAAGATGCCTTGTTCATGAAGGCCTAAACATTTGCCTTGATAGTTCATGTCTTGGAACATACAATATGCAATAGGATGTTTGTTGTTTTGGAAACAAGACGCGAGTCCATTATTGGATAGAAAATGTGGGGTAGTGGATGAAGCTGGTTCCTCTTTGACAAGAGAGCCACCACAGATGAAAACAATGGGACCAATGGCGTAGGATAATGGAGTTGGAATGGGGTCGATAGGAAATGGTGGAGGATCAATAGGGGTTGATGGAGGATCAACAGGAGATAATTTAGGATCATGCAAGGGATGAATTGGGATTCTTGGATCAAGACTAACGTTATGTTCATTAAGATGGGGGTTGATACGATCCAAGTTACTTATTTGATTGTCAATGTTGTCTTCAGGACCTAGTGTCTCATTTTGGGAAGAGGATGTTATGGATGGATGGATTGGAGTAGTTTGGATATCTTGCTCATGGATGGTTGTGGGATTATGGATGGGTGAAGTGACAATCTATAGCTCATGTAATACATAAAGTGGGCTAAGAGGATCATCATGGCTTTCATGATCATAGATACAATCTTGATCATAGATATTATTTTGATCATAAAGGGGATTAACATGGATAGTGTGATATTGGTTATGAATAGGATGAACGGGGGTGTTTTGATCTTGATTAGGATAAAGGGTTGGTGTTTCCACATGCTTTCGACTAGACTCATGACATAGCTCTTGGGTTTGGATATAAGTGTAAGGTTCTTGGATGGACTTAAGAGGCTCGAGATGGTCAACTAAATGCCTACATGATGGGTCTTGTTTTGCATTCATGGTAGGGGACTCTTCAAGAGGATGAATACACATAGGAGTGGATGATCGTGTTGGAGTGGTAGGCATGCTATTAGGAGGTCCTTTGTTAGGCTCAAGGATAGACATTGGAGTGCATGATAGTGTTTGTTTCCATGCTAGGAGTCATTGGGTCACATCCTTCATGAATTCTATAGTAAGATATGTATATTGTGGATGGACAATGATGGAAGATGTTGTCAGGTTAGGAATAGGATCAGGTGGAGGAATAATAGGATTGGATATGGTAGGATTAGGAGTGTATATGGATGGATGGATAAGAGGATTTAATATTTGATTAGGTAGTGGACTAGGTGGTGAATTATATGGTGCATTATACGGTGGATTAGGTGAAGGGTTAGAAGGAAGATTATATTGTGTGGGTGGTAGAAGATAGGATGGATTAGAAGGTATTTGGACTAATGGATTAGGATTAGGAGGTTGAGGAATTGCATAGGAAAATGATTGTGGGGATATGCATGGAGGGATATAATTGGTTAGAGTTGGATGAGAGTGACAATGAGATGGAGGATTTGTGCAAGAAAATGATTGTGTTAGGATTAACATTCCATCAACCTTGTAAATCCTTGTATTTATTATTCCTATTATTATTTGTAATTTACCAATAAGAGATGTATAAGTTTCAGACTTACTGACGATAGTTATAGGATGTCATTTAATGATGGTAATTGTAATTAGTTAATGTAACTAAGGTTGGGCGGCCCACTTGGAAGAATCACCCATTTTGGGGTTATGACATGCGTCATAGATATTGTAAGAAGGTGTAAGAGATTCTATGACAACTGTAAGTTGTCATAAGAATCTATGACATCTATGACAACTTATGACATGTCATAATATGTTGTAAGTTGCTATTCTTAGCCCTAAGCTCCCATATTGGGAAGATGCTACTTGGGAGTGTTGTGATGGAATATATGATGATTATGACAATATTTATTACCCCATAAGTGTCTATTCTTGTCTATGGGTGCCCAAGGTTGCACAGGAATCTTTGGACAAGTGTTGGTTGCATGTATGACAACATTTGTTGAAGCATGTTGGAGTTTCCAAGATGGGGAATCTTGGACGCCTATATTGGAGGTTTGGCTTGTTTTATTTATGCATGGCACAATAGATGATATGCGATACAATTTATAGGTACTCAGGTTCTGCTGGACTGAGGACTTAAGAAGAAGAGGAAGTGCATGTATTGTAGTCTCATATTTGAAGATAATACAACTTGAAGCCTCTTTTCTTGGAGGATTTTTTTACCCAAAAGGGTTTTCTCCACATTACATACTATGTTATGTGTTCAATTCTTCATGCATGTTATTTCTATGTAGTGGGTTTTTATTTCTATTGCAATCTCCATTTATTCTACATTGTTTAGAGGGCATAAATAAGGGTAAAGTCATATTTCTGTTGTGTGGTTTGTACCTTCATTTCTAACATTTGGTATTAGAGCCTGGCTAGTTCTGCTTCTTAGGTTGGAGTGTGAAGGTTTTTTAGCTGCAGTGGGAGATTTGGTTGTTGTTTATTTTTGCAGATCTTGTGTAGATATCATGGCTTCATCCACTATTGCTTCTACCTCTCAGTTGGACATTGAAAAGTTTAATGGCATGGGGTACGAATTGTAGAAGCTAAAAATGGAGGATTTGCTAGAGGAAAGAAACCAGTGGCTGGCTGTAACTAAGGAGAAGAAAATCGATGATATTGATCCAGATGAATGAGAAAGACTAGATAAGAAAGCATGGGGAACCATATGTCTATGTCTTGCATAATCTGTTCTTTTGAATGTCTTGAGAAAAGAGACTTTTTACAAACTCTAGAAGAGATTGGGTGAGATCTACCAAGCCAAGAGTATGGTAAACAAGCTTTATTCAAAGCATAAATTATTTTCCATGAAAATGAAAGAGGGTGATTCAGTTTTAGAGCATTTGAATTTGTTTAATTTATTATTGAGTCAACTAGCATTTGTAGATGATAATGTGGATGAGTAAGATAAATACATATATTGCTTCTCTATTCTTTACCTAAGTCATGGGAGAATGTTATTTTGGTCATCATTGCTAACCTCACAGATCTGAAGTTGGATGCTCTTGTTTTAGTTTTGTTGTCACATGAATTGAGGAAGAAAAGTTCAGATAGTTCAGGGGATGCTCTCAGTGTTAGAGGAAGATCTAAGGAAAGAGGACCAAAAGGAGATAAGAAGGGGTCTAAAGACAAGTCTAAGGGTTGTTCTAAGACTCCTTGAAAGAAGAATAGAGTCAAGTGTTGGAACTACAGAAAGAGAGGGCATGTGAAAAAGGAATGTAGAAACCCAAAAAAATAATGGGATTTTGCTACTGATAAGTCTTTGAATGCAGGTGATGAGGTTTTACTTTCTACATGTAATGTTGTTTCTAATGATCATTGGTTGGTTGACTCAGGATGCTCGTACCACATGACCCCACATAAAGAATGGTTTTTCACATACGAAGAGTATGATGGAGGTAATGTGTACCTCAAGGACAACTCTACATACCCTATTGTTGGATGAGGGAAGGTAATGTTATGTTTCGGTGATGAGAGAATTAAAACCCTCCTTGGTGTTTTGCATGTTCTTGGATTAGCTAAAAATTTGATTTCTATTTCAAAGTTAAATGATTTATGAATACATGTGACATTTGATAAGCATGGCTACAGATTGGTGAAAGGAAACTTAGTGGTAGCGAAGGGAACAAGATTGGGAACTCTGTTTAAGCTAGAAGCTACTACTATTTGTAATACCTCTTATGCATCTAAGGCGAATACTAAAAATACATGTATGTTGTGGCACCATAGGTTGGGTCAGATAAGTCAGTCTAGTTTAAAGACTATTTTGAATAAACAATTGTTAGACGGTTTGTCCTATTCTGATGAGAGTTTTAAATTTTGTGAACATTGTGTGTTTAGAAAGTAGAATATATCTCCTTTTCCTTCTGGTAATAATAAATCTAATGATAAATTGTAACTTATTCAATTGGATGTATTTGGTCCAGTGGATGTTGAATCAATTGGAAAATCTAGATATTTTCTTTCCTTCATTGATGATGTCTCAAGGTTTACCTGGATTTATTTTATGCATCACAAATATGAAGTTTTCACTAAGTTTAAAGAATTTAAAGATTTAGTTGAAAATCAATCAGGTCATAAGATAAGGTTTTGAGATCTGATAATGGAGGGGAATACTATTATAAGGAATTTGATGAATTTTGTAAGCATACATGTATTGTTAGACAAAGGACTACTCCATATATTCCACAATAGAATGGAGTGGTAGAAAGGATGAATCAAATAATAATGGAAAGAGATAGAAGTATGTTGAGTGAATCACAGTTGAATAAACTACTTGGTTAACAAATCTCCGTGTAAGGCTCTTGTTTCAACTCCTTATGAAACGTGGAAAGGTAAGAAACCTTCTATTTCACATTTAAGGGTATTTGGATGTGAGGCTTATGTTCATGTGCCTAAAGAAAAACAAACTAAGTTGGATCCAATAGTTGAAAAGTGTACTCTCATTGGATATGGTGATAATGTAAAAGGTTATAAGCTTTGGAATCCACTAACCCAAAAAAATATCTATTCGAGAGATGTTATTTTCAAGGAACCTAGTGTTATTTCAGAACTTGAACAACCAACTTGGATAAAGAAGAAAAGGTGAAGAGAGTACATTTTGAATTAGAGAATGAAGATGCACCTCAAGAAGAACAAAATGATGGACTGGGGGGTGAAGAAGCAGCAAAAGACTCGAGTGAAAGTTCTGATGAGGAAGAATCCATTGTAACAAAAGAAGTTGGTACAGATGAGCACGCAGAAGAACCTGAAGAGTCTCTTACTCTACCTATGAGAAGATCCACAAAACAATGGAACCCAGTTGATAGGTATAGCCTACCAAATTTCAGTTGTGTATTTGCTTTATTGAGTACTGATGATGAGCCTAGATCCTATAGGGAAGCTATTCATGTAGATGATAGTCAGTCTTGGCAGCTAGCCATGCAAGAGGAGATGATGGATTTAAACTTTTGTGATACTTGGGATCTTGTTCATTTTCCCAAAGGGGGAAAGGCCATAGGATGTAAATGTTGGCAAGAGACACCCCTAGGCATGTCAGGTGTTGTCATTGATGGCAACTGAATCTATCTTACACATCCACATTACATCATTTGATCATACCTGAAGTCTGAGTGTAGATTTATCTAAGTCCAGATAGACAGGAACAAAGCATTTGATAGGGTTCAACATATTAGTCTGCATTTCCCCACAGTTAATTATATTATGCTATGGATTTGAGGGAATGTTAAGGGATGTTAGAACTACCTAAATCTAAGATTTTAGCTTCTGGTGATGAAGGGATTGAAAGTTACATGTATTTGAGTATCGGGTTCTATTAATCAGTTCAGTCCAATGAAGAACATGCTGACTTGTTGTTTGATCATTGTGCGGATTAAGAAAAGTTGTTGGTTAAGTAATTTGTGAGATCTAGTGGTATTGGCCGACATGTGTGATGACTTGAGTGTATAGGTTTTCATCCGCATTGGTATTTGGGCATGGATTCAGTCAACAGAACAATGCTCTTAAAAATACTAAGTTTTTCTCAAAGCTAACTGCAGTTGATGTTATTTCATATAGCGGATATATATAATCAATGGATTCAAGCATTTGAGTGTGTTGTTGTGCGAATATGAAGGGATAAGTGTGAAATATAGTAGAATCAAGTGTGAAAGGAAGAGATCTAAGCTCCAGATCATGGCAGAGTAGTGAAACAGAGCAGAAAGAGATGAAGTGTGTAAAGTCAGTATATTGTGCATAACCTAAATTGTAATTTTGCATTGTTAAATGTTGTTTCTCAGTTCAATCATTCCAGTGAACTCTTGTAATTAATTTTGTAGATAGTGAGGCTCTTTGAGTAGTGAGCTCTGGGCAATGTGCCTGAAGGCATGTGCCTTCCCCATTTGTAATACTTTCAACAGAGTATAAATTCTTTTGGGTTAACCCCCACCATGGTTTTTCCCTTAACCAAGTTTCCATGTAAAAATCCTGGTGTTATGTGTGCTGATTTTGTTTTTGCTCATGTGTTGTTGATTCATGCTTTCATGGTTATATCATTCATATGTTAATAAGTGGTAAAGAAGTTTAATTGCAGCAAAGGACAAATTTTTTTGTGACAACTGATTCACCCCCCCTCTCAGTTGTTTGCCCTTATTTCAACAATTGGTATAAGAGCATGGTTCCTTAGAAGAAGTTTAATAGCTTGAGGAAGATCTGGGAAGGTATTTTCAATGGGTTCATTCAAGCATTCTGATGGTATCAATCAACAACTACAAGTAGCCTTAGATGATCTTGATATGTCCAAAGTAGAAATCAGAGATCTGTAAGAGAACCTTAAAGATACTGAAGATTTCATTGAGACCTTAAAAGAAAAATTGATCAAATCTAATGAAAAGAGGCAGGAGCTACTTCTTCAACTAGCAAATCAGAATGAAGGCAATGACATGGATGAGGCCCTAAAAGAGAAGACAAAGGAATGTGAAAAGTTAACAAAAGAAGTTATCCTAAAACATGAGATGGAATCCAAGGTGATGAGGCTAACCAAGGAAATTGAAGAAAGGAAGAAGACTAAAGAAAAACTGAATCAATCTCTGAAAGAAAGAATAGAAGAATGTTGTAGATTAGACATAATAATTGGCCATCTAGAGTCTGATCTACATGAAAGCATTGACAGTGAGGAAGAAATTGAAAGGCAAATTGTCATTCTCAAACATGCCTAGAATTTGCAAATGAATATAAAGAGAAATTCAAGATAAGTTCAGCTAAACTTGAAGTGTTGCTTGATAGTTAGAAGAAGGTAGATGATAAGCATGGTCTGGGATTTGAGAAAGGTGAAAGCTCTGGATCCGATCAAAGAAATCTTGATGCAAAAAACCAAATAAGGAATCCTAGAAGACCTCCGGTAAGACAACCTAATGCTTAAAGGTATCCATCTTTCAATGGCAATTGTTTCAAATGCAATAAGTATGGTCATAGAGCTAATCAATGAAGTCAATTCTTTAATTGCAAAAGGATAGGCCATAAGGCTGAGGAATACAAAAGTGGATCAAGGAATCCTCTCAAGAACAAACAAGTGTTCAATGGAAGATGTTTTACTTGCAATAAGTTTGGGCATATTGCAATGCAATTCAGATCTAAACTTGCTCCAACATGTAATTGTCAGAAAAATAAGATTATGTGTTTCAACTACAACAAATCTAGACACATTGCTAAATTTTGCAGAAGCAAAAAGGAGAACTCACAGGCAGGTAAAGGAAAAATAGAGTAGAAGTTGGACAAAGGCAAGGGCAAAGTTGATTTGAATGAGATCCAAAATGACATGAACAAAACATGGGTGAAGAAAGGTGAAATGAAAGTTGACAATGGGTCCGCACCGGAATCCGGTGCTGATAATTCCTCTAGGAATTGAATCAAGAGCTCTGGCTCAGGGGGAGCTGCATTGAAAATCTAATGCCCCTACTAGTAAGTGGGTGCCTGAATCTGGCATGATGAATGAAGATAAAAAAACTTATTTTAGATCTATTAAAGCAAATTCTAGAAGAAAAGAAGCTAATGCGACTGATTGTGGAGCAATTGAAGATCGACTGTATGTAGAAACAGTGTAACCAGATACACTAGGGTAATGCATTTATTACAATGATGAATTAGGTTTTGTAGAGGATAAAAGGTCATTCATTCAAACACTTGAATCACTTTGCATTCGAAGAGAACAAGGAGAAGAGCGCTTGAGCTAAAATTTTAGAGATTTGAAGTGCGAAGAATGAATTCGACAACTAACTCTAACTCCATGAAGAAAAAGGTATTTTCCTTGAAGCTTTGAACTTGTAATCTTTTGCAATGGCTACACCTCTGGTTGTGAATATCACTGAGCGGCCTAGGCCAAAATTTAAGAAGCATCCCTCCAAATCCACTAAAGTAGATCTGATGGGAGCATTTTCTGGTGTTCCATATGGAGTTCTTCATACAGAGGACATTATGGCTTATATTCATGTGCCTCTAGAAGAGCATGGTGACTCAACATTTTTTGATTTATTCATGAATCACTTAAAAGGTGATGATTTTGAGCTCAAACCAGAATACAAAGCCTTGAAAGATAAGAAGTTCATATAATTTGTTGAGTTTCCATGTTTTGCAGAGGACGAGTGGGTTTGATATGTCTTGAGCCGTATCCTTGATGAGTTCCTATGGTTAAATCATACATTTAAAATCATAAAGGATGTAATAAGGATAGTTACAAGACTAAATTCAACCAGTACCTTGCCTCTGTTGAAGGCCGTGAAGAATCAAGAAGTCACCAAGGCAACTAGATTGAAATTTGACAAGAGAACCATGACTATAAATGACATAGAGGATCATGGGGTCAGATTCACATCAATGGTGATAGGATACAAGATATATTACTCTAGCAAAGAAAATTTAGTTTTTGAAACATCAATCTATACTACATATAAGATGGTGAAAGAAGGTGCACACTATGATCTTTGTGAACTATTGCTGAATCAACTCATGGAGAACCTAATCAAGATAAAGGACAAAAAATACTCATTCAAATTTGGTATGTTAATTATGTGTCTCTTCTTCTATTTCTTGAGTGAGCTTCTGGGAAACAAAAATATAATTTGGACAAGTGACAAACTGGTAGCAGTCCAGATTAGGAATTATTTGAGTGATTTGGGTAGTCATGATGCACAAAAGACTATACTTTGGGGATTCTTCAAAAACTTCTAGGGTATGATGCAGGCTAGGGCTAGAATACCTAGAACTATTGTTGAAAAATACTGTAGACACCCAAATTTGTCCCAACTTTGTCCATGTCCTACAACACCTTGTTAAAACATTATCCTAAACATCATAAGCCATTTTTGTCCTAAATCCCACTCTTAATCCCATTTATCCATTAGCCAATTAATTAAATAAATTTTATTTATTTAATTAAAATCCCGTTTAATCCCATCCTCATCCTACTTAGCCAATTAATTAAATAAATTTTATTTATTTAATTAATTCCACATCATATCCCAATCATATCCTATCCTCATCCCAATTAATTAAATAAATTTTATTTATTTAATTAATTTCCACATCATATCTTATCCCATCCTATTCATCTACCCTATTAATTAAATAAATTTTATTTATTTAATTAATATCCAACTCATATCACAACTAATTCAAATATTTTATTTGAATTAAGCCCTCATCTTTCATCACATTCCAACACTTGTCCAGTCAATCATGTGTTACAACTTTTATCTTTCACATGCACAACTAATGGCACCTAATTTTAGTATTTATCTACACAAGCACACCTAAGCTTTATCTTCCTTTGCCACATGTCACATGACTACAATTACTTGATGTGCAAGGAAACCTAACTTAATCCTATCCATCTATTTCACCTAAAGCCCTAATTGATCCTAACCATCCATTGGAACCAAGCCTTTCCTATAAAGCAAGCCTCTTTAGAGCCATTTGGGACATTAGAGAAGACATTAGAGAAGACATTAGGAGGGCGACATTGGGAAAAGGGATGATTCTTCTTCATGCAACCTTACTCTGCTGAATTTTCATCTCAAGCCATTATCCATCATCTTCAATCCATCTAGCTTGCATCCTTATCAACGTTATGCTGTAGAATCAAGAAATCAACACAACAAAGCAATCAATCAATCGAGCTCATCTTGCATCTTCGAGGTATTGAATTATTTGGGTTTAGGTTATGTATTTCATTATTTGATCATTTCCATTTATAAATCCAAATTTTTCGATATACATTTTGGCACGCCCGGTGGGACTCACTTCGCTTGATCTTTTTTGTAGGTTTTTGTACTAAAAATTTGCATTCATATAAGCCCCATTGTTGAGTTTTGCAGGTTTAATTAACTTTTTGTTGCAGATCTGCTACTTTTTGGACAAAACCCTAGGTTTTAAAGATTTCACCATATCTTCCAAATGGCTATGAATTTTTCTACAAGATTTTAGAAGAAGTTTGTCCATGATATAAGGAAGCTACAATAGAAAAATTTTAGGTTTATCACAATTTTTTTGGGATTTATCACGTTTTTATGTTTTTTCATAAAATCACAATTCTGGGCTCAAATCATCAAATTTTTCATAAATTTTTACATTTCTGGAAATCTCTTAACATTCTAATGGGGTTCTATGTTTTGCAGATTTAATTTGGAGGTAATTTACAATGCCAAACTATCAGATCTTTGCCAACTGTACCTTTTTCATAAATCTGCATTTCTAGGTGCAAATCAGAGAATTTCTCTAATTTCTTTACATTTTCAGAAAGCTCTCTAAAAATTAATGGGGGTCTCTTCTTTGATTTTTTAATTTTAAAACCAAAAATGTATCGAAATAATCAAATCTAATTCGGCTATGCATCTAAAATTACAATTTTCCTTGCCTGATGAGCCTATTTTTTATGCTTGCATTATAATATCATTTTTTTTAATTTTGTAGGTGATCATAAGGAGCTGGAGTAACATTGACATCAACATCTACAGCAATTTGGAAAGCAAAAATAATCAGGTGCACTCATTCTAATCTTTCATCTTAATCATTGTTTGAATCACACATTTGGATTTTGGGCATAAAATGAATAATTGTTTGCAAATTCACATCAAAAATTGGGCTAAAACGAACCATTGTCTTTCATCACATTTGGATTTGGACTTTAAAACAAACAAGTTCTTGCATTGTCTTCCACACATTGAATTTCTAAGGTTAATGAACCCCATGCGAGTGTGACCAAGTAAATGTGTATGCTCTCTCCTCGTGTCCTAACATGAACTTGGAGATCAAAAACATTTACTTGTGTTGCTTTTGTTTAGCCTTAGAGAGGCCTGCTTTGGTATCCACCCCAAGGGAACGACCTCAAGCGGTACTTTCATATGGTCCGCTATAAAAATTAGAGGATAAGGCAAAAGCCAAGTCTAACCAGTATTAGCGCTCACCATACAGTGCTAACTCAAAAGGAGGTGTACCTTTGTGTATATTAAAACTCCTAGTAGGGTTAGTTAAAGTCTTAAGTGGCTTGCTGGATGCTCGTGGGGTGTCGGTCCCCCAGATTTTCACTAGAACCTCCTTGTGATAGTGGCCTTACCTTGACTAGGACTTGTTCAAGTGTCTTCACGTGCTTGCTTAACCATCATCACATCATTCCAAACTAACAACTTGCTTATGTATCTTGTGTGAGTGATTCATGTGTGTATATGCATAATCATTTATTTGAATATTGCCACATCAAGTTCTAAACACCCAAACACATAAAGACAAGTCATCCTACACATTTTTCCAATAACATTCAAACCCAATCACTTTCATCCCAAACATAGCCAAGTCATCCAAACAAGCCACATCATCATCAAAATCTCTAAACAAGCACTTGCTAAAAGGACTTAAGACAAACACTTGGGTGACAACATGTCTACACTAGAGGACCTAGAAATCAAATTCCAAAGATTCCTCCAAAATCTTTATCAAGAATCACAACCCCTAAACCAAGATGCCATTGAAATATTACAATTCTTCATGCAAAGAGCTCAACCCCACGCAAGCCAATCACCTCAACTGCAATACTTCATAACCCAAGTCCAACATCTTTTAGCCACTAGTCAAGCTCAACAAGTACATCAATCCTTAGTCACTTCATATCAACCTAATCCACTTTATAGCCACATGTCATATCCATCCACTTCCTATCAACCTAATCTACCTATCCACCAAGTCAATGCCATATCAACCTATGAACATCCATCTCAAGCTTATCCAATCCCTCATGCCACCATTCAAATGCACTACCAAGCCCATCCACAAAGCAATCAAGTGATATCACATCAACAACATGCAAGTCCAAATTGCCTTTTGTAAATAAATCAAGCGAGCACAAGTCAACCTTGCCAACAAGATCAAATGCCCTCAACTTCATATCAACCCCAAGACCTTTTATCTATATATCCTACCATTACACCTAGCTGCCAAGACTATCAATGGCCTCCCCAACAAGCAGAAATGATCCCGAGTTCACCTTTACAACAAGAAGCACATCCAAGTCCAAGTAGTCCCTTGTACATAAATCAAACAAGCCCAAGTTATCCTATGCAAGACTTAATTACCTTTGACAAGGGAGGTACTGATCTAGAGTGGCCTCCACCATCTAATCCCATGCCAACACATGAGCCAACTAATCCTATCCCAATACCACCATGTGATCCCATTCCTAGTCCATTAATCCCTCTACCTTCCAAACCACCAAGCCCTCCATTACCTTCATCACCATGTCATTCTAATCCTTCACCAAAGGATGCAGCTGAGATAGTTTTACAAAGAATACTTGAAGCAAAACTCATTGAACTTCCCCCCATCAACCCATGTGAAGAAAGTCCATATGATGAACATGATTATTGTGCATACCATAGGACCAAAGGCCATAATACAAATCAATGCCCAATATTTATCTCAGTTGTTTACAAGGTGTACCTACCTACAATAAGAAATCATGCCACATCATCCCAATCCCATGTGTCACACCCATCTAGTCCACATCCTAATCCATCAAACTCCATTATCCTTCCATCTAATCAAAATCCTAGTCCTACGCTTACAACATCATCCTCTATTATTGCTCATCCATTATATTTCCCATCCACTCATACACTTGCAAAGGATGTGATCCATTGGCTACTAGCTAGGAATAAACTACCTCCATGTCAAACACCCATTCATGAGCCTACCAATGAACTTCCAAAGGTCATGTCCAAACCTATAGTCCTATCATGTGACCTACAAGCCATCAAGCCTATTTGTGAACCTTCTATCATTAATCCAAGTCAAGAGTCATCATGTTCTCATGTTGTTGACCAAGAGCCTATCCAAGAGCCTTCCACTTCCATTCAAGCAACCCAAGAGGTATGTCAAAGGTTTAATCCTAAGCATGTGCAAACATTAAGCCCTAGTCCAACTCAAGATCAAATCACTTTTATGCAACCCATCCATAACATGTATCTTGTCCATGATCAAGATGATAGCCATAATGATGAATCTATCCATGAGCCACTTGATCCTATCCATCTCCCAACAACCATTCACAAGCAAGCTATCCAAATTCAACCTATCCATAACATGTATCTTTTCCATGATCAAGTTGATACCTATGAAGAAGCTATCCATGAGCACCTTGATCCTATCCATAATCTTATATCTATCCATGAGCAAGATATCCAAATTGCTCCTAGTCATCTACCATCTAGCCCTATCCATAATGAGCAAACATCCACTTGTCATGATGAGACACTTGTCCCCCAAGTAAGCATAAAATATCAAACAAATAACTTGGATCGTAGTGAACACAATGCTAATCAAGATCCTAATGATTCTCCTTCCACATCTACCATCGATTCCACTTCAAGTCCACCATCATGTCCTATTAGGCTTATCACCTTTGTCCATGAATGTTCTTCCTTAGGACAAAAACAACAACCTCTATCCACTTCATCTTCTCCATCCAATAACAAACTCAAGTCTAGTGTTCAAAACACATCTAGTCCCATAGTCAATTGCATCATCCAAAACATGAACTACCGAGGCAAAGGTCTAGACCTTTATGAACAAGGTATTTTGGAGCCAATCCATGTCAAAGTTCCTCCACGCTCATATAGCCTTGGATACACACCCTAAGGTAAACAAGGCCAAGATGTTGGTAATCCCTTCATGCATCCTAAGTCTACCACTGTCCATCACAAACCTCATCATCTACCCAAAACATATGTTGCCATTCCACCTCCATCATCCTATAAATGTCAAAAGCATGTGACCATACATCTTCCACCATCCACTTTGCCTCCACTTTTGCCAACTCCAAATATCCCTCCATCCACCTTGCCATCGTTGCTTCCAACACCTAACATACCTATCATTCATAAGTATCCTTACATCCCTAATCATGGCCAACAAAAGCACACATCGTTTAAACATAAAGCTTCCAATCATTCCACCAACCTTGCTTCCACCAAACCCATGGGATTCCAAAATAAACATTTGGATGCCTTTATCTATAAATCCAAAAATCAAACTAAAACTCCTAAGGAACCTCATACCTTAGAGCACCAAAGCAATGAATCAAAGCCAAGTCCATTCAAGCCCATACCTCCAAATGCAAAGCCCAAAAGCAAAATGGTTTGGGTTCCTAAGCAAATAGCTAGCAAGTCAAACGAGGCATCTGCCTCTACATCTCAAGACTCCCAATCACCTATCTCCATCCAAAACTTCCATTCCCTTCAAAAATCCCACAAGCAAAACAAAAGCACTAAAAATACCAAGTCTATGTGGGTTCCCAAATGCTTACATCAACCATCTCCTAAGCAAACATCTCCATTGCTTCCTACACCACCATCTCATCAAAAGCTTCAATGTTTATCACAGTGTGTGCAATCGTTGGTCATGGTTCCCTTCCACTCCGCAGCACCTCCACATAACTACATCTCCCCATTTTCCATCCATTATCCTAGATATCTCCCCAATCACCTTCCTATGGTCCATGCTTTGGCATAAACTTTTCATCCATCTTCATTCCATAAGCCTATGTAATCCACATCATAATCCACTATCCCCATCCATCTATCCTTGCATGAGCCTTCCATAATCCACATCCTAATCCATTATCTACCTAATCCATCTCCCATCCATGCAATCCCTTATCAACATCGATGAGCATAATGACATGGTCCATGCGAAGACATCATCCATCTCTAATGGGACAATATCATCTCTCATAGCACTAGCCATTTGAGTCCCTCCTATCCATTACCATGGTGAAAACCTGGCAAATAGGCATCATGTGTAATTGTCAACCCATCTAAAAGCAAAAAAAGAAAAAAGAAAAAAAAGAAAAAAAAAAAAAAGTAAAGAGAAATCCCTTCGTCCAATGGTGAAAACCTGGCAAACAGGTGCCTTGGATAAGTACCATGATGAAAACCTGGCAAACAGGCGTCATGTGTAGGTTGATCTTCTATGCCAATTACACTTGGGGGCACATTGTCTCATCCAACCTATCCATTTCTAAACCATCTATCCCATTATATCATTTTCCATCCTATCTATCCTACCATTACCATACCATCCTGCCATCCTTATCCATTACATAAATATGCCTATCCTATTGAACCCATTTATCCATCCTCCTCCTTTTTGATCTTGATGAAGACATAGGGGCAAAATGTTGAAACATGTTTGGATATCTCTTGGCATACCTTGTTTCAAACCAAGTCCTATCCATTGACCATTTATCCATCTTATCCAAACCAATCCATCATGTCATCCCATTGTCATGAGCCTTGTCATGTAAAAATCCTAGAATGGGGCAAGTTATTCTTCCTATGCAACATAGCCTTTGGAGATCACATCCTAGCTCTCTTATGATCCATCCACTATGGCGTATCCTTATCACGAGCTTTCCATCTTATATCTTATCCACATCCATTTATCATGAGCTTTCCACTATAGCCTACCTATCCGTTTATCATGAAGCAAGCATCCATCCCTTATATGGCCTATCCCATCTATCCACCTATTTATCATGAGCTTTCTATGCCATTTAATATGAGCCCATCCATTTATCCATCCTTGCACCTAGACTTGGTTTTCTCCATTGTCATTGGTATCTAGCACAAAGGCTACTCCAATTGTAAATCCATTGACATCCCAAAACATTTAAAAATCCAAAAAAATCAAAATATTCCCCAAAAATCCAAAAAAATCAAAATATGTCAAAAAATCCAAAAAAATCAAATATCCAATGAAAAATCCAAGCAATAACATTGAGTCCATCATCATCCAAAACAATACACTCCATCAACATTCAATCACAATCAAATCATCATCATCATCAACTCTTCCTATCAATAACATTCATTCATCTGTTTCAATCAATCACTTCTTCCAATCATATCAATTAACTCAATCTAAGCAATGATCTAAAATCCAAGTCACATTAATCGATATCAAGCAAGCTAATCAATCAAGGAACATTATACAATCAAATCAACCAGTTTTGATCCTAATCTTGTCATGAGCCCAAATCAATCATCATCAATCATCATCAATGGGATATAACATTCCCACATCCTTGTGTTGATCTAGGGATATAGCTTTCCCCACAATGACAACACTATCGTTATCAATGAAACAATCAATCATTGGTTTATGACTTGACAAGGGCAATACCTTGTTTGTTTTGTATCCTTTGAGCACACCGAGAACACTTACTTATGCTTAGATTGAGTTGACATTCTAATCATCACACCATCACTATCATCATTCAAAACAATCCAATCATCAAAACAATCAACCTAGCAATAACAAACATCACAACCAAAGCACATCAAGCCAACTATCAAAACAAATCCTATCAATCACCAACATCAACACCAAAGAAAATCAACCAAAGCACATCAAGCCAACCATCGGAACAAATCCCATTACTTCAGCAAATCAAAAGCAGCTCAATCCACCACAAATCATCCATCCTTCATCAAATCAATCTAATCAGCATTTCCTCATCAAATCAAACCATTCCAAACAAAGATCCAAATGCAATCCCATCCTTAATCCATACCAATCAAGTTAATCAATCAAGCCAAGTTATCCAAATGCAATCCATGGTCTTGATCCTAGCCTTGTTGTAAGCCAAATCAATTAGCCAATCAACCAATCAACTCAGCAAACAAACTTGTGTTGATCTAGGGATATAGCTTTCCCTGCAATGACAACACTCTCAACTATCAACAATCAGTAATTAATCATTGGTTTACAGCTTGACAGGGCAATACCTTGTTTATTTTTGTATCATTTGTGCATGCTTGCTTGCTTGCTTGTGTGTGTTATCATTTTATCTTGCATTTGTATCACATCCGTATCATTCCAGCTAATATTCATATCTTGTGTATGTTGGAATAGCTTTTTGCACTATCCTTTGCATCTAAGGTCATATCATACCTTTTATGCATTAGGACTTCAATGTTCTAAGTCTACTTCCTCATATGTTAGATAAGGTTGTATTATGCTGGGGCACGAGACACATCGTCACCCTGGTCCTTATACCTTGGTGCATAACGTCTAGTGCTATATCAAACATCATGGTTGCTTACCTTCATTACAGCATAACGCATCATCATTCTTCTATCTATCCCCTTATCTTTCTTTTTGCAGCCAAGCCATTTCATTTCAAGAGCCTACCCGTGTTTGTCCAACCCACCTATCCTCTCGAGGGGGCATCATCATCCCATTTCATCATCATCATCATCATCATCATCCTTTTCCTCTATCCACACCTTAACTTCTTTGAAATGATGTTACTTGACACAAATCTCATCATCTCTAACATCATCTCAAAGAGGGGCAAAATGTAGACACCCAAATTTGTCCCAACTTTGTCCATGTCCTACAACACCTTGTTAAAACATTATCCTAAACATCATAAGCCATTTTTGTCCTAAATCCCACTCTTAATCCCATTTATCCATTAGCCAATTAATTAAATAAATTTTATTTATTTAATTAATTCCACATCATATCCTATCCTCATCCCAATTAATTAAATAAATTTTATTTATTTAATTAATTTCCACATCATATCTTATCCCATCCTATTCATCTACCCTATTAATTAAATAAATTTTATTTATTTAATTAATATCCAACTCATATCACAACTAATTCAAATATTTTATTTGAATTAAGCCCTCATCTTTCATCACATTCCAACACTTGTCCAGTCAATCATGTGTTACAACTTTTATCTTTCACATGCACAACTAATGGCACCTAATTTTAGTATTTTTCTACACAAGCACACCTAAGCTTTATCTTCCTTTGCCACATGTCACATGACTACAATTACTTGATGTGCAAGGACACCTAACTTAATCCTATCCATCTATTTCACCTAAAGCCCTAATTGATCCTAGCCATCCATTTGAATTAAGCCTTTCCTATAAATCAACCCCCTCATAAGCCATTAGCATGCATTGATCCTCAAGTATCCACATGCTGTTGAAATATCATTAGAGCCTTTGCATCCTTATCAATGTTATGCTGCAGAAGTGAGCACCCAACATTCTTCCAACAATAATCCTTCAAAATCTTGCATGCTCATGCGAGGTGGAGAAGAGCAATGGAGATAAATCAAGCATAGTGTGGAGATTGGTTTGCATTCATATTTGTTATTTTGATTTTCATGTTGTCTTGTGCTTCATTGTGCATTGCTAGGGTTTTTATCATTGCTGTTTATTCATTTGCCCTGATTTGCAATTTTACCCTAACTACAAATACAAGGACATCATATGTTTTATGGTTACTATTGATCGATGCAAAATGGAAGCAATATAGCCTAGAGTTGTGTGGATCATGCCCATGGGGTATAAAGTGGATGGGCGTGTGTTGGAACTATATGCACAACATTTATTAAGTCAGCCTAAGGATCCAGTTGAAGAGAGATTTGGAACTTATGAAGAAATTTCACAAAAAATGCATCTTAAATTCAATGCTCCTGAAACCAAAAGGAAAGTAAGGAAAGAAGTTGAGCAGTTGGCTGAGAATCTAGGCCTTACTAAGAAAGCTGTGAGTCAATTCAGGGAAAGAACAAAAAAGGCTAAGAAGGAGAAGCAAGATAGGGAATAGGAAAATGTTTTGGCAAAACCTCCTTCCAAGTCAAGGTCTACTAGGAGTACTAGTTTAACCTCTAGTGCATCACCTTCTCCTATTGTAGGGAAATCCAAAGAAAATCCTACTGGTAAGGAAGGAAAAAGAACAAAAACAATGGCCAAGAGGTCATATGGTAGTATGGAAAAGGAAGATGAAGAAAAGATTGATTCAGATGATGAGGTTAAAGAGTTGAAGGCCTCTGGAACTAAAGCTGCTAAAGTGTCTAAGGAGAAGCCCTCCAAAAGCACAAAGTCAAGCAAAAGGTATAAGCCAAAAGCCAGTGTTAAGAAGCCAATTCCTTCTGTGGAGGATATTGTTAAAACAATCACTGTAGATGGAAACCTAACACTAATGACTAAATTCTATGATCATTACAGTGATGCTGACAAAAGAATTTTGGAGGATGCTACTGTAAAATATTTGAATGTATTCAATAGAGCACTAGTGGAGATTTTTTCAGAAGTTCCTAAAAGTTTAAGAGACATTTTGGAAATAAGAAAAGAAGTTGCCAAATCAAAGGATATGGAGCTGAGCGAACATGTAATGTCCAGTGATCTCTAGAAAAGAAGCAGATAAAATTTTCAAAGAAGTCAAAGAGGAATTCAGAAGCAAAATCTAGATGAATAAGCTGATGATTGGAGAATTGGATGAGGTAGTCAAAGAAATAGAGCAAATTTTGAAGAAAGCTTTGAACAAAAATAAATTCAATATTGTCACAGAAGAACTGATTGACACGGATGATGCATCCATTCCAAATGTTGAGGAGTTGAAAGAAAGTGAACAACAAGCTGGCATCTCTATTTTAGAAGATGAAATGCTAAATAGAGGAGACAAAGAGATAGTGGAAGAAGTTAATTTTGATGGTGCAGAGGACACTCAAATTCCTCTAGACCAATCTGCTAAAGAATATATAGAAATGGTTACAGAAGTAGATGCTCCTAGTGAAGATGACTTTGTGAATAAAGAGAAAGAATCAAAGGAGGATAAGGACATGGATGAACAAGGAGAAACAATAGAGAATATTGAAGAGCAAAAGCAAGCTGACAGTACCAGCAAGGATCTAAAAAATGGAGCTACATTTTTGGCAAGAGACACTGGAGATGTAGTAAAGGAATTACTTGAGAAAGACAATCTTGAGCTTGATGAACCAGAGATGATTCAAGGACCTATCAATTTTGACACTCTTTCCCCTCTACAAAAGATGAAACTAGCTTCTGTGGCACAAGCAAAAGCAAGAGAGGAGATGCTGAAAATTCATATTGAGGACAGTGAGTTACTTGGTCTTGCCTCTGGAATCCTAGAAAAGATTATGCCAACCCTTCAAAAGGATTCATCCGGCTCTCCTTTCAGTTAGTTAAAGAACCTGATAAACTCTGTAAGTACTCATTTTGAAACCTTAGAGAAGTCAGCAGAAGTTAAAGTTATAAATGAATACAATGAGAAGCGATTTGCTAAAATAAAGAAAATAATAAGTTATGATAGATAAGTACTTGACACCAGTGTAAAGAGTATTCAAAATGCTCTATCTGAAGTTGTAGAGATTTATAAGTTCTATCTAAATCGATCTAAAGCTGTAGAAGTTACTAAAAAGAAGATTAAGGACTTATAGCTCAAATTGTCTAACATTTCTCAGTGATATAGTCCTTTAACTGAGTCTGTTACCTCCAAAGAGTGCCAAGTAGTGAGTCTATGGAATGAATTGAGTGATTTGGAGAAAGAAAAGGCTAAAGTTTTGGGCAGATTGGATGAACTTCGAGGACTGATTTCCCCCAGATTAGAAACTATTTATGATCTGTTGGCAGAATCCCAAGTTGTTGCTGCTACTAGTGATCCTACTGACCTTCAAAAGTTAGAATCACAAGCACTTTTGTTCAGTGGGCATATATCCATTTTGGGCAGCATAAAGAAGAACTGGGATAGTGAATTATCACGGTTGAAAAACATTTTTGGGGATATCTTTTTGCTGATGAACAAGGCTTAAGGATTGTATGTTCATATGCGAAAGTATCTACTTAGAGTTTTGACCTATGTACATAAAATTTTTGCATGAATTTTGATATCTAGATTCCAGCCTTTGATATTGATGTCAAAGGGGGAGAGGAAAAGTAGTGAAAAATGAAGAATTAATCTAAGGGGGAGTTGTTTTAACACTTAGTCATTTTTCACTAAGTGTTTCCATCAATGCCAAAGGGGGAGATTGTTGGCAAGAGACACTGCTAAGCATGTCAGGTGTTGTCATTGATGGCAACTGAATCTATCTTATACATCCGCATTACATCATTTAATCATACCGAAAGTTAGAGTGCAGATTTATCTAAGTCCAGATAGACAGGAACATAGCATTTGACAGGGTTCAACATATTAGTCTGCATTTCTCCACAGTTAATTATATTGTACTGCGAATCTGAGGGAACGTTAAGGGATGTCAGGACTGCCTAAATCCAATATTTTAGCCTCCGGTGATGAAGGGATTGAAAGTTACATGCATCTGAGTATCAAGTTCTGTTAATCAGTTCAGTCCAGTAAAGAACATGCTGACTTGTTGTTTGATCATTGTACGGATTAAGAAAAGTTGTTGGTTAAGTAATTTGTGAGATCCAGTGGTATTGGATGACATGTGTGATGACTTGAGTGTATACATTTTGGTCTGCATTGGTATTTGGGCATGGATTCAGCCAACATAATAGTGTTCTTAAGAAGACTTTAAGTTTTTCTCAAAGTTGACTGCAGTTGATGTTATTTCATATAGAGGATATATATTATCGATGGATTCGAGCATTTGAGTGTGTTGTGTGAATATGAAGGGATAAGTGTGAAATATAGTAGAATCAAGTGCAAAAGGAAGAGATATAAGCTCCTGATCATGGCAGAGCAGTGAAGCAGAGCAGAAAGAGATGAAGTTTGTAAAGTCAGTATATTGTGCATAACCTAAACTTTAATTCTGCATTGTTAGATGTTGTTTCTCAGTTCAATCATTCCAGTGAACTCTTGTAATTAATTTTGTAGACAGTGAGTCTCTTTAAGCAGTGAGCTCTGGGTAGTGTGCCTGAAGGCATGTGCCTTCCCCATTTGTAATACTTTTAAGAGAGTATAAATTCTTGTGGGTTAACCCCCACCATGGTTTTTCCCTTAACCGAGTTTCCATGTAAAAATCCTAGTGTTATGTGTGCTGATTTTGTTTTTGCTCATGTATTGTTGATTCATGCTTTCATGGTTATATCATTCATATGTTAATAAGTGGTAAAGAAGTTTAATTGTAGCAAAGGACAAAAGTTTTTGTGACAACTGATTCACCCCCCCTCTTAGTTGTCTGCCCTTATTTCAACAGTAAATGGGTCTTCAAGAAGAAGTTTGGAGCAAATAGTTCATTAGAGAAGTACAAGGCTAGATTGGTAGCCAAGGGCTACTCCCATAGAGAGGGAGTTGATTTTGGTGAAATTTTCTCTCTTGTTGCTAAATTATCTTCCATTAGATTTCTTTTATCTATTGTTGCAACATATGATTTTGAGATTGAGCAAATGGATGTTAAGACTACATTGTTGCATGGAGATCTTGAGGAAGAAATTTACATGCAACAACCTACAGGTTTTGAGGTAAAAGGAAAAGAACATTGGGTTTGCAAATTAAAGAGGTCTCTTTATGGTTTGAAATAGTCCCCCAAAATGTGGTACCATAAATTTGATTCATTTGTGTTGAAATTGGGTTTTGTTAGAAGTGAGGAGGATCATCGTGTTTACATTCATTATATTAATGATTCTATTTTGATCATTGCATTGTATGTTGATGACATGTTATTTTTCAGCAATACTAAGGGTATGATTAGTGAGTTGAAAGCCCAACTTTTAGATGCATTCAAAATGAAGTATCTTGGAGCATCCAGGTATATTTTGGGGATGGAGATCAAAAGGGATAGAGGTAACATAAAGCTTCGGTTATCACAAAGTAAGTATGTTAATACTATTTTGCAGAGATTTAGCATGCAAGATTGTAACCCAATAAGAGTTCCTTTGCCCATTGGCACTAAGCTAACATTAGATATGTGTCCTAGGAATGAGGATGATTTAGAGGATATGTCTAATGTGCCATATGCTAGTGCTGTAGGGAATTTAATATATGCAATGGTTTTCACTAGGCTAGATATTGCCCAAATAGTGGGAGTTTTGAGTAGGTTTATGTCTAACCTTGGTAGACAACATTGGAATTATGCAAAGAGGGTGTTTATATATTGATGCAAGAGCATCCTGGGTTGTAGAGAAATCTTGCATCAACCAAAAACATTTTGCATTCTTTCTTCTCTTTCATTTCCAATAAAATTTAGCCAGTTGCAGTTTCAAC
This sequence comes from Cunninghamia lanceolata, assembly GCA_027924645.1. Lineage (NCBI taxonomy): Eukaryota > Viridiplantae > Streptophyta > Pinopsida > Cupressales > Cupressaceae > Cunninghamia > Cunninghamia lanceolata. The sequence goes on along the minus strand of BSBN01000704.1, from coordinate 4,736,913 downwards.
ATTTTGTACAACATTTTGCTACATCTTCATATCAAATCTTGTAGAGTAGAACTTAGCATCTAGATATCATCATCTACATCATATCCAAATTTAAGGTCATTTGGACTTTCTAGCTAAAAGTTATCGCTATCAGAAGATCACCTATTTTCACAGAGTAGAGCATTCAAACAATCAGTTGAAGGAGAAGGTTTACAGAGCACTTCCGTGACTTGCAGAGCTAAATGAAACACATCACAAGGCACATAAGGATTAGATAGACCTTCCTTGAGGTCCACACCTTGATTCATACATTTGCGGAGCATTACCAAATGTTTAGTCTCGACCTATTTATTTCTACATGTTACATTCCTTCATTGGAGTTTGTAACCTTTCTTGGCCGACGTGGAGGATTTCTTGAGCTTGGAGATGATATAAATAGATCTATAGGATGTATTAAGAAGTCCGTAGTTGATTATGATAGTTTATAATAGATAATTTGTTCCAAAAAGTGCCTCAATACCATATCTTGAATATCAGTTGTAATCTGGAATTCAAACCTGTGAGCCCTTTGATTGTAGCCCGCATGTTTCCAGCATATAAGCATTTTGAATAAATGATATTTTGAGCATTTGAATATTTCATTGCATCCTATATTTGTGTTGTTTCTATTGTGTTTAATCTTACTGCATGATTTGGATAGTTCATTCTGTGAACCCTCCTACTGTAATTGCACCAAGTGGTATCAGAGTGAAGTTTTGAATCCTTTGGGAGTGAAGTTTTGAAGTGAAGGCATTTTGTAAGATTTTGTGGTGAACCAATCACTGACCTAAGGTAGTCTACTTGTGTTTGTCAATAGATCGCCGAGTGTGAGGCAGTTGCTACCTTGTAGTCAGATCACCGAATTGAGGCAGTTGCACCAAATCCTAGGAAGAGATGCCACCGAGGAGAATACTTGCTGTAGGCACTATGGATGGAAGAATGGACAAAATGATGGAGATGATGAAAACAATGAAAGTTAGAGTGGATGCTGTAGAAGAAGATAGGCGAAGAGGCCTAACCCCTACACATGATGTTGAAAGTGATGATGAATAATTTCAATCCGCTAATCAAAATGAGGAAACCTTAGAAGAAGAAGAAGAATCAGATCAAGTGAAGATGTTGAAAGCTATTTCAAAGATTGGAAAAAGACCTAGGGTGTATGTACTAAATTATGTACTAGAAATTTGAATCTGGAGGAATTGATTGATTGAATAAATGACTTGGAGGAATACTTTGAATACGAAGAAATTAAAGATCCAAAGAAGGTGAGATTCACAAAGACTAAGTTGAAAGAACATGCTGCTATCTGGTGGAAAGAAGTTTAGTTGGATAGAAATAGAAGAGGAAAATAAAAGATCCTAAAATGGGATAGAATGGTGACAAAGATGAAAAATTAGTTTATACCTACTGACTATAATTGGAATTGTTGAAGAGATTGCAAAACCTAAAACAAAAGGAGAAATCTGTGGAGTATACTAAAGAATTTCATAAGATTATCATAAGGACTGGACACAATGAAGCAAACAAGGAGAAAGTGGCAAGATACATCAATGGATTGAGATTGAACATTCAAGAAGAACTAAGTCTGGTAAGGATGACAACAATAGAAGAAGCATATAACTTTTCCCTGAAAGTGGAAGACAAGTTGAACAAGAAGCATGACAAAGATAGAGAAGTAGAGAAGGTAAATTTCAAAGAGGTAGAACATATTTCAGAGGAGACAGATCATATGTGAAGAAGAACAATCAAGATAGCCCATTCAAGAAGGAAGATAGAGATAACAGTTCATACCAGAGAGATGATAGAACTTTCTACCACAGAGGAAATCATAATTCTTACTAGAGTGAAGGGTATAGGAGAGATGAAAAAGGGTTTGATAAGAGAACATTCAGAGGAACCTGTTTTAAGTGTGGAGGTGAAGGACACCAAGCATTTGAATGTCATCAGGGAAGTACAAGCAAGAGGACATAGAATAGTGCAAGAACAACTTATGTAGAAGAAGAACCTATTGGATTACCTAATTCAATTAGAAAACTAGAGAAAGGAGAATCATTAGTCATGAGGAGATCACTATTTCAAGCACAGACAACTAAGGAACAACCATAGAGGAAAAGTTTGTTCCGAACTAGATGCAAATTAGGAGGTAAATGTTCTAAGGTTATCATTGATAGTGGTAGTACTAATAATTTGGTTTCAGAGGAGATGGTGACTAAGCTGAACCTGGAAAGATTAAAACACCCTAAGACCTACAAGATAGCATGGATTCAGGATGAACACAAGGTACTAGTGAGTGAACAATGTTTGGTAAAATTTCATATTGGATCTTATCATGATGAAGTATTGTGTGATATTATGCCAATGGATGTATGTCATATATTGTTGGCTAGACCATGGCAGTATGATAGAAAAGCTATACATGATGGGAGAAAGAATACTTATACTATAGTATCTAATGGAAAGAAAATCACCTTGATACCTTTGGAAGATGAGCCTAAGAGTGAAGTATGTGGGAATGCTAGAATCTGTTTGGTTGATGGAAGGAAATTTTTAGATGGTTTGAGACATGAGAATATGTGTTTTTCTTTGATCCCTAAGAAGCATGGAACCCTAAGTACTGAGACTGAAGAAACATAGACAGAGGAGACAAATGAATTGTTGACAGAGTATGAAGACACCATATCAGATAATGTACCTAAAGGATTGCCACCAATTCAGAGTATCAGTCATCATATGGATCTTGTACCTGGAGCTAGTTTGCCTAACAAAGAAGCACACCAAATGACACTAGCAAAGAATGTAGAGCTGAATAGAAAGATACAGGAATTGTTGAGGAAAGGTTTGATCAAAGAAAGTTTGAGCCCTTGTGCACTACTTGTAGTGCTAGCACTAAAGAAAGATGGAAAATGGAGAATATGTACAGACTCTAGAGCAATCAATACGATCACATTTAAGTATAGATTTCCATTGCCAAGGATGGATGACATTATGGACTGTTTGAGTGGAGCTAAGTATTTTACAAAGATAGACTTAAATAGTGGATACCATCAGATCAGAATCAGAGAAGGAGATGAATGGAAAACTTCATTTAAGACTAATGAAGGGTTGTATGAATGGTTAGTGATGCCTTTTGGATTACTAATGCACTGAGTACTTTCATGATATTGATGAATGAGGTTTTGAAGAAATTCTTACGTAAGTTTGTTATTGTATACTTGGATGATATTCTAATTTCAATAAGACAAAGGAAGAACATTTGTGGCACCTTAGACAAGCATTGTAGAGACTAAGAGAAGAGAAATTACTGATAAACATCAAGAAATGTAGTTTTATGAAGGAAGAACTGGTATGCTTGGGATTTGTGGTTTCTATGGAAGGATTGAAGATGGACCCTATTGGTGCCTGCATGAATAGTCAGGTTTCAAGCATCTAAATCTGTAGGCACCCTCCCAAAAAATCCAAAAAATTCTAAGTCTTTGGGCCCCCTCAGCATGTTTCAGCCTGACTTGATATTTTCGTGGGGTCATCATGTTTCCAGATATCGACCTGATATTTCTGAGGGGTCATCATGTTTCAAATATCAATCATATTCAAAGATCACCCTGATGTTACAATAAAGCTACAGTTCGACCTGATATTCTTGTGGGGGGTGATATCTACTTGTCCATCACCCTGATATTTTGCACGGGGGTGATATTTCAAATATCAGGTGATCTTATGAATATCACCCCTATTTTGTCAATATGATGGTGACGTCATCAGGATTGGTGGGGTGCATCATGTGGTCTTTGGCATGATATTATTAGCAATGATGATGAGGGTCCCGCTGATTGCCTATGTGGACATGAGCAAGTACAGGTGGATCATCGGTGAGGTATTTGGTTTGAATATGATGAGGAGGATCTTTCTCTGATGCATCAGGTTGCACTGATGAGGGTGATCATCAGGCTAATTTTGAATATCAGGTGGGCTTAGCATGAGGTCTGCTATTATTAGGGTTATTTGGTCAGCAGGGTGATATTTTATATCAGGATTATCATGTAGGAGGATCATGATGAGGTATATGCTAGCGTTGTCAGGAGAAAAATCACTGACATCATATGTGCTCATGACCTAGTATATAAAGTGTTGAGGAGGTCGCCGCGGGATGAATGTGGGATAATTAGTTCCCACATGATTTGAAAAATTAGGGTCATATTTCTTGGCGGGAAAAGTTGCAAAACGCACAGTCCACTGCATTCTCAAGGCCACGGGTTGGTATGCCATTAATGGCGGATGTTACAAGGTATGGGCAAAGGCATGGATGGATCAGGTACCCGATTGAAGATGTGAATCCCCAGGCAGCGCACAAGGCTCGAGTTCAACCACCCTGTCTCCTCCTCTACCTGCTGCATTCAATGTTTGAGTGCCATTTCTCATGATGCACTGTATTTGGCAGATTTTGAGTCAACCATGTACTTTCAATGCTGAGTGCACCTTCCTTGCTATATATAGTAGATGCTATTACTCATTTGTGGGGGTTGAAGACCTAGGTATTTTTGTGTGAATAGCAAAAAATAGGGCATTTCCTTGCTGTTCTATCACATTTTGGAGTTTATGAGTCGCATCATGAATGTATATTGTAGATATTCTCAGTTTCATTGTTGTTTAATATGAAAAATGCATTGTGCATGTGTTTAGTTGCTTGTCTCCATGTGTTGCATGCTTTTCCTTCTTTTGAATCTGGCTGCTAAGGGTTTCTCAGGTTCTCAGGTATGGATTTCTGTATCACATGCTTCATATCTAACTTCCATTCAAGGAGTGGATTAAATTGTTTTAGGTGAAGTATGGAGAAGGTTGTATGTCAGCTGGGATATATGTAAGTAGAGGCAGCTAAATACTTATTCTTGGGCAATGTTTGTAAGGCAAGCATCAATCTAACCTCTTGAAACTTGAATCCAAAATACAATCTGTTCTTGTGTATACGTCTAGTTGACTCCTTGCCCTGAGATAGGCACTGGTCTGCTCCTGGGTTAGTAGTTATGACCCAAAACCCCCTTTCTTGCATCCAAAGCATAAAATCCATCTTTTCATAACCTCCATCCTGTTAGTTTGTAGGAGTAGGATTAGGACCCTTACATACTCTCATCCACAACCAGATAAATATGCCCAAGAATGTTGCCAACCTTGTGATGTATCATGCACATCTTGGTCCACACATGAGAGTATTTTGCCTGTTGTTGTCAAGCTAAATCTTTCTGTCCTTGGGCTAGTCAATGTTACATCTTTAGCTATAAGGATACCCCCCTTGGTGTGGCAGAGCCAGAAGTGAAGGCGAGGCAGCTCACGCAACCTCTTGTATTCGTTGGCCGAATCTACCTGTGCATTGGAACTGGCAAACCCTCTGCTGATTCAGAAGTAACCACCAACAAAATGGTGACTCTGCTGGGGAGTTGATGTAAAGTGGTATCTAGTGGCCCATCTGAGTAACCAACAAAATGGTGACTCTACTGGGGAAGTGATTTGAAAGTATTATCCTGCAGTCTTTGGTGAAGTTTTGCCCATCCGAGTCACTAACATTATGGTGCTCTACTGGTGGAATGAACTCAGAAGAATATTTGTTTTTTGATGAGCTTTCAGTTGTTTGAAAATTTTATCCACTTTGGAGAGGTGGCGATTCTACAAAAAAGTTTTAGTGCACATGAAAGGTTGATGTATGTTGTTGTAATAAAAGATGTTCTGTTCATGGTTTCAGCATCTGGATGAGAAAAGGTACCTAGCTCCTTCCCATTTGTATTTGTCGTTTTATTGCATAAGCTAGATGCCAGGGGGAAGCCTTAGGTCTTAGGCAGACATAGGATATCTAAGAGTGAAATTTATATGAGTCCAAATATGTATTCACCCATACTTAGTCAAGAGGGGGATGAAATGTTGTGTAAAAGAATGGAAGAGATAAAAAATAGGTTGATATCCTTACAGGCTTGGCAAGCTCAGTTAAATAATAGTAACCCTGTTGTGTCTGCCAGTCAGAATGCTAAACCTCTTGTCAGCCCTTTTGATCCTTTGTATGACCAATTAGATTTGTCATGGGTTGACTATGAAATGGAAAGTATGCTTGCTCATATTTATAATCAGATGCCTAGATTTAGTGGACACAGTGTATGTGATGGGGGTGCACATATCCAAAATTTTCACAATTTTATGGAAAGACACTTATTTAGAGATGAGGATATGTGGATGAGGTTTTTTGTTAGATCCTTTGGTGCTAGAGCTAGAGATTGGTATTTGAGCTTCCCAAAGAGATCCTTTGCCTGTTGGGATGAACTTGTTGACTGTTTTAGGGAAGAATTTGATATAGAACCTACTGATCTTGTTGCAAGATTAATGGAAATCAGAAAACAAGATGAAGAGCATACTATTGATTTCAGTCATAGATTTGCAGTAGCCCTTTCACAAATCCCTGAAGCCTTCAGACCTGATATTTCAGCCTATGTTGGCATATATTTTGAAGCTTTCGAGGAGGGCTCTAGTGCATTATTGAGGGAATTCAAGATAACAAATATGCAGATGGCTTACAAGTTTTTAGAAAATATAGAAAAAATGAGAAATCAACATATGCTGAATTCCTTGTCCACAGGATTTGGTGCAAATGACAGTTATGTAGTTGCAAATGACCAAGTGAACATGGCATCATGTGAAGATAAAAATGAAAATGAAAATATATCAGTTGAGGATGCCAATGAAAGGATCAATGATGACTCTCATTACAGGGCTGAGGTATCTGGTTCTGAAAGCAATGATGTGGTTATGTACAGCAATGAATACTTGTTTGAGTGGATTTGTGGAGATAATTGTGAGTATTGTACTCAGGATAGAGAAGAAATAGGCAAATAGGGGAGCAATCCCATGTTTGAATCACTGCCTTATATTCAGACACATGGAGATGATGAAGAGCAATCAGGGATTGAAACAAGTGCTAGTGCTGAGCATGATTGTTCTTTATTTGATTATTATTTTGCTTATGACACACAGGCTGATACTCCTCCACACAAGGAATTCATTGGTAATGAAAATGCATGTTCTGCTGCCCATGAACCAGCGGCATACCATGATGAAGCTGAAACACTTGGATCAGTCCTTTTTGACACATATAGTGATGAGGATCTATCTGAGTATGGTGAAGGTCATAGCACTGTTATTGATATGGATTCTATTTTTCATCTTGATGAAGGGAAATCCAACATACATCATGAAAGTTATTGTAGAGAGGTGCCAGAGCCTGATCCTTTCTAGGTTGATGCAACTGATAGGCATGATGTACACAATTGTGAATTTGAAAGCTTCTTCCTTGATATGCCAGCTTATGATAAGATGAGGCCTGATGTTCCTAGCTACATGGTGGACTTTGAGTGCTTCCAGTTTTCAGTCCAGCTAGGAGATTATTTTACAATGCATGTTGCTGATACTGATGATGATAAGTGCTATATGCCATATGAATATGCATTGTTTAAAAAATATAACATTCACATGTGGCCTGATGCTGAAGGTTGTTTGCATAAGGATAACAATGATAAGCTAGATAAGAGGGTTGAATATGCAAATGACAAGGTTTGTTTGTGGATAAACCATGGTAGCATCTTCAGGCTTGATTCAGTGATATCAGATGAAAATAAGGTATTTGACAAGGGGAGGTACAGGTTTTTCCTTTCTTGGTGGCCTTAGGCCGCCAAGTGTGATTGGTGATGCAGATAAGTATTTGACTATGTGCCCAATGGATAAGGGACTGGTCTACATCCCATAGATTTGAGGTTCTCACCATGCTGTAGGAGGCATGCGTCCCCAGACAGAGCCACTGTTGGTGCCTGCATGAACAGTCAGGTTTCAAGCATCTAAATCTGCAGGCACCCTCCCAAAAAATCCAAAAAATTCTAAGTCTTTGGGCCCCCTCAGCATGTTTCAGCTTGACCTAATATTTCCACAGGGTCATCATGTTTCCAGATATCAGCCTGATATTTCTGAGGGGTCATCATGTTTCAAATATCAGTCATATTCAAATATCACCCCGATGTTACAATAAAGCTACAGTTTGATCTGATATTCTTGTGGGGGGTGATATCTACTTGTCCATCACCCTAATATTTTGCGTGAGGGTGATATTTCAAATATCAGGTGATCTTACGAATATCACCCCTATTTTGTCAATATGATGGTGATGTCATCAGGATCAGTGGGGTGCATCATGTGGTCTTCGGCATGATATTATCAGCAATGATGATGAGGGTCCTGCTGATCGCCTATGTGGACATGAGCAAGTATAGGTGGATCATCGGTGAGGTATTTGGTTTGAATATGATGAGGAGGATCTTTCTCTGATGCATCAGGTTGCACCGATGAGGGTGATCATCAGGCTAATTTTGAATATCAGGTGGGCTCAGCATGAGGTCTGCTATTATTAGGGTTATGTGGTCGACAGGGTGATATTTTATATCAGGATTATCATGCAGGAGGATCATGATGAGGTATATGCTAGCGTCGTCGGGAGCAAAATCACCGACATCATATGTGCTCATGACCTAGTATATAAAGTGTTGAGGAGGTCACTGTGGGATGAATGTGGGATAATTAGTTCCCACATGATTTGAAAAATTAGGGTCATATTTCTTGGTGGGAAAAGTTGCAAAACACACAGTCCACTGCATTCCCAAGGCCATGGGTTGGTATGCCATTAATGGTAGATGTTACAGGGTATGGGAGAAGGCATGGATGGATCAGGTATCCGATTGAAGATGTAAATCCCCAGGCAACGGTGCAAGGCTCGAGTTCAACCACCCTGTGTCCTCCTCTACCTGCTGCATTTAAGGTTTGAGCGCCATTTCTCATGATGCACTGTATCTGGCAGACTTTGAGTCAACCATGTACTTTCAATGCTGAGTGTACCTTCCTTGCTATATATAGTAGATGGTGTTACTCATTTGTGGGGGTTGAAGACCTGGGTATTTTTGTGTGAATAGCAAAAAATAGGGCATTTCCTTGTTGTTCTATCTCATTTTGGAGTTTATGAGTTGTATCATGAATGTATATTGCAGATATTCTCAGTTTTATTGTTGTTTAATATGAAAAATGCATTGTGCATGTGTTTAGTTGCTTGTCTCCATGTGTTGCATGCTTTTCCTTCTTTTGAATCTGGCTGCTAAGGGTTTCTCAGGTTCTAGGGTATGGATTTCTGTATCACATGCTTCATCTCTAACTTCCATTCAAGGAGTGGATTAAATTGTTTTAGGTGAACTATGGAGAAGGTTGTATGTCAGCTGGGATATATGTAAGTAGAGGCAGCTAAATACCTATTCTTGGGCGATGTTTGTAAGGCAAGCATCAATCTAACCTCTTGAAACTTGAATCCAAAATGCAATCCGTTCTTGTGTATACGTCTAGTTGACTCCTTGCCCTGAGATAGGCACTGGTCTACTCCTGGGTTAGCAGTTATGACCCAAAACCCCCTGTCTTGCATCCAAAGCATAAAATCCATCTTTTCATAACCTCCATCCTGTTAGTTTGTAGGAGTAGGATTAGGACCCCTGTATACTCTCATTCACAACCAGATAAATATGCCCAAGAATGTTGCCAACCTTGTGATGTATCATGCACATCTTGGTCCACACATGAGAGTATTCTGCCTGTTGTTGTCAAGCTAAATCTTTCTGTCTTTGGGCTAGTCAATGTTACATCTTTAGCTATAGGGATACCCCCCTTGGTGTGGCAGAACTAGAAGTGAAGGGGAGGCAGCTCATGCAACCTCCTGTATTCATTGGCCGAATTTGCCTGTGCATTGGAACTAGCAAACCCTCTGCTGAGTCATAAGTAACCACCAACAGACCCTGAGAATGTTAGAGCAATTGGTAAGTGGCCAACACCTGAGAGCATTGGAGAAGTCAGATCATTTCATGGACTAGCTAGTTTCTACTAGAAGTTCATTAGAAATTTTAGTTTAGTATGCACACCTATGACAGAGACAATGAGAGGTAACAAAAAGGATTTTAAGTGGACATCAGGAGGAAATAAAAGTTTTGAATTGTTGAAGCAGAAAGTGACAGAGCAACCAGTGTTAGCATTACTAAATTTTAACAAGGTATTTCAAGTAGATTATGATGCAAGTGGAAATGTAATAGGAGAAGTGGTAATTTAGGAAGGTAGACCAATGACATATTTCATTGAAAAGTTGAATGATGCAAGGAGAAGATATTCAATTTATGATTAGGAATTTTATGCCATAATACAAGCTTTGAAGAAGTAGAGACATTACTTGTTGCCTAAGGAATTTGTGTTGTATATAGATCATCAAGTTTTATAGTATTTGAATCGTCAAGGAAAGTTGAATCAGAGACATATGAGATGGATATAGTTCATATAAAGTTACACATTTGTATTGAAGCATAGGAGTGGGAAGCCAAACAAAAGTTGTAGATGCATTGAGTAGAAGGAATTCGTTGATAGAGATGAGAGTTGAGGTATTAGGTTTTGAAGAGTTGAAGCATATGTATGAAGAAGATCTTGATTTTGTAGAACCATGGAAATCATGTAAGGAACCTGTTGTGATAGATAGAAGTAAGTGGTTAGATTATTTCATTCAAGAGGATATGTTGTTCAAAGGAAATCAGTTGTGTATACCTAAGAGTTCAATGAGAGATAATTTAATCAAGGAGAAACACAATGGTGGATTGGTAGGACATTTTGGAATTGACAAGATAGTGGCTTTGGTAAGTGAACATTACTTTTGGCCTCAGATATATATGGATGTAAGGAAGTTTGTACAAAGTTGTAGAGTATGTCAAGTTGCAAAGAGAGTAGTCAGAATATTAGTTTGTATAAATCTTTGATAGTACCGTTGAGAACTTGGGAAGACATAAGCATGGATTTCATATTAGGATTGCCAAGAACACAGAGAGGACATGATTCTATATTTGTAGTGGTGGATAGATTTTCAAAGATGGCACATTTCATACCTTGTAAGAAACAAATGATGCAATACATGTTGCTGACCTATTTTTTAAGGAGATTGTGAGATTGTATGGATTACCTAAGAGCATAATTTCAGATAGAGACACAAGATTCATTAGATATTTTTGGAGGATATTATGGAAGAAGATGAAGATAGACCTAAAGTTCAGTTCAACATTTCATCCACAGACAGATGGATAGACAGAAGTGGTAAATAGGAGTTTGGGAAACTTGTTGAGATGTTTGGTAGGAGAGAAGACGGGAAATTAGGATCTAATTCTACTGCAAGTAGAGTTTGCATACAATAATTCAGTGAACAGGAGTACAGGGAAGATGCCATTTGAAATTTGATTGGAATAAAACCTAGAGGAGTTGCAGAGTTGAGAGACATCAGTATGGAGAATAAGAGAAGTGCAGAGGTAGAAGAATTTGTAGGATACATGGAGACAGTGCATAATTAGGTTAAGAAACATTTAGAGGAGATGAACAGTGAGTATAAGGAGCAAGCAGACGAGAAGATGAGACAAATAATTTTTAGTTGGAGATGAGATAATGATATATCTGAGAAAAGAGAGATTTCCAATAGTTATAAATAACAATTTGAAGATGAAGAAGTTTGGACCATGTAAGATACTCAGGAAATTTGATTCAAGAAATGCATATGAAGTGGAGCTACCAGAGACATTGGGTATATCACCTATATTCAACATTGTAGACTTATATCAGTATCATGAAGGAGAATCAAGTGACAACATTGGAGATGATTTGAAGAGTTAGTTACCACAACAAATGGAGCAAATAAAAGATATCTTGAACAATAAAGTTGGATGTAGTACTAGAGGAAAGCAATACAAGGAATATTTGGTAAAATGTAAAGGTAGACCGGAAGAAGATTCATCTTAGATTTCTTAGGTTGAGGTGGACTGCCTTGGGTTTCCTCTAGTCCCAGAAAATTGAGGGACTCACTTTTTCAACAACCTCGGGTGTCTGATGCAGGAGCATCCTAGGTTGTAGAGTAATCTTGCATCAATCAAAAACATTTTGCATTCTTTCTTTTCTTTTATTTCTAGTTCAGTTCAACCAGTTGCAATTTCAGCATTTTGTACCACATTTTGCTGCATCTTCATATCAGATCTCATGGAGTAGGGCTTAGCATTTAGATATCATCATCTACATCATATCCAAATTTTAGGTCATTTGGACTTGCCAGTTTAAAGTTATCACTATTAGAAGATCACTTGTTTTCACAGAGCAGAGCATTCAAACAGTTAGTTGAAGGAGAAGGTTTGCAGAGAACTTCTGTGACTTGCGAAGCTAAATGAAGCACATCATAAGGCACATAAGGATTAGATAGCCCTTCCTTGAGGTCCGCACCTTGCTTCATGCATTTGCGGAGCATTACTAGATGTTTAGGCTTGGCCTATTTGTTTCTACATGTTACTGTTACCTAATTGTGCACTTCAGCCCAATAAGTTTAGGCTAAGACAACACTGATTGTTTTCTACCTTGAAGAGGGAGACATGTACAATAGAAACTTAGACCAGGTGTCTAATTCAAGAGGAAAGGAAGAAGAGTAAGGAAGGATGAAGTCTTATAGTCAGTTTTAGAAGGCCTACTACTCAGGTAGAAGGCCATTCCAGTCACACTTTTACCAGAATCATGTACCAACTCAGTAAGAGTTGCTACAGGACCCAGATAAAAGTAGGAAGGGCATCCCACTAGAGCAAGAGGTATCTCAAAATAGGTAGGAGGAAGGAAACTAAGCTATGAGTTTTAGATTGTTTCAAGTCTATTCATTATAGTTTGTTCAAGTCTCAAATGATGAAGGTACATAAATTTGCTAAATCTACTAATGATTATAAGCAATTGTATCATGCAATATATCTCAAATGTATTTTCCTTATGCAATTGAATGATTTACAAAAGAAGAACAATATACAAATCATTGCATAAAATAACTACTTATATTAACAAGGAGAATATGTTCAAAGTTCCCACACAAGCCATGGGAATTGACTGTAAAAGATGAAATGAAGGAACACATACATCTGAAGTAAAAAAGGAAACACTGAAGAGGAAAAAGGGGATCTGTCATTGCCTAAACAATGAATCCCCACTGGTGGGTGCACCATCTTCAAATTCTCTAATGTTGTCTTCTGAAGTACCTGTAAGAGAGAGAGAAGCATGTTAGAGCTCGAGATACCTTTTCACTCATGTATGTAATAACATCAAATGTACATGCTATCTTTCACAAGCATTTAAGCAAGAAAATGAAGGAGATAAATAGCTCCAAGATGTAGATATACAACCACTAGAAAGAAATAAGAGAAACAAGAGAAGATCATATAATTATCATAACAATCATGAAAGGATGGTCAACAATGGACAATCAAATCTCAAATACAAGGAGTAGTCATAATGATATAATAGTCAAGAGACCATGATATGGAGATAATAAGAGATAGCCAGAACATCATGAAAGACAACACACAGTCACGCATAACAACTGAAGAGGCAGTCATCTGACACTCATAACATGGACTAGGAGCAATCATCACCATGAAAGGAGGCAACAATCACAAATACAAGGTAACAGTCAAATGGAGGTGATAGTATGCAGGACTGTCAAACTGTCATAAGGATGTTTTAAATCCTTGCCAAAAGACCTTTGTATTAAAAGAGTGTAAAGGGATCAATCAAATGACAAGATCTTTACTACCCAAGAAAGCTACAAAGATAGTTAAAGGACAAAGTGCAGTAGGGGTATATAACCACTCGATAAACATAAGATACATTTTCAATAGACACCAAGGTCTTTGCCAAGTCAACAGTACCAGAATCATGTTTTACCATTCATAAACCTCATGGAGTCTACAAGATGCAAAGGACTGACATAGATACAAAAGAAATGTATGCCAAAATGATATGAAATAGTCATGTGAGGGTGTGAACAACATAAATGACTAAGAATACAAGATGAGGAGCATGTCCATACTTATAAAGTCACTCATAGTCATAGGACTATCATAATGCAAACACAATCATCTTGACTGTCATGGAGCAGAGAAAAATAGTCATGAAGAGACTGATAAAGACAACCAAGATGGCCTTGTACCAGTGATTGGTGATAGTTGCAATGATTAGTATCAAAATAAGTTTCCCATGCCTATAGAAGGACATCAAGCTTGGACAGTGAGAAGATATAAAAAAAGAGAACAAAGATAGAACACATAAATGCAGATGGAGTTTCAAACTATCAAGAGTATGACAGTCCATATAAGTCAAAAAAAGAAAAAGTTGTAACAGTCGCCTAAATCAACAAAGACAATCAACACTAGTAGTATCACAGATTTGTGGATGTCAACAAGAGCAACTGTATATAACAGTGAATTATGCTTGAAAAATAAATAAGTAAAAGCCCATCCAAGACAAATGTGTCTTCATTCCACTAAAGGTATCTTCATAGGCTATAGTAGATCTGCTACATAGGGTTAAGTTGACTTAAAGACATGATCCAATCTTCAGAGTGCATACGTCTTTAGGTGCCAACATATCTTATGATACAGATTTAAGATCACTACTCACATGCAGAAGATAGAGAAAAGGTAACAAGAATGTATAGTGGCATCATGAAGCAAAGAGGGAGTCTTTGCAAGTATATAAGCATGTATGAGAAGTGTATAAACATTTCTGAGATAGAGATGATTGTCATAGCATTCCTATTGGATGGCTGTATGCAGTCATAATAGTCACAGAGATGACTAAATGAGGTAGTCAAACCATAGTCATCACTGTGGCAGCATTAGAGGCATTAAATAGAACACAATGATCTATCACAAGATAGTAGGTGTGAGGTATCATAGAAGGAATGACAAGGGACTATCAAGAGTTCCAAAGGATGTATTAGATCCCAAGAAAGGACAAAGAATACTTTCAGATGATTGGAGGTAGAAGATAAAGGTCATGAATATTGTATAATTAACAACATGATCACAATCCAGACACCTATGCAAGAATACCAAAAAGCATGGAGATTGACATAGTTGTAGAGATAAGCACATATACATACAGATGATTCCACATATGCGAATCCATATAACACTTTTGCATGATTGTATGTAGAGGGGAATAATTATTCTAAGCTATCTTAAGTAAAGACAAAGCATAATTCCTCTGAAGATATACACAAAAAAGATAGACTTTTTCCCACTATTCTCCTTCAATATATGCAGGAAGATGCAAAAGAAGCAGTGACCTTGAAGAAATAAAGCAAAGGGTCTATAAGACAAGATTTTCC
Organism: Cunninghamia lanceolata; assembly: GCA_027924645.1. Classification (NCBI taxonomy): domain Eukaryota; kingdom Viridiplantae; phylum Streptophyta; class Pinopsida; order Cupressales; family Cupressaceae; genus Cunninghamia; species Cunninghamia lanceolata. The sequence continues at coordinate 4,721,627 of BSBN01000704.1, read as the reverse complement.
CCAAGTTGTCTGAAGGAACATACTCATGATAATATTGTCACTATCAAAAGGAGTTCCATTATGAAGATAAGGTCAAACCCTAATAGGAGCTCATAACACCTCTAATCCTTTTCACTGCCTACTTTTTATAAAGAGCAGTAGAGTGAGGGAAAAGTACAACCACAATGAAATGGAGACAGTCTTAGAGCAAGTTAGAAGTTGTTGAGATTACCTTATAGAGCCACAGGGACATTCATGAAACCACATCAAATGCATACAGACAAAGCAAGGAAATACAGTCTTTTCCCCATTGTTTTGGCTCAAAGGAGGAGCATATAAAGCCAAAGATGTCTTTTATCATTTCAAGAGCAATCATAAATGAAGCTTTTCTATATACTATTTTTGCATCATAGAAGAAAACCAAAGCTGACACAGTTGTTATTCAAGCTAGAAGCACATACAGGGAAGCAACCAAAAGACAATTTTTATAGTGTTGCATCATAAGAAACCTAAGACAATGCACAACTGCAGGAATCTCATCATAAACCAAAAGAACCAACATCTTTCATTGTTTCCCTTCAAAGAATAAAATTAGAGGTAGAAAGAAAGTTGTTTTTCACAATTTCATAGAGAGTGAGCTTCCCCACTTTTTTGTGTACACCATAAGAACAGATGAAGCAAGAGCAGTATGCATAGAAACCCCATTGTTTTTAAGCATATTGCATAGTTTTCTGCAAAGAAAGAAACATAGAGCCTTCACTATTTTCTTTTAAGAACATATTTCATGGTTTCAACATATAAAACAAAGGAAACCAAACTTTTTCATTGCTTTTCCCAAAAGAAAACCAGAAGTTCCTCATTGATTACTTTATAGGATATGCACAGAAGGTGGAAACTTACTAGTGAGGCACAGAGAAAACCTTCAACAGGAGCTGGAACCAGAGAAACCCATGGCGGTACCCATCAGTAAAGTGATGGAAGTAAAATGACAAATGAGGCTTGTGATTAGGGTTTGATTTCTTTTGTCCATAAGAGAAGCCCTAAGGTCAAGTCAAGCCCGAGGTCTTTTATGACTTTTTTGAGAGAAAATCATTAAAAAGTCAAATGGAGGCTAATCAGATCATGGGCAACACTTTTTAAGTGTTGACTGGTTAGGCATTATCATGCGCCTGTGAGGGATATGAAGACATTGACCTTTGTCAAGGCCTTTTCAAAGGTTGAGGAATCAAAAGAACAACATCATAAGGTTCGAGGTCAAAGAACACTATCATGGCCTTTTAAGTTTTTTTCATATGACTTGGGTCAAAATTTTGTATTATGAGACCATGATTAGGAGCTTTTTCATAGTCAAGTGTAAAAGACATTATCAAGAGCCTAGCAAACCTTGTAAGGTTTGAAGTAAAGGTTGGAAGTCAAGTCAAGTAATCATGAGGCTCCTTTCTCTTTTGCATGATTAGTAATAAATATAATGTATTTTAACACTTATTAAAGGTAATATTCTACAAATTACCTTAATACTTGTTACATAAAATCAAAATAGATAATTATAATTATGATAACACTTATTAAGGTAAATCATAAACCTTCATTACCTTTAATACTTGTTAATATAAATTATAATTGCCTTCCAAACATGCAAAAGAGAGAAGAGGAGTCAAACATAAGTTGCAAAGTCATGCAAGGGGGTATTTATGCTTTTATTTTGATTTTTGGTCAAACAGGGCTATTTTTGGAAGTCCACTTAGTCAATTGGCTTGATAAGAGGAGCTCAAAGCTAAAATAGCTCAAAATGGAATAGTTTAGAACCCTCTAATCTACTCCTTTTTCCCTTGCTCACCTAGCAACTAGGACTTCACTATTTTTGGATTGAGGATCTATTTCCAACCTATTCATGCATCAGATGGAATTCAATTAGACTGGAGTTGACTTCCCCATGCTTTTTGGAGAGATTTTGTATTGTATAGGAGATACGGTTGATGCTTTTTCTTAGTTCTTGCTTTGATTTTTCCTTGCACATTGTAGAGAGAGATCACAATATTGTAACTCAGCAGTTTTTATTGATTTTGATACAATAGCAACATTTTTTTCAGCAGTATTCAAAGTTATTGCAGAGGTATTCCTATTATTTTTCTAATAAAATCAGTGTTACCTTCTTAGATTCAGGTGTTGTGTTCTATTGAGTGATTTTGATAAGAAGTTTATTGTGTTTTAAAACAGATCCTTTAAGTTTCTATCTCATTCCATGAAACATATAACAGGAAAAGCAATTGATTTTTACATGTTATAGGTTGTGCAAGCTATTTTCTTACTTTTCCTAGTTGTGAAAACATTAGTTCTCCTTCAAAGGTAGTAGAAATATCCAAGCCTTCTTATGAAATATTTATGTGAAAAGATTTCCCAAACTGAGTTGTGAAAACAAATCTATTGAGAGATAATTGTGAATCAGAGTAGCAAGCTAGAGTTATAAACTTTGGTGCATCACCTCCTAGGATCCATTTTCATTTTCATAGTAATCTCTCTATCCTTTTTCCTTGCAAGTACATCATATCCAAGAGATTTTAAAGGGAACTATCTCTTCTAGAGGTTCACTTTCACCATCAACAACCCACAGTCTAAAAGTGATCCAATGTTTCACGGGATAGTTAGGCTTAGTACTTGACAAGGGTGCAATCCTTCATGACAATAGTTACATTCCTTCATTGGAGTTTTTAACCTTTCTTGGTTGATGTGGAGGATTTCTTGAGCTTGGAGATGATATAAATAGATCTCTAGGATGTATTAGGAAGTCAGTAGTTGATTATGATAGTTTAGAATAGATATTTTTTTTTGAAAAGCACTTCAATGCCATATCTTGAATATCAGTTGTAATTTGGAATTCAGGCCCGTGAGCCCTTTGATTGTAGCCTGCATGTTACTTGCATATAAGCATTTTGAATATATGATATCTTTAGCATTTGAATCTTTCATTGCATCCTATATTTGTGTTGTTTCTGTTGTGTTTACTCTTGCTACACGGTTTGGACAGTTTATTATGTGAACCCCATGACCATGACTACAACAGATATCTAGCAGGTATTCCTAATTATTGTTTGGTTTATTCTGGTACTAACAGTGTTGACAAAACTTAGGACATACAGGGATTTGTTGATATAGATTGGAAAGGTGACTTGGATAGTTGAAGGTCAACTAGTGGCTATGTATTTACTTTATTTGGAGGAGCAGTGAGTTGGATGAGCAAGAGACAACCCACAGTTGCTTTTTCGACCATTGAAGCAAAGTATATGGCTGCGACCTATGTCTCTAAGGAGGCAGTTTAGTTGAGGAGATTGTGTACATGTATTGGTTTTGATTGTAGGGTCATTCAGATTGGTTGTGATAGCCAGAGTGCTAGTTGTTTGGCCAAGAATCCAATGTATCATGCTCAGACTAAGCATGTTGATGTACAGTATCACTTTGTTCAAGAAATGATTGCAAGTGGACAGATTGAGAGCTGAAGAAGGTAGACACTCAGGAGAATGTTGTAGATTCATTGACCAAGCCTATGAGCACAAAGAAGTTTGTTTGGTGCAGAGAGGCCATGGGCCTTGTTTCTAGCGCCTGATTATTTTATGGTTTTCCTATGGGTATTTACAATCTATGATGTCAAGTGGGAGAATGTTAAGATTAAGGTGCCATCAACCTTGTAAATACTTGTATTTATTATTCCTATTATTATTTGTAATTTACCCATAAGGGATGTACACGTTCTGAAGTTACTGACGATAGTTACGGGATGTCATTTACTGATGGTAATTGTAATTAGTCAATGTAACTAAGGTTGGGCGGCCCACTTGGAAGAATCACCTATTTTGGTGTTATGACATGTGTCATAGATATTGTAAGAAGGTATAAGAGATTCTATGACAACTGTAAGTTTTCATAAGAATCTATGACATCTATGATAGCCTATGACATGTCATAAGATGTTATAAGTTTCTATTCTTAGCCCTAGGTGCCCATATTGGGAAGATACTATTTGGGGGGTGTTATGACAGAATCTATGATGATTATGACAACACGTATTACCCAGTAAGTGTCTATTATTTTCTATGGGTGCCCAAGGTTGCATGGGAATCTTTGGACAAGTGTCGGTTGCATGTATGACAACATTTATTGCAGCATGTTTGAGTTTCCAAGATGGGGAATCTTGGATGCCTATCTTGGAGGTTTGGCTTGTTTTATTTAAGCATGGCATAGTAGATGATATGCAATACAATTTACAGGTACTTAAGTTCTGCCAGATTGAGGACTGAAGAAGAAGAGGAAGTGCATGTATTGTAATCTCGTATTTGAAGATAATATAACTTGAAGCCTCTTTTGTTGGTGGAGTTTTCTACATGAAAGGGTTTTCTCCATGTTACATACTGTGTTATGTGTTCAGTTCTTCATGCATGTTATTTCTATGTAGTGGGTTTTTTTAATTTCTGTTGCAATCTCCATTGATTCTACATTGTCTAGAGGGTATAAATAAGGTTAAAATAAGATTTATGTTGTGTGGTTTTCACCTTCATTTCTAAAATATTTCTCAAAAATGGATGGAGATGACTATGTAGATAGGGGATGATCTTGATGTACCTTGTCATAGGATATATAATTAGGTAAGGGTTGTAAATTGTGTTAGCCAATGTTCGCTTGTAAGGGGTTTGTATGTCCACGTATGGATTTATAACTTGATGAATTGGAGTTTGTATGGACATGTAAGATGATGACGTTGATGGGATAGAATTAGGAGGATCTTGAGTGATGAGATGTGCAAAGGGGTTATCACAGATGCCATTTTTGTATTTTTCCTTAGTGATAGGATCCAATCTCTCATACTCATGTTTAAGTTGTTGTATTCATGCCTCAAGAGGACTAGGAGACTTGCATAAGGGAGGTTGATATGATAGTGATGTGTGTTGGATTGAAGATATAGCTTGGGGATGGGATCCATATAGGCGTTTAAGTTACTCTATTTCTGCATCATCTGGGTATGATGAGGATACTGGTTGAATTGGAGATGGAGGGGGGTTAAACCTAGGCCTATTAATTATCAAGACCATTTTGATGGGGATTCTTGATGATGTGACTAAAGTTTGATTCATTGGAGTGTAGGTTTGAATATGGATGGACTAGTGATGTTTCAAAGGATGATGTTTGATTAAGGATAGAGGTTGGATGTTTGATTAAAATAGATAGATAGATAATGGATGATTGATTTGGGGGTTGGGATAAATGGATTAGAATAGTGGATTACGGGAGTGGATTATGATATGGATTATAGGTGATAATGGATGAAGAATTATGGACTAAGGATCAGAAATAGATTAGGTGGATAAGTAGGATGATTAGGATGGAGTAATTAGGAATAACTAGAGACTAAATTGAATGGGTTAGGGATACTTTAGGATTGATTTCAAATTGATTTGGATAGACTTGGGATTTATTAGGGATGAAATTGGTTGGATTGGGATGAAGGTGTATAAGAGGGATAATTAGGATGATTAGGATGAAGATTAGGATCAACTTGGATTGGATTGGATGAAAATAGATGATTAGAGTGTGGTTGGGAATGGTTTATAGATTGACTTAGGCAAATTTTTGGCAAGAGATACAAACAAAAGACACAATGGTGTTGACTCTTAATGGTATTGGGTGTGAAAGGCTATTAACCTCCAAGGATAACAAACGGTGTATACAAGTAAATCACATAAAGACACTCCAAACACTCTTTTACAATCCTAAAATTACTCAATCAAGGAGTGTCAAATCTTGTGGACTCACCAGGTGTGACTTTCGTCCCCACTAATTAGATAATGGTGACATCAATCCCTTTGATACTATTTACCGTGTTATGGATAGATAGAAAATTCAAGGTCATGTACCACCTTACACCCCTTACCTTGGAGACAAATGCCTTGCCCAAATGAGTCTCTATCTTAAACAATGGAGGTACAATGTTAGTACTTCTCCCCCTATTGCAGTGATACACCACAAGATAGGACAACCAAAGGTCTTAGCTAGGATTAAAAAAATATCTAAGGAGTCCCTGATATACACTAGGTATGATGGGGCTGAAGTCTGTGAACACTAGTTTGTTTTAAGGATGTGACATAAGTGATTAAGAAAATGCCACTTCACCTTGTGTCTAGAATCATCCAAAGCCCCAAGGTTGTCCCAATGACAACATAACTAGATTGAGGTACAACTTTTGCTCTCCCCTCTTTGTATACCCCACCAAAACATGTGGTTAAGGTCATCCTTAAGGGTGATGAAATCCATTAATAGACCTTTAGAGAGGATACCAAGTACTTTTGATTCTTAAGATCGCCTTTCGACCTGAGAGAAGAGCATATGTATTGATCTTGGGTCATTGGGAATAAAAGTAAATAAAGTGAGTAAAAGAATTAACTAGTGATTTTGATCTCCAAGATCACCTTTCAATGTGAGGAGAGAGCATACACATACAAATTCAAGACATAGAAAACAAAGTTCATTCCCTTATGAAATTGAAATGTGCTACTAAACTAGTGAGAATTCAAGTCTTCCAAAATACATCTTGCACCAGATATATTAGTAGTTCTTGATAAGGATCAATCTTGGACAAGTGAATCTATGAAATAAGATGTTAGAACACAACAAACAATAGATAAAAATAAACATTAAAATCAAGTGTTAGCATGTGCCAAAAATCAAAGATATGCTATTGGTTAGGATAAAACACAAATTTGTCACAAAAATCATAAAATAATTCTATCAATGTGTAGATCACAAAAATATATGAATGTTCAAAAAATGAATTACCTTGATAAGGGTCCTTTTGTGAAAGTTATGAAGCTTTTCTGCTAAAAAACTATGACAACTCAGAGACCTTAGTGAGTTTTTTTTTTTTTTTTCTAAAAAATCAGGAAATATTTAAAAAACCCAGACTCCACGATATAGAGCACAAAATTTTACCCAATCCCAAAAAACAATCACTGAAAACATGTCCATATGCTCAAGAAAATGAAGTTTGAAATTTGCCTACTTGATCAAAATGATCAATGAAGAGGGGTTTGGCTTAGCCCCCTGTGAACTAGCCCTTGATCATTGATGTGACCTGATGCTAAGTTTGGAGGTGCTTTATTAGAAATAAATAAAAAGTGAAAACTTTTATTGTTTTTAAATAGCATGTTTTTTTAATGCAATTTTTGACAGACTAACCAGGTGCAAAAATTAAAGAATAAACAGGTGTAGTTTTTTTTAAATGCAATTTTTGTTAGACTAACTAGATGCAAAATTAAAGACTAAACAGGTGCAATTTTGACAGACTAATTAGATGTAAAAATTGACAGACTAATTAGGTGTAAAAATTGACAGACTAACTAGGTGCAATTTTGACAGACTAACTAGGTGCAAAATTTGACAGACTAACCAAGTGCAAAAAAATGCAAGTTTTTTTTTTCAAAATATGTGAAATTATATGTTTTTCTTCGCATACCAACCCTTCCAGACACAAAAATGACCTCTTTTTTTCTAGCAAGCTTTCTGCAAAAAAATTACTCCTGGATTTCTCTAAAAGAGAGATAAAAAACCTATGAAATCAAGGTAAAAAAATCCCACAAATTTGATATTAGATCAAGACAATGGGGTCCTACCGGGCGTGCCAAAATGTGTATAGGAAAAATTGGACTAAAGAAATCAAGCATAAATGAATCAAACCCAATCTTACAATACCTTTAAGAAATAATCAAAGGACAATAACACTGAAACATTACAAAATAACAAAGATCTTACCACCGATGATTGTATGCATTCCTTGATTTAAATGTGGATTTCTCTATTACTTTGCATAACCATGGTAAAAAAGCAAGAATGTGAGTGCTCAATGATAGTGGATAAATGTTCAAAGCATTGCAATGAATGCTCAAAGCTTAGATATCATGGAGGGTTTGTGAATAGAGAAGGGGTGTATTTAGAGCTTTCAAAAGAGTTCAATCAATGGTGGAGAAAATTAGATTGAATCGATAGATGAGATAATTTGAGAAGACATGAGGAATGTGCACATGACATGTGGACATGCAGAAAGCTTGTTTAAAGAGTTAATTGCTTTCTTGGATAAAAATAATGATTTGATTTTCATAAAATCAAATTAATTTTTCTATTTAATGAATTATTTGATAAAAACAAAGATTTAAAGCTAATTAGACTCAATGTATGATTTGCTTTTTGAAATGCAATGGATAAAATTGAATAATAAATTATTTAATTTATGTGCATGGAAGATATTTAGAAGAAAAAGATATTATTGGAAGATGAGAAGATAAATTAGAAATTAAATAAATAAATTTATTTAATTTGTTGTGCATGGTGGAGGAAAATAAGAAATAAATAAAATATTTGATTTTATTTATTTAGGAGATAAGAAAAGTCAACTTAAATAAATTACAATAATTTATTTAATTTTGGAGGAATAATTAGCTAATTAAATAATTGAAATTATTTAATTGTTTGTGGATAAGGGGAATTAAAGTGGTGAATTAATAAAATAATAGGTTTATTTAATTAATGTAAAATAGAAGAATAACGTGGTGAATTAATCAAATAATAGGTTTATTTAATTAATGTGATATAGAAGAGTAAAGTTGGAGGGAAAGATTGATTTAATTATTGGTGGAAGGGGGAATAAATTGATGACAAGGTGAAATTAATTAAACAATTTAGGAATTATTTAATTAATGTTGAATTAGAAGAAACTGATGAGAGAATGATGCATATGACAGGATGATAATGTGTTAGTCTTTTTTAGGTGTCTACAACTACCACTAGTTGTAGGGGAACCTCATGACAATTGATGTTGGCAAGAAATCGGGAGAACTCAATCCGGAGAACTGAGCCTCAGTCAAGTCTCTAAAGTTAGTTTATACCCCCAGAAGATACAGTGAGAGAATCATAAAGAACAGTAAGGAAATATAGCACGTGGTAAGAATACATCATTCATAACACATCATATACATCCATACACATAAACATTGCATCCTATCCTTATATCTCCATTATATATTCACTATAATCTTATATACAAAATGGCTGGTCTAAGTCTCTACTCTGTATATATCTCTTCTTTACATATTCTCTCCTACATACTTACATATTCCATCTACTATTACCTATATGATACAATAGGGACATGTCCCTTATAAGAAATGTGATGCCCTGCCATGCAACCCTAGAGCGTTAGACTAAAAAGTATAAAATTTACAGATTTTTTTTTGAAGTAAGTAAATGCATTAATCAATAAATATAATTACACTATTAACAACATTAAATAAAATGAATAGCTAACACCTCTAGGGAACATAATTGCATCAGATAAACATAAAATTATAACAATACAAGTGATATACATTATAATACAATAGAAGAGGATTTACATCATTCGTTTGCAAAGATGAATAATTACAAAGGTTCAAATACAGGATTACATGACCGATCACATCGGTTTACAATATACAACAATATAATACAATTATGAAGGTATACTACAACTATGAAGATTTAGAATAAATCTAGAACTGGAAACACTTCTGCAATGTCCTTGAACTAGTACATCCAAGAAAACCAATGGATTAAGCTCTTCCACCCAACCATGTGGAACCCTGAGGTCCACCCCTCCAAGCTAGGAGATAACAATGAGGTTCCACTAAGTCAAGGGATACAAGAAGACAGATAAAGGTTTGACACAGAGAATTCAGATCATCACAAATCATCTAGTCTACTCAAACATCAAGACAAGTCAAATCATCAAGACAAGTCAATTCTTCAAGTCAAGTTAAATCAGCAAGACAAGTCAAATCATTAAGACAAATCTTCAAGACAAGTCAAATCATCAAAACAAGTCAAATCATTAAGACAAATCTTCAAGACAAGTCAATTCATCAAGATAAGACAAATCATTAAGACAAGTCAATTCATCAAGATAAGTCAATTCATCAAGATAAGACAAATCATTAAGATAAGTCAATTCATCAAGATAAGACAAATCATCAAGATAAGACAAATCATTACGACAAGTCAATTCATCAAGATAAGACAAATCATTAAGACAAGTCAATTCATCAAGATAAGTCAATTCATCAAGATAAGATAAATCATTAATACTAGTCAATCCTCAAGATAAGTCAAATTATCAAGACAATACTCCAAAGGATACAACAAAAGATAAAGAGGAAGTAACTAAGCTACAGTAGGGAGAGTGTCATCGCATGGGTTATCCAGGCTATCTCTCACTAGAAACCAGCCCCCATCTATGGTTATCCTAGCGACCTCTCACTAGGCACCGACCCCATAGGGTGACACATGTGGAGCTGACACATCCTCTCATGGAGACAAGGAGGTCGACCCTACCAACTAGGCCTTCTCATCCCATCCTTAGCCTATGAAAACACTCAAGGAATGGGTGAGGCATCATACTTATCTTGTTATGTGAATTACTACCCAACCCACCTAGATAAATTATTAAGTTATCACTTGATTACAACTTCCATGGGGTTATCCAGGCAACCACTTTGGGCACCGGCTCCACCATGAAAGCTACTCTCCTACATGTAACTTGTAACCTGTAACCAACATCCAGAAACCAATAACAAGGATGGACAAGGGATTATAAGGCATCTAACTTTTCGTAACCCAATACATTACTTAGACCATTTTAAATCCAAACTCTCAACCACAAAACTTTCCCCTGTCCATTTCAAAATCCCAAATCAAATAAAATATTTAATCAACAATTTTTTAAAAACAACAATCTTTCCCAAACCACATCAAGAACTCATACCAAAAGACACATCACCAATACATCCTTGCCACAAAATCATACTGAATTTCATGGTAACAAGCCTCTGGAGCTAAAATATTATAACACAAATACCAATAGACAACTATCCAAAACATGACGCTTAGCAACCTTGACCTCCCATGAAACTAACATGATCACCATTACATTAAGCTAGACAAACCATAACAACAAGACTCAAAACCAAATTAAATGCAATGACCCAATTGCATCGTTGATACACATTGGTTTAAAATTAGCAATAAACAACAAAGAATATATATATATATATATATATATATATATATATATATATATATATATATATATAAATATATATATATATAACCAAAACCCAAGTACCACTACACTTTTTGAACTATTTTAACATGGATTCAATAAAAGACTTTAAATCTCTCTTTTTAGATTAAATCATAAATTGACTTAAGATAACAATATTCTAATCAAATCTCAAAGATCTATAATTCCATCTATGATTTATTTAATAACTTACTACTAAAATTCACAACTAAAAATTAACTCAACATTACACCATTGAACAAATTAAACCGGAAAGCACTATAAGGTTTTTGCTCTCTTTTAAAAATAAAATCCAAATATTATTCCACTCAAGAACTATAAATCCATCTAATATTTGTTTATTATTTATTTATTAAAATCACAATTAATCTCTAATATATTATCCATTTATTAAAAACTAATGTGCCACAAGATAGTATAAACTAAATCATAACTAAACAAATTTATATTAATAAGATAAAATAAGTATAACTAATATATAACTCAATATTTTTAAATTCTAGAATGTAATACCAAACATCTTTTATTTAATCACTATCATTACTAATTATAACCTATTAATACTCTAATAAAGTTTTAACTCAATATTTAAGTCTATTTATCTAGTATCACCATAAAAATCTACTAAATTAAAAAAAACTAATTTATTTATTTAACAAACTTGTATCTACTAAAGCAACTTTATTTAAATAAAATTAATTTTAAAATAATACAACTCTATCCTAATATTTTAAGATAAACTAATATTATCTTATCACTATTTCCTTTTAATGAGTTGGATAAAAAAAAGAAAGTCAAATTGACAACTAAAAAATGAAAAAGCAAGACTTATGAGTTGATCAAGGAGTTTCAAAAAAGAAGTTTACCTAATTCTTAGCTTACAATTGCATACATTAAAAAAAGCTTATTTATTAAATATTCTTATATTTACTAATTCAAAACTAAATAGTTTTTTTTTTAAATCTAACTAATTGAGTGAGCACAACCATTATTTAACTCAATAAATTTAATAATGATAATTACAAAATATTACAGATCTATCCTAACTAATTTTAAAAGTTAAACTAATATTAACTTGGTCACCAATATCATTATATTTCAATGCACAAAAAAAATCACTAATTTATTATTTATTTGCTAAATCAAAGTATAACTAAACAAATTTATTACTTCAACATCTAAACAAATTTATATTTAATAAGAGCCTAACTACTTTAACTCAATGTATAAATAATCATATCTAGCAAACTTATATTGGCCAAATTAAAATGAATATAATTGATTATTATTAATTCAAAACTAAAATCACAAAGCAAGATCAAGGAGTTGTTCAAGAGTTCAAAATAGAAGTTTTCTAATTGTTATATTACCTTTGCATACATTCTAAATAAATTAAATGACAACTCCCTATTCAATTTAAATGAACTCAAATAAAATTTTCTTTGCAAAAGAAGTACAATCCAAAGTTTTTTATTTGGGAGCTTAAAGAAATCAGAGATATGAGAATGAAAAACTTCTGAGGTTTAGACAGAGAAAGATGAAAGAGCTAAGAAATGGAAGCCAAGAGAGAGAAAGAGATGGTAAAACAAAATACAAAGAAAATGAATTATTTTCAAGTTGATCTATTATGTAAGTTGAAGAATTTGATTCAGAGAGAAAATATGAAAAGAAAATTTTACAGAGAGTAGAAGAGAATGAATCCATTAAATATCATCTGGCTAAGAGGTTTTAGGTTGACTCAAACAAGAATTGGATAAGATTTCTTTGGAACAGAAATACCCAGCTTACAGAGTGCCCAGACAAAGATTGAGAAACAGATTTAAAACTACTAGAAAATCTCACAAAGAAAGCACAAGAGGAGGAGGCCACATGGTGGCCGTACGGCAGCTAGGGGAGAAGTATGTGCAGAGGAAAGAAATTGCAGATATGAGTTGGAAGTAATACAAAATTTGATAGAGACTTAGCCCATTAAATATATTAAATATGGCATTACAATGAGATCAAAAGTGAAGAAGGGAAGACCGTACGGCTGGGAAGAAAGAAATAGAAAAAAACAACAGTTTGAGTTTATGATGAAATTGACCCAAATGCATAACTATAACATGGCAAAAATCAATAGAGGTAAAGGCAATTTGATGAGATTCTAATAAGGTTTCAAATCAATGCAAGAATAGAGGATAGAGATTTCAATATCTTGGAATGGGAGTCTGATAAAGGTTTGATACAGAGTGCTAAGCATCAATAATTTGTTTGCTCAATCTTGTGGGTTTGCCATACACAAAAGATTCCTGAAGAAGTTTAAAACTATTTTGCCTGAAATGCTATAGAAAACACATACCCGACAATTTCGATCCAATCCCCAAATTCTTCAGCTACCTCCAATTTCTTCCTCAATTTTTGCCACAACCAATCTTCTCCAATTTTCTGTATATCTCCCCAACAAATCTCTTCTCACAAAAATAATAACCCAGAAGCAAAAATAGCGTCGTTACAGACAATCCCACTACTTTGAAGAAATTAAAATTTTTACTTAACATAGAGATTCCCCAAATCTGGAATCATATTTGACAACTAACAAACATTAAATTATTCACTAATATTATTCTTTAAATAACTATATAATATTTAACCATAATAAATGCTTATGACTCATATTCTATTAAAAGCATTAAAATAATTAATTTAATCTTTATTAAAAATTTACTTAAATAATATTCCTAATTTCACATTGCTAAATAATGACTAATAAATAATATTATAACTAACTTATTAACTAATAAAATCTTGCTCGTAAAACCAAATACAATTACAGCAATAAAATAATACCATTCACTTATGACAAATGTCAATAGGATTTAATTATTAAAGCTATTACTTTAATTCATAGTTAAAATATTTTTCATTATTTCTTAATTTCTAATTTTAATGAATAGTTACATAAATATCATTATATCACGCTTATTATTACTAGTATATTAATCATTAATGCATTACTAAAATACACTTAGGCTTATCTAAACAAAACTCGACAATAACTCCACATACCACAAGACAACCAAAAACTGAGACAAGAATCTCAGAGTGAATTTAAGACCCATGACACAAACTGAAACAAGAACTGACCTAGGGAAAACCCCATGTTATCTCCTTTTAACAGTATGCATTGGCCAAGGGCACGCTTAGACCTGCTAAGTCAGGTGGAGTCGATGCCCGGTACCTACAAACCTGCATCAAGATGATAGGTTGTATACGACATACACATATATATCAAACACACAGAGTCAGGGAATCACAACGTAGTAGGGTGCTTGAAATGAGTAATACTACACCGTCCTTGCTCACAAGCATAACAATAAACACAAACATCTCTAACCAAACAACATTAAATCCATATAGCATAGGAACATTATTCTGCATAATCAATTAACTATCAACGAACCATGTCACAACATAAACTGTAATAATAATAATGTCATCATAACACATGTCAATAACCACATTAGTCAACCATAGTCCATCATGAACATAATAAGCATAAACCATAAATCTAACCACTCAAATGTCTCAAAATTGTCTAAAAGCAATGGAAAACTATCAATTGACACAAGCCAAAATTGAGGGACATTACATCCTACCCCCTTAGGATCAAGCTTACTCCTGGAAGCCTACAACAAGATAAAGATAGGGATCTCGCATCTCGACCTAGGCATCTTCATATACAAACACACCTCCGAGGGACAACTTCAAAACAAGAACTACTTAAAGAAAAAGAATTTTAATCTACAGAGTTTAAGCACTAGGTTACATAATGGGCTCAATATCTGCGGTGACTTGCGGTAGGTTCTACTGCTGCTGTGTATACCCTGCCAACATCATCCCCCCTTTTTGAGACTATGTCTTGTCCTCAAGACATGAGGTGCTAGTTTAAGGGTAGTATGTTCTTGTAAATTACCTTCAATTGGCTCAAGTTTGTGTCCCATTGTTTCTTTGTCTATTGCATCACCTATATCTGAGCCTCTATCTCAATATGTAGCTTCTCTGTATCCCTATAGTGGAAGGGACCTGTATCTTTTGTGTATTTTATTTTGCCTCAGATAGTATTCATGTTAGATGTACTAGGAAAAGGCTAATTACTTCTCTCAACTGCTTTACTTGTCCCTTAATTTGCTCCCTTTGATCCTATAGTTGTTGCAGCTGTGTATGCATTGTTTCAATCTGTGCCCTTATTGCTCCATTTATATCTTTCAAAGGATCATATGTCCTTGCAACCTATGTTATTTGTACTTCTAGAGGATCTAGCTAATCCTTTATACTTTTTGTGGTAGTAAGCCATTATAGGAAAAATTGGTATATTACAGTAGCCTCCCCTATAGCTTGTTGAATGTTTTTTATTTGTGTTTCTAGTTGTGTGTGCATTGACACACATTTCTTGGATGCTTCTGCCATCCTTTTCTTATTCATATCCTCTATCACCTACTTTTTCACCTTATCTTCTTGATATTTTGTCTCCAACTACAGGCTATTCACTAATTGCTTGAGTTGTGTAAGTGGTAATGATGTATCCCTCTAAGCATTTAGTAGTTAGTTTTGTATTACATCTACCACTTCTTGCAAATGCTCAGTACTCTCTACATGTTGCTGTAAGATCTCTCTTGTGGTAGAATGACAAATATCCCCTAACTATAGTTTCTGAAGGGGTGATATTCTAGATATATTCACCTATGATCGAATGAGGGGAAGTTGCAGAAGATTCGGTGTGACTATTGGTTGTATCTATTTTTGTTGTGCCAAAAAGTCTTTGATGGACTGGATAGGAGAGGCAGAGGATGATGCCTCTTGATTATCTGATTGTTGCTGATTGTTCTGTGTGTTATCCATAGGAGAGTTTATTTGTTGTTGTTGTTCTTGTTGTGTTTCCTATTGTTCATCATGAGGGGAATTGACTTCTTGTTGTTCTGTATCTTCCCTTGAATGTGTCATAGACCTTTGTTACCTCCTTTGTTTCTTTCTACACTTTATTCCTATCCTCCTCTGACATGTTCATTAGGGTGTCCACCCTTTGTTTTTTCCTCAATTATGTTGCTTGTAGTTGAGCTAATTTCTCCTTTTTCTTTGTGGACATGGATGGGTCCATGTCATCAATGGCTTTCTACCTAATTTGTTCTTCTAGGAATAGTGCTTTTTCCCTCCTTTTTCTTAATGTATATGCTAGCTCTTCCATAAAATCCTCTATAAAGTCCTCTAAGGTCTTATCACTCTTTAACATGTGCTTTATGACTACTTACTGTATTATCTCCTTATTTTCTTGGTAGACTTCATTATATAGGTCCATTATGTTTTTGAGCATCCCAAAGTTTTTAATTGCATTTGTCAATGCATCCAGATTTAGTAGTTCCTCTTTTCTAGGTGATTGCTCTATTTGTTTTGGTTCTTTAATTACTACTGTGGAGGTTTTTGATTTATTCTTCCTCTGTACTTTAGTTGTTTCACCTTCTTCTTCTGTTTCCTCTTCTGTAAATGCTTGTACCATGCTCCTTTTGAAACCTTTTTTCTTCTTTGTTGCTTTCTTCCTCTTCTCCAACTTAGTTTTAATAGCACATTTAATACTTCTTCTATCTCTGGGTCTTTCTCTACTTGTTGGAGTGTTGATATTATTTGCGATGAAGTAGATGGCTCTATAGATTAAATGCTAGGGGTGGAGGAATGTAACCTCTTAGACCTTCTTGTGTGTGGGGTGAGTGCACAAAGATTAGTACAGATTTTGTGGAATTTTTTTGCGCAAGGAAAAACGTGATTGGAATGAGTGCCCGTTTTGAAAATAACGGGTGTCCATTTAGGAACGGGAGCCCGAGCCTAAATGGGTGCCTATTAAGGATTGAGTTCCCGAAGCCAAATGGGCACCCATAAAAGGAACGGGTAGCCATTTTCAAAAAATATTTATTTTTTTGAAACAAACATGTGGGCTCATTTTAACACCCACAGACCACATACAGAGACAAAATAGGATGCCAAAAATGGGTACCCGTGTCGCCTGACCCCCATCGCATGCCTCCAGGACCTCCCTACCTTCTCCAGACCATCTATTAGCTATGCCAGGTTGGTGCTCTATGATTTTCTGTTGTTTTTTGTTATTTTTTGTCTTGGTTTTGTTGTTTTTATTGTTATTTCATTTGAAACCCTAAGTGTTTTTAAAATAGATACTTAGTTATTTTTTCATGATCTTAAACTATAAATGTTAAACCCTAAACCCTAAACTAAAAACACTAAACCCTAAATTGTTAACCATAAACACTAAACCCTAAATCATAAACACTAAACCCTAAACCCTAAATACTAAACACTAAACCCTAAACCCTAAACCCTAAACCCTAAACCATAAACCCTCTATTCAAATATTTATGCATAGAGAGCTTCAAATATTCAAAAATTTGAATAACCATACCCTCTATTTAACCCTTGATTACTTTTCTTATTCATTTGTTTAATTCTTATTGATGAAGTTATACCTACTACTATGGTGTACAGAAACAATAATCACAACTCAAACTCAGTTCATGAGACTCACAAAATTCATGGTTAACACAAAAACGTATCTCGTGGTATGCACACACATAGTACTAATGTAATTGACACACACACACATAATGTACATTCACAAGAAATTAAATTGTAGGATTTAAAACTATTAACCAACTATATTTACCCTAATCCCTAAATCCTAATTTTTACCACCTTAAAACATAGAGGAAAGCTTGAAAAAAAGTAGGAAAATGCACTTAAAACACCTACCTACCTTTAAAAATGATCAACTAGAGCAATGGAGGGAGGAGGTAAACTCTAGGTGATGTACTAAGCTTAAACGGGGATTGCAATTTGTGACTATCCAACCACTATCTTAAAACAACTAAAAGAAGTCCACATGCATGGGAAATAAAGACATTATAATTTTTCATAACAAACAACCATTACTAAGTGGGAGTTTATTTGGGATAGGATTTGAATGATTAGGATGATTTGGGCTATGATATGGATAATTAGGATAAAATTGATTGTATTGGATGATGAATGGTTAAAATGGTATTAGGTGGATAAATGAATTGGATTAGAATTTTATGATGGAGGATAAGCTTAGGGTTGATGATTATATTATGATGTGGATTAGGGTGAAAATGGATGGAGGGCAATTAGGGAAATGATGAATGATAGGATTGGATGAGGATTAATAGATTTTGATTGTGGATAATATAGTACAAATGGATGAAGTTGGATTAAGAAAATGATGTAGGATGATATTGGATTATCGTAGTGGATTATGATTAGGATAATGGATGGAAGATATGATTAGGTTAGAACTAGGATGATGATGTTGGATGATTAGGGTAGGGTTAAACAATTAAGGGATGATTAGCTTGGATGAAATTTTTAGTTGGAATGAGATGGTTGGATGATTATGATAATAGGAATGAAGTGATTATGATAAAACGGGGTGACTAGGGTAAGTGAAAATGAATGATTAGAGACATGAAATGGATAAGAGAAATGATTAGGATAGGTTAATAATGGATGAGTAGGATGAGTAGAAATGAACTTGATTGGATGAAAAACATGATTGGGATGAGATGATTAGATGGGCGATTATGATGCAAGGGAATGATTAGGATGGATTCTAGATTTGGTTGGAAGAATTAGGATGAAGTGGATGAATGAATAAGATGATCTACATCATCTACGTCATCCTAATTTCTAAGTATAATTGACTAGTTAAGGAGTAAAGTTGATCCCAATAAAATCGAGGCTATTCTGGAGCGGCCTATTCTAAAATCCTTAAGAACTTGAGAGGCTTCTTAGGACTTAAATAGGATACTATTAAATATTTGTAAAGAGTTATGGCCACATAGTGACACCCCTCAAAACACTTTTTAGAAAGGATGCCACAACATAGATCAGGGGCTTTCCTGATTGGTTATTCGTTCGGTAGTGCAGTCCAATAGGTGATGCCACTTATACCTATGCACATGATCCTCTCTAGGATCATATACTCCCATGTATTATCATTGGGTTGGATTCCATTGTTGTTTAGATTTAAATCATTTTATTCATGTTGTTTGAGGTCTTTGACACCTACTCCTTCAATTGACATCTAGCTAAACTATCACTCACACACACTTGACAAGGTTTCCTAGTGAAAACACAAACCCCCCTTATCTTGGTCAACCCCTCTGCTTCATCGATTACTTGAACACCTGGTAGATTTGTTAGGACATCATTAGAAAATGGTGTTAGTCTAATCCATTTGAATATCATTGTAGAAATAAAGATATTTTGCCAACAAAACATGCCATCCATCCTTATTATATAACAATTTTTATGTTAATTGTTTAATCCAAATTTTAAGATTAAAATTCTCAAATAAATGCTCATTAGTCATCCTTAATAGCAAATTGATAATTTATTAAAATCACTATCCATTTTTAGGACTAATCCTTAAGTAAATTTACATATGACATTAGTTATACAGTCTTCAAAATTCCTATATAATAACTAGCCCTTTACAAGTTTAGGAACAAAAGGGGTATTACATTCACCCCTAAGGGACTTTATCCTTGAAATATAATTATAAAAATAGGTTTGGATATAGTTACCATATTACTTCAACTGAGATTCCTAGGTGGCTAAATTAGGATGATATTGATCCTATTGTACTTTAACCTATTCAATGCTATGTTGACAGTGTCAATGTGCGATGACCTAGGATCTTGATTGGCTCTACTTAGAAATCATTGTTATCAAGTGCACCCACATATGAGACCAATCAATCATATGAGTGGGGTTAAAGATATGTTTTTCATAACATATATATATGGAAAATATTATATATCTTTTCCAAGTGTGGGGCAAATCTAGCCTATAGGCAATTGGTCCAATTTGGTCTTAAAGAATTTATCAAAGGGTTGTATGAATGTGAGAGACAATTTAAATGATTTTTAAAATCTCATGATTTCCTTTCTTGGTTGTAATTGTGTAAACTACAAAATCATTTTCCATATCTAGCACTGCAAGTATAGGTGCAAATGTTAACTTGTGATCTTCCTCAAAGGGCCTATCACCCTTTTCTATCTAATTAAATGACTTTTTTGCAAGGAAGTAATTTTGGTGCTATTATCTAGAATTTTTCTTGGAAAAGCTTAGACTCTAGATATGGTGATACATATTTAAATGTATCTTTTTGTAATTACAGTTGCAATCATGTATTTATTTGCAAAATGTATTTATTTAAAGGAAAATGTATTTATGGAATTAAACACAAATTTTGATTTACATTTTCTAACTTTTAAATTTTTCTTGGAAAAGGTCACTTGGTTGAACATATATATGTACATTGTTATGTAAAATTAAATGTTTTAATGTATTGTTTAAACCATGCAAATTTATATATTTCCAAGTTTTCAATATATGTATTTAAACACATGTTGTACATGCAATTTAATATATATTTATAATTCCTAATTCAATTTTAATTATTTTTTTTGTAATTACAACTCTACTTCTACCTAATTTACATATGGCTGACCCCCCCAAGAGCCCCCCCAAACTCCCCACCCCTACCCTCAGCCCCCCCACCCCCCACCACCCAATGAGGCTCGCTTACGAGCAACCATCGATAAAAACATTCACACATTGCAAGAAAAAAATATTTTTTTACAAAATCAAATGCATGGCACCACAAATTTCATGGTTTCCATCTACGATGTAAACTATTATTGATTTGGTGAGATCTATTCACACTAATTTAGACACATTCCACTCATGGCGGGAGGAGAGGAGGCAGTTTTAGGAGGATGGTCTCTCCTATAATGAGATCAATGATTTACATATTACAAAAATACTATTGCCCCATTTTCATTTATCTCTCCACAGGCCGGCCAGTAACACCAAATAAAAAAATAATTTCAATAAAATGGTGCACACATCAATAGATAGCTGATAAATTTTGGGAGCGGTGGTGGATGGTCTTTGACCGTCCACCACATGATAATTTTGAGGTTCCTTTATTTTTTTTTTTAAATAATGGGATGAGTTTGTGACGGGCTTAAAGCCTAATTATTTTGATATGAGATCATTCTAGGGCATGGGTGGTGGCATGTCATAGCATAGACCAAGGGCACATGTCAATCCAAATCAAAATTTCCCCTTGTACCTATTGTTCCTTCTACACCCTCTATTCCTATTCCCTTTCACTAACACACAGTGGTCTTGGCACTCGAAGCTTTGTCGTCACTCTTAGGAAACTTAACTAACCAAGCTACTTGCTTGGTAGATGAAGTCAATCTTGGAGAGCCTAGAGGAGATGGTGTTGGTTCTAACACCTCACGACCATTGGCACCATTGCGGTCTACACCACATTTTTTTTACAATTGTAATCATCTATGTTTTGGTCCTACATCTACTTTGGAGGAGTCCTTTTTGGCTACATTATTCATTCCTAAAGACTCAGTATGTATGCCACATTAAATAAAATAAAATTTAATATAAAAATATAGATCCAATTATCAATTATCAATCTATTTAATAAATAGATGGTGCTGGTCCTAACACCTCACGACCATTGGCACCATTGCGGTTTGCACCACATTTTTTTTACAATTGTAATCATCCATGTTTTGGTCCTACATCTACTTTAGAGGAGTCATCCTTTTTGGCTACATTATTCATTCCTAAAGACTCGATATGTATGCCACATTTAATAAAATAAAATTTAATATAAAAATATAGATCCAATTATCAATTATCAATTATCAATCTATTTAATAAATTTTATATATTGTGTTGATTGGTACAGATGACTCCATCAGCCACTACATCATGGTTGGACCAAATAGCACTTGTTAATGGCTGTAGAGATGGGTAGACCTTATATGGTAGAGGTATAAATTACCCTTAACTATCTATGTCGTTTAGTAAATACAATGTGCGTTTAAAAATTAGTCTCTAGATTAAAATTGGATATATTTTAATAATTATAGAATAATATGAAAATGTGATGAACCTTTTTTAATTTAGCAGATGGGAGGTCTTGACACTTTTGAGTCAAACCAACTAGGCCATCTAGGACCACCACCATCATCTATGTAGGCTGCTTCATATTCCCTAGTGTGTAGATTAAAATTGTACATTTCTAGTTTAAATTCACTTCAAGTATAATTTCATGATTTTAAATTCTTCTTGAGTTGAATTTATATATATACATGTAGGACGATATTCTAGTATAGGTGCAGGCTCAATTAATCCTACCATTGATGAGCCTACATAGATGTACAAGTCATCTACCATATTCCAGGTCCTATAGTTAAATCCTATTCTATTTCTAAGTCTTTTATCATGACGTTGCATTTTATATTTATACTCTAGCCTAATTCAAGTTTTATTGAAGTATAGGATTTGGCAACATAGACTTTTAGTGTGGTAGAATCAATATCTGTTGCAGGCGAGCATGACTTGAGATATGATGAGCCCATTGTGGTATGATTACACATTTTCAAGTCTAAATTTAATTTCATGGTTTGGTTTTAAATATTTTATTTAAATAATATGCATGCAATTTTGACATTAAAATTGATTTGAAGCTTCTTTTTTCTTGTACACAAACTTTTAGTGTGACAGAATCAATATCTGTTGCAGGCGAGCATGACACAAGACATGATGACCACATTGTGGTATGCTTACACATTTTCAAGTCTAGATTTAAAAATATAATTTCATGGTTTGGTTTTAAATATTTTATTTAAATAATATGCATGCAATTTTGACATTAAAATTGATTTGAAACTTTTTTTTCTTGTACACAAATTTTAGTTTGGCAAAATCAATATCTGTTGCAGGCGAGCATGGCACGAGACATGATGAGCACATTGTGGTATGCTTACACATTTTCAAGTCTAGATTTAAAAATTTAATTTCATGGTTTGGTTTTAAATATTTGATTTAAATAATATGCATGCAATTTTGACATTAAAATTGATTTGAAACTTTTTTTTCTTGTACACAAACTTTTAGTGTGGCAGAATCAATATCTGTTGTAGGCGAGCATGACAGAAGCCATGATGAGCACATTGTGGTATGCTTACACATTTCAAGTCTAGATTTAAAAATTTAATTTCATGGCTTGGTTTTAAATATTTGATTTAAATGATATGCATGCAATTTTGACATTAAAATTGATTTGAAGCTTCTTTTTTCTTGTACACAACATGAGCCGCCCTCAGAGTCACGTGGAACCAAAAGGCATCTTGAATTGGATGATGATAAAACTTAGGGTGAAATATAATTTGTTATATTTATTTCATGTTCATATTGCACACGTGTATTAGAGTGTTTATTTCATGTGGATTGTATCACTATTTCGGTATTGACTGTGACTATTTCACTATTTTTTACATGGACTATTATTATTTGAGTATTTATCTCATAGACTACTTCATAGACTATTTTACTATTTATTGAATGTCCACTATGCATCTATATTCAAACATTTATTTCATATCTCATATTTAATACTTAAAATTACCATGTGTTTAATTTTAATATTGCAAGTGCTAATTCTAATTAGATAAGAGGAAAATTTACACAATTACATATATTCATTACAAGTCCCGATTCTAATTGCTAGTAAAAATTCTAATTGTGAGAGGAAAATACAATTACATGTACCTTGAAGTATAAGGTTATATATATATATATATATATATATATATATATATATATATATATATATATATATATATATATATATATATATATACATACATATGAATGGCTAAATTTTGTTGAAACAAAAATTTTAAGAGGGAGAGAAAACATGTAATATGAATGGAAACAACATATTGTAGTAAGGAGATACGAGTTCAATATAGATAAAAATTTATAGACCTAGAGAAAATGAGATAATGTGAGTAAATAGGCATATAACTCACTATATGGGACAATAATTTGGAAAATAGATGATATGCCAAATTTAAATCAAT
Organism: Cunninghamia lanceolata; assembly: GCA_027924645.1. Lineage (NCBI taxonomy): Eukaryota > Viridiplantae > Streptophyta > Pinopsida > Cupressales > Cupressaceae > Cunninghamia > Cunninghamia lanceolata. The sequence continues at coordinate 4,697,474 of BSBN01000704.1, read as the reverse complement.
GAACAAACTAATATGGAATGAAGAAACTTGAAAGGATTAAAGAGATATGATTATGGAAATAAACACTGTCAAAGTTTTGTGAGATAATTTAAGCTAAAAATAGAAAACTCATACAAATAGGTTACTACATTTGAATTTCACTTAAGCTTAATTTCCTAACAATTTATAATGCATGGTTACTGTTCATTTCACTTAGGCTTCATTTCCTAACAAATGAACTTTTATATAGTGTGTTTACTTGTAAATAAGTATTGTGTTCTTCTCAAGACCTATAGTAGCTAAAATAAAAATAATGTTGTACAACATGCTGAGATGTATGATTATTGTTTTCTTTCCAATAGGATACATAACCTTGGATGAAGCAAAACAAGTGGGGATAAATAGACATAGTAATTTATTCATGAGGAAACTAATGATATGGTTCACTTTATTTAGAGGAGATAACTTTGAAATAGCAATGCATAGGGTCATACAATGAACCTTGAACTTTAGGGAAGTATTTAAATTATATAAAAGAGAAAGGACAAAATTAATGCTTAACTATGATAAACTAGAAACTAGGTCAAGAGATAATGAAGATAATGCATTGGATTAGGATGGATGAAAGGGGATTAACTAGATAAGGGATTGGGTGATTAGGATTTGAAAATGAGATGATTAGGATGAGGGAGCTAGTGGATTCATGATGCGAATTATGGGAGACTTGACTAAGATCAAATGATGGGATTAAAGATTAAGCTTGAAAGTGATGGGATTATGATTAGGGTTGATTAATGGACGAGATGATTAGGGATGGGGAATAATTGGATTAAGATGAGATTCTAGGTCAAGAGATAATTCCAAGATAGTGGGATGAAAGGGGATTAACTGGATTAGGTGATTAAGATAAGAAGATGAGATGATTAGGATGAGGGAGCTAGTGGATTATGATGTGGATTACGGGAGACTTGATTAAGACATTAAATTAGGACTTTAAGCAATATTAAGTTATTTCAGTCTTAATTAAAGTCCTAATTTCATCTCTTAATTAATGTCCTATTTTTGTGATAGATCCTAAACCCTATACCTTATTTAAATGCAACTCCTAATTTCATGTCTTAATTAAAGTCCTAATTTCATCTCTTAATTAATGTCCTATGTCCATCTCCTAATTGCAAGTTAGGTATAAATGCAAGTCCTAATTTCATCTCTTAATAATGTCAAATGTTCATCTCCTAATTGCAAACTTCATATAAATGCAAGTCCTAATTTCATGTCTCCATTGAAGTCCTAATTTCATCTCATAATTGAAAATATCAATTAAATGCCTAATTTCATCTCCTAATTGCAAATTATCTTAAATAAAGTCCTAATTGCACATCTCTTAACTAATGTCCTAATTTCATGTCCTTGAACAAGTTACTTACGAAATAAATATTGCAAACTTACTAATTCTAAATTTTAGATAAGAGGAAAATTTATACTCAAATGATGGGATTAGAAATTATGCTCAAGTGATGGGGTTATGACTAGGGTTGATTAACATTTGGATGGGATGATTAATGGATCTCTTAATTAATGTCCTATTTTCATGATTTTCTAAACCCTAATTTACCCTAAAAATAGAAGTCCTAATGTCATCTCTTAATTAATGTCCTATTTTCATCTCATACTTGCAAATATTAATTAAAGTCCTAATTTCATTTCTAATTACAAACTTCTTAAATAAAGTCATAATTGAACATCTCTTAAATAGTGTCCTTGAACAAGTTAATTTTAAGAAATAACTATGAATGGGCAAAAAATATATATGTTATCAAAGAACCAACAATTTACTATTATAACATTCTGGATACAAGTACAAGAAAATTACAAGTATAGGAGTCATAATTCTAAGTCAAAATATATAGTCAAAATTACAATTACACGAGTCCTAATTCAAGGTTTTGGACTCCTAGATTGTTGGGAATTAAGGTGTCTCAACCTTTACAAATTCCTAGCATTGTTTATTTTTTTGTATATTTATTTATTGCCTAATGTTGTAATTACTTGCACATTCAGTTTGGTCGCTTAGTTGAGGTGGCACGGTGACATGTCATCTTACTTGGAATGTGACTTGAATGGACAAGTCAAACCTACATAGATTTGGGCGTCCTATTTGAGGTGGCACTATTATGCCATGTGTCAGCACCTTGTGGTATGTGGAAGAGGATATTCCATATGACAGAATCTATGACGTGTAAGAGCCAAGTTTGGAGATTCCTATGACAAGTGATGACAAGTGTCGGTGAGGATCTTTGCATGAGGGAAAGGCATCTTTGGGTGCCCAATTTGGGCTATGACATGTTGTAAGAAGAATATTCTAAATTTAGCATTGTATGATAGATTCTCTTACAACATTAAAGGTCGTTATCTTGGGAAAATCTATGACAACTGTAAGATGCGTAAGAGCATCTGTCATAGTCTATTTTTAATACGGAGCGCTCCAATCTTGGAAAGTCAAATCTGCCATGTATGACAGATGTAAGGGATGTATTTCTAGCAAGGACCAGTGTCCTTTGATGTGGGATAATGGCCATGTGGCCAAGGTGGATGCCTATCCCAAGGTGCTTCCAATATTTGTCTTGTAATCTCTATATATTGCATAGTTTGGAGTTGTAGTTGCATAGTGTTTTTACAGGTACTGTTATACTACCAGAATAACTCTAGATTCAACATTTGAAGACTATTGGAAGAACTTGCATTGCAAGTGTATTGTAAACTATAACTATTTTAGATAATACATTGTGCAGGTTTTAGAGTGTGGGGTTTTTCACCTGAAATGGTTTTCCCCACGATACATCTTGTGTCTACTTCTCTCTGTCTACATTCTTGTATTGTGTTTGCTGCTGTAATATCTCTAATATAAATTTCATAATGCTATAATTATAAGGGTTAAAATGAATTTTCATACCTCTCCCCTCATTAGATTAGTTTAGGGAGTGATTTTCGCACTCCTAGCTTCCTTTCAGTTGGTATCAAAGCCTGGCAAGTTTTGGTCCTAGCTGCTGGATAGGGGTTTTTTGTACTGATCTTAGATTGAGTGGGAGTCTGTGCAGAGTATTCTATTATCTTGTTGCAGGAAGGAGATGGCAGGCACATCTGAAAGAATAGAGGTGGAAAAGTTTAATGGCAACAATTTTGAGTTGTGGAAACTCAAAATGGAAGACATGCTCGTTGATCAAGACTTATGGGAAGCAATTTCTAGTGTAAAACCAACAACAATGTCCCAAGATGATTGGGATCTCAAAGATCGAAAAGCCAAGGGTCTTGTGAGACTCTATTTGGATGATTCTGTCCTGTTAAATGTTCATGAAGAGAAAATTGCAAAGGAGCTATGGAAGAAACTTGGTGATGTTTATCAGGCTAAGTCTCTGGTAAACAAGTTATTCCTATGGAAGAAGCTATATTCTTTGAGGATGGAAGATGGAGGATCTGTTGCTAATCACATGAATGCCTTTAATATGTTAATTGAACAATTGACATCCATTCGTGTGAAGATGGAGGAGGAGGATCGGTGTATGACCCTGCTTTGTTCTTTACCTGATTCATGGGATCATCTTATTATGGCCATTGGGAGCACCACATCCACTTTTAAAATAAATGAAGTGGTGTCTTCATTGTTATCTGAAGAGATGTGGAGAAAGTCATCCGAGTCGGTCAAAGAAGCTCTTGCAGTTCATGTAAGACCTAAGGAGAAAGGGAAAAAGAAAGACAAGAAAGCTGAGAAAGGTAGATCCAAATCTTCTGGAAAGTCTAAGGTACTGTGGGAAAACTGGGCATTTCTGAAAGTAATGCAAAGAGGAGAAAAAGATGAAAAAGAAGAATGTCCCAGATTCATATTCTAACAAGTCACAAGATGATGGTGATGCCTTCATTGGCCACCCATGCATTTGATGATGTGTGGTTAATTGATTCTGGTGCATCTTTCCACATGACCTCGCATCGAGACTAGTTTACAAAGTATGAAGAGTTCGATGGTGGAAGAGTGTACTTGGGTGATGATTCTCATTTGAAGATAGTTGGCTGTGGAAGAGTCACAATCTGATTCCCTGATGGATGAGTGAAGGGGATCTCTAGGGTTATGCACATCCCAGGCTTGGAACAAAACTTGCTTTCTATAAGTAAATTAAATGATGCAGGTGTGCAGGTTGTCTTCTCAAAAGAAGGATGCAAGATGACTAGAGGATCTATGGTGCTTGCAAAGGGTACTCGAAGAGATACTTTGTTTCAGCTAGAGGCATGCATTTTACAATGCAATAGTTCTTTTGATTTGAAGAAAAGAGCTGCAGTCACTTCATCCCCACCATTGGAGCCAGCAACTAAAAGATCTGTTGTATCAAATTATGATGGTAGTGCATTTTGGGTACCTAAGGGTGCTCATGCTTTGGAAGTTAAGCTTCCTACTGAGAAGACAATGTTATGGCATAAGAGACTTGGCCACATTGGTGAGAAGGGTCTTAGAACCTTGAAAAATAAAAACCTTGTTGAGGGGTTAGATGATTGTAATCTTGATTTTGACTTTTGTGAACATTGTGTATATATGGAAAGCAAAACTGTGTTCAATTTTACTCAAGTTCTCATAAGTCTTCTGGTGTATTGGATCTTATTCATTCTGATGTGTTTGGTCCAGTTAATGTTCCTTCGATCTCTAAATCTGTATATTTTGTATCTTTCATAGATGATTATAGTAGGACATGGAATTATTTTCTTAGAAGCAAATCTGAAGTCTTTAGTTAGTTCAAAGAGTTTAAAGCTTTGTTGAGAATCAGACTAGTAAAAAGATTAAGTGTTTGAGAACTGACAATGGTGGTGAGTTCTGTTTGACATAATTTCATAAGTTCTACAAAGAACATGGGATTGAAAGACATAAGACAACTCCATACACCTCGTAGCAAAATGGAGTTATAGAGAGGATGAACATGATATTGATGGAGAAGGCTAGGAGTATGCTTAGTGGAGCTGGCCTCGAATAGAAGTTTTGGGCTGAAGTTGTTGCCATTGCTTGCTACCTGGTAAACATGTCTCCTACATCGGCTCTTGTTGGTAAGACACCCATGGAGGTGTGGTCTTGTAAGAAGCCTTCAATAAGACATCTTCATGTTTTTGGTTGAGAGGCATATGATCATGTGCCTAGAGAGAAGAGGTCAAAATTAGAGAACAAGGCTGTTAAGCGTATCTTCATTGGCTATGGTGTCGGTGTGAAAGGATACAAGCTTTGGGATCCTATGGCTGAAAAAGTGTTGTATAGCAGAAGTGTTATTTTTAGAGAGCTAACACCTTCTTCCACTATTCTGTTGAATTAGGTTTGGACAACTGAGAGGGGGGGTGAATCAGTTGTCACACAATATAATTATTTCTTTCTCTTTGTCTTCCTTTACAACTTATAATCAAATCAATGATGTAAACATTTCAGCATTAATCAATAAAACATGAGCAGAAATATAAATAATACACTTGACACCAAGATTTTTGACATGGAAACACGGTTAAGGGAAAAACCATGGTGGGGGTTAACCCACAAAGATTATACTCTTTTAAAAGTATTACAATTTGGAATGCACATGCGTTTGGGCTCATCACCCAGAGATCACTACTCAAAGGAAGGCTCACGGCCTACAAGAAAGAATAGTTATAATAAATTTGAACTGATATTTGGCATCTATCAATGCTGGAGTTCAGTTCCGGTTAAGCATAGAAAGCTGATTTGATACACTTCATCCTTGCTCTCCTCCTCTTCCTACTCTGTTAGCATCTTAACTTTGATCTCTACTTATTTTTGCAATCACTCTATAGTCGCAACACACACACACCAAAATCATCCAATTACATTGGGTATATATATCCGCAATATGATCTACAATCATTTTACTAGTTGGCTTCAAGAACACTTAGAACTTTGTAGAGTACTCTGTTCTGTCGGCTAGATCCATACATAATATGAGATGTGGATCAAAACTTGTACTTACCAATCATCAATCATGTCAGCTATCATCACTTATTATCACACATTTCCCAATAAACAACTTCTATACATCCAGAAATAAGATCATTCACAAGGTCAGCCTGTTCTTCTTCTATTGGTTCTGTCAAATTGAAACCTGATACTTAGAAGCTAATATCTTTTGAGTCCATCTCTAGAGGATGAAACTCTAGATTTAGAGTGTCTAGACAAAGCTTACAACTACCTCAAATCTACAACAAACCATGCCTTTCCACAGGATAGATCCAGACCAAGATATCGGACCCTGTCACCTGCTCTGTTCCTGACTGCCCGGAGTTAGACAAATTCTGATTTTGACTTTCGATGTGAACAAATTGTGTTATGCGAATGATTGGGATGATCTTAGTTGCCATCAATGAAAACACCTATCATGCCTAGCAGTGTCTCTTGCCAACATGTTCTATATCCAGAAGAGAAAGAAAAGAAAGAGGATGTGGTTCAGTTTCCTTCTACCCCTGAGAAGATTGAACTGAAAGACCATGTTGGACCTGATGATGAGGAGAGCTCTTGTAGATCTAAAATTTAGAAGATGAAGTAGAATCTCCACCTCAGCCTTTGAGGAGGTCCACATGAAACAGGAAGCAACCAGAGGTTTGGTTAAACATTGCTTGATTCTAGTTGTGATTTTGCTTTGCTTACTAATGCTGATGAGCCTAGAACTGTGACAGAGGCTATGGGCATGAAAGATGTAGGTTCCTGGAAGGAGGCCATGGAAGATGAGATGGCTTCTTTGGAAAAGAAAAAACTTGGGACTTGGTGCCTTTGCCTAATGGTTGGAAACCTGTTGGATGCAAATGGGTTTTCAAGAAGAAATTTGGTGCAGATGGTAGTGTTGAGAAGTATGAGGCCAGATTGGTTGTGAAGGGATACTCACAAGTGGAGGGCATTAATTATGGTGAAATTTTCTCTCCCATTGCAAAGCTGACATCCATTCGGTTCCTATTATCTCTTGTAGCTACTTATGATTTAGAAGTGGAATAAATGGATGTGAAGACAACTTTCCTTCATGGTGACTTGGAGGAAGAGATTTATGTCACAACTAGAGCATTACATAGAAAAATGTAAAGAAAATTTGGTTTGCAAGTTAAATAAGTCTTTGTATGATTTGAAGAAATCTCCTAGGATGTGGTACATGAAATTTGATGCCTTTGTGTTGTCGATTGGATATCTAAGATCAAAATAAGATCATTGCATGTATTATAAGTTTGACAATGATCATATTCTCATTATTGCACTATATGTTTCTGATTGGGAATGGCAAGAATATGATTTTTGATTTGAAGTCTCAGTTGTCAGCACAGTTTGAGATGAAAAACTTAGGGGCAACCAGGTACATTCTGGGAATAGAAATTAGAAGAGATAGAGCAAATAGAAAACTATGGTTAAGCTAGAGTAAGTATGTGAAGACCATGTTGGATAGAATTAGCATGGAAGATTGTAGACCATTGTCTGTTCCTATTTCATTAGGGACAAAGTTATCTATTAATGATTGTCCAAAGTCTCCTTCTAAGATGAAGGATATGAGTAGAGTACCTTATCCTAGTGTTGTTGGCAGCTTGATGTATACTATGGTCTGTACAAGACCAAACATTGCCCAAGCAGTGGGAGTCCTTAGTTGGTTTATGGCTAATCCTGGATGGGTACACTGGGATACAGTAAAGCGAGTGTTTAGATATTTACAGGGTATTTCTGAGTATTCCCTATGTTATCATGGTCATCCTACAGGACCTCCGCATTCTATATGTATTCATAAATTTGTGGATTCTGACTGGGTAGGTGACATTGACAACAAGAGATCCACCAGTACTTATGTGTTTACTATGTTCAGTGGTGCAATTAGCTGGATGAGTAAGAGACAACCTATGGTTTCTTTGTCCACGACAGAAGTTGACTATATGGCAACAACTCATGCCTGTAAGGAAGCCATTTGGATTAAGAGGTTGTGTTTAGATATTGGTGTTGATGCAGGACATATTACTATCTGTTGTGATAGTCAGAGTGCGATTTGCTTAGCAAAGAATCTAACTTTCCATGCCAGAACAAAGCATATTGATGTACAGTTTCATTTTGTGCGAGATATGGTAGAGGATGGGAAGGTGATATTGGAGTAAGTAGATACTTTGAAGAATGTTGTAGATGTACTGATGAAACCAGTGGGCACAAAGAAGTTCAGATGGTGTTCAGAGTCTATAGGCCTCTTGGCCCCTAGCAATTAAATCTTGTCATTTCTTTTGGCTCTTGCAAGGTGTTCGACAAGTGGGAGAATGTTGGGAATTAAGGCATCTCAACCTTTGAAAATTCCTTGCATTATTTATTTATTTGTATATTTATTTATTACCTAATGTTGTAATTACTTGCACATTCAGTTTGGTCACTTAGTTGAGGTGGCACGGTGACATGTCATCTTACTTGGAATGTGAATTGAATGGACAAGTCAAACCTACATGGATTTGGGCATCCCATTTGAGGTGGCACTATTATGCCATGTGTCAGCATCTTGTGGTATGTGGAAGAGGATATTCTATTGTAAATATGTGACTAAGTGGTGTCATCATTGATATCAACATATCTTTGTTGCCATTGGTGTCAACTTTATCCTATTTTGTTGTTTGTATAGAAGACTGGATTGTTGAGGATATTGAGAAAATTAATAATCAATGCATGCAGACCATATGGCTGTGTAGAGGATTGTTAGAGGTTGCTTCAGTTAAGAATTGAGAGATTCACATGAAGATTTGAAGAAGTTATGGCCATTTGAGTAGAACCAGATTTTGCAGTATTCAGAAGCGACAGTGTGATAGTAAGTTGGTCTGGATTGCTCTGCAGTGAAATATTTTGGTTTGCGGATTTGAAGGCATGTTTGGGAAGTCAGTGTGTATCATCGACTCCAGTGGTTCATGGTTTGGAGGTCCGCAAGCTATCTTTCTAGTTTGACAGTCATGGCAAATAGTGTTCTTGAGGTTCTAGAGGAAGATTCAAATGTTTCTGGTAATATGGTTTAGAGTGAATGTTATTGGTGATTTCAATGTGCCTGTGTAGGTCTCTGAATCATGTGGCTACTATGTTGGAGGTCTGCATTGAAATTTGAGCTTGTCGATTGAAGATTTCTTCTTTAAGGTTGATGTTCTTCCCAGTCTTGGCCGACCAGATGTTCCTAGCATGTTGCGGATGCTTTAAGAACATTTTTATGAAGCATGGAGTGGTTGTAGAAGGATATTCAAGTCTCAGTTGCATTTGGCCGATAATGTGATGATTTGTGTCAAGTTTAGCTGACCTTGTTGATCATTCCAAAGTTGATGAAGCATATAAATACTTGTTGAAGAGTTGTTGAAAAGCATCCTTGTGCAAATCAGATAAAATCTGAATAAAGGATCAAGAGTAGAGCAAAGAAAAAAAGGAGTGAGAGCAGTACAGTGTGAAGAAGAATTTGGGGCAAAGTAGAAGTTCTTGAGCATTCATTGAAACTAAATCAGGCATGAAGTAGATGCTATTTCTTAGTTAATTCTTTTTATTCCAAATAAGTTTTGTAGGCAGTGAGCCTCTCTTTTGAGCAGTGAGCTCTGGGTAGTGTGCCTTCTATTTTTCTAAAGTCCTTTTAACAGGGTACAAATCTTTGTGGGTTAACCCCCACCGTGGTTTTTCCCTTAACCAGGTTTCCACGTCAAAATCTTGGTGTCAAGTGTGATGATTATGTTTCTGTTCTTATGTTGTTGATCTATGCTTTAATGTTCACATCATTAATCTGGTAGTAAGATAATAAAGAAGGTTAAAAAGTAGAATTTTTTTTTATTGTGGGACAACTGATTCACCCCCCCTCTCAGTTGTCTGGTCTAATTCAAACAATGGGTATCAGAGCCAGATCCTCTTATAAAAGCCTAATCACTTGAGGAGATCCAGGATGTTGACCTACAAGAAGGATAGTCCAAGATTTGATGAAACAAATTATTCTATTTGGAAGAATCGCATGGAGAGCCATTTGCAATGCATGGGCGATGCCTATTGGGTGATAACCAGTGTTGCGTATAAACCTTTGGAGAAAGGTCCTTAACTCTAGATCAAGTCAAAGATTCTAAAAATAAACTTTGAGCTAAAGAAGCCTTGTTGAGTGCCCTGACTAATTCAGAAATGACAAATGTCTTTGGTCTAAAAACTACTTATGAAATCTGGAAAAAGTTGGAGTATCTATATGAAGGTGATAAATATGTCAAATGTGCCAAGTTGCAAAGTTTGAGAGGAAAATTTAAAAATATGAGGATGAGTGAAGATGAAAACATCACAATCTACATTCAAAAGATAAATGAACTTGTGTGTGGTATCAGGTGTGCTGGTGGAACTTTGGAAGAATGAGAGATTGTATCAAAAGTGCTCAGATCTTTACCAGATTCATACAAACATAAGGCTGCAACTATAGAGGAGATCAGGACTGTCTCAGATGTTACAAGAGATCATCTGGTTGGCAAAATTTTAGCCTTTGAATTAAGTGAGTTTGGTGATTCTCTTCCCAAGTCTGAATTTGCATTTAAGGCCAGTGTATATGGAAAACAAAGATATGATCCAGGTGAAAGCTCTTCTACAAGATCAAATAGATTTGTAAAGACAAGGAAGGATCTTGAAGATGTTGAAATTGAAACTGCAAATCTTGAAGCTCTTCTTGCCAAAAGATTGCCAAGAGGATCCAGTAAGTATCAAGGAAAATTGCCAATCAAATGTTTTTCTTGTAATAAGATTGGTCATTTTGCCTCAAGATGTCTGGAGAGGTTTTCAAAACCAAACCCTAACAGATACAAAAATTAGAATAAATGTTACTATGTCCAAGAAACTGGAGGAGTCACAGATGATGAATCTGATGATGGAAGTTCTTCTAAAAATTATTGGGTGTTCATTGCCATCAAAGAAGAAGATCCGGTGTCTACTGAATCTGCTAGCTATGCAAATATGGAAAGTGCCTTGGCTACCCAGGTTATTGAGAAAAATGAATGGGTGATTGATAGTGGTTGTTCTCATCATATGACTGGAGACAAGAGTAAGTTTGTGAATTTTGAAAATTATGAAGGTGGGCTTGTGAAATTTGGGGATAACTCAGCTGGTAGAATCCGTGGCAGATGAGCCATCTCTTTTGATGGTAAGAATAGCACCAATGATATTCTATATGTGGAAGGACTGAAACATAATCTTCTCAGTGTTGGACAGTTGGTTGATAAAGGTTATGATCTTCAATTCAAGGATGTAAAGTGCAAAATCTTGGAGAGTTCTGAAACTGAAATTACATCCAGTACTCAAACTAGAGGTAACATTTTTCATTTAAGTAGCTCTGGCAAAATTTGTTTGATTGCTCAGACAGATCAAAGTTGGTTATGGCATAGAAGGATGTGTCATGTGAATTTTGATAACATTGTCAAAATAAGTACCACTCAGGCTGTAAGAGATCTTCCAAAACTTGTGAAACCTAAAAGCATGTGTAGAGAATGGCAATTGGGGAAATAGAGCAAAATTTCATTCAAAAGTAAGGAACAAGTTTCAAATGGATGATTGGAATTGGTACATACTGATCTCTGTGGTCCTGCTAGAATTAGGAGTGTGCAAGGAGATAGATATTTCATGTTGCTAATTGATGACTACTCCAGGATGATGTGGGTAACCTTCCTAAAAGAAAAATTAGAAGCTCTTGATAAATTTAAGGTGTTGAAAGTGATGGTGGAAAATGAAATTGGTGAAAAATTGAAATGTCTGAGATCCAATAGAGGTGGAGAATTTACTTCTCATGAGTTTAATGCTTTCTGTGAAAAGCATGGCATAAAAAGATAGTTATCTGCTCCTATGATTCCTCAACAAAATGAAGTTGTGGAAAGAAAGAACCGAACCATTCAAGAAGTTGCCAGGACCATGATGATGGAAACAAATGTTCCTCAAGTTTACTAGAGAGAAGCTGTAAGTACTGCTGTCTACACTCTTAATTGGGTGCAGATCAAAGGCAATTATGGTAAGACCCCTTATGAACTATGGTTTGGTCATCCTCCTACTGTGAGATATTTTAGAGTTTTTGGTAGTAAATGCTATATCAAAAGAGATGAGGATTTAGGCAAGTTTGATACAAGAAGTGATGAGGGAATATTTTTGGGATACTCTACTATAAGTAAGGCTTACCGATGCTTTAACAAGAGGTTGAAAAAGATTGTTGAAAGTGCTAATGTTAGAGTTGATAAGAACGAGGAAGGACATTCCAGATTCTACAGATATGACTCAGATGATCAAAATAAAAGTCAAAGTCAAGGGAGGTTAGTTCAAACTCTGAATCAGATGCAGATTGATCTAGAAACTCCAGAGACTCAAGGAATTAGGATAGATGTTGAGGAACAAGCTCAAGAAATAGAAGCCCAAGTAATTCCCAAAATGCCCAGGTATGTAAGAATGAGTCATCCTGAAGATCAAATCATAGGAGATAAAAATAGAGGTGTTCGAATTAGGAGATGAGTTGCTGAAGATCAAGAAGAGATTTGTTTGATTTCAAAGATTGAACCTAAATCAGTAAGTGAAGCTTGCAATGATGAAAACTGGGTTAAGGCAATGGAAGAAGAATTGATGCAAATTGAAAAGAATCATACTTGGGATCTTGTTCCTAGACCTGAGGACAAAAATGTGATTGAAACCAAATGGGTCTTTCGGAATAAACTGAATGAAGATGGTGAAGTTGTAAGAAACAGGGCAAGGTTGGTATGTAAAGGTTATTCTCAAGTGGAAGGAATTGATTTTGAAGAAATTTTTTCTCTGGTGGCAAGGATAGAGGCAGTCAGATTATTTCTTGCTTTTGCTACTTTCAAAGAATTTAAAGTTTATCAGATTGATGTCAAATCAACATTTCTAAATGGAGATTTGGAGGAAGAGGTATACATTGAACAACTAGAAGGATTTCAGTTGTTTGATCAGGGAGATATGGTTTGTAGACTAAGAAAAGCCTTGTATGGACTCAAGCAAGCTCCAAGAGCCTGGTATGCCAAATTGGATAAGCATTTTCTTACGCTAGGATTTAGCAAAGGTACTGCTGATACTAATCTATACTTCAAGATAAATCATGAGGACATTCTAATTGTTGAGGTCTTTGTTGATGATATCATTTTTGGTGGGAATTAATGCATGTGCAAAGCATTTTCTGATTAGATGAAAAGTGAGTTTGAGATGTCAATGTTTGGTGAGATGAATTTCTTCCTAGGTCTGCAAATTGTTCAGTCAGATAAAGGTATCTTCATATCTCTGTCCAAGTATGTGAAAGAATTGTTGAAGAAGTTTGGAATGGAAGATTCAAAGATAGTAGGTACTCCTATGGTAACTGAATGTAAGATAAGCAAAGATGATGACTCCCCAAAGGCAAATTAGAAAAGGTATAGATCAATGATTGGAGGATTGCTCTATTTGACTCAGACCAGACCTGACATCATGAATGCAGTTGGACTTGTTGCCAGATTTCAAGCTAATCCAAAAGAATCCCATGTTGTGGTAGTCAAAAGAATTTTTAGATATCTCAAGGGGACAATTGATTATGTACTGTGGTATCCAAAGGACAATGATTTCACTCTTCATGCATATACAGATGCTGATTAGGCAGGAGATGTGGATGACAGAAAAAGTACTAGTGGTGGTGCATTCTTCTTGGGAAAAAGATTGGTCTCTTGGATGAGAAAAAAACAAGAAGCAATTTCTTTGTCTATTGCAGAGGCAGAGTATATAGTAGCAACAAATAATTGTTCTCAAGTTTTGTGGATGAAGCAAATGTTGAAGGACATCAGTGTTGTGTTTGAGGAGCTAGTTATAATCTTTTGTGATAATTCAAGTGCTATAACCATTTCCAAGAAGCCGGTATTGCATTCACAGACAAAGCATATATCTATCGAGTTTCACTTCTTGAGAGAGAAAGTTAATGAGAATGAAGTTAAGTTGGAGTTTGTGTCTTCTAAAGATTAGATTGTAGACATCTTCACTAAGCCTCTTCCCAAAGATACTTTTGAGTATCTCAGAGAAAAGTTAGGGGTAATTACCCCTCTTGATCAGAACTAAGATGCACTAAGGTGCATCAGTCTGGTGGAATTTACATTCATATTTTGTGATCCAAATTGATATTAAGAAGGTACTACTCAAAGGGGGAGTAGTCAGTATGAAAATTTTGGGATCAGTCTGAAGCAAAAAGGTGAGAAAAGATAGCAAATCTGTGCCCTTTGCCATTGATGTCAAAGGGGGAGAGAAGTCATGTGAAAAACTAGTTGCTGGTGTAAGGGGGAGCAGTAAAGAAAGTAGTTTCAGAAGTGAGAAGAGAAAGGGGGAGAAGTTCTTGTCTTGATGGTTAAATTCACTTTTTCACATCATATGTTTCCATCAATGACAAAGGGGGAGTTTGTTGCAAATATGTGCCTAAGTGGTGTTTTCATTGATGTCAACATATCCTTGTAGCCATTGGTGTCAACTATATCCTATTTTGCTGTCTGTGTAGAAGACCAGATTGTTGAGGATATTGAGAAAATTAATGTAATCAATGCTTGTAGACCATATGACTATGTAGAGGATTGTCAGAGGTTGTTCCAGTTAAGAATTGAAATCCACATGAAGATTTGAAGACGTTATGGCCATCTGAGTAGAACTGGATTTTACAGTATTCAGAAGAGACAGTGTGACAGTAAGTTGGTCCGGATTGCTCCGCAGTAAAATATTTTGGTCTACGGATCTAAAGACATGTTTGGGAAGTCAATGTGTATCATCAACTCTAGTGGTTAGTGGTTTGGAGGTCCGCAAGCTAGCTTTCTACTTTGACAGTCATGGCAGATAGTGTTCTTGAGGTTCCAGAGGAAGATTCAAATGTTTCTGGTAATATGGTTTAGTGTGAATGTTATTGATGATTTCAATGTGCCTGTGGAGGTCTCTAGATCGTGTGGCTACTATGTTGGAGGTCCGCATTGAAGTTTGATCTTGTTGATTGAAGATTTCTTCTTTGAGGTTGATGTTCTTCCCAGTCTTGGCCGACCGAATGTTCCTAGCATGTTACAGATGCTTTAAGATAATTTTTATGAAGCATGGAGTGGTTGTAGAAGCAGATTCAAGTCTCAGTTGTGTTTGGCCAACAATGTGATGATCCGTGTCAAGTTTAGCCGACCTTGTTGATCATTCCAAGGTTGATGAAGCATATAAATACTTGTTGAAGAGTTGTTGCAAAGCATTGATGCAGAGGCATCCACACTATAACCTTACAATACAGCATGGATGTCTGCAGCCCATCATCATCATCATATTCATCCTCATCATCATCATATTTGACTTTACTATCAGCATCATCATCATATTTCACCTGCCGACCGATAACCTCCTGCAGACAAGCCTTCGCACTTTCGCCTATCAACAGCATCACCTTACTCGATTATCGGCAGCATCATCATATTCGGCAGCATCATCATGTTCGACCAGCGCGAACATCCTCCTGACGTCCACTGTTCACTTCAGCGACAACCTCCGCCTTCACTACCTTCAACATCATGATATTCGACACCTCCTTCGTCAGCAGGATATCAAATATCCGGTTGCTCCAAATATCCTGATGACGACCACTTCAGCACCTTCCTTTCGATGCTCCGATAGCCAACGACACAAGCAACAGCATCATGATATTCAACATCATGATAATCAACAGGATAACGAACATCCGGTTCTTCCCATTTATCCTGATGATGACAAACCTTAACTTCTCGCACCGTGCACTCGATGCTGACGTCACCCGATATCCTAATGACGTAGATCCTAATGACGATGATGTCACCTGCAGCTGCTCAATATCCTGCTGCTCCGAAATGTCCTGATGACGTATATCATGCTGATGATGACGTCATATCCTGCTGTTGGCCAAACTTAGTTTTTCCGGCCCGCGATCAACTTGATCAACCCGATCTTCAACCTGATGCCGATACGCTCCTCCTCGGCCCTCCTGATGATGATCACCCCGACGCACTTGTACTTCATGCACTCGAAAGCATCATGCTCTCCTCCACTTATCCGGATGACGATACTCCAACCGTCTGCAGGATATTCACCAAGATATCCTGATGATGCCGTCTCGACGAACTTTCAGCCTTAGCGAAATTTCACTTCGCCGATCCTCCAGGGATGACCCGATCCACTCTCAGGGTGATCTTCACACTTTGTCAGCTCAACCTAGCACATGCCCATGCTAGGGTCTTCAACACCTTTCAGTCACGATCCTGCACACCTGCATGCAAACAGAAAACAAACTACAACCTAACCTACTGTACATGACCATTCCACCGATCAGACGAATCAACCGGTGGAATGGATCAGTATGTCCATGGAACCACCAGATCTGCAAATCGATTAGACAATGGAATCCAACCAGAGAAAGAACACAAACAGGATCTCTTTATTGATTTCAAAGATGCAATTACAAATGATCAGTCTCTCTCTGCAATCTGACTTCTCAATGCGATACAATGCTATGATCGATGATATGTAATACCATCCGATCCTCATGCTTAAATAGATTTTCCTACGAGTACTACTAACCCGACTCCAAGCGGCTGGGAACTCTCCAGGCAGCTGGGAGATCCAACCGGACCCTACAGCATGACAGCTGTTCTAACAAACTTCCTAAAAATAGCAAAAGCATGGTCAGCATGACCTTATTACATGCATTTGGTCTTAACAGACCTGCTTGGAAACATAAACAAGACCTAAAACAAACTAACTGCCTTATCAAGACCAGCTGTCAGGTAGGTGCCTCTGCACCAAGCATCCTCGTGCAAATTAGATAAAATTTGAATAAAGGATTAGGAGTATAGCAGAGAAGAAAAGGAGTGAGAGCAGTACAATGTGAAGAAGAATTTGGGGCAAAGTAGAAGTTCTTGAGCATTCATTGAAACTGAATTAGGCATGAAGTAGATGTTATTTCTCAGTTAATTCTTTCTGTTCTAAATAAATTTTGTAGGCAGTGAGCCCCTTTTTTGAATAGTGATCTCTGGGCAGTGTGCTCGAAGGCATGTGCCTTCTATTTTTCTAAAGTACTTTTAACAGGGTACAAATCTTTGTGGGTTAACCCCACCGTGGTTTTTCCCTTAACCAAGTTTCCACATCAAAATCTTGGTGTCAAGTGTGATGATTATGTTTTTGCTCTTATGTTGTTGATCTATGGTTTAATGTTCACATCATTAATATAGTAGTAAGATAATAAAGTAGGTTAAAAAGTAGAAATTTTTTTATTGTGGGACAACTGATTCACCCCCCCTCTCAGTTGTTCGGTCTAATTCCAACATATTCCATATGTCAGAATCTATGATGAGTAGGAGCCAAGTTTGGAGATTCCTATGACAAGTGTCAGTGAGGATCTTTGTAGCACATTTCACAGTTGAGTATATTGTCTTTTCATTGATGTCAAAATGATGGTGTTTTTCATTGATGCCAAAATGGTAGTAACATCAGGAAATGGTCTTCATCAGTAAATGGTCTTCATCAGTGACATGGTCTTCATGGTAATGACATCAGTGACATGGTCTTCATGGTAATGATTTTAGTGATATGGTTTTCAGGTCAGTGATGTGGTCTTCAGTGAATAGTTTTTTCAGTTAAATGGTGTGGATATGTGACATGTCCTATGTCATGTCATATAATTATCAATTGAATAAAGAGAATGTTGTGACATATATGATATCTCATCTATACTCATTTGTAGTCAGCAGATGTGGTTAGGTTAAGAACTTGGAGAAAAGTTAAATCATATGGTGTAAAGATCAAATTGTCATATTTGTTTATTACATGGTATAAAACTTTACAAAATCCAAACCTAGAATGAAAAACCAAAAATCTAACTGTCATAGCACTTTTATTCTAATCGGCAGTTGACCGGTCGAGGAGGTCATCGGGTTTTAAATAACAACTTGAGGGTATGTGCCTCGTTGTTTTACCGGCCCCTTGTGTTAGGTGTTTGGTTGAGCGCCAGTGTAAACTTCAAATATGGGCACGAAAAAGCCGATCAATGGCTATGTTTTGAATAATGATTGGCGGGGGTGTCCTCATCGGATGGTGGAGGTTTAAATGGAGCCTCATTTAGCAGATTCTAAATTTGACGGTTTCTGTGTTAAGGAAAGGCAAGAAAATCATGTTTTTTGTTTCTATTCTAGTAAGACAGCGAAGCCCAAGAGATGTGGAGTATTGAAAGTTGAAGTTAGAAAGTTTGTTAAGATTTTTTGTTAGATCTGGAAGGTTTCCAACGATAGAGAAGATAAAAAGAATGTAATCTTCATTTTGGTGTTTTTAGTTTTTATTTTTTTAGAGAATGTGAGATGAATAAAATATGATGATTGGAAGTTGAACCAATTTTTGATTGATGGAAATTCTTTTGGTATATAGAGAGTTTTTGAATGGTAGGTGGAAGAAGTTGCAGATAAGAGATGATATTGAAGGTTGTAAGAAGTTTTTTTTTTTGGAGAATGGAATTTTTGTTTTGAAATGTATTTTTGCAGGAATGAAGAATCATTTTTTCAGGGAATTATGTTGAGATTTTGAAAGAATGTTGGTTTAATAAATGAATGGAGTCCTTCAATGATCATGATGGATTAATGTTTGTTCAGAGAAAGTGAAAGTGATGAAAGACAATAATTTCTCAGAGAGGGTAAATTGTTCAGTTTTGCACAGAGAGAAAGTTCAAGAAATGGTGAATTATTTTGAAATTGTTTTGCAGAGGTATGAAGTATTTTGAAGATCAAAATTGAATGATTGTAGATGTTGAAGACAGTTAAAGGTTGATTGCAAAGAATATATTTTGTTTGTCTTAAAAGGGAGAAATAAGGTTTTTGTTTTTATTGAAACAAGGAAATCCCCTGAGTTATATTTTTTCATTCAATGTTGATGTTGTAATGTCAGTGAGACAAGCAGAGAAGTACAATATGCCAGTGAGGCAAAATTGTAATGTCAGTGAGACAGTTGTAATATGAAATTTGTGTTAAGCCAGTGAGGCAGTTGAGTGGTTTTTATACCCCAGGAGGGTTTTCCACTCGGGAAATTTCTTGTGTCAAGTTTTGTGTTAATACTCTACATATTTTCTTTGTTCTATCTGAAGAATTCTATAATTGTGAAATTAAATTAAGAAAAGGAGTAAAAAGTGTTAAAATTGTTAACAACACTGATTCACCCCCCCTCTCAGTGTTGTGTCTATTCCTACAATCTTTGCATGAGGGAAAGGCATCTTTGGGCACCCAAGTTGGGCTATGACATGTTGTAATAAGAATATTCTATATTTAGCATTGTATGATAGATTCTCTTACAACATTAAAGGTTATTATCTTGGGAAAATCTATGACAATTGTAAGATGCATAAGAGCATCTGTCAGTCTATTTTTAGCATGGAGCGCTCCAATCTTGGAAAGTGATATCTGCCATGTATGACAGATGCAAGGGATGTATTTATAGCAAGGACAAGTTTCCTTTGATGCGAGATAATGGCCATGTGGCCAAGGTGGACGTCTATCACAAGGTGCTTCGAATATTTGCCTTGTATATATTGCATAGTTTGGAGTTGTAGTTGCATAGTGTTTTTACAGGTATTGTTATGCTGCTGGAATATCTCCATATTCGACATTTGAAGACTCTTGGAAGAACTTGCATTGAAAGTGTATTGTAAACGGTAACTATTTCAGATAATACATTGTGTAGGTTTTAGAGTGTGGGGTTTTTCACTTGAAAAGGTTTTCTCCACAATACATCTTGTGTCTACTTCTCTTTGTCTACATTCTTGTATTGTGTTTGTTGTTGTAATATCTCTGATATAAATTTCATAATGCTATAATTTTAAGGGTTAAAATGAATTTGCATACCTCTCCCCTCATTAGGTTAGTTTAGGAAGCGATTTCCGCACACCTAGCTTCCTTTCATAGATTATAGTAAATTGTAAAATATAAAATTTGTTTGATTTCAAGGGATGTCAGATCTCATGTGCATAGAATGTACAAATGATGACAATTATGTCATCTAGTTGTAGGATCTACCTGAAACAAAGATGATAAAAAGTACAATGAACAAGTAAGTATGCGTACAATTATTGCAAGTAAATAAATTAAAACTATAAATACATGAGTCGTACAACTATAAGTTAGGTGAGAAAATTAGATAAAATAAAGTTGCAAAATTATGGTAGAAATTCCTTACATTGAAGTGATGTGTAGCATATGAAAATCCAATATGAATGTCAAATGTTGAATGCACCGACTTAGTGACAATCATTCCAACTAGTTGTAGGAGAGCTGAAATACATTAAACTAAACCAAATCCGACAGTTATTATTAAAGTAAATTAAACTTACCTAATTTTTGAAACTTAGGTAGGAGATGGCTTAAGGAGAGTTAAGAGGATGGCTTAAGGGGAGATGGAATAAATAAGTATTTTGGTAAGGGTGCTCACTAGTACATCAATTACCTATAAATATGCTTAATCCTAAACTCACATTCTAAGTTACCCAATTAAACTAAATCGTAGTTACCTAACTTATGGAACATAGCTAGGGAATGACTTAAGGGTGTTGCACATGTGGTTGTGTGGTTGTCATTCATGTCAACACTCAGTATGGTTGTCACTAATGTGGTTGTGTGGTTTATGTCAACACTATGATTGGAGACTTATGATGTTGATGGTGTGTTAGCAGTGGTTGTTGATGTTCATGGTTAGTTGCTGATGTTCATGGTTGGATGTCATGCTTGCATTAATCTCAAGTAAGGTTGTGTTGAGCATGTTTGTGGTCAGCAGAGATGATTTCATGATGAAATATTAAGATGGGAATTAGAAGCATTAAGATGAATGATGATATATTAAGATGGGAATTAGAAGCTATGCTGAGAATGAGAAGATGTTGCTGATGACTTGTCGCATGTTGTATGATCCTTCCTGTTGTTCCTAAGGAACTATGTGTTGATATAAAAGGATTCTAGCCTCTGGATGTTGGTGAAGATTTCTACTATAGGAAGTTTCTTGGAAGACTTCTTGGTAAAATGCTTTGCATTCCTTCACATTTGAAGATATGGTCATGTGGTTGAGAAGTTAAGTTCAGTATGTTGTAAAGATGCTAAATCCAAAGTTTCAGATTATTTGCTCCTTTGCAGTGGAAGTTATAAGTGGCAGAGTTCTGGTCTATGCTTTGATAGAGTAAAGTAATGATGAAGGTTTGTTGGAATGATTTGTATTCCTTTGCAAGTGAAGATTTGTTCATGTGGTTTTGTGAACATGATCAGAGATGTTCAATGTAGGCTACTTTGCAGTTTTAGATATTTTGGAGGTTCACAAGTTCAATTTTCAAATGATAGAAGTGATACAGATGGTTTCAAATGCCTAATTGTTCTCACGACAAATGTTTGAGTAATTGTATTAGTGGAAGAGTATACAGATCAATTATATGAGTTTGTGTGGACATTCTACACATCTCAGAGTGTTTCAAGTTTGATGCGCATGCAAATCTTTCATGTTTCCAATACCACACAAAGTTTTCAAGTCAGTTTATGAAGAGTTGTTGCTATTGAAGTCATCTTGGGTATGTTGGTGATGTGCACCACAAATTTGTTGCTGTGTGGAGTTCAAGGAGTGTTTGGAGATGTTGTGTAGGTCCTTACGGCTCATCTAGAAGATGAAAAAGTAATGTCTAATCATTCATGAGTACTGGCAAGATTGCAAAGACTGATGTGCTACAAGCTTCATGTTTTCTAGTTTAAGGGTGACCTAATTCAAATTTGTGAAGTGTGCAAATGTTGTTACTTGAAGGATGATGCTATGAATAAATTTTAGGACTGGGATAAGCATGTGTTGGGGTCTGTAATGCATTCTTCTCTTCTTGGAGTAGTGTGTAGTTCATGTTAGAGCTTTCCCTCTACATGTTTCATGTTGTGTGATCTCTGGCTAACTTGTAAAATGTAATATTCTTGTTGTATTGACCGACTTGTAATGAAATCAATGTAATGTCATGTATATATTGTAAACCTAGTGGATCTAGGTGAGATATGATTGCAAAGATGATAATATGAGAGTGTAAAGAGCAGAATATGAATATGACATGCATTATGATGTGCGATTGAAGGAGAAAGAGCAGAAGTAATAAGGGTTGTCTTGATTCATCTTGAAGACATTTTTATGATAGGAGGGAAGTGAAGAGTGTGCATAATTGATCCAATCTTCAAAAGAGGAGTAAAGAGGTAGAATTGCAATCATCAAAGGTGTGAGCTTCAATGTCAGTTTTTAGGCAGTAGAAGGACTGTCATACTATAATCATTTCTAAGTTTATTCTCAGTTCAGGGAGTAGTTGCTTCCTTGGGTTGTAGCCCTAAAATAAAGTTTGGAAGGAGTTGTAGCTTCCTTTGGAGTTACCCTAAAGCAAAGTCTTTAGGGAGTAGTAGCTTCCTTGGGTTGTAGCCCTAAAACAAAGTCAACAGGGAGTAGTATCTTCTTGGGTTGTAGCTCTAAAACAAAGTTGTAATTTTTATAGTAGTGAGCTTCATATATTGTGAGTTAATCTTCATTGTGGTTTTTCCCCTTTTGGGGTTTTCCACGTATATCTGGTGTTATGTGTTGATGTGCATTGTGTTGATCTTTCATGTTTATGTTAATGTTGTAATGTTTAAGTTTTAATCTGCTCTAGAGGATTTGAAGTTTGTTTAGATATTGATTCACCCTCCTCTCAGTATCTTGGTGTGTTAAAAAATTGGTATCAGAGCCAAGTTACTCAGAAGAAGCTTAACCGCTTGAGGAAGGTCTGAGATGGATCATAATGGATCTCACAAGGAACCTATGTTTGATAGAACAAATTATTCCTTATGGTAAGCAAGAATGGAAACTTATTTATCTTCTCTAGGGTATGGTATTTGACAATCTGTCAAGAAGGGTTACACTGCTCCTGTTAGTGATCCTATAGATGCAAATGAGATTAAATTGTATGAGAACAATTCCAAGGCAAAGAGTGCTATCATGAGTGGGCTAGTTGATTCAGAACTTGTGAAGGTAGTGGGTTGTAAATTTGCTAAGGATGTTTGGGTAAAACTTGAGAGTATTTATGAAGGAGATAGTAGAGTGAAGCAAGCCAAGATGCAAATCTTCAAGAGAAAATTTGAGACCGTAGGGATGGAAAAAGATGAAGACATTGCTTGTTACATGCTTTGGGTGGATGAAATAGTTAATGGCATCAGAGGTCTTGGTGGAGAAGTGAAAGAAGATGAGATTGTGAAGAAGGTTCTGAGATCTCTTCCTAAATCTTACAGTCATAAGGTTTTTGCTGTTGAGAAAACTCAGGATTTGGATAAATATATAGTAGATCAATTGTTTGGCTCTCTCACAACCTTTGAAATGAGAGAATTTGATAATAGTTCTCCAAAGAAGGAAGCAACATTCAAAGCAAGTAAGAAGATAGAAGATGAAGCAACTGATCAAGATGATGACCTTGATGAGGTAGAGGCAAAATTTGTAAGAAGATTGAAGAAGGGCACATGCAAATACAAAGGTAAGTTACCTTTCAAATGTTTCAATTGTGGGAAAATTCGTCATTTGCTTCTAAATGTCCTTTTAAAGAGTCAAAAGGTAGTAACAAAAGAGAGAATCCCAAAAGAAGTCTGTATTCCATGGAGAAAAACTATTCTTTAGAAGATGAGGATCATGATGATTCAAATGATGAAACACTTTTCATGGCCTTGAGTGTTGGTGACAAAAAGGATGATATTAGAAAATGTGAAAACTCTGATACCTTGCAGGCTGACCAAAATAATGATAAATCAATGGTTGTATGGACTTCCTTTCATGCAAAAGAAGAAGCCAAGGCTTGGGTAATTGACAGTGGTTGCTCTAACCACATGATTGGTGACAAGGAGAAGTTTATCAGCCTTAAGAAGTGAAATGGTGGAGCTATTAAGTTTGGTGGTGATGAGTCAACACAAATATGTGGAAATGGTGCTATAGCTTTTGATGGGAAGAATAGGACTGAGGATGTCCTCTATTTCAAAGGGCTAAAACACAATCATCTCAGTGTCAGTCAGATGTGTAGTAAAGGATACAATCTTACCTTTCATGCCAAAGGTTGTGAAATCAGGAAGGCAGGGTCCAAAAAACTAGTTACAAAAGGTATCAAGTCATATGGAGATATTTATCATTTGAAGGAGGTAAATAGAAGAACATGCTTATTGGCTCAATCTAGTGAGAATTGGTTGTGGCACAAGCAAATGGGACACATCAACTTTGATAATATGATAAAGATCAGCTCTATTCATGTAGTGAGAGATATGCCTAAGATAACCAAGCTTGCAAACACATTATGCAAGGAATGTCATTTGGGAAAGTAGAAAAAGACAAATTTCAAGAGCAAGGAGTATTATTCTTCAATACCATTAGAACTGATTCACACTGACCTATGTGGCCCTACAAGAATAAAGAGTCAACAAGGTGAAAGGTATTTCATGTTTCTTATTGATGATTATTCTAGAATGACTTGGGTTACTTTATTAAGAGAAAAATTAGAAGCTTTTGATAAGTTTAAGATTTTCAAAGCAATAGTTGAGAATGAAATGGATGCTAAGATCAAATGTTTAAGATCTGATAGAGGAGGTGAGTTTACTTCAAATGAATTTGAAACGTTTTGTGAAGATCATGGCATTAGGAGATATTTGTCTGCTCCTAGGACCCCTCAACAGAATGGGGTATTAGAAAGAAAGAATAGGACTATGTAAGTGATGGCTAGGAAAATGTTGAAAGATGCAGGTATTGACATGTATTAGAATGAAGTAGTTCACATTGTTGTCTATTTGATTAACATAATACAACTAAGGGTCAATAGCACCAAGACCCTTTCTGAGCTATGGTATGGAGGACCTCCCACTGTCAGATACTTTAGGATCTTTGGTAGCAAATGCTATATCAGAAGAGATGAATAAGACCTCAAAAAGTTTGATTCAACAAGTGATGAAGGGATCTTTCTTGGTTACTCAACCAAAAGAAATGCCTATAGATGCTACAACAAGAGGTTGGGAAGGATGATTGAAAGCACAAATGTCAAGGTAGATGAAAACTTGTATCAGATCTCACAAGAACAAGAGGACTACGGATTTGATATATTTCCCTGCATTGAAGAAGAAGAAGAAGAGAAAGAAGAGAAGGAACAAGAAACTGAGCAGATCCCTAAGACTCCAGCAAAGTATGTTTAGTGAAACCATTCAATAGATCTGATCATTAGAGATAAGAATGAAGGTGTGCAAACTAGGAGAAGGTTTGCAAAGGTAAGTGAGAAAGTGAGTTTGTGTTTATTATCAAAGTTAGAGTCCAAAACTTTTGTTGATGTTAGCAAAGATGATGGATGGATGAAAGCAATGGAAGAAGAATTGAATCAGATAGAGAAGAATCTAACATGGGAATTGGTTCCCAGACTAGCCAATAAGAATGTTATAGAAACAAAGTGGGTGTTCTGAAACAAACTGAATGAAAATGGTGAAGTTATAAGGAATGAAGCAAGATTGGTGTGTAAGGGCTATTCCCAATTTGAAGGCATTGATTTTGAGGAGACTTTTGCTTCGGTATCCAGGATGGAGGCAATCGAGATGTTTCTTTCTCTTGCTGCTCACAAGAACTTCAAGGTTTATCAGATGGATGTCAAGTCAACATTCTTGAATGGTGATCTAGAGGAAGAGGTCTACATAGAGAAATTGGATGGTTTCTAGTTATTAGAAGATCTGGACATGGTGTATAGACTCAAGAAAGCTTTGTATGGTCTCAAGCAAGCACCTAGAGCTTGGTATGATAGACTGGATAAGTACCTACTTTAGCAAGGCTTCAAGAAAGGTACCATAGGTAGTAATCTTTACATTAAGGAAAAATGAGACATGATTTTGATAGTTGTAGTATATGTTGATGACATTATCTTTGGTGGAGATGATGATAGGTGTAAGAGGTTTGTAGAAGAGATGAAGAAAGAGTTTGAGATGTCTATGATTGGTGAGATGTCTTTCTTCCTTAGGTTTCAAATTACTCAGCTAGATGATGGTATCTTTATTTCTCAGGCTAAGTATGTTAGAGAGATGTTGAAGAAGTTTGGTATGGAGAATTCCAAAATAGTGAGTACTCCTATGGTCATTGGTTGTCTCTTAAGCAAGAATGATGAGTCACCAGAGGTTGATCAAACTCTCTATAGATCTATGATTGGAGGATTGTTGTACTTGACTACTTCTAGACATGATATTATGCATGTAGTATGTGTGATTGCTAGATATCAATCTAATCCTAAGAAAACACATGAGAAGGTAGTGAAAAGAACATTTAGATACTTGAAGGGAACTCCAGATTATGTCTTATCATATCCTAGAGGTAATGACTTTGATCTAAGTGCTTACACTGATGCTGATTGGGCTGGTTGTGTTGATGATAGAAGAAGTACAAGTGGTGGTGCATTCTTCTTAGGAAGCAGATTGATTTCATGGTAGAGTAAGAAACAAGATTCAATATCTATATCAACTTTAGAGGTAGAGTATATTGCAGAAACATCCTATTGTACATAAGTGTTGTGGACAAAGCAAACATTGAAGGATATCAAGGTATTGTATGATGAGTCTATTCCTATCTTGTGTGAAAATACTAGTGCTATCAATATTTCTAAGAATCCAGTGATGCATTCTAGAGCCAAGCATATATCAATAAGGTATCACTTCTTGAGAGAGAAGGTTGTAGACAAGGAAGTGAAGCTAGATTATTTTCGAACAAAGGATCAAATTGTAGACATTTTCACAAAGGCTCTTCTTGCTAGATGCATAGTGGTGCATCTATCCAGGGGGAGTAATTCAGGCTGTATCTTTTTCCTGGACTAATGGAGACTACCTCCAGGGGGAGCAAGTAGTGGTTGTTGCTAACAAAGGGAGAAGGTTGAAAATGAGTGTTTGTAACCTATGGAGGAGAAGAAGCTGCCCTTTGTCCTTGATGTCAAAGGGAGAGAATGAGCAGATGTGTGTTACCATCAATGCCAAAGGGGGAGATTGTTGCACATGTGGTTGTGTGGTTGTCATTGATGTCAACACTCAGTATGGTTATCACTAATGTGGTTGTGTGGTTGATGTCAACACTATGATTGGAGACTTAGTATTTTGATGTTGTGCTAGAAGGGGTTGTTGATGTTCATGGTTGGATGTCATGCCTGAATTAATGTCAAATAAAGTTGTATTGAGCATGTTTATGGTCAACAAAGATGATTTCATGATGAAATATTAAGATGGGAATTAGAAGCATTAAGATGAATGATGATATATTAAGATGGTAATTAGAAGCTATGCAGAGGATGAGAAGATGTTGCTGATGACCTATATGATGTTGTATGATCCTTCCTATTGTTTTTAAGGAATTATGTGTTGATATAAGAAGATTCTGGCCTTCAGATGTTGGTGAAGATTTCTGCTACAGGAAGTTGTTTGGAAGATTGCTTGGTAAAATGCTCTACATTCCTTCGCATTTGAAGATATGGTCATGAGGTTACGAAGTTAAGTTTAGTATGCTATAAATATACTAAATCCAAAGTTTCAGATCATTTTCTCCTCCGCAGTGGAAGTTATAAGTGACAAAGTTCCAATCTATGCTCTGGTAAAGTAAAGTAATTATGAAGGTCTGCTAGAATGCTCCGCATTCCTCCGTAAGAGAAGATCTTCTCATGCGATTTTGTGGACATGATCAAAGATGCTCAATGCATGCTACTTTGTAGTTTCAAATGTTTTTGAGGTCCACAAGTTTAGTTTTCAAATGACATAGGTGATACAGATGGTTCCAGCTGCCTAATTGTTATCAGGACATATGTTTGAGTACTTGCGCCAGTAGAAGAGTATACAGATCAGTTATATGAGTTTGTGTGGACATTCTACATGTTTTAGAGTGTTTTAGGTTTGATGCACATGCAAATCTTTCATGTTTCTAGTACCACACAAAGTTTTCAAGTCAGTTTGTGAAGAGTTGTTGCTGTTGAAGTCATCTTGGGTATGTTGGTGATGTGCACCACAAAGTTGTTGCTATGTGGAGTTCAAGGAGTGTTTGGAGATGTTGTGTAGGTCCCGCTGACTCATCTAGAAGAAGAAAAAGTAATGTCTAATCATTCATGAGTACTTCCAAGATTATGAAGACTGATGTGCTACAAGCTTCATGTTTTCTTGCTTAAGGGTGACCTAATTAAAATCTGTGAAGGTACGGATGTTATTCCTTGAAGGATGATGCTATGAAGAATGTTTAGGACCAGGCTAAGCATGTGTTGGGGTCTGGAAGGCATGATTCTCTTCTTGGAGTAGGGTGTAGTGTTGCAAATAGGTGTCCAAGTGGTGTTATCATTGATGTCAACATATCCTTATTGCCATTGATGTCAACTGTATCCTATTTTATTGACTGGTTAGAAGACTGAAATGTTGAGGATATTGAGAAAATTAATGAAGATCTAAGTATGCGGACCATATGGCTATGTAGAGGATTGTCTGAGGTAGCTCCAGCTAAGATTTGAGAGGTCCGCGTAAATATTTGAAGAAGTTATGGCCATCTAAGTTGAACTAGGTTTTACAGTGTTTAGAAGAGACAGAGTGATAGGAAATTGGTTTGGATTGCTCTGCAAATAAAATACTATCTTTTGTGGATCTAGAGACATGTTGGGGAAGTCAGTGTGTGTCATCAACTCAAGTAGTTCATGGTTTGGAGGTCCGCAAGCAATCTTTCTAGTGTGACAGTCATGGCAGATAGTGTTCTTAAGGTACCAGATGAGGATGCAAGTGATTCTGTTGATTTGGAGTAGTGCAGATGTTATTGCTGAATTCAATGTGCTTGTGGAGGTCTCTGGATCATGTGCTTGCTATGTTGGAGGTCCGCATTGAAGATTGAGCTCATTGTTGAAGATTTCTTCCTTGGTGTTGCTGTTCTTCCCAGTCTTGGCCAACCAGATGATTCTAGTGTGTTGCACATGTCTAAGAGCAATTCTATGGAGCATGGCATGTTGATCAAGGAAGATTTGAGTCCCAATTATGTTTGTTTGATAGCTTAGTGATTCACATTGAGTCAAATACTTGTAGTGCTAACCTTGATGTTTATTCTAAGGTTGATGAAGCATATAAAGGCATGTAGTTGAGTTGTTGAAAATCATCCTTGTGTGAAAATGATAAAATCTTAAGAAAGGTTCAGTAGCAGAGCAGAGAAGAGGAGCAAAAGAACAAGAGCAGTAAAGGATGAAGAGATAGTGAAGAAGTGTTTTGGGGGTAGAGCAAAAGTTTTTGGAGCTTTCAATGAGACTGAACCAGGCATGTTGAAGATGCTATTTCTCAGTTAAATCTTTCTATACTAAACATAAATTTTTGTAGGCAGTGAGCCTCTTTGAGCAGTGAGCTCTAGGTAGTGTGCCTGAAGGCAAGTGCCTTCCCATTTCTTTCAAGTACTTTTAATAGGGTATGAATCTTATGGGTTAACCCCCACTGTGGTTTTCCCTTAACTGAGTTTCCACGTTAAAAATCTTGGTATCAAGTGTGTTCATTATGTTTTTGCTCATGTGTTATTGATTCATGCTTTAATGTTTATATCGTTAATCTGTTTATAAGTTTGAAAGAAGATTAAAATCATAAAAGGTTAAATTGGTGGGACAACTGATTCACCGCCCCTCTCAGTTGTCTGGCCTAATTACAACAATTGGTATCAAAGCTGGTTCCTCTAAAAGAAGCTTGACCACTTGAGGAGATCCAAGATGTCGAATTACAAGAAGGAAAGTTCAAGATTTGATGGAACAAATTACTCACTTTGGAAGGTGCGCATGTAGTGTCATTTGGAATGTATGGGTGATGCCTTTTGGTTGATAACTAAGTATGGGTATAAGATTCTGAAGAATGGTCCTTCAACTATAGACGAACTCAAGGAAGCTGAATACAATATTCAAGCTAAAGAAGCATTGTTGATTGCCCTAAATGATACATAAATGACAAATGTCTTGGAATTCAAAACTGCTCATGAAATCTGG
Source organism: Cunninghamia lanceolata (assembly GCA_027924645.1). Lineage (NCBI taxonomy): Eukaryota > Viridiplantae > Streptophyta > Pinopsida > Cupressales > Cupressaceae > Cunninghamia > Cunninghamia lanceolata. The sequence continues at coordinate 4,667,451 of BSBN01000704.1, read as the reverse complement.
AACAAGTTGGAAACTCTGTATGAAGGTGATAAACATGTCAAATGTGCCAAGCTACAGAGCCTGAAGGGTAAATATGAAAGGTTGATGATGAGTGAAGATGAAAACATTACTTCCTACGTGCAGAAGGTAAATGAACTTGTGACTGGTAATAGGAGTGCTGGTGGAGTATTGGATGAATCAGATATTGTTGCCAAAGTACTCAGATCCTTAACTTTGGCATACAAGCATAAAGTTGCTGCCATTGAAGAGATTAGGACTGTGACAACTGTTACAAGGGATTAGTTGGTTGGTAAGCTTTCAACATTTGAAATGAGTAAGTTTGGTGATTCTCTTCCCAAGTCTAAATCTACATTTAAATCCAGTATTCATGGAAAATAAAGATATGATCCGAGTGAAAGCTCTTCAACTAGATCAAACAGATTCGACAAGACAAGGAAGGATCTTAAAGATGATGAAACTAAATTCAATGAAATTGAAGTCCTTTTTGCCAAAAGATTACCAAGAGGATCCAATAAGTATGAAGGAAAGTTGCCATTCAAATGTTTTTCTTGTAATAAGATTTGTCATTTTGCCTCAAGGTGTCTGGAGAGGGGTTTAAAGACAAACCCTAATAGACCTAGAGCTCAGAAGAAATGCTACTATGTCCAAGAAGCTGGTGAAGAAGGAGTCACAGATGATGAATCTGATCATGGAGGTTCCACTAAAAGTGATTGGGTGTTCATTGCTATCAAAGAAGAAGATCCGATGCCTACTAAATTTGCTAGCTGTGCAAATGTGGAAAGTGCCTTGGCTGCTCAGGTTGTAGAAAAGATGAATGGGTAATTGATAGTGGATGTTCTCATCATATGACTGGTGATAAAAGTAAGTTTGTAAGATTTGAAAAATATGAAGGTGGAATTGTGAAATTTGGAGACAACTTAGCTGCTGAAATCCATGGCAGAGGATCCATCTCTTTTGATGGTAAGAATAACACTAATGATGTTCTGTATGTGGGAGGATTGAAACATAATCTTCTTAGTGTTGGACAATTGGTTGACAAGGGTTATGATCTCTGATTCAAGGATGGAAAATCTAGAATCTTGGAAAGCTCTAGAACTAAAATTGCATCTGGTACTCAAACTAGAGGTAACATCTTTCATTTAAGTAGTTCTGGCAAAAGTTGTTTGATTGCTCAAATTGATCAGAGTTGGTTATGGCATAGGAGAATGTGTCATGTGAATTTTGATAACATTATCAAGATAAGTTCTACTCAGGCTGTAAGAGATCTTCCAAAACTTATGAAACCTGCTGATAGCATGTGTAGAGAATGTCAATTGGGTAAACAGAACAAAACTTCATTCAAGAGTAAAGAACAATTTTCAAGTGGACAGCTGGAACTTGTGCATACTGATCTATGTGGCCCTGCTAGAATTAGGAGTGTGCAAGGAGACAAATATTTTATGTTGCTGATTGATGATTACTCCCGGATGATGTGGGTAACCTTCTGGAAAGAAAAATCAGAAGCTCTTGACAAGTTCAAGGTGTTCAAGGTTATGGTGGAAAATGAGATTGGTGAGAAAATAAAGTGTCTGAGATCCGACAGAGGTGGAGAGTTTACCTCTAGTGAGTTTGATACATTCTATGAAAAGCATGGAATAAAAAGATAGTTATCTACTCCTAGGACTCCTCAATAGAATGGAGTTGTGGAAAGAAAGAACTAGACCATTCAAGAAGCTGCCAGGACCATGATGATGGAAGCAAATGTTCTACAAGTCTATTGGAGAGAAGCTGTGATTATTTCTGTCTATATTCTTAACCGGGTATAGATCAAAGGCAATTCTGGTAAGACACCTTATGAATTATGGTTTGGTCATCCTCCTACTATGAAATATTTTAGAGTTTTTGGTAGTAAATGCTATATCAAAAGAGATGAGGATCTAGGGAAGTTTGATACAAGAAGTGATGAAGGATTATTTCTGGGTTACTCTACTCAAAGCAAGGCACACTGATGCTTTAACAAGAGATTGAAAAAGATTGTTGAAAGTGCTAATGTCAGAGTTGATGAGAGCAAAGAGAGATCTTTCAAGTCTTGCGGCTATGATTCATATGATCAAGATGAAATTCAAAATCAAGGAAGGCAAGTTCAAACTTAGACTCAGATCCAGATTGATCCATAATATCCAGTAACTCAAGAAGTTAGTGCATATGTTGAGGAACAAGCTCAAGAATTAGAAGTTCAAACAAATCCCAAAAATATGAGGTATGTAAGGTTGAATCATTCTGAAGATCAGATCATAGGAGATAGAAACAAAGGTGTTCAAACTAGAAGAAGAATTGCTGAAGATTAAGAGGAAATTTGTCTGATTCCAAAGATTGAACCAAAATCAGTAGGTGAAGCTTGCAATGATGAATATTGGGTAAAAGCAATGGAAGAAGAATGAATGCAAATTGAAAAGAATCACACTTGGGATCTTATTCCTAGACTTGAAGAAAAAAATGTGATTGGCACTAAATGTGTCTTCCAAAATAAACTAAATGAGGATGGTGAAGTTGTGAGAAACAAAGCAAGGTTGGTGTGTAAAGTATACTCTCAAGTGGAAGGAATTGATTTTGAAGAGACTTTTGCTCAAGTGGTGAGAATAGAAGCAGTCAGATTATTTCTTGCATTTGTTGCTCATAAATATTTCAAGGTTTATCAAATGGATGTCAAGTTAGCATTCCTGAATGGAGAATTGGATGAAGAAGTCTACATTGAGCAACCAGAAGGATTCTAGTTATTTGATCAAGGAGATATGGTTTGCAGATTGAGAAAAGCATTGTATGGACTCAAACAAGCCCCAAGATCCTAGTATGCAAGACTAGATAAGTATCTGCTAAAATTGGGTTTTAGCAAAGGTACAACAGATAGTAATCTTTATATCAAAATTGATCATGAACACATCTTGATTGTTGAAGTATTTGTTGATGATATCATTTTTGGTGGAAATGAGAGTATGTGCAAAACATTTGCTGATTAGATGAAAAGTGAATTTGAAATGTCAATGTTTGGAGAAATAAATTTCTTCTTAGGTCTACAAATCAGTTAGTTAGATTAAGGTACCTTCATATCTCAGTCTAAGTATGTGAGAGAATTGTTAAAAAAGTTTGGAATGGAAGATTCAAAACTAGTGAGTACACCTATGGTAACTGAATGCAAGTTGAGTAAAGATGATGACTCCCCTAAGGCAAATTAGAAAAAGTATAGATCAATGATTAGAGGACTACTATATCTGACTCAAACTAGACCTGATATCATGAATGTAGTCGGACTTGTTGCTAGATTTCAAGTTGATCCTAGAGAATCCCATGTTGTAGTAGTCAAAAGAATTTTTAGATATCTCAAAGGGACACTTTATTATGGCTTATGGTATCCAAAGGATAATAACTTCACTCTTCATGCATACATAGATGCTGATTGGGCAGGAGATGTGGATGAAAAGAAAAGTACTAGTGGTGGTGCATTCTTCTTGGGAAGGAGATTGGTCTTTTCGATGAGCAAAAAGAAAGAGGCAATATCTCTATCTACTACCGAGGCAGAGTCTATAGAAGCAACAAATAATTGTACTCAAGTTCTGTGGATGAAGCAAATGTTGAAAGACATCAGAATTGTGTTTGAGGAGCCTGTTACAATCTTCTGTGATAATTCAAGTGCAATAAGCATCTCAAAGAATCTGGTGTTACATTCAAAGATAAAGCATATATCAATCAAGTTTCACTTCTTGAGAGAGAAGGTTAATGAGAATGAACTCAGATTGGAGTTTGTTTCTTCAAAGGATCAAGTTGCAGATATTTTCACTAAGCCTTTACCCAAGGATACTTTTGAGTATCTCACAGAGAAGTTAGGGGTTATTACCCCTTTTGATCAGAACTAAGATGCACCAGGGTGCATCAGTCTGATGGAATTCACAGTCATATCTTGTGATCCAGATTGATGTTAAGGAGATACTACTTAGGGGGAGTAGTCAGTATGCAAATTTTGGAGATCAGTCTGAAACAAAAAGGGGGAGAAAAGGTTGAAAATATGTACCCTTTTCCATTGATGTCAAAGGGAGAGAGAAGTCATGTGAAAAACTAGTTGTTGGTAAAAAGGGAACTGTAAAGAAAAATGGCCGTAGGTGTGATAAGAGAAAGAGGGAGAAGTTCTTGTCTTGATGGTTAAATCAGTTTTTCACATCATATGTTGCCATCAATGACAAAGGGGGAGATTGTTGCAAATAGGTGTTGTCATTGATGTCAACATATCCTTGTTGCCATTGATGTCAACTGTATCCTATTTTATTGACTGGTTAGAAGACTGAAATGTTGAGGATATTGAGAAAATTAATGAAGATCTAAGTACATGGACCATATGGCTATGTAGAGGATTATCTGAGGTAGCTCCAACTAAGATTTAAGAGGTCCACATAAAGATTTGAAGAATTTATGGCCATCTGAGTTGAACTAGGTTTTGCAGTGTTCAGAAGAGACAAAGTGATAGGAAATTGGTCTGGATTGCTCTGCAAATGAAATACTATGTTCTGTGGATCTAAAGACATGTTGGGGAAGCTAGTGTGTATCATCAACTCAAGTAGTTCATGGTTTGGAGGTTTGCAAGTAATCTTTCTAGTGTGACAGTCATGGTAGATAGTGTTCTTAAGATATGAGATGAAGATGCAAGTGATTCTATTGATTTGGCGTAGTGCAGATGTTATTGCTGAATTCAATGTGCTTGTGGAGGTCTCTAGATCGTGTGCCTGTTGTGTTGGAGGTCCGCATTGAAGATTGACCTTGTTGTTGAAGATTTCTTCCTTGGTGTTGCTGTTCTTCCTATCTTAGCCGACCGGATGATTCTAGCGTGTTGCAGACGATTCAAGAGCAATTCTATGGAGCATGACGTGTTGATCAAGGAAAATTTAAGTCCCAGTTATGTTTGGCCAACAACTTAGTGATTCACATTAAGTCAAATACTTGTAGTGCTAACCTTGATGTTTATTCCAAGGTTGATGAAGCATATAAAGGCATGTAGTTGAGTTGTTGAAAATCATCCTTGTGCAAAAATGGTAAAATCCTAAGAAAGGTTCAGTAGTAGAGCAAAGAAGAGGAGGAGCAAAAGAACAATAGAAGTAAAGGATGAAGAGATAGTGAAGAAGTGTTTTGGGGGCAGAGCAGAAGTTTTGTGAGCTTTCAATGAGACTGAACCAGGCATGTTGAAGATGCTATTTCTCAGTTAAATCTTTCTGTACTAAACATAAATTTTTGTAGGCAGTGGGCCTCTTTGAGTAGTGAACTCTGGGCAGTGTGCCCAAAGGCAAGTGCCTTCCCATTTCTTTCAAGTACTTTTAATAGGGTATGAATCTTGTGGGTTAACCCCCACCATGGTTTTCCCTCAACCAGGTTTCCATGTTAAAAATCTTGGTGTCAAGTGTGTTCATTGTGTTTCTGTTCATGTTATTGATTCATGCTTTAATGTTTATATCATTAATCTATTTATAAGTTGTGAAAGAAGATTAAAATAAAAAAAAGGTTAAAATGGTGGGACAACTAATTCACCCCCCCTCTTAGTTGTCCGGCCTAATTCCAACATGTAGTTCATGTTAGAACTTGCCCTCTACATGTTTTAGGTTGTGTGATCTTTGTCTGACTTGTAAAATGTAATATTCTTGTTGTATTGGATGACTTGTAATGAAATCAATGTAATGTCATGTATATATTGTAAATCTAGTTGATCTAGGTGAGATATGATTGCGAAGATGATAATATGAGAGTGTAAAGAGCAGAATATGAATATGACATGCATTATGATGTGCGACTGAAGGAGAAAGAGTAGAAGTAATAAGGGTTGTTCTGATTCATCTTGAAGACATTTTTGTGATAGGAGGGAAGTGAAGAGTGTTCCTAATTGATCTAATCATCAAAAGAGTAGTGAAGAAGTAGAATTGCAATCATCAAATGTGTGAGCTTCAATGTCAATTTTTAGGTAGTAGAAGGGTTGTCATATTGTAATCATTTCTAAGTTTATTCTCAGTTCAAGGAGTAGTTGCTTCTGTGGGTTGTGGCCCTAAAACAAAGTTTGTAGGGAATTGTAGCTTCCTTGGGAGTGACCCTAGAACAAAGTCTTCAGGGAGTTGTACCTTCCTTGGATTGTAGCTCTAAAACAAAGTCAACAGGGAGTAGTAGTTTCCTTGGGTTGTAGCCCTAAAACAAAGTCAACAGGGAGTAGTAGCTTCCTTGGGTTGTAGCCCTAAAACAAAGTTGTAATTTTTATAGTAGTGAGCTTCATATATTGTGAGTTAATCCTCACCGTGGTTTTTCCCCTTTTGGGGGTTTCGACGTATATTTGGTGTTATGTGTTGATGTGCATTGTGTCGATCTTTCATGTTTATGTTAATGCTGTAATGTTTAAGTTTTAATTTGCTCTGAAGGATTTGAAGTTTGCTTGGATACTGATTCACCCCCCTCTCAGTGTTTTTGTGTGTGCAATAAAGGGGATTTATGAGGATGGAGTAAGGGGAGATGAAATAAACTAGTATTTTGGTAAGGGTATGCTAACTTATATCAATTGAATATATTAAATATACTTAATCCTAAACTCGCATTCTAAACCCAATTCGTTGAAGTTATTAAACTAAATTGTACTTACCTAACTTATGGAACATAGCTAGGGGATGGCTTAAGTGGAGTTAATAGAATGATCAATGGGAGATGCAATCAATTGAATATCAATCATATTAATCCTAAACTCACATCCTAGACCAAATTCTAAAGCTATTAAACTAAATTGTAATTACTTAATTTATGAAACATAGCTAGGGGATGGCGTAAGGGGAGTTAAGTGGATGGCTTAAGGGGACCTGAAATCACTTAATAATTTGGTTAGAGCATGAAAGTAAATCAATTAGTTCTATCAAGTAAATATGTATACAACTATACATTAGTTAAAAAATAAAGATTAAAAGTTTAAAAATTTCCACATACCTACTAACCATTTTAAAAATTACTCCATTGTACCATCTGCATCCTCTCTCTTTTGTAATGCATCTATGATTGCCTCATGCTCTTCCATAGAAAGTGTCCATAACTCTTTTGTGAAAGGTATCTTTTTATATCTCACTAATTGTATATTTGTTGCCACAACTAGATGCAAGTAGTGAAAACTTTTCTTATGTCTTTCATAATCTTCAAATGCAGGTAACCATTCCTCCTTATCAGATATTTATGTATACAAGTGCCAACAACAACAATAGAACCTATTGGATACTTGAAGTTATCATCATCTACTCTAGGCTGTAACAACTTGTGTTTTGCCTCAACACATTGATCCAATGAATACTCTGTTTCCTCTTCATTACCCTCAAGTGCAACAACATACACATGTCCTTCAAAAAACTTTCAAATTCAATAAAGTAGGACACATGATATAGAAGTCATAAATATATATGCATGTATAGAATTTTATAGTTTAAAAAAACATGTAATAAAACTAAATATTGAATTAATGTACCTTCTTGTACAAGGTCTGAAATGATCATAGTCATCTGATACTTACAACTGGTTATCCTCTTCAAATGTTGTCTCATGTTGATCATGTGTTTGTAGAGGTGTTAGGGATCTTTGTTTCCATCCTTCAACCCAATTATCTATATTTTCACATGCTACCCTCTCACCTCCGATACAAAACTAACAAAAACGTGCAAGCTCCCTAGTCCATATAGTCCGTGTGCTTGAATCTAAACTCTTAAATGAATGACATTTTGTTCATCCACTACTTGTATCACAACCATATCAGGGAGGAATGTTTTCTTCTTCAACCAACCAAAAAAACTGTTGAACTTTAGAGTTTTCACTTGATTCTGTAGTCAATTTTGTATTACACCAATCTGCAATTGCACGTGCATCTTTAAACTTTGTTGCATCATCAAATTTTAGTTGCTCCCTAGCAAGATCCCTTTTCACACATTCTCCAGCTCCATCATGTTCTCCTTTACCATGTCTAGCTTCAAAGAAACTCCACATATGTTGGATATTACTTTCTTTATGGGTCCTACATAACCAATAAAACATTCAAGCATTTTTGAATTGTCCTGTACAATTGCGTAACCATATGATATGTTGCATCATCTGGATTTCTCTTTCTTTTAAGTTGTCATTAAATACTTTGAAACAATATTGAACAAAATCTGATGAATGTAATAGATTATTAGTCACATAGAAATGGTACTCCCTCAAATTTTTCCTATCATCTTCTATACTGTCAACTGTATGTCTGTATACAATATGAACAAAGATGGCCACTTGTATTGAGTTATAATATTGAGACTGAATCTCCTCTTGTGGAGCAAGGGTATAGTTTTCTGCAAAGTCAACCGTTGAAAGTATAGTTCCAATTAGAAATGTATTTTTACATCTGTGAAATTGTTCATCAAGCCACCAAGCATATTGAGAGTGTTTCACATATTTATACACAATCTTATTCTTGAACTCTATGATGAATGCATGTACACTACTTTGTTTTGTGACTATCTCACAACACTTTTTAGTTTTTCCATCATTTAATGGATATTGAACATTGTCAAACCTATTCACATCCACTAATTATTGTCCAAAATCATGTGAACTATTTTCATGCATGCATTCTCCTAACAATGAAAGGTTACCACACCTATTGCATTGTCCAAAAACACACAGTTTAAAAAAAATTGCCCATCAGGTGTTTCACAAAGTAAACTTGTTATAAACTCCTTAATTGTTGTAGGTGACATATTAATACCACATTCATGCATAATTTGGTTAGTATGCAAAGTAAAATGTATACCTCAAAAAACATCATAATAATAATGAAATTGCACATGAGTTTTGTAACAACAAGAGATTCATTGCTTATTAATATTGACATACCAAGGTTTACATTTCTGAAATGATCTTTGACTTATGCTAAAATTTTCTATAACTGAATCATCTAGAAATTTTCTATATAATTCTATTTGAGTCATGTCTAAAATATGTTTTGGATGAGGATCATGATTTTTGACCACACCCTTAAGTTCAAAACATCGTTAGCATTTGATGAAACCCTTGTATTATCATGCCAAAATTTTTCAATCAAAGACCTAATTTCATTATTTAATTTCATGTCAGACCTTGGTAGTCTACCACTAAAAGTCCAACATTGGTTAATTGGACCATCTTAAATACTTACTCATCTATTTTCCACTCTTCTCAAAATTTTAGCATGCACATTTAAATATCCACCTGTCTTACTTATCATTCTTTTTCTCACAACTGATTTATTGACCAAAGTAGTTGTTATTGCTTGACGTGTTGCATTCATATCCTTAGATCGACTTGCTTTTCCAATAGAACCAATAGCATTAGCAACTCTAGACATAACTTGTTCCATTGATTCATCCAACTTTTTGGGTTTTAAAAATATGAGTAATTTTTTCATTACTTTTCACATTTTTGACATTCTCATCAATTGCAATATAAGTTAACATTGAAATCCAAGAGTTTTTCTATAAAAAATAGTTTATACAATCTATTTGCATGGGTTTGAATTTATCTCCAAGATATATTACTACAAATATTATTCAAAACATTACTTTCAATAAAAAAAAACATTTTTATTTTCACTCATACAAGGGTTTTCATTTTTATATTTTATTGTCTTATTTGTAATATAATAATTTATCTCAACAATGTTATATCCAACTTCCCTTAAATAATTAATCTCGTCATCATTCAAGGGATTTAAAGACACACCTGGATTTGTTTCTATATTTGCATTTTTCACATTCTTGAACTCTTCTACATTTGCATATTCTACATTCACTTCATCCATATTGGTCTTTTCAATGTTCTCCTCTTCAATAGTCATTGAATTGGATGATACATCATTCTTCATTTTTTGAAACCTCTCTCTCCTATCTCTTTGTTGTTTTCCCTCTTTCTCTCGATGTGCTTTAATTTCTTCAAGTGTCATGATCTTCCTCTTCTTTTTTTGTTGACATTTATTTGATCCCATGATTACCAAAATGTGATGCAGCAACATCTGGGTGGACTGACGATCAACATCAACAAAAAAAAATTAGGTTTACTTTTTGGTTTTGGGTTTGTTTTTGGTCATGTTTGGCATTTTTCAGCTTTGGGAACACTTCTTCTTTTAATTAACAAGAATTGAGTTTCTGTTAGGTGGTAGTTTCGGCACACAACGTGTTGATTTCATGAAAACAATTGTTTTGGGAGATCCAAGAGGTTTGGTGACGAATCCTTTGACAAGCGTGTTCTTGAATATATTTTTCCAAATGTGAAAAAATAATTGAAGGCATATCTTTCACCATTTGGGATATTTTAATGCTAGAAGTTTACACTAGCAGCTTTACGGAAAGTTTAAAATCTCATGATTTTGGAAGTTTGGATCAAAATCCTTTTGTAGGGACCATGGGATGTTATTTCAAGTGTACTCACTACTTTTTAGGTGAAACAAAGAACTTTGAGTTTTTCTACCTATCAACATCTGATTTTGCATATCATGTTGCAGTTGTACAATTGGATTCCTTCAATAGTTGAGTACCTTCAAATATGCAGTGGCATCCTTTAGTAGAGTCTAGAACATTTTGGAGATGAATTTTAGATCTTGGCATGCAATACGCCAAAAAAATTCCACATAAGAGTACATTCAATGCCATTCCTCCAAGTTTTGTGATAAAGGATTTTGAGACACTTTTATCCTCAGCAACTATCACTGTAGATGAAGAAAGAGGAGACCTTTGTTGATGAAAAAAGGATGAGGGATGGAGCTTGGAATATCTTAATTATATTTGTGTTTGTAATGCCTACCCATGAAAAATATCAATAAATAACAATAATAAATAAATTTAGAAGAAATATTGAAAGAAATATGATGACAGGAGGAATTTCACTTACTCTAACATAATAAACTTCCTATTAAACATAATTTTTTTTATCATTCTTAGTAAATGAAAATTTAAGATATAAACATTTCTTATACAATTATACACATTACAATAAATGTCATATGATCATCCATTCACAAAGTGGGAAAATACTTTCTTGGCTCCAGTACCCTGCACGGTTAACAGATTTGAAATTGTACAAATAAATGTATCAATTACAATGTGTATACATAATAGATATCAATTGCATAAGATGAAAAGACTATAGGCCCTAAGGAATAGACCTAATGTCTCAATGGATCATGATGGCCTTGCCTACATACGCGTAGCACAGAGACTTCGTAGTTCAAAGAAACTAGTCTTGCAACCATAAGGTTGACTTAGATACAATAACTCATAAGGAATCTAGTTCTTCACATAATATTTTCTAGAGTATCATTCAAGTTATAGAGAGTACACACAATATTTATATTTATGAGTAATCCCTACAAGGGTAAAATAAGGAAGTTATAAAAACAACAAAAACATTCCAATCATTATCTATCTCAACACATCATACAGAATGCAAAAAATAGACAATGTTTTTACTAAACTTCCAAAGATGCATGCGAGATCACAAGAAGGTTGTAACATGTGAAATAAGACATATTTCTTCTCAAGAAGTATTCACTCATCACGAGTACACTTATACATCATTTTTGAAGACATCTACAATGATCTTTCATAGTAATTCACCAATTCGGAAGACAAGTCTTTAACTAGTCACAAACATCATTCATCACTCAACCAATCTCACACAATTAAGGAAAGGATTCAAACTTCTTCTATTTCCAATAAATATCATCAAATTACCTCACCTAATTCTATTGAAACAACACAAGTATATTGTTTAATAATAGGTTCTTCTTCCATTTAAAGCCAACACATAATCTTTACATAACAGAGAAATCATTCATTTAGGTTATCCCAAAATTCTATAATGACTGAAACATGATTTTTTTTTCACCAAGAGCTAAGATCTAAGATCGTAATTCATTTTCTAACTACATTTCTAATTTTAACTAAGAAAGCATATAAGAAAAGTGATTCATTACTCTAAGAAAGCATATTCTTCCTAACTAATCATTTACTTAAATATTACTCAACCAATTAATATACTTTCATTCAATTATCAAAATGACAATCATATCAAAAGACCTATAATATAGAATTTTAGGAGAAAATAAATATGATCAACTTTCCGGTAGGGTAACTCAATATATTCTTGTTATAGGCAAAACAATATTTCTAACTTGGATAACATGATAAGAGAATATTCTTAACCAAAACATAACGAAAGATATAGTATGAATAAAAATTTAAAAGAGCTTTGATCAACATAGCAATAGATCATTTTTAGTTAACATTATCAAGTTAAAGTTCTCTAATCAAATAATATATAAATTACTTTTACTAAATAAATCAAATTCCATTTATATCTAACTATATGAAGATTCTAGACAAGCCATTAAAGATTTAGTTTTCTAATATAATTCTAATTAATAGTATTATAATTTTGAAAGTATTCTAACACTGCTATATTTGATTATAAATTTTGACGAATGTTTGGTGACATATCGACAAAATATTGTTGACTTATCGATGCAACACTGATTTAAATTTTGACACTGATTTTTTGTCGCTTTAACAAGCAATTTTTATACGTTGAAACCATGACCCAACATCGTCAATCAGCGCCACGAAAAATGTTGGTGGTGTCCGTCGCAAAATCAATGTAACTTCGTCCATCTATCGATGCAAAAAATCACAAAATGTTGCAGAATGCCTATTTGAAATCGTAAAAAAAACACCAAACATTTGTGAATTTTCTGACGAGGTGGAGCAAACTGTTGTTGCTATTACGATGAAAATTGCATCGTGTGTACACCAACCTCGTTGCAAATTTTTGTGGTTCGTCAGACTATGTTCGTCAAAATTGTGATGAAACCCTGTAGTTTTAAAAAAAAAATTATTTGATCAAACATCTTTTACTTTCACTGATGGTGCCTTATTTTATCCACTATATCGGTGTAACTTGAGATATGTTCCCCGGACTAAATGTTATCGGTGTAAGATGTGTCGTCAGGCGGTCCATTTTCTGTTGTTCCAATATCAATGTGTTCCTCTGATGAAATATATCGGTGTACCTCATGCCAAAATCCTAAGTGAGTCTATATTTTACTTTCTTGAATAACCCATCAGTAGAACAAAAAGAATGAGTCCCTGATATGAGCCTTTTATCTTCATCGAAGTAGTATATGAGATCAAAATTGTCACTTGTTAGGCTTCCGATGGCCGATGAGTATTTTGTCAGGGAAACTTTCATGAGTTATGCCGATATGCATTTCCTGTGGTGCTACATTCTCTACTTGTTCCTTTTTAATCAAAATATACATCCCAATTTCTTTTGCCGATCGGTATGAATGCAATGTGCCTATGCCAATATTGGACAATGTGCTTCCTTGTTCACGTAGGCCATTCCTGCAATGTTTTTATCAGTGAAGCTTGCTAGTTGTTGTGCCGATATATTGTATCGTGCCAATATAAACATAAAACATGATCGGGGTGACATAGATACTGCTTAGCTGATATGTTATATCTCTTCAATTTGAAATGTGTGAACAATGGGTCTTAGATACATATAGTGAGTAAATAGCTTATAAGAACAATGGTAGAAGACCCAACAATGAAGACTTGGGTAAAAACTACCATAGAAATTGTTGGATACATCTCACATGACCTGCAATAATGCAAGTCCCAAAGCATATGGACATAGTGTTGAAAACCCACACATGGAAACTAGGGACCCAAATTTGTGTCTTAAGGTTGTGGAATCCCTACAAAAACCCTCATTAACCAATCAAAAAGTAAACAATTGTCTACTAATTTGAAAGGATTAATCCAAAATCAGTTTTAATAGTTGAGATAGGTGTGAATGAAAAAATGGAAGACTTATGGTAAAATTTCAAATATGTGAAGATCTCCTTGGGAAAAAATCTAATAGTCACCTTCTTCTCTCATAGTGGAATAAAGTAAAATATGTTCTTAACATTTTATAGACAAAAGTTAGTGTAAAGACAACATACAAGTATGCTGATGCCATCATTGAACTTCACACCAAGCTCACGAATCAAAACAAGTATTGTTCTCGCAACGTATGAAGCCCACCTAATTATAATTGAGTTCAAATAGAAATTAAATCCACAACTAATGATTTCCAAACAATACATTCTATTTTTGGTCAGTTGTGTGTGTGTGTGTGTGAGAGAGAGAGAGAGAGAGAGAGAGAGAGAGAGAGAGAGAGAGAGAGAGAGAGAGAGAGAGAGAGAGAGAGAGAGAGAGAGAGAGAGAGAGAGAGAGAGAGAGAGAGAGAGAGAGAGAGAGAGAGTCACTTTTGTGATGGATCTATAGAAAAATATGTGCGTGCTTTCTCATATGATACTTGGGCAAATAAAAATAATAGTTAAACCCAAACCAAAAACCAAACCAACAACATATAATGCATAACTGTATTAATTCTATCCAATGAAATTATTTTATCATCAGTGCATGAAGCACATGACAGGTGATTACTAGGAGCAATCCATCCACTCACTTATTCCATTGGTCACTAAATAAGAGAATCATCTATAAAATTGCTACCCAGATTGAAAGGTGCCCCTCATATGGATCAAATGACATGGCACCAACTAGAGATGATTATTGGGAGCAAATGTAGAATCAATAACCTACCAAACAATGACATGACATCATCACTAACTACTCATCACATAGTGAATTGTGGATGATTTTAGCATTAACCACATAATTACAATATCTGTATGTTTAATGATTTAATACCGGCTATTTTATAGGGTTCTCTCCTAGACCCCTCATACCCAGACCTAGTTCGAACCACGTACTAGTTTCAAGCCAATTCTTGTGCTGAAATGGCTGGGCTCTTCTCTTTTGTTTCTGCACTACATGAGTACATCCCATGTTTGTCTAATCCAAACTCGTATAGCCCCAGACGTGGGATCCATCTGTGGATAGCTTCCCCTACAAAATCTGTCATCTAGGGTAACATATGAGATGTGTTAAAAAGTAAAATAAGTATAAAGGGTAACATATTGAAGCATTCAGAACTAATGAAAATCACATAAGCTTAAAAGTGTAGTATAATGAAGTATTGAAAAGTGCATTACCTTATTGAGATTCTCTTTATTTCAAGAATAGTTTAATATTCTCTACTTAATAGGGCCAACCACGTGATGATGGAAGCTCATTTGGCCCCTCCCCCCCCCCTCACATCACTCTCAATTCCCCATACTCGATCATATAACATTAATCATTCATTCATTGATTAATAACATATAACATTCATTCATTCATCCATTAATAACATATAACATTCATTCATTAACATATGACATTCATTCATTAACATATTCACATTCATTCATTCTTTTTGTTTTTACATATTATAAAAAATATGGTTGTCAAAAATATCAGTTTTTAACATTCATTAACATATTATCAAAAATATGGTTGTCATAATATGATTACAATCACTTTTTTTTGTTTCTTTTTTGTAGCTAAAAAAAGAAGAAGTGGAGTATCATTTTCTGATCATCTGTCCCCCCTTCAGTTGTTCTACCCTCTGCTCATGATCTTAATGTATGCCTAGTCGTGTACTCACAACGTGGAGGCCGCTGCAAGGGGGGTCTGCTGCAATAACAAAGAAATGTTAAATTGATATGTTTTATTATTATTGTTACAAGTATTTTATTAATTAAAAAAACATTAGAGTGGTGCTCTTTACCTGATGGGGCCACATCATGTTCCTGATCTTGTGTTATAGCCTCATGCTCAACATGCTGAACACCCTCTAAGTCCTCTGGAGTTGAAACACGAAAGGTTACATTAATTAATACACCAATTGCAATTAAATATGTTTAAAAGAACATTATAGTGGTCCTATTTACCCGATGGGGCCACATCATGTTCCTGATCTTGTCTAGCCTGATCATGCTCAACATGTTGATCACGCTCTACATGCTCTAAAGTTGAAACACGAAAGGTTACATTAATTAATACACCAATTACAATTAAAGATGTTTAATTGTATTAATCCATACTGTGTTTTGTATAGCACATGAATACATCCAGTACTGGGATGCACACCATGACCTTCATCTACAGGTTGTGCTTCACCCTCACCAGGTTGCATTCCAATGTCACGTGCAGTATTATCATTGCTTGCCTATTTAAAACAAATAGGCACATAATTACTTTATGGTGGAAATTAATATTGAATAGATTGCACAAGTATTCAATTTTAAATAAACTTCATTGAGTTTATTTACTTGCATGTCGGATGTAGTGGAAGCTTGTGTTTGCCCAGTCAAGAGTCTTAGGTGTTCAGCCACGACTCCATAGCCTTGCTGGAAGGCAATCTTCAGCTCTTCTTCTGTGGGCACTCTGTTGAATTTAGAGCCCTGCATTTTTGCATAATATCATGATTTTTGCTTCTATGGTGTGATAAAACCAAAATTGTTTGCAATTTATTATTTGGATGCAATATTTCATTTATTGATACTTACAATTCGTGCGGCTAATTTCATATAACCACCAGAGCCAAGTTTGTGCTACCTGTGTTTTTTTAGTCTTGCCTTTGTTGCCTTCGATGCGTCAGGTAGCCTATGAAAAGCTTGAAATACATTAGATTATGTAAAAAGAAAGAGTAATCAGTATATAATTACATTGTTGATAGTGTCACATACCTTCCTTGGCCCAGTGGTGTCTTTCCTTTTTTATTTTGAGCCTTCTCCTTTCCATCCGACACCAGGTCCTTCCACTCCCTCTTCAAAATCATGGGGGATGCTTGTACTTTTTGTTCATCTCTAAATGTGACCTATATTGGTCCCTTGCATACTTTAGATAGGTACCGGCTTTCTTAAGGACCTTGGTTCGGTTGAATGTGTTATTACCGAACAACACAACTAAACGGTTAATGAGCTCATCTTTTAAATCTTGATTTTGGGCATTCCACCGTGTACATATGGTGGGACTGAAGATCTCCAATCTAATATCATTTAGATGTTTATAAAAAACATCATTTCCTGCAAAATGATCATGGGATCATTAGTCTAAAAAAAGTGATCAATAAGTAAATTTCAATTGGATTATATATAATAATAATTAAAATATTTTAAAGTACCTGGGACCTTCTCTATCTTTATGGGAATGAAATCCTCGGTCACCACAAATGTGACCAAAAATGTTCCCGTACTAGTAATACTGGAAGATCCAGGAAATGCTGCTAAAACATCACCAGTACTAGTGGCCTCTGCATCCCCAGGTACATGTCCTGACGCATGTTCTAGCATGTGTTCTCTGCCAGAGGGTGCACTACCTGATGCCTGCATGCTATGTTTTGCTGACATTTCAGTCGACAATATAGGCATGGATGATGGGGTTAGATGATGTGATGTATGCATAGGAAGATCAGGATCGACACTTGTACCAACCCCTACTCCCCGGGCAGCACCTACAATACCCTGATCATGGCCAGCAACATCATTAGGACGCAAAAAGTCCTGTAAAAATAACACATATTTTAGTTCATGACATAAAAAAGTACAAAATATAAAACCATGAATGAACTTATATTATAATTAAAGATCTCATGACAGCTTACTTGCAAGTTCCATGCTTTCTCAGTCAATATTTTAACCCTTTCTCTTATCTCATCTGTTTGAGGCACTATGAATAACAACTGAAGGATTTCTTCATTGCATTTTTTTGGGTCTTCCTTATCATATCCAAAGGGTTTGCAGAATATGCAATGTCATCATCACATAATAGTGACTGCACCTCCCTATGGATGCTCTCCTCTACTGCTGGTGCCTTTCCCCGATCGTCCAACTGTGACAAGAATATTAAAAACATTATAGAAATTAACCCAATAAACTTATAAAAAAACACAATAATAAAACATTTTGCTCATATCTAATTTGTACAATTACAATGAGGTAAACTTGTCAGGTAGAAATGTCAGAAGATGCATCGCAATCTGTGCTTTGGGCCAAAGCCTTCCCCCTATGATCAATGTCCCACTGTGACAAAAATTAAATATAAAAAAACATTACCAAAATGAAACCAATAGATTTACGAAAAAAACATAATAATAAAATGTTATATTGGAGTCATTAATTGGAGGTTGGGTAAAATGGTATATAGTATGTACCACCCCCATAGTAACTGTATGTGTATCTATGTGATTCAAATTGTAATCGATAGCAACTCTTCCCCTGTAGTTATTGATTTTATCGCACATACGAATACACAGTTTCCCTCTCGTGCCTCGAATATGCAATTGGATTGCTTATTTGTTGACCCAGGTCATGTATTGTTTATAAACCCTGCAATATTCCCTGATGCTTTTGGCCTTCTGTTAATGTACATAGC
The DNA here is from genome assembly GCA_027924645.1 of Cunninghamia lanceolata. NCBI lineage: Eukaryota > Viridiplantae > Streptophyta > Pinopsida > Cupressales > Cupressaceae > Cunninghamia > Cunninghamia lanceolata. Next base: position 4,649,053 of record BSBN01000704.1, on the reverse strand, counting down.
CACTCCTTTATTTTGATCCTTATCTTTTAGCTGTATATAATTTGCTGACAGTGCATACCTATGCATACTTTGTGTATATCGAACCGGCTGCATCCAATCTTTGTAACTGTAACAGGGTCTAACATACTCCATCAATTCAGTAACTTTGTCGTAATAGACCTTTATGCTATCCATGCAAAATAGGGCCAAACCATGTAATGACGATGGTGCTATGTGATATATCCTCTCGTTGACACAAAAATTAGTGTTTATTGGAGGAAGTTCCTTGGGTACCCATTGTTTCTGTAGATGTTTGTACCTCAAGGGCACCTTGATGTCACCTATGCTCTCATCATCATAAGAACATGACCCCCCTTCAGCAAGAAAAAATTTCATGCATTTACATAATTTTCTTCGAATATTTTGACCTCTAGTTGATCTCCCTCTTTTAGACCTACTACATGTCTCACTTTCCTCTTCTCTTCCTGAATTTAACTCGCTTGAGGAAGATAGATCTAACAAATACCTATTTGGTGGTATCTACACTCATAAGGATGTTGGATGAAGTTCTTTCATGGTGATGTGATCCCAAGGTATGGGGTTGGAGGATTAAAAACCAAGGTTGTCACTACTATGTAGGAGTCTAGGACAACACTAAGAGGGGGGGTGAATCAATGTTGTATAAATTTTTACAACTTATTATAAGTTTTAATTTACAAGACTCAGAGAGAGCAAGTCATCAATAAACTATTACACATATATGTACAAGTATGATAATGAAAATTTGAGTAGGACCACATAGAGATAAATCTTAACATAGAAGCAAATACACACATAGAGGCATATCATTAACACAAGAATTATTGGAGTGGAAAACCCTCCCGAGGTAGAAAAAGCACTCAAAACTGCTTCACTGGATTAACTGAAAAACATGCCTCACTGGCTATACAAAATGTATCTAGGAGCACCAACTCCAATACCAAACAAGAGCACCCACCTCCTACACAGTTATGCCTCATTGGAAAACAAATAGGTCTTATTGACCAAACAAGCCTCACTGGCTACAAAGAAGCCTCACTGACTACAAAACCTCACTAGCATACAAAGCCTCACTCGCCATTAACCAATTAGATGAACAAGAATGAATTCAATTCAGGGGGTTACCTTGATTCACTGAAATACACAACACCTTCAATATTGCCATTATCAACAACAAATATTCTCCTTCAACTTTACACAAATTCTTCAATGTCTTCAATACAAAATCCTTTGCAATTTGATGTGGTTTACACCTTCATATCTGCGTAAAAAAAAATCTCTGCAATCTTTCTTCATCTCTACCTCAATCAAAAACATACTCTTCATTATCATTATCATCTCTGCACACTCTCTTTATCTATGCCTTCATTAAAGACAAACCTTTTGCCTTCATAAAATCAACTTTTACATACTTCATAACATGTTCTTAAATCAGAAACTTTGTTGCAAAATCATGGAAATATCTCATCAATTAATAAAAAACACAAACTCATAACAAAAATAGCAATATTCAACATTTTCCTTATCTTTATATGCTCGGACATCCAGTTGGGAAGCCTAAAAGATAGGCTTTTTAGCCTTTTTAAAGAGAGAACCTGTCAAAGTTAGAGTCGAAGAGTAAACGTTAGAAATTGAACCAACTTTAAATTAGATGTGTTGATGTTGTTTGCCCACCTTCAAGATCAATGGCTACCTTTTATCTTCGCATAAGTTTAAAAGTAAACATGTGATCGTCGGTACTCTTAGGTGACATGACTGGTTACAACAATGTCTTAAAACCCTCCAAGCGGTGCACTTTAAGTGATCTACCTGCTATCCCGGTCAACCAACAGTTATAACATAAAGTGTAATTTATAAATGATGGGCAAGGGAGGGTTAAACATAGCATGTTAGAAGCCCTTGACTTAGGGTTATAAATAGGATTTATACCCATTAATATCTGCAGAGACATGAATAAGATCACAAGATATAATCTGCCTTTAACATTAGAACTCTAAACAACACAACATTTGAACCCTTGACATTATGAAAACTTGACACCATAAATGCTTCAAATAGATCATTAAGAGATGTTAACATGAAGTGATCTTAAACACACTTAACTCTTGAACATAAAAGTATGAGCTTTGAATAAAGAAGACTTAACCCTGATTTGTCTCAAATTGCAGAGGATGCAGAGAATACCACTAAGCAAAAAGACCACTAATTTCATGATTGCACAAAGACCACTGATTGTATGAACCAAGTATGAAGACCACTCATGATGCCAACCAATGTCACTTCCACTAAAAGCATGAAGATCACTAACCTAGATATCAAATCATGATGCCAACATAAAAATATGAAGACCAACTATATACCATGTCACTGTAAGACTGTATGTTACTTGCAATTAGAGATCAAGTCATCAAATGCCTCAGAGATAAAATCATCAGAGATCAAATGCCTCTATATTATGCTAAAGTCATCAAATGTCATGACTAAACCATACCAAATATACATCATCTCAAACCAATAAAAAATTCCACCATGACACCACAATCAACTCCTTTTGACATCAATGTAAAGACAAAATACAAGACCATTGCAACAAAACTCCCCCTTTGTCTTTGATATTGATGGCAAAACAACTGTGCAAGACAACCAACCAAAACATCTCCCCCTTTTGACATTAAATGTCAAAGACAAACATGAAGAAGAATATACTAATCACAAAGAGCATAATCTGATAACATACCTAGGATAAAACATATAAATTTGACTGCCCTAATTTCTCTGAGATTAGATTGTCGATAGCACAATATACCAAGATCTAATACTTACACTATTTTCATACCTCTGTCAGCAACAAATTTACACTGTCACTTTGTCAAATGCAAAATCTCATAATATCCTTTGTCTGAAAATGAGAAATTACTGTCAGAGAATGAGATATCTCTGAGATATTGCACTAAAGAACATTGAGTTATGTATTTTTATATGACAAATGCATTGTATTGATCATAAGAAAACACTTTCACTTTGATGATATACCCTACACACACTTCTCACTGATAGTTCAGATCTACCCTGCTCATTTGCCCTATCAAACAACACCAAAAATCCTACCCCTTGTTGGTTTCTTGTCTTGCTTAACAAAATATATTTCAACTGCACCTTTGTCCACATAAAGTGATCATAATTTGAGGCATAAAGTGTCCACATAAACTGTTACAATCATTCTTTTAACAAAGACACCACTGTCCCTTGTTTTCCAATGCTTTCATTGTTCTTTTATCATAGAAAATTTGCAGAAAAACACTGTCCCTATTTTTAAAGATTTCACTGTCCTCTTGACTGTCAGAACCAGTCATTGATTAAAGAATGACCTCTGATCTATGACTAATCTCTGTCTTGATCTCTATTTACCCCCTATAAACTTCAACTTTTGTGAAAAAGAACACCATACATGAATACATGAAGCAAATGATGATCTAACACCACGAAACAACTCTTTGAAACTTTGCTACCATGATACCAACCAACACAAATCAAATTAGTAACTGTCAGAGGATTATATGAGAACAAAATCACTGTAAACACCTTAACATCTTCAAACCCCAAGTCACTTCAAACTGCCCTGATTCCTTCATCTTACCATTATTCCTCCAAGACATACAAACCAAAATATATATTTCTTACCAAGAACTGTATCACTTGTTGAAGACATCAAGATCACTGCACCATCATGACCTTGCATGAGCACCATTCTGTCCTTGCTCATCTGCATATTGAACAACTTTTCAACATGATAACAATAATTCATCATGAAGCATGCATCTGAAAACATACATCCTGAAGCATAGGATGTCTTCTATCAAATACAAACTCCTTATGGCATCACTTGTGACAGCAAAGCAAATTTTATGCCAAACAAATCTTTCACAATCATCAAATCTTTTTGACCTGAAATAACAAAATTTCAAAATCTCCCATCCAAAGAAGACATAAAATTGACCTCTTTGATTCTTGAAGAATCAAGTCTTTGACAAGACACATATGAGCTTGAACTCCATATCAAAATATCATAACCACTTCAACATCCATGATGAACAACAATGCAGATCAATAAGAAAAATTCTGATGATAACAACATGAAGACTACTTATCACAAAATTCACAACTCATGAAGACCACACAAGAGATGACCTTGCCAACACTATCATGACAACAATCAACCTGCAATCACTTTACTCTTGCACACACTTCTTGGCATGATAAAGAATGATGACCATCCTAAAAGAAATGAAGACTATCTTGATGAAGAACACCAAGCTGTTCCTGCACATGACACCTTTTGCAACAATGTCAAATCTGATATATATTGCAATCAACAAGAACTAATGCCTCTTGACATTATGATCCAAATCAGCCCACAAAGACTACTCATAAACAAACTAATTTCACCATCAAGTACTTCACTGACAAGATAACCATGTCCTCCTGAAACTTCTTGGGGATAAATGATAGGACAAGAACAAGTCCCCCTCACATTATGCTATCCATTATTCAACTGGTGATGTAACTTGTGCAAGATGTACAAGTTTAGGATTTTCCTTCAAATGACTCTATTTTTGCTTCCACACTTTTACAGGTTCTTTCTTTCTCCAAACCTTTATACCTTCTTTTCTTTTCAAAATTTTCAAATCAGGTGAAGCATACATTTTGCAACTCTGTGCTTTGTGTCCAAGAGTGTTGCAATTATAACAAACTATGTTACAACCATAATCAAATGACTGATAGTACCTTTGAGAAATCATGTTAAGCTTCCATGCAGGATCATACCTTCTATGTACTTTACAATTTCTTTGTATGTGTCCAACATTATTGCACTTGTAACAAACAATATCAGTATTCCTTTTCTAAACAACAGCTTTGTGTCCAAAAGGATTACAAGTATAACAATAACCATTAAATGAATAATTATACCTGTACATGTATGCTTGTCTTACAGGAGCATTTCTTGTGAAATTTCTTCTCCTTTGATTATGCATTTTAACAAAATTATTTTTGATATTTATTTTAGGTTCTGACTTCTTTTTGTCTTCAGGAGCACTAGCATGAAGATCAATTTTCTTTCTAGGAGTTTCTCTGGCTTCAAAACCAAGTCCAGAAATATCTCCATATAGTTTTTGTTTACCAAGCATCTCATGTAGCTTTCTTGTGCTTTCTTCAAACTCCTTATACTTCTTAGATAACGCATTGAGACCATCATACTCTTTTCTCAGATTGATAATATCACCTTCTAATTTTAGATTCTCAATCCTTCTAACTTCAAGGTCAGATTTTGAAACATCAGCTATCCTCTTAGCTTCCTTAATTTCTATCTTTAATCTAACAATTAGTTTCTCTAAATCATCAATATATGTCCTTAAACTGATAATTTGACATCTGGCCTCTTCAAGATCTGAAGATACACTTTCAAGGTCTGAAAGTGCTTTGTCTTTAGATTCTCTTTCTTGTTGCAGCTGCAATTTTAATTTTTGATTCTCTTTCTTATATTTCCTGAGTTCAGTTAGAACATATATGAGCTCTCTTTCCATTTCAATCTCACAGTCTTGTTCATCATATTCCTGATCATCACTTATGATATTAGCTTCTTCTGAAAGATATTGAACCTCAACTCCTTCATTTGAAAGTCTCCTTTCATTGCCACTTTCTTCACACACCAGAGTGTCATCTTCTTTATCATCATCTTGATAAATTCTTTTCAATTTCCTCCACATATCCTAAGCTATAACACAATTCATAACTTTACAAGAAACATCATTAGATAGAGTAGACAATATGGCCTTCTTTGCAATATGATTATATTCAAGGGTTTCTTTATCATTTGCAGTAACACAATACCCATTCTCAACTGACATCAAAACACCATATCCTAAAGAGGATAAATAAATCTACATTCTAACATACCAAATAGAAAAGTCTAAACCATCAAAGAGAGGGACTCCTAAAAACTCTTTCTTTAATTTAATACCTGATTCAACTTGTGAATCTTCTTTATCAACTAATTGAACATCAACATCTAAATTTGATATGGATGATGTCTTTTGTGTCTTTTGACTAGAATGAAGCTTAACTTTTCTCATGTTCTTATTTCTTCTGTACTTACCCATTGAACTCCACACATAGAACCTACCCAAGCTGATTAAGCTTCAAAAGGGAACTTGGCTCTGATACCAATTGTAGGAGTCTAGGACAACACTGAGAGAGGGGGTGAATCAGTGTTGTATAATTTTTTACAACTTATTGTAACTTTTAATTTACAAGACTTAGAGAGAGCAAGTCATCAATAAACTATTACACATTTATGTACAAGTATGATAATGAAAATTATGAGCAGGACCACATAGAGATAAATCTTAACATAGAAGCAACTACACACATAGAGGCATATAATTAACACAAGAATTATTGGAGTGGAAAACCCTCTCGAGGTAGAAAAACCACTCAAACTTGCTTCACTGGCTTAATTGAAAAACATGCCTCACTGGGTATACAAAATGTATCTAGGAGCACCAACTCCAATACCAAATAGGAGCACCCACTTCCTACACAGATATGCCTCACTGGCAAACAAATAGGTCTTACTAACCAAACAAGCCTCACTGGCTACAAAGAAGCCTCACTGACTACAAAACCTCACTGGCATACAAAGCCTCACTCACCATTAACCAATTAGATGAACAAGAATGAATTCAATTCAGGGGGTTACCCTAATTCATTGAAATACACAACACCTTGAATATTACCATTATTAACAACAAATATTCTCCTTCAACTTTACACAAATTCTTCAATGTCTTCAATACAAAATCCTCTGCAATTTGATGTGGTTTACACCTTCATATCTGCAAAAAAAAAATCTCTGCAATCTTTCTTCATCTTTGCCTCAATCAAAAACATACTCTTCATTATCATTATCATCTCTACAAAATCTCTTTATCTATGCCTTCATTAAAGAAAAACCTTTTGCCTTCATAAAATCATCTTTTACATACTTCATAACATGTTCTTAAATTAGAAACTTCATTGCAAAATCATGGAAATATCTCCTCAATTAATAAAAAACACAAACTCATAACAAAAATAGCAATATTCAACATTTTCCTTATCTTTATATACTTGGACATCCAGTTGGGAAGCCTAAAAGATAGGCTTTTTAGCCTTTTTAAAGAGAGAACCCATCAAAGTTAGAGTGGAAGAGTAAACGTTTGAAAATGAACGAACTTTAAATTAGATGTGTTGATGTTGTTTTCCCACCTTCAAGATCGATGTCTACCTTTTATCTTCGCACAAGTTTAAAAGCAAACATGTGATCGTCGATACTCCTAGGTGACATGACCGATCACAGCAATGTCTTAAAACCCTCCAAGCGGTGCACTTTAAGTGATCTACCTGCTATCCCGATCAACCAACAGTTATAACATAAAGTGTAATTTATAAATGATGGGCAAGGGAGGGTTAAACATAGCATGTTAGAAGCCCTTGACTTAGGGTTATAAATAGGATTTATACCCATTAATATAGGTAGAGACATGAATAAGATCACAAGATATAATCTGCCTTTAACATCAGAACTCTAAACAACACAACATCTGAACCCTTGACATTATTGAAACTTGACACCATAAATGCTTCAAAGAGATCATTAAGAGATGTTAACATGAAGTGATCTTGAACACACTTAACTCTTGAACATAAAAGCATGAGCTTTGAATAAAGAAGACTTAACCCTGATTTGTCTCAAATTGCAAAGAATGCAGAGAATGCCACTAAGCAAAAAGACCACTAATTTCATGATTGCACAAAGACCACTGATTGTATGAACCAAGTATGAAGACCACTCATGATGCCAACCAATGTCACTTCCACTAAAAGCATGAAGATCACTAACCTAGATATCAAGTCATGATGCCAACATAAAAATATGAAGACCAACTATATACCATGTCACTGTAAGACTATATGTTACTTACAATCAGAGATCAAGTCATCAAATGCCTTACAGATAAAATCATCAGAGATTAAATGCCTCTATATTATGCTAAAGTCATCAAATGTCATGACTAAACCATACCAAAGATACATCATCTCAAATCAATCAAAAATTCCACCATGACACCACAATCAACTCCTTTTGACATCAATGTAAAGACAAAATACAAGACCATTGCAACATACTAGTCAAATGCATGTGGAGGTAACAATAGTTGTGAATGTATCAATAAACCTTGTAAGGGTTTGATGATCAAAGATTACTTGGTAAGCATGGGAATGGTTTGTAGGGTCACCAACCTTGTGTTTTGAAGCCATTTCTAGGCATTGTACATAATTATACGGCCTTGGAGGCATGGTAGAATGGTTAGATATGGTAAAAATCTTAATCACCTTCCTGTTACATCAAAGTTCATGTATTTTAGTTAAGATTTGTGTGAGTTATTGTGGATTTACTTCAGACTGCTAAAACCCTCAGTTAGGGTAAGTAGAGACATAAATAATTATTTTTCTCCTTTATTAATTGGTGGAATCTTCTGGTTTCTTTTGAGATTATCCTACTATGAATGTTCTTTTATGTTTTAGTGGATTTAGGGCAAAATCATAAAGATAAGATGTGAGGGAATGAAGTTTCTTGACTGAAAAACTGTGTGTACAATTTGTGAACAGAGTAATTATGAAAGTTAAGCCCTTAGGGTTTTGTGAAAATACTTTGTAAATAGACTTTGATGCTTTGAAGAGCATATACCAGTCAAACTAAACATGTCCCAAGCACTGGACAAGTGTACTTTGGTCAGGAGTTAGTAAAGCAACAAACCCTTATGCAAATCAGGCCTAATTAGGCCTATATCTATCTGAGACAACAATATTTGAAGCTTGTGTTGTAAAAGTTTTGATACCCGTTTTGAATATGTTTTAGATCTGTAAGGAGGGCATTGAAAAGTGTGGATAGACTTGTGTAATAGTTCTTAGATTGTGAATGAAGCCTTGACAAATAGGTTGGCATACCTACAAGCATTGCAAATAGTGTATGAAGGAACCAGTGACAATAAGAACTTTAAGGGCTTTTGATGATTAAGTGTGAGTTCTTGGTTGTTTTGGTTATGAGATTACCAAGGTATAATTTGATCTCATTTGATATAAGGTTTGGTTTAAGCGTGAAGTTAAAAAGTCCATTGCTTTGATTGATCTGTCTAATAATAGCCCTATTTTGGAGACTAAAATGAAAGTACAGTAAATGATTTTGTTAAATTGTCAAGAATAAAGGATGGGAGATGGTTTATATTTGTTTGAAGTGAAATGGAATGGAAATTGTGTGGTCTATATCAACCTAAATACTGTTTTGGGTTAGATTACTTTATGTTGAGTTGAAATTGTGAAGTTTAGGATAATCATAAAGAGAGTTAATGGTAAAATGAAAGGGCAGACTGGGTAATTGTTTGTTTTGATCAAGATGAAGTTGACTAAGGTGTTTGAAGGTCTGGTAATGGTTTGGAACTCTAAAGCAAAAGTTGAGTGTTTGTTTTGAGTTTTGTGAAGGGAAATATAGTTGAATAAGTGTGTCAAAAGAAGGAAAGTTCAAGATTGTTTGTGACTTGTCAAATGAGATTGTGTGAGTTTGTTTCCTTCCTCTGACTCTGCATCATGTACTTCTATACATTCTCTTATGGATAGGCACTAGGCATTTTTCATTGCACTCACGGTCCATGTATTGTTTTCAGTCCCTTTGATCATTTGTGGACCTCAATATGTAAATTTATTTCATCAAAGTTTAGAAATTTGAACCCTAGTGAACTTCATGTGCTGTTATGTGACTAGAATTCCTTTCAATCTTATAGTAGAAAAAATATGCTAAGACAAATACAAAAATTGCTATCCAAAAATGGCCACCCAGCTGATTGAACATCTCAAAGCTTGGTTGTTCAAACTAACCAGACACTAGTGCTAGGTAGTACTTGGGTTTGTCAATGGGACATTGGCTTGAATTGACCAAAATATAGCATGGAACACCTCGATGGGAACGAACAAGGTCTAAATCACTGTACTTGCAACAAGATTTCTAAATGTGGGAGAAAAATCACTGACAGTCATTGTCCCTTGGTTGATTTTCCCTTTTTGAGTGCCCTCACCTCTCACTCTGGCTTTCCTCCTGCCAAATGGTTCCTAGTCTTCCTCCTCGACTCAATGGCCTTGCAGCACTCATCCAGTGAAGTCTTGCAACTCTCCACTCAGGAGCTGGATGCAATGGTTCTCGATGCAACTCTCCAGTTAGGGTCTCGGTGCAGTATGCTATGTCATGCTCCTATGCGTGTGGGGCCAAAATTCAAAATATATAGTTTTTATATATGCTATGTCAACATATAGTTTATATACAAAATATATATGCTATGTCAACATATAGTTTATTTTATTTTCTACAAAATATAATTTTTGTATGGTGGCTTGCTGAGCTTATATAGTTGGTTTTCTCTTTCTTTATAATTTTTGATGATTTATTTCCTATGACATGATTGAATATTATCTACAGTCCTAGTGATTGTTAAAAAGGCTTATGATATGTGATGTTTAATCATGATGGATGTCTAAAAATCAGTGATTGAAATACTACTTGACTAAAGATTGAGCTATCTGATATTTTTTCATTTAAACATCATGGAAGAAATGCTTGCAATCAATGTCTTATTAATGTAGCCTACAAGGTTTCTTTTCCTATTTTTTTGGGTCCTATTCTTGTTATGGCTTATTTTTTTACATTGGTCTATTATAGTAATGGGGATCATATCTAGTGAATTGATTCTTTCAGTCTCTTTGATTCTTATCCTTGTGCATAATGAGTTTTCTTCTATCCTATGATTCATTGATTGTTGGTTTAAAACACTCATTACAACTAACATGGATATGAATTATGATGTGGGTGTGAGAAGGGATTGTTGAATATGAAGGAATGGTTTAGGAAAGTACTCCTTAATCCAAATGAGTTATTTTCTTGTCATGGAATGTGTTAAGAGACTTTAAATTTAATATATTCAATCTAGTTAATATTGACACATCTAAAGCATGCCAAAGGCACTTCAGAGATATGCTATGACATAAAGAAGATTGTTAAGGTGATGTCAAGTCTTGATCTATTAGGGTAGGAAAACATAGATGCATTGGTACAAAAGGTTCCATTCAACTTGGAGGAAATGTATAATTACCTATAAAGCAGCTAATGTGAGATTGGACCAAATTTATATTATGATACAAATAGCTTGGGAAAAGGGATGATGAAATGGTTAAGTATGGGAAATTGTAGAGATAAATATAACACCAAGGGAAGAACACTAGAACTAATTTTAGCACTATGGATTAATCCAAGACTCAAAATTCCCCTAAGAGGCATCCCTTACCTCTTAAATTAATTCCATAAGTGGGTTTATCCTCCAATATAGTGCCATTGGTTAGCTTATCATGTGAACTTCCACTATAAGTAGGATTACCATACACTTTCATAACATGCATGTGTGGTTTCAAAAGGTTCATACGTTCTTGTGAATTTGAAAGAAAGGCATGTTTTGACTTTTCCAATAGGTGTTAGGGGTTAATTTGACTTGGTTTTAGTATTAGAGTGATGAACAATATATGAAAGAAATGCTAAGAACAATATATGAAAGAGACGAAGAATAGGGCAACTTGTATTAGTAAGAAGGACAAGATGCCTTTATATAGCATGACCTCATGTTCGAGTCTTGAAACCCTCCAATATCATCAACACATGTGTCTAGGATAACCATGTCAAGTTTCACTCCATACAAGCACAAATTGAAAAAAATTCAACATTGGCCCCATTCACATGTCACTATATGGGGTCAACATGAGGAAACACTAATTTTTTGGGAATGAAATAACCAAAGATATGATCAAATAATATCTAATCATAAATAGTCGTAGAGTAATTAGGATTTGATCATATGGAAATTTCTAGGAGAGCTAAAATAGTTGTAACATCATGAATTAACAACATTAAAAAGTACATCATGAATTAATTATGTAATGGCATAAAAATTAAAAACATCATGAATTAATTATGTAACCATATAAGTCAAATATAATTCTATCAAGAAATAAATATCAAATAGATAATATAATCACATAACTCATACATTTCAATGTCATTGATCTTCTTCTTCATCCAACTCTTTGTCTGTATCATCCAATCCAGATTCGACATTGTAAGGATTGGCCATATCATCATCATCATTATTCATATCAGTTTCAATAATGTCATCATCCACACATATATCTTCATGACTAGTAACTCCTACATCATCATTGGTGCAGGACCACCTACCTGACAGCTGGTCTTGATAAGGCAGTTAGTAGTTTAGGTCTTGTTTAAGTTTCCAAGAAGGTCTGATAGACCAAATGCATGTAATAAGGTCACGCTGATCATGATAAGATCATGCTGACCAGGCTTTTGCTATTTTTAGTTAGTTGGTTATAACAGCTGTCATGATGTATGTTCGGTTGGATCTCCCAGCCGCCTGGAGAGTTCCCAACCGCTTGGAGTCGGGTCAGTAGTACTCGTAGGGAAATCTTTATAAGCATGAGGATCGGTTGATTGTAGATCATCGATCGACAGTATAGTGTTGCATTAAGCAGAGGAGTTCTAGTGTGCTGTGTAAGAAGCAGTATATTGTATTGCATCTTTGAAATAAATAAAGATCCTGTTTCGTTTTCTGTTTGATCTCCTTTGTGTCATCGATCTGCTGGTTTGGGTGGTTTCATGGATTCATTGATCCATTCCACCGGTTGACTCATCTGATCGGTGGAATGGTAATGTACAGTAGGGTAGGTTGTAGTTTGTTTTCTGTTCGCATGCAGGTGTGCAGGATCGCGGTCGACAGATGTTGAAGACCCTAGCATGGGTATGTGCTAGGTCAAGTAGATAAGTTTGAGTTGGAAGATCACCCTGAGGTTGGATCAGGTCGTCCCCGGAGGACCGGCGAAGTGAAATTTCGCTAAGTGAAGAAGTCCGTTAAAACGGCATCATCAGGATATCTTGGTGAATATCCTGCAGACAGTTCAGATATCGTCATCCGGATAAGTGAAGGAGAGCATGACGCTTTCGAGTGCATGAAGTGCAAGTGCGTCGGGGTGATCATCATCTGGAGGAGCCGAGGAGGAGCGTATCGGCATCAGGATCATCTATCGGAAGAGCCCATCATCCGCGTATCGCAAGCAGATGCGGGAGTGAAAGTTTGTTTTTTTGACTAAGTGTTGAAGAGGTCATCAGGATATTGGGTGACGTCATCGTCATCAGGATATGACGTCATCGTCATCAGGATATTGAGATATCGCCCTATGCGAGTTTATCCTGCCGTTGTTAAGTGCTTGGGTATCGGCAGAAGGTTGTATTAGCATCATCAGGAGGTTTCGAGAGAACCGGATAAAGTAGATCATGATGCTGTTGCTTGTGTCGTCGGCTAGCGGAGCATCGAAGGGAAGGTGCTGAAGGTGCTCGTCATCAGGATATTTGGAGCAACCGGATATTTGATATCCTACTGACGAAGAGAGTGTTGAAGGTCATGATGATGACGATAGTGTTTGGAGCCCGATGAACAGTGCAACAGGAGGATGTTTTCGCCCGCTAAATATCATGATGATGATAGGCGACTGGCGGAGGAGGTGAACAGTAGTCGGCAGGAGGATGATTGTGATCGTCTGAAATATGATGATGCTGACAGTGTAAAGCAGAATATGATGATGATGGCGAAGATGATGATGATGAGGTTGGGTTGCAGACATTCATGCTATATGCGAAGGTTATAGTGTGGATGCCTCTGCATCATAGTGGTATCAGAGCTCAGCAAAAGGTCTGGGCTGTTGTGTGTTGATTCTGTCACCGAAAGGGCAGAGGTAGAGGTAGAGTTGATTGTGTGTTGTGTGTTGATTGAGAGGTTGACAAAATGCCTCCGAAAGGTAGTGGTACTGCAAGGGAATTGCAGGAACTGAAGGAGAAACATGCTAGAGAGATGAGGAAGATGAAGGAGCTTGCTGAAGCACTTCAAGCCAGGCTGACAGCCCTGGAAAAGAACAAAAAGAGGGAAGTGGAAGACAGTGAGTCTGAAGAAGAAGATACTGTTGAAGAGTATGAAGAGGTAGCTGAAGATCTGGATGCTGAAGACCAGAGATTGGCAAAACTGTTAAAGGCAGTGCAGAGTGAAAAACCTAAGGTAAAGGTTGATGTTACCAAGTATACTGGAAGCTTGAATGAAGATGAGTTGTTGGATTGGATTGCTGCACTGGATAATCACTTTGAATGTGAAGATGTTGCTGAGGATCAGAAGGTAAAGATTGCAAAGACCAAGTTAGGAGGTCATGCTTTGGTATGGTGGGATTATGTACAATCTGAGAGAAGGAAACAAGGGAAGTCTAAGATCACTTCATGGGATAAGATGGTAGCAAGGATCAAGGGTAAATTCTTGCCAAGGGATTATGAAATCCAGATGTTTAAGAAGCTGCAATTTTTAAAGCAGAAAGACAGGGATGTGAAAGCATATACTGAGGAATTTTATCTGTTAAGTATGAGATCTGGTCATCATGAGAATGAGGTAGAAAAGGTGGCTAGGTACTTGGCTGGTTTGAGGTTTAACATACAGGATGAGTTAGTGTTAGCTAACCCTAAGAATGTGGAGGATTGTTATCAAATGGCAATCAGGATTGAAGAAAAGATGAATAGAGGACATGATAAGTCCATGAGAGGAAGAGGAAACCATAGGGGAAGAGGAGCAGCCCCTACACAAAAGCAAATCAATGAGGGTCAAGAAGACACTGGTAAAGGACAGGGACAGTCTGATTTCAGAGGTGGATGGAAAGGTAATAGAGGAAGATTTGGAGGTGGTAGAGGTTCTACTACATTTTCAGGGAAATGTTACACCTGTGGTGAGTTTGGTCATCCATCTTTCAAATGTCCAGAAAACAAGGGTTCATCATCCAGAAATGATAGAACTAATGACAAGAGAGTACAACTTGTGCAAGAAGAGAAAGTAGAAGAAAGTGCACAGAGTTCAAACAGAGGTCCTGAGAATTATGGATATCCAGAGAGTGGAGAATCATTGATGTTAAGGAGAATTAGTTTGCAGGCATCAAAAGATATGATGCAAAGAAGAGCTCTTTTCAAGACCACATGCAAGAGTAAAGGTAAAGTATGTAAGGTTGTCATTGGTACTGGTTCAACAGACAACATGGTATCTCAGGAGATGGTGGATAAACTGAAGTTGGAAAGGATTCCACATCCACACCCTTACAAGACATCTTGGGTGAGTGATAGTCAATCACTTTTTGTCTCTGAACAGGCATATGTGGATTTTCAGATTGGGGCATATCATGATAGAATTTTGTGTGATATATTGCCTATGGAATGTTGTCACCTACTGTTGGGTAGACCATGGTAATTTGACAGAAGAGTACTGTATGATGGGTATGCTAATACCTACACCATCAAGAAGGATGGGAAGATTATTAAGTTGATGCCATTGCAGGCAAAAGCTGCAGTACAGAAGGCAGCCCAAATCATTTTAATGGGAAAGAAGGAGTTTGTGCAGATGCCTAGAGGAGCAGGCATAAAGGCAGTTCAGGATACTGCAGGGAAAGGAGTTGTTACAGACAACAAGCTGAAGACAGTTTCAGTTGTGACTGACAGAGGTCAGCAGCAGGTGCAGAAACAGGTTTGCACATAGCAACCAGTTGAGAGGAATGACAAGGATGTTGTCATGGTTGGGACTATTGCTTGTCCTATCAAAGTTGAAAGGAAGATAGAGTTGAACATTTCAGAAGTTCAAGAGGCAGTTCAGACAGAGGTTCTGATCAGGCAACCTGACAAACATAGGGTATGTGAGAAAAAGGCCTACATCAACAGGCATGAGGATTCACTTGCACGAAAGCAAGTTACAGTTCAGAAGTCTTGGAGCAGCCAAGAGACAGCAGCAGACAAAGCTGGAGCAGGTCAGACTATTGACAAGGCAAAGTGTAGAGGTGGAGGACTTCCACATGCTAAACTCATGGGACATGAGTTCTTTTCTGTTGGGGAGTATGGTGCAGGAGCACCTACCTGACAGCTGGTCTTGATAAGGCAGTTAGTAGTTTAGGTCTTGTTTAAGTTTCCAAGAAGGTCTGATAGACCAAATGCATGTAATAAGGTCACGCTGATCATGATAAGATCATGCTGACCAGGCTTTTGCTATTTTTAGTTAGTTGGTTATAACAGCTGTCATGATGTATGTTCGGTTGGATCTCCCAGCCGCCTGGAGAGTTCCCAGCCGCTTGGAGTCGGGTCAGTAGTACTCGTAGGGAAATCTTTATAAGCATGAGGATCGGTTGATTGTAGATCATCGATCGACAGTATAGTGTTGCATTAAGCAGAGGAGTTCTAGTGTGCTGTGTAAGAAGCAGTATATTGTATTGCATCTTTGAAATAAATAAAGATCCTGTTTCGTTTTCTGTTTGATCTCCTTTGTGTCATCGATCTGCTGGTTTGGGTGGTTTCATGGATTCATTGATCCATTCCACCGGTTGACTCATCTGATCGGTGGAATGGTAATGTACAGTAGGGTAGGTTGTAGTTTGTTTTCTGTTCGCATGCAGGTGTGCAGGATCGCGGTCGACAGATGTTGAAGACCCTAGCATGGGTATGTGCTAGGTCAAGTAGATAAGTTTGAGTTGGAAGATCACCCTGAGGTTGGATCAGGTCGTCCCCGGAGGACCGGCGAAGTGAAAATTCGCTAAGTGAAGAAGTCCGTTAAAACGGCATCATCAGGATATCTTGGTGAATATCCTGCAGACAGTTCGGATATCGTCATCCGGATAAGTGAAGGAGAGCATGACGCTTTCGAGTGCATGAAGTGCAAGTGCGTCGGGGTGATCATCATCTGGAGGAGCCAAGGAGGAGCGTATCGGCATCAGGATCATCTATCGGAAGAGCCCATCATCCGCGTATCGCGAGCAGATGCGGGAGTGAAAGTTTGTTTTTTTGACTAAGTGTTGAAGAGGTCATCAGGATATTGGGTGACGTCATCATCATCAGGATATGACGTCATCGTCATCAGGATATTGAGATATCGCCCTATGCGAGTT
Source organism: Cunninghamia lanceolata (assembly GCA_027924645.1). Taxonomy (NCBI): domain Eukaryota; kingdom Viridiplantae; phylum Streptophyta; class Pinopsida; order Cupressales; family Cupressaceae; genus Cunninghamia; species Cunninghamia lanceolata. Next base: position 4,631,881 of record BSBN01000704.1, on the reverse strand, counting down.
TATCCTGCCGTTGTTAAGTGCTTGGGTATCGGCAGAAGGTTGTATTAGCATCATCAGGAGGTTTCGAGAGAACCGGATAAAGTAGATCATGATGCTGTTGCTTGTGTCGTCGGCTAGAGGAGCATCGAAGGGAAGGTGCTGAAGGTGCTCGTCATCAGGATATTTGGAGCAACCGGATATTTGATATCCTGCTGATGAAGAGAGTGTTGAAGGTCATGATGATGACGATAGTGTTTGGAGCCCGATGAACAGTGCAACAGGAGGATGTTTTCGCCCGCTAAATATCATGATGATGATAGGCGACTGGCGGAGGAGGTGAACAGTAGTCGGCAGGAGGATGATTGTGATCGTCCGAAATATGATGATGCTGACAGTGTAAAGCGGAATATGATGATGATGGCGAAGATGATGATGATGAGGTTGGGTTGCAGACATTCATGCTATATGCGAAGGTTATAGTGTGGATGCCTCTGCATCAATCATGATCTAGTTCCTCTTCTTTGACATCTTCATTAGGCACATCATCAACTAATTGTTGATCCTGATCATCATCTACATCATCTTCTAGTTCTTCGGTATTGTTGGTTAACAGATTTATCCTTATTTAAAAATATTCTATTCTGACTCTATACCCTTCTTCTTCCAAGAACAAATGAATTAATCAACAAATGGGTGAACTATCAAGAATAGTTCCCCTCTGAATTTAGGTACAGCTCCCTTTAAGATCTTCAATGAATTCAATCTATTTTAAATATTCAAATACACTTTTAACCAGAAAGTGCCTAAAGGCAAACTAACATCCATACATCATCATGCTATGAATGTGATATCTCTTTTATAACATCATTTGGTGATAGAATAGATAGATTCTATTTTCAATAATGATCAGATACATAAACATATATATATTGCTGAGCCAATAAATGATAAAACACATACAATGAGTTGTCCAAAAAGAGCAATTACCATATGAAAGAAGATTTCGCACAGAAAACCCAATTTCAAATACTCAAACGCACAGATCTAAGCAAACAGTAATTGTTTCTCCTTTTCATTCACAGATGAAAAAAAATGTTTCAGATAAAAATCATATATGCTATGAAAATAACAGCAGTTCAGCTCCCAAAAATTTTCTATCTTCTTTTCTTTTTCTATCCTCTCTCTCTCTCTGCAGTTTTAGCAACCAAAAACATATATATAGTTGCCCTAATTATCCGATCATGTAAGCCAAACCCAGAGTTAAAGTAACTCTGACCCATATGGGATTTAGTTTTTACAAACTGATTTAAAGATCAAGTTCTTGAAAACAATTTAACTGAAAAACTAAATATAAGAAGCTGAGTAAATAAGATTATGGCTAGGGTAATGGATTTGAATATCTAGATTTGCTCTGTGCGGTTGGGGAAGTACGTTGAGCTTTCCACTCTTGAAATGCCACAACAAACTCCTAGATTTTTAGAAAATTGGGGATGCCGATGTGTTTTACCCTTGCCTTCCAAATGTCTTTCTCCCTCTGAATTTGCCCCACCTTTTCCTTGTGTTTCGGGAGTGCGTCGACGTAGAGATAAAGAAGTGACTCCACCTTCGAAATTCATGAGAAATCCTTGGTTAATATGTTGTCACTTTCTTTAACGAAGCTGATTTTCTCCCTAAAAGATTGAATCACTGTATCGATGTCTTTCTCTGGTTTCCCATCATCATTTATATATTTTACATTGATACACTGTAAATCATGCTGTAATGATTGGGTGAATTTGGTTATTTCCTTGATCATTTTTCTGAGCTCAAACCACCCTTGCCGAGATACTGAATTCTTCCATTCAATATTCTTCTTACTCACATATAGTACATCCTCATCCAGATCTATTAAATTCTTTTCTAATAGAAATTTGGCTATCCCATATTTTTGTACTTCATCAATTTGATTCAACACATTCACCCACTTGCCTTTATCCTTTACCCAGGAAGCATTCTGTGCCTTAAGGTCATCAATAGTGACTGTAGTTTGATCATATATGTTTTTCAGTTCATGAATGTATTCAGTACCTTTCTGCACAATACAGTCTAACCAATCATCAAATACCTTAGCTACCATCCTATTCCTGTTTACCTGGTCCAACATCTTCTGGTTAGTTGGAGACTTAGGATCAAAAGTTAGAGAAAGTTGTGAAACTGGCTGTGGATTAGGGTTATGAATGGCATCAATGTACTCTGCCATCAAGCGCACGGTCTACTTCAACTCTCTTTTGTCTTTCTCATCTTTCTAGGTCCGACTAACTATCTTTTTGGTGGATACCTCTAGATGATGCACATCTGCGGCTCTTGAAGCAGCTCCAAGATCTACTTTCTCAATTGTGACATCTTGCACTGTGGGGTCTTGGACCTCTTCGTTAATCACCGGCCTGGCTATTTCTGCACTCTAGTTCCCAGTATTAGGGTCAATACTTACCCTGGATGTCATTTTTAGTTTCTTGGATTTAGGTGTTTTTCCCAAACACTTACTCACCATATCTTCTTAAGGCAAAGAAAATGGAATTATTGTTCTTTTGTCACTTATCAAACTCACCAGCCATTTGGGTGCAGGGGCTGAGGCTTCCTTTCCAGGGTTCAATTGATCAGAGGATACATCTAAAATCATCATTAGTTCAGGGTTCTCTAAAACAACCTCTACCTATTGTTTTGTACTAACCTCCTCTGTTCTTGGTGAACTAGATTCTTTATCACCCATTGCTTCCCCTGAATCCTCCTCATAATTCAAATCTACAATTATTCTCTCAGAAACTTGTTTTCTCCTCCTACTTTTTGTTCTTGATCTGGTAGCATGAGGGGGCAAAATAGTTGTGAGGGCTCTTTTGGATTCTTTGATGATAGGGCTCCTTCCAGTTATTGACTTGGAAGTACTTGCACCACAGATAGCAATAGGTTGGTTAGAGGAGCATATCGGGAATGGTGATTCAACTATTGATGTGCATTGTTGGGAATCCTTATTTTGGAATCCTTTCTATTTTTGCTCCCTCAACCATTTCTCAGTTCTTCTGATCACCAGGAGGGTCTTAACCTCAATCCTATCTTCTTCTTTTTTACTCTAGTCAATTTCTAGAATAGGTGATTGTTTTATCTGTTCAAATTGCGGGTCAATCACCTATTCTTCATTATCAAAAACTCCAAAAATGTCCATATTTAGATTGAGAGTAATTATTTGTCCTAGAGAGAACCTGCACCACAATCTCCTTCTAACCTCAAATTCATCTAAACAGTCCTCCCAATAATCCTCCAATTTAGGAATATGTGAAAACCTTGTTCCAAAATCCAAGTTATCTCTGACAAAACCTTTACTGTCAAATTGGGATCGGGCAGTGAAGAACTGAAAATTGAATTTTTTAAGGTTCACTTCTAAATTCAAAGCATCAGATTTTGACTTGCATGAATAATGTCCAAGTTCAATGGGAAAAGAGATACCAGATCCCTTCTTTGCTGAGAACTTTTTATCTACCTGTGCTAACTGTCTGTAGACCTCTATCAACACAAAACGGTCAAACACATACCTGGGTAACTTAACAGGTTCACCGTCAAATCCCCCAACTCTGATATAAGTGAACTTGGAAAATTGAATAAAGAAACTACCATATATGCTAACCAGATGCATTACTTCATTAGACATTCTCTTATTCAAATTGCCTGCTAGTTCGTGGGTCATTCTCCCGGTAAAAGCATCATTAACCTCTTGAAATTCTCATAACAGTTATGCATCTGTAATTGTGAATAATATTCATAAATTTTACTATCCTCAACCAAGGGTGCATGAGGTAGTCCCAACCAATGTCTTGTAGATGCTAGGCAATAGAAGAGGTACGAAGACATATAAAAATCTTTATTACCCAAAGGATTACTCAAACCCTGATGCAAACATTCATCTGCAATTTCTACCCAGTCCAAATATTGCTCTCCTTGGAGGATAACCTGTACGAAAAAGTACATCTAGTCTTCCCAAAAATATGCCTGTGTGCTACCCTCCAGCCTGTGTAGTAATACCACAATATCCCTCACTTCCTGAATCATGTGATCTCTGGTAAGAGGTCTAGGCATCCTTGAACCTCCCTTCTGGAATTTCAGCAACCAGTTTCTGGCTATCACACTTCTGTAGTTTGTTTTCTTAAGTGAGAAATGCCCATAAGAAGAAGTAATATTAAGGCTAGAATATGCTTCCTTAGGTGGTATTCTCATCATAGACATTAGGGTTTGTCTATTGACATGAAACAACACACTACCATCAGCATTTCTAATGCATCTGTTTTGGGGTTCATACCTATTCATGCACTCCAGAACTAATTCAGGGCATTGTATGGCCATGGGAAAGGCAGCAGCTTCAACCAAACCACTTTCTAATATCTTCTTCATCATGGGAGTTGGTACAGAATTTTTAGACCTTTCCTTAAATTCTTCTAAATCATATAGAACTAGTGAAGTATCCCCAAATTCAGGGTGAGAACAGGTGAGACCAGGACAATGCTCATAACCAAGACAAGCAGATTTCATAGCCATAATTGGAGGATATAATGAAAAATGCTTTGAATTTTGAAAATAATGTCAGAAACTCAAAAGATTCTTCTTTCCAGCTAAGAAATAGAAACATATAGGAAGAACATAACTCACCTTCAATATATCTAAAATTACTGTGAAATTTGGGCAACAAGAGCCTTATACCTCCTATGCTATTCTCCTTCGCATTGCACAGTATGTTCATTTGCTAAATTTGGCTTGTTCTCTCTTAATAATGGCATTAATCAGATCGAATAATTATTACACAGAACAATACGTGCCGAAAATGTTTGAAAAGACATGAAATTTGACATCTTCATTAATAGCAAGCATTATTCATGCGCGACCATGATGTATAATAATTATCCATGATCTTTCAAAAATTAGAACTTTCTGTTTCATAATGAGTTTCAGACATATTTTCCTCCAACTTTTCTGCCAAATTTTGACTTAGAGAGCCTCAGGGAGAAATGAGATTATAATCAGCGAACCCTTGAACCATTGAACCATCGAACCTCGATATAGAGTTCAAGCGAATGGTTCAACAATACATTAAATTATACAAGAGAACTGAGTGACGTGATTTATTACAAGGCATCGAGTATTGAACTTTTGAACTATGAAAAAGGGTTCAAGTTCAACCAAAAGACTCAAAGACATTTTAATTACACCAAGGACAAAACAACTCGCTTTAAGAAACATTGAACATATCAAACCATTGAACTATTGAACTTTAAGAATGGTTCAAGTTCAAAGGTTCAAATCTTGAATAATTTCATGCACAAAGACGATAGGTGGGTGAACTTTGGAGAATAAAGAGCTGATTTAAGGAACAAAGGCATGACCAATAAGACAAAATAGCAAATCAACTCTTGATTAGGGAATTTCACGAGTAAATAAATAAGGGTGACTCAAAGGGTAACAGGTATCTTCTTCTTCCACCACATTATACTTTACCAGCCTTCCTCTTGGATCATGCCTAACAACAAATGACCAACCTGGTTTACCTAGAACCTCTGAGTAAAATACCTGCTCACATTGGCTTGGAAGAACATAGGGTTCATTTCTAGCTCACTCAATCGACCTTGTATTAACCATGGTAAATCCATTATCATGTTCAATAACAGTTCTCTTGGGATCATTTTCATTCAATCGTAGCCTGTACTATTAGACGATGAATAGAACTAATTTGAAGGACTTAAAGTCACACTCAAGTTTATCATCCAAAATCCCATAGTATCGATTTTCTGAGACTTCTAGATGTATGTTGCTTCTAGATGAAACATTAGTCACCTGAAAGACTACAGTTATCCCAAAATCACAAGTTTTCTTCGTGTCATCCAAATTTTTGATTCAAAATTTACGACCATTGCACCACATAGCCTTGTGGTGTTTCACCTGCAATATGTCAAACATGTAAAAATTATTGCATCGTCAGTTGATAAACATATTTATTCTTGGCCAAATGTATGCAAAGAAAAAAAAACTCAACATATATATACATCAATATAATTGAAAATAATTAAATAATATGGGTGATTAATATATTTATATGTACCTGTTTATCTCTTAAACCATATGCTAAATCAATTTCCCTTGGTGTAACATTGGAATCTCCATTACGATGAGCTTTTTTAACCAATGAAGCCACAGCTTCCCATGTTAATGCGCGACTGGATTGTTGACACTTTCTAATCCATACCATCATCCAATCAAGATTGTTTGCGACGTACAAATGTAGTGCATCCCACTCAAGACCAATTGTGTCAAAAAAAATGAAAGTCACAAATGACGTATAATTAGTTAATTACCACTATATACGACCTTAATTTATAATTGATGTACCTGAAAACCTAACATCCCACTACCAATGATCTTATTATCTTTCGTTGTTGAATGAATTCAAATTAAAGGAGTATGCACAAAGAATGAATTATGACCCTGAAGGGTACATACACTCTTGTAAGAAAAAGCAAAACCTTAGTGGATACACCTATGTTCCTATACCGGGGGAAGATGTGTCTAAGAACAAAGAAGACAAACAAACAGAGGAGGTTATAGAAAATTTCATGAAGGTGTTGGGAAAGGAAAATTTCAAAAAATTTCCTGTCCTGTTCCATCCCCTTACGAGCAATTTCAAAAGTATTATACCCTAAATTACAAAAGTTAGTATTATGAGAGCCATCATTTGTGTGACAAGATCCATAGCATAGCCACCCATAACCATTAGTACTATCGCCCTAGTTACAACTGACCAAAATACCATTACATCCACTTCAGCAAGACTTTGAACCCTTCATACCGACCCAAAAAGCAACAAGGATTTAGACTCGTGAAGCAAACAACTTACACAAGATCTAAAATCTTATGAGCTAAGGGTATATCGGCCTAGAATAGCCCCATCGTTGGAACCTTTCATTATGCTACACCGATGGTCTGATAGAGATAAGATAGTATTATATCGGTATGACAATGACCTATCGAAGTAACTTTTGAGTCATCCCACCGATAGATCAATGAAATTAAACACAGTGAACTTATCAAAATAACATGTAGATATTGGTGGAAACTGCATCATGGTCCCGCTGATAAGCTGACAAAATTGGTAAAAGTAGATTGTATTGTCGCAACATAAAGACTTCAGTGGAATAGATGTCACACCTGTTGATAACTGAGGGGGGGTGAATCAGTTATCCTAATTATTTCTTCTTTCTGAACTTTCTTATTAATCAATGCAGCATTAATTCAAACAAGCAAACATTATCATGAAATGAAAGAACACATGACACGGTATTTTTGATGTGGAAACCCTGTTAAGGGAGAAAACCACGGGGTGATTAACCTAAAGATTATTCTCTGTTAGAAGAATAAGGAAATACAAAAATGGCACTTGCCAATTAGGGCTCACTGCCCGAGCACACTGCTCATAAAGGAGGCACACTGCCTACAAGGAGACACACTGTCTACAAAAGAATGTTATACAATACTTGAACTGATTGGAAGCATCCACATATGCTAGAGTTCAGTTCTAGTTAGGCACAGTACACTGATCTGCTGCACTTCATCTTTCCTCTTCTCTTATGCTGCTTTCCTTTCACATATCGGACCTTCCTTACTGCTTCTGCTCTGCTCTGCTTTTATTCACATATCACATATCACCACAACACTTCTCACAACTAAATCCATCCTATATATATCCGCACAAGTGATTTCATTATCTTTCTAGTCGGCACCCGGAATAGTCAATCTTCTCACAAACTCTGTTCTGTCGGCTGAATCCTTACACATCAAGTAATGCGAATCAAGCATATACTTGTAGAAATCATTAATCATGTCAGCCAAACATGATTCATGCCTTCATAACCTTTAACACCATCAGTAACACATCCGGAAAGTAGTTTGATGTTCTGTCAGTCAGTTCTTCCTCTGTTCATACTGTCACTCAAGAATCCGGTACTCAAGTATTCATATCTTTTGCCTCATCTATCACCGGAGGCTAAAACCTTGGAATCTATCACTCAAGGTAGTACTCTTTACTTCCCCAAATCTACACTTTACCAAGATACTTCCTCTGAGAGATCCGGACCTGTCTGTCAGACCTTGCCATATGCTCTGTTCTTGTTTACCGGACCACAACATTCTTCACTCTGACTTCCGGTAGAGACACACCACGTCTTGCGGATGTGTGGGATGAACTTTGTTGCCATCAATGACAACAATCATGAATCCATATAGTGTCTCTTGCCAACAATCTCCCCCTTTGGCATTGATGGCAACACTTAGTGAAAAATGACTAAGTGTTTACACTAGGCTCCCCCTTGGCTGATGCTCTGTCTTTATATATATTTTCCAGAGCTCCCCCTTAGTTGGATTCCTCATTTTTCACTGCTCTTCACTCCCCCTTTGACATCAATGGCAAAAGGTAGGGTACGCACACCAAAATTTTCAAAAATTTTACTATACTTAGCCGCATAAGTAGATACATATGGCATACTTACATATACTTAAGTATGTCTGCAAAAGTTGTCTTCAATTGAATAAATTCTGTAGCCCAACTTTGCTTCATTTTGTCCAAAATTGAGATGTGACTGCTCAACAGGAATGCAAATGCATCTGCCCTTTTTAGATCTGTTGGATCATTTGTCTGGGCTGTGATTTGAGCTTCACTTATGGCCTCATGCATGGCCTCTAACTTAGGGACAATGATCCTCTTAAGTTCACCCATCCGTCTGATCATGTTCTTCCTTTCCTTCTCAAAATTCTTTATTGCAGTTGTGATTGCAATAGTCTGACACTCTTGATTGACTATGGAGGAAGAGAGAGGATCAAAACTTTGAGACAAACTTAGTAGTTTATCCTCTTGCTCTTTTATTTTCTTCTCAATCTCTACTATTACTTTGGACCATGAAATACAAAATTTGTATATTTTTCTGCCATCTATAAGAGCATTTTCTAAGCTCTTTATCCCTATACTCATATTTCTCCTATCATTACTTATCAAACCTTGTACCTGTGATAATCTTTTTGCAAGAAATTCCTTCCGGACCTTATCTTCTGCTGACTTCTCTAGTGAATCAAAATGTGTACTAACACTGCTGACTAAGGTTTTGAGATTACCGGAAGAGGAGGCTGGGGGATCTTTCTAAACCGATGGCATAATCTTTTCAAGCACTCCGGAAGTAGCTTCTATCAACTCACAGTCTTCCATATGAGACTTTAGGAGTTTTTCATTAGCCTTAGCATTTGCAAATGAAGCTATCTTTGATGTCTGTACTGGAGAAAGAGAATCAAAATTGAATGGACCTTGTAGAAGCTCTGGTTCATCAATCTCCATTGTTTCTTTGTTCAGGAATTCTTGGACAGTTTGTGCAGTGTCTCTTGTCGGAGACAGATGTTTCTTCTCTTATGTAGTCTTGGAGCTGTCCTTAGGAGTTTTCTCTCCTTCACCACTAGCAGTTGTGGTTTTCTCTGCTGAAGTCTTCTCTCCTTCTACAACCTTAGCATTGTCATCTTTTTCCTTCACCTCTGCTTCTTTCTCCTGTGATTTTTCTTCTCCTTTAGATCTAAAGACTGTAGGGGAAACCAGAGGGGAAATGTTAGTCTGTTCGGGGCCCACCTCTTCTGACATTTTCTCAGGAGTTTCTTCTGCAACATTTGTAGTGGAGGGATCAGTACCCAAGTCCTCTATGATAGGAAGATTAAATCTTTTGAAGGTTTTCCAGAGAATCTCTTCAGTGTCCTTGGCTACCTTGTCGGTCTCACCAAGCATAAGCTGATTCATCCTTGCTTTGCTCCTAAATTCATCCTTGTAGTCTTTGAATACCATGTTCATTGTCTTGGGATCAATTGAAGGATATAGCTGAATAGCTATCTGTTTCTGAATCTCAAGGTCTTTTGCCATGGCATTGGTCTTTCTCATTTCCAACTCCTTCTCTAGACTCTTAGGAATTAGAGAGATAATTTCAATAAAAGCTTTATTGTAAATGTTCAAAAACTTAACTGTGGCTTTCTCCAGAATCTTTTTATCTACTTCATTATAATAATCATAGAATTCTGTTAAGGGTTGTAGGTTGCCATCCACAGTGACTGCTTTTACTACATCATCTAAGGAGAGAGTAGGTTTTTCAACAAATTCCTCTTCCTTCTCTTCTTCTCCTTGACTAGATGATTTCTTCTTCTTCTTTAGTTTCCTGATCTCCTCATCTGATTCAGTTTCCTCTTCATCCTTTTGACTTGCATAAGCCCTTGTGACTTTTTTCTTTGATCTTTTCTCTCTTTTACCAGATGCTTGGACTTCCGGTTTTGAGCTTTTGGCTGTGACAGGTGCAAATCTTTTTGATGATCTGGTCTGGGTTGAGGTTTCTACTGGAGCACTTTCCTTGCTTTTCTTTTTTGCCTCTTTCTTCTCTTCCTCAGCCCTTTCCATCCTTTTCTTGTGGGCATCAAGTGCCTCCTTTGAGATGCCAAGGCCTTGGGCAATATTTTCTACTTCTTTTCTCACCTTCCTCTTGATCTCTGGTTCTCTGAGTTCAACATGGATTTTTATACTCAACTCCTCAAAGTTTCCAAACCTTTCTGCTTTTGGATCTTTAGGCTATCTTAGCATGTGTTGAACATGCAGCTCCACAATCTGTTCATCAACTTCATACCCCATGGGCATGATCCAAACTGTCCTTGGTTCTACTGCCTCCATTAGGCACTGATCAGTCTCTACCATAAAGCAGATTGTGTCTTTGTATTTCTCAACAAGAGACTAGGGAATCCTTTCTCTTGCTTGCATCATGTTCTAAAAGTTCTTGAAATACCCCCATAGAGCTGTATTTTGTGCTTTGTTGTCACCAAGTCCATGTAAATAATCTCTGATTTGGATAGCTACCGGTCTATCATTCTCCCATACCCAGCCATTAGATCTGGGAAGCTCATTCATAAAGTAGAAGAATAAGCACAATATTAATCCACCATACTTGAATGAATTCTTTTTGTCTTTCTTGATTTTCTGTAGATTCTCCAAGAGTTGGTTCAAGAGAAGCTAACAAAGATCATAGTCTGAATCCTTTCTTAACATTTCATAAGCAGTATAGATGGTAGTTCCAGGTAAAGAATTTTCTCTGCTAGAATGATATATCTTATATCCAATGATCATAGAAGCAAACTTGACATCCGGATCAGTGATGTCATCTACTGTCATTGCTCTTTTGTCAAACTTAGAATTGGTAGCCTCACTCACAGTTTGGTTCTTTACAGATTTAAGAACAGGAATCCCACCGGATGAGTGTAGTCCGGTAACTGCCCTGATGGCATCTTTAGTGATCTTGAATGGTCCATTTAACCACATGAAATTGTCATGTATTCTGCTCAAAATGTACCTAACCCATTCATCCTCCGTAAAATAGGGGAAATGTATGTATTGTGCAAAGTGCTTGTTCCGGAGGCCTATGTATTGGGGTTTGAGCTCAAATGAATCATCTAACAGTTGTTTGTGATAGATATCTCTTAGTTTGAATTCCCCAAACTCTTCAACATTTGCATGTATATAAACCCTAATATCTTTGGTGTGCAACACACCATGTGGAACACTGGAAAATGCACCTAGGGGATCTACCTCCAAGGATTTATATGGATGTTTCTTAAATGAGGGCCGAGGTCTGTTAGAGATCTTTACTATATTCAGAGTAGCCATCATCAAACAATCTTACTGAAGGATATCAAGAACGATACATACCTTTTACGCAAGTTAGGGCACACGAAGAAATCCAAATAGAGCTATATGAAGAGTTGCCTTGATCTTTTGGGAGAAGTTGTTTGCAGAGCTCCTTTTCTTTCTTCTTTGCATGTTAGTGTACAAGTGTGTAAATGATAGACAAATGAACTCTTTTATTCCAAGAAGCCCTAATTTTCACCCTGCAATAAATGCACAACCTAATTCATTCCAGTTTGCCTGGTTTTCCTTGTTTAAGGAGGAAGAAACTCATCCGGATCATTATGATTCCCTTGTGATCGATGTTAGTGATGAATCATCATATCCACTTGTCCTTCTGATCATCTTATGTATCCATAGATCAAGTTGTATCAATTTGGATTCATACCGGGCCAATCTTGTGAGAAACCTATTTTACCAAAAGACTTGCTTAACCGGACCAATTCTGAAGGAATTGAACTTTTTAAATTTTCTTGTGGATCTCTCAGATCTTTACTTGATCTTCTTTACATGTTTCTCTAGAAACCCTTTGATTCGCAGCTTCTCATGTGCCAATTTCAAGCACCACTTAACAGAGCTCATCTTTTAATTTTTGGAAGGAATATCAGCACCAGAGTCTGGTGTGGATCCAACCTCTACATTCTCTGAACTTTTCTTCACCCAAATCTTGTTCATCTCATTCCTAACTTCATCCGCATTCACCTTTTGTTTACCCTTATCTTGATTCTGATTATGATATACCTCTTTTCTCCTGATTCTTGCTTCTACAGAATTTTGCAATATGACCGGATCTATTGCAGATTTGGCAAACAACATTTCCTTGTATATTTGATTGATATCCTCTTGATCTACATTGATTAGCCATATGACCTATTCTATTGCATGTAAAGCATCTACCATTGAATGATTTGTTCATTTGCATATTTCTGCATTCATGAGATTTGTGACCATACCTTTTGCAGTTAAAACATTGTCCAGAGAAGAATGAATTTGTCTGATTCATTCTCTTTCTGCACTGATTAGCTTTGTGACCAAAGTGATTACAGCTGTGGCAGTATCCATTGAAGGATGGATATCTTTGAGCATTGGGCTATCTTACCAGAGATCTTCTAGGCCTGTTCCTTGGATTTTCTGATCCAAAATTCTTCTGACCGGATCCGGAGCTTTCTCCTTTCTCATATCCCAAACCACACTTGTCATCTACCTTCTTTTGACTTTCAAGAAGAACTTCAAGTTGAGCAGAACTTATCTTGAATTTCTCTTTATATTCATTTGCTATTTGAAGATCCCTTTTGAGAGAGACAATTTGATCCTCAAGTTTTTCTTCATTATCTTTAGCATCTTCAAGATCAGATTCAAGATGTCTGATAATTCTATCCATCTGGTGGCAATCTTCTGATTTCTCCTTGAGAGATTGTCTTAGATTATCTTCAGTTTTTCTTTTCTCTTCAACTTCTTGGGTAAACTTTATAACTCCTGATTCCATTTCATGTCTTACCATAATGATTCCTTTTGATAAATTTTCACATAACTTGGTTTTCTCAGTCAGCTCTTCATTTGCATTACTTTCTTCACCTTGTCTTGCCAATTGTTGAAGCAGCTCCTTTCTCTTTTTCATAGAGAGACTTAATTTGTATTTTAGTTCTCTCATGAAATCATCAGCCTGTTTGAGTCTTTCCTTTAATTCATTGACTTCAGAGTTTGACTATTCAAGATCCTCAAGGGCAGTCTTGAGTTGCTCCCTTAAACCATATGCATCCATTTGGACTCCCAGATCTTCCTTGAGTTGTTAGACTCTGTTAGGAGGAACTTAGCTCTGATACCAATTGTTGATAACTGAGAGGGGGGGTGAATCAGTTATCCTAATTATTTCTTCTTTCTGAACTTTCTTATTAATCAATGCAACATTAATTCAAATAAGCAAACATTATCATGAAATGAAAGAACACATGACACAGTATTTTTGACGTGGAAACCCTGTTAAGGGAGAAAACCATGGTGTGATTAACCCAAAGATTATTCTCTGTTAGAAGAATAAGGAAATACAAAAATGGCACTTGCCAATTAGGGCTCACTGCCCGAGGACACTGCTCACAAAGGAGGCACACTACCTACAAGGAGACACACTGTCTACAAAAGAATGTTATACAATACTTGAATTGATTGGAAGCATCCACATATGCTAGAGTTTAGTTTCGGTTAGGCTTAGTACACTGATCTGCTGCACTTCATCTTTCCTCTTCTCTTATGCTGCTTTCCTTTCACATACCGAACCTTCCTTACTGCTTCTAATCTGCTCTGCTTTTATTCGCATATCACATATCACCACAACACTTCTCACAACTAAATCCATCCTATATATATATCCGCACAAGTGATTTCATTATCTTTCTAGTCGGCACCCGGAACAGTCAATCTTCTCACAAACTCTGTTCTGTCCGCTGAATCCTTACACATCAAGTAATGCGAATCAAGCATATACTTGTAGATATCATTATTCATGTCAGCCAAACATGATTCATGCCTTCATAACCTTTAACACCATCAGTAACACATCCGGAAAGTAGTTTGATGTTCTGTCAGTCAGTTCTTCCTCTGTTCATACTGTCACTCAGGAACTCGGTACTCAAGTATTCATATCTTTTGCCTCATCTATCACCGGAGGCTAAAACCTTGGACTCTATCACTCAAGGGAGTACTCTTTACTTCCCCAAATCCACACTTTACCAAGATACTTCCTCTGAGAGATCCGGACCTGTCTGTCAGACCTTGCCATATGCTCTGTTCTTGTTTACCAGACCACAACATTCTTCACTCTGACTTCCGGTAGAGACACACCATGTCCTGCGGATGTGTGGGATGAACTTTGTTGCCATCAATGACGACAATCATGAATCCATATAGTGTCTCTTTCCAACAACACCTTCACCAATGAGCCGAAGAACTCAAGTTAGCTGGAACATGTCAACTTCGATGGATCTTATATACAAGTTCCCCCCTATATGCTGATAAAAGCCCACAAGGACAATAATCATCATTGAAACATATAAAGATCGGTGGAACCAAGGATAAAGTTTCACCGATGGCCTGAGATAACTAAAAAGCATTGCCAATATGATAAGTATCAGCTGAGCTAGGGTATATCAGATTAACTACATATAGAATCTTGCCGATAGACCAAGAAAAGGAAATCCATCGATGGAAGAAGTGGGCATCGGTGAAATATAATGCAAAATCACAGCAATACAATGATATTTATTAGACATGACTAATGTGACACTCCAAAACATCACTCAAATATTTGTAATTAATATACCAACCCGATGGTAAGATATGGTGCATTTATGAGCTGAGATTGTAATAACTTGCATTGCTTCTATAAAAATTTTTTGAAAAAAGGAAAAAGGAGATTGATCCCTCACATAATGAAGAAGAAGAAAAAGCCCAGCTAGAAGTTCAATCCAAGTAAGTACATTAACCTGGTCTATAAATTCATACTGTGTAGAAGCTTTGAAGTTTGCATCATGGAAGATAAGCCAGAAAAACCTAGAGCCAAGAGACAAAAAATTGAGAAGAGGTCATTAAACCAAGATTTAATCGACTAATGTCTAGGGTCTAGGCCAAGACCTAAAAGAAGTGCCCATACTAATCCTTCCGTAGATAAATTATTAGACAACTATAAGGAGTTAGGAGATATCTAGACTCCTATTCGAGGGTATCAATTGTTTCTATATCATTACAAGAAGTAATACAGATATGATCTTGTCTGCAACCCTTAGAGGTTAAATTTAGCTAGGCTTATAGTGTCTGATGTGTTTGTCAATGTGGATTTGATTAAAGCTTTATCCAACCATTATGACCTCAAAACAAAGGCTATTAAATCATACAATGGTGAAAACATACTAGTGCTTTCTAGGGACCTCATTTCAAATGTTTTTCAATTAGAGTGTGGCTTCAATATGCCAATTACAGTCAGAGACTTATTGCTTGAATATCGACATATGGATACTAGTTACAAGAGAGGAAAATTGGCCCAACACAGACCAAGGGATGATAAGGGTCAAAAGAGAAAATTTTCCAATACTGAAAACCCCCCTTTTTCTGAAGAACTGTTTGAGGAATATTTTTGTTATACCTACTATGCTGCTGGTCAAGTGTTAGGTATTGAGGTCCCCCCATAGATGTTAGTTGCACCTATGGTGTTAGCTGCAGACATTCAAACAAAGGGAGCAAGGCCTTTTGATTATGTGAGTTACATAGCCAATGCCTTGAACCAAGGATTGGAGAAAATCAAACACAATAGTCATCAAATTAACTTCAAACATTATTCTTTGTTAATGCATTTACTTTTGCATGAAGGGCATGGCAGAGGATTGTGGAGTACAGAGATGAAAGTTTGGGACTCATTTGATAATGGGGATCCAAGGCCAGTGCAAAAGTGGACTTCTTTGTGGGATTGGTGTTTTGATAGATCTCATTATTTTTTCTTTGAAGATTATTTTGTGAAACCTCTAATGCAATGGCTGGGATGTTCTCATGACTATAGCCTCTCCCCAAAAATACAAAGGTTCCTTAGGCCAAAGGAAAATGACTCGAAGAATAAGGTGAATCGTAACTGGGGGGACTGGTATGCATTTTCAGATTACACTATGATAAGGGTCTATGGTTTTGAAGGCTCCCCTTATTTGTTACCTAGAATTGTCCCAGACAGAATTGCACATTTGGAAATTGTTAGACAATTGGCTAAGTCTGATGCTATGCATTTGAAGAAATATAGCAAATAATCATTCATGCCCAACACTTTGTGCTTTGGAGAATTCACAATAGTCATGAATGAGGGCTATGAGGAAATAAATGCTAAATTAGCACAGTATAATCTCCCAATAGGAGATGAAAGGAAAAATTTCAATGCAGAAGGTTTTATCAACAAAGCTAGGGTATCACATGGACTATCTGATTATGAACATATTTTTTTAGAAGTAGATATAATCAGGAATCAAGATGAATCTTCCATTGAAGACAGAATGGCCATATTTAATAAGATTTTGCTTGCAGAGGATTGGAAGAGCAAAAATATTCCCACATATTCAAGGGCTTTTTTTGAGATTCAAGACTCACTGACAAGAGTTGAGCATCTTATTTCTCTTGCTAATGAAATCATAAAAGATGTGCCATTAAGTGCTTTTGATACAACCTACATATAGTATTCCAGGACTCAGGCTCAAGAGGTGCAGCAATTGGCTCATATACCCTCTCATCCAACTCCCAAAGTATCATTTTCTATAGATACTGATGAAGAAATGAGTGATGATGAAATTGCACAGATGTAACCAATAAATGCTCCAGTAATTCCACATTATGAACCTCCTGTAGAATTAGATCATGTGAAAATTGAGACCTCAGAGGATCTGTTTGATGATATTAGAGTTGTGGCTACATAGAAGTTTATCTCTGATGATGAGTTTATTAAAACCCCTGAGTTTAAATCCTTTGTATATGAATACCAAGGATAAAATGAGGCAAAGAATGAAAGATGCTACCCTTGAGCAAGAAGTTGCTACCTTGGAAGACTTGAAAAAGGAAATTGACAGAGAATTGGAGTCTATTACTCTAGAAAGAGGAAGACAATTGTTCCAAGAAGCCAAGGTATTTCTTGTGCCAGGTTGGGACATGAGTTCTTCTATAGTATTTGATACATTTAAAAGAAGGGAAGACAAAACACTAAATTTGACAGAAGAAGCAAGTGACGAGATATACTCAGGATCAGGGTACAATATAGATGAATCCACCCTATTGATTTGGTCATTTTATCCTCAAGATAAGAGACCAACAATAGTTAGTGATCCAAATCAAATGTTTGGCCACCTTTTGGTCAAAAGGGTAGGAGATACAAATCCCTTGGAGGCAGCTAAATTGAATGTTAATGTGGAAAAATTTACCAAAGCTCAGATTGAGAAACTAATCAAGGAGAATGATAAACTGAGAAAGGAATTGGTATACCACAAGGAAAGAACATCCTCATCCTCCACATCTGAGGTGCATCCTCCATGGATTCAGAAAGATCAAGAAACACTAGATGCATTAATAGATGCAATCTATTAGAAAGAATGCCATGCCAAGTCTAAAAAGAAGTGTGAAAAGTTAGAAAAGGAATTGAAAATTCTTAAATACAATATGGCTATTGAAATCATAAAAGAGAGGTTTAATAAAATGTGGGAATATGTAGATGCTTGTTGGAAGGCATTCCAACAAACATACTCAACCATGACATAACCCAAAAGATTACAAGAAAGGATGATGGAAAAGAAGAAAGAACTTTCTTATAGCATTACAGGGCAAAGATTGTAGATGTATAATTAATTGGTTTAGATACATGAGGAATACGACAATGAATTAGGCAAGGAACTGAATTCCTTTGATCTTGCTCCCTCAGTTCATGATGACACTGGAGAACCAAGAAAATATGAAGAGTGGAAGGAAGATGTGTTCATGGTTCTAAACACAACATCACAGGAAATAAATGATGAAGATCTGATTATGCATAATATCCATAAACACCTTGAGAAAATAATGAACAGGGAGCATGACATGAAGGAAGTAACCCTCGAGGTGAACACGTATGCCACACAAGAATATATTGAGCATTTATCTAAAGTTAATTTGTTTCTTAGTAGAGTAGTTGATGCACCTGTTGTTGAGAAGGAGTAGATCGACCAACACACAGATGAAACATCCTATGAGAAAATAGAAAACCTTGCTCAGGCCTTGAATGGTCACAGGTTTCTATTCGAAGTGTAATGGATCGGTGTTTTAATTATATTTCTATTTATTTTCTTAATTCAATTAGTTATGAAAAGATGCGACTCTTCCATTGTAACCGGCCTTAAGCTTGTTTGCTTCCCAATATATAAAAGGAACCCAAGGCCGTCTTTTGAATCATCATCAAGATTAGATTAGAATCACTACCATTAGTAGTAGCTTTCATCCATTCCATTCACTATCAAAATGTTTTAAATCATAGCCAAAGACCATGTTGCACATAATATTTTGAGGAAATCAATTGAAGATCTCAGATTTGGTGGCTCTATACTAGTATCAACTATTTGTTAAGATAAGGAATTATTTGGCTGTCTCCAAGTTGGTATTCCTTATTATTTGAATTTGTTCCAAGTAGAATATTAAATTCATCAAACACATTTGTTGTTCCTATGTAATTTTCTTAACTGGTTTCTTCAAGTAGGAATTAAAATCCTTTTAAATAGATTACAGTAATTTGGAAATATCAATTGGATAGATAAGGATAGTCTATAATTGAAGGCTGTTATACTGTCTCCAAACAATACTATTAAGTTGTTCAAAATTGAATATATCAAGTATATTTTCATTTTTTTGGTGCACATTTTGTTGTCATTATGTGATCCCTCTTAACTGGTTCCTTCAAGGAAGGATTAAAATCCTCTTAGATAGATCACAGTAATTTAATAGATCTTGATTGGATCAATAAGAAGAGTCTGGCAGTCACATCCCTGCATGTTTATGCAAGTCATAAACTAGAAACATTGTGCTAAACAGTTAGAATGATTACCAGGTAACACCATTAATCCCAGGTTCTCACTTGACTTCGTTTACCCAACAAGGCATTGGTCTCACCCATTCCATCTTACTTAGAAATTCCATCAATCTAACTTAAGGTTTTTACCTTGATATTGCATATACAATTTATACCAAATTACCATCATTTCATTTTAGAATTCCATAAAATCTCATTTGAACATTCGTATTTCATATTTACATATTAGAAATAGAAGTAGTCAGCAAGCTTTCATCTATTCCACACCATTTACCATTGTGGGTAGATTCGTTCATTTAGATAAAAATTGCACATCAAACCAATCTGCTTCAACTATTAAGGTCCACCTGCCTAGGTTTTGTAGGGCCTAAAGTGTAGAGAGTCATTAACCATACTAGTTAACTCTGTCAATTGGCTCAAGAATGTTGCAAGTCTGATCACCGAGCCTAGCATCCTCTTAGGACTTGTAAACTGCATTTTTGAGACCCAACAAAAGGAGTTAGAGCAAAAAAAGCAAAGGTTGCAAGAAATGGATGATTCATTTGAAGAAGAATCTGTGGGAGAAAATAAAGCACAATCATAGCAAAGAATAGTTTCTCAGATGATGAATGATGAATATGAAGAACTCCCTAACAGGGACTTACAAGTAGCCAAGGAATTGCATGTAGATGAAGATGATAGGCTTACAACCTATGAATCCTTTATTTTTGATAATGAGTTTGTCAAG
The DNA here is from genome assembly GCA_027924645.1 of Cunninghamia lanceolata. Taxonomy (NCBI): domain Eukaryota; kingdom Viridiplantae; phylum Streptophyta; class Pinopsida; order Cupressales; family Cupressaceae; genus Cunninghamia; species Cunninghamia lanceolata. The sequence goes on along the minus strand of BSBN01000704.1, from coordinate 4,611,847 downwards.
TCAAGAGAATTTAAATCTTTTTTATATAATTAAAAAGGTAAAAGGTTGAGGGAATCCATCCCAAATATTACCCCTGAAAATGAACAGCAATTGCTGAAAAGGTTGAAAGATGATATAGACAATGAAGTGCAGAAAATGACCCCTGAAAGGGGTAGACAGTTGTTACTTGAAGCTGGTGTAATAGTATTTCCTGGTTGGGACCTCAGTGCCTCTTTAATTTTTGATAGTTTTTTACATAACAAGGAAGGAGAATACAAGTTAAACATAGAGGGTGTGAAGGAAACTTACATAGGGTCAAGATTCAATCCTGATGAAAATTCAATGTTGATATGGGCACTATACCCACCTCACAAAAGGCCAAAGATCATCGATATCGAAAAAGCCTTTGGACACATGATGACCCTTAAAGTTGGGGAAACTGACCCTGTGGCTTTAGCAGACATGGGCATAAGCATTGCCAAGTTCAACAAGGCACAAACAATACAGTTGATGAAAGAAAGAAATTATTACAAAATGAAAAGTGAAAAATTAGATTTGGAAATTACTGCCATGAAAGATGCCAGAATGAGGATCACCTCTGGAACTGATATAGAGTTGCAGAGTGAATATGAGCTGTTGCAAGAAGAATATCAATAGCTAGTAGAAAAGATGAAGGACCTTCAGTTTGACACTGTGGTAATGATGTTGCACAAGAGATTTACAAACCTAAAGATATGCCTTGATGATTTTTGGCATGTTCACAAAAAGAACTACGAAGCCATTCTTGAGCATGGGAGAGTGAAAAAATAGATTGGGTACTAAGAGACATGATATGCAACTACATGAGGGATCCGACACCAATTCCATCTTGGCCATTGACACAATCATGAGAAAGCATGACAAATATGATGAAGACTTACACTCAGAAAACGTAGGGTTTGATGATACTGTGAAGTTGGGATTACCCAAATTATGTAATAAGAACAGGTTTTTGAAGGAACGAGATGATTGGATGGATGAATGCAATAGGATACTTTAGGAAGCATTGGATATAGTCAAAGTAGAAGGGCTATTGCTGGATGGAGCATGCAAACATATGGAATTGATGATAAAACTTGAATATGACACCCAAAATCCAGTGCATGATGTGGATACCCATACCTTGGAGGAGTATAAAAAACATCTCTCAGCGGCTAAGCCAATGTTAGGAGAAGATTAAATTGTTTTATAAGTTTAATTAAGATCAGTAGTGTAATTATTTGCCAAAAGACAATTAGAAGAGACACCTTTGTTGGGTCTTCTTCTTACATATATGAAATTTGAATTGTAATATTTGATCATCACCACTTTTTAAGATTTTAATACTTTTTAGCAGTGTAAGACTTATTTTCTGGATTAATACAATACCAGTACTTTTCTATTTGTGTGTGGAAGATTCTTTCATTTGGACTAGTTCTCTGTTGTTTCTTTTCAAGCAATTGAAGGAAATGTAAAATGTATTCTAATTAATCTCCATGACCATCTTATAATTATCTCTCACTTTCCTCAATCTACCTTTCCCCATCAGGTAATCCCCTTCAAATTTATTAATGGAGTTAGGATCCCAAATGCGATCTACATGGATCTTTTCTGTGAACTTAGGAAGATATTCAGTAATGTACACCATGGTCTGGTATACCATATATCCCTCCACCATAGAACCCTCAGGATGTGCCCTTTGTCTAGCCAAAGCCTTCAAAAATTTCAAGTGCCTCTCAACCATCCACATTGACCTTGTGTGTACAGGTCCACACAATTCAATCTCCTTAACTTGGTGTATGAGGTAGTGTTCTTGTGCATTGAAAAATGTCGAAGGTAGACACTTTTGCATTTCACACTTTAGACGAGGAATTTTTCTCCTCCAATAATTTATATCTTCTTTATGGATTTCTTTAGATGACATCCATCTACAAGTGATTCAAGGCGCAAATATATTAATGAGATTTAACAAAAATATAAAATATATTACATAACAAGTAAAACAAATGGCAAATATAAGATCTATACAATGAATTGAACAAATATCGCTACTTACCTCATGTCTTTTCCAAGATCATATATAACTTTCTTGACATTGTTGTCGAAGTTGTTTGGGAGAGATAGAGGTAGAACGTATTGCAACAATTATAAAATGATCTTTTCATTATTTTTCCAAAACTAGCAAACATAATACACTGAAAAGTACATGCAGTATAAAAATATATATAAAATATACCAGAATAATTACCTTAATGAAGGTATGCCAATCATGCATTTTCATCCCTGATCCAAATTCACCTTTCTTTGTTATGATATTGTTTATGTTTGTAGCAAATCCTGTGGGAAATCAAATTTTTCGTATGACTTCTTTTATAGCATTGCTTTGCTACTCCGTTAATAACCAAGGAAGGGTGCTTATATTAATTTGGTCTCCATCGCTATTTAATTGAATGACATTTTTCATTGCATGATTGGCTTCCTAAATGTCACTACAAATTTTGACAATTTTTTCTTTGTCATGCTTGATGAAAGTAGATTGTCATTGATGTCAAAAAGGTGTTGATATTGATAGGAAGATCAGTGGATGTTCAAATTCTTCATCATGGGATTGCTCATGGTTTCATGATCATAGTTTAGGAGTTGTTTACTTCATGATGCTCATGGTCTCATTTCAGGATGCTTGATGGAGTTCATATCTTGTTTATGTTTCTTGGTTCATTCTTGTTTGTGTTGGTTCATTTTTGTAGATCTTATGCAGTGGTGTTTGAAGGAATAATGCAATGCATATGTCTTGTTATGCAAGGTGGATTAACAAGGTGTGTTTCATGTATCCATATTGTTCACAGTTTGTCCACCAAAGTAGAGATGATGGTTGAACATATTGATGAGTTGTTGTTGACAAACACAAGTTGATTTCTTGCATATGCAAAGAAGGTATCATTTATGATTGATAGATTTGTAGGGCTTGTTTGTTCTTTCATGTCATTATGGTGTTATGGTGTTCTTCATGTGGGTGTTGGCATTGGTATAGATGTTCTTGATGTTCATGCTCATAATGTATACACAGTTGCTTGCTCAATGGTTTCACTTGCTCTTCATAGTTTTTATGTTCAGTGTTATTCAAGATAAAAGGTATGTGACATGGTGATAATGATCAACAAGGTAAGAATCAAGGTGTTGAAGGTTCATGCTTTATCTTAACTGACACATGAAAAATAATTGCATTGTCATGTTGATTGTTCAAGTAAAAATAAGAGGTTGTTGTTATAAATCAAAATGTCTCATGTTCACGTTCAAGAAATTACGATCTCAGAAATGGTGATGTCTCTTAAGAGCAGAAGGAATATTGCATTACAAGCATTACAAGTCAAGGAATATTGCAGTTTGTTATAAAATATGGGAAAGCATGATATTTGATTTTAGGATTTGAAAATTCTTAAAAATCTAGTCTTCTATATCCTAAAATCATAAACTATATTTCCCTAAGTCTAAAGTCATATTTATGGCTTTACTTTTAAATTTAAAAACTTTATGTTTATCTCCTAACCCACTAAATGTCATTATGATAAAGTGGATTTTATTTGGAGTGAGCAATTAAAAGTTTTTTTAAAGGGATATTTTTAGTCTTCAAAAAGGCTGAAATTTTTGGAGTTTTAAAAGCTTTTTTTTTTTAAAAAGAGATCTTTCTAAGTTTTTAAAAAAGCCTACCCGTGACATAGAAGGATAAAAAGTAAAGTTTTCTTATTTTTAAAAGGAGGAAGTGGATGTGCCTTTTAAAAGGCTAATTTTAGATATTGAGGTGGCAACTTTTGTTGGAATATTTAAGAGCACATTTTGAGGAGATTTTATTTCTAATTTCTATCTTTTGGGGTAGAGGAGTCAAAGAAGGAAGTTTTGTATTTTTCTAAATGAGTAAAGTGTTGATTTTATTTTGAGGGAAGTTTATAGGGTTTTCATGCCTTTCTTTTTCTATTCTCCTACATATTAAAAATATTGTTGTTGAAGACATTCAATTTAATGAAGATGAAGATTTGCAGAAGATGAAATTGAACAAGTGGAACATATTTTTGAAAAGTCGTTTGATGCAGATTGAAGAATATTTTGAAGAAGAGAAAGAAATTTTTTTGCAGAGAAGATGAAGGGTTTGAAGAAGATGATTTTTTTGAAATAAAAAATATGAAAGCGATTTTTTTTAAAGAAAATGAAAAATCCCATTTTGTAGATGAATAGATAAAGATTTGTTTTTGTAAGAAGAATTATATGCAGGTGATTGAATTTCTTTTGCAGAGAAAAGAATATGAAATGTTTTATGCATAGTGAAATTCATTTGCAGGACATAAAATATGATTTTCTTTATGAATGGAAATGGTCATACAAAGAAAAGAAGTGATTTTATTTTTGCAGTAGTATTGTAAGGAGAGAAGAGAAATATGAATGGTTCTCTTTATTTCATATATAATGGTTTTGTAGGATCATTGAAGTTGTTATTGTGTGGATCCGCATATAGGGTTGAATATATTTTGAATATCCTCTTTAAGAGAAAATATAGATGATAAGTTTTGTATGTGATTTGAGTTGATGAGAAGTATGGTGATATGATAAACACAAGAAGTGATTTGTATTGAAAAAAAGAAAACCTCTGAATTCTTGGTTTTAATTTGAGTATGTATTAGGGGTTGGTGCTCCTTGAAGTTGGTGCTTCTAAACATTGTTGCCAGTGAGGCACAATATGCCAGTGAGGCTTGTAGGTCAGTGAGACCTCTCAATTGTCAGTGAGACATAATATTCAGCGAGTGAGACTTTGTAAGAAGTTTTGAAAGTTAAGCCAGTGAGGCACTTCATGAGTGGTTTTTCTACCCCTAAGGGTTTTCCACTCAGTAAAAAGCTTGTGTCATGCTTCTCATTGATTTCTTCTGTGTGTGTGCATATTAATGGTTTGATCATGTTTTCATTTACATCTTTTATTATAAGTCTTGTGCATATAAACTCAACAAATCATTAATGTCCTCCTCTCTATTTGTCTTGTAAGATAAAGTTTGCAAAAAGTTAAAATTTATACAACACTGATTCACTCCCCTCTCTTAGTGTTATTCTAGACTCCTACAATGCCCTCCATCCAATATTTTCCATAACGTTTCTGTTATATTCTTTTTGATATGCATTGTATCAAACAAATGCATAATTTGTAGCTTCTCATAGTAGGGAACCTACTAAATTATCTGGGATACTTTTCAGTCCTTGTGGAAGCTGGCCATTAATGCCTTGACGACCATCATGAAGCATATAAGTTAAACAAATTAACAATGACAATCATTGTCAATTACAGCATGAGTAAACAAAACACAATATAAAAATATAAATTCCAAACATATCATATATGATAGATAAACAATTTGATCCGATGTATAACCTTGACGATTAATTCTATTATATTCCAACTTCCATAGGCGAGGTGTCATTCTTCGTGGTTTTGATGTAGTCTCTTTTTTCCCATTGAAAAGATGTTTTTTAGTAGTTCGATACTTATGATTTTTGTGGAGGAAGTGCCTATACTCATCAAACATCTACTTTCCTAAACTTGTTGAACGACGAGATTTCATCTTTGGACCATAAACTGGACACGCAAATTTTCCCTTTGTTTGAAGACCTGCAAGATCATATATAATTGGATTAAATATGTCAATTTTTATAATTATATATAATGAATAGATTATTTAAAAAATATGCATGATATCTACTTCATAAAATTAAATATCGTTAAAGTGCAGTCGAACGTTATAACATACCACAAAAATGTGTTAGCCCTGGGGCATCATGAATTGTCCATACAAGCATTGCATGGAATTGAAATTGTCTTTGTCCTATTGGTCTAGAGACGTCATACATAGTGACGCCATTCCACAACTTTAGTAACTCGTCGATAAGAGGCTTGATATATACATTCATATCTTTAACTTGGTACTTACCTAGTTGAATGAACATAAACATTACATAATTATTATAACCATTTTACTGCAATATATATAAATTAATGTACATGACTATTAAATAAAAAACTATGTCATTATGCAACAAATAAGACAAATGAGATGCTACTACGTTAAAGAAAATTGATGTAAACAAATACCTGGAACAATCATTGCCAACATTATGTGCTCCCTCTTTATTGACATCCATGGAGGAATGTTATTATTGATAACAAAAATAGGCCACACCGAGTAAATAGATCTCAGCTCTCTAAATGGATTGACACTGTCCGCTGCTAATGAAAGCCTGAGATTACGAGGTTCTTCTTGTAATGTCCCTCATTTTTTTTGGTTTTTGACAATTGATAGTATTTCTGTTGCATTAGACAGTTTTGAGACATATGGTTGATAGACTTATGGTTTATGCTTATTATATTCATGATGGACTATGGTTGGCTGATGTGGTTGTTGACATTTGTTATGATCATTATGATGACATTATTGATAGTACAATTATGCTATGTTCATGGTTAGTTGATTATGCAGAGTAATGTTACCGTTTTAAAAATTATTTTGTGTAATATCTTTACTTTTAGTTGAGTTAAGGTTGGGAAGATTATAGTTATTAAAAGTGAATTGATGTGAATTGTACTAGTAGTTATTACATAAATCATAGATGGAATTATAGATCTTGAGCTTTGACTAGAATATTGTTATCTTAAGTAAGTTTATGATTTAACTAAAAAGAGAGATTTAAAGTCTTTTATTGAATCCATGTTTAATAGTTCAAAAAGTGTTGAAGTATTTGAGTCTTGTTTCCTAGTTATATATATATATATATATATATATATATATATATATATATATATATATATATATATATATATATATATATATATATATATATATATATTCTTTTGTAGTTTTATTTCAAACCGATGTGTATCAATGATGCAATTGGGTCATTGTAATTAATTGAGTTTTGAGTCTTACAGATATGTTTCATCAAGCCTTGTATAAAACAAATGTTAGAAGGTATTATAATTCTAGAATTGATTGGTATATTATTGTTAGGACTTTATTTAAAAGAGAGTTAAAACCTTATAGTGTGTCATGCCTGCATTTCCCATGCGGTCACAACACACAACACACGTGTCATGTCCACATTTGCCATGTGGGCATGACACGAACTACGAAAAATTTTTCTACCTATCCCTAGGAACCCCCTCACATGCGTCTACGTGCTGGGTGGCAATACGCATAAGGCGTAAACATGTCAATATAACCGCGATGGTGAAAGCCGTCTAGGGGGTATGCGACACGAAGTGTGTCGCTACTAGGGTTTGACTATTTTAAATCAACACCCTAAGTTTCCTAGGTGAAGATGATTTCGCATCAAATCCTAACTTAACTCAGATCAAAAGTGATTAAGTAGAACAACGGCAAGATGGCGTGTGATTAAAGTGGAATGATGGAATAAAGAATAATTAAAATATCACATAAATTAAACCCTAGAAATCTAGCAAAATTTCGATAGCATAACGCATTTTCGATAAACGCAAAATAAAATTTAAAAATAAATCGTCAATAAGGAGTTAAATAAAAATTAAGAATAAAAAATTAAATTAAAGCTTAAGAAACAAATCAAGCGATTTAAAGAAAAATAAATAAAATTAAACTAGATGACAAGATGTCAAATAGATCTAACATAAAAACCGAGTCCGTTATTAAATATAATTTTGGCATTATATTTAATAACTTACTCAAAAAGTTAATAGATGAGTGAGGAGAGTTTAAATAACTCTCCTCATAAAATAATGATAAAATAGATCAATAATTTAAAACGGTAAAATCCCCGCCAAGGAAAAATGAAATCAATAAACCCATTAAAGTGAAATTAAGAACAAGGGCAAATTCTTCCCAAAAAAAATTAAATTTCAAATTACAATACAATAGTCAAAAAGAAAAAAAAGAAACTACCCATTCAAAGAGAAAAATAGAGGTTTTAAATGAGGGTAAAAATGATCCCCCCCAAATAAAGTCCTCTCCAAAAAGAATTATAATATTCCAAAAAATTATAAGCAAACCTAAATCCATTTTAAAATGAGTCATATCTAAGAAGCCTTAAATTTGTATTAAGTAATTCCTCATTTTGTGTTGCCCTAAACTCATTCTATCCTTTCTCATTTCTATTGTTTTGTTTTCTTGTTTTGTTGTCTACTTGTTGCAGGTTAGGGTTTGAATGGTGGGGAAGCCATGGGAGAGGCTTCCATTTCTTCCCACGGAGGTATGCATTCAATACACTGATGGATTCCATTAATTGTATGCATCCAGAATATAACTATATATATATATTTTTTAAAAAAGGTAACAAGAGCTAAAGAATGAAAGAGTTTATACTCTGTTGCAGGGCTAAGGATGAGGAGCTGTGACGGTGCCGCCGCTGAAGCAGCCAAAAGGGGAAGAGGGCAGAGGGAGGTGGCATGGGAGGTGTCGGCCATAGTGGTGGAGTGGCAGCATAATGGTCTACAGAGGGGGTGCGTAGTAGGTGAGCTGCGGAGAGGGAAGTCCCGGGGGAGTTTGGGAGTGTTAAGGCTTGGGGGTGTGGGGATAACGGTGCAGCGGTGGTCGCTGTGGCTGCTACGGGGAGTAAGGGAGTGTTGGGGTGTGGGTGGAGGTACTGCCTCCCCCACACCTAGTTTCTTTTAGATGTTAAGGGACTGTGGGCGCTGCCCACAGTCCCTCCTTTATTATTATTATTATTATTATTATTATTTTTATATTCTAACTTAATAACCCCAAAACACTCAGTCCGTGCCATAGAAATTTTTAGTCTCTCAGCATTTATCTAAAATGTTTCATGATTTAATAACATTTAATATATATATATATACATGAATGTATATGTATATATATATGTATACATTTTCAAGTAGCTTATATAGTATACAGATAAACATATACATATTTATATATAAATATATATATTTATATATATAAATATGTATATATATAATGCAATATACATTCAGCAAAAATACTAACTTCTGTATCATCTTTTCTATCAGAAGCATATACACACTAAGGCTATAAAATATAGATCAACAGCTAGTTCCCTAAAAAGATATGACAACACAGTAATTTCCTCTTTTTTTTATAATAAAATGTCATAACACAGAATGCTAAATATCCATATTTACTTTATACATATTTTTTTTTGAAACACCATACTTCATTTCTGCATAACCAATGAAATCATAGTATTAACTTCTCTTTTTTTTTCCTTTTTTTTTTTTTTTGAAACATAGAACAGCAGTAATATAATTTCATTTTGAGAGGATTTCTAAATGGCAGAAGAACATTCCTATTTCACCCATCTATAGCAACTATTATTTTAACCAGCAAGTAATAACCAAATGACAACTTACAAGTTTTTTTTTCCTTTTCATGGCAACAACTAATACTTAGAAATTTCATTACAAAATAACAGAAAGGAGTAACATTATGTATATTTATTTATTTTTGTTGCAAAAGATAATGATAGAAACATAAATGCAACTTCTCATATATTTCACAAATTTCATAACTCCACAAAAATAGTAAGTGAACAGAACTACATAAAATAATAGAATGTTTACATTCTCTATTTATCACAACCAACTTCATGGCAACTAACTTAGCAATCCTTCACAAAAATGAAATACAATGAGGCCACAATGGCCATGGCTTCACAGCCAATAAAAATACCACTAAAACCACACAAGAAGGGGGCTCTCATCCACTTCATTTCTTCACTCAAAAATTGTAATAAACACAACAACAAGAACAACAAAACTAGCCACTTCGAAAAGCTCTCCTCCCTACCGTAGACCCGCAAGTGGGTCACCCCTAAGCTAGGGAGGTAGGGATTCACACAGGTGAAGATCATTCCACAACAAAATCAAACACAACCACACAAAAATAGCCCATAGGTTTAACACAAAACTCAACTCATAAGAATGAGTTGTTGAGGGTAGGGAATGGACCCCTCTACTTCAAAGGTCACCCAAATGACAAAAAATACCAAGCTCATGGCCTCAAGCCAAAAATCCCCAAGAACACTACTCTTCACAATATCACAAAATAACCTCCATGGCACTCTTGCTAATCAATAATCTTCTCAACAAATAAAAGCCCTCAAGGCATAAATACAAAATGTGGGAGTGACCTTAAGGAGGTTCCTTTCCCCTACCCAAACAAGTTGAGCATTACCTCCATTGCAGGTGCTCTCACCATACTCCCATCCCAACAAAAACTATGCAAACAACAAAACAACCAAAAACTATAACACAATACATTAAATAAGCAAGAGTGAGAAAACAAGTTTAAGAGGCTTACCTTCAAGCCCTATAATGGAAGCACGTTTAGTGAAGAGCTCCAAGCCTTCCCAAACCTTCCAATCTTCCAAGAAATTCTTCTAACTCTCCCAAACTCCTCTAAAATAGAAAGAAAAATTAAAATTGCAAGAACCCCACACTCCTCAAAAAGAGGAGATAATATAGGCCATCAATGTGGCCTTGAGGAATGAGAAGGTGACACTTGTCAACTTCTCCTTCCTCCTCCAATGCCACTTGCAAGGGAGAAGAAGTGTGAGGATGACAAGTGTCATCCTCTCATTCCATCTCAATCCTCACCTTATCCACTTGTGCTCTCACACATGTGTGAGAGGACAAGTGGTGAGGTGGCATTCCCACTCACACCTTCAAGAGGATAAGGGATGCCGTATGGCATCCTCTTATTCTCTCAAAGAGCCATCTCCCTCCAAGATGCTCTCACACGTGTGTGAGAGTCTTGGAGGAATCTCCCACACACTTGGGAGTCTTGGAGACCTCCCAAGTCTTCCTTGGGAAAGGGTTCCCAAACTTTGGGAAGGGAGATGAGTCTTTCCCAAGGCATGACTCATCTCCCACCTTCCCTTATTTCAAATTTTCGTCACTTTGACTAAACCATAGTTTAAAGTGACCAAAAGTGAGTTAATTCTAGGGTTAGATAGTCCAAGTTGACCCTAGACTCGTGGGTAACCACTTAGGGTAACTTTTGGGACACTAGGGTTCATAAAGGGGGTTAAAAATCCACTTTTAAATGGCCTCAACAAAATAAAATAAATACCAAGTGGTGTAAATCAAGTAAAATTTATACAACACTAATTATTAATTAATCTTAAACAAAGGGTACTAAGGCCAAAATAATAAAATTAAATCAAGCACTTAAATCAACATTCAAATTCAAACATGATCCTTATCCCTCTTGGGAATGGATCAGTTTCACAGGGGATAACATAGTGTGAATTCTACCTCCAATTTCTTGTGGCCAGGGAATGTAAAACTTGCACATCTCGATCAAGTGTCAATCATATCATGAAAAATCATAGCCGAAGCAACTGGAATTAAATTCACGCAATCGAATACAACAATAATCATCAATACATAATTCTAAATTAAACTACATTTTTCAATCTCATGTCAAATAGTCCACATCACATAAATAGCTAAAATCTCATCACAAAACATCATCACATATATATCTCATATGTCGAATCACAAACGAGTACCAAATCTAATCAAATTGAATCACATATGTCTAATCAATGTCCTATCATAATCAGGAGATGAAAATCAAGTTTGCATAATGAAACCATAGTCACTAAAAGTTTGATAATGTCATCAACTGAAATGCATAACGATCAAAATAAGAGAGGTAAAATAATCAGTCTCACATAGTGCTTCCTGTTTGAAATTGTTCGATGGTGATATGTTGAGTTAATTTTAGATATATTAGATGGTCTTGCTTGTAATTCCATTGTCAGTTATTATCATCATGTAGTAATGAAGGAATTGGGTTATAGTATTTCCTTTGGTTCTGAGTTGTATTGTTCTAGTGGAATGTCATGGTTGTTAGGTGCCAAGTTGTTTAAAATCTTCATTGTTGCCATATCAGGAAATGGTTATGTATTGTGTTCAATTTACCTGACTCTAGAGGTTGGCTACTTGGGTTCCAGTTTAACATTGTGTCATGTTGTTTAAATGTTTTATTTGATTTGGGATTTTGAGGTGGAAAGGGGAAAGTTTGGGTGATTTGAGGTCTTGGATTTTTCTATGTACTGAGTTGCAAAAGAAAGATGCCTTACAGTCCCTTGTCCATGCATGTTACTTAGTTGGTTTCTAGATCTTGGTTAGGGGTAACTAGTTGCATGTAGGAGAGTGGCTTTCATGGTAGGGCCAATGCCCAAAGTGGCTGCCTAGATAACCCATGGAAGTTATAATCAAGTGATAACTTAATAATTTATCTAGGTGGGTTGGGTAGTAATTCACATAACAAGATAAGTATGATGCCTCACCCATGCCTTGAGTGCTCTCAAAAGCTAAGGATGGGATGAGAAGGCTTGGTTGGCAAGGTTGGCCTCCTTGTCTCCATGAGAGGATGTGTCGGCTCCGCATGCGTCACCCTATGGGGCCGGTGCCTAGTGAGAGGCTGCCAGGATAACCATAGATGGGGGCTGGTTTTTAGAAAGAGATAGCCTGGATAACCCATGCTAGGACCATGCGATGACACTCTCCCTACTGCAGTCTAGTTACTTCCTCTTTATCTTTTGTTGTTGCCTTTGGAGTACTATCTTGTCTTGATATTTTGTGTAGTCTTAAGGATCTGAGTTGCCTGTGTCAAGTTTGTATCTATTTGCATGTACTCCTTGACTTAGTGGAACCTCATTGTTATCTCCTAGCTCGGGGGGTGGACCTCAAGGATCCACATGGTTGGGTGGAAGAGCTTAATCCATTGGTTTTCTTGGTCCTCCTGGTTCGTGTTTCCACAACTAATGTGTTCTAGTTCCAGATCTATGCTTGCCTCATCAGAGCTATATCTTACTTTCAGAATTGTATAATCTTGTTGTATATTGTAAACTAATGTAATCGGTCATTAATCTTTTAATCATGTAATCATGTATTTGATCTTATGTAACTATTCATATCTGTAAATGAATAATGTAATTTTGTTGTATCAAATTGTAGGTTACTTGAGTTGTTATGAATTTATGTTTATCTGATGTAGTTATATTTCCCTAGAGGTGTTAGTTGATCATTTTGTTTAAATGCTTTAAATAGTGTTAATTTTATCTAGTGTAAATGCATTTACTTGCTTAAAAAAAAATGTGTAATTTTAGCACCTGTTAGCCTAACTCTCTAGGGTTGCATGACGGGGCATCACATTTCTTTAAAGTATGGCCATTTTTCCTCCATGTCCCTAAATGCAGAACCATTTGCAGGCATTCGAAGAATGTCATCTCCACTTCTATTCCATGCATGGTAATCCATAAATTGTGCTAAGCTTTCACACCTAAATAATCATTACATACGTGGAATAATGGGAATATAACGAAGAACCTTGCGAGGTACCTTTTTTATTAGTTGATCTGTTCGATATATATTGATATGACATTATTCTGTTGTAAATTCATGTTGTTTATGATATATAATATGATCGTTGGGACATGCATCTATTGCTTGATACTCCATTCCAATATCTTTCATAATGACAGATAAATCTCGGTATGAGTCAGGTAAAATATTTGATGGTGGTAACAAAAATTTACCTATCAATCTACAACAAAACAATAATTTGTTAATATAAAGAATATTAATGGTACATATTTCATCCTTTATTTACTAGTGATGAACTAACAACAAAAATAGATGAAAAAAGATGACATATATGACATACCTTAACATCCGTGAGATTGCTATGTTGGATAAACCATTCATAACCTTCAAGTTCACCAGCAACAATACAACAGAGAGAAGAGTTATTTGGGAGCCTTCATAAAGGGGCTCGTATGCCTTCTCAAGTACAGGTAAATCATGAACATCATCAAAGTCATCTCGATCATCATGATCAGTTGCATCACTAAATGTGTCATGGATCAATGTATTTATACCATCATCTTCAACTGTGTTTTCTGGCGCATGACCATCTTCTTCCATAGGATCATTAACTTCATCTTCGATATTCACAGCTCCATGTTCCTCCACTTGCAAAACCACATTCTCTGGGCCGTGATAATCCATATCATGTGCCCTAGGGTGCCCCACCTTTATAATAATAATTGACACAAATAAACCATGATCATGATCAAGTGATTTTTTATATATATATAAAATGTTAAAATGATATAAACATTTACAAATTCAATCAATATAAAGACATATAATGAACAACTTACCAATGGACGATAATCATGCCCCCCTTCAACGTGACCATGGTGCCTACAATGTTTCTCAGCTGTTGTGATTAAATGTCTTCTCGTCTTTAAGCCCTTGCAATTATTGCAAGGACAATAACATTTCCCATCACCCTTTCTTTTCAATCTAGCCCACAATCTAGCAAGTGTCTCTTCATTTTGTTCTACATTAATATTATCTGACATGATTTTTCTTTACCAAGCTTGAATATTTAGATCTTCAAAAAATATCAAACTCACACTCCAATAATTTTTAATCATAGACAGGTAACAAAATCTAATAATTCTAATATTTTGCACCAAAACAATTCGGCCTATAACCTCCACAAATTGTCACAAGTATAGTAAATTCACAAGTATAGAAAATTCGCAAGTATAGAAAAACACCATCGCAAGTATAGATAAATTGTCGAACTCACTTTTATTTATTAAAAAACATTCGTCGGAACCCCGACGAACGCTAACCATATACCCATCAGTCGACAAATTAAGGAGGCTAACCATATGTCGGCCCACAAATTGATGGAAGGGGATGATTGACTTTAAATATATGTCGAAATAGCGACAAAAATTACGGAGCGTTGCAAGTTTGATGAACATCAGGCATAAATTTTAAAAAAATTAAAAATTTCACATTAAATACACAGGTACCCGATGATACATCTAATTATACATCTTTCGTCAGAAAGTTTCATCATATTTTGTAGTCAAATGAGTTAGTGTAAAAGATAAACAAACAACTTAGAGATTGATCCCATATAAAATATATTGCAAGCATTAAATCGACTTCTAAGAACATGACAAATCAATCATTTCAAACAATAGAATCCCATATGAAGTACTAACTTAGTCTAAAGCAAATAATATAGCCACAATCTTCAATTTTATGATAACAATAACTATTCAACAAGATAAAACTATCAATGATAATTGCTTGGTATAAAGATAATTATTACATTTTACAAAAGAATAAAAGAGTAGAAATATGAAAGACCTAAAATATGCTCCATTAGTTTATGCACAGATAGGTTTTCTTCTAAGGTGTTGGTTAATCAAAATTCAAGTACTAAATAGCTTTCAAAAGAAAATGAATGAAGGCATATAGAAGAATAAATAGTAGAGAGGCAACATACAATTGCATCATACCTGCAACAATCAAAGATGCATCATGCAATGACATATATACCCATACATCATCTAATGTGTAATCACATATATACAATCAAGATCAATCTCAACCATTGATAAAATAGATAAAATTCATCTCGGATGCTATTTCATACAATTTAGACACTACCATAGAAATCAGATTTGCTATTTCACTTCAAACAAAATAAGGTTCAAAGCTAACACAATGCTAGTCTTATCAATTTCAATATTTCCACATAATATATGCTAGGGAAAGATAATATAGTTGTAAATGAATGCTTCTGGATTAAACTGTGTTTGAATTTTTCCCTCAATGTTTTGGATCATACTCCATGATCCATCATCAGGAGAATAAAAAGTAAGAGAAGAGAGAAAGAATAGATGATTTGTAGACCAAGCACGTTAAATAGAAGGGAGAAAGCGAAATTAGTGTGGGGACCAAGATACCACAAGGAAAAACATAAAAAAAACATAAAAGAGATATTTCAAGCCCACCTAAGTTAACCAAAAGTCAAACTAAGAACATGAAAAACAACATGAACATGCAAGCAAGAAATAAAAGAAACCAAGTAACAAAGAAAAAACTAGACAGAGAACCAAACAAATATATATATATATATGCCCTTCAGAGCACAATGTGGTGGTGAGTTCACTTTGTTGCGGTGATCACCACTCAGATTCAAATCCCCACTGGGCCAACGAGCTCGCAGGCTTTGTGCCTTCGTTGGGCTGCCGTACTCATAGGATCCTCCACTGGGCTAGCGTGCTCGCAGGCTATGGGCCTTCGCTGGGCCAATGAGCTCGCGAATTTAAACTAAGGGCGTTAATGCCCGGGTGATAATGCCCATTGGGGATGGAGACCCCCTAGTTGTGGTCTCAGGTGGTGATAAAGCCATGGGAAGAGATCCCCCATAAGGGTCTCTCTGGGCCTAGACCAGGCTAAAAACCTGGGTATACCCAAACCAAATATATATATATACCACACAAATGTCTAAAGCCATATAACTAAAACGAAGACTGAAAATAAATAAATAAGGAGTTATGTAAAATGAGGAAAAAAGACACTAAAAAGGTTAAAAAGAGCTAAGGACCCAAAGAGCAAAGCAGAAGGAGACAAAGATCACAATTGAAGAGAAAGAATGTGCAACATAATACTGAGCACCTAAAACAATGGAACCACAAGTCAAAATAAGGATTAAAATCAAAATCACTCAGAGAAAGGAGATGAGATGGAGGAGAAAGGAGAAACAAACAAAAGGAAAGCAAAAGGGTGGTAAGAAGAAGAGGTGAGGAAGACAAAGGCATGATTGTGTGTATGTATATGAAAGAATATATATATATATATATATATATATATATATATATATATATATATATATATGTAAGAAAATATATAAATGTATATATATGTATATGTGTGTGTGTGTGTATATATAGGAAAATAAATATGAATATATAGGAGAAAGCAAGTATATATATATGCACATATGTATATATACCAATATATGTACATATGTATATACATGTAAATATGCATGTATATATGTACATATATTGGTATATATACATATGTGCATATATATATACTTTCTTTCTCCTATATATTCTACCTATATACCATAAAGTAAAATAGGTGAAAGAAAAAGAAACCAAAGATATGAGTCTATATACATGACAAGACAAGCCAAGATGAGTAGGCAACAACAAAAGGAAAAGCATATATAAAAAGCTAACAAATAAATATGCCAGGGGGAGAAATACAAGGAGACAACACACCAAGGAGAGACAAACAAAGAAAATAGAAAACAACAAGAGGAAGAGAGAGGAAAAACAAGAGACCTAAGGAGGATCAGATGACAATGAAAGAGGAGCTCAAGAGTGAAACCAACAAGCAAAAAGTGGGATGAGCAATCCAAAGGAGACAACAAACAGAAGTTCACCATCAAAAAACTAATGAAAGGGACTAGAGGGATAGAGAGAAAAGTCAAATGAATGCGAAGGGTGGGATGAAAAAAGGGGGGAAGGGACTACATGACATGGTGGCCAAAGAAGGTGGGTAAGATGCCTGAGCCAGGAAGGGGAACAAGGCGAGGAGAACAGGATGGAGAAATAGGAAAACAACGAGATCTAAACTAAAAGGGGGAGCGGAGGTGGGAGGAAGAAGGGGGAAGGGGATTGGCACAAGGACAGGGCAAAGGAAGAAGGGAGAGGGGAGATAATGTGAAGGAGAGAAGAGGGAAGAACAAGAGGTCAAGACGGGGGGAGGGAGAAGTTTTTGAGGTGGTTAAGAAAGGGATTCCAAGAAAAACTTCACTTCCATCCATCATCCCAATTGAGATTAGACGGGTGTTTGTTAATCTCTATGGCTTCTTTGAGTTTTATTTTGAAAAAGTTGTCCTCTTTGGATAATATTTGAGTGGCTTATAAGCAAATGTGGTGTTTGGTTAAGGCTGAGTGCCCAACAAGGGCTGATT
Organism: Cunninghamia lanceolata; assembly: GCA_027924645.1. Taxonomy (NCBI): domain Eukaryota; kingdom Viridiplantae; phylum Streptophyta; class Pinopsida; order Cupressales; family Cupressaceae; genus Cunninghamia; species Cunninghamia lanceolata. The sequence continues at coordinate 4,593,989 of BSBN01000704.1, read as the reverse complement.
TGTAGACCTATTCATGCCTTATGTCAGCACTATGTTCTTTGATCATGGTGCTAAAGGAATGACCAGTATCACCAATGTAGGGAGTGCCACAAGAGTAAACAATCTTGTAGACTCCAAAGCTAAGTAAGAGGTCTATGGGGTCTTTACATGAAGGGATCCAATTTCTTAAGGTGGAAAAGGGTTTGAAGGTGCATGGAGGCCCCTTTTAAGGAGAATCTTAGAAATTTTGTTGGAAAGGCCTTCGATGTAGGGGAGGGTGGAAAGAGGGAGGAAATCTTCCTTGGGTTTGGATCTAAGGCAAGTTTTGGCTTGTTTTAAAGTTCTCAAGATGTGTTTTCTCTTAAAAGTTCTCAAGATGGTTACAAGAGACAACACATCTTGAGAACTTTCAAACAAGCCAAAACCTGCTTAGCTCCAAACCCAAGGAAAATTTCCTCCCTCTTGCCACCCTCCCCTACATCGAAGGCCTTTCCAACAAAATTTCTAAGATTGTCCTTAAAAAGGGCCTCCAATGCACCTTCAAACCCTTTTCCACCTTAAGAAATCGGATCCCTTCACGTAAAGACCCCATAGACCTCTTGCTTAGCTTTGGAGTCTACAAGATTGTTTGCTCTTGTGGCACTCCCTACATTGGTGAGACTGGCCATTCCTTTAGCACCAGGATCAAAGAACATAGTGCTGACATCAGGCATGAATGGGTCCACAAATCAACCCTTGTCGAGCACTCAACCTTAACCAAACACCACATCTACTTAGAAGCCACTCAAATCTTAGCCAAAGAGGACAACTTTTTCAAAAGAAAACTCAAAGAATCCATAGAGATTAACAAACACCCATCTAATCTCAATCGAGATGATGGATGGAAGTTAATTTTTTCTTGGAATCCCTTGCTTAACCGCCTCAGAAACTTCTCCCTCCCCCCATCTTGACCTCTTGTTCTTCCCTCTTCTCTCCTTCATGTTATCTCCCCTCTCCCTTCCTCCTTTGACATGTCCTTGCGCCAATCCCCTTCCCCCTTCCTCCTCCCACCTCTGCTCCCCCTTTTAGTTTAGATCTCATTGTTTTCCTATTTCTCCATCCTGTTCTCCCTGCCTTGTTCCCCTTCTTGGCTCAGGCATCTTACCCACCTTCTTTGGCTACCATGTCATGTGGTCCCTTCCACCCTTTTTCATCCCACCTTTCATGTTTGTTTGACTTTTCTCTCTATCCCTCTTGTTCCTTTCATTAGTTTTTTGATGGTGAACTTCTTCTTGTTGTCTCCTTTGGATTGTTTATCCCACTTTTTTCTTGTTGGTTTCACTCTTGAGTTCCTCTCTCATTGTCGTCTGATCCTCCTTAGGTCTCTTGTTTTTCCTCTCTCTTCCTCTTGTTCTCTATTTTCTTTGTTTGTCTCTCCTTGGTTTGTTGTCATCTCCTTGCATTTCTCCCCCTGATATATTTATTTGTTAGCTTTTTATATACTCTTTTCCTTTTGTTGTTGCCTACTCATCTTGGCTTGTCTTCGCATGTATATAGACTAATATCTTTGGTTTCTTTTTCTTTCGCTTATTTTACTTTATGGTATATAGGTACTTATATGTATATATACATGTGTGTGTGTGTGTGTATATATATATTTGATTTCTCCTATATATTCATATTTATTTTTACTTCTATTTATTTTCATGTATACAAATATATATATATATATAATTATATATATATATATATATTTATATTTGTATGTATATATATACATATATATATGCATATATTTTCTTACATATATATATATGAGCATATATATATGAGCATATATATATATGCATAGATATATATATGTATGTATATATACATACATACATACATATCACGCCTTTGTCTCCCTCACCTCTTCTTCTTACCACCCTTTCACTTTCCTTTTGTTTGTTTCTCCTTTCTCCCTCCATCTCGTCTCCTTTCTCTGAGTGCTTTTGATTTTAATCCTTATTTTGACTTCTAGTTCCATTGTTTTAGGTGCTCAGTATTATGTTGCACATTCTTTCTCTTCAATTGTGATCTTTGTCTCCTTCTTCTGCTTTCCTTAGCTCTTTTTGACCTTTTTAGTGTCTTTTTTCCTCATTTTACATAACTCCTTATTTATTTATTTTCAGTCTCCATTTTAGTTATATGGCTTCAGACTTTTTGTGTGGTTTATATATATATATACTTTGTTACTTAATTTCTTTTATTTCTTGCTTGCATGTTCATGTTGTTTTTCATGTGCTTAGGTTGACTTTTGGTGAACTTAGGTGGGCTTGAAATCTCTTTTTTATGTTTTTTTTATGTTTTTTCCTTGTGGTATCTTGGTCCCCACACCAATTTCACTTTATCCATTCTATTAACTTGCTTGGTCTACAAATCATCTATTCTTGCTCTCTTCTCTTACTTTTTATTCTCCTGATGATGGATCATGGAGTATGATCGAAAACGTTGAGGGAAAAATTCAAACACAGTTTAATCCAAAAGCATTCATTTACAATTATCATGGACTATGGAAATTTGATGTCTATGGTAATATAGTTATTTCTACAATCCCAAGTATTATATAATCATGATAAGAGACTATTCAGGTATTTCTTAAATAGCGCAATAGTAGCTATGTTATGTATCTAACACAATAAGTTTTAAAAGAGATATTGATTCTGGTTGTTATCCAAGTCTAGAGTCAATTTACAAGATCAACTAAGGATGGATCTTCTAGTTTTTCCCCGACGTTAAAATCAATAACATCATTACCACTCTAGGTCAAAATCTAAGAACAACTTAGCACTTCATTACTAGGTGGCAAAGATAAATAATTGGGGACCTAGGTATAAGACTAACTACCTTATAAGTACTCTTAAGATCTCAAATAACTTACAATGACTAAAATGAAGGTACTTGAAATTCTTCCTAAGGAGTGGTAACAATAATACTTCAACTCTATGCTCAATTAAGCTCATAACCCTAATGCAGTTGAAATGCCATACACATTCCACATAACTGGACCTTATATACACACATACATATCTATGTATTTATAAACTCATTCAAACATGCATAGATATGATTTTCCCTAAAATTCATATTGCTAATACATTTATTATAAGATAACATGATTCCTCGATTTCAACCCTTTGCTATAATTGTAACAACTATAGTCTAAATTAAACCATTTAATGAAAGCCACATAATCATACCATTTTCTAAATCAATTAAATCATCTTGTCAATAACAGATTAATACAAACTAATAAGGAAGCAATTTGATGAAATAATACAAGACTTCCTAAAAATAATTCCATTTCCTAAACTTTCTCCCTCCCAAATATTAACTCGAATTAACAAGATAATTCCTAAAATATGGATTTGGTAAGATAATCAAAAGACAAGTTTTATATTATACCATCTGTACGGCCTGTGTGAGGATATTGAATTATATATACATTTTTTTGTTCTAATGATGAATGTTTAACCTGAACAACTATTGTCCTAAAAAAAATTCAAGCATCAAGGATATGTTGGGTTTTAGAGGGAAAGAGTCAAGGATTTGTAGATTTAATAGTAGCAGCAAAGAGGGCGTAGGAATAGCCATCACTAATTGATACCTATCTCCAAATTGACAAACTGGGTAATGCTAAGTTTTGGACATGATTTACATAACTAAATGGCACACCTTATATAAAAATTTTAGAGAAACTCAGTTCAAAAATATAGAGTTATTGGTGACGTAACAGACTATTTTAATAGAGACAAAATGAGTAAGAAATATACGGTCACTAAACATTACATATCTCCATAACAACAAACTGGGTAAGGGTGATTTTTGGATATGATTTCAATAACTGGGTGGCATACCTTACATAATTTTTTAGAGAAACCCAATTTGTAAAAATAAAGTTATTGTTGACGTAACAGACTAGTGTTTAGAATCTTGAGACAGGTTGAATTAACATCCTGATATATGATTGAGGATTCATTTCAAGAAAGTGATCCCTAAGGAATTTAAAAATGAATGGAATATGTAGAAGAGAATTCACAAAATAACATAAAGCTTACATATAATAGAAATTTATTTCAAACAACAAATTAATTCCATAACTCAGTGCATACTTGGAATATTACTACTATCCAATCTTCACCAAAATTTCCTAGATCGCATCCATTTTTCCCCAAGTCTTTTACTTCTAAAAAAAACCAGAGCCATACCTTTTATTCCCTGCCATATAATATATTTTTATTGAATGTATCTTTTTTTCACCTCCTATTTTTCTTGATCTTTTAAAATTGAACATCTTAACTCTTTGTCTTCCAAGAGGATGACTCTTCATCTGCCATTCTGTAAAGCCCTCAATTTCATCATAGATGAAAATGTAGTAAATAATCCACTTAAATACATCACAATATGTAGTGTCCCTCAACTGGTCGTCTATCAGATTGATGTTTGCTTAGTAGTATTAGACATTATGACAGTATCTTAGATCATTTGATGGTGGATTCCTTGTTATTTTGTTAATTCATTATGGACCTAATTGTTATGATAACAGATGTTTTGATGTCAATTGCGATATTGGATTGTAAGAGGATTGAATGTTTTATGTTGTTGACTAGTAATCAGATACCTTGTTCAACATAGTTAATTGTTTATTCATAAACGTGAATGGAATAGTGTTGTATTACTCGTTCTCGAGTACCCTACCCCACTGCGATTTCCATTCACCATAGGACTGCATGTGGATATATATATTTTGTTATGCTTAACCGTGCGTTGTTGCAGGAATGCAGGTACTAGGCACCGACTCCACCTGATTTACTAGGTCTAAGCGTGCCTTCGCCAATGGATTAGTTGTTTGGAGTTAACGTGAGGTCCCTAGTCAGTGTTGTCTGGTTGTCAGTTTACCCTTGTGGTTATTGTTTGTCATTCGATCATGACTTGCAGACAGGGAATATTGCACCTTGGAGTCTAGCTAGGTCAGAAGGTGTCTAAGTGTGTAAGGTATCGTTGTGCATTAAATAGAATCATATTACGGAAATTATAATGTTGATAATTAAATATATTTATAAAAGATAATATTGAGCATAATGTCGATAGTTGTTAATTATTGTTGTTAATAAATTATTATTTTATTAGAAGTATAGTTGTTAAATAAAGATTGTAAGAAATTTTGTATTATTTAATATAATATTATTTACAATAAATATTTAAATAAATAAAATAGTTGTAAGTTATGTTGTAATTTGTGATTTACAACTTAATTAATAAAATAAATTAAAATATAGTTGTACAATTATAGATTGTTGTAATGTTATAACTTTATTAATAACAATATGGTTGGACGGTTATAAAGTAATTAAATTTTGTCGGAACTGTGTATTAATATTTAAAAAGTAACCTCTTGGGATCATTAAATTAAATAAAAATATATATATGTTTAAGGTGGGATGCACAGGATCGCGTGCCGAGTTCCTTGGAAGATGGAAGGGACTGTTTTATAAAAAGGGAATTGTAGAGGCAAAGGGGGAGAGCATTGCAGGTAGAAGAAGAGAGAAGAAGATTGGAGAGAAGCTTGGTTTGCAGCAGTTGGAACAACTTCCTCGATTCGACGTCGCAACCAGGTTCCTTTGAATGCTTGACTTCTTTCGCTGTTTCTTTTTCTCTGAATTTGAGCATGTTGGGTTGATTGCTTCTTTAATTGCAGACGGATTTCTTTGGTCAAATAGTTTTCTGCTTGAACATTATGTCATTTCTGCAAATGTCTATTTTTGATGTGCGGATTTAGATGTGAATCATTGGGTCCATAATAGATAGAATTTTTCCTTATGTTTCTCCCACCGTCCTCCAAACCTTTACACTGAATAGTGTTTTCTACCTGTGAATTAGACGACTTGATACCTGAGGAGTAGGTAGGATCATTGCATTCTCATTTATATCTATACTGGAATCAACAGCTTTGTGATTGTTCCCCAGGTTACATTCGAATGGAGATCACCTTTATGATGTTTCCATTTCATAGATGCCATGATGTGTTTTCTGTATTTCACTTTCTCTCTCAGCCATTAGATGGAGTGGTAGCTCGCCTTTTCAACAAGTCCATTTTGGGTAGCTTGTCTATGGTTACACATTTTGCATACTAATAAGCCTTTAAACTAAGTCAAAAATGCTTGTTAATATGATTATAAAGTACTATATGTACTATAAAATGCACAATAATTGTAGTGTTCAAGTCTGTACTGTAAAAAACAAATTAGAAACTATATATAGATAAAATATGATATCTTATAACCTTTCACGAGCGGATCTTTGTACAGACGTGTAACAATCAGTTACTGTTGAACATGTTTTAATGCAATGGCAACCTTTTATACGAGCTGGGGAGCGGAATGCAACCTTTCTCTCGCCATATCAACCAAAGAAAATGTGGAAAATAAATAACATAGTCTGGTGTAATGCGTAGAAGCAGAGCGAAAGTGAAACGGAAGTGGTATTTAGATGGCGGCAAATGCAAGTTGATATATATCAATAAATACGAAATTAAAAACATGAATCCACGCAATGGCATTATATGGGTTTAATGTCTTTTATTCTTTTTTTGTTGAACTCAGATTTATACAGGTAGGGTAGCACTCTGCTTTATATCAGGCCTCGTGACTTTTGCTTGAACAAAGTCATAGTTTCCATGCCGTAAACTGCTAATCATACACAGCCTTAAGGCCAAAGTTATAGCAAGAACCATTTGCCAATTACAATCATAAAAAAATAAATAAAGCGATATGAAACATGAAAAAGACAAATAAGGCAGATCCATACAGAACAATGACCAGAACCAAGTATTTAGTTGCCTAGATCATGTCCATCTCCTCTAGCACCTCGAGGGGGGCGAATGACCAGTCCAACGGTGTTGTTTTCGTAAAAGAAATTGGAATCAGTTTTGGGGTTTGAAAGGCCGATTATATGGACAAGTCCTAGATATGCAAGACATGAGACTGTAAGTAGTGTGAACAAAACACAGTAATTGACTATTCTAGCTGTTGTAGGATTGTAATTAGAAGGCAAAAGGGGCCGCTTTGTCTAAAACCTTATCAGCAGATCCATTTTGTGTCTTCCAGTGATCATTGCACAACAGTATGTTACCCTGTAACCATTCCATTTCAATGGATCCTTGGTTGTTTCCAGCCGGGTGCACTTCTAGAAGAGACCTTCATACAGATCGCATTTGTTGGGTGTTGTAACATACTCAAGCTGATATTCGTATGTTATCTCCAGTTCCCTAGGAAATGCTTTCATCTAGACTAGCACGGCTTTATCAGGTATTTTAATGATTAGAAAGAACGGCCCCAAGATTAGAGATAAAGTTCCAAGGAGATTATTGGTATTGCTAAACAATGAGCTCGACACCAAGACTATTGCAGCGCATTTAAAATACACTTTCGTCAGAAACTTGTGGCTGTAAATAGACATTTTAGCTGTAAAATACTACTAAATGTTAGAAGGACTGCATTATATTTAAGCAAAAATTTTGTACACACTGTCAGATTCACATAGTGTTATGGTGGACATGTTACCTGGAAAATCCGTTATGTGGTGTTCACATTGATTATGATCTCCAATCGACAAGATACAATGATGTGAGTTTTCTATTGGGCGCACCAGTTGTAAGGGTTCTAAGGTAGATATCATCAGTAATACTAGTTCAGCGGTTGTTTATAAAACAAATTACCTTCCGTCACAGTTTCAACAGTAACTTCATTGTCACACAGCCTCTAGAGGATCAAGTGTACATGTAATACGATTAGTTGTTTATATTATGCAATTAAAACTGAAGTTGGATGATGTCTGTCAGAAATAATCTCACAGCAATGTTTAAACTGTAGTTGTACTTTCTTGAGTGGAGCTCTGCACTACAGTCAGAATCATTGGCGAGTCGCTGATCATTAGAAACGTTCTTGGAAAACTACAAAATATCTTTTCTCAAACCTTGCTGCCTTCGACCATCGTCTTACAAAGATATTTGGATAGAGAGAGAGAACTATCGAAGTTGACACCAATTTGCAATGTGTTGCCAAAAGTTGTTAGACTGATAAAATATCATCCACGTCAATGGTAAAACAATCAATAACAATTTTTACACCTTCTCTATGATAATTGCCAATTCATTCATGATCTTTCTTACAATTTGAAAGGTTAGCGCTCGTGACAGTTGTAGTTGGAGCATTTACTTGAAAACGGGAATGCCTTGGAAACAAACGCAGATTATACAACTACCAAATGACGATCGACCATATCGGTAGATCTAATTCATTGTGGATAAACGCATTTGAGTGGGTCGGAAGGTGTACCTTGTATCAGTTGTTAAACATGTTAGGGTAAACAGTTGTAAATGTATATCTAGAGTGAGGATAACACAAACTAAATAATGTAGTTTAATCAAAAGATTCTTTTGGAAAGGATTGTAAAAGCTTGTTTGATTAAATCTTGTGATAATTTAAGTTGTAATATATTAATTTAATTGCTGCATTAAATTTATAATCAGTTGGTTCAGCAAAAAGAGTTAATGTAATTTGCTATTGTTTTTATGACAAAATTATTTGCAAGAAGGAAATTTAGTGTAACTTTAGCACTTGAATAGAGTTGTATGAATTAAGAATTCTTGTTGTCGTAGTATGATAAGTTGTTAGTGGTCAAAATTCCAGAGGCATAGTATGTAGCGTTTGAGTACAACCAACATGTGGATAGGTGTCCTAGTGTTGTAGTGTTTTAAACATGCGATTCTATTTGAGTATGAAGTACATTTTTTATGAATGTAGAATTGTCGAAAGTTGTTAATGCTTTTCGTGGATATAATATTCCCGGGATAAGATATTTATCTAGTTGTGACTATCTTGTATCCGTTTTGTTGTAATTGTCGTATGGAGAGACCTGGAATCTGTAAAAGAGTAAAGTGTTGTAATGCTATAGGCAATGGATAACAATTGGTGTTGAAACGCAAGAGGGTTTATGCCTTGCAGTGAACATGTATGTGTATTGCTATAATGCCTTGTATGATGTTTAAGGTTTACTAGGTGTTGGGAAGGAGAGTGGCTTTCAACGTGGGGCCGGCGCCCAAAGTTGCAGTCAGGATAACCCGTTGGAGGTAGATTAATCAAGTGATAACCTAAAATGAACTAGGGGGTTAAGGGTAGATTTCACATTAAACAAGATTAATGGATTCCTCTCCCATGGCCTGTAGTGCTTGTTTAGACTAAGGATGGGTAGAGAAGGCCTAGTCAGCATGATTGACTTCCTTGTCCTCATGAAAGGAAGGTCGATTCCGCATGTGTCACCCTATGGGGCCGGCACCTAGTGAGAGGTTGTTAGGATAACCCATGTTAGGACCGTGTGATGACACTCTCCCTACTACAACCTAGCATTCCTTGTTTGGTCTCTCCACATTTGTTAAGTGTTGCCTCTGGAAGTTAAGTTGTGTTGTGTTGTCATTGCCATGTGTTGTATTGGCGTTTGGTCATCCTTTGTTCTTGTTTGTCTTTTGTCTACCTGACTGTCATTGTCTGGGACCTCATGTTAACTCCTAGCTCGGGGGGTGGACCTTAGGGTTCCACATGGTCAGGTGGAAGAGCTTTATTATCCATTGGTTATTCTTGTCGAAGTTCATGTGCAGAAAAGATTTATCTCAGTTTGCAGACAATTTTACTTGTACCAATGATGATGATGATGTATGTGTATAACCTTGTTCCAGATTTGTGTATCAGATCATCCATATTGTATGTAATTTTGATGTAGTCTAAAAATGGCAATGTAATGATGTCATGATGTACTTATGTGTAAGGAAAGCATTTTAGTTATGTATTTGATCATGTAAATTACATTATTTGACGATATGCAATGAATATGAATAAGTTATTTAATTGTGCATTGGATTTAGATCAGTTACTGATGTATGTAAATAATGTTAGTTGAATTGTTAAGTAATGCAGCCTTGAAACCTTGGAGAACATGTCGTAAATTTAATGGTGTAATTAGTTATGTTAACATTTCTTTGTTATTCTAATCACTTAAAAAAAAAAAAAATTTCTTGTTTCAAATAGCATAAATGTGAATTTCTCTAAGGTGTTCAAGATGGGGCGTTACACAATATCCAAAGTAAAAGAATGTAATTAATCCACTTGATTACAATATAAAAGATAAAATGGGTGTAATTAATCTACTTAATTACAATATCACAAGTCAAAATGGACAATCTCATAAATATGAATCAAAATGTCATTAAATCTTTCAAAATCATGTGCTTAATCCAGGTAAAAGCACTATAAATAATATACAAAATCCATGGGCATTCACGTAAAATTTCAATTTATAATAATCATATGCAACAAGAATAAATAAATTAATACGCTCATTAGTCGCACGAACCAAGTGGTCCACCACCTGTGAGCTGAGAGACAGGAACATGGCCCATGTGCTTTTCCACCCAACCATGAAGTAATTGCACTTCCTCGGATCCCTTCACAAAAAGAAGGAAACCTAGGCTTGCACAACATGTCTAGCTACCTGGAAACAACTGGCAGGAGGGAACACCCGATGCAGCCCTGATGTCTAGATGTGCAATTCTAAATAATGAAAAGCAGATTGTCTCACAACAAGATGTGGCATATATATATATAAGTTTTCTAGACAAAATAAACATCTATTTCAATGTCATCTCGATTAGATCTAATCCTTTAATAAGTAACCTGGTTTAATTCTCAAAAAAGAGGAAAAGCCATCTCTATAAATCGACATTCGACATCCTAGCCCAGAAAGTAACCCAATACATTCGTAGATAAAAACTACTTCTTTCCCCAAGAAGCAAGTAAATAATTAATAAAATAAAGGATTCAAAGTTCAACATTAATTCATTCAAAAAATCCCTTTCCCAAAACCAATCAAGGAAAATACACTTTCCAATCAATAATCCATCTTTTCTTCATACAATTGCATTCATAAGGTTATCGACATGATATAATTTCTAATCCATTTTTCAGTCATAATTCATTGTATAAAAGTCATTCTCAATTTTATTCAAACCTACTGTCATTTCTGTGATAGAAACTACTTAGTTTATTCAATAAGTTTATATATAACATTCAATAACCTTTCTGTCATTTCAGTGACAAGAGCTATGGCAGAATTAATGAACAGAATTTGTAAACTTCAACTGTCATTCAAGATAATAGTTTAAAATAGTGTTTTAAAACAACAATCATTAACATAACATGTCTACAAGAATATAATAATTTTATCGATTTTAAGAGGTTATGATCACATTGTTTGCTCAATAAAGTAGGTCAATTTATATCATGAACTGATCCAAACTAGCATACAAAATGATGACAGCTAAGATAATTATATCTAGTAGGAAAATATTTATATAGTATCTAAGGATTCAGTTGTTCAATGATTAAAAATCAAGATAAAAAGAAAGCAATTTACTAGGCTTAAAATCATAATAAATTCCATTGTTTGAAGAGTTGGGCAGCTGGGAATAAACAAATGGCAGGTCCGTTTGAGGAAAGAGACCCAACACCTCAATAGGAGGTCGAACCCAATATGGTCGCATAGAAAAGAAGCCAGATGCCACATAGAGGTCAACTCATAAAAGGAGAATAAATGAAATACAACGCAGGCTTGGTTTTGTATCTTAGCGACCAAAGGGAGAGATGGGTAGACACCAAAAGAAAGAAAAATAACAGCAAACAAAACAAGCATTTGGTGGCTGGTAATACACAAAACATAGGTCAATCTGAACCAATGCCAAGGTCTTCATTTTTACAACAGCGTTAGAGATAAATTTCAAGAGAGAGAGAGACAGAGAGAAGTATAAAACAATAAAAAGCATGTAGGTCTGGTCTATCATTTAGCAGCCAGGAGGAGTCTACAACAAGTTTAAGAAGGCCAAATTGCAGTCAATGCAGGCTAGGAAAGAATACACTCACATGCCAATTTCTTAAGTTCTACTGCCATTTAATAGACTTTTAATCAATGCAAAACATAAGATAAATACTAGGATCGGTTTGCCTAAGAGGAGGTCGATCTTGCCAACCCAATCGTAGGAACCTTCTATCTCCTATCGTTGTCCAACCAGAATCACGTCCTCTTTCTCTCTACTACTCAGAAAATGTCTTTCTCTACTCGATTCTTTGGTGTTCTCCTTTACTCAAGATCTCTTCTTTTATTAAAGATATCTCCCAATTTTGGCGATCCTCTTTTAGGTTTAAAGACTAAAAATTGATAATTGGTCCATACTCCAGCTTGCCTGAAATTTTGACCAATTAAAAAGTCTCACAAATTCTATTAAAATAAAATAACAGCTATTTTAATTAGCTTACTGTTGCATGAATGACAGTAAGTAAATTTTAATTCTTCTATTTATTTCCTAAATATAATAAAACTATTTTTAATAGACATAATTACTTTAAATAAATCAAGAAGTGAAATAATAAAATTAAAATATATATATATATATATATATATTATAATTTAATATAATTATTCAATTTATTTTACATATTGTCTTCCAAACATCTATAAAAAATATTATTTATTTATTTAATAATAATATAAAACACACAATTTTAAATATAATTCAAAAGAACATTAATATTTTTGACTAAATCATACATTTGAAATAAACTTATTGTAATAATTAAAACACAATATTTTCTAAGTATCCAACCATCAATCACATTTATTTTCCACACAATGATGCATAAACATAAACAAAAAAAATGCATATGAAACTACGTGAGTTTGTGATTGCATCAGGGTTAACCATCCCATCAGTTCTTACCAAGTGGCTAGAACACCTCTACCTGAACCATGTTCTCGTCTTCAATGAGTACCTGCATTCATTCGCACTCAACTCGATGTCAATAAGTTAGTGTCTCCAAAACATAGCCGAAGCAAATCATTGTAATTACATCGATAATTATTAACATGTAAATCAATTTTTCCAATTTTTGCATATCTAATTCCATGCTAATTACGTTCACACATATAAAATTACTTAAAGTAAAAGTCAATCACAGTAATTGTTCTCTAATCTAGATTATTAATATAGTTCATAAAAATGAGACGTGACACATTCTCATAACCTATTTTCTTGAGAACTAAAAATGGGTTAAAGCAACTCTTAAAATAGAATTTTTTATGAATAAACAAATTCCCTATTACTAAATTCTAATTCCTAGTATAACTTATGTCACAACATCATAATTAAATCTATTAAATACATAAGATATTGTTGGATAACGATTAGGCCTTACAGTGTTGGCTATTCATCTTATGTGAACAAGAACGATACATCAACATTCTACTTGATGATCATTAAAGGAACATCGCCCGTAATTCTTGATCTACTAAAGTATAAGACTCATAACACCATAGCTTAAAATGAATGGTGAAAGCACTGATTTATGATTCACACAATTAAGTCAATTCAGTTTATAATTAAATAAGGAAGACAATGTGAACTTAGGTTTTGTAATGATGTGGCAAAAAGATATACAATGAATTCTTTTCATTGTTTGATTCTGAGGAGACAATGCCATTTAAATTCCTTTTAGAGTCTAAACCATGGGAAATAAAAATAAGTCAAACTTTAGAAGGTACGTGGGAAATGAAGGAGTCACCCCAGTTTTGGAAGGTGAAGGGATTATTGTCTTTTCAATGTCTCATCCTTATGACATTATAAATGTTACACATATGGTTCTTAGGGTTGTCATTGATGTCAACACTATCATGGTGGTGTGATGGTGTTCATGGTTGGATGTCATGTCCCATCCAGCAAGAGAAGAAGAGAAAGAGAAGAAGATATAGTGAGAAGAAGATACAGTTCATGGTTGGATGTCATGTCCCATCCAACAAGAGAAGAAGAGCAAGAGAAGAAGATACAGTTCATGGTTGGATGTCATGTCCCATCAAATAAGAGAAGAAGATATAGTTCATGAAGAGAAGAAGATACAACTCATGATTGGATGTCATGTCCCATCCACCAATAAGAGAGAGAAGATATAGTTCATATTAAGATGGGAATTAGAAACACAAGATGATCAAATGTGTTGCTAATGCTACTAATGTCTTGTAGTATGTATGATCCAAGTTCCATGATGATTGAATTACCAGAATAGTATTTTTTTGTTGATTGTTTGAAGATAGTGTCACTTCTGTGAAGATGTTCTGTATAGGACAATGGAATGCTCTGCATTTGTAGATATGGCCATGTAATTTTGGAATTGTGTTTAAGATTTTGTGAAGGTGATAATTCCAACTTTTTAGATCATTTATTCTTCCGCTGTGAAAGTTATGCATGATAGAGTATCAATATGTGTTTTGGCAGAGTGCTAGTGTTGAAGGCCTATTGGAATGCTCCACATTCCTCCAGAAATGGATGATTTCCCTTATGGTTTTGAGGATATGTTTATGGACATGTATTACATGCTTCCTTGCAGTTTCAAGGTTCTTGTAGGTCTACAGCTCTATTTTTCAAATGACAAGTTCCCGTGTGTTCCGGATGACATATTGTTCTCAGAGTTAATGATTGAAGCTGTGCGACACAATTATCTGATGTGCGTTCGCAAATGAGTGTTTGGAGATGTTGTATGAGCCATGTCGAATCATCTAGAAGAGTTCTCATGAAGATATTTCTTGTTTCTAGTACCACACAAGGTTTTTAAGTTGATGTGGTCATTATGCTTTAAGTTTTCATGTGTTTTGTTTAAAGATGTCCTATTTCCAAATGGGCGGAGTGTGTGGATGTAATTCCTTGGTGTTTGAAGCTGTGAAGGATGTTTTGGACCTAGTTAAGCAAGTGTTGATGTCTGCAAGGCTTGGATCTTCTGCTGGTGTAATGTGTGGTTTCACTTAGGACCTATCCTCTACATGTTTCATAAGTGTGTTGTCTGGCTGACTTGTAAATGTATTTTTCATGTTGTATCTAGCCAACAAGCAATGTAATCAATGTAATATCATGTATAAATAGTGAATCAAATTGAGTGAGGAGAAGTGTGATTGCAATGTGATAGAAAAGTTTACAAGTAGATAAAAGTATAATAAATGCATTATTGATGTGCGACTGAAGGAGAAAAAGTAGAAGTTGTTGATGTTGTTCAAATTCATCTTGAAGACATATTTGTGACAGTGATCAAGTATAGAGTGTGTCTAACTGATTAGATCTTTAGAAGAAAGTATGAAGAGGTATAAGTACAATCATCAAACGTGTGAGTTTCAATGTCAGTTTTTAGACAGTAGAAAGACTGTCATACTATAATCTTTTGTAAGTGTTCTCATTTCAGGGAGTAGTAGCTTCCTTAGGAGTGGCCCTAAAACAAAGTCTTTAGGGAGTAGAAGCTTCCTTGGGAGTGACCCTAAATCAAAGTATTTTACAGAGTAGAAGCTTCCTTGGGTTTTATCCCTAAAACAAAGTTGTTATTTGAGCTTCATATATTGTGAGTTAATCCTCAACATGGTTTTTCCCTTCTAGGGTTTTCCACGTATATCTGGTGTTATGTGTTGATGTGCATTGTGTTAATTTTTCATGTTCATGTTAATGTTGTGATGCTTAAGTTTTAAGTCTTCTCTAGATATGTTGAAGTTGTTAAAAGTGAAGATTGTTTAGATACCAATTCACCCCCCCTCTCAGTATCTTGGTGTGTTCAACAATTGGTATCAGAGCTAAGTTCCTCTAAGGGAAGCTTAGATGCTTGAGGAAGGTTTGGGATGGCACAGAATGGATCTAGATAGATTCCTAGGTTTGATGGAACAAATTATGCTTTTTGGAAGCTAAGAATGGAAGCTTATATCAATTCTCGAGGGTGTGGTGTTTGGGAATTGGTCAAGTTAGGTTACATTAATCCTTCTACTATTCCTATAGATGTAGATGAAGTTAAGAAGTATGATAACGATGCCAAGGAAAATTTTGCTATCTTGAGTAGGTTAGCTAATTCATAACTTTCAAAGGTAATGAGTTGCAGTTCTATTCAAGAAGTTTGTGATAAACTTAAAACCATTTATGAGGGAGATAAGAAAGTAAAGCAAGCCAAGATGCAGATCTTCAAGATCAAATTTGAGAACCTAAAAATGTTAGAGGAAGAAGACTTTGCTAGATACATGCTCCGAGAGAATGAAGTGGTCAATGACATTAAAGGTCTTGGTGGAGAAGTGAAAGAAGATGAGGTTGTGAAAAAGGTTCTGAGATCTCTTTCCAAATATTAGTCATAGGGTATCTGCCATTGAGGAGAATGCAAACTTGGATACTTATACTATAGACAAATTGTTTGGTACCCTTACTGCCTTTGAAATGAGAGAGTTTGGCAGTGATGATCTAAAGAAAGAAGCTACTTTCAAAACTAGTATGAAGACCAAAGAAGAAGTTGTTGATGAAGATGAGAGCTCTGATGAAGTTGAAGCAAATTTTGTAAGAAGACTCAAGAAAGGTACAGGCAAATACAAAGGTAAGTTACCCTTCAAATGTTTTAATTGTGGAAAGGTTGGTCGTTTTGCTTCTAAATGTCCTTTCAAAGAATCAAGGGGTAATAACAGAAGAGACAAGTTCAAGAGAAGTTTGTATTGTTAGAAATGAAAGAAACACCACTTCAATGGAAATCTAATTCAAGATAAATTTCAGCAATCTTTAAGTGTGCATTAACAATGGAGATTGTATTAATCAAAAAATAAAATCCACTACAGAGAAAATACCAAACATGAAGAACTCAACACAAGACATAATGACATAGTGTTTAATGTGGTGAAAACCCTCGTGGGTAAAAAAACTCCACACAGGAAAGAGGTCCAATGTTTGCATTAATTTGCAAAAGATTGTACAATACAACAACACCACCAATCTCTCCTTCACTCTTCAATCTGACAACATTCCTACAACACCTGAGTACCTAAAATCTATATTGTAGCAACAAATACATGGAAAATACTTATAGAAATGTTTTCCACTCCATTCTAGGCATTCACCTTCTCTCTCCTAAGATTCTCCAACCTGTAAACATTAATTACCATCTTACAAGCATCTTACACTTGTCCAAAAACAACCATCAAAGGTTGGGGGCCCAAGACTAAATCTGGCCTCTTACAGCATCTTATGATGCATCATAACTGTCATAGATTCCACAAAAGAGTATCTTTCCAAGATAGGAACCTTGGGCTAAATATAGCAAATATACAACTAACATATCTGTCATATGCATCATAGAATCTCAGAATCTTATGACAACTTACAACTGTCATAGATTCACTTACCAAACATTATGACAGTTGTCATACATGCCAAATATAGTAGATTCCTCAAGGGAAAATGCCTACCCTCATTTAATTTGAGTTTTTACATTTTCCAACAGTAAAGTTCACTCCGTAATTACCTCTGGTTACTCTGAAATTACCCCTATCGGTGAAACTAGTACATCTCCTTATGGATTATTACAAATTACATAAATAAATGGAAATAAATATAATATTGGGATTTACAAGGTTAATGGCACCTTATCCAAACATGTATTCCATAGAAAGTAATTATTCTTTAGAAGATAGGATCATGATGATTCAAATGATGAAACACTTTTCATGGCCCTTAATGTTGGTAACAAAAAGGATGATGCTAGAACTTGTGAGAAGACTGATACCTTGCAAACAAATCAAAACAATGAAAGATCAATGGTTGTATGGAATGCCTTTCATGCAAAAGAAGAATCCAAGGCTTGGTTGATTGACAGTGGATGCTCAAATCATATGACTGGTGACAAGAAGAAGTTTATAAACCTTAAGAAGTTGGATGGTGGTGCTATCCAATTTGGTGGTGATGAGTCAGCACATATCTATGGAAAATGTGCTATAACTATTGATGGGAAGAATAGGACTACGGATGTCTTCTATGTCAAAGGGCTAAAACACAATCTTCTTAGTGTCAGTCAAATGTGCATCAAAGGTTATAATCTCATCTTTCATGCCAAAGGTTGTGAGATCAAGAAGGCATAATCTAGAAAATTAGTGGCAGAACGTATCAAGACATATGGTGATATCTATCAACTGAATGAGGTAAATAGAAGAACATGTTTGTTGACTTAGTCCAGTGAATGTTGGCTATGGCATAAGAGAATAAGACACAATTTTTTTGATAATATGGTAAAGATTAGTTTTACTCATGCAGTGAGAGATATGCCTAAGATAATCAAGCCTACAAATGCAGTATGCAGGGAATGTCAAATGGGAAAGCAAACAAAGACAAACTTCAAAAGCAAGGAGTGTTCTTCAAAGCCATTGGAACTCATTCACACTGATCTATGTGGATCTACAAGAGTAAAGAGGCAACAAGGTGAGAGGTATTTCATGTTGTTTATTGATGATTATTCTAGAATGACTTGGGTAAATTTTCTTAATAGAAAAATTAGATGCCCTTGATAAATTTAAAGTGTTCAAAGCTATGGTTGTGAATGAAGTAGATGCCAAGATTAAATGTTTGAGGTCTGATAGAGGAGGTGAGTTTACTTCAAATGATTTTGAAAAGTTTTGTGAAGATAATGGTATTAGGAGACATCTGTCAGCTCCTAGGACCCCTCAGCAAAATGGGGTAGTGGAAAGAAAAAATAGGACTATGCAAGAGATGTCTAGGGCAATGTTAAAAGATGCAGATCTACCTGATATGTACTAGAAGGATACATTTCATATTATTGTCTATCTAATTAACAGAGTGCAATTGAGGGTCAACAACACTAAGACTCGTTATGAGATATGGTATGGAAGACCTCCTATAGTCAGACACTTCAGGGTCTTTGGCAACAAATGCTATATCAAAAGAGATGAAGAAGACCTAGAAAAGTTTGATTCAAGAAGTGATGAAGGAATCTTTCTTGGCTACTCAACCAAAAGAAAGGATTATAGATGCTATAACAAGAGGTTGTGGAAGATGATTGAAAGCACAAATGTCAAGGTAGATGAAGACCTGTATCATATCTCACATGAATCAGAGGACTCTAAAACTGATATCTTTCCATGCATTGTAGATGAAGAAGAAGTAAAAGAAGAAAAGGAACAAGAACCAGAGCAAATGCCTAAGACTCCAGCAAAATAAGTTTAAAAGAACCACTCAACAGATCAGATCATTGGAGATAAGAATGAAGGTGTGCAGACAAGGAGAAGGCTTTCTAAGACACATGAGCAAGTAAACTTGTGTTTGTTATCAAGAGTGGAACACAAAAACTTTGATGAAGCCAATAAGGATGATGGATGAATAAAAGCCATGGAAGAAGAATTGGATCAAATTAAGAGGAATCAAACATGGGAATTCGTTCCTAGACCAAAAAACAAGAATGTTATAGGAACAAAATAGGTGTTCCAGAACAAACTGAATGAAGAAGGTGAAGTTGTAAGGAACAAGGCAAGACTGGTATGCAAAGGATACACACAAGTAGAAGGTATTGATTTTGAGGAGACTTTTACTCTAGTAGCAAGGATGGAGGCAATCAGAATGTTACTTTCTCTTGTTGCTCATAAGAACTTCAAGGTATATCAGATGGATGTTAAGTCAACATTTCTAAATGGTGACCTAGATGAAGAGTTTTATATTGAAAAACCAAATGGTTTCTAGATATCAGAAGATTTGGACATAGTGTGCAGACTCAAGAAGGCTCTGTATGGTCTTAAGAAAGCACCTAGATCTTGGTAGGCTAGATTGGACAAGTACTTCCTTCATCAGGGATTCAAGAAAGGTAGTACAGATAGCAATCTTTATAGCAAGGAAGAAGGAGACGTGATATTGATAGTTGCAGTATATGTTGATGAAATCATCTTTGGTGCAGATGATGATATGTGTAAGAGGTTTGTAGAGGAGATGCAAAAGGAGTTTGAGATGTCTATGATTGGTGAAATGTATTTCTTTCTTGGACTTCAAATTACTCAGCTAGATGGTGGTATCTTTATTTCTCAAGCTAAGTATGTCAAAGAGTTGTTGAAGAAGTTTGGTATGGAGCATTAAAAACTAGTGAGTACTCCTATGGTCATTGGATGTCACTTGAGCAAAGATGATGAGTCTCCAGAGGTGGATTAGATTGTCTATAGATCTATGATTAGAGTACTACTATAGTTGACTACTTCTAGACTTGATATTATGCATGCAGTATGTGTGGTTCCCAGATATCAATCCAATCTAAAGCAAACACATGAGAAGGTAGTGAAAAGGATATTCAGGTACTTGAAAGGAACTCTAGACTATGGCCTATGGCACCTAAGAGGTAATGACTTTGATTTAAGTACTTACACTAATGTTGACTAGGCTAGTTGTGTTGATGATAGAAGAAGTACAAGTGGTGGTACTTTCTTTATAGGAAACAGATTGGTTTCATGGTAGAGAAAGAAGCAAGATTCAATGTCCCTATCTACTACAAAGGCAGAGTACATTGCAGTAGCATCCTACTATACACAAGTGTTGTGGATGAAGCAAACCCTGAAGTACATCAAGGTATTGTATGATGAGCCTATTCCTATCTTGTGTGACAATACAAGTGCTATCAATATTTCCAAGAATCCACTGATGCATTCTAGAACCAAGAATATAGCAATCAGGTATCACTTTTTAAGAGAGAAGGTTGCTAATAAGGAAGTGAAGTTGGAATATGTTCCAACAAAGGATCAAATAGCAGATATTTTCACAAAGGCTTTGGCAAAGGATACTTTTGAGGATCTTTGGCAGAGGTTAAAAGTAATTGCCCCTCCTTGCTAGATGCATAATGGTGCATCTGTCTAGGGGGAGTTCATGTTATATCTTGTTCTTGGACTAATAGTGGCTACCTCTCAGGGGGAGAAGGTAGTGGTTGCTAATGTTAGGGGGAGTTTTTTTTCTATAGGAAGAAGTCATGTTTCTCTAATTGAGCTAATGGTCGCCCTTTGTCCTTGATGTCAAAGGGGGAGAGAAGCAGAGATATATTGCCTTCAATGTAAAAGGGGGAGATTATTACACATATGGTTCTTAGGGTTATCATTGATATCAACACTATCATGGTGGTGTGATGGTGTTCATGGTTGGATGTCATGTCCCTGTTGCAAGGTGTGACCCTTGGTCTTCTTGTTCAGTGCTGCACTATGGTGGTTTGTGACAAGGGCTTAACCGCCTCTCATGCTTGTTAAGTCAAGTGGTTGTATCGGGCATTAATAGGTCAATCTTTTGGTGCAACGGCAACTAACAATTGGTATTAGAGCCGAGGTCATAGGTTCAAACCCCACGCTTGTGCTAGGGGGATTGTTGCAAGGTGTGACCCTTGGTCTTCTTGTTTAGCACTGCGCTACAGTGGTTTGTGACAAGGGCTTAACCGCCTCCCGTGCTTGTTAAGTCAAGTGGTTGTATCAGGCATTAATAGGTCAATCTTTTGGTGCAATGGCAACTAACAATCCCATCTAACAAGAGAAGAAGAGAAAGATAAGAAGATACAGTGAGAAGAAGAGCAAGAGAAAAAGATATGGTTCTTAGTTGGATGTCATGTCCCATCCAGCAAGAGAATAAGAGCAAGAGAAGAAGATACAGTGCAAGAGAAGAAGATACAGTTCATGGTTGGATGTCATGTCCCATAAAACAAGAGAAGAAGATAAAATTCATGGTTGGATGTCATGTCCCATCAAATAAGAGAAGAAGATATAGTTCATGAAGAGAAGAAGATACAGCTCATGATTGGATGTCATGTCCCATCCAACAAGAAAAGAGAGAAGATATAGTTCATATTGAGAAGGGAATTAGAAGCACATGATGATCAAATGTGTTTCTAATGCTATTGATGGCCTATAGAATGTATGATCCAAGTTCCATGATGATTGCATTATCAGAAGAGTATTTTGTTATTGATTGTTTGAAGATAGTGTCACTTCTGTGAAGATGTTCTGTACAAGACAATAGAATGCTTCACATTCCTCTACATTTGTAGATATGGCCATGTAGTTTTGGAATTGTGTTCAGGATTCTATGAAGGTGATAATTCCAAGTTTTTAGATCATTTGTCCTTCTACTATGAAAGTTATGCATGATAGAGTATCGAGATGTGTTCTAGCAGAGTATGCTAGTGTTGAAGGCCTATTGGAATGCTCTGCATTCCTTTGGAAATGAATTATTGCCCTTGTGGTTTTGAATACATGTTTATGGATGTGTATTACATGCTTCCTTGTAGTTTCAAGGTTTTTTTGTGGTTTGTAGCTCAGTTTTTCAAATGACAACATGTTGCCGTGTGTTCTGGATGATAGATTGTTCTTAGAGTTAATGATTGAAGTTGTGCGACACAATTATCTGATGTGCGGTGGTAAAGGAGTGTTTGGAGATGTTGTATGAGTCATTTGGACTCATCTAGAAGAGTTTTCATGAATATATTTCTTGTTTCTAGTATCGCACAAGGTTTTTAAGTTGATGTGGCTATTATGCTTCAAGGTTTCATATGTTTTGTTTAAATCTGTCCTATTTCCAAATGAGCGAAGTGTGCAGATGTAATTCCTTGGTGTTTGAAGTTGTGAAGGATGTTTTGGACCCGGTTAAGCAAGTGTTGATCTCCGCAAGGCTTGGATCTTTTGCTAGTGTAACATGTGGTTTCACTTAGGACCTATCTTCTACATGTTTCATATTGTGTGTTGTCTAGCCAACTTGTAAATATATTTTTCATGTATTTGGCCAACAAGCAATGTAATCAATGTACTATCATGTATAAATAGTGAATCAAATTGAGTGAGGAGAAGTGTGATTGCAATGTGATAGAAAAGTTTGCAACTAGATAAAAGCAAAATAAATGCATTATTGATGTGTGATTGAAGGAGAAAGAGAAGAAGTTATTGATGTTGTCTAGATTCATCTTGAAGACATATTTGTGATAGTGATCAAGTATAGAGTGTTTCTAACTGATCAAATCTTCAAAAGAAAGTGTGAAGAGGCATAAGTGCAATCATCAAAAGTGTGAGTTTCAATGTCAGTTTTAGACAGTAGAAAGACTATCATACTATAATCTTTTGTAAGTGTGTCCTTATTTTAGGGAGTAGTAGCTTCCTTGGGAGTGACCCTAAAATAAATTCTTTAGGGAGTAGAAGCTTCCTTGGGAGTGAACCTAAATTAAAGTACTTTAGGGAGTAGAAGCTTCCTTGGGTTGCAGCCCTAAAACAAAGTTGTTATTTGAGCTTCATATATTATGAGTTAATCATCACCTCGGTTTTTCTCTTCTAGGGTTTTCCACATATAATTGGTGTTATGTGTTGATGTGCATTGTGTTAATTTTTCATGTTCATGTTAATGTTGTGATGCTTAAGTTTTAAATCTACTTTGGATAAGTTGAAGTTGTTAAAATTGAAGATTGTTTAGGTACTGATTCACCCCCCTCTTAGTATCTTAGTGTGTTCAACAATAAAATGGTTGAACAATTCTGTGTAAGGGTTCGCTACCAGAGGAAAATACGGGAAGTGTGAAGAGGCACACAATTGAGAGGAAGTGGGACAACATTCAAGCCAGAGAGGAGTAGCACTAGTGGAGCAGTGGCAGAGAAGGAGGACGGAAAAAAGGAGACACGACTTGTAATTAAACATTTTCTGATTTAAATCTAAATTTCCAATTAGAGGCACCTAAGTGGGAATTGGGAATTGCCTCTTTAGAGGCTGGTTTTTGGTATAAAGAAAAATAGAAAACAAGTGAAAGACATCGCCAAAGAGGGAGGAGATTGCTGCAAGGTATAGTCTATTTGGAGACTAAATATCTTATACATGAAATAAATGAAATGGATGTCTAGAGGAGTAGAAAGGTATGGGTTTTGGTAGAGGAAAGTTACTCTGATGTTTTGCAGATTTGAAATAAAATAAACATGAGTTCTTGTTTGCATTTTATCATATTATGTGTGAGTTGAATTATGTTATGCTATGGAGCAGAGAGTCTCTGCATGTGTTGTGGAGCAATTGATTATGTGCAGCGAGAGGGAGTACCTCTTGCATTAAGTGGTATCAGAGCCATAAAATCTTGAGAGTGTAGAGTATGCTCCAGTACCTGCGGGTGAAGAGTGGTGAAGAGTGAAGTGATGAAGCTGTGAGAGAGAGAGTTGATTCTATGAGAGTCATGTTGGATATCCTCCAACAAAGATGAAGCTAGGTAGAAGGTGTGCAAACTTCTTCCACTAAGAGGAAGTGGGTAGAAGAGGACTTGGAGAGGTGTATCTTCCATAATCATGTTGGGTAGAGGATAGTGGTGAGAGTTTTGTTACAGGGAGGACCTGTAATTGCAAAGAGCATTGGCTCTAAATTGTTTATGGTTGAAAATTGAGAGTGTGCCACAATTGTTTGGCAAAATGTATTAGAGACAAGGAGGGTTTTTGATGATGAAGAAGGAATTTTTGAAGCCATGGAAAGAGAAACAAGAGCCCATCCAAAGGAGTGATTTGTTCCAAACTGTTTGTAAGGTGACGGTGGATAGTGGTAGTAGAGATAAGATAATCCAGTTGCATTGGAAATGGTTGAGAAGCTAAACTTGAAGAGGATGAATCACCCTAGGCCATACTACATTTCTTGGTTGCAAGAAGATCATCAAATTTGGGTAAGTGAACAAAGTATTGTTAATTTCCACATTAGAAGATACAAGGATGAAGTCGTATGTGACATAGTACTCATGGATGTTTGTCATGTTTTATTGGGTCAACCTTGGCTTTGGGATAGGGAATATGTACATAATGACAATGATAACACATATAGCATGATCAAGGATGGAAATGAATATATTTTAAATCCATTGTAGGATAAACAAAAAGAAGTGGAAAATAAATTGCAGCGGTATACCCTAATGAATGTATGATAGAAGAGAGAAATATTAAAGTTACAATGGTTGAGAAAGAGGAAGAGAAAAATATAGCAGTGGCTGAGAATCTTTTGAAGGATGAAGAGAAGAAAGAAAATATTACAACAGATATGAAGAATGAAGAAGAAGAAGAAGAAGAAGAGGAAGAAGAGGAGATCCTTATGCAAAAGGATTAAGAGGAAAGAGAAGAGATTGCAAAGGATGAGAAGAAGTGTTGCAGCCCTTTGATAGAAGGGGCATGGAAGGAGAGAACATCAGAAAGGAAGAGAAGCAAGGAGAGAAAAGAATGGAAGAAGAAAGAGTTTCCAGCTGTAGCATGTCCTTTTAAAGGTAGGGAAGAGGTAGAATATGAAATTACAATAGAGAATGATCCATTGAAAGACATGGAATATTTGGGACAACAATGTGAAGAAGAGGCAATTCATGAAGAATTAAGAAGAGTGGAGGTAAGACAAATTGCATTAGAGATTGCAGCAACATGCCATGAGGAAGGCACGGAGAAAGAGAGTGAGAAGGAATGGGAGATTGCGGTAGAGACATGTCTTTTGGAAGACATGAATGAAGAGATTGAAAATGATGTTACAACGGTTGTGAGTCTTTTGGAGGACATGAGAGTGGTTATAGGAGACAATGGTGTAGATAAAAATGTTGCAGTAAAGGATGAAAAGATGAATGTTGCAGCTGATGAAGATGAAATAAAAGTTGCAGCAATGAAAGAAAATGGGGTAAAAATTGAGATTTTTGAGTTTAATTCATTTGATATGATGAAAATAATAGACAATGTAGAGCAAGAAGAAAGTAGATACATAGAAAGCTTCAATTTCTATGTAGATTTGTGTAAGGATGCTACAAATTTAGTTGTTGAAGAGCATGAACTACTTGAGGAAGAGATCGAGAAGTTGTTCAGTTTGAATGAACACTTGAAGGAGAATGAAAGTGCAGCAGTAAACATGGTGAAAGAGGGTGTTGTAGCTGTTGAATACAATGAACACTGAGAGGGGGGGTGAATAAGTGTTCTACAAAACCATTTAGGCACTTGCTCTTTTATCCATTTACCAAATTCAATTATGTGAAAGCAGATTAAACAAATGAACAACAATCACAAAGACATAACACATGAACACCAAGATTTTTACGTGGAAAACCCTAAAAGGGAGAAACCATGGTGGGGGTTAACCAACATAATTTTATTAGTTATAGCAATATCGAATTACAAGAGGCTCACTACCTTAGGGCTCACTGCCCAGAGCTCACTACTCAAAAGAGGCTCACTACCTGAAGAAAAAGAAGGAAGAAGAAGAAGGGTGGTTCACTGCCAAAGATGAACTGTTGTGATTGCATCTACTTATGCATGATTACAATTCCAATTAAGCTTATGAATACTGACTCAAAACTCTTCATTTTAGTTTGCCCCTGTTTCTCTGCTCTACTCTTATACATGTTCAAGATCTCTCTTCAATTACTGCAGCCACTCTATCTTCGCATATTTCATATTTTCATACATCACCTCACACACACCACAATGCAAACACCGAAATCCATCCTCTATTTATATCCACAACTAAATCTTTCTCATGATCAGGTCAACAAGCAAATTGTGAAACATGTATACCAAATGTTATATCCTGTCAGCTTATTTTTGTGTTAGATGTTTAATGCAGATCCAAATCATTGTGTACATGTATTCATATGTGTCAGATATATTCATACAACCACTTACCTTTATCATCCAACTCATATTTCTTCTTTGCATAAGGATTCAACCAGTCTGTCATCTTGTTCCTTAATAACATATATGATAGACCTTTCTTTGTCACATCATAACTCATGCTATGGACCAAATGGGACTTCATGAATCATAATCAAAAAACATTATTGATCTCTTAACATGTATTCAATTCCACAAAACAAAACATGCTAATGTGGAGGAATGTGGACCACTTCATTCTACTTTGTTCACTGTTCCTATCTTACTTCTGCTAACCCAGACTTTGCCTTTTCATCATATGACTTTCAGAGAAAGTTATGACTTGATTATTGAAATAAGAGAGCAATAAGTATCTATGAATATCATACCTAAACTACATCTTCACATCTTATCTTGCAGAGGAGTACTGATCCATTTTCTGTCTCATACCTGAACATTTTCCATACTTAGCCATTTCTGCCAACCAAACCTGAATTCTAATATGACCTTCCGAAGTAGTGTCTTCTATTCACATTGAAGGGATATCTAAGCCTTGTTGCCATCAATGACAACATACAAGTCTATTCTGGAGTAGTGTCACTTGCCAACAATCTCCCCCTTTGGCATTGATGGCAACACTTGGTGAAAAATGCTTGACTGTTGCCCCTTACTATATATATGACTATATTACTTCTCCCCCTAAGATGTTTTTCTCATTTTTCACTGATCTTCTCTCCCCCTTTGACATCAATGGCAAAGGCTGTGATCATGTTTAGTGAAAAATTAGATTTGTTAATATTTTAGTGTTTTGATGTTTAAATCCTCCTCTCCACTATACATTCAAGGATCTAGGGTCGAGTGGCAAACACTATCATACCCTAGGTCACTTGTCAGATGTAGGGAAACTTGGATTAGGGAATTTAATTATCAATTTTTCTTCTCCTATGCTTAATTGACCATTAAAACCCTAATTATGCAAATATGACAACAAATTGACGAATAACGAAAAAAGCTCTTACAGACAGGAGTAAAATACCAAATCATAGAGTACTTATTTTTGGGGCTCGGAAGCGGAACAGTTGGGGACACTGGAGTGGATGCCCTAGTCCAAGGTACCAATTTCTTCACAGGATCTGGATCTCCTTCCAACACTGATCAGTCCTGTAACTTATGTTTCTAGAAATTTGTTTGCAGAGGACACTAGAGCGAATGCCCAAGTCCTGGAAATGCTCCCGTGTCCTACTTTTCTTCAGATCCTGAATCCTTGATGCTTATCAATCCTTCCTGCAACTTCACTTTTCCCAAATATGACACTTGTAACTTGCAATCACAAGACTTGGTTTGGGGGTTGTGGTGTTTAGAGGCTTGCCTCAGTCAAGCCCCTAAGGACACTTAAGTCTCTAAACATCGTTGTCAGATAAGGAGTGTGTGCCCTTGTGAGGCAGAGGAAAAAACCAAAGGAATCAATGATGAAAACACAATATAATGTCACCTTGTAGTGAATCTCTCATGGGAGGAAGATGCTCTTCATTCCATGAGGAAATTGATGCTCAAATCTGCAAATATCAACACACAAAACACACAAGTCTACTCTTGCAACACACTGAAAGCCTTGAATCACATTGAGAACACTTGAACATTACAATTGCTATCTAGTTGAAATATCATTTACAAATTAATGCCTAAACATGCTTTTATATGCAACCACAAGCACTCTCACCAAGATTTCAAAAATCAAAACTAACCGTGTCAGCAAAAGGACCAAATAACGGTCATAAACCGACACTTAAATTTTGGGCTTGACCCAAAATAGAGGACTAGGACATGGGTGCCCAAGTCCTCCCCCCTATTTTGGGCAGGGTTAAGGTCAAGGGGTCCTCCTAGGTCCACTTTTCCATGAAACCTAGGCCTCATTCCATCAGGATGCCAAAATATAAACTAAGATGTCCTAAATGCATGCAAAAGACTCAAGAGCTAAACCTTATGAGGGAAAAGCCCCCAAGGGGACATTTTTTGACATTTCATTTAGCCCCCACTTTAATGTATGTATAAATGCAAGGCAAATACATGCATTAAAGTAAGGTCACAAACACAACAAACACATCAAGAATGGAGAAGACACGCCAATCACAGTAACAGGCATGCAAAACATGGAGAAGATAGTTACAATCATGCAGAACATGGAGAAGACAGTTATAGTCATGCAGAACATGGAGAAGACAGTAAATGCATAGAAGACACATTAATGCATGGAAGACAGGCATGATTCTTTTCTTTTCTTTTTCTTATATATATGAAACGCAAATGTGAGTACTGGAAAGTAAACAAACCTCTCATAATACATGATACACTCATTGTGCAGGTCTTTGTATTTATGGGGAAACACACACGCAAGACACGCAAAACCTCCCAAAATGTAGGATGCATATGAGGCAACAATCACGCCAAACAAAGCAAGCATGCCAAACACACACACTTTGAAGACATGGAGAAAAAATGGTAGACAAGTGATGGAGTGTACCTATCTCTAGGTCCAACAGCATCTCAGGCACATACAGGTACACACTGACAATTGGGATTTGCCACAACAATCACTGAAGACACACTTAAGGGTTGAGTTAGTCAGAGAACCGCTCCCTGCCTTCGCGGAGGACTTTCAAAAATGCAACCCCACCCAGGTCACGGAGATGCCTTACAGTGAAAAGGAAGCATGGCATACCACCCCACCCATGTCACGGAGATGCCTTACAATGAAAAGGAGGTATGACCTCAAAAGTATACAACCCCACCCACATCACAGAGATGCCTTACGGTGAAAAGGAGGTATACGCAATAGATAGATTGATTGATTGCAAACAATCTCAAGATGCAGGAAGTACTCATTATACTAGCCTACACCTGAGAATAAGCACATTGCTAACATCTACAACAGACAACTTACCTTATATGCCGCCACCTTAAGGTGGTTGATATCATGCATCGATATCAAGCACGTTAAGGTAGGAAGAAAATACACAAGGGAACACAGACTTTCGCAAATCCCATGCCCCCTGGAGGTGACATGTACTTTACGATTGCCAAATGTTCCCACAAACACATCCCTACTGGAAACATGTTAGTGTCTACATAATCATGATAAACAACAACATCAATGTATATAATTAACCACACAAAGAGCCAAGGTTATACTATGAATTTGGAGTTCAAGGATAACCATGGGGCTATATCATGAAGCTCTTCGAATCGAACACCACCGAGGCCAGATTCAAAGACAATCAAAGGTGCATAGAGCAACAATATTGTTAAGGTTTGTAAATGCAATGGAAACATCATCAAATTCACTAAACAAAAATAAAGAGTGCTTCCACTAGCCAAGCGTCAGATAAGATATACAACCCCATCATCATATTAGGAACTAAGTCCATTTTTTGATTGCTCTCGAAAGGGACACTAGGTCTGCATTAGTATAATTGTTTGTCGTCATCCACCTGCTAGATGGAAACACTAGAGGAAGGGAAACAATAAATAAGAGAGGAGAAACAAGTGTCTTAGGGATAGTCACGTAGGAGGGCACCCCCAGGTCACCAACCACAATGCTATGTCTATAAGACACAACACACAACAATGAAATCAGAGAGCGATTTAGAAGAATGATGATACAAATAGAAGAAGGTCAGAACAAAGGTAGTCTCCTGGTATCCTGGACCTTACAAGAGAGTCAAGGGTCATCCCAGGATGCCTAAATAACACATAACACATCACAGGGGAAGCACATCATGAGATAGATAAAGGGTTAGAGATATTACCTGTAGGATCTTCGTGCTAGAAATCATCAACAATTAAATCATTTTTTTCCAATTGTAACATAAGGTACCATTGCCAAGTCTTTGTAATTATTCTTTTGTTCATTCTTAAATGCTTCGTGGTTTGAATCAATTTTATGTGTAATGTTTTCTTGTTGAAGTTCATTAGTATACATATTCACTATCCTCTTAGGTGGTGGGAGAAGCAAATTATTTTGAGTGATCTCAACATCCATCCTTAAAGGATTTAATGTGAGAGACTTCTCCTCATCCACTAGTGCTACATCCTTAGTGATGTCCAAATGACTTGACTAATCAAACAAAGGAGGGACCTAAAAGGTTATCTCTTCCTTAGTGAAATCCAAGGTGTGTGAACAATCAACTAAAGGAAGAAGGTTGGTGGGATGATCCACAGAGGTAGGAATTTAATTATTGTTAGATGCATGCTCATTTTCTACCCATGAAATGTTTTTTGTTATTAAAGGGAGCTCTTCATTCACTAATGCTTCATCTTGGCTAGGGAGAGCAGTGGAATTACTAAAGCTGTCTGTAGTCTTCTCATCTAAGGTTCTTGAATGTTCTATGGAATTATTATCAGTGTTTTCATGAGTATTCCTAGAGATGAATTTAGTTAAATCTTCTAAGATCAAAGGATATGCTCCTATTAATAAAGCGAAGCTACTAAAATCATGTGGATAACAAAGTAATTTCAATTCATATGTAGAATATATAGAAGCATCAATACCACTTACAGAAGCTATGTGCTCTAGAACATGAGGATTATCATTAGTGAAATTAGAGAAATTTTCAAGATCTAGGATATACTTATGAAAATATTTCATAGATGAATAACATGAAGATGCCATAATGAGATGCAAAATCAGATTTTGAAATCTTTTCAAAATTGGGGCAAAAGACAAGTGCGAAACTATATGCAAAAATGATCTTAAAATGCTTGATTTTTTGTATTTTTTTTAATGCAAATATATGAAAGCAAAGGGTGTTGTAAGGATTTAAGTCAAGGGAAGCAAGTTATATGTCTGATATCAGTCCAAAACAGAAAAAATATCCTTCTCAATACAATCTTGATGCGATTTTAAGTTAATGCCAAGTCGAAATATAGTGAAAATATGTCAAAATAGACACTTTTTTCACCAAAACTCAATGCAAGAGAGCATAACAAAGGGTGTTGTGAGGAAAATGATGATGGAAAAAAAATAATAACAGTAATAACATCCACTTTATGCCAAAATACCCAACACAAAATGCTTTTAGTGCCACTTAAGGTCAAACCCTAGTGAAAATATAGCAAAAATAGGCTATTTTCATGGGTTTTCAACTCCAAGACCTAGAAAAAGGGGTGTTGTAAGCAATTTTAGGAGGTACAGAAAATAATATAAATAATATCAGTCACCTCAATCCATAACATTAATCACAACACGCTTGGAGTGCAAACTAGGTCAAACCCTAAGGCAAAAATAGCCAAAATGTGTAGTTTTTCACCAAATTTTCACTACAAGAGCCCATTAAAAGGGTGTTGTGAAGATTTTTAGGAAGAGAAGAAAATTATTACCCTAATAACATAAAATTAATGCAAAAAAACTTTTCACAATATGCCTATGGTACAAGTTTATAGGGTCGAAAAGGCCAAAATTAGTGAAAATCGTTGTTTTTGAAGCCCTAGGTTTGAGATCTTGGGACAAAATGCTATGAGAATATTTTGAAGCCTGATTTATGATGAAAATGAATTAATCTCAGATCTGAAAATGTTTTTCAAGCTCTAATATGCAAAATACTAATGCAAATTTAATGAAAAATGCATTAAAATTGCTAGTTTTTGTTGAAATTTTCTATGAAAAAATGCAAATATTTTAAATCTAAATGCAAATTTACACTAAAATACAAGACTATAGCCAAATTTTAATTTGAATGAGCCTCTAAAATTAGTAGAAATATCTGAGAAAATATTTTGCCTACTAACCTTAGATTTTGGAATTACTAGGTTACATGAAAATTGTCAAAATTTCCACAAAACCTAGCAAATTAATAATGAAAATGCAATGAAAATTATTGAATTTTTGTATTTTTCTATATTTTATATCAGATCTTATGAAAAAATAATGAATTAGGAAAATTTAGAAAGAATTGATGCAATTTAGTAAGCCAAACAATGCAATTTTTTGTATTTTTCCAAATTTTCAATTTTTTTGAATTTTTCTCAATGCAATAAAATGAATGACTATATGAATGAATGAAATCAATAAAAATCTAAAGACACACACTCAAAAAGTTGCAATTTAAGTCCAAAAACATGGGTTCACCAAAATGTTTAGTGGAAAATTAGATTTGTTAATGTTTTAGTGTTTTGATGTTTAAATCCTCCTCTCCACTATACATTCAAGGATCTAGGGTCGAGTGGCGAGCACTATCATATCCTAGGCCACTTGTGAGATGTAGGGAAACTTGGATTAGGGAATTTAATTATCAATTTTCATTCTCCTATGCTTAATTGACTATTAAAACCCTAATTATGTAAATACGGCAACAAATTGATGAATAACAGAAAAAGCTCTTGCAGACGGGAGTAAAATACCAAATCACAGAGTACCTATTTTCAGGGCTCCAAAGCAGAATAGTTGGGGACACTTGAGCAGGTGCCTTAGTCCAAGGTATTGGTTTTTTGCGGGATTCAGACCTCCTTCCGACACTGATCAACCCTATAACTTCTATTTCCAAAAATTTATCTATGGAGGACACTAAAGCGAGCACCCAAGTCTTGGAAATGCTCCGTGTCCTACTTTTCTTCAGATCCTGAATCCTTGATGCCTGCCAATCCTTCTTGCAACTTCACTTTTCCCAAATGTGACACCTGTAAGCTGCAATCACAGAACTTGGTTTGGGGGTTGTGGTGTTTAGAGGCTTGCCTCAGTCAAGCCCCAAAGGACACTTAAGTCTCCGAACACCGTTCAAATAAGGAGTGCGTGCCCTTGTGAGGCAAAGGCAAAAACTAAAGGAATCAATGATGAAAACACAATATAACATCACCTTGTAGTGAATCTCTCATGGGAGGAAGATGTTCTTCATTCCATGAGGAAATTGATGCTCAAATATGCAAATATCAAAACATAAAACATAGAAGTCTGCTTTTGCAACACACTGAAAGCCTTGAATCACCTTGAGAACACTTGAACATCACAATTGC
This sequence comes from Cunninghamia lanceolata, assembly GCA_027924645.1. Lineage (NCBI taxonomy): Eukaryota > Viridiplantae > Streptophyta > Pinopsida > Cupressales > Cupressaceae > Cunninghamia > Cunninghamia lanceolata. The sequence goes on along the minus strand of BSBN01000704.1, from coordinate 4,560,468 downwards.
CATCTAGTTGAAATCTCATTTACAAATAAAGGCCTAAACATGCTTTTATATGCAACCACAAGCACTCCCGCCAAGATTTCAAAAATCAAAACTTACCGTGTCGGAAAAAGGACCAAATAATGGTCATAAACCGACACTTAAATTTTAGGCCTGAACCAAAATAGGACAGGACTAGGGCATGGGTGCCCAAGTCCTCCCCGTATTTTGGGCAGGGTTAAGGTCAAGGGGTCCTCCTAGGTCCATTTGCCATGAAACCTAGGCCTCATTCCATCAGGATGCCAAAATATGAACTAAGATGTCCTAAATGCATGCAAAAGACCTAGGAGCTAAACCTTATGAGGGAAAAGCCCCCAAGGGGACATTTTCTAACGTTACAGATCTGGTATCAAAACTTATCAAAAAGTAAGATTGTGTCAAAAGTTCTTCAAAATTGTCTTATTCTTCCACATATGTATAGGTGCACATTTCCAGCTCAATTTATGGATGAAGGCAGAATATCATTATAGATTGTCTTTATCAGAGCTATCTCCCCATTCCATCTATTCCTTGCACTTTCCAAAATTTGTATGTGGCCATTTATTAAAAAGACTAACTTTTCTACCTTCTGTACATCTAATGTTGTATCAATTAATGCTTGTGATTTCAGGGCTTCATCTGTCAGATTGGTCATGGAATCCATTTTTAGACTTACCTGTCCTCTAAGCTGGCACAACCTGTCTCTAATTTCTTCCCTTTTCTTCATCAGAGTGCCCAAATCACTATGAGTATTTACAACTTGTGTTTCTTTGGCATTTATTGACTCAACTATTGGATTATATGTCTCAGAGATATTAAGTAGTTTGAGTTCCAAGTCTCTGATTTTATCTTCTAATTCCTTTGTAACTTTTGGCCAAGATAAATGAAATTTGTATATTTTACCGACCTCTTCAATGGCACTTTGTATGCTTTTTATTCCATTTCCTAATAGAGTTTTATCTTGAGCTATCATAGACTTCAATTCAACCATTCTCTTTTCATCAAACTCCTTTTTAACTTTTACTTCTGTAGATTTTTCAAAATACTCAAAATGTGTACTTACAGAGTTCAAAAGGCCCTTGAATTGATCAACGGAGGATAATGAGGTGTCCTTTTGAAATGTTGGCATCATCTTCTCTAGAATGTTGGTGGCATCACTTATCAACTTACTATCTTGGTCATGTGATTTCAGCATCTCTTCTTGTGCCTTGGCATGAACAATAGACACTAATTTGAATTTTTGCATAGGTGACAACGACTCCAAGTTAATTGATCCTTGAATAATTTCGGATTCATCTCAATCTTGTTGTCTCCCAGAATCAACTGAGACATCTACATTGTCTCTTGCTTTGGCAGAGGCTTCTTCTTTCTGGCTCTTTTCTGGATTATCTAAATTCATGTCTTTATTAGCATCCTCCTTCTGTTTCGGTGGAGAGGTTTCCTTAATGTGCTCCTCTTCTGGTTTCTCCTTGTCATTTTGTTCTTTTGGAGAAGGTGTTATTCAAGTTTCCATTGTAGGTGCTTCCATTTCCTTGGTCACAGGTCATTTTTTCTTGCTTCTTGTTCAGGGTTCACTTTCGGAACAAATGCATCATTTCCACCATCTGTTACTACATTGTCATAGATGGTAGGGATATTGTACTTCTTTAGTATTTTCAAAATGACCTCCTCTGTTTCCTTGACCACTTTATCAATTTCTCCTATCATCAGTGCATTCATTCTTTTATTTGATCTTAACTCATTGTTAAGTGCTTTGGGGATTTTGGCCTTTTCTTCTGGAGTAATATCTGGACATAATTATATCAATGTATGTTCTTTGAGTTTAATGTCCTTAGCCATGGCAGCTTCCTTTCTGACTGACAGAATACTACCCAAGGTATCTAGGAGATCACCAATGATCTCAATGAGAGCTCTATTGTATATGTTCAAATACTTTGTGGTAGCTTCTTCCAAAATCCTTTTATCAGCATCATTGTAATCATCATAAAATTTAGCCACAGGTTTCAAATTTCCATCAACAGTGATAGACTTTAATACATCTTCAAGTGTTCATGTGGCTTGAGGTTCATCCACCTTTTGTCTTTTGCTAGGTTTCTCCCTTCTGGGGGGCTTTTCCTTGCTACTTCCAAAGGCTTTAGTAGTCTCAGTTTTCATTTTCTTGACATCCTCATCAGACTCAGTCTCTTCTTCATCTTTTTCACTTACACTTACATACATTCTTCTACCTTTTGTTTTCTATCTTTTTGCTCCTCTATCAGTTGGCCTCTTTACAGATTCATTTATGCCAGTAGATGTAGGACCAGAAGAGAAGGCAGAGTTTCTGGTAGACCTCTTTGTTGCTTGAGGTTTTTCTTCCTTTTCTTTAGGTTCACTCAGAACCTTAACTCTTTCACTTCCTTTCTTTTCCCTTGCTTCCCTTTTTGCTTGACCTTTTTCCCTTGCTCCTTTGACTTGTTCCTTAGTGAATCCATATCTTGTAGCAATTTCTTCTACCTCTTTTTTCACCTTCCTGGTGGTTTCTGTTTGTCTGAGTTCAACATGGAGTTTCACATATAACTCTTCATATGTTCCAAACCTCTCTTCTTTAGTGTCTTTAGGTTTGTTGAGTAGGTACTGGGCATAGTTTTCCATTATTTGTCCATCTACCTCATATCCCATTGGCATTATCCATACAATTCTGGGTTCCACAGCTTCTATTAAGCATTGATCCTTAGTGACCATGAAACAAATTGTGTCCTTGTACTTGTCAACAATTTTCTCAGGAATTCTTTCTCTTGAGTGCATCATACTTTGAAAAATTTTGAAGTATCCCCATAGAGCTACTTTTTGCTCATCAATGCTTCCAATGCTATGTAAATGATTTCTAATTTGGATAGCTACTGGTTTGCTAGTTAACCAGAGTAGATTCTTCATGCTTGGCAGCTCATTCATAAAATAAAAGAATAGACAGATAATCAACATACCGAATTTGAAGGGATAGTTTTTGCTTTCCTTGATCTTCTTTAGATTCTCTAGCAGTTGGATTCTCAGCAACTCACATAGATCATAATCGGCATTCTCTTTGATCATTTGATATGTGGTATAAATCACAGTTCCAGAGACAGAGTTCTTCCAATTTGAGAAATAGATCTTGTAGCCTATGACCATGGAAACAAATCTTACAGCATGGTCTGTGATGTCATTTATGGTTAATGCCCTCTTGTAAAATTGGGCTCCAGTCGCCTCTGTAACAGTTTGATTCTTCACAACTTTCAGCAAGGGCACACCTCTAGTGGAATTTAGCCCTGTTACTGTCCTAATCGCCTCCTTGGTGATTTTGAAAGGCTGCTCTAACCACATGAATTCATCGTGGATTCGACTTAGGATATACCAGACCCATTCATCCTCTGCAAATGTAGGAAACTCTACATACTGGATGAATTTCTTCTCCTTTAAGGCTTTGTATTCTTCCTTTAGGTCAAATTGATCATTACTTAAATGCTTCAAGAATAGCTCTGAGAATTTGTCGCCACCGAGCTCATCTAGGGAAACATGGATGTATGCCCTAATGTCTTCCACATGCAAAACTTTGTGTGGTATTTTTGAGAATGCACCCATTGGATCAACTTCGGTTGCTTTGAAAGGATGTTTCTTGAATTTGGATCTTGGTCTCTTAGTAATATCAACAACTTGCAGGGTAGCCATCTTAGAATTTTAACAGACTCACAAGTGGGGTTTGAATGAAAATACCTTGTTTTCTGAGATAGGGTTTCCTTTGTCTGAATCACTCCAAATTCTTCAAATCTTGGTTGATGTTGCTCAAGTTTCACCTTAGTTTCTCCTAGATGTCTGATATCTTGAATGCAAAGTGATTTTGAAATAAAAACAAGTCCCCTTTTATTCTCCATGTGACTTGACCTAAATCATCATAAATACTTATTCCCAAAAGGCTACATGTCCTTTTTGATAGATACAGTCGATCAAGATTGCTTCACAATGTGCCGCATTGACCTCTTTTCTTCTAGTTTTTCTTTTAAGAGATTTTTATATCAGATTTCTTCATATACCTTCATGTAGGATTTTGGCACTAACTATGTGGCTGGGGGTTTTAAATTTTCAACACTGCTCCCCCTGAGCCAAAGCTCCCAATTCACTTCCCGAAGGAAGTATCTACACCAAAAGCTGGTGCGAATCCATTCTTGACTTCATTAGCATCTTTCTTGACATAGATCTTGCTCATCTCATTCTTGGTTTCTACCAGATCAACCTTGTTCTTGCCCTTGACATCTCTTTGTTCTATTTTCCCCTTCTCTGTAGGATAGTCTCTTGTTACATTTATGCTTCTGCAGAATTTGGCAAAGTGTTCGGGCTTGTTGCAATTGAAACAAACAACATTTCTTTGACCTTGATTTCTTCTGTAATTGGGAATTGGTCTTGATCTATACTAATTAGCCATATGCCCAAATCTATTGCATGTAAAACAATTTCCATTGAAGAATTGGATGTTCCTTGGTTTACTTGGATTGTTTCTTGACACACTTCTGCACTCATTTACTTTATGACCAACTTTGTTGCATTTGAAACATTTACCAGAGAAGAATGAAACATTTTGATTTATTCTACTTCTGCACTGAGTAGCCCTATGACCATACTTATTGCATTTGAAACAATAACCACTGAAAGATGGGTGCCTTTGTGCATTTGGTTGCCTAACCGGAGGTCCTTTAGGTCTTCTTCTTTGATTCCTTACTGGATGGTCTCTGCCTCTTCTTTACATCTGTCTTGCCCTAAATTTGAACTTTCTCCCTTTTCAAATCCCAAGCCTTATTTATCATCTAGATACTTTTGACTGGCCAACAACTTATCAAGTTTTACAGAGATTATTTTGAATTTTTCTTCATAGCTATTAGATGCTTCTAGATCAAATTTCAAGAGTAGAACTTCTTTCCTTAGTTTTTCACATTCCTCTAACTTGTCCTTCACAACTTGATTCAGATACTCCTCATTCTTGGTCTTTTCTTCAATCACCCTGAGAAGACTCTCTATGGATTCACTTGCTTGTTTTAGTTGCTCACTTAATTCTTTCCTTCTTTCCTGAGATTTACTAATCTGCTCTTTTAATTTCAGAATGCAATCATCAGCTTCTTTGATACTCTCCTCTAAACCCTTGATATCAGCCTTGGAGTTGTCAAGATCTTCTAGAGTTGCTTCAGATTATTCATTATTAACATTTACTTGATTACCAATCTTAATGCTTCCAGAAGGATCTGCTTTAGGATAAGTGATAACTTTGTGCCGCCATGAGTAAACCTTCCCAGATCTTCCTTAAGTTGTTAGGCTTCTTCCAAGGAACCTTGCTCTGATACCAATTGTTGAATACAATGAACACTGAGAGGGGGGGTGAATCAGTATTCTACAAAACCATTTATGCACTTGCTCTTTTATCCATTTACCAAATTTAATTATGTGAAAGCAAATTAAACAAATGAACAACAACCGCAAAGACATAACACATGAACACCAATATTTTTACGTGGAAAACCCTAAAAAGGAAAAACCATGGTGGGGGTAACCCATAGAATTTTATTAGCTATAGCAATACCAAATTACAAGAGACTCATTACCTTAGGGCTCACTGCCCAGAGCTCATTTCTCAAAAGATGATCACTACTTGAAGAAAAAGAAGGAAGAAGAAGAAGAAGGGTTTCTCACTGCCAAAGATGAACTGTTGTAATTGCATCTACTTATGCATGATTACAGTTCCAATTAAGCTTATGAATACTGACTCAAAATTCTTCATTTAAGTCTGCCCCTGTTTCTCTGCTTTTCTCTTATATATGCTCAAGATCTCTCTTCAATTGTTGTGGCCACTCTATCTTCATATATTTTGTATTTGCATACATCACCTCACACACACCACCACGCAAACACCAAAATCCATCCTCTATTTATATCTACAACTAAATCTTTCTCATGATCAAGCTGGCAAGCAAACTATGAAATGTGTATACCAAATGTTATATCCTATCGGCTTGTTTTTGTGTTTGTCACGTCTCATTTTTATGAACAATATGATTATTCTAGTTTAGTGAACAATTATTGTGACTATTTTTACTTTAAGTAATTTTGCATACGTGGAGGTAATTATTATGAGTTATATTTGAAAATTGGAAATTGTTTTAAATATTGAATATTGATGCAATGATTTGCTTCAGCTATGTTTTGGAGACACTAACCTATTGATGTCGAGTTGAGTGCAAATGGATGCAGGTACTCATCGAAGACAAAAGCATGGTTGAGGTAAAGATGTTCTAGCCACTTGGCAAGAACTGATGGATAGATTACCCTGATATAATCACACACATCACATAGTTGCATATGCATTATTGATTGGCTTTGATTGCTTTAATGTGTAATTTTAATCATTTTTAAATGCATAATATGATTACTTTAACTTAATATCTTTTCAAAATATATTCAAATAATGTATTGTAGCTATTTAAATAAATAATTAAATGAATAATTATTTTCTATTTCAATATGATAGATGTTTGGAAGACAATATGTAACACCCCGCCAAAGAACCCAGAGGATAACACTACTAAGCTTACAAAAAGGACAAATAATTTTTTTTAAAATGAAAGAAATAACAACAATCATATATTTATTCATAACATTTAAATTAAGCTTTATTCCCTAGGGTTCCATGGCTGCATTACTAACGAACTAAAACAAGATCTAACCAACATTATGAATTAACTAACAACCATAGTTCATTCTAAGTCTAATTGTATCAGATGAATAAACACATACAATTCCATATTATATCATCAGATAAGTAAGCATCAAGATCCTGCACATAGGATCATAAGTACATAAACAAGCTCCTTTATAAGAGAGTACAACATTACATTGTTTACAATATCGTTATCCAGATTACATTGGAGTACATATATCAAGATAATAGTACATGATTCAACTAATATACAAGACTGAAACATGAACATAAGTATCTATCTCCTCAAGCTAGAGCAAGATCTGAAATATGCCATACAAGGTACATCCTTCTAGCGCACGAACAACAAGGGAAACCAATAGAGATAAAAGCACAACCACCTGACCATGTGGAACCCTAAGGTCCACCCCTGTGCTAGGAGATAACAATAAGGTCCCACTAAGCAAATAGACAAGAAGTCAATAGGCTAACAGGTGCAAGGACTACACATGACTCCAATACAACATTGGGCGATATAAACACCACAAGCAACTCAAACCAAATTTCCAGAGGCAAATGCACAATTAAAGAGGAAAACACAATTAGGGAATGCTAGGCTACAGTAGGGATAAGTGTCATCACATGGTCCTAACATGGGTTACCCTGATAGTCTCTAGCTAGATGTTGGCCCCCATCCATAGGTTACCCTAACAGTCTCTCGCTAGGCGCCGACCCCCATCTATGGTTACCTCGAGAGTCTCTTACTAGACGCTGGCCCCATAGGGTGACACATGTGGAACCAACATTCCTTTCGTGAGGACAAGGAAGTTGATTTTACCAACCACGACCTTCTCATCCCATCCTTAGTCTAAACGAGCACTACAGGCATGGGTGAGGCATCTAATTATCTTAATTAGTGTGAAAACTACCCAACCCTCTAAATTTATTATTAAGTTATCACTGGATTAAAAACTTCCAATGGGTTATCTTGGCAGCCACTTTGGGCACCGGCCCCACATTGAAAGCCACTCCCCTACCTGCATTTAGAAGACCCTATCCATCAAGCAAGACAATTACCATCACAATGACAAGTAACATATACAATGCAAGGCATTTACCTTTTTGCATACAAATCATAATCATAGGGACAATTCTTGTCCCAAAACATAAACCAAGCATGAACTATCACATTTCTTAAAATATACATCATCTCACATTACACAGAGCAATGCATTCCCATCTTGCATAATCATCATAATCACATGAATAAGTCTACTAAGCAAGGCATAAACCCTCTTGCACATGTATCATACCAACATGAATAGGAGGCATCATTACAGGATTGCATTTCACTTAACTCACATGATGCACACATAGCCAACCACCACACACAATCACACCCTCCTAGGCCTTTGGAATCAATTTCCCCAAATGACACAACCACTTGACACCACTAAACACAATAGTCAAGCAACACATTCACTCTCAAATGTACATCATAAACTATGATCCTTCAACAATATTTCAAATACAATACCACAAATGCAACATATGATATAATGCACTAATTGTAGGTCTTAAAGAATGTAACATTAATCCAATCATGATCAATCATCTAACAATTATAAAGTGAATCTATCTCATCAATACATAACTATATCTTTCTAACCACTAGTAATAGTTACTTTTATGATCATGAGATATAAGAGTCCACGAGTACCAATATTTTAACTAATTTCATTTAATTAAAATGACTGTGAACAAACTGCAAATAACTCTAAGGCATACAAATTAAACACAACAATTATTTACACTATTTACACTAATATAGATTTCATTAATAATCTAGACAATTGTAAATACTATTAAATTTAACTGTATAGGCAAGGCTAAAAGCCTATAATATTAGAATGCTATAAATATCTTACACTAGTTAGAATCACAAGATACAAAACCTGAAGCTACAATGAAAGAACCTTGTTCTAAGGTTAGCTCAAGAGGAAAGGAATACAGAACAACAAAACATTCCTATAGATCTAACATCTTTATCAAATCTACCACATGCATATGATAGGATCAGCACAAAATGAATTTGTTGAGAAGGCTTTAGAAGCTACCAACAATGCAAAATGTGAAAACATAGACAAGGCATGCAGACTGATTGGTAGAATGCCTCAAATAGAGTCATATGATGGAAAGCAATGATCATAGGATATGCACAAAAAAAAAATGTTAAAAAATCTCAGAGAAACCCAGTTCAAAAATATAGAGTTATTGGTGATGCAACTAATTATTTTAACAGACGAAATGGGTGAGAGGTAGACAGTCACAAAATATTCATATCGCAAAAATGACAAATTGGGTATGGCTAATTTTTGGATATGATTTAGATATCCAAGCCATACACCATATATAAACAAATTAGAGAAACCCAGTTCGTAAAAATAAAGTTATGGCTAACGCACCAAACTGCTAAAACAAAGACGAAATGGGTGAGAGGTAGACAGTCACAAAATATTCATATTTAAAAAAAGATAAAGTAGATATGGCTGATTTTTAAATATGATTTAGATATCCAAGCCATGCACCATATATAAAAAAATTAAAGAAACCCAGTTCGTAAAACTAAAGTTATGTCTAACGCAACAAACTGGTAAAACAAAGATGAAATGGGTGAGAGGTAGACAATCACAAAATATGTATATCTCAAAAACGACAAACTGGGTATGGCTAATTTTTAGATATGATTTAAATATCTAGGCCATGCACCATATATAAAACAATTAGAGACACCCGGTTCGTACAAATAAAATTATGACTAACGTAATAGTCTGGATTCAAAAAATGTAGAAGAGAATTCACATAATATTTTACTAAATCTAATGCAACAATAAATCAGATTCATATCTCAGTCCGTACCTAGAATATTACTTTTATCACATCTTCACAAAATTCTTGGCTTGTATCCATTTTCCCCCAAGTCTTTTCTTCTGGAAACTATTGTTTATGGTGCCAAAAGAAAAAATGAAAACTTCCTGAGAGAGAGAGATCCCCAAAACATAAAACATATTCTCTATTTTAAATGCACGCTCCTCCCCAAATTATGTCTTGAGATTTCAAAATAAAGTTGAGCATGCATAACCACCCCCATAATTTCTTACATAAAATTCTCCTTTATTACTTTCTTACAATTTGTTGATTTTAACCAAACAATAATTTCTCTTTGATTTTATTTATTTTAGAATTTGCTATTTATTTCATTTACAACCCAACAAAAATAGTTTCTTTCTACTTTTCTAAAATTAGTCTCTTACACAAAAGAAACAATTATTTCTAAGATTCCCTCTTGAGGTGTGTAACTACCACTTCTTCCAAGTGGCCAAAATGGAAAATAATTACTCAAGACAATAATAATAAAGAAAGATAATTTTTTTCAGACATAATAATACATATTTCCACACAACTATAATTTACATAAAAGAATCTATATTTATTTATCAAAGTGCCCTCTTGACTTAATAATTTTATTGTAATGAAGCAATTAACCAAAACATTAATCAAACAATTCCAAACAAAATAACCCAAATGCCAAACAATATCTGACACAATGCATGATCAAAAGCATGACCACAATGACAATGACTAACCATTACACTCATACAGACAACACTAACTGGGTGCAAAACTGGATACTCATCCTTTTCAAGGATGATGGCTAACTAGGGGACCACATGTTATCTCTGTTCAATAGTTTCCATTGGGTTTAAGGCACGCTTAGACCTGTCAATTCAGGTGGAGTCGATGCCTGGTACCTGCATCCTACAACAACCAAATAGTTGAACATATATATATAATCATATAGTCAAATACACCATGATAGGGAATCGCAGCGTAGCAGGGTACTCACACATGAGTAATGTGACACTGTCCCTTTCACCATCTCATCAAACACATAATCACAACACACATAGCAATCAGTTACTGAACGACTAAATAAGAACCATCATCAGATAATCGGATGATACACATAATAAGATTAATCCACACAAACATCACAACATAACATCCTATGATACAAAATCAGTCGTATAAAAATTAATTCTAACATATGATAATCATAGTAAGATCAACATCATAATCACCTGAATGTAAAACAATGTCAGAGCATATAAAATATCAGTGTCGCAACAAAGATTATTGATAAAACATACTATATGTCATATGAAACCACACATGAGCATAATCAGGAATGTCATCAACATGAATGTAGCATCTAAAACATCATATAATGTACAATATCAACTATCTAACATACCCTAAATATTCCTATTATTTTACCTTCATCTTCATGCTCCTTAGTCAGACCATTTGCACATCCAAGATGAGAATGGAGGGGCATTACACAATATGTTCCTTAAAAATAAATAAGTATATTAAATTATAAACATAATTATGCAATATTGTATTGCATTTCTCTTTTTGATTATTTAAATGGATTTGTTTTAATAACAATAGTTAAATTAGATTACAAATAGTGTTATTATATTTAGATGAGTAAACAAAAGAATTAAAAGAGGCTTCCTGTCATCCATGCGACAGAAAGTTGCATAGGATATTAATTATTATTTTAAATAGCATTTTATTTCTCTTCTTCTATTGGTTGATTACCCATGCAAACTAAAATAAAAACTTTAGTTCTGAACCTAATCGGGGGATCACCAAAAATATGAGTCAGAGGAATTGATAAGAAAGGAGATCGCTCAACAAGAAAGGCATCCATGTTTTAGCAGCAAGAAAGGCAACTTTTATTGGGTGACAGAAAGGAGATTTGGAGTGAGCAATAGGAAAGAGAAAAAGGAGGCAGTGACTTCTTCTGCAAAAATTCTTCATCAAAGCGACTGCTATTTCTAGGTTCCCTTTTTATTTTCATTGCATTAAGAACTACATTGTTGTGGCTGTCAAAAAGATAATTTTATTAGCTGACTGGTGGTGTCTAGATTCCTTTTTGGATCGACCTTAGTTTTTGTGTCATTCTTCTAACTGGCGATCCAAATCTATGCTTACCGCCATCTTTTGACTAGCATTTACCATTGCACTCTATAATATCTCCCTCTCTGGCCGCCATTCTTTAGCTAGTTGTTCATTTACTTCTAGCCGTAGCTTTTATCCTGGCCGTCGACCTGCCTTGAGGCCATTGACTTGTTTTGGCCATCAGGTAGGCTGGGTGTGGGCATGTTGGCCACCTTCTTTAGGTCATTTGGCTACCTTTCTTGGCCCATTTCATGACTGATCAACCCAGCCATTTTTACTTCACCTAAACTCTGGCCGATGATGGGATTTAGATTTATGATATTTTTCTTCCCTTACTTTAATTATGGCTATTAGAAACTAAGTCGAAATCTTGCTAAATCTAGATCTAGTTCTTAAAACTGATTGAAAACTAATACAAATATGTAGATCGCTATTAGGATTCACACCGTCAGATCTATATTGATGACTATATTTTTCCTTCTTTTATGTTAGTTGAAGCATATTTGTAATAAGATAAATCGACCTTTCTATAAGTGAAATGCATATCCTTAAAAGTAGAAAAGAAAATTATTATTATTTTCGTAATCATTTTCCCTGTTACTGCTATGTAAACACTATTTTTTGAACCATTATCTTGGATGACAGTAGACTTTTTCAAACTTTGTGTTTAATTTATTTTACCATTCTGTCACAGCTCCTATCACTGAAGCGACAGGAGGGTTAGTGAATAGTATATACAAACCTATTGATTAAAGCCGAGTAGATCCTGTTGCAAGCAAATGACAACAAGATTAAATAGAGACGGTAGACTTCTATATTATTTTTCTTGACTCTTGATGATAAAAACCTATTACATGTATATTCATGACTAGAAATTGATTTAACTATGATTTATATTCATATTTTTATTTCTACAACTCCTGTCGCAGTGGTGACAGGAGGTATGTTTTTATTGTATTTGTTGTTTTTAAAACCTCTTATAACAAAAATAAACAGTAAGATAGATTAATACCATAGAATGATTATTATTGAAGACATTGTGACTGAAATACAAGATTAGAAACTATATCAAACTGATAAACTTATGATTGTAAATTGTATGTTTAAAGAAGATCAATTTTTGTTTGAAAGTGTATTATTCTGTAATTGATATGTTGGGGAAAAGGGAATTGGATTGATTGAAAACTTGTATTTTTGATTCTTTACTTTATTTTCTTGCTTCTTGGGGAAAGAAGTAGTTTTTATATAGGAATGTATTAGGTTACTTTTAGGATTGCGATGCCAAATGTGGATATATCAGAGATGGCTTTTCCTCTTTTCAGGATTTGACCAGGTTACTTGAATGACTAGATCTAATCGAAATGACATTGAAATAGATGTTTATTGTCTAGCAAACTTATTTATTGATATCTCTACCACATCCTGTTGTGAGACAATTTGCTTTTCATTTGATGCAGGAGCAACCAGTGGTGTAAGGGCAATCTTCTATCACCCAAAAAAAAATGTGTTTCAAAATTGTTGATGTTCTTTCCATTTGTTTTCAAAATTTGTGGTTTTGGTTCCATAATCGCTTGAATAATGATGTAGAACTTTTAGTTTTTCCAAACTGCTAAAAATAGCAACATGCTATTTTTAGAAAGTTTGCATTTGGGCACGGATTGAAGTGAAAATTTATAGCAAGCTTCATAATTAAAAAATAAGACCTCTGACAAAGGAATCATGCAAAGATCATTTGCAAGATAAAAGATATTAAAGTTTCTGTTTCCTGAAAAATGCCTGAAAATTATTTAAAATTAGGTTTGAGGCACCAAACGGCCCTGTACAGGCCCAAAAGTGGCCAAAAATCGTAGAGCAGATTCTTGGCGCGTACAGCACTCCGCAAGATTTTATATGCATAAAACGGTTTGTCAATCGGGCACCCAGATCAAAAGTTATGGCTCCTGGAAGTTGACGTATTATTGGAGGGAGATGCAAATTTTGAAATTAGGTTGTTGGCCACCAAAAAGGCTATTAATGACTGTTTTTGGGAACCCTGGGTAGTAGTAGAGTTAAGGGAGAAAGTGTAGAGTCAAGAATAGGTGGGAAAATAGAAACCCTAGCTGATTTGGGGTTACAGAAGGCTGATGATTCCAGAGTCTTGTGATTGGAAGCTGTAATGTGTTGCAACTTGTGGAGGGTTGATTCCATTGATTGTATTTGAGCTTCTGTAATGTAATAAGTTGTCCAAATCAATAAAGAAAGTTCTATTTCCTATGTGCAATTTCTGTTGTTGTATTTTTTATGATTTACCCCTTTATCAAGTGGTATCAAAGCAAGGGTTCCTGAGTGTGTAGACAAATCACTGACCATGAGGCAGTTTGCACCAGGACCCGAGGTTGTGGGTTTTCTACGGAGATTAAGATGCATCCACGAAGAAATCGTATTGGAAGGAATGCTTTGATGGAAGAGGGTTTTAGAGCCCTACAAAGGCAAATTTATGCATTGCAAGAGGACCTATGAAGAGGGTTTGAGCCAAGAACAAGAGAAGAAAGTGAGGATGAAGCGGAAGAGGAGCTATCTAAGAAAGAACAAGAAGCTGTAGGAGATCCTAAAGAAGTTAGGTTATTGAGGGCCATTTCTAAGATTGGAAAGAGGCCCATGATTAAAGTTTCTACATATTCTGGAGATTTGAATCCATAATAGCTTATTGATTGGATCAATGACATGGAAGAATATTTTGAATATGAAGATGTGGAAGACCTAGATCGGGTCAACTTCACAAAAACAAAGTTGAAGGGCCACGCCAGTAGTTGGTGGAAGGATGTCCAATTAGAGAGGAACAGAAGAGAAGAAGGAAAGATCACTAGATAGGATTGGATGGTGGAGAAACTGAAGAAGCAGTTCATTCTTGTGGACTATGAGATGGAGCTCCTAAAGAAGCTGCAAGGACTGAAGCAAGGTAACAAGTTTGTTAAGGAGTATATAGAAGAGTTTTATAAAATTACTATCATGATAGGTCATGTAGAGCCCAACAAGGAGAAGGTATCCCATTACATTAATGGGTTGAGGCTGAGTATTCAAGAGGAGCTGAGCCTAGTCAAAATGACCACCATAGAAGATGCATACCAGTTTTCCCTAAAGGTGGAAGAGAAGCTGAATAAAAGATTTGATTGTAAGCAAAGGGGAAGAGGTCAAGGTAGAAGGACTGGTGGAAGACCTTATGGGGGGCGAAATGAAGATTCAAAGAAAAGTGAAGAAGTGGGCACCAATCAAAAGTAGAGAGGAGATAATACCTACCACCCTCATGACCAGAACAATGGTGAGCAAAGAGGAAGAGGAAGAGGTAGACCTGGGCAAGGACCTAGAAGAGGAGGTTTCAGAGGAACTTGTTTCCAATGTGGAGAAGAAGGACATCGAGCATACGAGTGTCCACAACATCGAGGAAGGAAAAATAGAAGACTCGAAGGTAATTCACAAGTTGCACATGTTGATGAAGATGCACAATCTGAGCACTCTGAAGATGCTGAAAGGGGAGAAACCCTAGTTGTCAGAAGAACTTTGTTGAATGAGGAGAAAGAACCCAATCAGAGGAAGAGTTTATTCCGCACAAGGTGCAAATGTGAAGGTAAGTGTTATGATATTATTATTGATAGTGGAAGCACTGATAATCTTGTTTCAGAAGAGATGGTTGACAAGTTGAAGTTGACAAGAAGAAAGCATCTGCATCCATATCGGATTTCATGGTTGTAGAAGGACCATAGAGATTTGGTCAATGAGCAGTGTTTAGTGAAGTTCAAGATTGGTGACTACCATTATGAGGTGCTGTGTGACATCATACCGATGGATGCATGTCATATGTTATTGGGAAGGTCATGGTAGTATGATAGGAGCGTTGTCCATGATGGACGTGCAAACACATTCCCTAACAAAGGATGGAGTTTGTCATAAATTGAATCCCTTGATGGAGGTGGAAGAAAAGGTATGTAGTACTGCTAGAATTAGCTTGGTAGATGGTAGAAAATTTTTGGAGGGTATGAAGCATGAGCGTCATTGCTTTGCATTGATTCCTAAGATTAGTCAAGAGATAAGTGAAGATGTACCAGCAGAAGTCTCAAAAATGTTGGAAGAATTTCAAGATATTGTCTCTGATAATGTACCAGAAGGTTTGCCACCAGTGAGGAAGATAAGTCATCAAATGGATTTGATACCAGGAGCCAGTTTGCTGAATAAGGCAGCCCATACAATGACTCCAACAGAGAGTGAAGAGTTGAACAGACAAGTTCAAGAGTTGTTGAGGAAGAGATTGATAAGAGAGAGCATAAGTCCATGTGTGGTACCTACAGTATTAGCACCAAAGAAAGATGTAAAGTGGAGAATGTGTATAGACTCTCAAGCCATCAATAAGATCACAATCAAGTACAAATTTCTATTGCCCAGAATGGATGACATAATGGACTGTTTGAGTGGAGCCAAGTACTTCACAAAGGTTGACCTGAAGAGTGGGTATCACCAAATTTGTATCAGAGAAGGAGACAAGTGGAAGACAACCTTCAAGACAAAGGAAGGTTTGTATGAGTGGTTAGTCATGCCATTTGGGCTAACTAATGCATCGAGCACATTCATGTGGCTCATGAATGAAATATTGAAAGAATTTTTGGGAAGTTTTGTTATTGTTTATTTAGATTATATTTTGATTTTTAGTAAGACTTGGGATGAGCATATGATGCATATCAGAAGAGTTTTTGAGAAGCTGAGGGAGGAGGGCTATCATTGAATGGCCTACGCCAAGGAGTGCTTCCGAGGTAAGATCTTTTCATGGTTTGGTAAGTTTTTATAGAAAAATGATTAGGAATTTTAGTAGCATTTGTGCACCCTTAACTGAGACAATGAGAGGGGATAGAAAATAGTTTAGATGGACTAAAGGAGCAGATAAAAGATTTGATACATTGAAGTAGAAAGTCACAGAGCAACCTATTTTGGCACTTCTAGATTTTAATAAGGTATTTTAGGTAGACTGTGATGCTAGTAGCAGTGCTATAGGAGTTGTTTTGATCCAAGAAGGTAAGCCCATTGCCTATTTTAGTGAGAAGCTTAATGATGCCAAGAAAAATTATTTTGTTTATGATCAGGAGTTTTATGCAATAGTTCAAGCTTTGAAGAAATGGAGACATTATTTGTTGCCAAAGGAGTTTGTTTTATATACTGATCATCAGGCTTTGCAGTATCTTAATAGTCAAGGAAAGTTGAACTAGAGGCACTTAAAATGGGTTGAGTTTTTACAGAGCTATACCTTTGTTTTGAAGCATAGGAGTGGGAAGTCCAACAGAGTTGTAGATGCCTTGAGTAGAAGGCAAAACTTGTTGACAAAAATGAAGATAGAGGTTGTTGGGTTCGATGAGCTCAAAAGTTTGTATCCTGAAGATCCAGACTTTGCAGAGGCCTAGAAATCTTGTTTGGAACTTGTTACTTTGGATAGGACAAAATGGTTGGATTTCATAATCCAAGATGGCATGTTGTTTAAAGGAAGCCAGTTGTGCATTCCGAGGAGTTCCATGAGAGAGAACCCGATAAAGAAGAAGCATAGTGGGGGATTGGCTAGACACTTTGGTCGAGATAAGACCATTGCTATTATTGGTGAAAATTATTATTGGCCACAGTTGTAGCAGGATGTGAGGAAATTTGTACAGAGTTGCAGAGTATGTCAGATGGCAAAAGGAGCAAGTCAGAATATAGGTCTATATCAGCCACTACATGTACCAGAGAAGCTGTGGGATGATATTATTATGGATTTTATTCGTGTTTTACCAAGGACACAGAAAGGACATGATTCCATTTTTGTGGTGGTGGATAGATTCTCGAAGATGGTACATTTCATTCCTTGCAAGAAGACTAATGATGCTGTTCATATTGCTGAATTATTTTTCAGAGAGGTGGTGAGATTACACGGTCTACCAAAGAGCATAGCTTTAGATCGAGATACCAAGTTTGTTGGTTATTTCTGGTGGACATTGTGGAAGAAGTTGAAGATAGATTTGAAGTTCAATTCTACACACCATCCATAGACTGATGGACAAACTGAAGTGGTGAATAGGAGTTTGGGTAACCTGCTACAATGCTTAGTAGGAGATAAGCCCAAGGGATGGGATTTGATTTTACCAAAGGTATAATTTGCTTACAACAATTCTGTCAATAGGAGTACTAGTAAATCACCATTCCAGATTGTATATGGGAATAGTCCAAGAAATTCTTCAGAGTTAAGGAATCTGGACAAAGGAGAAAAGACAAGTGCCGAGGCTGAAGACTTTGCAGAACACATGAAGAATTTGCATGAAAAGGTGAGAAATCACATTAATAAGATGAATATTCAGTACAAGACTAAGGTAGATCAGAAGAGGAGATATAAGGAATTCCAAGTAGGAGATGAAGTCATGGTTCACTTGAGAAAAGAAAGGTTCCCAATTGGAACATACAATAAGCTGAAAATGAAGAAATTTGGGCCATGCAGAATTTTGAAGAAACATGATTCAGGAAATGCATATGAGGTAGAGATGTCGAGTGGGATCAACATTTCCCCTATTTTCAACATTATTAATTTATCAGAATATAATGAAGGTGGAACATAGGATGGACCAACAGAAGAATAATGGAGTATTCCAACATCTACTTCAACAGAGGAGATAGAAGAGATCTTGGATAGCCGTGTGGGAAGAAGTACCCAGAATAGGTAATATGAAGAATACCTTGTGAAATGGAAAGGAAGGCTTGTTGAATATTCTTCTTGGTTGTCTAAGGTAGAGGTTGACTGTTTGGGTTTTCCTCACACAAACACCTGAGATGTTACAGGGTCACTTCTCAAATTACCCTGGGTGTCTGATGCAGGAGCATCCAGTGGTGTAAAGGCAATCTTGCATCACCCAAAAAAAATATGTGTTTCAAAATTGTTGATGTTCTTTCCATTTCTTTTCAAAATTTGTGGTTCTGGTTCCATAATCGCTTGAATAATGATGTAGAACTTTCAGTTTTTCCAAACTGCTAAAAATAACAACCTGCTATTTTTAGAAAGTTTGCATTTGGGCACGAATTGAAGTCAAAATTTACAGGAAGCTTCATAACTAAAAAATAAGACCTTTGGCAAAGGAATCACACAAAGATCATTTGCGAGTTGAAAGATATTAAAGTTTTCGTTTCCTAAAAAATACCTAAAAATTATTCAAACTCAGGTTTGAGGCACTAAATGGCCCCGTACATGCTCAAAAATGGCTTGAACTAGCATAGCGGGTTCTTAGCACATAGAGCACTCCGCAAGCTTTCTGACGCATAAAACGATTCGTCAATCGGACACCCAGATCAAAAGTTATGGCTCTCAGAAGTTGACCTATTTTTGGAGGGAGATGCAAATTTTGAAATTAGGTTGTTGGTCGCCAAAAAGGCTATTAATAACCATTTTTGGGAACCCTGGGCAGTAGTAGAGTTAAGGGGGAAAGTGTAGATTCAAGAATAGGTGGGAAAACATAAACTCTAGCTAATTTGGGGTTACAGAAGGCTGATGATTCCAAAGTCTTGTGATTGGAAGTTGTAATGTGTTGCAGCCTGTGGAGGGTTGATTCCTTTGATTGTATTTGAGCTTTTGTAATGTAATAAGTTGTCCAAATCAATAAAGAAAGTTCTATTTTCTATGTGCAATTTCTGTTGTTGTGTGTTTTATGATTACCCCCTTCATCATCATTACTTAGAATTGCACATTCAGACATCAGGGTTGCATCGGGTGTTCCCTCCTGTAGTTGTTACCGGGTAGCTAGACATTTCATGTAGGGCTAGGTTTCCTTCAATTCAGGAAGGGATTTGGGGAAGTGTAAATACTTCATGGTTGGGTGGAAAAGCACCTGAACCATGTTCTCGTCTCTCGGTTTGCAGGTGGTGTACCACTTGGTTCGTGTAGCTGGAGAGTGTGTTGATTTATTTATTTTTGATGTATTGTTTATTGTACCTATTGGATGTATTATGGCATGTTTCCAAAGGATTTATGTATATTATTTTAGAGTGTTGGTTACCTGGATTAAGCACGTGAATATGTAAGATTTAATGATGTTGAGATTCATATTTATAAGATTATCTTTTATTTGAGATATTGTGATTAAGCGGATTAATTGCATCTAGTATCTTTGAAAGTTGTATCTAAGTGGATTATTTACTTCTTCTTTTTGATTTTGGTTATTGTGATGTTGTATTTAAGTGGATTATTTACTTCATTTATTTTTGAGTTGGTTTGAATGCTTTTACATGTTTTGTGAGGCTTTACATTTGGTATCAGAGCTCTAGGTTTAACACTAGGGCCTTTGTTTTTGGGACTATTGTGCTAAAGTTGCAAACTTGATATAGATTATCCATCATGAATACAAGGAACATTAATCATGGTGACAGATCAGGAAGTAGTCGAGGTAGAGGATCATGTGGAGGTGCAAGTGGAGGTGCTCGTGGTGGTCGAACTACTTGGGATCGTGGAGATGCCAGTAATGACCAAGATGGAAGATTTGACCGTATTCTTGATCTCTTGACCTGACAGGACACGAGGATGAATACTCTTGAGAAGGAGATCAGAGGAATTCCTAGAGGTCAGAATACTAATAAAAACCCAAGGGTTGAGACATAAAATGAGAACTGAAGGATAGAAGTTCTAGTTCCTGAAGTTAGAGCTATTGCTGATAATCAAGCAAAGATAGTAGAAGAATTGGGGAAAGACCTCAAGAAAGTATCACTGCCAAAATTTGATGGAAATGCCATAGGAGATGGAGCTAAGTCCTAGACTTTGGAGTTTGAAACCTTTCAGATCACACTAAGGCTATGTGGGGATCTTACCAGTTGACTGGTGAAGCAGCAACTTGGTGGGATAATGAGAAGGTAGATAAAAAGTTGTTACCTAGTGAGATAACATGGGAGATATTCTTGCAACTGTTTAGAAAAAGATGGTTACCATAGTTATTCTTCGACAAGAAGATGACTGAGTTTCAGAACTTGATCCAAGGAGGTATGTCTGTGACTAGTTATTGGGAAAGGTTTTCTCATTTACTAAAATATGTTCCACGGTATCAGACAGATGAGAGATTTTGGATTAGAAAGTTTATTTTGGGATTGAGGCCACAAATTAGAGCTGAGGTGGACATTCATAACCCACTCACTATGGATGCTGCATTTGAGAAAGCAATAAAGCAAGAGCAAAGGTTGTAGCAGACAACAAATTACCATAAGCAAAGAGATGCTAAGTTTTTGAATAAGAAGCCACAGAATAACCAGCAGAACTATCAAAAGAATAACAACTAGGGTAATAATAGACAGATCAAGAATCTGAAGAGAGGCAATAAGTCTCAGGATGGGAATGGTGGAAACAAAAGAGGTGGCAATAATAACATAAACAACAATTAGAGGGAAAGAGATGAAGGACCGAGAGCACCTAAGGGTGGATGTTACAACTATGGAGGAGAGCATTATGCAAATACATGTCCACATAAAAGAGGAAACAAGAATCAGCAAGGAACACTGCAACATCAGATTCATGCCGCAGTAGATAATCGGCAAGTAGAGTTTCAAATAGCACCTATTCAGTTCCAAGGTAAGCTCTATGGACTACCTGTTTCTATTTTAATTGATACTGGTGCCACAGAATGTTTTGTTGATCCTAGAGTAGTATCTAAGTTATCTAGTAGACCTAGACATATGGAAAACTCTTGGATAGTACAATATGGCAATAGTATAGAAAAGAGGGTAGACTCATGTCTAGCTTGCAGTAGCACCTTTAGGCTCTTATGATGTAATTCTGGGAATCAACTAGTTAATTAAACATAAGTCTCTAGTAAACTGTGAAGACAATGTTGTTAGATGTTTGGATGACCTAGGAAATCAAGTGGAAATTAATGGAACTAAGAGACCTTTAAATCTTAGACAAATCTTAGCTATGCAATTAAAGAAAGCCAAGAGGAAAGGATGTGCCATTTATGTTGTCCAAGTAAAGGACCTTGATAAAGAAGACTAGTGTTCAATGACTATCCAATCCTTAGAGATTTTAGAGATGTATTTCCTGTAGAGTTGACAGAATTGTCGCCAAAGAGAGAATTTGACTTCTCAATTGACTTAGTACAAGGGATTGAGCCGCAATATAAGGCACCCTCGAAAATGACTACTACAGAGTTGTATGAGCTTAAGGCACAGTTGTAGGAATTGCTAAATCAAGGGTTCCTTAGACCTAGTGTGTCACCATGGGGCACACCAGTTATCTTTGTAAAGAAGAATGATGGTACTTTGAGATTATGCATTGATTATAGGATGCTTAATAAGGTACTATAAATAAAAAGTATCCACTTCCAAGGATAGATGAGCACTTTGATCAAATGAAAGGAGCAACAGTGTTCTCAAAGATAGACCTTAGACCCAGTTATCACCAATTTCGGATTAAGGATGAGGACATGTCTAAAATAGCTTTCAGGACTTGATATGGTCACTACGAGTTCACAGTAGTACCATTTGGGTTGACTAATGCTCTAGCAGCTTTCATGAATTTGATGAATAACATTTTCAGAGATTGTTTAGATGATTTTGTGTTAATCTTCCTTGATAACATATTGATATACTCTAAATCAATGGAAGAGCATGAAAGGCATTTGAGAATTGTTTTGTAGCGGTTAAGAGAAAGAAAGATTTTTGGTAAATTATCTAAGTGTACATGCTTCCAAGATAAAGTGCACTACCTTGGTCATGTGATCTCAGCAGAAGGGATTACAATTGATCCTGAGAAGATAAAAGCAATAATGGAATGGCCTGCACAGTAGAGTGTGACAGAAGTCAGAAGTTTTATGGGACTTGCAGGTTATTATAGAAAGTTTGTGGAAGGTTTCTCAACCATAGTAGCACCAATTACAACACTTCAAAAGAAAGGTAAGAAATTTGAATGGACAGAGAGGTGTGAACAAGCTTTCCAAGTGTTAAAGGAAAATCTCACAACTACTCCTATCCTGACCATACCAGATCCTAATGGGCACTTTACAGTTATAACAGATGCTTCAAGAGAAGGATTAGGAGGAGTATTGATGTAGAATGAGCAAGTGGTTGCTTATGAGTCAAGAAAATTAAAGCAACATGAGTTCAACTATGCACCGCATG
Organism: Cunninghamia lanceolata; assembly: GCA_027924645.1. Classification (NCBI taxonomy): domain Eukaryota; kingdom Viridiplantae; phylum Streptophyta; class Pinopsida; order Cupressales; family Cupressaceae; genus Cunninghamia; species Cunninghamia lanceolata. The sequence goes on along the minus strand of BSBN01000704.1, from coordinate 4,537,598 downwards.
ATCTTGAGTTAGCTACCATAGTTCATGCACTTCAGATGTGGAGGCATTATCTTCTACATAAGCCCTTTGAGTTAAAGATAGATCATCTAGGGCTCAAGTATATATTTACTCAACCTAACCTTAATGCATGACAGAGAAGATGGTTAGAATTCCTTAGTGAGTATTACTTTGGAATTGAGTATATCAAAGGAAAGGAGAATAGAGTAGCAGATGCTCTTAGTAGGAGAAAACATCTGGCTACCATTGTTACCATGAGATCCAATTTGAAACATAAAGTGATTCAGAATCTTCAAGGGGATGAGCATAATGAAAGAGTAAAGCAAGCTTTGGAAGTAGACCCCTTAGATCACAGGTTTGATGGTTATGTTATAGAATCAGATGGACTTTTGAGATTTTAGGGAAGGATGTATATTCCTAACTCAAGAGAGTTGAGGAAGTTAGTGCTTGAAGAGATTCACAATGCACCTTATTCAGGTCACCCTAGAGTGACAAAGATGGTCGAAGGTTTGAAACCTTTATACTTTTGGCCTAGACTTAAAAGGGATGTGACGAAATTTGTAGCTCGATGTTTGGAATGCCAGCAAGTCAAGGATGAGCATGTGCATTGAGCAGGATTGTTGTATCCACATGGTATCCCTAAACACAAATGGAAAGTGATAAGCATGGATTTTATTCAAGGGTTACCTATGTCCAAGAATAGGCATGATGTCATCTTAGTGGTTGTGGACAAATTAACAAAGGTAGCACATTTTATTCTAGGGAAGCTTCTATGATCTTAGCTAAGAAGTTTGTTCAAGAGATTTTAAGATTGCATGGAGTGCTTGAGATGATCTTTTTAGATCGAGACACTCACATGACATATAGATTTTGGACAACTCTTAATGCATCTTTGGGTAGAAAGTTGAATTTCAGTTCAGCTTATCATCCTCAAATGGATGGTCAAACAGAAAGAGTTAATCAGGTGGTAGAAGACCTTCTCAAAATGTATTGTATGGATCAGTAGTATAAATGGGAGGAGTACCTTCCATTGGTTGAGTTTGCATATAACAATTCATACCATGCATCTTTGGGAATGGCACCTTTCAAAGCTCTTTATGGGTGTAGGTGTCGAACACCTTGGGATATAGTGGAGGACAGAATTGTGATTGTTCCTGAAATGTTAAGAGAAATGGATGATCAGATGAAGTTGATCAAGGAGAAGTTGAAGCAAGCTTTAGATCGTCAAAAGAGTTATGCAGATAAGAATAGAACTCTTAGACAATTTTCAGTTGGTAACAAAGTCTTTTTGAGGGTCAAACCTCATAAGAGTTTAGTGTCATTTGGCAAAGCGTCCAAACTTGCTCCTTGTTTTGTAGGACCATTCGAAGTTCTATAAGTGATTAATCCTGTAGCTTACAGACTTGCTCTCCCGCCTGCACTTACCAGAATCCATTATATTTTTCATGTGTCTTTACTTAAGATTTATCATCCTAATGTGTCACATATTCTTGATTAGTGTGCTTTATAGGTTCAGGATCCAGGAGTGGTGCTGGTGGAGCCCACTCAAATTTTGGGGAAGCGCAACATTAAGTTGCGTAGCAGAGATGTGGTGTAATATAAGGTCCAATGGGATCAGTAATCTGAGGACAGTGCCACATGGGAGGATGCAGAGGAGATTGATAGATCTTTTCCTCATTTGAGGATATAGCTTAGACTTCTTATTCATGGACAAATTATGATACTTGAGTTTGATTATTGTTTTGAGATACATTGAGTTTAGTTATGCTTTGATACTTTGAGTTGATGTTATTGATTTATGATACCTTGATACTTTATTGATGGTTGATGTACACTTGATTGTTTTGATGTTTAATAAGACATCAGGATGATGTCTCTTCCAACTAGGGAAGGATGTCATGTCTCATTTTTATGAACAATATGATTATTCTAGTTTAGTGAACAATTATTGTGACTGTTTTTACTTTAAGTAATTTTGCATATGTGGAGGTAATTATTATGAGTTATATTGATAAAAATTAGAAATTGTTTTAAATATTGAATATTGATGCAATGATTTGCTTTAGCTATGTTTTATAGACACTAATCTATTGATGTCAATTTTGTTGCAAATATGTGCCTATGATGTGTTGTCATTGATGTCAACATGTCTCTTTGTCAGAGACAGTAAAGACAGTGCAGTTTAGCAAAGTAGATTTCTTCACATTTCTAGTGAGACAAAGATCAGAGTCTACAGATTAAAGGGTTTGTAGAGGTTTGTTTGAAGTTGCTCCAGTTAATATTTGAGAGGTTGCATGGAGGATTGGTGAAGTTATGGCCATCTAAGTAGAACTAGGATTTGCAGTTGTTTAGAGGTAACAGAGTGACAGGAATTTGGTCCGGATTGCTCCGCATTGGAATATTATGTTCTGCGGTTCTAGAGGTATTTTTGGGATGTTGATGTGTATCCTCAACTCAAGTAGTTCGTGGTTTGGAGGTCTGCAAGAAATCTTTCTAGTGTGATAGTCATGACAGTCAGTGTTCTTAATTTCTTGTATGAAGGTGCAAGTGATTCTGGTGATTTGAGGTGGTGCAGTTGTTCTTGTTGATTTCATTGTGCTTGTGGTGGTTTATGGATTGTGTGCCTATTGTGTTGGTGGTTTGCATTGAGGATTGAGCTCATAGTTGAAGATTTCTCCTTGGATGTTGCTGTTCTTTCTAGTCTTGGCCGACTGGATGCTTAGCACATGTTGTGGATGATCTAAGAGAAATTCTATGGAGCATGGCATGTTGTTCGAGGAAGATTTGAGTCCCATCTATGTTTAGCCGATAATGTAATGGTTCACATGTAGCATTTTAAGTCTTATGATTATAATTGCTTGTAATGCCTATCTCAGAGAATGTTCAAGATAGATGATTGTAAGGCTAACTTTGATGTTCATTCCAAAGTCGATGTCATGTATAATTAAGTGTAATGATGTTGTGTAAATGTGTGGATGTGAGCAAAGATGTGGATATAGTGAGGAAGTGTTTGGGGGTAGAGCAGAGGTGTTGTGAGCTTCAATAGAACTGAACCTTGGCATGGAGAAGATGTTGTTTCTCAGTTCAACCTTTCAGTGTTAATCATGTGAATATTTTTGTAGGCAATGAGCCTCCTTTGAGCAATGAGCTCTGGGCAGTGCGCCTGCAGGCAAGTGCCTTCCCATTTTTCTATTCTTTTAACAGAGTATAAATCTTGTGGGTTAACCCCCACCGTGGTTTTTCCCTTAACCGGGTTTCCACGTAAAAATCTTGATGTTATGTGTGTTGATTATGTTTCTGCTCATGTTGTTGATTCATGTTTTCATGGTTATATCATTAATCTATTAATAAGTGGTAAAGAAGATTAAATGCAACAAAAGATAAAAGTTTTGTGACAACTGATTCACCCCCCATCTTAGTTGTCTACCCTAATTCCAACAATTGGTATCAGAGTCGGTTCCTCTAAAAAAAGCTTGACCACTTGAGGAGATCCAGGATGTCAACATACAAGAAGGACAGTCTGAGATGTGATGGAACAAATTACTCTCTTTGGAAGAATCGCATGGAGTGCCATTTGCAATGCATGGGTGTTCCTTATTGGTTGATAACTAAGAATGAGTATATTCCTCTGAAGAATGGTCCTACAACTCCAAATGAAATCAAAGATGTTGAAAATAATATTCAGGCTAAAGTAGCATTGTTGAGTGCCCTGACTAATACATAAATGACAAATGTCTTGGAATTGCAAACTGCTCATGAAATCTGGAAGAAGTTGGAAACTCTATATGAAGGTGATGCATATGTCAAATGTGCTAAGTTACAGAGCCTGAAGGGTAGATATGAAAGTTTAGGATGAGTGAAGATGAAAACATCACTTCCTACATGCAGAAGGTGAATGAACTTGTGTGTAGTATCAGGTGTGCTGGTAGAAAACTGGAAGAATTAGAGATTGTTGGCAAGGTGCTCAGATCCTTACCTGCTTCATACAAGCATAGAGTTGCTTCTATTGAGGAGATTAGGACTGTGACAAATGTTACAAGGTATTAGTTAGTTGGAAAGCTTTTAGCATTTGAAATGAGTGAGTTTGGTGATTCTCTTCCTAAATCAAAATCTACTTTTAAGGCCAGTGTTTCCAGGAAGCAAAGATTTGATCCAAGTGAAAGCTCTTCAAGAAGACTAACTAGATATGAGAAGGCAAGGAAGGAACATGAAGAAGATGAATCTGAGCTTGAAGAACTTGAAGCCCTTATTTCCAAAAGATTACCAAGAGGATCTGGTAAGTATGAAGGAAAGTTTCCTTTTAAAAGTATTGCTTGTAATAAGATTGGTCATTTTGCTTCAAGATGTCCGGAGAGGGTTTCAAAGCCAAACCCTAATAGACCTAGGGTTCAAAAGAAGTGTTACTATGTCCAAGAAGTTGCTGATGAAGGAGTCACAGATGATGAATCTGATATGGGAAGTACCTCTGGAAATGAATGGGTGCTCATTGCTATCAAAGAAGAAGATCTGGTGCCTACTATATCTGCTAGTTGTGTGAATGTGGAAAGTGCCTTGGCTGCTCAGGTTGGAGAAAGGATGAAAGGGTGATTGACAGTGGATGTTCTCATCATATGACTGATGATAAAAGTAAGTTTGTAAGTTTGGAAAGATATGATGGTGGAATTGTGAAGTTTGGAGACAATTCAACTGGTAGAATTTGTGGCAGAGGATCCATCTCTCTTGATGGTAAGAATAACACTAATGATGTTTTGTATGTAGAAGGGTTAAAGCATAATCTTCTTAGTGTTGGATAGTTGGTTGACAAAGGGTACGATCTCTAATTCAAGGATGGAAGATGCAAAATTTTGGGAAGCTCCAGAACTGAGATTACATCTAGTACATAGACTAGAGGTAATATCTTTCATTTAAGTGGTATTGGTAAAAGTTGTTTGATTGCTTAGATTGATCAGAGTTGGTTATGGCATAGGAGAATGTATCATGTAAACTTTGATAATATTGTCAAGATAAGTACTACTCAGGCTATGAGAGATCTTACAAAGCTTGTGAAACCTGCTAATAGCATGTGTAAGGAATGTCAGTTGGGCAAACAGAGTAGAACTACATTCAAAAGTAAAGAACAATTTTCAAGTGGATTGTTGGAACTTGTGCACACTGATTTGTGTGGTCCTGTCAGAGTTAGGAGTTTGCAAGGAGACAGATACTTTATGTTGATGATTGATGATTACTCCCGGATGATGTGGGTCACTTTCTTGACAGAGAAATCAGAGGCTCTTGACAGATTCAAGTTGTTCAAGGCTAGGGTGGATAATGAGATTGGTGTGAAGATAAAGTGTCTGAGATTTGACAGAGGTGGAGAGTTTACCTCTGGTGAGTTTAATGCATTTTTTGAAAAGCATGGAATAAGAAGACAATTATTTGCTCCTATGACTCCTCAGCAGAATGGAGTTGTGGAAAGGAAGAACCAGACTATTCAAGAGGTTGCTAGAACCATGATGATGGAAGAAAATGTTCCACATGTCTATTGGAGAGAGGCTATGAGTACTACTGTCTACACTCTTAACCGGGTGTAGATCAAAGGTAATATTGGTAAAACACCTTATGAACTGTGGTTTGGTAATGCTCCTACTGTGAAATACTTCAGAGTTTTTGGTAGTAAATGCTATATCAAAAGAGATGAAGATCTAGGCAAGTTTGATGCAAGATGTGATGAAGGAATATTTCTGGGTTATTCTAACCAAAGCAAGGCATATCGGTGCTTTAACAAGAGATTGAAAAGGATTGTTGAAAATGCTAATGTCAAGGTTTATGAAAGTAAGGAGAGACCTTCCAAGTCTTGTGGATATGAGTCAAATGATCAAAATGAAAGTCCAAATAAAGGAAAACAAGTTCAAACTCAAACTTAGATTCAGATTGCTCTGGAGAATCCAATGACTCAAGAAACTAGTGCAAATGTTGAGGAACAAGTTCAAGAATAAGAAGTTCAAGAAAATCCCAAAACTCCCAGGTATGTAAGGTTGAATCATTTTGAAGATTAGATTATAGGAGATAGAAATAAAGGTGTTCAAACTAGAAGAAAAATTGCTGAAGAACAAGAAGAGTATTGTTTGATTTCAAAGATTGAACCAAAATTAGTGAATGAAGCTTGTAATGATGGAAGTTGGCTAAAAGCAATGGAAGAAGAATTAATGCAAATTGAAAAGAATCATACTTGGGATCTTGTTCCTAGACCTAAAAATAAAAATGTAATTGGAACTAAATGGGTCTTCCAGAATAAATTGAATGAAAATGGTGAAGTTGTGAGAAACAAAGCAAGATTGGTGTGCAAATGATATTCTCAGGTAGAGGGAATTGATTTTGAAGAAACTTTTTCTCCAGTGGCAAGAATCGAAGCAGTCAGATTATTTCTTGCCTTTGCTACTTACAAAGATTTCAAAGTTTACCAAATGGATGTCAAGTTAGCATTCCTAAATGGAGATTTGGAAGAAGAAGTCTACATTGAGCAATCAAAAGGATTCCAGTTGTCTGATCAAGGAGATATGATCTGCAGATTGAGGAAAGCATTGTATAGACTTAAACAAGCCCCAAGAGCCTGGTATGCAAGATTAGATAAGTATCTGCTAAAGTTAGGTTTTAGCAAAGGCATAGCTGATAGTAATCTTTATTTCAAAATTGATCATGAACACATCTTGATTGTTGAGGTATTTGTTGATGATATCATCTTTGGCAGAAATGAGAGAATGTGTAAAAAAATTGCTAATCAAATGCAAAGTGAATTTGAAATGTCCATGCTTGGTGAAATAAATTTCTTCTTGGGTCTGTAAATCATTCAATCAGATAAGGGCATCTTCATATCTCAGTCTAAGTATGTAAAAGAGTTGTTGAAAAAGTTTGGAATGGAGGATACAAAACCAGTGAGTACTCCTATGATAACTGGATGCAAGTTGAGTAAAGATGATTATTCCCCTAAGGCAGATTAGAAAAGGTATAGATTAAAGATTGGAGGACTACTTTATCTTATTCATACCAGACCTAATATTATGAATGAAGTTGGCCTTATTGCTAGATTTCAAGCTGATCCTAGAGAATCTCATGTTGTAGCAGTCAAAAGAATTTTTAGATATTTGAAGGGAACATCTGATTATGGCTTATGGTATCCTAAGGATGATGATTTCACTCTTCATGCATATACAGATGCCGATTGGGTAGGAGATGTGGATGACAGGAAGAGTACTAGTGGTGGTGCATTTTTCTTGGGAAAGAGATTGGTTTCTTGGTTGAGAAAAAAGTAGAAGGCAACATCTTTGTCTACTGCAAAGGTAGAGTATATAGCAGTAGCAAGTAATTGTACTCAAGTTTTGTGTATGAAGAAAACATTGAAGGCTATCAAAATTGTGTTTGAAGAGCCTATTACAATCATCTATGATAATTCACGTGCAATAAACATCTCAAAGAATCTAGTGTTGCATTCAAAGACAAAGCACATATCCATCAAGTTTCACTTTTTGAGAGAGAAGGTAAATGAGAACGAAGTCATATTGGAGTTTGTTTCTTCTAAGGACCAGATTGCAGATATCTTCACTAAGCCTCTACCTAAGGATACTTTTGAGTATCTTAGAGTGAAGCTAGGGGTTATTACTCCTCCTGTCCAGAAGTAAGGTGCACTAGTGTGCATCAGTCCGGTGGAACTCACAGTCATATCTTGTGATCCAAATTAGTGTTAAGGGGATGCTACTCAGGGGGAGTAGTCAGTATGTTAAGTCTGGAGTTCAGCTTGGTTTTATCTAAGAAACAAAAAGGGGGAGAGATGATTGCAAATATGTGCCCTTTTCCATTGATGTCAAAGGGGGAGAGAAGTCATGTGAAAAACTTGGATGGAAGTGAGTAGTTGCTGATGAAAGGGGGAGCAGTGAAGAAAGTGGTTGTAGGTGTGATAAGAGAAAGGGGGAGAAGTTCTTGTCTTGATGGTTGAATCAATTTTTCACATCATATGTTGCCATCAATAAAAAAGGGGGAGATTGTTGTAAATATGTGCCTATGATGTGTTGTCATTGATGTCAACATATCTTTTTGTCAGAGATAGTGAAGACAGTGCAGTTCAGTAAAGTAGATTGCTCTGTATTTCCAATGAGATGAAGATCAGAGTCTATGGATTAAAGATTTTGTATAGGTTTGTCTAAAGTTGTTCCAGTTAAGATTTGAGAGGTCCGCATGGAGGATTGGTGAATTTATGGCCATCTGAGTAGAACCAGGTTCTGTAGTTGTTTAGAGGTAACAGAGTGACAGAAATTTGGTTTGGATTGCTCCACATTGGAATATTATGGTCTATGGTTCTAGACGTATGTTTGGAATGTTGATATGTAGCCTCAACTCAAGTGGTTCATGGTTTGGAGGTCCACAAACAATCTTTCTAGTGTGACAGTCATGACAGTCAGTGTTCTTAAGTTCCCGTATGAAGGTGCAGGTGATTCTGGTCATTTGAGGTGGTGCAGTTGTTCTTGTTGATTTCACTATGCTTGTGGTGTTTTCTGGATCATGTGCCTATTCTATTGGTGGTTCGCATTGAGGATTGAGCTCGTAGTTGAAGATTTCTCCTTGAGTGTTGCTATTCTTTCCAATCTTGGCCAACCGGATGCTTAGTGCATGTTGTGGATGATCTAAGAGAAATTCTATGGAGTGGGGCATGTTGTTCAAGGAAGATTTGAGTCTCAGCTATTTTTGGCCGACAGCATGTAGAATTTTAAGTCTTGTGATTATAATTACTTGTAATGCCTATCATGGAGAATGTTCTAGATAGATGATTGTAAGGCCGACTTTGATGTTCATTCCAAAGTTGATGTCATGTATAAATAAGTGTAATGATGTCATGTAAATATGTGGATGTGAGAAAAGATGTGGATATAGCAAGGAAGTGTTTGGGGGTAGAGCAGAGGTGTTGTGAGCTTCAATGGAACTAAACCTTGGAATGGAGAAGATGTTGTTTCTCAGTTCAACCTTTCAATGTTAATCATGTGAATATTTTTATAGGCAGTGAGCCTCCTTTGAGCAGTGAGCTCTAGGCAGTGCACCTGAAGGCAAGTGCCTTCCCATATTTCTATTCTTTTAACAAAGAATAAATCTTGTGGGTTAACCCCCACCGTGGTTTTTCCCTTAACTAGGTTTCCATGTAAAAATCTTGGTGTTATGTGTGTTGATTATGTTTCTACTCATGTGTTGTTGATTCATGCTTTCATGGTTATATCATTAATTTTTTAATAAGTGGTAAAGAAGATTGAATGTAGAAAAAGATAAAAGTTTTGTGACAACTGATTCACCCCCCCTTAGTTGTCTACCTTAATTCCAATAGAGTTGAGTGCAAATGGATGCAAGTACTCATCAAAGATGAGAGCATGGTTGAGGTAGAGATGTTCTAGCCACTTGGCAAGAACTGATGGATGGATTACCCTGATGCAATCACACACATCACGTAGTTGCATATGCATTATTGATTGGCTTTGATTGCTTTAATGCGTAATTTTAATCGTTTTTAAATGCATAATGTGATTACTTTAACTTAATATCTTTTCGAAATATATTCAAATAATGTATTGTAATTATTTAAATAAATAATTAAATGAATAATTGTTTTCTATTTCAATATGATAGATGTTTGGAAGATAATATGTTCCTTAAAAATAAATAAGTATATTAAATTATAAATATAATTATGCAATATTGTATTGCATTTCTCTTTTTTATTATTTAAATGGATTTGTTTTAATAACAATAGTTAAATTAGATTAAAATTAGTGTCATTATATTTAGATGAGTAAACAAAAGAATTAAAAGAGGCTTCATGTCATCCATGTGACAGTGAGCTGCATAGGATATTAATTATTATTTTAAATAGCATTTTATTTCTCTTCTTCTATTGGTCGATTACCCATGCAAACTAAAATAAAGACTTCAGTTCTGAACCTAATCGAGGGATCACCAAAAATATGAGTCAGAGGAATTGATAAGAAAGGAGATTGCTCCAAAAGAAAGGCATCCATGTTTTAGCAGCAAGAAATGCAATTTTTATTAGGTGACAAAAAGGAGATTTGGAGTGAGCGACAGGAAAGAGAAAAAGGTGGCAGTGACTTCTTCTGCAAAAATTCTTCATCAAAGAAACTGCTATTTCCAGGTTCCCTTTTTATTTTCATTGCATTAAGAACTGCATTGTTGTGGCTATCAAAAAGATAATTTTATTAGCTGACTGGTGGTGTCTAGATTCCTTTTTAGATCAACCTTGTTTGTTGTGTCGTTCTTCTAACTGGAGATCCAAATCTATGCTTACCGCCATCTTTTGACTAGCATTTTCCATGGTATTCTATAAGATCTCCCTCTCTAGCCACTGTTCTTTAGCTACTTGTTCATTTACTTCTAGCCATAGCTTTTATCTTGGTCGTCGACCTGCCTTGAGGCCATTGACTTGTTTTAGCAGCCATCTTCTAGCCTGGGCATGGGCATGTTGGCTGCCTTCTTTATGCCGTTTGGCTACCTTTCTTGGGCCATTTCATGACTGATCGACCCAACCATTTTTACTTCACCTAAACTTTGGCCGATCATGGGATTTAGAATTATGATATTTGTCTTCCCTTACTTTAATTATGGCTATCAGAAACTAAGTCGAAATCCTACTAAATCTAGATCTAGTTCTTAAAACCGATTGAAAACTAATACAAATCTGCAGATCATATTAGGATTCACACCGTCAGATCTATATTGATGATTGTATTTTTCCTTCTTTAATGTTGGCTGAAGCAGATTTGTGATAAGATAAATTGACCTTTCTATAAGTGAAATTCATATCCTTAAAACTAGAAAAGAAAACTGTTATTATTTCCATAATCATTTTCTGTGTTGCTACTGTGTAAACACTATTTTTTGAACCATTATCTTGGATGACAACAGACTTTTTCAAACTTTGTGTTTTATTTATTTTACCATTCTGTCACAGCTCCTGTCATTAAAGCGACAGGAGGGTTAGTGAATAGTATATACAAACCTATTGATAAAAGCTGAGTAGATCTTGCTGCAAGAAAATGACAACAAGATTAAATAGAGACGGTAGACTTCTATATTATTTTCCTTGACTCCTAATGATAAAAACCTATTACATGTATATTCATGATTGGAAATTGATTTAACTATGATTTATATTCATCTTTTTATTTTTGCGACAGCTCCTGTCATAGTGGTGATAGGTCTGTTTTTATTGTATTTGTTGTTTTTAAAACCTCCCGTAATAGATATAAATAGTAAGATAGATTAATACCATAGAATGATTATTATTGAGGACATTGTGACTAAAATACAAGATTAGAAACTATATCAAACTGATAAACTTATGATTGTAAATTGTATGTTTAAAGAAGATCAATTTTTGTTTGAAAGTGTATTATTCCGTAATTGATATGTTGGGGAAAAGGGAATTGGATTGATTGAAAACTTGTACTTTTGATTCTTTACTTTATTTTCTTGCTTCTTGGGGAAAGAAGTAGTTTTTATATAGGAATGTATTAGGTTACTTTTGGGATTGCGATGCCGAATGTGGATATATTAGAGATGGCTTTTCCTCTTTTCAGGAATTGACCAGGTTACTTAAATGATTGGGTCTAATCAGAATGACATTGAAATAGATGTTTATTGTCTAGCAAACTTATTTATTGATATCTCTGCCACATCCTATTGTGAGATAATTTGCTTTTCATTACTTAGAATTGCACATTCAAACATCAGGCTTGCATCAGGTGTTCCCTCCTGCAGTTGTTACCAGGTAGCTAGACATTTTGTGCTGGGCTAGGTTTCCTTCATTTCAGGAAGGGATCCGAGGAAGTGTAAATACTTCATGTTTGGATGGAAAAGCACCTAAGCCAATTTCCCGCCTCTCTATTTGCAGGTGGTGGACCACTTGGTTTGTGCAACTGGAGAGTGTGTTGATTTATTTATTTTTGATGTATTGTTTATTGTACCTATTGGATGTATTATGGCATGTTTCCAAAGGATTTATGTATATTATTTCATAGTGCCAGTTACCTGGATTAAGCACGTGAATATGTAAGATTTAATGACGTTGAGATTCATATTTATAAGATTATCTTTTATTTGAGATATTGTGATTAAGCAAATTAATTACATCTATTATCTTTGAAAGTTGTATCTAAGTGGATTATTTACTTCTTCTTTTTGACTTTGGTTATTGCGATGTTGTATTTAAGTGGATTATTTACTTCATTTATTTTTGAGTTGGTTTGAATGCTTTTACATGTTTTGTGAGGATTTACAGTGTTAGATATTTAATGCGGATCCAAATCATCATGTACATGTCTTCATATGTGTTGGCTCTATTCATACAACCACTTACCTTTATCATCCAACTCATATTTCTTCTTCGCATAAGGATTCAACCAGCTTGTCAGCTTGTTCCTTAGTAACATATATGATAGGTTCCTCTGTCACATCATAACTCATGCTACGGACCAAATGGGACTTCATGAATCATAATCAGAAAACATTATTGATCTCTTAACATGTCTTCAATTCTGTAGAACAAAACATGTAGATGCAGAGGAATGCAGACCACTTCATTCTGCATTGTTCACTGTTCCTGTCTTACTTTTGTTGACCCAGATTTTGCCTTTCCATCAGATGACTTCCAAAGAAAGTTATGACTTGATTATTGGAATATTAGAGAAATAATTATCTATGAATATCATACCTAAACCGCATCTTCACATCTTATCTTGCGGAGGAGTACTGATCTATTTTCTGTCTCATACCTGAACATTTTCCATACTTAGCCATTTTTGCCAACCGGACCTGAATTCCAATATGACCTTCTGGAGTAGTGTCTTCTATTCATTTTGAAGGGATATCTAAGCCTTATTGCCATCAATGACAACATACAAGTCTATTTTGGAGCAGTGTCACTTGCCAACAGTAACACTAGAGTTTATAGAGGTAAGTTTTAATTTTTCTACATTTTGTGATGATGGCGTTGATGTGAATCTTCATGTTGCTGAAGTGAATAAGAAATTTCAAATAGATGGAAATAAGAATGTAGTTTCAAGTTGGTATGTAGATGTGTATTTGCATATAGAAGTTGTAGAGGATGCTACAAGTGAGACTTGGTGGAGGTGGTCAGTTTGTGGTGGGTCAAACCCACGAAAGAGAAGAGTAGTGAGATTTTTTTGGTGGAGGAGGCTAGATAATGGAGGGTTGGATCCCACGAAGGAGGAGAAGATAGAAGAAAGTATTTGGAGGACGAGGACAGTTCATGGTGGACATGAGTCCATGAGAGGAAGGAGGAAGAGAGCGCAAAATTGTTGGAGGAGGATGACACTTGTTCCGGTGAGATGATGGAAAAGGAGGAAGAAAAAATAATTTTGTGCACATGTTTCAATGATGAAGTTCACTGCAAATTGCTTACAATATGAAAGAATGGTTCTACCATTCAACTCCACCTTTGTGAGCTTATGCTCATAAACTTCTTATCCGATGTGTCTGATGCAGGAGCATTCGGGTGGACTGGCAATGAACATCAACCAAAAACATTTTCAGGTGTAGTTTTCAGTTTTGGGTTTGTTTTTGGTCATGTTTGGCATCTATCAGCTTTGGGAACACTTCATGCTTTCAAATTAGAAAGAATTGAGTTTTTGTTACGTGGCAGTTTCGGCACACAACGTGTTTATTTCATGGAAATAATTGTTTTGAGAGATCTAGGAGGTTTGGTGACAAATCCTTTGCAGTCATGTTCTTGAATATATTTCTCCAAATGTGCAAAAAGAATTAAAGTCATATCTTTCACCATTTGGGAGGTTTTAACACAAAAGTTTGCACTAGCAGTTTTACAAAAAGTTTAAAATCTCATGATTCTAGAAATTTGGATCAGAATCCTTTTGTAGGGGACCTTGCGATGTTATTCCAAGTGTACTCACTAGTTTTGGGGTGAAATAGAGAACTTTGAGTTTTTTCACCTACCGACACTGATTTTGTATATCCTATCACAGTTGCACAATTAGATTCATTTAGTAGTTGAGTACCTTCAAATATGCAGTGGCATCCTTGACAGAGTCTAGAACATTCTGGAGATGAAATTTTAGAGCTTGTCCCACATAAGAGTACATTCAAGGTGGTTCCTCCAAGTTTTGTGATAAAGGTTTTTGAGACACTTCTGTCCTCAAAAACTACCACTATAGATGAAGAAAGATGAGACTTGTGTTGATGAAACAAGGATGAGGGATGGAGCTTGGAAGATCTTAAGTATGCTTGTTTTGGATATTCAGCTTATGCGAACAAGAATGATACATCAACATTCTACTTGATGAGCATTAAAGGAACATCGCCTGTAATTCTTGATTTGCTGAAGTATAAGACTCATAACACCATAGCTTAAAATGAATGGTGAAAGCGTTGGTTTATGCACATAATTAAGTCAATTCAATTTATAATTGAATAAGGGAGACAATGTGAAAGGTCTTATAATGATGTGGGAAAAGGATATACAATAAATTATTTTCATTGTTTGATTATGAGGAGACAACACCATTTAAATGCCTTTTAGAGTCTAAACCGTGGGAAATAAAAACATGTCAAACTTCAGAAGGTGCATGGGAAATGAAGGTGTTGCCCTAGTTTTGGAAGGTGAAGGGATTATTGTCTTTTCAATTTCTCATCCTCACGGCATTATAAAATGGTTGAACAATTATGTGAAGGGTTCATTGGTAGAGAAAAATGCAGGAAGTGTGAAGAGGAACACAATTGAGAGGAAGTGGGACAATGTTCAAGCCAAAGAGGAGTGGCACCAGGGGAGCAGCGACAAAGGAGGAGGAAGTAAATAAGAAGGAGGTACAACCTGTGATTAAGTATTTTCTGATTTGAATCTAAATTTCTAATTGGAGGTGCCTAAGTGGGAATTAGGAATCACCTCTTTAGAGGCTAGTTTTTGGTACAAAGAAAAATAAAAAACAAGTGAAAGAAATTGCCAAGCAGGGAGGAAATTGTTGCAAGGTATAGTCTATTTGGAAACTAAATATCTTAAACAGGAAATAAATGAAATGGATGTCTAGAGGAGTAGAATGGTATGGGTTTTGGCAAAGGAAAGTTGCCCTGATGTTTTGTAGATTTGAATCAGCCTTAGATGAATTGGAGAGGAGTGGGAAGATCTGCATAGTAGAGATGGCATGTAGTATTTCTTGTAGGTGAGAGGTCATGAAGGCCTAATTGTGATTTTGTTTTTGTTGCAAATTTGAAATAAAATAAACATGAGTTCTTGTTTGCATTTGATCATATTATGTGTGAGTTAAATTGTGTTATGCTATGGAGCACAAAGTCTCTACATGTGTTGTGGAGCAATTGATTGTGAAATTGAGTGTGTGCAGTGAGAGAAAGTACATCTTGCATTAAAACGTGTTGATAAAAACAACAAATAATATTGTACTATACTTAGAGTTGGATCCCTTCCTAAAATTTTTGAAATACAAGTAGATGTAGATCCTTTATTCAATATGATATTTGCTTGATTTCTCTAAAAAAATTATTTGTTTGATCTCTCTAAAAAATATATCTTCTACTTCATTACATCTGAAAATGCTCCTTATGATTGAATCCCTATAAAAACTACATAAACTACATAAAATATGTCTTATTGAGAGCTTAAATTGAGACTTGCATATAAAAAAGTCAAAGAATTCATCATTCACAGTCGTACTGGTAAAAAGAAATGTTGCAGAAAATATGTCGTACTACAATTTTATGAAAAAAATAATGACTAAATAAGAAACAAATGCCCGTTCAGAAACGGGCACCTATTATGAAAGGGCACCCATTTATAAACGGGTACCCATTTCTAAACATTTGAAATTGTAAACCTATGGATTTGCATTGGTTTTAGGCTTAGAAATGGCTTGGAAACCCATGTCTTAGCCTTGGACCTACAACTAGGAGACCATGAAAACAACAAGAGAAAAAACTAGTTTCACCATTGTGGCTGACAACGTTTTTTAGAATCTTTTAACAAGATTAAAACCCATTGTAGATATCAAAGTCTAGTTTTCAAATATGTAATTTTTTGTACTATTAGACATAATTTCCTATTTATTAATTATTTTTTAAACAAAGAGACTCAAAAACTTAAAATAACATACGCTATTATTTTTTAATAGCTTTTGATTTTGAAAGTTTCTTGAAAAAAATTATGTCTGACCAATCTAGATATCATTCTCTACATGATGAATTTTTTTAGTGAATTGATTAGTTTAGCTTAAATTATGTTGGCCATACACGAGGGGTTTTAAAAAACACTAATTAGATCCATTAAAAAATTAATTAAAAAAATATCAAAAAATTATAAAAAAATATCCTGACCAAAATTCAACATCCTGTGCATCTTTCAACAAAAGGAATTAGGAAAATACCTTCATTTAGGTCAAATTATGTTGTCTATACACATGCATGCTTTGGCCAAAAACAAGGGAATTTTAAAAATCCACTTTTTGTACATCCTATAAAAAATTAACTTTCATCATTTGGGTATTAGAAAAAATTACATATTTTAAAACTAGAAACAAAATCCTACATTCCGTAGTTTTACATCATATTAATATTCTATGTGCAAGTGCTTCAAATTTTCACTCCAAGTATGACAAAATTTGAAAAATAGGAAAAACACTTCCACTTTTTGGCAAAAAGTGGACTCATCGTCTTGCACTTACCCTATGGTGTCCTAGTAGTACTGGCTTCTGGTAATGTTATGCTAGTTTATAGTGTAGATGAACTAGGCTGCAGTGGGATACCCCACTGTGAATGTAAATTTTCCTTGTGTTTTTCTACATGGTCCTTTTCCTCTTTCTTGTGTAGTTTGTCCATGAATTCTCTGTATGTCCCAAAGTGCTCCGCATTGAGGTCTTTTGGTTTTCTTAGGAGAGTCTTTGCATTCGCATCCATTTCTTGTGATGTTATTTCATAGGGTAGCCTAGGTATCCATGATTTCCTAGATTCTACCACCTCCATATAAGTGTAGTCCTTATCCACCATGACGGTTATGTGATTTGTATATTGTTTCACTGATTCATATGGTATCCTCTCTCTTGCTTGCATCTTATCCTGCAGGGCCTTGAAAAATCCCTAGTATACAACAATGTATGAGGGTTTGTCTTTGAATATTGTTCCATGTTTTTTTATTTGTGTTTCTACTGTGCTATCTTGTTTCCATATTTTACCCCATAGTTTGGTAGAGCATTCATAAAATAGAAAGCAAGACATATACTTAGGGTTCCATACCTAAAATTGTAGTTCAATATTTTTGTTTTCTACAAGTTTTCTAGTAGCTGCTCCCTCAACACTTTGCACAAGTCGAAGTCTTTTCCTTACACAATCATCTGATAGGCTATATATATTGTTGTCTCGGTAGCTGACCCTTCACGGTTTGTGTAGTAAATATTGTACGCAATCCTTATGGTGGCATATCTAACTGTAAGGTTTGTAACCTCATTCACATTCAAGCTCTATCTATCCAGTGTGGCCCCAATTAGATTTGTTGCCTTTTCATTTTTAATTACCTTTTTTCATTGGAAGCTCTCCTACTGCACATAACCCCATAACTGCTTGTATGGATTGTTTTGTAATACAGTGTGGTGTGTCCAAGTACTTGAATTCATAGTGTATCCGGTTTAGGATGATTTGCACCTAGTCATGCTCTCCATAGAAATTCAAGCAACCCTCCCAGATGTCTAATTTATTTTCTACAATGTTCTTGTATTGTGGTAGATACCCTATTTTGTCTAGTTAGAGGAGTGTGCTCCATTGCTCCTCAAATTTTGTGTGATCTATTTCAGATATCGGTGCATGTATGTATTTCCTCACATCTTCTATATATGTCACATCTACTGGTACTTCTAAGAAGGCACCATCCTTGTCCACCTCCATTGCTTTGTAGGGACACTTCTTATACTTCAACCTTGGCTTCTCTATAACATCAATCAATGTGGAGGGGGCCATTGTTTCTCTTTCACAACTGCAATTAGGTTTTACTAGCACTCTTCTCTTTCATTCTGGAGCTCAATTTTTGCTAAGTGTTGAATGCAAATGTGATGATTTGTCTGAAGGGTTAGGGTTTTTATAGCCCTAATGGTACCTTTATGCATTTATTGCATCCACTTGTTTCCCTTTTGGTGGGCTTTTCTAGCCATTAAGTGTTACCCACTTATAAGCTGCTAACGGTTGCTTTATGTTACACTATAATACATTACTTATGATATATTTATGTGAATATACCATGTTACCTTCTTCCATTCCAAAGATTGGTGGTAATGCTTTAACCTTGCTCCATTGATAGACCTTGCTAACAATTTTTTGTTCATGTCCCTTAATCTAACTACTCTAGATTTTGTAATTTCATCTATATAGTAGGGTCCTAGCCATATTAATTTTAATTTTCCTTGTTTCTTAAATTTGTTGTCATACAAAAGTACTAGATCACCTTCTTTGAAAAATTTCAACCACAAATTTTTGTCATGCCAGGCCTTTTGCCACATCCTTTCTAGGTTCAAATTATATGCCACAATTAGTCTATTCTCATCAAAATTTTCTAGTTCTTCAATTCTTTCAACTAAGGACTCATCCTCTGTTAACCACAAAGTTAGTGCGGTACAAAATTTTGGAAGTATAAAGTACATCGGTACTATAGCATCCATTCCTTACACTAGTTAAAAGGGTGTGAACTTTGTTGTCCTTTTATATGTTGTGCAGTAGGCCCAAAGTACCACGAGTACTTTTAGGTCCCAGTCTTCTCTATTACCATCACACATTTTGGTCAATTTTGTCCCAATTATCTTGTTTAAGACTTCACTCACTCTCTTTGCTTGTGGATGATAGGGTGAGTTATTATCCTAAAATTCTATAATAATTCCGCAATCGTGTTGTTGACAAAGTGCTTCCCCTAGTCACTTGTTATGCTTAAAGAACATCCAAATCTCGTTATTATATTTTTATATAAAATCCTTGTGGTGGTTTTTGCAGTGCAGCTCTTAGTTGGTTTAGCTTCTACCTATTTAGTTAGGTATTCAATCCCTGTAATGGAAAATCTTTCTTTAGAATGTTTAGCAGGGGGTTTATAGGTCCAATAAAGTTAATCACCCATTTCTCAAATGGGTGTTGAGCTAGTACTAGTTTCAGCGGCATCTCATCCCTTGCGGTTGGTTTTCCTATGCGCTTACAGATGTCACATTGTTTGGCATATATTTTTACATCTTTGTATAATGTAGGCCACCAAAGTCCAACTAGTTTAATTTTCCTTGCGATAATCTCTCCTAAATTATGTCCTCCTACTCTTCCTTCATGTGCTTCATGTAAAATAGATTCTCTTTCATCCTCATATGCTGCCCTTCTTATGACATCATCCTTTCCTATGATATGTAATTCTCCCTCTATTAATGTGTAAGGTAAAGCATTCTGCATTAAGGTTTTCTTCTCCTACGGTGTCATATTTTCTAGAAATTCACCTGTGGAAAGTAAGCTTGCTATGTCATGTAGTTCTTTCGGTACCATAATTATTTTAAACAAGTTTGTGCCAAGAAGGTCTTCCTCCTGACTAACAGGTTCATCCCCTGATTCAATCCTAGATAACTAGTTAGGTCCCTGATTGTGCTTTCATGGTTTTACCATTATCTTAAAGTCAAATTCTTGAAATAAGAGTAGCCAGCGACAAAATCTTCCATGAGTGACTAGTTTGTTTAGTAGACATTTTAACGGTTCATGATATGTATAAAAGATGAATGGTGTTGATAACAGATAATGTCTAAATTTTTGTAATGCATAGACCATTGCTAGGGCTTCTCTCCCTATTGCAGTATAGTTCTTTTCTGCTTTTGATAATTTCCTTCTAGTAAATGCTATAGTATAGTCTTTTGTTCCTTTCGGCTGAGCTAACACCGCACCTATTGCTATGCTTGAGGCATCTACATGTATGTTGAATGGTATACTCCAATCAGGAAATATCAATATTGGTGCTTCTACAATCTTTTTTTTTCAGAGTGTCAAAAGAAGTTTGGCATTGGTTTGTTTATTCAATGTTTCTACTGCTTTTCTTCTTTAAGAGTTCTTCCAAAGGTGTTGCTACTATCGCATATGCTCTAATAAACTTGCGGTGATATCCAATATACCCCAAGAAAGTTTTTACGTCTACTATAATCCTAGGTGTTGGTAGTGTGAGAATTAATGTCACTTTAAGAGGATCCACCATTAAGCCTTCCTTATAGATGATGTGACCTAGTAGGGTCCCAAAGGGTACCACAAACATACATTTCTTCAAGTTTAATGATATCTACATGCCTTTGCATCTATTTAACATCATTTTTAGGGTTTTTACATGATCTTTTACCAACCCATACACTATCTAATCATCTAGGTACACTTCTAGGAAATCATGAATGAACTCTTTAAATGCATTTACCATTATCTCGCTAAATACCGTAGGTGCATTTTTCAAGCCAAAAGGCATCACTATATACATAAATGATCCAAACTCTGATGTAAAGGTAGTTTTAGGCTAGTCCTCTTCTATTATCTTTACTTGATAGTTTTATGGAGTAAAATATGTACACTAGCATTTTACACCTAATTTAGCACCCGGGTGGACCTAAAATATTTACACTTGTTAATCAAGACCTATTTTAACACCTTTTTTAACATTAAATGATTAAATATTGATCTCAATGAATAAACTCACCAAAATAAAGTTAGGACTATTCTAAGATCACTTAAATGGACACTCTCTAGAGTTTGTGGGGCTAAAAGACTAGGGCGCCTAGTGCCTTGGTCTTGGATGTTAGCCCAGACCCTATTTTGTGGTATCGGCTTAGAACACCTCCTTGGCTTATACATGTTGGCCCAATATGGTTTTATTCCTTATTGGTTAGCGAGAATACATATATAAGCAAGTTAGTTTATTCATTTGAACATCTCTAAGTTCTCTATGCAATCTAGGCACACTTGCACTCTCTCTTCTTCTCTCTCATGCTCTCTATTATTCTCTAAAGCTCTCTATGGTGGATTATTGTTGTGGCACTAACTTCTTGTAGGTCTTGTGAAGATCTCTCTACTTCTTTTGGCTACACCAACCTATTGAATCAAATTGTGATGCCACATCAAATAAGATAGGGTTTCCATGCTCATGGTGACTCCTCTCCTTTGTGCTTTGTGATAGCATTCCATTCTACTTTAGATTTGCCTCTGCCCTCCTAGGGCACACTCTCTTTATCTCTCATCATTTATATTGTGGAGGTGGAAACACCATTCATGGAGGTTGGCTCAGGCAAGCTCCTAAATAAAACCAACTCTTTTTCCTTCTTTTATGTGTGTAGGTTGAAGAAACAAGCTTTGGGAGACAAGATTCAGGAAGAAGGTTTTACAGGTACAGGTGCAATGAAGCTCTAAATTTATGTAAAACCCTAAATTGGGTCTAGGGCACCCAATGCCCTGATATTTTTGGCCCCCGAACTTGGATCCAGGTTATTCTCTATTCATTGGTCTCTATTGTGCTTTCAGATTGTCAGTATCTGTTTCCAATAGTCTGTTATGCTCCGATCTTGCTCAATTAGGGTTTTATGTTTTTCCTTAGTTTGATTGGTTAGATTTGGTTTATTATCCTCTATACAAAAAGGGGACAAAGCCCCTATAGTTTGGCTCTCCTTCAAGGGTAGAAGCCAATCTTGGCTTATGTTCTAATGTTGGATGGAAGAGGGTTTGACCTAGTTTAATCTTTTGAGCTAGTCTCTCTTTTCTATCTAACATTTTACTCCATCTCTTTCAAGTATGTATGCAAGTCTTTTACTCTTGAAAATTTTGGTAATTTGATAAGTGAAATTTCTTTTGTAATGTGGTTTAATCTTTGAGATTAAAGAGATACATCTTTATTTTAGTCATCTAAGTTACCACATGGGTTGCGTGGTGTATTGTTATACAATGCAGTGATTTTTGGTACGTTTTCCTTATGGGTCTGTACCATGAATATCCTGTGGAAGCCTGTCATCCTCTAGGTTTTCAATTTTGGTTCATTATTTAACCATGCTTCCAATACGTCCTCGCTATTAGTACTATAGTTGTCATATTCTATTCCTATTTCCCCTTCTAAATTTGGTTCTTCTGTTGTGTCATCATGGGGTAGTTTAGATATTGAATAAAGGTTTTTAGGATCCTTACCACTCCATTCTCCATAGTTGGTTTCTTCAGTGTAAGATTCTTCCATGTTGACCCCTAATGGTATATGTATTATTTTTTTGTTTTCAGAAAAATATATTTCCTCCCTGTGGGAATCTAAAATGCTATTTGCATTTACAAACCATTGTAACCCTAGTAGTGTGTTAAATGAATCAAAGGGCTCTTTCATTGCCACCACTTCAAAGTCTATTACTTGTTTAATAACCATTATGTTTACTTTGACTTCTTTCTAGGTTCCCAGTGTTCCCATATTTGATCCATCTGCTAGATTAAAGTTATAGGGGGTTTCACTCAACCTACGTCTTCCTAACTATTCCCACACTCTCTTAGGTAGCATATTCACATTTGCGCCTAAATCCACCATAACATTTTTTAATTTTCTTGTGGTTTATATATGCATCAATCATCAAAGGTTTAGTCTTCTACTGTCTATCTGTTTTATATATTTTTGGAATTTAAAGTTTATTTTCTTGTTGTTTGTTCCAGTATTTACAGAAATGTTTCAATTTATCAATTAGGTTATGTTGCTGTGTTGGATTTATTAGTTGTTTAAGTGCTAAAAATTCACCTTTAGTAAAGAAATGGGTTTGTTGTTTTTGTTTGTTTTGTTCCTTAGTTATAATTTGTTTATATTTCTCTACAATTATATTGCGTTGAGTTTTATTAGGAAAGATAGGTTCTTCTTCTTCACTATCCTCTTCTTCAATTTCAGTGGGTTGGGAGTTTGCAGTATTTATGCCCTGTCTAGTAACTACTGTTGCTTTAGTCTTTCCTTTGTTCTTCTATTCTTTTATTTGTTTATAGTTTACTTTGTTATAATAATCATCTTCCTCCAAATTTTTAGTGTAAGAGGTGTCAGTTTCATAGTTAGCTTCATTTTGGCAACTTCTAGCTGCCTGCGGTTCTTCTTTTGAAATCTTTCTAATTATGTGGGCACCTTTTTGTGAGTTAAACCCCTATAATTCATCACTTTTTGACTGTTGCGATGCATTTATGAAGTATTGTTGAGCCTTATCACATAAAATAGGTCATGGTCTGTACTACTACAAAATGTACATTGTTTCCTTATTTCTCCCCAACATTCATTAGTGAAATGGCCTAGTTTACCACATTGAAAGCATGTTGCATCCTCTCTCCTTCTTCTTCCTCTACAATGGCCTCTTTCTTCATTACGATAATTATTCATGTAAGATGAAGGATTAGTATTTGTATTTTCTAAAGTGTTAATATTTCTTTGATTAGCCTAGTTAGGATGTTTATAACCATGATCTTGAATGTACAAGGGTCTCTCTGTGAGTCCTTTCACATATGTCATGTTGTTGTTATCCAATCTATTCTTACGATGTGTATTACACCAAGGTTCATGCTCATTGTCATCTTCTCTCAACCTGAATAGTTGAGATGGGAAATCTTCCATTTCATGCTCATCCTAGTTGCCACATATTCCACAATAAACTATATTGTTTCTTTTTGGTAATGTTTTGAGGTCTACCTCTAGTTCAAGCCTAAGCTTCTCCATCTTCATGTTCTCCTTGGTCTTATCCTATCTATGCCAAGTTTGTGATTCTATGCAGTAGGCCATAGTCACTACTTTTGAATAGGAGTAAAAAATCTTTCCATCCAAAGATGTTCTGATGTCAGGGCTTGAAGCTGATACAAACCATTCAATCCTTTGTTTCTCACATAAAGGCTCTTCCAGTTTGTGGGATATTTCTTTAAATCTTTTATCAAAATCTTATATAGATTCTCCTTCCTTTTGAACTAAATCCCTCATTTTACTTACTCCCTCTATGTGGATCTCTGAAGACTCCAAGTTATATAAAAATTTGTGCTTAATCTCTGTGTATGAGGAAAAATTGATTAAATCTAAACTAAATAAAATCAAAGAACCCAATAACATAAAGAAAATGAATTTAAATAAAAGCCATGACAAATAATCAATGAAATAAAGACTTTTATCGAAATCTGTATTGTTTCCTTTGGATTGAATGTGGATTGCTCAATGAAGTTGTGAAGCCATAGCTGCAACAAGCAAGTAGTGTGCTCAAGAGATCAATGTCAAAAGATCGTGGGAGTGCTCAATCGACGCGTTTTGTATGCTCAAAGCTCTGTTAAGTATGCCTGAGAATATGATCGAAGAGAGAGAGGCTCAATGAAGGAGATGAGGGGGGTTTATATAGATTTCAAGGAAGATCGATCAACGGTCCAGATAATTCAGAAGAATCAACGGAGGAGATAAGTTGAGGAATGTGCAACGAATGAGAAGAAGCCAAGTGTCTTGCTTTCTTTTGCATGAGAGGAGTTATCAAGAATAGAAGAATAAGTTAACTGAAGAGATAAATCAATTAAAAGAATAAAGCAATCAGTTAAGTGATTTAAAACAAGAAGAAGAGATTTGCATGAGAAAAGAAGATATTTTGCTTTATTAAATATAGAAAGCTTGAGTTATTTTAGAGATAACTCAAATTAAAAGAAAAAGTAATTTAAATAAATAATTTATTTATTTAAATTTAGAGGAGATATTATGGAAGAAATAATTAAATAATTAGAATTATTTAATTTAGAAGATTTGGAAAGCAAATTAAATAAATAAGTTTATTTAATTGTTGTGCATGATTTTGGAAGAATGATTTTGATTTAATTAAATAATATAAATTATTTAATTGGAGATAAGAGGGAATTTGTTGAATTAATTAAATAATTGGATTTATTTAATTAATGTGGATTTAATTTTTGGAAAGAAGATAAAGATCAAATTAAATAATTAAAATTATTTAATTGTGGAAGAATATAGAGGAATTTAATTTAATTAATTAAATAAAGAGAATTTATTTAATTAATGTTGAATTTAGGAGATTTAGAAGAACTTGATGATAATTAATTAAATAATTAGATTATTTAATTAATGCGGGAAATGCAGGTGATTAGGAAGAAATGACGAGATGCGAGCAGTGTGACGACTTGGTCATTTTAGGGTGTCTACATTTTGCCCCTCTTTGATGCAATGTAGTTTATAGCGTTGCGTCAAAGAAAACGATTGTTGAAGATGTGATACAATTTATTTTTTATGCCCCTGCGTATGCCCCCTCGAGCGGGAAGACAGGGAAGCGACAAAGGAATGGTGTTGACGCTCGACAAGAAGAGGACACAACCAGATAGGAGGAAAAGCAGAAGAAGGGGTGGGAAAGAAAAACTAAGGGGGGGACACTATAAATAGGTCCCAGGGGGACCACAATCCTCATTTACACCCTTGGAGATTCTAAATTTAGAGAGGAGAGAATTCAAACCTAGTTGGAGTGAGGTGAGCAGCGAGCGAGGAGAGATGTCAATTCCAGCGCACAGTCATCGGGTGGAGTTGGTGTGGACCTACAGGAGGCCAGCAAGAGCTCTGGCAGCGGTAAGTGATCGAAAACCCCCTGTGCAGTTGTCATTTAGGGTGGTTTTAGGGCTAGGTTTAGGGGGGTCAGTTAGGTCAGCCAAAAGCGCTTTAGGATTGCGCGGCACGTATGGTAGTCGTTTTAGGCGCTTTAGGCGCGCCGCAACGCATTTGGTAGGCGGCAGTAGTGCGGTTGGCAAAATCGCGTCACTTTTGGTTAAGTTGGTAGCGCTGCAGCGCATTTGGCAAATCCCGCAGCGCATCTGGCTAGGCAGGGTAACGCTCTTGGTAGGGTAGTATAGCGCGGCCAGCGGGAATAGAAGAAATTGAGTCACGTTGGGTAGTGCAGAAAGGCGCGGTTGGCAGGCGGGTAGGGCGCTTGTGGGGAACAGGTCGCATTGGGGAGAAAAAACTCAACGCTTCTGGATGGACAGTATGGCGCTATAGGCAGGGAGGGACAGCGCTTTTGTATAAAACAAAGTGCTTTTGGTTTGAATAGAAGAAAAGTTAGGGTTTAATAGAATGGGGAGGGCGTAGAAGAGGAACACCTAGCCTAGGTTGCCAAAGAGGAAAGGGAAAATTGGGGGTTTAGGGAAGATGTAGATAGGATTTGAAGGATTTGGGAAAGAAAAACTAACAAGTGATTTGCTATGGATGCAGAGGATTTTTCCACCACTGATGTCGCGAGAGCGACATCACGCGATCGCACACAAGGTTGTACAGCTGACGTGGGAGGAGGATGCCTTCTTGGAACATGCGGGACTATGGCATGTGGCCCACCTGACACACATTAGGGTGAATCTCGCCCTAGTGACTACAGTTGTAGAGAGATACCACAGTGAGACTTCGTCGTTCCACTTTCCGACGAGGGAGGCTATAGTGACACTAGAGGATGTATACTGCATCCTGAGGATTCGGATAGATGGGGAGATAGTGGATTTTGACCCGGCGCGGGGCGAGGCAGGCTTGGAGGAGGTCTTCTGCACAGATGACCTGTGGATAGATGACGGGGAGATCCGATGGGCAGACGTCCCGAGACTCTGCGACCGGATCAGATGGATCATGGCATCACTGATAGGCGGCTTCCTGTGTCCAGATAGGAGATCCAGAGGTCTATCAGTTGGCTGGGGGACAGTGCTATCAGGGATGTTCACCCATGGCAAACAATATGCGTGGGGACCCTGCATGCTAGGACAGCTATATCATGATATGCACCATTGTGTTTATAGGAGAGGCAGGAGTCTCTCAGCAGGGGTGACTTTACTACAGGTATGGGCGTGGGAGCACATTCCAATGATCTGACCCATGGCACAGCGCCACCGAGACAGAGGCGAGCCCTATGCGTTCTTATACGACGGGGTGATGACAATCGGAGGATGGGGTCTGTTAGCTACTGGAGGCAGCAGATAGACGAGATGGACCTATTCATATGGAGGCCCTGGTTACTATGTGAGGAGTGGGCTGATGAGCATGAGCAGCTCATGTACTGCAGACAGGCTCGCTATCTGTTCAGTAGACGGACAGATATGATAGAGAGATACCTTCTAGAGCGAGTTCTCAGGCAGTTTGGATTGCCGCAGGGACTACCCGTGGGGGAGGCCACACATGCCAGGACATGGAGGGAGATTGGAGACTAGGATGCCGAGATCCCAGTGGCGACAACATTGACAGAGGTACGGGGACTTATCCCCGTGAGATGGGATTGGGACTCTAGGCTGGCAGACCCAGGGATGCTGCCAGAGTACGATCAGTACTAGCAGACACACAGGCCGATGAGATTGACTACACCTGGTGTAGCAGGGGCAGTGGGAGAGGTATTGGTTCTTGGAGGGGAGGCCAGGATGAGACGACAGGCCAGGGCAGCCAGGGAGCAGGCCGTGGGTCAGCAGGCAGGTGGAGAGGGTAGCGGCCAGCAGGCTGATGTGGAGATGGCAGAGGCAGTGGGCCCGGTCATAGAGACTAATCTGTAGAGGACTGAGCGACTGCTGCAGGAGGAGATAGCCCAGAGGACTCGCTTAGAGCTCCAGATGGCACAACTGCGGAGGGATAGGGATGCAGCGCGGGCGGATGCGAGGCAGGCGGAGGCCACAACCCAGGCACAGACACAGGCAGCCTCAGCAGCATAGACAGCCCTGGCACAGGTACAGGTGCAGCTACAGGCATAGGTGCAGGCCTACAGACAGCTACAGGCCTAGATACAGGCACAGGTACAGGTGCAGGTGCAGCCGCCAGCTGCACCAGCAGCAGACACCGAGGAGCTGGCACAAGCCAGGAGAGAGCGAGACGCAGAGGTGTAGCTGCGGTTGACTGCAGAGGCCACACTCTTTAGAGTGAGGCGGGAGAGAGAGGAGGCACGCCGTGCACTAGGTGCAGACTAGAGGACTTTATATAGCGAGCTCGTCCGAGTGCAGGGTGAGCTAGTATCAGCCGGCAGGGAGGTAGAGTACTACAAGGGTCTATATGTGGGTGCGGTGCTGGCAGCTCAGCAGGCACCAAGCTACAGAGACAGGAGCAGGTCGGGGGCATCCGGATCCCGGAGGACAGGGCAGTCAGTGTCCTCAGTTAGAGGGCCACTTTTACCGCCAGGGGGAGGAGGAGGACCATCAGGGGGACCTCCACCGAGCACAGGGGGAGGACAGGGGCCACAGCAGGAGGGCAGCTCTACCCACTAGGGCACATACACTATGTATATTTGTATCATATTGCATCATTTTGGACAGATGCCTGCGTGCATTCTGATGTATATTTTGCGGGCTCTTGATAGCCTTGATGTACTATACTGATGTATATTTAGATGTATACACATTTTGTATTATTGATGTAGACACAGACATTTTGTATTGTGATGACCATTACATGATATATATGATGATCTATTCGGCTCACTATTGTTCATGCTTTTGTGTACGCATTCCTTGATGTCACGGATGTGATGATATGTATGTATGATTATGGATTCATGTGATGATATATGTTGCTTATATGATGCATATAGATGTATGATGATAGAGATATATGATGATATAGATGTGATGACTAGTGATATCTGACATGTGGGTTTTGCAGATACGCACTAGAGAGAAGAACAGGAGGAGATGGAGACAGGGACTGTTGATCGATTACTGCAATGAAAGCGATATAAAGGTTGTGGGGCTGGATGAATGAGCTTGTTACAATGGCTTCGCATTTGTATATAAAGAGCAATCCTTATTTTGATATAGCACGTAGATAGGTCGCCGCCAAGGTATAGAAGACCAAGGTGCAGTAATATCCGAGTGCATGGACATTGACTCTGCAAGCAAACGGTTTGAACTTATATCCTTTAGACATAGTATAACCTTGTTGGAACATGTGAATAAGCCATAGTCTTGATCATAAAATAAAATTCAATACATGTAAATGCAAGAAGAAATATTAATATGTAAGATGCTAGGGCATAACACACACAAGATAAATAAAATGCTAAGAAAGATACTAAAGATCATTCCTCAAACACGGCACACAGAAAGCAATGACTATGCCCCCAATCCGTACTGCATCGCAACATACCAAGATTATAGATAAATCAAGGTAGCTTTGAATAGGTAATGGAAAAGGAACAAAAGATAAACCATAAAACAAATTGACTGACTTACAAAGTAAACATACAGCCAACATATTCTCTTGCCAAAGAGGTTGCTCAGGATAGATTGGATAGGAAAGATAACAGCCTTATCGTAGGAACTCGGTGTCCGTTAAAGGGGGCTATCTACCTAAAAAGACAATGTCTTGCTGCGGGAAATGCCACATGTCGCAGGAGACACGTGTGTTGGTCTCAACAATGGAACACTTCGCAGAAGACAAGCTTGTTGATCTAGGGCTTTGGTTAAGCGGGACTTAGCTGATGTTGGCAATCGATACACAGGACAGTAGATGACTCTGGAAGTAGGCCTCTTTGCTTCAAGTTTGTTAAGGACTTTTGCTTCTGAAAGGATGCACTAGTTTGCTGCTTGAGTTAGTCAAGTTGAGGTGAATGGATTTTGACAAACGGAAGACTAGAAGGATGAAATGCTAATGGATTGAGACGGGTGGAGAATGATGGATCGTGTGTGCCTGAGTACTGGATACATCCTTCGTATTCCAGACTGCCTACATACCCTGTATCCACGGGATCAAGGCATACGACGATGAAAGATGAAAATGATAAATATGTAGTTCTGGATAGAGTGATGAGATGGGTCAAGGTGAAGGGGAGGGGATCTTATGTACCTGAGTACTGGATACGTCCTTCGTATTCCAGACTGCCTACATACCCATATCCATGGGATGAAGGTAACTGAAGATTGAAATGATGATAATATGTAGTTCTGGTAGATGTGATGATGTGGGAAAAGTGCGGAGAAGAGGTGATCTTATGTACCTGAGTACTGGATACTTCCTTCGTAATCTAGACTGCCTACATACCCATATCCATGGGATCAAGGTACTTTAAGACTGAGAAGATGATAATATGTAGTTCTGGTAGATGTGATGATGGGGGAAAAGCTTGAGAAGATAACATCCTTATCGTAGGAGCGATGTGTCCGTTAAAGGGTGTTACCTGCGAAAATGAGGAAAGGTTAAAGTATGCATTGCGAACCACGAACAAGGAACCAATCCTAGACCTAAGTTAAGGAAAGAGTTGCCCCCATTCTAGTAGAGGAAAATGTAGGGGTGACTGCCGAAGAAGACATGGAAAGACTTGACCTAGGACAAGACAGTGTTAACTGTAGACACAGATCAAGATGCGGGAAGCCGATGATGGACATTGACAAATTTCCAAGCTATACTAGATAGGGAGATGGAAATGCAAACAAAGTCAATGGTTTTATTATGGGTGAATGGAAAGTGCGCCACGAACTGGACAAGGAGTGGACAGGACTTGATAGATGATAGATGCTGACTCTACACATAGTGCCTGTTTGCCAGGTTTTCATAATGGTACTTATCCAAGGCGCCTGTTTGCCAGGTTTTCACCAGAGGATGATTTTTTTTTTTTTTTTGGAATACTCTAAGGATCAGGCATAGAACTTCTTGAGATGGACACTGTTAAGTGGCTCATCTAGAGGAATGCCGTCAGGTGTAGCTAAAGTATAAGCTCCTGATCCATATGCTGCTGTGACAATGAAGGGACCTAACCAGTTAGGCTCAAACTTACCCTTCTTCTCTCGATCTGCTTGATTTCTCTGATTCTCTTTAAGTACAAGATCACCAACTTGAAACCGTCTTTCTTTGATCTTTTTGTTGTAATTACGCCGAAGGCGGTTTTGATAGACATGGAGATGATTAAGTGCTGCAAGGCGCCTCTCATCTAGTAATTCAAGCTTAGCTAATCTAGAAGTGCGATACTCATCTCCGCCGATCAGGTCCTGCATGGAAACTCTGAGGGATGGGATCTCGACCTCTATAGGTAGGATGGCTTCAGAGCCAAAGACCAAGGCATAGGGTGTGGCACCAGTTGGTGTTCTGATACTAGTGCGGTAGGCCCATAGGGCGGGATTGAGTCGCAAGTGCCAATCACGACTAGCTTCATTGACTGTTTTCTTGAGGATCTTGAGAATGATTTTATTGGAAGCCTCAGCTTGGTCATTACTCTGCGGATAGTAGGGAGTGGAAAAGCGATGTTGGATATTGTATTGTGTGCACAAGGCACAGACATCTTGGTTCTTGAATGGTCTCCCCTTATCAGTGACAATGGCTTGGGGAATACCATACTGGCATATGAGGTAGTTTAGAATAAACTTGGCTATTTGCTTACCAGTGATATAGGTCATAGGAATGGCTTCCACCCACTTCGTGAAATACTCAGTGGCGGTAATGATAAACTTGTGGCCATTGGAGGAGGAAGGGTGGATTTGTCCTACGAGGTCAAGACCCCATTGAGAAAAAGGCCATGGAGTTGTCACAGGCTGTAATTCATGAGCTGGTGCGTGAATCAGATCTCCATGCTGCTAGCATTGTAGACACTTCTTAGCAAACTGTGCAACATCTTGCTCTATTGTAGGCTAGTAATAACCTATTCTGAATATCTTCTTAGCAAGATTAGGACCGGTAGAATGTGCGCCACAGACACCTTCGTGTATGTCTCGTAAGGTAGCTTCGGCTTCTTCCGCGTTAAGACATCATAAGAGGATACCATCGAGACTCCGGCGATATAGTGTATCACCCAGAATGATGTAATGAGAGGATCGACGGATAAAGGTTTTGCGTTGGGTGGATGATAGGTCAAGGGGAAAGGTATTGTTCTTGAGGTATTCATAAATATCTTCGTACCATGGGGAATTGGGACCAACAAGTTCGTAGATGATTTCAGTAACAGGAACATCAATGGCTGGTATCAACAATTGCTCGATCAAGAACTCACACTTCTGTGTATTAGCAGGCATGTCAATTAGTGACCCTACAGAAGCCATAGAATCCACAGCTTTGTTATGCTCTCTTGGAATTTGCTCAAATGTGATGGTAGAAAAGTGTGGTTTGTAGGCATCCACTAGTTGTTTGTAGGGGACCAACTTTTCATCCTTTGTTTGGTATTCATCTATGACTTGGCGAATGACTAGCTGTGAATCTCCATATACTTGTAATTCTGTGATGTCCCATTGAACTGCTGTATTGAGACCGATAAGGAGTGCTTCATACTCGGCTATGTTGTTGGTGCAAGGGAATGCAAGCCGATATGACTTTGGAATGTAGTCATTTTGAGGTGTAACAAATAAGATGCCGGCTCCTGATCCATGCTATGTGTAAGAACCATCAAAGTATAACTTCCACATTATGGAGGTAGCAAGACTGAAGAGATTCTCGTCAAGAAAGCTTGCTACCATAGGATGTGTATCTTTCATAGGTGCTCTGCTAGTTGATCAGCGAGGGCTTGTCCTTTGATTGCTTTACGATCCGTGTACTCAATGTCGAACTCACTAAGGATCATGACCCACTTAGCTAGTCTTCCTGTGAGAGCTGCTTTTGCTAGTAGATATTTCAAGGGATCAATCTTGGCTATCAGATTTGTGTGTTGGTTCAGCATGTAATGTCGCAACTTTTGGGAGGCGAACACTACTGCTAAACAAGCCCTTTCCATTGGTGAATAATTGAGCTCATATCCCACCAAGGTTCTACTAATGTAATAAATTGCATGCTCCTTTCCTGTGCCATCATTTTGTGCTAGCAGGGCCCCCAAGGCCGAATTGGTAGTGGAAATGTATAATATCAAAGGTTTGTCTACAACTGGTGGAACCAATACAGGAGGTGTAGCTAGATACTCTTTAAGTTGATCAAACGGTGCCTAACACTTGTTGTCCCATCGAAATGAGACATCCTTTCGGAGCAAGTGTTGAAAGGGTTGACATTTATCTGCTAGCTGTGATATGAAGCGCCAGATAGATTGCAACCTTCCCTAAAGGCTCCTTAGTGCTTTAAGGTTCTTTGGTGGAGGCATCTCCACTATAGCCTTTGCTTTCGCTGGATCGACTTCGATGCCTCTACGAGATACAATGTATCCCAATAGCTTCCCTAATGTTACACAGAATACACATTTCTTTGGATTGAGTCTTACTTGGTATTTTTCAAGCCTGTCGAAGATCTGTCCTAGAACCTGTATGTGATCCGCTCTAGAAGATTTAGCCAATATATCATCAACATAGTCTTCCATGATGTGATGAAAGAGGTCATGAAATATCACTGTCATTACTCTCTGATAGGTTGCTCCTGCATTCTTCACACCAAACGGCATGACACACCAACAATAATTGCCCCATGGACAAGTAAAGGTTGTCTTATGTTGATCGTCTTCAGCTATCCTTATCTGATTGTAACCCAAGAATCCATCCATGAGAGAAAGCATCTCGTGACCTGCTGTCAAGTCCACTAAAATGTCAATGTTTGGAAGTGGAAAGTCATCTTTAGGACATGCCTTATTGAGATCTCTGAAATCATTACACATGCGGATGCGCCCATTAGGTTTAGACACATGTATAATGTTTGAGACCCAATCTGAATAGTTAATAGGTCGTATGAACTTTGCGTCTAACAGCTTTTGTATTTCCACCTTCACCAAGAGAGCTATCTGTGGGTGCATCTTTCTCAACTTCTGTTTGACTGGTTTCACTTTGGGATCAACTATGAGATAATGAACTACCAACTTAGGGTCTAGCCCTGGAATATCTGCATAGGTCCATGCAAAGTTGGTGGTTCGTTGCAAGAAGAAGTTGGTAAGATTTATGTGCTCTGTGTCAGATAATGATGCCGCTAGGAATGTGGTCTTTGGATTCTGTTCTATGTCCAGGTTGATCTCTGTAGAATCTTCCACTAGGAGAGCTGATTTCTCTTGATACTTAGATGGTAAGGGAAGGTCAAATCCTCCATCCTCAGGTGCCACAGTTGGGTTTTCACCTTTGGATACGTCCTTTGTTTTTACTATTTTGTGATCAGGAGGTGCCACAATGTGGTTTTCACCTAGAGATCTTTCTTTATTTGCACTTTTACGACTGGAGGATTTGGCATTCTCACCAAACTAAGCCGTGGGCTCTAGTTCCATTACAAAACCTGCTTTGTGATCGCCCAGAGGGATACCTTCCCGAAGTCCCATGAACTCAGCTAAAGCTTCGTCATTCTAAAACACATCTATAACGGGGGCCCCTTGTTGGTCCCAATCGATAAGTTCAGGGTAGACAAGTGTGACATTCTGGGTGCTGGTGATGGAAGTTAAGGAGACGGAGGATAGTGTAAAAATGGATGATTCTGCGAATAGATTGGTCATGTGGAGGGAAGAGTCATCGGTGATATCCTCTATAGACGTCGAATCGGCGAGAAAAGTGTCAGCTACCTCGTCGAGAATATACTCGATGTCTGAGGCGCGTGGTACCTTCTTACCAAATCCTAATCCTTTCTTGTCTAGCTTCTTTGTCACAACAATGGGCTCCATAGTTCCTTGATTCTGTTTCCCAAGGCCACCTTTGCCTTTATAGCCCATATTTTTTACTATTCTTAAGCCATTGCCATATTGCTTGACTGGTATTGTGACTGGTTCTTTCTCCTTGTAGAGCCAAGAAGAGATGTCCTCAATAGTTTCCTCTTCCAATAACCGTCCATGTTGGAATTGGGTTAGGAATGTTGGGGGAGGAATAGCTGCTTTTTTGGTTACTTTGGCAATGGGTGGTTGGCTGTAAGATTTTGGAGATAGAGGCATCCGCCCTACACAACAAGATTCTGAGATATCATAAGTGCCAAAGCCTATATCTCGGATGTGAGCTGTGATTTTGGGGAGGGGTGTAGATTCACTTGTAGAGGCCTGCATGAGAGTTTCAGGGTCAACATAGAGAGGGGATTCAAGGGCTTTGTCATTTTTAGGCACTTGGTTGCAATTCTTATAGCTTCCTTGCAAGACACGGCAAAATTCAAAAGGATTAGGATCCCCTGGGATGGTGATCTCCGTACCATTGTATGGGAACTTTAGGGACTGATGGTACGTGGAGGGAACAACTTTCATTGCATGGATCCATGGGCGGCCTAGGATAATGTTGTAAGGCAGCTCAATATCAAGGACTTGACACCTAGTTTCAAGCATGACGGGGCCCAGTTGTATAGGCAAGTGAATAACACCTTCTGAATGGCGTTCTGCATCATCATACCCCTTGATTGTAATACTATGATCAGTGTTGACATGATCCTCAGAGTATCCCAATTGCTTTAGTAATTTTAAAGAACATATGTTGAGACCAGCACCACCATCTATGAGGATGCGTTTGATTTTGTGCTTATGGATGAGAACTTCAATATGAAGGGCATCATTGTGACAAGGATTATGGGAGGGGAGGTCTTTCTCAGAGAAGACCACGTTGTAAGGTGAAGCAATATTACCCACTATAGCTTGGAAATCTATGACTGCTATGTTGTTAGGAATGGAAGACTCTTGAAGGGCTTTTTCTAGCACCACTCTATGTGCAGGTGATTACCATAGAAGGTCCAAAATAGAGATCTGTGCTGGTGTTCTCCCTAGATGTTCGACAAGATTATAATCAGACTGAACCAGAAGCCTAGGTGTAGGTGCACGGATGGTGACATGACCTCGATGAGTAGTAACAGCACAATCCGTAGATTTGCCTTTGATTGTGAGGGTAGATACTCGACTCTCTTCAAAACGACCTACAATGGAATCGAAGGACGTGGAAGTGTGATTGATACCTTTACCTCTATCTTGAGGAGGAGGTGGACCATGATGAGGGAATGGTTCCTTGTACATATCTAGATCCTTGTTCGTGTGTTGCGCTGGTGATTCATCCTCAAAAGTGATTTGATTACCATCGATGAGGTTTTGGATGAGGTGTTTAAGCTTCATGCAAGACGCAGTTCTATGCCCTTTGCTCCTATGGAACTCACAATACTCATTGTCTCTATAACGTGCCATTTTGTAGACAGGTTCTCCATATGGGGGAGCATCAGGTAAGGTGATGAGCCCTTTCTGCAAAGCTTGCTGTAAGACCGATTCGATGGGCACTCCCAAGGGGGTGAATTGATGTCGCGGAGGGTAATCTTGTTGGGGCCGCTCTTGTTGTCGTTGCTGTTGGTTTGGATAAGGCTACCTTTGTTGCTACTGTTGTTGAGGTGGAGCTTGACTTGGTTTGGAGAGTTGCAGTGATGTTTGCAATGTTTGGACATGCTTAGTATCAACCACCCCATCGTTGACCACGTTCTTGTTTTTGTTCCAATACTTGGGTTTATCGTTCGATTGTTGATGAGAAGTGCTATCTTTCATTTCCTTAAAGATTTTGACCACACCCTTAGCAATGAGGGCCTTCTCAATATTGATACCCTTGTATGTGATTTCATCGAAGGTTGTAGCACTAAGAATTTGCAAATGGAAACCTAACTCTTGGTTGAGGTTCTGCACAAATATGCTAACAAGCTGTTTCTCTGGAATCTTGAAAGGGAATTTGCTAGCCATTTGTCTCCATCGTTGAAGGAAAGAAATGAAAGTTTCACCATTTTTCTGTTTATTGTTGCATAGATTAGTCATGGAAATCTCATGCTCTGCGTTGTAAGAAAAATGGGTGGCAAACTTCTCTGCTAGCTTGTTGAAAGACTTGATACCCGTAGGTAAGTGTGAGAACCATTCTATTGCTTGACCTCCAAGACTGCGAGGAAAGAGACGCATAAGATATGTGTCGTTGTGTGAGACCTCGAAGCAAGCAAGATAGAATTCCCTAAGATGGTCTTTTGGGTCACCTTTTCCTTTGTACTTATCGAACTTGGGAATAGTGAAATTTTGAGGAAAAGGGATCATTGGTAATGACCGATCAAAAGGATGACACACTTCCTCTAAGGAGAAGGTCTTTTTGGTGTAGCCAAACATAAGATCAGATAGCTGTTGTTGCACCTCCGCAATCTTTAGCTCCATAGTCGTGGGAGGGGTTGGTAAAATCTTCTGTTGTCTAAAAAGTGGTTGGTGTTGCCCATACAGAACTAGATTATAATGTGAGCCATGCACACTGGTGTTATAAGGGTCATAAGATTGATTGGAAACATACGGGTTGTACGATTGGTTTAGATTGGGTTGGAATTGGAGGTTTTGATTTGGCAGAGGTGGAGGTGGTGCTAGGTAAGAGTGTTGGCTTTGGGATGGTTGAGGAAAAGAATTGGGTGGAGGAAAGCTAAAGTGCATTTGATTAGGTTGTGGTTGCGGCACATAGCTTTGGGAAACCTGATGTTGAGCATGTTGAGAGTGGCTAGGCAATGTGCGAAAGAAGTTGAGCGAGGATGAACGTTGTGGAGGGAGGACATAGGTAGACGTGATTTGCGACGGTTGGGGTTGATTGAAGATGCGAGTAGAAGAATGCTGTGGTTGGGGTTGCTTAAGGACGAGAGTAGAAGAATGTTGTGGTTGAGGTTGCATGACTCTAATTGGTTGAGAGACATGAAGGTGGAATGATATAGGGGGTGGCATTTGTTGAGATCCTTGGTGCATGGCTACATAATTGTTCCCCGGATTGTAGTTTGGTGGGAAACCTTCGCGCGATGGGGTAACTAAGATTCCACTTGCGATTGGGGTGGACACTTTAGGAGGTGTTTGCACATTGGCTCGAGCTAAGGTGGCTTGTTTAGCTAACTCTGCTTGACGTTGGAGAGTTTCTTGTTGGTTTTTATAGATCTCCATAGGAGTCAGAAGCGGTGATATGGGTCTTTCCTCTGTTGGATTTTGAAAAAGGGGATTCCGATATTGCGAGCCTTGTGTAGGTAAGGGCGTAGTCACCGTGGACATGGTTTGCACCGCTTGTATGGTATCTTGGGCATTGTTGTTCTCCTTGAGAGTGGATAAATCAAAATATTGAGGTAACTTGGCACCTTGCTCTGCAAGCAAGCGAAAGAAATGGTCTTGGTTCTCACTAAGGATTTTGTCAAAAGCTACCACAACTCTAGGCTCTTGTATGATTTCATCTAGATCTTTCCCATCGACTTGAGAGGATTGACCTATTTCAAAGTGTCGCTCTTCTTGAGATGGGACTAAATCTACAGTATAACCTTGAGGGACAAAATCCGGAGGCAAGCCCGTGGTGTATTGAGGTGCATTCATCAAAGGGATCCTATCCTCTTGAGGTGGGTTTTTCTTAATAGTATATCCTTGTGGCACAAAATCTGGAGGCAAGCCGGTGGTATATTGAGGTGTTCTTACCAAAGGGACCCTACCCTCTTGAGAATTGCTTGGTTCATCAATGTACGGCATGTTCAGAGAGCTGATTGGTCTTGCCGCGGGGGTACTAGGAGTAACCTTGGGAGTAATGTTGAGACGACCTGATTGTGGTGTGCGAGGGGGTGACTTGCGCTTCTTAGGGGCAACTTGCTTGGACTTCATAGTTTGCTGCAGCCTAGTGGTTACCATGGGATACACTAGGACAAAAGGTAATGCTGGGTTTTTGTGAGATGCTTTTAGAAAATGGACAAACTTCTGATACACACAGTACTAGACCAAAGGTGCTATACTGTTTGACCAAAGGCGCGGGACTATGCTACCAAAAGCATGCTACTGTGGACCAGAGGCGACGGACTGAGCTACCAATAGCGAGTTACTGCTAATGCAAGGGCGAGCTACAGTGACCAAAAGCGAGCTACTGTTATACCAAGGGTGCTGAAGTAGAGTTTTGCCAGAGGTGGGTTACTGTTGTACCAAAGGCAATCTACTGTACTACCGAAGGCGAGCTGCTATAATACCAGGGGCGCTGAAATAGTGTCTGATGTTTTTCAAAGGCAAAATTTTGGTAAATTGTTTCTGTTTCTGATTGGATTGGTTTGGCAAGAGAAAACATAGTAAACAAGTGGTCAAAACAAGGGACTGACACAATAGATAGTGTATGTTCAAGGCTCCAAACAAGCCCAATATTGCCACAGGTCTAAGACAATTGCAATCAATAACAAGCACTTTTTATCCCTAGAGACAAGGTTTCATTGCAGTAGATTAGCTCACAGCTTAATACTCCGTCGATAAAAATATCATTCCATAAAGGTGTCAGATATTTAGTATCTTTGCGAGAGACGATAGGTAGGGATATCTCACCCTCCCCTTGGAAAGCTCAAGTAGGTCACAAGAGCTTTATGTCCAAGGGAATACTATCTCTTCTCAAGGGAGCCAATGGTGAGTATCTTAAGGGTTTAAATCGATTTCCCTTGCACTGATGATTACCGCAATGTTCGGAGGTAGGTCGGGTAGTCTCTATCTAAAATGGTTCTTAGTGACTTTGAGGGACCAATGCCTTACGAGCAATGCGACAAGCTACTAAAAGATTTAACCAATCCTACTAAGAGTTTCAAACACTTCGCTCAATGTGAAAATCGTTTCCACAAAGAGCTAGTACACCTCTTTTCAGTTTGGCACCACAAGGTAAGGCTGACGTCGGTTAGGACTTGGCTTTCGCCTTATCCCTCTTATATAGCGGTTCAAAGGAAAACTCTGCTTAGGGTCGTCCCTTTTGGATGAAGCGCAATCCAAAAGTAGGCCCTTCTAAAGGAAGTACAGAAAAGTAAGAGCAAACACGTCAAACAAAGGTTCAATTGTCCCATTATAAGAAAAATAAGGTGCAACTAAACTAGGCACACACACGTTTGTAGTTGTAAATTGTCCCTTATGAAATGAAGTGTTTGGCATTCACATCCATTGTCCTTTAGAAAAATTAAGGTGTTTGTTCATACATGTCCATTGTCCCTTAAGCAAAAGCAGTATGTTCCTAAGACTTAGATTGCAAGAAAAGATTTGTTCAATTATCCTTTTAAACATGCAATGTGTTTGACTTAGTGAGATAAATCAAAGAGGTCTTCAATGCCCGTCCTGCATGAACATGTTAAGAAAACACCTATTGGCTCTGTGTGAGTAATAAGAAGTTGCAACAAGTGAGTTAGTTCCACCAAAAATTCACAAGTTAGCAAAAAACAAATCAACTTGGACCAAAAGCGCTACACAATTTTACCAGAAGCGACTTACTGTATTTCAAAAGAGCTGTAAGACAGACCAGAGGCGATGCAGAATATTACCAAAAGCGATTGAAAAATAACCAGAAGTGCTGTATTGTGCATCCAGTAGCGCAACACTGTTATGCCAAAAGCGATGTCGTATATAGCGGAAGCGCTGTAGGATACCACTAGAAGCGCTGAAAAATAACCAGATGCGCTGTACTGTTATGCCAAATGCGCCGCACGGTCTCAGATCATAGAAAGATTAGCTTTTGTTAAAAAGGACCAGATCAAAATGGGATTTCATGTTTAATCTACTGCTCCGAACAATAATATCTGATAGATCTGAATAGTGAAATCCAGAAAGCTTAGAAAGTGTAGCAATACAATAGATTAACGCAACTACCGAAGATACCCCTAAATAAATCAGCTTAGGTTGTATCAAAAGCAGGTTTGGAAAGACAAATACAACAGCTTGTCAAACAAATCCACTGATACGAAATGAGAAAAACCCTGCAAAAACCCCGAATGTGGTCAAAACCTAATTAATCCAGAAGCGCTTCACAAGACTGCCGGTCACGCTTTTCTGTGTTACCGAAAGTGCTGCTCTGTGGTACCAGAAGCGCAGCAATGCCCCCAAGGCGCTGAACTGTGCCTCCAAGAGCACTGAAAGATACTGCCAGAAGCGCTGTGCAATATCGTTTGCGCTGTGCCGTACTGTGACTTAAAAAAAAAATTCTCAAAGAAACAAAGGGATTAGTGGGTCCCACCGGGCATGCTAGAATGTGTATGAGGAAAAATTGATTAAATCTAAACTAATTAAAATCAAAGAACCCAATAACATAAAGAAAAAGAATTTAAATAAAATCCATGACAAATAATCAATGAAATAAAGACTTTTACAGAAATCTGTATTGTTTCCTTTGGATTGAATGTGGATTGCTCAATGAAGTTGCGAAGCCATAGCTGCAACAAGCAAGTAGTGTGCTCAAGAGATCAATGTCAAAAGATCGTGGGAGTGCTCAATCGACGCGTTTTGTATGCTCGAAGCTCTGTTAAGTATGCCTGAGAATATGATCGAAGAGAGAGAGGCTCAATGAAGGAGATGAGGGGGGTTTATATAGATTTCAAGGAAGATCGATCAACGGTCCAGATAATTTAGAAGAATCAACGGAGGAGATAAGTTGAGGAATGTGCAACGAATGAGAAGAAGCCAAGTGTCTTGCTTTCTTTTGCATGAGAGGAGTTATCAAGAATAGAAGAATAAGTTAACTGAAGAGATAAATCAATTAAAAGAATAAAGCAATCAGTTAAGTGATTTAAAACAAGAAGAAGAGATTTGCATGAGAAAAGAAGATATTTTGCTTTATTAAATATAGAAAGCTTGAGTTATTTTAGAGATAACTCAAATTAGAAGAAAAAGCAATTTAAATAAATAATTGATTTATTTAAATTTAGAGGAGATATTATGGAAGAAATAATTAAATAATTAGAATTATTTAATTTAGAAGATTTGGAAAGCAAATTAAATAAATAAATTTATTTAATTGTTGTGCATGATTTTGGAAGAATGATTTTGATTTAATTAAATAATATAAATTATTTAATTGGAGATAAGAGGGAATTTGTTGAATTAATTAAATAATTGGATTTATTTAATTAATGTGGATTTAATTTTTAGAAAGAGGATAAAGATCAAATTAAATAATTAAAATTATTTAATTGTGGAAGAATATAGAGGAATTTAATTTAATTAATTAAATAAAGAGAATTTATTTAAGTAATGTTGAATTTAGGAGATTTAGAAGAACTTGATGATAATTAATTAAATAATTAGATTATTTAATTAATGCGGGAAATGCAGGTGATTAGGAAGAAATGACGAGATGCGAGCAGTGTGACGACTTGGTCATTTTAGGGTGTCTACAATCTCTTCCCATGATTTGTTGTGTTCAGGGCATGTCTTCCTATACCATTTCAATGCATCATTTCTTAGTGTTCCTAGGAAATCAAATAGTTTAGTCTAATCTCTTATGACATTTTTCCTATTCTAGATTGATTCTAAAACGAAGACATGTTCTACTGCCTCTGTAGTGTCTTTCCCGAATACCGACAACTTAATTGGTGAGTCCATTGTTAATTTATTTTTTCTCAGGTGTTTCTAGTATCTTGCGATGTGTTTTGTTATTGTCCTTCTGCTTAGGTTTCTTCCTCTATATTATGGTTTTGTTTTCTCTACCCTTATCTTTTTGTAACTTAATATCAAAATAATCTTTTCCCAATATTTATTCGCAATCTCTTCTAATTGTTTCTTCTATCTCTTTTTGTTTTCTACTTGATTGTTTTTCTCTTCCACCGAAATTCTCCTTGAGTTATATGGCACATGAGGTGACTCTTGGTCCAGGGGTTGCATCTATTCAAAGTGTCTCTTTGTTTTAGGGGATGAATTTACATTTGTGAATGACATCTTATCATTTATTGGTGTCGTTTCCTTCAACCATCTTAGACTCTTGGAACTAATTTTATCATATACTGAATCTTCTCTCCTTTCTCTTACCTTCATCACACTTCGATTAACCAAATGGTCTAGATAATCCACATCCAAATTCAAGGGATGGAGGTTTTTATAGGGTTTAATAATTCTTCCCATTGTTTATCAACTCTGATTTGGACATTAGTAAAATTAGGTTCAACCTGCATTTTTTCATACTTGTGGTAGGTTTAGGGCTTGATTATACTCTTCCCTCCATATCCTATAGTTGATGTAGTTGTGTATGCACTATTTCAATTTGTGCCCTTATTGCTCCATTCATATCTTTCAAAGGATCATATTCCCTACAACCTGTGTTATTTGTACTTCTAGAGCATCTATCTTATCCTTCATACTATTTATGGTAGTGGGCCATTGCAGGAAAAATTGATATACTACAGTAGCCTCCCCTATGGCTTGTTGAATGTTCTTTATTTGTGTTTCTAGCTATGTGTACTAATGCACATTTCTTGGATGCTTCTGCCATCCTTTTCTTTTTTATTTCCTCTGTCACCTACTTTTTTACCTTATCTTCTTGATATTTTATCTCCGATTGCAGGCTATTCATTAATTGCTTGAGTTGTCATGTAAGTGGTAATGATGTATCCCTCTAAGCATTTGGTAGTTGGATTTGTATTGCATCTACCGCTTCTTGCAAATTCTCATTTCTCTCTACATGGTGTTGTAAGATCTCTTCTCTTGAGGTAGAATAAAAAATATCCCCTAACTATAGTTTCTAAAGGGGTGATATTCCAGATAGATTCATCTGTGATCCAATGGGGCAAGTTACAGAAGTTGGTGTGTGACTACTAGTTGTATCTATTTGTGTTGTCCCAAAAAGTCCTTAATGGACTGGATAGGAGAGATAGAGGAGGATGTCTCTTGATTATTTGATTATTGTTGACTGTCATGTGTGTTATGTAGAGGAGACTTTAATTGTTGTTCTTGTTTTTTCTATGTTTCATGTTGTCCATAATGAGGGGAATTGACTTCTTTCTATTCTGTATCTTCCCTCAATGTGTCATAGACCTTCTTTGTTACCTCCTCTATTTCTTTCTACACTTTATTCCTATCCTCCTTTGACATGTTCATCAAGGTGTCCACCCTTTGTTTTGTCCTCAATTCCTTTGCTTTTAGTTGAGCTAATTTCTCCTTTTTCTCTATGGAGATGGATGGGTCCATGTCATCAATGGATTTCTACTTAATTTGTTCTTCTAGGTGCAGTGCCTTTTCCCTCCTTTTCTTAATGACTTCAACATGTACTTTATGACTTCTTTCTATATTATCTCCTTATTTTCTTGGGAGACTTCATTGTATAGGTAGATTGTGTTTTTGAGCATCCCAAAGTCTTCAATTGCATTAGCCAATGCATCCAGATTTAGCAGTTCCTCTTTTCTAGGCAATTGCTCTATTTGTTCTAATTCTTCAATTACTATTGTGTAGGTTTTTTCTTTCTTCTTCCTCTATAGTTTAGTTGTTTCACCTTATTCTTCTTCTTTTGTTTCCTCTTCCATAGATGCTTGTACTATGCTCCTTTTCACTCCTTGTTTCTTCTTTGTTGATTTCTTCCTCTTCTCTGCACTTAGTTGTACCAGCACATTTGATACTTCTTATATCTCTAGGTTTTTCTCTGCTTGTTGTGGTGTTTATTATTTGTGATGAAGTAGCTAGATTTGTAGATTAAATGATAGGTTTGACAAAATGTAACCTCCTAGACCTCCTTGTGTGTGGTGTGCTAGTAGTATTGGCTTCTGGTAATGTTGCACTAGTTTGCAGTGTAGATGAACTAAGTTGCAGTAGGATACCCCACTGTGAATGTAATTTTTCCTTACATTTTCTACATGTTCCTTTGCCTCCTTCTTATGTAGTTTATCCATGAATTATCTGTATAGGTCCACTGTGTTTTGGAGCATCCTAGAGTTTTCAATTGCATTAGCTAATGCATTCAAATTTAGCATTTCCTCTTTCCTAGGTGATTTCTTTGTTTGTTCTAGTTCTTCAATTACTACTGTGGAGGTTTTTAATTTCTCCCTCTACAGTTTATTTGCTTCCCCTTCTTCTTCTTCTATTTACTCTTCTGTAGATGCTTGTACTATGCCCCTTTTCACTCCTTGTTTCTTCTTTGCTACTTTCTTCCTCTTCTCCGCACTTAATTGTACCATCACATTTGATACTTCTTCTATCTTTGGGTCTTTTTATGCTTGTTACAGTGTTGATATTGTCTATGATGAAGTAGTTGTATCTGTATATTGAATGCGAGTGGTGGTAGAATGTAACCTCCTAGACCTCCTTATGTGCAGTGTGCTAGTGGTACTAGCCTCTAGTAGTGTTGCACAAG
Source organism: Cunninghamia lanceolata (assembly GCA_027924645.1). Classification (NCBI taxonomy): domain Eukaryota; kingdom Viridiplantae; phylum Streptophyta; class Pinopsida; order Cupressales; family Cupressaceae; genus Cunninghamia; species Cunninghamia lanceolata. The sequence continues at coordinate 4,492,670 of BSBN01000704.1, read as the reverse complement.
TTTGCGGTGTAGATGAACTAGGTTGTGATGGGATACCCCACTATTAATGTAATTTTTCCTTGTTTTTTTCTACATGTTCCTCTGCCTCTTTCTTGTGTAGTTTGTCCATGATTTATCTATATGTCCCAAAGCCCTCTACATTGGGGTCTTTTGGTTTTCTCAGGAGAGTCTTTGCATAGCATCTATTTCTTGTGCTATTATTTCATAGGGTAGCCTAGGTATCCATGATGTCCTAGGTTCTACTGCCTCCATATAAGTATAGACCTTATCCACCATGAAGGTTATGTGATTTGTATATTGTTTCACTAATTCGTATGGTATCCTCTCTCTTTCTTGCATCTTATCCTACAGAGCCTTGAAGAACCCCCAGTATGTGGTGGTGTATGAGGGTTTCTCTTTAAAAATTGTTCCATGTTGTTTTATTTGCACTGCTACTTTGCTATCTTGTTTCCATATTTTTCCCCCCATAGTTTGGCAGAGCATTCATAAAATAAAAAGTAAGACATAAAATTGGGGTTCCGTAGCTAAAATTATAGTTGAAGGTTTTTGTTTTGTGTCCCATTTTTACTTTATCTATTGCAACACTTGTATCTGAGCCTCTATCTCAATATGTAGCTTCTCTGCATCCCCTATAGTGGAAGGGATCTATACCTTATGTGCATTTTGTTTTTCCTCGGATAGTATTCCTATTAGATGTGCTAGGCAGAGGCTAATTACTTCTCTCAATTGCTTTACTTTTCCCTTAATCTACTTCTTTGATCTTGTAGCTGTTGCAACTGTGTATGCACTATTTCAATCTATGCCCTTATTGCTCCATGTGTATCTTTCAAAGGATCACATGTCCCTACAACCTGTGCTATTTGTACTTCTAGAAAATCTATCTGATCCTTTATGCTTTTTGTGGTAGTGGGCCATTATAGGAAAAATTGGTATATTATAGTAGCCTCCCCTATGGCTTGTTAAATGTTCTTTATTTGTATTTCTAGTTGTGTGCATTGACACACATTTATTAGATGCTTCTGCCATCCTTTTCTTATTCGTTTCCTCTGTCACCTACTTTTTCACCTTATCTTCTTGATATTTTATTTCTTCCTGTAGGCTATTCACCAATGGTAATGATGTATTCCTCTGAGCATTTGGTAGTTTGCTTTGTATTGAATCTACCACTTCCTGCAAATGCTCAATGCTCTCTACATGTTGCTATAAGATGTCCTCTCTTGTGGTAGAATGAAAAATATCCCCTAACTATAGTTTCTAAAGGGGTGATATCCTAGATATATTTACTTGTGTTCCAATGAGGGGAAGTTGTAGAAGTTACAGTGTGACTACTGGTTGTATCTACTTCTATTGTGCCAAGAAGTCCTTGATGGATTGGATAGGAGAAGCAAAGGAGGATGCCTCTTGATTATCTGATTGTTGCTGACTATATTGTGTGTTATGTAGAGGAGAGTGTATTTATTGTTCTTGTTCTTTCCATGTTTCCTGTTGTCCATCATGAGGGGAATTGACTTCTTGTTGTTCTATATCTTCCCTCAATGTGTCATAGACTTTGTTTGTTACCTCCTCTATTTCTTTATGCACTTTATTCATATCATCCTTTGACATATTCATCAGGGTGTCTACCCTTTATTTTGTCCTTAGTTCTATTTCTTGTAGTTGAGTTAATTTCTCCTTTTTCTATATAGAGATGGATGGGTCCATGTCATCAATAGCTTTCTAACTAATTTGTTCTTCTAGGTGCACTATTTATTCCCTCCTTTTCCTTAATGCATCTACTAGCTCCTCCAAAAAACCCTCTATAAAGTCCTCTAAGGTCTTATCACTCTTTAGCATGTGCTTTATTATTGCTTTCTATATTATCTCCTTATTTTCTTGGGAGACTTCATTGTACAGGTCCATTGTGTTTTAAGCATCCCAAAGTTTTCAATTGCATTAGCCAATGCATCTAGATTTAGTAGTTCCTCTTTTCTTGGTGATTGCTTTGTTTGTTTTGGTTCTTCAATTACTACTGTGGAGGTTTTTGCTTTCTTCTTCCTTTATAATTTAGTTGTTTCCCCTTCTTCTTCTATTTCTTCTTCCGCAGATACTTGTACTATGCTCCTTTTCACTCCTTATTTCTTCTTTGTTGGTTTCTTCCTCTTCTCTATACTTAGTTGTACCAAGACATTTGATACTTTATATCTCTAGGTCTTTCTCTGCTTGTTGTGGTGTTGATATTATCTGTGATGAAGTAGCTGGCTCTACATATTGAATGCTAGGGGTGGCAAAATGTAACCTCCCCAACCTCCTTGTGTGTGGTGTGCTAGTGATACTGGCCTCTGGTAGTGCTATGTTGTGCATATGAACTAGGCTATGGTAGAATACCCATCGTGCATGTAATTTATCCTTGTGTTTTTCTACATGTTCCTATTGGAAACAACGCAGATAACTGAGAGGGGGGTGAATCAGTTATCTTATAACTTTTCCTTTCTTTTCTTAACTTATCATTTAATGTTATATCAAAGCAAGGTAATCATAAGAGCTGAAAAAGAAATTAACACATAACACAAGGATTTTTATGTGGAAACCCTGTTAAGGGAAAAACCATGGGGCGACTAACCCAAGATTGTATTCTCTATTAAAAGAATAAAGAGTACAAATTTGACACTTGCCAATTAGGGCTCATTGCCTGAGCACACTGCTCACAAAAGGCCCACTACCTACAAGAGACTTACAGTCTACAAATACTTACAGATGATACCAAGGTGTTTGAACTGATGAATAGCATCTATACATGCAAGATTTTAGTTCTGATTAGGTACAGTACACTGATCTAGCACATTTCATTCTTCCTCTGTTCAATATTACTTTCATGTCACATTCCGGGCTTAAATTACTGCCTTCGCACTTGTCTCTACTTTTCTTCACACTTAATCATTCATACTGTCTCTTTCACACACATACAAGCTTGAATCCATCGGGTATATATATCCGCATCAAGGATTTCCAACAACTTCTTAGTCAGCAACAAGAACACCTGAGATATTTGCAAGTTATTGATCTGTCAACTGAATCCATGCTTGATTAGTGATGAGCATCAAAAAAATAGGCATAAAAGTCTTTAATCATGTTGGCCAATAATGTATAATGCCACAAATTGCTTGATCAACACATTTTGCACATCCAGATTGAGGTCTAATACTTTACCGGTCAGTTCTTCCTCTGTCTGCTCTGCCTGACTGGAACCCAACACTCAGATGCTCATATATTTTCCATGCTTTACCACCAGAGCCTAAAACTCTGGAATACAATAGGCATGATACCCCTCTTAACTTATCCAAGTCTGCAACTTACTGAGTTACACCATCTGAGAGATCCGGACCTGATTGTCGAACCTTGTTACATACTCTGTTCTTGTTTACCGGACCAAAACAATCTTCAATCTGTCTTCTGGTAAAGGCATAATACGTATTGCAAATGTATAGGATGGACTTTGTTTCCATCAATGACAACACTTATGAAGCCACACAGTGTCTCTTGCCAACAATCTCCCCCTTTGGCATTGATGGCAACACTTAGTGAAATATGGCTAAGTGTTGCAGTAACTCCCCCTTAGCTTGTGCTCTGTCTCATGCACTATTTTACCGGAGCTCCCCCTTTGCTAGATTCCACATTTTTCACTACTCTTCACTCCCCCTTTGACATCAATGGCAAAGGGTGAAATCCACATACCAAAATTTTGCAAAAATTATTCTATACATGGCCGCATAAGTATATACAAATCATATGTTATACTTACATATACTTAAGTATATCCGCAAAGGTTGTCTTCAACTGGATGATTTCTGTGGCCCAACTCCTCTTCATTCTGTCAAAAATGGAGATGTGTCCACTTAACAAAAATGCATATGCTTCTGCCTTCTTTAAGTCTATTGGATCACTGGTCTGGACTGTATTTTGTGCCTCTGTCAAGGCATCATGCATTGCCTCTAACTTAGGGATGATTATCCCTCTGAGCTCACCCATTCTATCCATTATGTTATTTTTATCCCTAACCAGTTCTTTAATTTCATTTATTATAGCAATAGCTTGACATTCATGATTCACCAGAGAGGTAGTAAGGGGATCAAAATTCTGAGATAAACTTGACAGTGTTCCTTCTTGTTCTTTCACTTTCTTCTCAATGTCCTCTGTCACTTTAGGCCAAGTTAAACAAAATTTGTATATGTCCCCACCATCTTTAAGAGTGTTTTCAAGGCTCTATATGCCAATGCCTAAGGTTCTTCTATCATTAGCAATTAGCCCTTGTACTTCACTGAACCTCTTTCCAAAGAACTCCTTCCAGACCTTAGTTTCTACCGATTTCTCTAAGGATTCAAAATGAGTGTTAACATAATTGACTAAGTTTTTTAAATTACCAGATGGAGAGGCAGAAGGATCCTTTTGATAGGTTGGCATAATCTTCTCCAGCATCCCAGATGCAATCTCCAACAACTCACAATCCTCCATGTGAGATTTTAGAAGTTTCTCTTTTGCTTTGGCCTAAGCAAAAGATGCTAACTTCATTATCTGAACCAAAGATAGAGAGTCAAAGTTTAGTGGCCCTTGAATTAGCTTGGGTTCATCCAGCTCCATTATTTCTTTGTCCAGGAAATTTTGTATTATCTCTACAATGTCTCTTGCAAACTCTACTTCCTTCCTTTTGGGGACATCCGAATTGACTTGCTTATTGATCTTTGTTTCTTCTACCTATCCTTCCTTTTCTGGAATAGAGGAGTCTAATGCCTTAGATGGCTCTTCATCATTTTTCTTTAATCCTTTGACATCCTTGTCAGAAAATGTTTCTTCTTTCTGTCCTTCCTCTTTCGAAACAGAGGAATCTAATGCCTTAGATGATTCTTCATCATTTTTCTTTAATCCTTCAGCATCCATGTTAGAAGGCTCTCCATCCGTTTCCTCTATAATGGGAAGATTGAATCTCTTCAAGGCATTCTGGAGAATTTCTTTTGTTTCATCTGCTATTTGGTCAGTTTCTCCAAGCATGAGTTTGTTCATTATGTATTTGCTCCAGAAATCATCTTTACACTCCTTGAAAACCATGTCCATTTGTTTTGGAGTGATAGAGGGGCATAGTTGTATCATTATTTTCTCCTGGATTTCCAAGTCTTTAGCCTTTGCATTCACTTTTCTTTGTTCCAATACTTCTTCTAGGCTTTTTGGAATTAATGAAATTATTTCAATGAATGCTTTGTTATAGATGTTCAAATACCTTACAATAGCTTCCTCTAGAATTCTCTTGTCAGCATCATTGTACTCATCATAGAACTCTGTCATCGGCTGCAGGTTCCCATCCACAATAACTACCTTGATGATATCATCAATAGATAGAGTAGGCTTCTCAACATACTCTATTGACTTATGCTTCTCATCAACCTTGGGGGATTTTACTTTTGTTTTCTTCAATTCTCTAATCTCTACATCTGACTCAGTCTCATCATCATCCTTGAGACTCACATAGGCTCTTTTGGCCTTGGATTTCTTTCTCTTTTCTTTTACAGATGAATGGGCTTCTGAATTTGCAGCTTTAGAGCTCCCAGATGTAGAACTCCTGGTAGTTCTAGTCTAGGAGGTGGCTTCTACCAGAACCTATTCTTTCTTTGCTTCCTCTTTTTCTTTCTTAATTTTCTCTATTCTTTCTCTATTTGCAATAACAACTTCTCTAGTGATGCCAAATTTCTCAGCCAGTTCTTCAACTTCTCTTCTCACTTTTCTTTTTGTATCAGGCCTTCTTAGTTCAACATGTAGTTTTATGTTTAATTCTTCAAAAGTGACAAACCTCTCTACTTTGGGGTCTTTGGGTTGACTCAGTAAATGTTGAATATGAGTCGCCAATATGTTTCCATCAACCTCATAGCCCATCAGCAATATCCATACTGTCCTTGGCTCAACTATCTCTATTAGGCATTGATTAGTATCTACCATAAAGTAGACTATGTCTTTGTACTTCTCTACTATTGTTTTGGGAATTCTTTCTCTTTCTTGCATCATGCTCTGGAAGTTTTTGAAGTAACCCTAGAGAGCTATCTTCCAAGTTTGAGTGTCACCAAGTTCATACAAGTAATCCCTGATCTGTATAGCAACTGGTTTGTCATTTTCCCATATCAAACCTTTTGTGCCTGGTAACTCATTCATGAAGTATAAAAATAAGCATAACACAAAATCACCATATTTGAAAGAGTTCTTTTTATCTTTCTTGATCTTTTGCAGGTTCTCCAGCAACTGATTCAACAGGAGTTCACACAGATCATAATCTGCATTCTCTCTTAGCATCTGGTATGCAGTGTAGATGGCAGTACTAGATATAGAGTTTTCTCTACTTGAATGGTAAATCTTGTATCCAATCACAATTAAGGCAAACTTGAAATCTGGATCAGTGATGTCATCAATGGTCATTGCCCTCTTATCATATTTTGAACCTGTGGCTTTAGATACTGTTTGATTCTTCACAGACTTAAGAGCAGGCAACCCACCAATGGAGTGCAAACCAGTTATAGCTTTGATGGCATCTTTGGTTATTTTGAAAGGCCTCATTAACCACATGAAGTTATCATGGATCCTGCCTAAGATATACCGAATCCATTCGTCCTCTCCAAAAGACAGAAAATGCATGCAATGTGCAAAATGCTTATCTATTAGGGTCTGGAACTCTGGTTTCAAATCAAAGTTATCATTGCTTAACTGATTGCGGTATAGATTCATCAATTTTAGGTCTCCAAAGTCCTCAGTATTTGCATGTATATAAACCCTAATGTCTTCTACATGGAGAACGTCATACGGGATACGGGAAAACGCACCCAAAAGATCAATCTCAATAGATTTGTGAGGATGTTTCTTGAAAAATAGCCTTGGTCTTTTGGAAACATTTACAACCATAGGAGTAGCAATTCTAATCAATGAAGATTAGAGAGATTTAGAAAAGAAATACATTTCACGCCTTAGGGTTTGGAGCGACTACCAGAACATATTACACTTGGATTTGATCTTCAACTGAGTTTGAGTGTTTTGCTAGATTTCTTCTTAGAGCTCTTGTTCCTTCTTTGAGAGTGCAAAGTGTTGTAAATGATGGATGAGAGACCTTTTAATCTTGTCCAAAAACCTAATTTCCCTTTGTAATAAATACACAACTTAAGTCATCTGGTTAGCCTGTATTGAGAGAGATTTTCTTAAATCACTACGTGGATCTTAAAATCATTGTCTAAGAGGGTTGACAACATATCTTCACTTTTTTTAAACATGCCATAGGTCCGTAGATTAAAACATTTCAATTTTGGATCATACCGGATCTGTCTGTGAAATTTTGCTTTACCAAATAGCTACTGATACAGGATCTCCTCATAACTTGCTCAAATCTGCATGTGGATTTGTCAAATTTAGACTGGATGAATTTCAAGTGAATCTCCTCAAACCCTTTAAACCGCAACCTCTTATTCTGACTCAATGTGTCGAATTCAGGCACTCACTAGCTGGCTGGGGGAAAAGGATCTTCTCTGTAGCTCCCCCTGAGCTAGAGCTTACTTTTTAGTTTCTGGAAGGAATATCAATACCAGATTTTGGTGCGAATCCATCCCCAATATTCATTGTACTCCTTTTTACCCAAATCTTACTCATCTCCTTTTGAACTTCATCTACATTTACTTTACCTTTGCCTTTATCTCGATTCTGATCATGTTCCACCAGACCTTTTCTATCCTGATTTCTTCTTCTACAAAATTTGGCGATATGACTAGATCTATTGCAATTGTAACACACAACATTTCTTTGTTTATTTGAGTGATATCCGCTTGATCTGCACTCATTAGCCATATGTCCAATTCTATTGCATACAAAGCATTTACCATTGAAAGAATTGTTCATTTGCATATTTCTGCATTCATGAGATTTGTGACCATACCTTTTGCAACTAAAACATTGACTGGAGATGGTTTGATTTGATTCATTTTGTTTTTGCACTAGATTGCTTTATGACTGAACTTGTTGCAGTTGAAGCAGTATCCATTAAAGGATGGATATCTTTGAGCATTTGGTTGCCTTACCGGAGGTCTTCTAGGCCTATTTCTTTGATTTCCTGATCCAAAGTTCTTCTGACCGGATCTAGAGCTTTCACCTTTCTCATATCCCAAGCCACGCTTATCATCTACCCTCTTTTGACTTTCAAGAAAAACTTCAAGTTCGGCTGAGCTTATCATGAATTTTTATTTGTATTCATTTGCAGTTTGAAGATCTTGTTTAAGAGTGTCTATCTGATTCTCAAGTTGTTCTTCATTATCTCTATCTTCTTCAAGATTAGATTCAAGATGCCTAATTATTTTGTTCATTTTGTGGCAGTCCTCTATTTTATCCTTGAGGGATTGTTTAAATTATCTTCAATCTTTCTCTTTTCTTCAATTTCTTGGGTGAATCTCATAACCCCTAATTCCATTTCATGCCTTACCATAATGACTTCTTTTGACAGCTTCTCACATAGCTTATTTTTCTCATTCAAATCCTCATCAGTATCATTGACTTCGCTCTGATTGGCTAATTTCTAGAGTAGTTCCTTTCTCTTTTTCACAGAAATACTAACTTTTTCTTTTAGCTTATTTATGAAATCATCAGCTTGTTTGAGTCTTTCTCTCAAATTATTGACTTCAGAGTGGGATTGTTCAAGATCATCTAGGGTAGAATGAAGTTGTTCCCTCATACCATATGCATCCATTGAGATTCCCAGATTTTCCTCAAGTTGTTAGGCTTTGTTCAAAGGAACTTAGCTCTGATACCAATTGTTGGAAACAATGCAGATAACTGAGAGGGGGGGTGAATCAGTTATCTTATAACTTTTCCTTTCTTTTCTTAATTTATCATTTAATGTTATATCTAAGCAAGGCAATCATAAGAGCTGAAAAAGAAATTAACACATAACACAAAGATTTTTATGTGGAAACCCTATTAAAAGAAAAACCACAGGGTGACTAACCCAAGATTGTATTCTCTATTAAAAGAATAAAGAGTACAAATTTGGCACTTGCCAATTAGGGCTCACTGCTCGAGCACACTACTCACAAAAGGCCCACTACCTACAAGAGACTTACAATCTACAAATGCTTACAGATGATACCAAGGTGTTTGAACTAATGAACAACATCTATACATGCAGGATTTCAGTTCTGGTTAGGTACATTACACCGATCTGGTACATTTCATTCTTCCTCTGTTCAATATTACTTTCCTGTCACATTCCAGGCTTGAATTACTACCTTCGCACTTGTCTCTACTTTTCTTCACACTTAATCATTCATACTGTCTCTTTCGCACACTTACAAGATTGAATCCATCGAGTATATATCTGCATCAAGGATTTCCAACAACTTATTAGTTGGCAACAAGAACACCTGAGATATTTGCAAGTTATTGATCTGTCGGTTGAATCCATGCTTGATTAGTGATGCGCATCAAAAACATAGGCATAGAAGTCTTTAATCATGTCAGCCAATAATGTATAATGCCACAAATTGCTTGATCAACACCTTTTGCACATCTCGATTGAGGTCTGATACTCTACCGGACAGTTCTTCCTCTGTCTGCTCTGCCTGACTGGAACCCAACACTTAGATGCTCATATCTTTTCCATGCTTTACCACTGGAGGCTAAAACTCTGGAATACAATAGTCATGATACCCCTCTTGACTTGTCCAAGTCCGCAACTGACTGAGTTACACCATCTGAGAGATTCAGACCTGATTGTCAGACCTTGTTACATACTCTGTTCTTGTTTACCAGACCAAAACAATCTTCAATCTGTCTTCCGGTAAAGGCATATTACATACTGCGGATGTATGGGATGGACTTTGTTGCCATCAATGACAACACTTATGATGAAGCCACACAGTATCTCTTGCCAACATCTGCCTCTTTCTTGTGTAGTTTGTCCATGAGTTCTTGATGCAGAGTAAAATAACCATTCAGCTTCATACTAGCCTTTAGCATATCACAACACGACCAACACATGGTCTCAGACCCAACAACTTCATTCCACACCTTCAAGGATGCCTAACTGCATCTAACAATCCTTCAATTCTTCTACACAGGACTGCAGGACAGCAATCTTCACTATGCTCTTCATAGACAGTTATAATCTCACTGCTTCATGAGGAGGATGGTCACCATATCCACTTTGTCTTGATCACTATTGGGATAAACCCTATCTCAGACAACTAATCAAGTCTATAACCTGCCAAATCTCTATTATCTTCTTTGGCAAAATAAATGACATGCCAACATACCTGTGCTCTTCTCTTTATTGTTGTCCTCTACTCCATTCCAAGACACAACACTGCAGGGTCATCTACATGACCAAATCAATCAAACTGTCCTCCTACCCTCACAACCTCTACAAGGCATTGTATTACCTAATATACAAACCATTCCATTGATCAGTAATAGAGAGGATCAATGGAATGAAGAAATAACCATCAGACTGTCAGAAGAAGCTCAAAACTAAGTTTCCCAAACCACTTTTAAACAAAGGAGAGATACAGAGGAATGCAAGGGTTTCAAGAGACCAAACAAGTTGCAAGTGACAGGTAGTTCAACCACCTAAACATCCATCACAAATACCCTTCACCCACAGGCCATACAAGTATGGATTTCGCAGGGAAACAGCGAATTTAAAGAAGTGAACAGCAATTCAGAAAAAAATAGTTTTTGGGAAATTGACCATATCTCCCACCTAGATGATCATCAAGATCCCAAACTAGTCTCAAATTAAAGGTACTTCAAAGTACTTTCCATCCATCACAAGTTTTGGCAATAACAAATCCGTACAATCGCGGGTACTGTAGCAAAACAGTGAAGAAAACAGAAAAAAATAGTTTTGGGTAAAACAGAGATTCCTCCCTTCAAATTCAACATTAAGACCTCCAATAAGCTTTGAATCAAAGGTAATTCAGTCCCCTTTCATCCCATTCCAAATTCATGCCAAATTTATTCCGTACAGGTACGGATTTCTGAGAAACAGTGATGGAAAAAATACTGAAAAACAGTAAAACAGCAAAAAACAGTCTTCTTTCTATTCTTTTTTCCTAAACCTCCGAATGTCTTCCACAATACAATCTCTCTTGGCTTAAAACAAGCCTCAACAATGCTTGAAAAATGTTTTGCCTTCTAAAACCTTCGATTTCTCTTGTCTTCTTTCTGATTTGTAACTGCTGTTTTAAAAAAGATCAAAAAGGAAACTGTCTTTTTGGACAGCAAGGACTGTTTTTGACTAAATAAAGCTTTGTTTAACTTTTGGTTAACCTTTGGCAAGGTTCTAATCAACTATCAACCTCATGACATACCTTTAAAGGCTATAAACATAGAAACTTAATGACTACCTATACAAATATCAAAACTTAAATGACTAACCTTGACTAACCTATAACTGTCTTTTGACACAAGACTGTCCTTTAATATGGAAAAGATTCTTTTAGACCTTTGGACATAGTCCAATTACAAACATGACATTAGTCTTATTATAACATGTAAATGGTCTTAGAGACCTTATTAAACCAAACCAAGACAACTCGAACATTGAACATTAACCAAAGCTAAAACATCTAGGTGCTCCTGCACCATACTCCCCGGCATGATGAAAACTCTTGTCCCAAGAGTTAGGGGATCTGCTCCGTCCATTCTTCTACCGTGGTGGAATGTTCCTCAAACTAGGAAACATGAACTCTCCCAGAGTTATCTTTCTCCGTCTCCAACCTGCATGGCTCCTGTAAACAGTGTTAGAAACATAAAACTTGTTTTGGTGTCCTTGTCTAGGACCCTGTTGCTGCAATGTTGCTGTGCTTCTCAACTGGAGCTTCTGATTCATTCCTCCTTGGACCTTCTGTTGTTTGCCTTCCTTCTTCTAGCTCCGTATAGGACACTCAATGTCCCCTACCTTAACATAACTCAAGTCCCAAGCCTGCTGCTCTCTAGGACTGTCATCCACTCTACTCTGTTGCAACTGTTGCTGCTGTGTGCAATCACCCTGAACCTGCACATTCAACTTTAATTTTTCTCCAAAGCAAATTTTCCTTCTTCTCCTCACAAGGTAAAGGAATCAACTTGAACTTCTTACCATCTTTGTGCACTACATAGGTATTAGTATACCCATCATGAATTGTCCTTCTCAAATACTGCCATGGTCTGCCCAAGATTACATGCCCACATGTCATAGGAATAACATCACACAAAACAGAGTCCTGATATGGGCCAATTGTGAAGTCAACATAAGCCTTCTTAGTGACCATTACCTGCTGCTCCTGACTCACCCAAGTGACATGGTAAGGACTGGGATGATCAAAAGTCTTCAACCCCAACTTATTCACCATTTCCCAAGAAACTAAGTTATCATGAGAACCTGAATCTACAATCAACTTGCATATCTTGCCATGGCTCAAATAATTAGTTCTGAAAATAGATACATGTGGTGGTTGCTGCATCTTACCTCTTTCCACCATGAGCATCTCTCCATCCAGCATAGGAGAGGCTGACGACATTTCTGGTTCTTCTAGCTTCTCCTCCTCTTGTGCCAAGTGAACTCTTGCATCCTTTCTCTTATCAATACCATCCTTCTTAGGACAGTTGAAAGATGTGTGTCCCACCTCATTGCAGTGATAACATCTGCCTGTGAATACTCCTCTTCCTGATCCAAATCTACCTCCACCTCTATGTCCACCTCTCTGTTCTGTAGGCAACTCCTTACCCTTCTCATTGCTGTTCTGAACTTCACTAGTAGGTTTGCCCCTACCTCTGTTTCCTCTTCCATAACCTCCTTGCCTTTCTTGCTTCCTCTTCACTCTCTCTTCAGCCCTGATGGCTAACTGAAAACACTCTCCAAGTGATTTTGGTACTGCCAACCCAATCTCATCCTGCAAGTTATACCTAAGCCCATTGAGGTACCTTGCCACTTTCTCTTCTTCATCTTCCAATCCACCTCTGATACTAAGCTTATGAAATTGCTCAGTATAGGACATAACATCCATGTCCTTCTGCTTCAGATTCTGTCTCATCCTCTTTGTCTGAATGGAGTAATCAGATGGAAGGAATTGGTCTTTCATCATGTCCTTCATCCTACTCCAAGAAGTGATTTTTGATGCACCTCTAGCCATTCTCTCTGTCTGCACACTACTCCACCAGGTAAGTGTTGTTCCTCTCAGTTTTGTCTTTGCAAACTTGATCTTTTTCTCATCATTCATCTCCTCATATTCAAAAAAATTTTCCAGGGCATCTATCCACCCTAACACTTCTTCACTATCCATCTTCCCCTGATAGATAGGTAAATCTATATTTGCCTTAGTTCCACTTCCTTGGACTGCCTTCAGCAATCTTACAAACTTCTTTTCTTCAGCATCTAACTCATCCTCAGGAGGATTCTCATCTGCATCCTCATCTTCTTCTGACTCACTTTGTTCAACCTTTCTTGGATTCTTCTCTAATGCTTCCAATCTTGCCAAGATTGTTGCATTTTCTCTTCTTACTTGCCTCAGCTCTCTGTCTCTGGCAGCATCATGTTCTCTTCTGTCCCTCAGCTCTTTCTCTCTTGCCTCTAAGGCTTCTCTCAGCTCAACATTCTCTCTTTCCATCTGGTTCTTTGGAGGCATCTTTACAAACTCTCACAAACCTTATCTTCTTCACAAGATCCACAACACCTTCAAGGATCTACTAGCTAGCTCTGATACCTAAAAATGATGCAGAGTAAAATAACCATTCAGCTTCATACTAGCCTTTAGCATATCACAACACGACCAACACATGGTCTTGGACCCAACAACTTCATTCTACACCTTCAAGGATGCCTAACTGCATCTAACAATCCTTCAATTCTTCTACACAGGACTGCAGGACAGCAATCTTCACTATGCTCTTCATAGACAGTTATAATCTCACTGCTTCATGAGGAGGATGGTCACCATATCCACTTTGTCTTGATCACTATTGGGATAAACCCTATCTCAGACAACTAATCAAGTCTATAACCTGCCAAATCTCTATTATCTTCTTTGGCAAAATAAATGACATGCCAACATACCTGTGCTCTTCTCTTTATTGTTGTCCTCTACTCCATTCCAAGACACAACACTGCAGGGTCATCTACATGACCAAATCAATCAAACTGTCCTCCTACCCTCACAACCTCTACAAGGCATTGTATTACCTAATATACAAACCATTCCATTGATCAGTAACAGAGAGGATCAATGGAATGAAGAAATAACCATCAGACTGTCAGAAGAAGCTCAAAACTAAGTTTCCCAAACCACTTTTAAACAAAGGAGAGATACAGAGGAATGCAAGGGTTTCAAGAGACCAAACAAGTTTCAAGTGACAGGTAGTTCAACCACCTAAACATCCATCACAAATACCCTTCACCCACAGGCCATACAAGTACGGATTTCGCAGGGAAACAGCGAATTTAAAGAAGTGAACAGCAATTCAGAAAAAAATAGTTTTTGGGAAATCGACCATATCTCCCACCTAGATGATCATCAAGATCCCAAACTAGTCTCAAATTAAAGGTACTTCAAAGTACTTTCCATCCATCACAAGTTTTGGCAATAACAAATCCGTACAATCGCGGGTACTGTAGCAAAACAGTGAAGAAAACAGAAAAAAATAGTTTTGGGTAAAACAGAGATTCCTCCCTTCAAATTCAACATTAAGACCTCCAATAAGCTTTGAATCAAAGGTAATTCAGTCCCCTTTCATCCCATTCCAAATTCATGCCAAATTTATTCCGTACAGGTATGGATTTCTGAGAAACAGTGACGGAAAAAATAATGAAAAACAGTAAAACAGCAAAAAACAGTCTTCTTTCTATTCTTTTTTCCTAAACCTCCGAATGTCTTCCACAATACAATCTCTCTTGGCTTAAAACAAGCCTCAACAATGCTTGAAAAATGTTTTGCCTTCTAAAACCTTCGATTTCTCTTGTCTTATTTCTGATTTGTAACTATTGTTTTAAAAAAGATCAAAAAGGAAACTGTCTTTTTGGACAGCAAGGACTGTTTTTGACTAAATAAAGCTTTGTTTAACTTTTGGTTAACCTTTGGCAAGGTTCTAATCAACTATCAACCTCATGACATGCCTTTAAAGGCTATAAACATAGAAACTTAATGACTACCTATACAAATATCAAAACTTAAATGACTAACCTTGACTAACCTATAACTGTCTTTTGACACAAGATTGTCCTTTAATATGGAAAAGATTCTTTTAGACCTTTGGACATAGTCCAATTACAAACATGACATTAGTCTTATTATAACATGTAAATGGTCTTAGAGACCTTATTAAACCAAACCAAGACAACTCGAACATTGAACATTAACCAAAGCTAAAACATCTAGGTGCTCCTGCACTAGTTCTCTATATGTACCAAAGCACTCCACATTGGGGTTTTTTGGTTTTCTCAAGAGAGTCTTTGCATACACATCTATTTCTTGTGTTGTTATTTCATAGGGTAGCCTAGGTATCCATGATGTCCTAGGTTCTACCACCTCCATATAAGTATAGTCCTTATCCACCATGAAGGTTATGTGATTTGTATGTTGTTTCATTGATTCATATGGTATACTCTCTCTTTCTTGCATCTTATCCTGTGGGGCCTTGAAGAACCCCTAGTATGCAGTGGTGTACGAGGGATTTTCTTTAAAAATTGTTCCATGTTCTTTTATTTGCGTTGCTACTGTACTATCATGTTGCCATATTTTCTCCCCATAGTTTGCCAGAGCATTCATAAAATAGAAGGCAAGACATAAAATTATGGTTTCATACCTAAATTGTAGTTCGATCTTGTTTGTTTTCTACATGTTTTCCAATAGTTTCTCCCTCAATACTTCACACAAGTGACCAAAGTCTTTTCCTTCCACAATTATTTGATAGGTTGTATGTATTATTGTCCCGGTAGCTGACCCTTCACGGCTTGCATAGTAGATCTTGTATTCAATCCCCATATGACATATCTAACCATGTTGTTTGTAATTTCATTCACATTCAAACTCCATCGATCCGGTGTGGCCCTAGTTGCTCCATTACTTTTTCATTTTTGATTGCCTTCTTCGCTGGCAATTCTCCTACCGTACACAACCTCGTAACTGCTCTATGGCTTCTTTTGTAATTTAGTGAGGTGTGTCCAAGTACATGAATTCATCATGTATGTGGCTTAGGATGATTCACACCCAGTCATGCTCTCCATAGAATTTTGGTAATCCTTCTAGATGTCCAATTCTTTGCTACAATGTTCTTGTATTGTGGTAGATATTTTATTTTGTCTAGTTCAGGGAGTGTGCTCTAAAGCTCCTCAAATTTTGTGTGATCTATCCTAGATATCAACGCATGTATATACTTTCTCACATCCTTTGTATATATCATATATACTAGTACTTCTAAAAATGTGTCATCCTTATCTACCTCCATTGCTTTGTTGGGACACTTCTTATACTTCGGCGCGTGGGGTGACCATTGTTTCTCTTTCATAGCTACAGTTAGGTTTTACTGGCACTCTTCTCTTTCACTTCGAAGCTCAATTTTCACTAAGTGTTGAATGAAAATGTGATGATTTGTATGAAGGGTTAGGGTTTTTATAGCCCTAACAGTACCTTTATGAATTTATTGCATCTATTTGTTTCCGTTTTGGTGGGTTTTTCTAGCCGTTAAGTGTTACCCACTTATAAGTTTCTAACGGTTGCTTTATGTTACACTATAATACACCACTTATGATACATTTATAAAAATCTACCATGTTATCTTCTTTCATTTTGGAGATTGGTGGTAATGCTTCAATCTTTCTCCGTTGACAAACCCTACTGACAATTTTCCATTCATATCCCTTAATCTAACTGCTCCAGATTTTGTAATTTCATCTATATAATAGGGTCCTAACCATCTTACTTTCAATTTCCCTTGTTTCTTAAATTTCTTGTCATACAAAAGTACTAGATCACCTTCTTTGAAAAATTTCAACCTCAAATTTCTGTCATGACAGGCCTTCTTCCACATCCTTTCTAGGTTCAAATTGTTCACCACAATCAATCTATTCTCATCCAATTTTTCTAGTTATTCAATTATTTCAACTAAGGATTCGTCCTCTGTTAACTGCAAAGTAAGTATGATTTGAAAATTTGGAAATATAAAGTTCATCGGTACTGTAGCATCCATTCCATACCCTGGTTCAAAGGGTGTGAACTTTGTTGTCCTTTTATATGTTGCACAGTAGGCCCAAAGTACCGTAGGTACTTTTAGGTCCCATTCTTCTCTATTACCATCACACATTTTAGTCAATGTTGTCCCTATTATCTTGTTTAAGGCTTCACTCACTCTATTTTCTTGCGGATGATAGGGTGAGCTATTATTGTGTATTATCATAAAATAATAGTTTCACAATCATGTTGTTGACAAAGTGCTTCCCTTGGTCACTTGTTATGCTTAAAGAACATCTAAATATTTTTATTATTTTTTCACATAAATATTTGTGGTGTTTTTTGCAATGCAGTCCTTAGTTCGACTTCTATCCATTTGGTTAAGTATTCAATCCCTGTAATGATAAATCTTGCAAGGCATTCTTCAATCCCTCGTCCATGGATTATCTTCTCATCTCCTTAGAAAGCAAGGTTGCAATAAGGGAGTCCATATTCAACTGTATAACACTACCATTGATAGCAATAATTAAGTTCTCCCAAGATTTAGGTAAATAACAAAGTAACAAGATACATTTATCTTCTTCATCAAGTTTAATGTCTAATGAAGCTAATTGACTCAAAATCAAATTAAAGGCATTTAAATATTCTGCAATAGAATCACCTTTATCTTTAGAGAATATAAACATCTTTTGAGATATAGTTTATTTGTTATACTTTTGGTTTGATATATACGACCTATCCTTTTATTAAGTGTAAATGTGGTAGCCTCCTCTGAGATGTTCAAGATGATAGAATATGCAAGACACGACCAAATGGTTCCTCACTCCTTTCCCAACCTTTCCCAACCTTCATCAGACATTCCTCCAAGTTTTCCTTCCTTTTCTACAAATTTTGATTAATCCCTTTCTTCAATGAGATCCTCCATTTTCAACTTCTACAGCTCATATCCAAAACCATTGAACTTATCAATTCCTGATCAAAATGTGCTAGCCATGGCTTCCACCACAACAAATCTACAAAACCCACTCACATTGAAATAAAAAACTTCACAACACTTCTAGAAAGACATACCTCTCTAATTGAATCATTAGCTCTATACCAAATGTTGAGAAAACTGGTGAATAATAATAGTGTAATGCCCCACCATGAAACCCTAGAGAATATCTCAACTAAGCAATGCAAAAAGGCAAATAATTTTTTTTTAAAATAGAGAAATATCGACGAAATGCAAATCATGTTTATTTATACATCTCAATTAAGCTTTAACCTCTAGGGATTACATGGCTGCATTACCAAATAACAAGATCTAACTAACACTATGAGTTACCTAACAACCATAGATCACTCTAAGTCTATTTGCAACATATTTATATGCACATACAGTTCCTTATTATAACATGAGATAAGTATTCATTTAGGTCCTATATAAAGGATTACAAGACATTGTCATGAATAATAAAAGATACATGTTTGATAAGCAAGCAAGGTTTACTTTACAACACCAAGTTGGATTATCCTATATCACTCACTTCTATAATGTGGTAACTATTAATCAAATGCTACAATTTGGTTTCTAGCTAACTAGTGTTTAAATGATATAAATAGAGATACAACTTAATTTACAAATACATAATAAAAGATCCTTTCAAGACATATCTCATGCAATAACATACAAGTATAACAAAAACCATATACCAGTCCTTAGCATAGTGAAAAATACATTCCTTGCTCTAGTAAGCTATTTAGTTGACAAATGTACCTCTAGTGAAACATTAGTCCTACATAGTTACTAATTTACATAAAACAATTATCAACTTCTTAAAATGACAAGCCTAAGGCCTTAAGGGGTTGACCTAATGTCTCGTGGGCTCATCAATGATGGCCTTGTCTAATACGGGCTTGGTCTTGCAACCACATAAAGGTTTTTATATAATAATGTTAATGAACAGTCAAATAAATATCCTAGTCAAACCAAGTGTGAAGGGTCATCAAACATTCTTATTCCATAAGAGGACAACTTCATAACAAGTAGAAAAATACCCTCCACAACAAATTGATCACTATCTTATCTAAGACTTACAACACTAAACACCCTAAAAATGAGATAAAACCATCGTATAAGATAATTACAATCTTAAGATTATTAAACTAAATCATTTAAGTTATACGTCCACACTTCCTATAAACTTATTAAGATAAAACCTTTATTTTTTTTTAATCTAATCAATTCAACATTAGTTAACAAGATTTGAAAGATTCTATAATTACTTCACTCTTTCTTTTCAACACACATGCATGATCAAAATATTTTATCATAAGAAATCTCTATTTAATAAACATATTCACATATTCCATTATGGTCAATCAATCAATAAGTAATTGTAGATTGTTTAACATGAACAATTATCTAGTAATCTTAATAATAATCTCACCTCTACCTTAGAAATGCATCAAGCTCATCTGGCACAAATCATAATATTACCCAACTTAGTATTGAATCTTCAAATCTTGAGATACGCAATATAATTATATAAAAGTGATACAATTCTATACATAACTTTTAGAAGGATTTCCCAAATGATAACAAATTACCACTTCTACAACAAAGTTATTGTCATAAGAAAATACCACAAACCTATATTATGTAACATAATAAATACTTAAAAACAATGATCATCCACTAAATTCTTTTTTTTTAAATATCCAATTAGCCCCTAAGGTCTTACCTCATATATTAATTTGGGCTTACAAAATTTCTTACCCAACTGATCCTAACTAAAAGACATATCCACAATTTGAGAGAAAGCATCCAAAATATCTATATAATCTAAATCAAAAGAGTACTAAATCTTGCATCACAATAATTCAATATTCTAGACTTCTTTCTAAATAATGTTTTCTATTACATCCTAAACAAAAGTCAGATCTAACCTTAAAACATTTGCTTTAACTTAGTAAATTTACCCAAATCTAAAAATATTAACTCTTATGAGATAAATCCATAGTTCTACTTAAAATTACTTTTACTAGCCTAGTATCTTTATAATCTCTAATGTATATATATGAAAGAAATTACTCTAATCTAAATAAAGCTACCTAAAGAATTTAAAGATCTTTAAAGGGCTATATAAAACCGTTTAGTTGATATTTTGATAGCCATAAACTATCTCTCATAAAAACATACGAAATGTGTTAAAGAACAAACAAATAGAGGCAACACATAAACAATTTTCAGAAATTATTCAATGAATCCCAAATCTCATTGTAATTCATGGTTACAGGAAAATACAAGTACATATATTATAGCAAAAATGATATATATATAGAATCTTTTGATAACGGTAAGAGATTCTGATAAAAATACTCTAGTAGACATGCATGCAAAATGTAAAAGCATAGAAAAGACGTGTGAACTGTTTGACAGAATGCCTCAAAGAGATGTCATCTCATGGAACGCAGTGAACACAGGATATGCACAAAATGGATTTTAAAACCTTTTTAATCCATAAAGCGTACCATAACATGTAATGCCCCCATACTAATTAATTCTAAGAAAGAAGTGCCATTAATCCATTTTCTAATCTAACGTGACTAATAGCTATCTATGTTATTCTTTATCAAGAGATTTATTTCTGCAAGAGCATAATATACTATAAATAACATTTACTTATTACAACTAATTAAAGATTCCATTGTATGAATGACGGAGGGTATGAGACACTAATTCAGATCTATGTCACCAAATAGCATTTTAGACACCAAGAAATATACAATAACTAACGCATTTTATACAGAAGATTCTTGTAGATTTTATGGCTTTATATGATCAACAAGATATAGGTTGTTTTGGATGTCCAGCTGATTATAGAAAAAAAAAACGACTACAGGTAAGATAAAATTTAACACCAACTTCACCCTCACCCCATCTGTCTTCTACTTGAATCCATTCTTTAATAAACCGAGAGATACCCTTCAAGCATAACGGAAGGAAATTTTTTATTTGTAAGCACATCAAGATCATACCTAAAATTTCATATCTATCCAACATCATCAAAGGAAGAACAAAATCTATCATATAAGACCTTAAGCCTAAGTAAATCCAAGGCTATGAGGACATTTCACCATGCAACTCTAATTCTAACCACATACCATCTTAGGACAGATCGTTGAGCTAATAGAAAGTGACCAAAAGAATTCATGTATAATGTCTTTACAAAATAGAAGGGCTAGTTCAATGAGAGTTGATTTTGTTTTAGGAATCGAAGGAGGGAGTTCTAGATCTAAGGAACCTATAGATTAAGGCAATAGTTGCAACATCATGTCATGCAACGTACATGGATATATTTTTGCCAGCAGGGATCCATAGAAAAGATGGTCTTGAATTAAGATGGGTTGATTTAATCTCGAGATATTATAATACAATAATGGAAAGAATAAGACTAGTATCAAACTGAATGATATGTAAGTGACAAAATGGAAGTAAAAGATTTCATGAACCCAAGAGCTAATAGAAACAGCAAGAGTTTCTTTTTAAATATTCTAAAAATATTTACCTAAGAATAAGCACGGAAGATATTGTATTTAAAACTTCTATGAATTGTAACGCAAGAAGAAAATAATTGCACCCTGCAGGCACGTTAGCTACTCCACAGACGTGCTGAAAAAGAAGTTAAAATGGATAGGATTAAATAAAAGTTTAAGTTTTTAGGAATTCTCTAAGGCTCAGGGATACTCCCATGAGGAAGTAAACATGACTGACGGGGTTTTTAATTCAGATACAAACATAGCAAAGGGCATGGCCCAATGAGGTAGCTAGATTTAATATAGACAAAAACTAAAGTCATTCTCTAATGGAGTCAAAATCTGGAGAGGAGATATAAACATTTACATATAAGTTGGAAACAAAATAGAGAGTGGAATCGACAGTTAGCTATCTCATGAGAAGGTGCACTAGAGAAGGGCGTAGATAGACACTTCAATATATATAATTTAGGCATTGAAAGGAGGATCTTCGAATGCAAGGAAGTCTCCATGAAGGAAAGTGCATCAGAGGCATTCCAAAATAAGTTTTTTTTAATTTAAGGAGACAATTTCAATGGTGCTATTCGACCATCCAGGAAAATGAAACATTTCTAGAGAAGATAAAATAGTTCTATGAAAGATAAATCATTTACGCAGTGCTTCTGGATTAAACAACCAATTCCATCTAGTTCATTGGAAAACACAACTCCAACATAACAAATTTTAAAAAAATTGTAAACTTACCTGTGCGATTACGTTTCCTCCCTCTGTGATTTTCCTCCTCTATCTCTCCCCTATTTTTCCTTCCGTTCCCCCTAATTGCATGCGGTTTTTTGTTTTTATGTAAATGCCTCCCGTTGGCACACACCTCATTCATTCTGAAGCATTCTAACTAGTATATTTATATTTTAAAGGAAAAATATATCTAAAGTACGCCGAGAGATATCTTGTAGGTGTCTATAATATACATAAAATAAAATAATCCTTAAATAGCTCCAAATAAAAATAAAATAACCTAAGAGTGATAAAATAACCTGATTATAATATCAATTGAATTTTATTTATAATATTAATTGAATTATATTATAATAATATTAGGTCTTTCCTGCCATTTTTATATTAATATCTTATAGTTAAAGTAACAATATATATTATTTTAAAAATATAGATTGTTGGAGGGATTATACATCAAAATTCTAATATCTAATAAATCTTTGTATTTTAAAATGTGTTTTTAAATTGTATTTGTACTATTGATTTTATTTCACCCTTTGTACTATACAATCAACATGCTAATTTTAAAGGTCTTCTCAATCACAAAAAGGGCCTGAGCCAAAGAAGTTTGTCCTAATCTAGTAATTGAACCCAACCACTTATTTGAGAAGAGATGGGAGAAGGTTGACGTCTCCATAGACAACATGGAGCTCAACATGCATCGATGTGGAAGTGTGGATGAGATTTGCTATTATAGCCTCATCTTTGGCCCTTATTCAAGGAATGGCCATGAGGCCAATCATCACTTAACAAGGAAGGTCAAATACAAATGACTATAAAAAACATGTTGCCCTAATATTTTATGTGAATCTATAGATGAGCCACCTTATTAACTAATACTTGAATCACTTCAAAAAATATATTAAAAATTAAAAACTTCTTATTAACTTAATATATTAACCAATAATGTAAAAAAAATTAGTAAAAAAATTCTATTTTTTCTATATTATATCTAAACTAAATTTGGATGCAATATTAGATTAAATAAAGAGAATTACCCGTTACATCTCATATTCGATAAGTGATGTGTAACTTATCACTTAATAGTTTATTAAAATATAAATTAATAACTTGATAAGGAAGGTCAAATACAAATGACTATAAAAAACATGTTGCCCTAATATTTTTTGTGAATCTAGAGATGAGCCACCTTATTAACTAATACTTGAATCACTTAAAAAAATATTAAAAATAACTATATATTTACTCTAAATTAAAAAATTCTTATTAACTTAATATATTAATCAATAATGTAAAAAAAATTAGTAAAAAAATTCTATTTTTTCTTACAAATAGTTAATTTTATACAAATAGTTTTATTTTCTCATTTAATTATCTAATTTATATCCTTATTAGGACTAACGTAATTAAATACTTAGAATATTATTACATAAAATTTGAAACTAAATTTGAATCTATATGAACAATTAAAAATGTTGAAGGCATAATAAAACATTAAAAAAGTCAAAGAAAATAATTTTAGAAACAAAATTGATTGTCTAATTAATGTTTTTTTCTAAAAACTCAAATAGAAATGTTCAACCTAAATACCTTTTTATTATCTTATATAATTTGATTATATAAGCATTTTAGTCTTTGACCTTAAGACAAGTTCTTGTTGTCTCTTAGGTCAAGAATTTTCAAAATTAATATATTACCTCATTATTTTAAAAACATCTACCCTTCCTTATTCTCACCTCTACAAATAGTTGTGGAGAAATTTTGTATAGATCTTCTATCATGACAATGGTTATTTTCTCTTATTTATAAGATGTTAATTGTTCCTTGAAAAGTACAAGGAACGCCAATAACAAACTAATAAAACATTCCACCATTGTTATGGGGATTATTTGTATAATGAAAATGTCAATTACACAGAAGGTTTCTCCTAAATAATCTCTCTCTCATGTCTATTTTAAATTAGTCTCTAATTCTCTCTCTATTCACCCCTATGTCTCACTTTTATGTCTTCCTCTCGCCCTTATCTTCTCTCTCTCATGCACCATATCTCTTTCTCTATCTTTATTCCTCTCTTTGTATCAACTCCTCTCTCTCTCACTTTAAAATACAATATTTTTCAAATATATTTTAAAGATGATATAGTATAATATAATTGTATGTTTAAATATTTCAAAATTCAATTATATATTTATTATATATATAAAAAAATCTATACTATAATTATTATATTTATTAATATATTATTTTAAATAATTATATAAATTATAAAATACAAATATAATATAACAATATATAATATAACAGTATATATTATTATATTATAATTATGCACCATTATTTTAAAAAATAGACGTACATTCTGTATAGATTATTTGGTATTTGAATATCTCAATAATTTAAAATTAGTTGATTGTTTTTTAGGGTTTGGATATTACTCAAAAAAAACCACTTAAAAAATTTATATAAATTATATTATTATACTTTATAGGTTTAAATGTTATTATTATATCAATTATATTATTATGCTTCATAGGTTGTATTGTTATTATGCTTCATAGGTTATATTATATTAATTATTATAAATAAGTCTCAAAATAGTTCTATATAACCTATATAGCATTCCCTCAAATAATCAAATATTATTAACTTTTTATGAGAAATACATATTATGAATAAGCATAATTATAAATTTACTTAATATAATAAATATATCATTATTTATTTATTATTAAAATATAATAATAAATATAATTAAATATAAATAGGTATATAATTAAATAACAAATATATATAATACATTTAATATAAACATAAAAATATTATTAAATTCTTTAATCCTTATGTCCGGAAGATAAAAGAGAAAAAAACATTTTGTGAAAATGATTCTAAAATTGACTCCAAGCCAACACAAAGTGAATCCATTCCCAAGATTTGAACTTGAACAATCGCTCCTAAACTTTTAATCGAGTTTAGAAAAAAGTTACATGCAAAAGTGACCTGATGCCTCTATAATTATAGTTCCACTTTTTAATATTAAAGTTGAACCACAAATATTTACGCTGAAAACCATAGCCCACGGTAGGGAGGAAAAAAAAAAACTATTTTTTTGAATTAAAATTACATGAATATTGTTTACGGGATCTCACCCCCCACCTCCACTATAGAACGCTTATCGGCCTAATTAGATGGGAATCTTGAAAGATTTTGCATTAAATATTGACAGAAAGAAAGTTACCCAAAAAAAAGTGTAACATTTAAAAGAGATGAGATAATAATGTGTAACCGCAATCTTCCTATTCTCTATTTAACAGCTAACAATAGTTATTCTTGCA
Organism: Cunninghamia lanceolata; assembly: GCA_027924645.1. NCBI lineage: Eukaryota > Viridiplantae > Streptophyta > Pinopsida > Cupressales > Cupressaceae > Cunninghamia > Cunninghamia lanceolata. The sequence goes on along the minus strand of BSBN01000704.1, from coordinate 4,466,896 downwards.
AACTCCCCACTATAGGCCGCTGCTCTTCTTTTGATAAAGAAAACATAAGATAATTTATGATTTAAAAAGGGCGACACCCTAGAGTAGGATCATGAACAGAATCATGCACTTCTAAATATGAGAAAAACATTATTACTTTTATAATTAGTCCCATGCGAATACTAACCAATAATAATCAAGCATCATAATCCTAAGGGAAAACTTTCTTAGATGGGAATTCGCAGTTTAACAAAATACCTTAATGAAATGTCTTCACAAAATAAACAAAGATTACAGGATATGTGCAAAATACTCACCAAAATTACCCGACACTACCATAGTGAATGTGGAGGTGCGCTATAAATAGTGAAAGTATAAACTTAAAGTGTACAAATCTAATTAACTCGATTAGAGGTACATGTGATTAACCATATAAACTAAAATAGAACATGCATAAGCATCCATAATAGAAATAATAAATCAATTAACACATGTCATCGGATATATGTGGAGAAACTCTTTCGAGAAAAAACTCCACCACCAAAGAGATATCAAGATTGTATTAGTCAGCTAGAAACAAGTATATCAATACATCTCATACAATCTTGTTTAGTCTAACAAAATTCTAACAATGTGAGAGTACCTACACAATAACCATAGATCCTCCATACCAAGCCATCAATATATAGAATTAAGGAAGCTCATAAAACCACCAAAAAACAATTCCATGGGCCCAAAAATGGTCCCAAAATACCATGGTAAAATTTCTTATGACCCACTATATGAGACTAGTCTCCAAAATAAAAAGTGCCTCCTTTTACACATTAACACATCATAGATTATGTCATAACATATCATTAACCTCACTTTCCCATTTTGAAGTGCTCCATGAGTGCAATAATTGCATTATCATTGCCTATATTGAGAAAGATACTCCATAGCTCCCAATCTTTGACTTCCTTTTGTAACCTCCCTTATTCAATGCCAATAATATCTCACATAATTCAAAGAATAAAATAATGTCCCTCAAATCTTCATGAGTGTTCAAATTACTCATTCCAAGGAAGTTAGGGACCGAACATTATACATTAGGATTGTAATTAAATATCACACTATACTAACACTTTGTGCAAACCTACATCCTACTTGCACAAGGTAAATATGTTGATGGATTCCACTTCTCCAACAAGCTTCTCTTCAAGCTTGGGCATACTTGTGTTCCAAAAGGCACACCTCACTAAATAACCATCTAGGAGGCACACCACACCAAAACAATTAAACACTTCAATGTTACCTAAACACTAGCAACACCACAACAACATTTTTATTGGCATCATATGTACACAAACATTGAGTGCCTTATCAAGTGTTGCATTACTTATTTTTCCAATCCATTTAATATGAAGCTTGGGATTTAGACACCTCTAGTGGTATCATGAAGACCCTTAGAATCTATCAACAGGTATTTCATGAGCAAACTCCATATGACAAAGCACCATAATGACTATGTTTGTTGCAATGGACAAATTTTTAAAGATGGCTATCATGGTTGCATACAAAAAAAATATTACAACATAGGAGACCGTGCAGCTATTCTACAATCATGTGTGGGTTCATTTCAATCTACCAACATCCATTATCTTTGATCACAACCAACATTAATGTGTAATTTGGCAATCCTCGTGGGAGAGCCTAGTTACACAACTAGATCAATCCACAACATTTCATCTACAAAGAGATGGGTAAATGGAAGTTGCTAACTACACATTATTGCATGTATAACACATCTACAACCATGCACACTTTCACACTTGGGATGACAACCTACTCTACATCTAACATGCCTACAACATAGATCTACATAGTTCCATGGGAAATAGTCACTTACAGACAAGTCTTGTGTTCTAGACTATAGAACCCTTACACATATCCTACAACACACCACCACAGTTTGAATTGTGCACACATGACTAAGAAGCACATAGTGTGCATAATTTTTTACAACACATCTAGAGTGTTTAATGAATTTAACAAACCATATTTGCATCAACAATAGAAATACAAAGAGTGCCATCATGTACACCACACTCTTCATTCTTTCTAGATGGCAAAGTCTAGTTGCATCTTCAAAAAGAGAACTTCAATAGTTTACACTAGAAGATGAATCCTCTACACTATGGACTATACACCACCCTACACATAGCTAGCAAGAACACTTGTGTTCACGATCTTCCATAATAATTGGATTTGTATCCAATAATTAATGTGGAACTTACCAAGATATATTTGCATCCTCTTCTTGAACCAACATCAACTTAACATCCTTCAAACATGGATCTTGAGCACCTATGCATAATTAATCAAGATGAGATCATAATTACTACCACAACATGCACCCACCAAGCTTTACATTATCTACTTAGAGTGGCTAGGGCAAGGAAGTATGCAAACCAAGCAAAGTGGTACAATTTTTAGCAACTTTGTGTTTAATTTCCATAACTTACCAAAGATGCAATGGGAGCCATCACTTCTCAAGAAAGGATGGATGATCAAATCCTATCCACATAAGCCTTGTGGAACCTTTCTTATATATCAACAACATTATGTGCCAGTTCACACACTTTGGTTATACTCTATACTAGCAAACAAGTTCTATAGTTTCATGCATGACATGTATGCAAGTCTTCTCAATGCTTTACATTAACATGTAAGCATTTACACCATCATGTGATTAATGTGCAAGTCTTAGCATTATTTCACGCCATTGCACATGACTCAACACAACTTCAAACACCACGAGGCAAATACCACAAAATCAATAGTCCTATACACATGACATCCACATAGCAATCTTCAGATCATGTGATTAGAATGCCAACTATCAGTGACATAAATCATCAATCAGTTGGAAGGTCAGGCAAGTTAAGGACATGAACCATTTCATCTCATCTTCTTTTGTAACCATATTGTACATATAGACATTTGATTCTTGTTGAAGGGCGGATAAATGAATAGTTGAAGGAAAACTAGTTTGATTTGTTTGCCCCTTTCTAGTCAAGAATTTGCATTCTTACCTTTTTATTTGTAACATCCTTTGTATCCTATTAATTTCTAATTTTGAACAGAAGTAGCACAATATTTCTAAAAGTCTCCCACTCTCTATAATTGTGTAAATTGGTTAATTGCAATTCTTATTTTTAATTTGCAAAATCTATAATCTTATCTTTTACTAAGATAGGATTGTCCCCCTAAACCTCCTAGAATTTGGATAATTCATATTAACTCCATTGACTTTTTAAAAATTGTTTCATATAACCATTTAGGTTTTTGGGTGTTGTGGCTTGTTATTACATCTAAAATTCTATTTTATATAATTCACCATAGTAGTTTAAATATTTTGTAATATTTTCTTTAAAAACCCTTTGAAAAATGGAATAAATGATATAGTAGTCCAATATCTATTCTATTAAGCGTATGCAATTTATTTTTGAAAAACATGGATTTTCTTTTTTATGGAGCATTGTCATATTCTTTGATGTATATGCACAATACCAAACAATTACTTAAAAAGGAATACATTGTTTTGTATTTTTTGAAAACACAACTTTATTTTTTAATGTTGAAGAATCACAATACTCTTTTATGTATAGAGATGGTACCAAACAAATACATGATATATTAGTTCAACATCGTCTCTTAAATATGTAATTACTCTTATTTCCTAAAATTAACTTAACCTTTTTATGCTTCAAGCATTGTTGTATTCTTTGTAGTTGATATACATTTGTTACAAAAGGCTAATTATTGGCACACTTGGAATTACAAGACTAATAACTCTTCAATGAAACTATAATTGTCCTTTCCTAATTTATTCCCTATGCTTATTGGATTTTGGAATATTGTCCCATATTATTGTAACAATCATTATCATTTTTGTTTTTTTCTTAGAGGGTAAAAAGGGTCAAAAGTTGTTAACAATTAACAACAAAAAGAGAGAAGGCTAGAACCAACACCAGCCCAAACACACATAGATAACAACAACACAATCAAACAACAATAGATACACAATAAAAAATTAGACTAAGGCAAGCCTAAGATGCTTCTAGATTTTATAGCCTCCCACTCTTTGGCCATAAAGTTGATGAAATCTTTTGTTAGTTCTAAGTCTATGTCCTTATCATCCATTGCTTTTCCTTTCTCACAAGTCTTGGACCATTTGTCTTTTTTGGTTTCAATGTAGTTATCCTTTTTCTCTTTGAACCCATCTTTTAACATATTTATTCTCATTTCCACTTTTAATACCTATGACTTTAAGGATTTTGAATGTTATGGATTTCTTTTGCATTCAAATTTCTCTTAGTTTTAGTCCAATATATTCTCTTAAACTTATTTTATTGGGATCAAACTAGACATAAAAATGTCTTGATAGAGTGAAATTATGTTTCCTTAATAAAGTGATGTAAAAATGGGATTTTACCCTAAATGGAGGGAGTGGGCTAATAGTGAACCTATTGAATTATGCAACATCTCTAAAGGCCTAAGATAAAGGGACTCTATCCCCCCTCTCTCTTTATCAATATGATTGAAGCATTAAGCCAAGCCTTGATTATTGAAAAGCACCAATGATTACTAATAAGGGTTTTGAGGGAAATAGTTATTTAAAAGTTGTCTCATCTATAATGTATAGACAATAAAATCCTATCTAGCATCTCACAAAAATAATAGAAAATAACTTTTAGAGATTAGAAAGGTATCTGACCTCTACTAGGCAAAAATATAACAATTTTATCTAAATTGATAAGATGGTTGGGCAAATGATTGTGTGGAAATTAGAATCCAACTCAACAAATGAACCCTACAATATTTCTCCATCTACATGATGTTTGTCCTCACCATCCCAAAAAAATAAATAAAATAGTGAGAATCAAGAAATTTTTCTTTTGGGCTCAAATAAGAAACTAATAAATGGATTTAGTCAAATGGGAAAAAACTCTACCAACCAAAAGAATTGAAGGGTTGGAAATAATAATATTGAAAAGGATGAATACACTTTATGGTGAACTTTATCTTGGAGAATATACATGGAGAACTGGGCTCTCTAGAGTAAGACCCTTTGAAACAAATATCCAGACATCATTAATCAAGAAAGTGTTATCACAACTAGAGATCATGTCCAAGGGTCACTTATTGAGAGTCGCATTGACAATTGTTTTTCAATTTTGAATGGTGAGCTAAGGTCAGATGTGGAGGAAAGAAAATAAGGCATATTTATAGGACTATGCTTGGGTAACAAAAGGTCTACCATCCTCTAAGTCAAATCTACAAGAGCAAAAAAACTAGCATTGGTCAAGGATAGGAGATAAGTTTGAGATAGAATCTTGAAGAAGGAGCAATTGTAGAAAAAGTTCAATATAAGGCTCTAAAAAGTGTGTAGGAATAAATAATGATTTGGTATCCTAAGGATTGAAAATTAACTTGAATATCATGAATATCATTAATAATTGGAAATAATCTTGTAGAACATCTCTAACAATGGAGTTGGGAACAAAATTGTTTATAGAAAGAATGATATCTAATCCCCCATTGAAAAGAGATTCTAAAAATTAATTTCATGATACTACAAAGGGCAACTCAAGTTTAGCTAGTGTAGGTGATGCAATTGTAAATGTGAGGCCTTGAGGATTTCTACTAGCAACTTTGTTGAGGCCAACACTCTATGCGTAGGTTTTTAATTGCCAAAGAGAAACACTAGGTAATAATTGAACATGAAGGTGACTTAAAGCCCAATATAACTATATTTAAAAATTTAAGGTAAGAAAACATGGAATTGTGGAATATTCAAACTTGTTACAAAAAGATGATGTTGTAAATGAATGGAGGATTGATAAAAGACATTAAAAATGTTAGAGTGACTAACCAACAACCAACATTTGTGATGTCCCCTTTCTATAATAATTAATTAATGGTCAATATTAACCCATTTTATTCTTTTGTGGGTCAATTGGGCAAGCATAGGAATAATAAATGTTTAATATTTAATATTGTTCAACTATTATCTATTTCAAGAGGACAATTAAATATTAAATAAAATATTTTTGAGGCCCAAAAGAGGTGTTGGAATTTTGGGCACCCATCTCTCCCAAGGGAGATTCATACAAAAGATGAAAATTTTGTCATTTGGAGGTATTGTTGATATGCATTTTTCTCACACTTGCAGATTTGCATTAGGCTTCTTCAATGCATGAAACCTTGTTGAAGTAGAAGGCTTGTGGATGGAAATCCATGATAATCAAGTGACAAGATGATGAAAACCATGTTGAACACACCAAGATACTGAGAGGGGGGTGACTCGGTATCTAAACAATCTTCAACTTTAACAACTTCAACTTATCTGGAGCAAATTAAAACTTAACCATCACAGTATTAGCATGAACATGAAAGATTAACACAATGACCATCAACACATAACACCAGATATACGTAGAAAACCATAGAAGGGAAAAACCATGGTGAGGATCAAATCACAATATATGAAGCTCAAATAATAACTTTGTTTTAGGGCTACAACCCAAGGAAGTTACTACTCCTTGAAAACTTTGATTTAGGGTCACTACCAAGGAAGCTACTACTCCATGAATTGAGAACACACTTACAAAAGATTATAGTATGACAGTCCTTCTACTGTCTAAAAACTGACTTTGAAACTCACACCTTTGATTATTGCAATTCTTCCTCTTCACACTTTCTTCTGATGATCAGATCAGTTAAGCACACTCTACACTTAATCACTATCACAAATATGTCTTCAGGATGAATCAGGACAGCATCTACAACTTCTGCTCTTTCTCCTTCAGTCACACATCAAAATGCATTCATTCTACTATTTATCTTGCATGCGAGCCCTATCAATCACTTTGCAATCACACCTCACCTCATTCAGTTTGATTTACAATTTATATAAGATATTACATTGATTACATTTCTTGTCGACCAGATACAACATGAAAAATATATTTACAAGGCGGCCAGACAATACACAACATGAAACATGTAGAGGACAAGTCCTAAACAAAACTACACGCTACACCAACAGGAGTCCCATACCTTGCGGACATCAACACTTGTTTAATTAGGTCCAAAACATCCTTCACAGAATCAACCACCAAGAAATTATATCTGTACACTCCACTCATTTGGAAATAGGAAAGTTTTAAGCAAAAACTCATGAACCTTGAAGCATAACAGCCACAACAACTTGAAAACCTTGTGCGGTACTAGAAACAAGAAAGATCTTCATGAAACTTTTTCAAATGAGTCTATAGGACTCCTACAACATCACCAAACACTCCTTTAACTTCGCACATCAAATATTTTATGCCACACATCTTCAATCATGTCACGTCTCATTTTTATGAACAATATGATTATTCTAGTTTAGTGAACAATTATTGTGACTGTTTTTACTTTAAGTAATTTTGCATACGTGGGGGTAATTATTATGAGTTATATTGATGAAAATTAGAAATTGTTTTAAATATTGAATATTGATGCAATGATTTGCTTTGCTATGTTTTGGAGACACTAACCTATTGACATCGAGTTGAGTGCAAATAGATGCAGGTACTCGTCGAAGACGAGAGCATGGTTGAGGTAGAGATGTTCTAGCCACTTGGCAAGAACTGATGGATGGATTACTCTGATGCAATCACAAACATCATGTAGTTGCATATGCATTATTGATTGGCTTTGACTGCTTTAATGCATAATTTTAATCATTTTTAAATGCATAATGTGATTATTTTAACTTAATATCTTTTTGAAATATATTCAAATAATGTATGTAGTTATTTAAATAAATAATTAAATGAATAATTGTTTTCTATTTCAATATGATAGATGTTTGGAAGACAATATGTTCCTTAAAAATAAATAAGTATATTAAATTATAAATATAATTATGCAATATTGTATTGCATTTCTCTTTTTGATTATTTAAATGGATTTGTTTTAATAACAATAGTTAAATTAGATTAAAAATAGTGTTATTATTGTAGACACCCAAAAATGACTAAGTCATCGCATCACTTACATTTTTGTCTAATCACCTGCATTTCAAACATTAATTAAATAATCTAATTATTTAATTAATTTCATCTAATTCTTCCAAAACTCTAAAATTCAACATTAATTAAATAAATCCTCTTTATTTAATTAATTTCATTAAATTCCTCTATATTCTTCCAAAATTAAATATTTTTTTATTATTTAATTAAATCATTATGCTCTTTCAAATTTTAATTCTACATTAATTAAATAAATCCCATTATTTAATTAATTCATCACAAATCCTCTCTTATCTACAATTAAATAATTTTCATTATTTAATTAAATCAAATTGTTCTTCCAAATTTAAATAAATCATGCAAATTTATTTAAATTATCTCAATCCTCTAAAAATAAATAAAATCAAGTATTTTATTTATAATCTTCATATCTTATCTATTCTTCAAAATCATGCACAATCAATTAAATAAATTTATTTATTTAATTTCAATTATCTTTCCAATTCCTCTATAAATATCATGTTACCTCATGTGCATAATCAGTCTTATTTTTAGAACTCATGCAAAAAAGGCAAATTACAAGTTGAGTTAATTGGCTTTAATCAATCTTGTTTTTATCAACAACTCATGAATTAGAAGAAAAAGCATTCTAATTTATGAAATCAAATCTATCTTTATCAAAAAAGCAATTATCTTAATAAAAATACCTTTTTGGAGTGACACATGTTGTGTGTACATTCAGCATGAGTTATTTGATTTATCTCAACCATTCATTCTATAGATTTATTTCATCCATTGATCGATCATGTTTGAAACCTATATAACCCCCCTCATCTTCATAGCAAATCATCTTCAATCACTTATTCTTAGGCATCCTTTACAGCGCTTTGAGCATACATCGCATCGTTGAACACCTTTTACGATCTTTTGACATTGATCTTTGAGCATTTTGAGTACTTTGAGCATTCGCTTGTTGCAAACATGGTTTCGCAACATATTTGAGCAATCCACATTCGACAAAAGAGAACAATACAATTTGGTAAAAGCTTTCTTATTTTATTTGATTGATTCATTGATCATGGCTTTTTATTTAGATAGATCTCTTTATGTTATGGGTTATTGACTTGGTTATTATCATAGTTTTGATTTTATCTTTTGACCTATCAATTTTCCTCATACACAATTATATTTAGATGAGTAAACAAAAGAATTAAAAGAGACTTCATGTCATCCATGCGACAATAAGCTGCATAGGATATTAATTATTATTTCAAATAGCATTTTATTTCTCTTCTTCTATTGGTCGATTACCCATGCAAATTGAAATAAAAACTTCAGTTCTGAACCTAATCGGGGGATCGCCAAAAATATGAGTTAGAGGAATTGATAAGAAAGGAGATCTCTCAGCAAGAAAGGAATCCATGTTTTAGCAGCAAGAAAGGTGATTTTTATTGGGTAATAGAAAGGAGATTTGGAGTGAGCAATAGGAAAGAGAAAAAGGAGGCAGCAACTTCTTCTGCAAAAATTCTTCATCAAAGTGACTGCTATTTCCAGGTTCCCTTTTTATTTTCATTGTATTAAGAACTACATTGATGTGGCTGTCAAAAAGATAATTTTATTTGCTGACTAGTGGCGTCTAGATTCCTTTTTGGATCGACCTTGTTTGTTGTGTCGTTCTTCTAACTAGTGATCCAAATCTATGCTTACCGCCATCTTATGACTAGCATTTACCATTGCATTCTGTAATATCTCCCTCTCTGGCCGTCGTTCTTTAGATAGTTGTTCATTACTTCTGGCCATAGCTTTTATCCTGGCCATCGGCCTGCCTCGAGGCCATTGACTTGTTTTGGCCACCGGCTTCTAGGCTGAGTGTGGGTATGATGGCCGCCTTCTTTAGGCCGTTTGGCTGCCTTTCTTGGCCCATTTCATGACTGATCGACCCAGCCATTTTTACTTCACCTAAACTCTGGCCGATCATGGGATTTAGAATTATGATATTTGTCTTCCCTTACTTTAATTATGGTTGTCAAAAACTAAGTCAAAATCCTACTGAATCCAGATCTAGTTCTTAAAACTAATTGAAAACTAATATAAATCTGCAGATCGATGTTAGGATTCACACCATTAGATCTATATTGATGACTATATTTTTCCTTCTTTTATGCTGGCTGAAGCAGATTTGTGATAAGATAAATTGACCTTTCTATAAGTGAAATGCATATCCTTAAAAGAAGAAAAGAAAACTGTTATTATTTCCATAATCATATTCCCTGTTACTGCTGTGTAAACACTATTTTTTGAACCATTATCTTGGATGACAATAGACTTTTTCAAACTCTGTGTTTAATTTATTTTACCATTCTAGCACAACTCCTGTCACTGAAGCGACAGAAGGGTTAGTGAATAGTATATACAAACCTATTGATTAAAGTTGAGTAGATCTTACTACAAGCAAATGACAGTAAGATTAAATAGAGACCATAGACTTCTATATTATTTTCCTCGACTCCTGATGATAAAAACCTATTACATGTATATTCATGACTAGAAATTGATTTAACTATGATTTATATTCATCTTTTTTATTTCTGTGACAGCGCCTGTCACAGTGGTGAGAGGAGGTCTGTTTTTATTGTATTTATTGTTTTTAAAACCTCCTCTAATAGAAATAAATAGTAAGATAGATTAATACCATAAAATGATTATTATTGAAGACATTGTGACTGAAATACAAGATTAGAAACTATATCAAACTGATAAACTTATGATTGTAAATTGTATGTTTAAAGATCATTTTTTGTTTGAAAGTGTATTATTCCGTAATTGATATGTTGGGGAAAAGGGAATTGGATTGATTGAAAACTTGTACTTTCGATTCTTTACTTTATTTTCTTGCTTCTTGGGGAAAGAAGTAGTTTTTATATAGGAATGTATTGGGTTACTTTTGGGATTGTGATGTTGAATGTGGATATATCAGAGATGGCTTTTCCTCTTTTCAAGAATTGACCAAGTTACTTGAATGATTAGATCTAATCGGAATGACATTGAAATAGATGTTTATTGTCTAGCAAACTTATTTATTGATATCTTTGCCACATCCTGTTGTGAGACAATTTGCTTTTCATTACTTAGAATTGCACATTCAAACATTAGGGTTGCATCGGGTGTTCCCTCCTGCAGTTGTTACCAAGTAGCTAGACATTTCATGCAAGGCTGGGTTTTCTTCATTTCAGGAAGGGATCCGTGGAAGTGTAAATACTTGATGGCTGGGTGGAAAAGCACCTGAGCCATGTTCTCGTCTCTTGGTTTGTAGGTGGTGTACCACTTGGTTCGTGCAGCTGGAGAGTGTGTTGATTTATTTATTGTTGATGTACTTGATTATTGTACCTATTTTGGATGTATTATGGCATGCTTGCCAACGGATTTATGCATATTATTTTATAGTGCTTGTTACCTGGATTAAGCACATGAATATGTAAGATTTATTAACATTGAGATTCATATTTATGAGATTATCTTTTATTTGAGATATTGTGATTAAGCAGATTAATTGCATCTATTATCTTTGAAAGTTGTATCTAAGTGGATTATTTACTTCTTCTTTTTGACTTTGGTTATTGCAATGTTGTATTTAAGTGGATTATTTACTTCATTTATTTTTGAGTTGGTTTGAATGCTTTTACATGTTTTGTGAGGCTTTACAAATCATGAACTCTAAGAACAACCTATCATCTAGAATATGCTGCAACATACCATCATTGAGAAACTGAGCTTGTGGACCACCAAGAGCCTTGAAACTGTAAGGAAGCATGTAATGCACATCCATAAACATTTCCACAAAACAACAAAGGAAACCATTCACTTTTTGAGGAATGCAGAGCATTCCAACAGGGCTTCAACACCAACTCACTTTGCCAAAACACATGCTGGTACTCTATCATGCATAACTTTCATAGTCGAATTACAAATGATCTGAAACTTTGGAATTATCACCTTCACTGCACCCTAAACATAGTTCCAAAACCACATAGCCATATCTACACATGCGGAGGAATGTGGAGCATCCCATTTCCCTACACAGAATTCCTTCACAGAAACAATATTGTCCTCAAATTGTCAATAACAAAACACTATTCTGGTAATCTAATCATCATGAAACTTGGAATATACACACTTCAGGCCATCAGTAACATCTTCTAACATCAAAAAGACATCTGATCATCTTAGTGCTTCTAATTCCCATATTAATATGTCTTCATACTTAACTCTACACTGATCAAGGCATGACATCCAACCATGAACTATATCTTCTCTCTTCTCTTGTTGGATGGGACTTGACATCCAACCATGAACTATATCTTCTGTGCACATGACTTCCAACCATGAATACCATCACACCTCCATGATACCATGAACTATGTCTTTTTTGCACATGACATCCAACCATGAACACCATCACACCACCATGATAGTGTTCACATCAATGACAACCCTAGGAACCATATGTGTAACAATCTCCCCCTTTGGCATTCATGGAAACACATACCTATACATTTCTCCCCCTTTGGCATTCATGGCAACACATACCTATACATTTCTCCCGCTTTGGCATCAAGGACAAAAGGAAACCACTACATGCTTATCAGTGACCACACACCTGCACATTCTTTCTTAGGGCATAACCTCTTCTTATAGGAAATAGACTCCCCTATCATTAGCAACCACTACCTACTCCCCTAAGAGGTAGCCACCATTAGTTTAGGAATAAGATATAACATGAAATCCCCTTGGAAAGATGCACCAGTATGCATCTAGAAAGAAGGATGGGCAATTACCCCTAACCTGTGTCGAAGATCCTCAAAAGTGTCCTTTGCAAGAGCCTTCGTGAAAATATCTACCATCTGATCCTTTTTGGAACATATTCCAACTTCACTTCCTTATATGCAATCTTCTCTCTCAAAAAGTGATACCTAATTGCTATATGCTTGGTTCTAGAATGCATCAATGGATTCTTGGAAATATTGATAACACTTGTATTGTCACACAAGATAGGAATAGGCTCATCATACAATACCTTGATATCCTTTAGGGTTTGCTTCATCCACAACACTTGTGTACAACAGGATGCTACTGCAATGTACTCTACCTCTGCAATGGATAAGGACATTGAATCTTGCTTCTTTCTCTACCATGAAACCAATCTACTTCCTAAAAAGAAAGCACCACCACTTGTACATCTTCTATCATCAACACAACCAGCCCAATCAACATCAGTGTAAGCACTCAAATCAAATTCATTACCTCTTTGATACCAAAGGCCATAATCCGGAGTTCCTTTCAAGTATCTAAATATCCTTTTCACTGCCTTCTCATGTGTTTTCTTGGGATTGTCTTGATATCTAGCAACCACACATACTGCATATATAATATCAGGTCCAAAAGTAGTCAAGTACAATAGTCCTCCAATCATAGATCTATAGACAGTTTGATCCACCTCCAAAGACTCATCATCTTTTCTCAAGTGACATCTAGTGACCATGGGAGTACTCACTAGTTTTGAATTCTCCATACCAAATTTCTTAAATAATTCTTTAACATACTTAGCTTGAGAAATAAAGATACCACCATCTAGCTGAGTAATTTTAAGTCCAAGGAAGAAAAATGTCTCACCAATCATAGACATCTCAAAATCTTTTTGCATCTCCTCTGCAAACCTCTTACACATATCATCATCTCTACCAAAGATGATGTTATCAACATATACTGCAACTGTCAATATCATGTCTCCTTCTTCCTTGATGTAAAGATTTCTATTTGTAGTACCTTTCTTGAATCCTTGTTGAAGTAAGTACTTGTCCAACCTAGCATACCAAGCTCTAGGTGCTTACTTGAGACCATACAGAGCCTTCTTGAGTTTGTACACCATGTTTGAATCTTCTGATAACTAGAAACCATCTAGTTGTTTAATGTAGACTTCTTCTAGATCACCATTCAGAAATGTTGACTTAACATCCATCTGATATACCTTGAAGTTCTTATGAGCAATAAGAACAAGGAACATTCTGATTGCCTCCATCTTGGCTACCAAAGTAAAAGTCTCCTCAAAATCAATACCCTTAACTTGTGTGTATCCTTTGCATACTAATCTTGCTTTGTTCCTTACAACTTCACCTTCTTCATTCAGTTTGTTCTAGAACACCCACTTTGTTCCTATAACAATCTTATTTGTTGTTGTGAGAACCAATTCCCATGTCTTATTCTTCCCAATCATGAAACACCAGTTTACTTGCTCATGTGTCTTAGCAAGCCTTCTCCTTGTCTGCACACATTCATCCTTATCTCTAATGATCTGATCTACTGAGTGGTTCTTCTGAACATACTTTGTTGGAGTCTTAGGCATCTTCTCTAGTTCTTGTTCCTTTTCTTCTTTCACTTCTTCATCTTCAATACATGGAAAGATATCAAATTCAGAGTCCTCTAATTCATGTGAGATCTAATACAAGGCTTCATCTACCTTGACATTTGTACATTCAATCATCTTTCCCAACCTCTTGTTGTATCATCTATAAGCCTTGCTTCTAGTTGAGTAACCAAGAAAGATTTCTTCATCACTTCTTGATTCAAACTTTCCTAGGTCTTCTTCATCTCTTCTGATATATCATTTGTTGCCAAAGATCCTAAAGTATCTGATAGTGAGAGGTCTTCCATACCATAGCTCATAATGGGTCGTAGTGTTGTTGACCCTCAGTTGCACTATGTTAATTAGATAGACAATAGCGTGAACTGCTTCCTTCTAGTACATATCAGGCAGATTTGCATCTTTCAACATTACCCTAGACATCTCTTGCACAGTCCTATTCTTTCTTTCCACTACCCCATTTTGTTGAGGGGTCCTAGGAGTTGACAGATGTCTCCTAATACCATGATCTTCAAAAAACTTTTCAAATTCATTTGAAGTAAACTCATCTCCTCTATCAGACCTCAAACATTTCATCTTGCATCTACTTCATTCTCAAACATAGCTTTGAACACTTTAAATTTATCAAGGGCATCTTATTTTTCTCTTAAGAAAGTAACCCAAGTCATTCTAGAATAATCATCAATCAGCAACATAACATACCTCTCACCTTGTTAACTCTTTACTCTTGTAGGGCCACATAGATTAGTGTGAATCAGCTCCAATGGCTTTGAAGAAGAATACTCCTTGCTTTTGAAATTTGTCTTTGTCTACTTTCCCATTTGACATTCCTTGCATACTATATTTGTGGGCTTGATTATCTTAGGCATGTCTCTCACTGCATGAGTAGAACTAATCTTTACCATATTATCAAAATTGTTGTGTCCCATTCTTTTGTGCCACAACCAACACTCACTGGATTGAGCCAACAAACATGTTCTTCCATTTACCTCCATCAAATGATAGATATCACCATATGTTTTGATACCTTCTGCAACTAGTTTTCTGGACCTTGCCTTCCTGATTTCATAGCCTTTGGCATGAATGGTGAGATTATAACCCTTGTTGCACATCTGACTGACACTAAGAAGATTGTGTTTCATCCCTTTGACATAGAGGAAATCCTCAGTCCTATTCTTC
Organism: Cunninghamia lanceolata; assembly: GCA_027924645.1. Lineage (NCBI taxonomy): Eukaryota > Viridiplantae > Streptophyta > Pinopsida > Cupressales > Cupressaceae > Cunninghamia > Cunninghamia lanceolata. The sequence goes on along the minus strand of BSBN01000704.1, from coordinate 4,451,257 downwards.
TCATCAATAGTTATAGCACCTTTTCCATAGATTTGTGTTGACTCATCACCACCAAACTTGACAGCACCACCATCCCACTTCTCAAGGCTGATAAACTTCTCCTTGTCACTAGTCATATGATTTGAGCAACCACTATCAATTACCCAAGCCTTGGCATATGCTCTTGCATGAAAAGCAGTCCATATAACCATTGATCTTTCATTGTTTTAATATGTTTGCAAGGTATCGGTCTTCTCACATTTTCCAACATCATCTTTTTTGTCACCAACACTCAAGGCCATGAAAAGTGTTTCATCATTTGAATCATCATGATTCTCATCTTCTAAAGAGTAACTGCTCTCTATGGAATATAGACTTCTTTTGAACTTCTCTCTCTTTTTACTACCCCTTGATTCCTTAAAAGGACATTTAGAAGCAAAGTGACCAAACTTTCCACAATTGAAACATTTGAAGGGTAACTTACCTTTGTATTTCTCTGTACCTTTCTTTAGTCTTCTCACAAAATTTTCTTCAACTTCATCAGAGCTCTCTTCTTCATCAACAACTTCTTCCTTTGTCTTCACATTGGCTTTGAAAGCAATTTCTTTCTTTGGAGCATCACTGTCAAACTCTCTCATTTCAAAGGTAGTAAGGGAACCAAATAGATTGTCTATAGTGTATGTATCCAAGTCTGCATTCTCCTCAATAGAAGATACCTTATGATTGTAAGATTTGGGAAGAGATCTCAGAACCTTCTTCATAATTTCATCATCTTCCACTTTTCCACCAAGACCTATGATACCATTGACCACTCCATTCACCCAGAGCATATATCCAACAATGTCTTCATCCTCTGAAATTTTTAGGGTCTCAAATTTTCTCATGAGGATTTGCATCTTTGCTTGCTTTACTTTCTTATCTCCTTCATAAATGGTTTCAAGTTTAACCCAAACATCTTTAGCAGAACTGCAACTCATTACCTTTGAAAGTTCTGAATCATCTAACCCACTCATGATAGCAAACTTTGCCTTGGCATTGTTATCATATTCCTTAACTTCATCTGGATATGTAGGAATAGTAGTGGGAACTTTGTAACCAGTCTTGCCAAATTGCCAAACACCGCATCCTAGAGAATTGATAGAACCTTCCATCCTTAGCTTCCAAAAAGCATAACTTGTTCCATAGAACCTAGGTATCTTGTTGGATCCATTATGTGCCATCCCAGACCTTCCTCGAGTGGTTAAGCTTCCTTCAGAGGAAATTGGCTCTGATACTAATTGTTGAACACACCAAGATACTGAGAGGGGGGTGAATCAATATCTAAACAATATTAAACTTTAACAACTTCAACTTATCCAGAGCAGATTAAAACTTAAGCATCACAGTATTAGCATGAACATGAAAAATTAACATAATGTACATCAACACATAACACCAGATATACGTGGAAAATCTTAGAAGGGAAAAACCATGGTGAGGATTAACTTACAATATATGAAGCTCAAATAATAACTTTGTTTTATGGCTACAACCCAAGGAAGATACTACGCCCTGAAAACTTTGATTTAGGGTCACTCCCAAGGAAGCTATTACTCCCTAAATACTTTTGTGATCTATGATCTCAAAATGAAAGTAGAAAACATAAAACAAGTGCATAAACAAGAATTATACCTTTCACAATGAGTCACAAATCCTTGATAGGGTGGAAGGAGTTGCACCCAAACTCCTTAGATTTACCCAAATGGATGTAGAATGTGGATTGCTCTTTGAGATTCAACATAATAGGATGAGGGATTTGGATTTAGATGGAGATTGAGATGGGGATGAGGAATGATTTTGGCATTATGATGGTATGATGAGAAGATTTGAGAGAAATTTGGGCATGATAAGGATGCAAGAAGAAGTTGTTCAAAATGGCTTAGAGAAGGGTCTCATTTATAGATTTTTGGAAAATGGATGGAGGGTGAGGATTAAAAGATGAGATCATGGGCTAGAAATGCTTGAGAGTTAGGATTTAGATTGAAGTCATAGCCTTGTGACAAGTGTCACAAGGGGAGTGGATGAGAGAGATCAAGGGTTGAGATTTGGTCAATGGATTTGGAGGGCTCTCATTATTTGTGAATTTTAAATTCACATTGGGAAGAGGTGAGGAGGATAGAAATGAATTAAAAAATCATTTTTGGGAAGAGTGGATATGACAAGTGAATTAAAAATTCAACTCATGGGGGAGTGTGAATTAAAAATTCACTTTTATGTGGAGATGTGAAGGTTGAAGGACATATGTACACTTACATGTGTAAGAGGGTGATAAATGAGTTGTAAGGAGGATTTGACCCTTTGAATAAAAAAAATAATTTTTATTCAAAGGTGTGTGGGAGGATGGGATAAGCAAGGTTAATTAAGTGTTAAGCTTAATTAATTTAGGTCTAGGGGATAGGTAGGGTAGGGTAGCTAATTAAATAATTGATATTTAATTAACTAGGATAGGGATAGGTTGATTAATAGGCTAGATTAATTAGATAAACATGATTTATCTAATTAACAAGGATTAGGGAAATGGAGAAATTAACTAAATAAATATTGAGAATATTTATTTAAACAATGAGGATATAGTTATAAGGTATAGTGATAAATTAAGTGAATTAATTGATCACAAAGGATAGATGATAGATGGTTAGGGATAAATTAATTAAATAAAATGAATTTATTTAATTAATAGGAGGGATAATTGGTGTAGAGATACGGGAAATTGATTTGCGGAGCAAGTCAATTTTAGGTGTCTACATTTGCCCCTCTTTGAAATGGTGTTGCGGCTAAGTAACATTATTTGAAAGAAGTTAAAATATAGAATTGGATTGGATAGAAGAAATATTTTGGCTTAGAAGAATAGGGTAAGGTTTGGAGATAATTGGTAAGAGTGATGCCCCCTTGAGAGGATAGGCGGGTTGCAAAAACACAGTTGTGCTCTCGAAATAGATGGAACAGATTGGTAGAAGTGGTTGGAGGATAAGGGGAGAGATGAAAGAATTATGATGGATTGATGATTAGATGATAGATGGATTGGAAAATGGATGATCATTGTGTTGAACATGATTTAGAGCAATCCTAGGTTTGATATAGCAAAGTGGATATTTTCACCAAGGTATAGAAGACCAGGGTAATGATGCGTATCCAACATTTGCATGGACTAGACACGCAGAAAAAGGGATGATCCCATGCATGCCCAAGATAGTACAACCTTGTCTAGATGAGGGAAGGGGACTCATAGCATAAGTCTTAAATACACAAAAGGTATGATGAACCTTAGTTACACAAAGAGATCAATATGCTAGAACTGACCATACGATCCACAAGATATGAATACTAGCTTGGAGTAATGAAACCAACCCACAAGCATAGTATACAAAAGCAAGACTATGCCCCATTCTATATGTTTTCACCACATACCATGATATAGTGAGATCAAGGTAGCTTTGATGTGATCTGCGAATAGGACAAAAGATAAAAAATCAAAAATGAAAAGACCAACGAACCAAACAAGTAGCCATTGTATCACTTGCCAAGATGGATGATGATAGGATAGATTCTGCCTATCGTAGGAATGATATATCCTAAGGAAGGAATCGAATGATGATTGGATCATGCCTAGTTGATGTTGTAAGATTGGCTCAAGATATGACGGTGACAAGTTGTGGTTGATGTTGATTTGATAGTTGATGATTTTTGTTAAGGGATGATTGCTTTGATAGGTAATGCGACGCTTGGATCTAGTGTAAGCGTAGGGGATAGGGACCATCCAAGTGGTTTGGATGGGTGCATCTTATGTACTTGAGTACTGGAAACTTCCTACGTATTCCAGACTGCCAACATACCATGTATCCACGGGATCAAAGTACATTAAGATGCGGGTGGTGATGACATGTAGTTCTGATTTGTGATGATGGTGTGGGATGATTGAGGATAGATGTGGTGATGTTGGAAGATGATGTGTTGGATGAGTTGAATGTTTGTGATGATGTTATGGGATTGTTTTTAGGATTTTTGTGGATATTTTGATTTTTTTTTCTAGATAGGGAATGGTTTATTATGAGATGGTTGTATTGGATTGCGTTTGGATAGCCTTTGCACTAGATACCAATGACAAGGGAACACCAAGTCTAGGTGTGAAGGTGATGGGGTTGGATTGGGGGATTGGTGATGAAAGGAAAATGGATCGAATATTTTTGATAGATAGATAGATATATGTGGATAAGGGATAGGATGGGGGGATAAAGGATTGGGTAGGGATACATGAGTTGTAAAGATGGGGGGTTTTAGGATTTTCTCCAAGGGCTTAAGTTGCAAGGAATCATATGCCCCATACATGATAGACTTATGTTTGGATGAATGGACTTTGTAGTAGATGGATGGAGAATCTGCTTGAATAGAGAGTATGCCGAGAGGTGTCCAAAGCATGTTTTTGATATTTTACCCCTTGTCTTTATCAAGATCTAAGGAGGAAGATATAGTAGGTGGGATGGATGGGAAATGATAGGATAAATAGGGGGATAGTGGATAGGAATATGATAGGATAAGGATACATGGATATGATATGCAAAAGGATGTGGATGATTTTGTCCCCTAGTGTAGGGTACAAATGGATGGGAAAGGGACTTACACACGACGCCCACAAGGGGTTTTCATCATGGTACTTGCCCAAGGCGCCACAAGGAGTGGTTTTCACCATTGGACGGATTTTTCTCTTTACTATTTTCTTGATTTTTGATTTTTTTGATTTTTTTTATTTTTTGATGGAATAGGGACTCTAACATCTGTTTCCATAGTAAGGCAAAGATGGTCCCATGTTGGATAGTATTATGGATGATGATTGCATGGATGTTGGTAGATAGGAGAAGATGGCATGAATGGTAGATAGTGGGTTATGATGTGCATTATGATGTGGATTATGCAAAAGCATGGACCACAGGGATGTGATGGGGGAGATATGTAGGATAGTGGATGAAAGATGGAGAGATGGAGGTATGTGGTAATGTCATGTGGTGGAGGGGAACCAAGACCAATGGTTGCACACACCGTGTTGTATTTGGAAGCTTGTATTTTGGATGTGGAGTTGGGAGTAATGGGGATTGGGATAGGGGATTTTTGGATGGTTGATTTGGGGTTTTAGGGACCTAAGTAGACTTAGGATTTATGGGATTTTCAGATGGGGAGAGAGATGTTTGGGATTTTGGAGTGGATTGGGAGGTGGATGCCTCATTTGTTTTGATTGATCTTTGCTTAGGGACCCACACCATTTTTGGTTTTTCTTGTTCTTTTGATGGTGGGGGTTTTGATAGCCTTTTGCATTTTTCATTTTGATTGGAAGGGATAACATCTTTAGGCTTTTGTGCTTTATGAGTTGAGGCATTCAAATTATTACTTTTGAATCACATGGATTTGATGGAAGCTTCATGTTTGGATGATGTGTGCTTTTGTTGGTCTTGATTGGGGATTTTAGGGGATTTATGGGTGGACGGGTTAAAAGTGGATTTATGGATAAATGGTTGAGGGGATTTAAGGATAGGGATGTTAGAAGTTGGGAGGATAGGAGAATGAGAGGATTTGTGCATAGGGGTGTTTGGCGTTGGTAGGATAGGAGGTAAAGTGGATTTGATAGGGATATTTGGAGTTGGAAGTAATGGAGGTAAGTTTGATGGAGGGAGATGGATGGTCACATGCTTTTGCAAATGATAGGATGATGGAGGAGGGATGGCAACATATGATTTGGGGGTGTGATGAGATGCACCAGATTAGGAATTGGATGAATGGGTTTTGGAGGATGGGTGGGTGGTACCAACATGTTGAGGTTGTTTTCCTTGGGATGTATAGCCAAGGCCATGCGAGGATGGATGGAATGTTGTGTGGATGGGCTCCAAGATGCCTTGTTCATGAAGGCCTAAGCCTTTTCCTTGATAGTTCATATGTTGGAGCATGCGACATGCAATGGGATGTTTGGTGCTTTGGAAACAAGACTCAAGTCCATTACTTGTTTTAGAAGGATAGGTTGTGGATGGAAGTTGTTCACCTCCTATGAGGGAGTCACCACAGATGAATGTGCTTTGTCCGAGTGAATAAAAGGATGGATGTAGGATGGGATTGGTAGATGGAGGTGAAGGATTAATGGTGGATGGTAAAGGGGTTTTAGAAGAAGGGGTGGGATTAATAAGTTGACCAATAGATGGGAGGGGATCGGGGATGGGATTAGATGGGATGGTTAGATCTTGATTAGGAGAAGGGGTTGATATTTCAACATGCTTTGGATTTGATTCTTGACATAGCTCATGTGCTTGGATAGAAGTGGAAGTGACTTGGATAGATGTGGTAAGTGCTTGGATGGATGTGATAGGTGCTTGACTTATGGGTTCTTGAACATGGCTACATGATAGTTCTTGACTTATGATAGGGGGTTGTTCAAGAGATTTGGTGGATGTTGGATTGCATGAGGGTGTTTGATTCCTTGTTAATAGCCAATGGATGGTATCTTTCATGAGTGTATGGGTTGATGAACAATATAATGGATGGTTAATGATGGTGGATGATTTTAGATTCAAATTGGGAATGGATAGGTGGGTGATGGGATTGGGTTGTGATGGTTCATGGATGGGTTTAAGGATAGGTGTTGGACTAGATGGTGGTGTTGGAGGGGTGGAGGATTTGGGGGATTCCTTTTCTTTGCTTGGTGATGTTCTTTGGAGGAAATCCCACAAGGATTCTTTGGATGTCGTGGTGTTAGGATTTCGAAGATTTGATGGTGGATTAGATGGTGGATGGGTGATAGGGATTGGTGGTTTGGGAGATACATAGGGTGATGGATTAAGGTTGGTAAGGTTGGGGGGATATTGTGATGGGAGGATTGGAGGATGGGGATTGGGGATTTACATGGGGAAATGGTTGTTGATATGAGCTTTGGATTTTGGATATAAGGTGTGATAGATTAGTGTTCCCTTGATCAAAGTTAGCATGACAAAGGTTGGGGGATGGATAAGTTGGAGGTATTGATTGGTTGGATAGGTACGATGGCATGGATGTGTAAGGGGATGGAGATTGATATGAGGGTAAAGGTTGATATGATGAAGGTTGATATGATGGAAGTTGGTATGAGGTTGATGGTGTGGATATGTAGGATGTTGAAGGTTGATATGATGAAGGTTGATAGGAGGTTGATGGTGTGGATGTGTAAGATGTTTGTTGACATGATGGAGGTTGGGTAGGGGCTTCGGATTCTCCAATGATGAGGTGTGCTAAGGGGATATCTATAATGTCATTTTTGTATTTTTCCTTAGCATTAGGATCCATGTTCTCATAAATTTTTCTTTGTAATTGTTGCATTGCTACATAAGGATCCATGTTGTTGGAGAGGGATGGGATGAAATAGATGATTGTGATGTTGGGGATCAAAATTCAAGACCTTAGGATGATTTGATTTTCTTCAAAGGATGGATGATTCTCTATACTTAAGGTGGACTAATGACACTTAAGTAATAGAATTGATTTGGTTGATTTGATTGGATGATCAATTAAGGTCTTGATTTTTGGTTGGGTTGATTTGGATTTGGAGTTTGATAATGATGTTGGGGGATTTGGATAATGATTGGGATTGATGTTGATTTTGGATTGGATTTGGAATATGGTTTGGAAGATTATGGATTGATGTTGGTTGGATTTTGGGTTTGATTTGGATGAGAGTGGATGAGGGAAATAGGATTTAAAATGATGGTGATGAATGGGATTAAGGATGATGAGGTTGATTAGGATAAGATTGAATTGAATGATTTTGGATGTTAGTGATAGGTTGATTGAATGACGATGTGGATAAGATAGGTGGTTAGGATGATTAGGATAGATGAGTGATTGGTTTAAGATGAAGTGGATAAGAATTATTAGGATGATGAAGATAGATTATGACTAGAGAGGAAGTGGATTAGAATTTGATCAAGCTCAAATAAAGGGATTGAATAATCTCAACTTATGGGGTTTGATAAATGGGGGGATGGTTTAGTAGTGTTGGGAGAAAAACCTGGCCTGACATGAGGGGAGGTGCAGGGGGCTGGACATGACCCCCCGCTGACAGGGGTTTGGGGGCGTAACACCCAACTGGAATTTTTTTGAAACATAGGCTTATAAAATTGATGTTTTTTATGGAAAATTTTAATTTTTGGACATGGATGAAGAAGGTGCTAAAACATATGGAAATGGTGTTGAAACAGAGAGGAATGGCGCTAAAGGATGCGAATGGTTGGATTGATGGATGAATTTGATTTTTCTTGGCAAGTACATAAACAATCAAGAAAGAAAACACAATGGACAAAGGTTTTGTTTGTGAAAGATTTATCAAGCATGCACAACCTAAGGTGAAGCAAGGACAATACTTGTTGAAAAAGTAGAGGGATTTTGGCTTCTAGAACAATGGTTCATAGTGGGTGTACATCTGGGGGATCGGCACCTTACGAGCATCTGATAAACCACTTAAGGTTTTGACTAGCTCTACTAAGGGTTTCATATACACAAGGTACTACTCCCTTTCAAGATAGCATCGAATGGTAGGCGCTCATACCGATTCAAACTTGGCTTTTGCCTTATCCTTTTTTGTATAGCGGACCAGATGAAAGTACCGCTTGGGGTCGCCAATGAGTTCTCTGAATGGATGTGTCTCAAGGGCAGGCCCACATCCTAAAAAGAAAAATAGAATAGAACCATTTCTCTTCACCCAAGATCCTTTTGAAGGCAAGGGGAGAGGATACTTTGATTCTACCCTATGGGATAATACAAACATGCAAGTGCACAAGACATGGAAAACAAGAGCTAATGTTCGTTTTAAGCCCAAATTAAAAATGTGCCTAAAGTTGTTTGTTGCAAGCAATGATTAATTTTATTTGCAGCAAAATCAAATGTTCTTTACACTAAGGCACACAAAGATTCTTTTTTAGATGCACCAAGATGAAATGTTTGATTGTAGATTGTTTTACAAGCAAGATTGATTTTATGCACCAAATTCAAGTATTTTCTAAGCTAAGAAAATAAAGGTTCCTTTTTAGTGCACCAAAAGAAGATGTGTCTAATCTACTAAATCCCTACAAAAGATGTTAGTAGTTTCAAGATGATGGTCTTGGATGATCTGAAATACCCTACAAAATAGAGACCCAACCCCACACAGATCCCTAAGCTAGTATAGAAAATAGCGCCAATACAGAGACAAGATAGCGCTAATACAGAAGATAGTGCTAATACAGAAAATAGCACCAATCTGGAGGAAAGATAGCTCTAATATACAAGATAGCACCAATAGAGAGGCAAGATAGCACCAATATACAAGATAGCGCTAATACAGAGGCAAGATAGTGCCAATACAGAAGATAGCGCCAATACAGAGGCAAGATAGTGCTAAACTGTGTTTTTGCCTTGGTTTACAGTTTGCAGTGAGAAAGATAGCGATGAACTGGGTGAGTTTAGTTCCAAAATGATGCATAGATGGTCAAGGGTCTGATTTTAGGAAAAAATTTGACATAATCTCCCCCTGTCCCTGCATAAAATCCTGCAAAACAGAGAGCAAAAGACACAAAAGATGCTGAAAAGGTGAAAGAACACAAAATATGTGAGTCCAACTGATCAAGCAATGTCATGGTAAGAAGGCACCACCACAGTCTGAAAATAGCGCCAAAATGCGGGTAAAATGGCGCCACTGCAGAGAGATAGCGCTAATCTGCAAAAAACACATCTTAAACAACAAAAAAAGCTCACAAGATTGTTAGATTGGGATCTTGTGGGTCCCACCAGGTGTACCAATGTGATCTATGATCTCAAAATGAAAGTAGAAAACATAAAACAAGTGCATAAACAAGCATTATACCTTTCACAATGAGTCACAAATCCTTGATAGGGTGGAAGGAGTTGCACCCAAACTCCTTAGATTTACCCAAATGGATATAGAATGTAGATTGCTCTTTGAGATTCAACACAATAGGATGAGGGATTTGGATTTAGATGGAGATTGAGATAAGGATGAGGAATGATTTTGGCATTATGATGGTATGATGAGAAGATTTGAGAGAAATTTGGGCATGATAAGGATGCAAGAAGAAGTTGTTCAAAATGGCTTAGAGAAGGGTCTCATTTATAGATTTTTAGAAAATGGATGGAGGGTGAGGATTAAAAGATGAGATCAAGGGCTAGAAATGCTTGAGAGTTAGGGTTTGGATTGAAGTCATAGCCTTGTGACAAGTGTCACAAGGGGAGTGGATGAGAGAGATCAAGGGTTGATATTTGGTCAATGGATTTGGAGGGCTCTCATTATTTGTGAATTTTAAATTCACATTGGGAAGAGGTGTGGAGAATAGAAATTCAACTCATGGGGGAGTGTGAATTAAAAATTCACTTTTATGTGGAGATGTGAAGGTTGAAGGACACATGTACACTTACATGTGTAAGAGGGTGATAAATGAGTTGTAAAGAGGATTTGACCCTTTGAATAAAAAAATTGTTTTTTATTTAAAGGTGTGTGGGAGGATGGGATAAGCAAGGTTAATTAAGTGTTAAGCTTAATTAATTTAGGTCTAGGGGATAGGTAGGGTAGGGTAGCTAATTAAATAATTGATATTTAATTAACTAGGATAGGGATAGGTTGATTAATAGGCTAGATTAATTAGATAAGCATGATTTATCTAATTAACAAGGATTAGGGAAATGGGGAAATTAACTAAATAAATATTGAGAATATTTATTTAATCAATGAGGATATAGTTATAAGGTATAGTGATAAATTAAGTGAATTAATTGATCACAAAGGATAGATGATAGATGGTTAGGGATAAATTAATTAAATTAAATAAATTTATTTAATTAATAGGAGGGATAATTGGTGTAGAGATACAAGAAATTGGTTTGTGGAGCAAATCAAATTTAGGTGTCTACAACTTTGTTTTAGGGTCACTCCCAAGGAAGCTACTACTCCTTAAATTGAAAACACACTTACAAAAGATTACAGTATGACAATCCTTCTGCTGTCTAAAAATCTAACTTTGAAACTCACACCTTTGATGATTGCAATTCTACCTTTTCATACTTTATTCTGATGATCAGATCAGTTAAGCACACTCTACACTTGATTAGTGTTATAAATATGTCTTCAAGATGAATCAGGATAGCATCTACAACTTCTGCTCTTTCTCCTTTAATCACACATCAAAATGCATTCATTCTGCTCTTTATCTCACATGTGAGCCCTATCAATCACTTTGCAATCACACCTCACCTCATTTAATTTGATTTACAATTTATACAAGATATTACATTGATTACATTGCTTTTTAGTTAGATACAACATGAAAAATACATTTACAAGTCAGCCAGACAATACACAACATGAAATGTATAGAGGACAAGTCCTAAACAAGACTACACGCTACACTAGCAGAAGTCCCATGCCTTGCGGACATCAAAACTTGCTTAACTAGGTCCAAAACATTCTTCACAACATCAACCACCAAAGAATTATATCCATACACTCCGCTCATTTGGAAATAGGACAGATTTAAGCAAAAACTCCTGAACCTTAAAGCATAACGACTACAACAACTTGAAAACCTTGTGCGGTACTGGAAACAATAAAGATCTTCATGAAAGTTTTCCAGATGAGTCTACAGGACTCATACAACATCACTAAACACTCCTTTTCCTCCGCACATCAAAGATTTTGCACCGCACATCTTCAATCATGAACTTTGATAACAACCTGTCATCCAAAACACACTGCAACATACTTTCATTGAGAAATTGAGCTTACGGACCACCAAGAGCCTTGAAACTATAAGGAAGCATGTAATGCACATCCATAAACATGACTACAAAACTGTAAGGGCAACCATTCACTTCTGAAGGAATGTGGAGCATTCCAACAGGTCTTCAACACCAACTCACTCTGCCAAAACACATGCCAGTACTCTATCATGCATAACTTTCACAGTGGAAGGACAAATGATCTGAAACTTTGAAAATATCACCTTTACTATATCCTGAATACAGTTCCAGAACCGCATAGCCATATCTGCAAATGCGGAGGAATGCATAGCATCTCATTGCCCTACACAGAATTCCTTCATAGAAACAATATTGTCTTCAAATTGTCAACAACAAAACACTCTTCCGGTAGTCTAATCATCATGAAACTTGGGATATACATGCTTCAGGGCATCGGTAACATCTTCTAACATCAAAAACACATCTGATCATCTTAGTGCTTCTAATTCCTATATTAATATGTCTTCATACTTAACTCTGCATTGATCAAGGCATGACATCCAACCATGAACTATATCTTCTCTCTTCTCTTGTTGGATGGGACATGAAATCCAACCATGAACTGTATCTTCTCTACACATGACATCCAACCATGAACTGTATCTTCTCTGCACATGACATCCAACCATGAACACCATCACACCTCCATGATATCGTGAACTATGTCTTCTTTGCACATGACATCCAACCATGAACACCATCACACCACCATGATAGTGTTGACATCAATGACAACCAAGTGATAGTGTTGACGTCAATGATAACCCTAGGAACCATATGTGTAACAAACCCTTTGTTCACAAGGAGCAACCTCACCCAGAGTTTGCATTTGAGCTAAAGGGTTTGGAGGATTTTGGCAGTTTTAGTGTTTTGTTTGCAAGATTAGCTAGTTTGTGTTTTTGGTGCATTTGTTATTTTTGAAGATGTATTTCCTCCATTTCATAGGTTTGGATCAACTTTGAAAAGTTGGGTATTGCTAGTTTGATCTCAGGACTGTTGCATGTGTAGTGTTGATGTGTTGAAATACACATTGAGTAATCCAGTTTGTGTGTAGTTTGCAGTTTGATGTTGTGGATATTATTGCAGAAGTTTTTTGTTGCATTTTCTATTTGTATCAGACCTGTTATTAGGTTTTTATGAAAAAAAAATTCAAATAAATTTAGTTTATGGAGTTTGCAGTGATTTTGGGTGTTATTCAGTATTCTTAGTTTTTGTGGGTTTTGCATAAAATTTGTTGTACAAACTCATAATGCTTGCTGCTATTGCAAATCAATGTCTTAGACCTGATTTCATATGATTTGTATTAGAAAATTCAATTAATATCATTCTATGGAGTTTCAATAAATTTGGTGTATTTATCGAGTGTGACTAGCTTGCTAGTTTGCAGAAATTTGTGTTTATTTGAGATAATTTGCAAATTTATTTTCCAAATCTGAAATATTTTATTAAAATCAGTTAGGGGACATTACAATGGTATCAGAGCATAAACCTTTCCAGCTTGTAGGGTTTTATGATTGATGACTGACAGAGAAATTAGATATTTGAGAAGAGAACAGAGAAATTTGCAAGAATAGACAATGGCAGACAGAAGAGAAACTGAAGAGGAAAGTGTTGCAAGGAAGTTTGACAAAATGATACAGGAGAAAACCCACCTCCTTGAAATTTTTGGTCAATTGTTCCAACGAATACAAAACAAGAATAACCACAATGGGAACAATGGAGCTAGTACTTCGGGGGTGAACAACAATGGTAAAGGAAAAGAAGTTGAAACTTAGAATTCCAAGTTTGGGTCTACAAACAAACCCATATTCCTTTTTGAAGATGAACAAGAGCCAAATGAACCAACAAACAATATTGCTTTCAATCTAGATAACATTTGTAGATGGCATGCAGAATATAACTCCCTACCAGTTGATATCAAATCAGAAATGTCACATGCAAAATACATAGAACATGCTTGGAAGAGTGAACCTCAAAAGAAGTGGCATCACAAAAATAAAGATCTAAAACACAAGTTGGGGAAGTTGACGACTGCCTATTTTGATGGAAGTGATAAAATCATAGCAAGAGCTTGATTGCAAAAAATGGAAACTTATTTTGTTCTCAATAGAAGCAACACAGTTTGCCTCTTTGCATCTAGAAGGGGAACCTTATGAATTGTGGTTTCATGGCCATATCACTCTATCATAACCCCTATTCTAAATAATTAATTTTTAATTTAAATATTACTATTTTAATGATCGTTGACTAATTTTGACTCATGTGCGTGACAGGAATACACTCTCGACGAAGAGAGAGTATCATCGAGAAGGGGTTGTCTAGCGACTGATGGCGAATGTGGTGAAAGGAATCTATACACACGAGCACCAAGTTGGCATTATAGTTGCATTTGTCCTTGCATAAATAAATTATGTTGATAAATTGCTTTCTCATCTTTAGTAGAAAATAAATCACCTTTATGTTAAATTATAGTTGCCATTTAATTAAATTGTTAGTTAGATATTAATATGCTTGTATTGAAATAAAAGTAGATTTAATATATATATATATTGGTTTTTATTAAAATTGTATGTGAAGGAAAGAAATTATATAAATATTTATTATTTTAGATTATTGTGTGTGTGGCAAAATAAATTGTTAAAATTATGTTTAGTTATAAAAATTTATGCATGAAATGAAATTAGAATATTCATTCTTTTTTATAACAATAGAGATAAATAATAGAAAAAGAAAGACAAAAACTTAGAAAGAAAACAAAAAGAGGAGAAATAAAACAAAATATAGAAATAAAGAAAATAATAGAAAAAGACACCAAATTAGAATAAAACAAAACTAAAACCAAAAACTAAAACTAAGAAAAAGATAGAAAGAATGGATGTGAGAAGAGAAGAACTTATAGAAAAAAGGAAGATTGATGCAAAAGGAAGATCATTCTCAATTCTCATTCTCATTCTCAATTCTCATTTCTCATTCTCATCAAACCAAGCAAGAGAAGCAATAAAATACAAATACAGTCAAAGGTAAAAAAGAGGAAAGGGAGAAAGTGCAAGAGAGCCAAACAGGAATTCAAAACTCAAGAAAGTGAATTACCAGGTTTATTTTAAATTCGTAACTGTTATAATTTTTAGGTGATTGGAATAAATCTATTGCTCAAACTGTGTGACAGAAATGATTTTAATGCAAGTTGATTTGCTATTAGTATTTCTGTTATAAACTGTGAGATTGAACTATTTTATTTTATTAATGTCATTATTGTTTATTAACTATTGTTATTGTATTACTGTTATTATTATTTTAATACTATTACTGATATTATTGTTATTATTTTATTATTGGTATTATTTTATTAATGTTATAAACTAAACATTGATTGTAACTATTTTATTACTATTAATAAATTTGTGAAGTTGAAATGCATTATCAAAGATGACTGAGTTTTTAATTGCTATGATGGCCTACTTATCAGTGCCCATGGGAGATGGGTTGTGGAGTGCCACAGCCTCCCCATAGGCTTATGGCCTGTGGGGATGTGTAGTGCTCCTCCATTCTCACCTTGGATGAGCAGGTGGTTGGGCTAAGGAGCATGAAGATGAAGGTAAGATACTCAGAATACTTAGGGTATGTTAGACATGTTGGTGGCAGGTTTACCATTTTGATGTAGTTGATGACACTCATTGATGTTTACTATGATGACACTATTGATGCTTTATGATTAGTACATTATGCTTATGTTGTGATTAGTTATGGATTAACTGATTTGTTTTACTACTTGAATTATGTGACTATCTGACTATTTGTTATCTAGTTGTTTAGTTACTAATAAACTTGTTTAATGTGGATACTTGTGATGTGTTTTGTGAAGGGACAGTGTAGTATTACTCATAATGAGCACCCTACTATGCTGTGATTCTTTGTCACAGTTTGTTTGATTATATATGTGTGTGTGTTTGTACACAACCCCTTGGTTTGATGTAGGTTGCAGGTACCAGGCACTGACTCCACCTGAATTAGCAGGTCTGAGCATGCCTTTACACCAATGGATAATGTGGATGGGAGATAACATGGGGTTCCCTCTGTAAGCCAATGTCTTCACTTTGTCGTCATCCATGTATTTCCAGTCATGGGTGTAGTTGTCACTTAATTGGTACTTGTCCTCGGGTGTTGGTCATCCTTTGGTATGTGGTTGTTATTGTTTGTTTATTGTAGTTTAAGGTTCATTTTATTGAACTTAGTGACCAAGGTATTAAGTTGTTGATTATAGTCGTTTGGTTCATTTTATAGAATAAGTGATTTATGTGTATAGATGTGTTGATGTTTGATCATTTTGGTTATATAGTCAATGTGTATTTGTTAGAGAATTATTAATTGTTATAGTAATAATAATAATAAGTTTATATATATACATCAATATTAGTTATTTAATTAATGTATAAAATTGAGAATATTAATTAGTTGATTTTTATATTAAATTAAATTAGTAGCTTTGAAAGCTAGCAATAATAATAATATTGTCAATATTTAGTACTTTATTGATTTTATCTGACATGTGAGATTTTATTTTATTTTTCTATTAATTTATTGTTGGAGTGGGTTGTCAGAAATTTGAAAATTATTCCTATCAATGGTGTTATGAATGCAATTAATTTTGGATTGTGGATATCTATAACGGAGAGAATGGTGATAGTGGGTATCAATTGTTTTGTCTATTTGGGGTTTTGGGAGGATTATTTGAGAGGAGAGTTCTTAGAAAAGATACACAGAAATTTTGGGAAAAGAATTTTCGGTATGTATTAAATAAAATTTCTTCTTCTTGTCTGTCTATGAAGAAAAATCATGTATGTGAGTAGTCTATGCAATTTTATGATTGGTCAAATTCTGCTTGAAGTGTGGTCCTCTATAAATTTTTCCAGACAGCAATCAAATGCAAGTTTCTCCCGTCAGTTGAAATGATTGATCAAGCTCTGCAACCTATTCTCTCTATATGCTTGATGAGTATATATTCTCTTCTATAAACCCCATTATATTTAATCCTGTCATTTGCATTTGCTTGGATGTTCTCTTCAACAATCTAGTCGTGTATATCCTGTAATTGTAGCAATTTTAAATATTGTTGGTCCTCCAATCTTCACACCTATTTATCTTTCTTCACACCTACCTATCTTTCTATGACACTATCATCATATTTTTGTGTTACCAGTAGACACCTTAGCTAAATGAAATCTTTTGCTACTGGAAGAAATTAAATTCTTCTTTTTTCTTTTTTTGTTGCATTCCTGTGTCTATGTCAATTTCTTTTATCAAAAAAAATCTTAACTTTTGTAGTGTCGCCCTTCCCTGTAGAGATCAAAATTTATTGCTAAGCAAACCTATTTCTTTCTTTCCAGCCATCAATCTGTATAATCAATCAAACAAATTTCTTTTGTCTAAAATCTCATACCATTTGATGACTTGCAGTAATAATGCCAATAGAGATAAATTCCATTCTAACAAAACTTTCATATCTTCTATTCCTCCAGCCTACCTGATTGTACGGCCTCCATATGTATAGAATCATGCTTGAAATAGCATTTAAAACTTAATATCTGCAGCCCAATTGTTATCTCGGACCAAAGGTATAGGAGATTTTAGATTTTATTAGCTTTTACACTTAAAAATTATGAAACTTTCTGGGGGTACTCTTTGATGTTGCCTGAAACCAAAAAAAAAATTGCAAATGAAGTTTGGTCTATAGTTTATGCATTTGAAACAATAAATTTTAGTATGTAAAACAATGAAATTTTACCTGAATTAAATTCTTCAGAATCCCTCTTCTTGCCCATGGCAGCCATATGGCCTAGTTCAACCAAGCTCTCACATAAATTCTTTTCATTACATCAAATTTAATTCTGGTTTGTGTGAATACTTTTATATGAATAAATGTATAGCTTTCATAATGAAGTGAATAAATAAATCTCTTTGTACTTAAATAATAGGAAATAGGAATGG
Source organism: Cunninghamia lanceolata (assembly GCA_027924645.1). Classification (NCBI taxonomy): domain Eukaryota; kingdom Viridiplantae; phylum Streptophyta; class Pinopsida; order Cupressales; family Cupressaceae; genus Cunninghamia; species Cunninghamia lanceolata. The sequence goes on along the minus strand of BSBN01000704.1, from coordinate 4,433,461 downwards.
TAAGTTTTAGTAAACATAAAAATCTGCCTTTTGTATTACCATATTAGAATTAGAAATTTTGTTAGAGTTAGAAAGTATTCTTATTTGTAAAATCAAAATATATATTATGAAACTATAAAATCTTATTCTTTTGAATTTGATTTAATTAATTCTTGCATATAATAACTTATTTTAATTTTAATTGAAGAATTTAAATAATAAACCTTTTTAGCTAAATATTAAGTATTTGATGTTGCATAATAAAGTTTAACTATCTTTAAAATTGTCCTTTAATAAATTTTTGTTTTAATTTGAGTTTTATTATTTTGAAGGTGTGATGTCAACTCCCTATTTAATAGGGAAGAACAGTTTTATGGATGTGTTTTTATTTTTATTTTTAGTATTTTTTTTATATATAGAAAAATCAAATCCCTATTATTTAGGGATGTATTATATTTAAGTATTATTTTATTTCACTTATGAGAAACCAAATCCCTATTATTGAGAGATGTATTATATTTAAGTATTATTTTATTTCATTTATGAGAAATCAAATCCCTATTATTGAGAGATGTATTATATTTAAATATTATTTTATTTCATTTATGAGAAATCAAATCCCTATTATTGAGAGATGTATTATATTTAAATATTATTTTATTTCATTTATGAGAAATCAAATCCCTATTATTGAGAGATGTCTTATATTTAAGTATTATTTTATTTCATTTATGAGAAATCAAATCCCTATTATTTAAGGATGTGTTATATTTAAGTATTATTTTATTTCATCCCTATTATTTAGATATGTTATATTTAAGCATTATTTTATAAATGAAAAGTCAAATCCTTTTAAAATAATTTATTGATTTATTATTTTTATCTTGTATATTTAAGAATATTAGTAGTTCTATCTATTGTAAGAGAGTAGGATATGGATAATAAATAAGGCTTCTTAATATATATTTGTCTTAGGCAAATGGATGTAAATTATCATATCATAAATATTGAATTGTTATTTTAGATCTAGTTATAAGGTGTGTATGATGACCTTAGTTAAGTCTTTAATTCTAGTATGAATTAGAATATTTTAAGTAGTGTGCATAGAGTTAGTCTATGAATTTAATTTATGATCGTTATATGTCTAGTTATCTTTGATATATTTGGTGGAAGATAGCATTTAGTTTAGAATTAGTAAGACTTGTCAAGTATATATGTATATGTATATGTGTGTGTGTGTGTGTGTGTGTGTGTGTGTGTGTGTGTGTATCTTGCTTCTTCTTCACCTTAAGGAATTTTGTGGTCATATAATGGAGTCTAATCTTATTTATGACTTCAATTAAAAATTGTGCTTAGTTATGAAATTGGGTGAGTAAGTGGAGGTTAGGTTTGATATGAAACGTTTAGCATTTAACTCATATACTTTCTAAAGATTTAAAGGGGATGATCAGTTTTAATCTACTTTATGATCCTTTATGTTTTGCTTATACAATTATTTTGAATAGAAATCACAAAGTTGTCTAGAATTTTAATAAGATCCACATTAGTGTAGAAAGAGGTTTAGTCTAATAATGGGTAGTATCTTGTTTGACTAAATTTTCTGTTATAGAATAATTGGTAACCCTTTCAAGGTATTATTGTTCTGCATTGTTGGAATAGAGCTATCTTATGTTATTAGATGATTTATCATGCTTGGAATAATGTTACATTCTTTAAGTCCATTATTAATGCATCAGATCATATGTTACATTTGTCGTTTTGTTATTGAAGTATTAATGAGGGATCTTGGTTTATGATGTGTTTTGGAAGTGATTGTGATGTGTGACCATTGCATTTTAATTGGATCATGCGTTGTGTTATTTGGGGAAAGTAGTTTCCAGAGGCCTAGGAGGGTGTGATTGTGTGGGGGTTGGTTATGTCTGCATCTTGTGAGTTGAATGAAATGTATTCTTGAAATATGGTTTCTTATTCATGTTGGAATGTTACATGTGCAAGATGGTTGTGTCTTGCTTAGTGTACCTATACATCTGATTATATTGATTATGCAAGAATGTAAATGCCTTGCATTGTATTTGAGCACTTGTGGTTAAGTTGGTAAAAGTCTTGCTTGATGGATAGGGTTTTCTAGATGCAGATAGGAGAGTGGCTTTCAATGTTGATCCGGGGCCCAAAGTGGCTAGCCAGGATAACCCATTGGAAGTTGGTAATCAAGTGATAATCTAATTAATGAATTAAGGGGTTGGATAGTTAATCACATTAATCAAGATAAAGTATGCCTCACTCATGGCTCAAGTGCTTGTTTAGTCTTGAGATGAGATGAGAAGGCTTGGAATGGCAAATCAACTACCTTGTCCTCGTGAAAGGTATGTTGGTTCCGCATGAGTTTGTATGGGGGCTGGCAGTCAGGAGAGGCTGCCAAGATAACCCAGGATGGGGGCCAGTGCCTAAGAAGACCTACCAAGATAACCCATGACAAGCTATGTGATGACACTCCTCCCTATTGCAGTCTAGCACTCCCAAGTTGTATTTTCCTCCTTTGGTTGTGTGAGTGCCTCTAGAATTGAATGTTAAGTGTGTAAGTGTTGTTGGGTTTCTTGTGATGTTCATATTAACCAAGGTTGTATTGGAGTCATGTGTAGTCCTTGCATCTGTTAGCCTTTTGTCTTTTGATGGTTGTCTTTCTAGGACCTCATTGTTATCTCCTAGCATGCGGGTGGACCTCAGGATTCCACATGGTCGGGTGGTTGTGCTTTATTCCATTGGTTTTTTGGCATCGTGGCTCATGTGTAAAGATGTATATCTCTTGATTCCAGTTTTGCACCTATATTGAAGACAGACATTTGTACTATTTGTATTTAGATCTTTTGTATCAAAAGAAATCCTTATATAATTGATGTATCTAGAAAGAGAGCTTTTGTATCAATGAAACTATGTAATTCCTCTTATAAGATATACTATTTTGTACTTGTAATCTTAATGCAAACTTCTTAATGTATTTGGATGTCGTAATGAAAGATGCTAGTTGGTGTATTTGATTAAACTATGTATGTTGTTGGTTGTTGTTATATTTCAATAATGCAGCTATGTAATCCGTAGAGATGTTAGTTTAACTTGTTGCTATTAGACCATGTTATGTTTTGTTAGTACCACTTCTAAAAAATATATATTTCACCCTTTTTATTGCTTAGTTAAACTTATCTTTAGGGTTGCATAGCGGGGCATTCCAGGAGGGGTCGTGCCACCCCAAGGCGGCCTCTCAAGGGAGGCCGCATCCTCCAAGGAGGCTATGGCTCTCCTTTGAGGGCCATCGCCTCTCTAGTCAAACAAAGTCTACTATATAAAATCTGATCTCTCTTATATATGTAACAATTGCAATCTATATTAAATATATATAATTTATAATTGTTGTACAATACTCTAATATTATATATTCATATATATATTAATTACTGTCATATATATATTATAATCAGTATCTTTTATATTTCATATATATATTTATTACTCATAGTATGTATTTGTAATCAAATGACTTATAATGACTTTCGAAAGTATGTTTTTTATAATTATGAAGTAAGAGGAAAACTAGTCGAACTGGATTGGTACAAATAATGATCCTCTATTACATAAATAAAAACACCCTTATCCCATTTTTACGGTAGTTAATAAACTAAGTCTACGAACTCTTAATCTGTAATCCTCTTGTTTAAAAAGTGTTGTTAAATAAATCCTTCCCTAAATAGATTATAACACATTACTGAAGTGGTAGTTATTTAAATTTGAATGAATAAAATATGTAAACTTTGTCTTTAGACATAACCATGTAATATAGTAGTGAATTGGTCGATTTAAAGATTAAATTAATAATAATATTATCAACCTTGTGTTCAATTGTGTTGGACATACCTATGTTATAAGCTTAAAGTCTTATTTTAGAAGAATAATTGAAGTTTGCATGAGGACTGTGTTACCATAGAAAGTATGAATTTCCATGTTTGACTTATGAAAGCAATGTATGAAAAGTAGTACTCTTAAATGGTATCTTTTGAGAAGAACCATTGGAGGTAATTGTCAACATATTGAAAAGAACGAAAGGAGGATGATCTTTCTAATCTTGTTTTGTAAACTATAATCTAGGAGATTGATTTATCTTAGAGCGGTCATATGATTATGAAGATTGTGGTTTTGATATACATAACCTTGGATTAGGTAAAATGCATGAGTATTAGTTATTCACTAAAAGTTTTGGTATTGAAATTAAAATGATAGTATGCCAAAAGACATAGACTCTCAGACTATGGTTCTCAATCAGTTGCACATGCTTGAATCATGCTTGTAAGTCCATCGTTGTATTAGATGTGTTTTATGTCTTATGAAATGGTGTCCTATGTTTTGGAGTTATGTATGGCCTTCTTTTTCTGCATTAGTGGGAAAGAGACCTAAATTGACATGATAGCTAAATGATTTCAACTTCTAATTCATTGATTGTGTCCATGATAAATGATCTTGATATTAAGAATGAATGATTGTTCCTTGAGAAGGATAACATCTCATTGCATATGTATATTACCTTCCTTGAGAAGTATGTATGAGTTGTGGTTGCATTTTCATTCTTGCATTTATGTGTAATAAGTTTAAGAAGAGCATCAGATTCCTTCACCTAAGCTGGCCTCAGTTTTCTAGACCTCTCATAATGGGTCAGGCTTCCCAATTGGGTAGCACGGGGAAGCTTAATGCTTCATGGCAGGGTGGATATCACCATGATGATACTCTCTCTCTCTCTCTCTCAAGTTCAATGGTGCACAAATGGAATGATATTATATATTGCTAATATGATAATCTTGTATAAGCCTACATAGCTAAATCTTGTAAAGGCACAACCTTGTTTTGATATACTTATTGATTCATTGATGTATGTAATCCCATTTGAATATAATGATGAAAGTTATTTAATTATTCCCCTTTTTCCACACCATTTTATAATTATTTTATTCTATTTAATTATTTTGGGATTGAATTATTTTTAGAAGGTTATTTTTCGTAAGTAAAATTTTTGGACCTTACATGTGGTATCAAAGCATTCAAGTTCAACTCTTGGACCCTAGGGCTCATTGCTAGGTTTTATATGGGATATGCTAATAATAATATGTTATTTCTTATGTCAGGATGGAGGGAACATCAAGAACAAGAGGGAGGGTCAACAAAACCAAACATAATGTGATGCCTAGGTCATTGGTCAAAAAAGAACAACCTAACAAACCAAAGAAAAAGGGAATGAAGGAAGATAAAAGGGAAGATTCAGAAACATTAGTGGATGTGCTCAAGTGTATTCACCTAGGGAAGAATAAAAAGAACAAGTGGGCAAAAATGACACCAACACCTTCGAATGGAGTAAAAAGCAAGCCATCAGCATGTCGAGACATGCCTTTTGGCTATGGCCTAAATGCACCCCTTGTGGGGAAGGAGGTCCTATAGGAGTACTCACGAGTACACCCACCTCCCAAATCTATAACCCTTGAGTCTTAGTAGGAAGAGGAACTAGAAGAGTTTCCCTTATCTGAGAATGATATGTAAACTTTTATGTTCTAGAAAACAAGAAATTTCTATATAGAATAAGGATGTAAGAATCCAAAAGTAAACAAAATGAGACCTTGGTTTTAGAACATGTAAATATTTTGGGGAAATTCAATGGTATTTGTGTTGATTGAATATATGTGATTCAATGTATGAAGTACAGTACAAGTAGTTGTTTAGAATAATCTCCTGTTATGAATGTAATTAGAGTTTTAGAAGACTTGTTTGTCAAAGTGGCCATGCATATTCTCCTACTCACCTCTGATCAAGGTGAAGTGTAGTGTTGTGCTCCCTTCGTATAATGTGAAACTATGGATTTTAATACTTTATTTTTTTATGTGAAAATTTGAAGATGTTGAGGACCAACATGAAAATTTTCTATTTTTATTTATGCCTAAGTATAGTAATCAAGAGTTTTACCTTGCAATTCTTATGAATATGTTTGATTATTGAGCTCATTTTATGCTTTGATGATTTTCTTTCTGCTTGATATCTTGTCATTTCTTTATTGTCGATAGCTATGCTTGAATGTTTTAACTATTGGTCCTGTATTATGTCATGTCATGTTCTCCATCATACCATAAAGACTCTGATGGAATGTATAAGGGAGTAGAATGTAGAGAATACACTAAGTCCGGGGTGTGTATTTGTGTACTAGAAATGGGGTAGAATGAACTCTTTCAGTGGATGCTAGGTGCAAGAGATGGTTGATTCGTAGTTGATGCAAACTGTAGACATCAAAAATTAATCATCATTAAATTCCTGATTATTCCCCTAACCTAAAGATTTAATTAATTTTAATTAATTATTTAATCTTTACTTTTGCCATATTTCGTAAATAATAAATTAAAACTAATTTATTATTTAACTATAAACTTCTTGTTAATAATAAATTAAATTTAACTACTTTAATTTTTTATTAACTTAAACCTAAAAACCTAACCCAAAACTCATTAATATACCTAGCTTTTTCCCATGCAACTACCCAAACTGTTTTACCCCAACTTTATAAAATCTACCCCTCATTTTTTCAATTATCTCTTCCTGGAATTTTCAACATTGGAGTTATGCTAATGTTTTGAGCAACCACATTCACATTCTTGTGCATTGCTAACATTTCATAGTTTTTGGTATTTAATCTTTGATCTTTCTATAGTTTTCAAAATGTGGCATTATTAAGGTTTTTGCTAAGAATTCATATTTTATGCTACATACACTGGTAAACCTGACGTGAACCCTCCTTCTTAACAAAATGTTTTGCAAGAATTCTTGTTGAGTTTGTGCAGGATCAATTTCAGAGCAGTTCACAGAGGAATAAAAACATAGAACACTTGTTATTTCGGAAAAGTTGAAAATTGTTGAATTTTTTTTTAGTTTTTGAACCTTTTTGCCCAGGTCGTATTATATGATCTACCCCTTTTATACAAATTTTGTCTATGGTATGCATCTTTCTTTTATCATAAGCATTCTAAAAGGTTCTATTTGGTGTTGAAAATCCTTTTTGTTGCTTGTTCATCGATACACGGGAAGTTGATTTGTTGTCATACAAAGTTTGTAGCAGATCAACGATAAAATGGTGATATGGCTCTGTAGTTATATACTCTTTAAATCCTTCATTTTGGTCCTTATTTAGAGTTGCATTTGATTATTAATTCTTGGTTTTGTCATTGGATTGTAGAGAGTACTTCAATCACCAGCATTGGACCTTCGACTATCACTATACAATAGCATTCTCTGATTGTGGATTTAGGCCATCGTTTTGCTTCGATGGTTTCTTGGTTTTAACTGCTCTTCATTTGCATGTAACTGTTATTATTGCAATGGTTTCACTCTCGAATCATTCTTTTGTTATCAACTTTTTTTTTCCGACTGATTTTCATGTAAGTGTTAGTATTGTAATCATTACTGCCTTTAATAATGTTTGTCAACCCTAATCAGCGAAAGACTTTTGTATGGAAGCATTATAGCGTTAGAATTATCTCACACCATAAAAAAAACCTTATGCAAGATTGGTCTTATCCAACAGCGCCCAACATTGTCTAATGGGGTAATGATTTGTATCGGGCACAATCAGATCATAGCCCTAATTGCTTTTTAATAAGGGTTTATTGTTAGTAAAAAAGGGATTTCGATTAAAGTTCTCCTGCAACACTTCAACCCATAGCGAAAGTTCTTATAGTTGTCATCGGAAAAATGCAATGATAACGTACAGATATGGCCGCATGATGATAAGGAGGAGATAAATGAAGTAATAACTAATGCTTGCACCCATAAGGAGGTTCAAGGAATACGCCGATAGAAGTAACTAGTGAGGATGTGAGACAACTAGAGTTTAGAAGTTTTTCACAGCATGAATTCTTTACAGCGAGCTTGGCCCATTGATTATTATCCTCTGGTATTTGGAATAAAACTTCTTATTAAGAGAGGGGTTAGGTTTAAATTTGAAATGTGGGATTGATTTGTATAAGTTTAATCTTGATTAGATTAGTGAATATCGCCACTATTAAAGTTTCTCTTTTTGGAGGGTGTAGAAACTTTCACTCTTGATTCTAATAATGAACTTTTATCTACCAGTACATCAAATGAGACATTTGTAGTAGCTTCTTTAAGGCTTAAGCACTAACCATCACCAAACTTAAGACATGTTATCTTTAGTTGCCTATGTGCCAGCTTTGTCATCGGAAGGGTTTACAGTTTAACAGTCTTATCAAAAACTTGACTTCTAATACATAACCTTTTGTATGTAACCAGGTTCCTTGCAAATCGTGCATGTGACTACACAATCTAACCTACCAAGCACAGAGTTTATTGTTCGTCGGAGTGCCCATTTTTAGTCCTTGGAGGCTGTTTCATTCAAACTTGCATAACTTTTTCAAATTTCATCAGATTTTCATGTTTTTGTAGGCGTCAAAAAGAGAATTCAAAGAGCTTCGCAACACAATCAATTCCTTCAGATTCTACCCAAATTTGTAGGTATAATCATTTGAAATTCAGACTTTCATTTTGCAAACATCAAACATTTTCTTCTCGCAGCACATTTGACATTTTGTGAGATTTTGCATGTTCATTTGTCTTGTCCTAACGTTTTCATTGTAGCTTTACACCCGTCGAAGACTATTTTGAAAACTACTAATTAGTGTGTTGCAGGTTCGATTGTTAGAGAATCTAATCTTGAAACATTATGTCTTCTTATTATAGATTAGATCACATTTGGATTCATTGGTCTAAAAATAAACTCAAGTGTTTGTCTCATCATAAGCAAGGGTTAAAATTAACAAGTGTTTGCCATGTCTTGTGGTTTGAATTTTTGTCATTGAATGTGTATGCTCTTCTCTCATGCCACTCAGTGATCTTGAGAATCAAAAGCATTCCTTTGACATTTTGTTTAACCACCCACACATTTAGATTTGGAATTAAAATGAACCCCATGTGAGTGTGAGGCAAAGGCGTTGTGTATGCTCTCTCCTTGTGCTTCGTGTAATCTGGGAGATCAAAAACAACGTACTTCCTTGCTTTTTTATACCTTTAGAGGGCCTGCCACCCTGATTCGAAAGCTAGGAATGACCCAAGTGGTAACAAGCTAAAGCCAAGCTCTTTCAAATGGCTATATAAAAAATGTGTTTGTGATGAAAGTCATAAGTAACAGGTGTGGATGTGTCATACCGACGAATGTCTCCCTTAGTACCCTTGTGGTGCGTAAAAACCTATAGAGCATAACCTCTGCAGTCTAGGAGGCCTCCTAACCGGAGCGAATTGTTGCATGTATGGCCACCTTGAATGAAAGCCCTTACTAAGAACCAATTGTTTAGTGGCCAAAATCCTTTTTACTTGCTAGCGCAAGAACAGTCATTCTGAAGCCATCTCATGTCTTCACTATTCAAGTGTAGAGGTAGAAATTCCTCTTTGAGGGAATGAAACTTGGTGTGCCCAAGAAGTGTGTGCCGTGTAAGGGGGAGCCAGTGCCACCAAGTCTCTAGCGGTCTGCCTTGTTTAAGTGGCTAGAGAAATCCAAGTGGGAATCTAGCAGGTAGTATCTCTTCCTAGCCTAGGTTGTGCTTGTTTGAATTGTTTGTGACACCACATTTCCCTAAAATCAACAAGTCAAATCATCCAAAGATTTGTATGCAAACTGTCTCTTGTGTTTTCTAATCACCACTACAACTTGTCCTCTATATCATTAACTTGGCCTTCAGAATTGAGAACCTATCATCCTTTTGTGTCACATCTCAAGTGGGGCCTTGTCACTTTGAATCCTAAAATGCTCTTTCAATTGATCATTCATCCAAATCTATTCACTCCTAAAATCTCTTTCCACCAGTGGACTCCCTTTATTCTATCAATCATATATCAACATCCAAATCTTCAAGAGACTGAGACCTTTTTCTAATCAATCCCATATCGATCCATTTGCTTAAGAGGCCCTAACCATTCTTAAGTTAATGTATCCTTGGACCATCTTATCTTCTCTACTCAATAAGCCCTGACTTCCCTTGAGTAGAGGTGACATCTTAATCTCCTTTCTTCCTTAGGCATATCATAACCCTAAGTGTTTTAAAGGAGCCCTTTATCCATATCCAATCCTAAGGTCCATCTAGTCTCTTTGAGTCATCACTTTGACTCTATTTTATCCTTAATCAAACAATCTGTATCCATATCTTAATCTAATTCATATCATTTACCCCATCTTGTGGAGTCCTTCATATCATCCATATATATCCATCTTGATCCTCAATCAATCTGAGAGCTTTTTACCATTTCAAATTGTCATCCATTTTCATGGTTACTACCTATGCCCAAGCCAAGAAAAATAATATGGATTTCACTCCTAAAAAATGGCAACCTCAATCTGTAGAATTCCTTGAAGAAGAGCCCGTTCATGATCAAACCAATCCCTCTCAACAAAATCCTAGTTCATCATCACATTTTCATATTAATCCACTTGGAGACCTTTCAAGTTACGTAGACATCCAAGATGATATATCAAACCAACCAAATACCCTCAAAACTCCTAGATCTACACATGACTATACTGAAACAAATCCAGTTGCACTTCAACTCCAATAAGATCCTAAAACCTTACAACTTGTTCATCTCTCCATGGATCATGATCCTAATTTTTATATGTAATATCTTTATGATTGTGGGGCTAGAGTCCCTGACGATATCTATGAGAGAGAAAAAGCATGAATGAAAGCAGAAAAAGCTAAGGCCAAAACTCAAACTAACCCCTCTCCATCAACCACTTTCAACATCTATGTAAAACATTTCCCAATCTATCTCATCATCACATACTTTCACCTTAGGGATGCCTCAAGATACCTCTATTCCTACAATCCAACCCCCCTCTCTCCATCAACCACCTTCAACATCTATGTCAAACATCTCCCAATCTACCTCATCATCATATACTTTCACCTTGGGGATGCCTCAAGATACCTCTACAATCCAACCCCTCTCTTTTCATCAATGACCTTTGACCTCTACGTCAAACATCTCCCAATCTATCTCATCACATACTTACACATTGGGGATGCCTCCAGATTATTCTATTCCCATGATCAGATCCATCTAGTCATCACTTACACCTTCATCACTTCCTTCATTAGGGTCATCACTTACACCCCCATCAATTCCTCCATTAGGGATATCACAATTTGTCCCTGTGTCTTCCATATCAAAATCCTCCAAAATTCCTTCATCACAATCAATCCCCAATACAACTCATATTTCTATACCTCAAACTTCCTCCATTCATATATGTAACATCAACACTCAACTAACCCCAATATTTGCTTCCATACCATCAACCTCATGAAATTATAACCCTACCAATGTCTCATCCTCGACATCCGTTGACCTAGTCCTTCAACTACGACAACAACTTACCCAATCATTACAACAAAATGCAAATCTGAGACTCCAATTGGCCCAACAATCCCAAATCTATTCACAACATCAAAATCAGTCACTATCACCACCTCAACCACAGTTCCAAACTCAATCAATCAACACACTACCCAATCAAGATGAAATTGAACGGATAATACATAATCGAATTGGTACTTGACACAAGAAATACTCATTTGAAGAACTATACCCTGATCCATTTGATAAATCTTTAATAATGGTACATTTTCCTGAACATTTTAAAATACCTAAATTTGACAAATAAAAAGGAAAAGGTGACTCTAGAGATCATATTCATGAATTTTGCATTGCATGCATGGAATTTTGACATGAACCCACATACCTAATGAGACATTTTCCTAAAAGTTTGGCTGGGTCAGCTCTTGAATGGTTCTCACATCTCCCATGAAACATCAAATCATTTGAACAGCAAGTAAAGGAATTTGTCAAGAATTTTGCCTACAATATAGAACAAGACACATCCATGCAAGACCTTTATAATACCAAACAAAAAGGAGGGGAAACCCTTGCCTCTTTACCATAATGATGGAGGCATATTGTTAGTCGACTTCCTTGCCATATTCCCGAGAAACAATTGGTTCCAATTGTTGTACAAAATCTTAATCAAGAGCTAGCTTTCCAATTAAAAGTACAATGTTCTGATTCATTTGAGGAAATCATGACAAAAGGAAAGATGATAGAAATGGTCCTTATCAACAAAGGTCTCATTAAAATTTACAAAGAGAATAACAATCATGATTCCAACAACCAAAACAATGATAAATCCCGATACTGGAACTGAAATAAGAACATTGTGAATGATGGAATCACTGATACAAAACATGTCCAAAATGTGCAAAACAAACCATTTGTCCTCAGTTCTTCATCAATTCATAATACGCCTCGAGATCGTCCACCAAATATACAAAAGAAATTTACCCTTCTAGGATTGAGACCACCATGCAAATTTCAGATTTAACAGAACCTCTTGATTCAGTATTTTAGAAACTTAAACAAGCAAACATGATTGAACTTCCTGAAATTGCTAGACCTTATGATGAAAGTCAACCAAAACCCCATTGGTTTAGAGAAGATCAATATTATGAGTACCATCGTGTCAATGGCCATGCCACTAATTCATGCATGAGATTGAAGCATTATGTCCAAGATCTAATTGATCAAGGAGAGATAAATATAGATCAAATACCTCATGAGTCTCTCAATGAGAAGCTCAAAGCCTACCAAGAACCATTTCCTCCACATGGGCAAAAAAATAATAGAGCAAATAATTTTGATAATACCTCACACCATGAAGTCCATTACGACTATAGCAACCACAGCCTAGTTGGCTGTATCAAAGCTTCATATCCTCATGTCAATGTTATAACTATTAGAGGTAGAGCTCCCGAGTGTGATGTCACTACATGAAGAGGTCGTATCACTGTTCAGGGAAATCCTTCTCCCCCTAGTCCCACAAGACCTCCTGTTTCATCCAATAATGCTCCTAAATATAATATTTTGGATCAATTGAAAAAGACACCTGCCCAGATCTCAATCCTAGAGCTTTTAAGAATGTCCCCTCGACACAAACAAATCTTGGATAGAGCCCTTGTAGAATCTCAAGTACCAGGTGATATTGATGTAGATCAATTCCAAGCTATGGTGGGGGCTCTTACATCCACTCCTCGCCTCATCTTCACAAAACTAGACAACTCCTCTCCAGATCATTTCCATAATGAAGCCCTTCATTTGGAAGTTATTGTTAACCGACGTATCATGAAAAGGGTCCTGATAGATGGTGGATCAGCTTTGAATTTATGTACTCTAAAATTAATAAAACAATTGGGATACTTCGATGAGAACATTAAAGAAAAGTATCAAATCACGACCAGAGCTTATGATGAAGGTGAATGAAAATCTGCTGGCACAATCAGACTCCCAATCAAGGTTGGTCCTATTACAATGGAAATGACATGTTAGGTCTTAGATCTTAATCTCCCCTACAATATTCTCCTAGACCGTACATGGATCCATGCCATGAGAGTTGTACCCTCCACATACCACCAATGCATAAAATTCCTGTTCAATGATCACGAGATTACCATACAAGCAAACCCTCACCCCTTTCAATACTACAAAAGATTGGAGGGTCCCTATCGACATCAAAATTATTGCCCAACAAATGAAGTTGCCCAACCATCATCCAAATACATTGACTCATCCACACTCACCCCATCTTCATCATCCACACCATCCACTTCTCGATTAGAGATCAAGGCTAAGATCGGTGATAAAGGCATGGGGGAGTACATTCTATTTCATATCAATGAAATTCCTCTTTCACCTAAGAGCCATGGGCGACCTCGTCATATTAATCAAGTCTTGGTTACTCATCCACAATTGAAAAATTTCAAATATTGGGGGCAAATGAGTCAAGAAACCATTGAGGAAGATATCTCTAAATGGCTCTATAGCAAAGAGGATGAACAGAGACAATTACCATTGAGTATATATCACAGAGGTTATCCTATCATCAAAAAGTTGGGCTATAAAGAAGGTCAGCTTGGGCAACAACAACAGGAAATATTAGAACCTTTAGAATTTCATCATTGACCTAAGCATGCTTGGCTAGGGTTTGGATCCACTAAGCGTGAGTCACCTGATGTTGAGTTTATCTTAGATAAAGTGGCGCAAGAGTCATTTAATCTAGATACCTTCATAGATCCTTTTGAAGCAATTGTCGATGTCTTCGAAGATAACGCCATCTACACCATCACTTATTCCTTAGATGAATCATTTTCCTCATCCACCCCATCCACTTCATCTCATTCATTATCCCTTGTATATCCAAATCTCATTGACTGGGACCAACAAGGACCTCATGTCCTTGATGTCTTTGAAAATGATGAAGCTATTGGTGAATTTTTGGGACTTCGTACTCACCTACCTATCAGAGATTACAAGATCAGCTACATTATTGAATTACACTCATATGCATACTTTGGGGAATCCATTAAATTCCTTAGTTAGAAAAATAAAAATAAAAATATAAAAATAACGTCCCCTAGTGAAAACCACTTTGTGGCACTTTCAGACGATGAAAAAGTAAAAATAAAAGACGTATCCGATGGTGAAAACCTCTTTGAGGCACCATAGGATGAGGAATTTGACCTTCCCAAAGTGGGGCACACCGGGAAAAGTCCATTGTACTCATAGAACAGACACAAGAGATGAATCTTGGAACTGCATAGGAACCCAAGATCACATATGCAACAAAGTCACTATCAGAATCTGAAACTCGCAATTTTAATTCCTTCTTCAGAAAATGTGAAATCAATTTTCCTTGGTCCTATGCACATATGCTAGGATTAGATCCATCACTAATAGTGCATCATTTAATAGTCCATCCAGGAACAAAACAAGTCAAGCAAAAATTGAGAAAGATGCATCCCAAAATTGCCTTAATGGTCAAAGTAGAGTTAGAAAAGCTCTTGGCAGTTGGTTTTATCAAACTGATAGATTATCCCGAGTGGATCTCCAACATTGTACCTATAGCCAAACCAAATGGAGCTATCAAAATTTGTAATGATTTCAAAGACATCAACAAAGCTTGTCCAAAAGATGATTTTCCCTTACCAAACATTGATATCATAGTGGATCTAACAGCAGGACATGAGATGCTATCATTATGGACAAATTTTTCGGGTATAACTAGATCAGAATAGCCGAAGAGGATCAACATAAAAACTCTTTCATTTGTGTTTGGGGAACATACTACTAGCTCATCATTCCCTTTGGTCTAAAAAATTCTAGAGCCACATATCAAAGAGCAATGACCATTATTTTTCATGATATGCTTCACAAATAGATAGAAGATTATGTAGATGACATACTAGCTAAATCAAAAACTAGAGAGGGTCACCTATATGTTTTGGAAAAAAAAATTGATCATTTAGAAAAGTATAATGTTAGATTGAACCCTAAGAAGTGTGTATTTGGAGTAACATCTAGAAAACTCTTAGGTTATATCGTGTCTAGAAGAGGAATTGAAGTTGATCCAACAAAAGTCAAAGCTATAATGGAAATTTCTCCTCCTAAAAATCTAAAGCAACTTAGAGATTTACAAGGAAAATTACAATCCATATGGAGGTTTATCGCTCAACTTGCAGACAAGTGTCAACCATTTACGCACTTGTTGAAGAAAAATGCACAATTTATCTGGGATCAAAACTACCAAGAAGCATTTGACAAACGCAAAGAGTACTTGGGATCTCCTCCTGTGTTGGCACCACATATTCATGGAAAACCCTTTATTTTATACATCTCAACAACATCAGTAGCATTAGGGGCTCTTTTAGCACAAAATGATGATAATGGTAAAGAACGAGCAATCTATTATATCAGTAGAACCTTGGTGGGCTATGAACTGAATTATTCACCCATTGAAAAGGAATGTCTCGCAGTTGTCTTTGCATCACAAAATCTTAGGCATTACATGTTGAGTCATCAAACTAAGCTTAACCCTCTCAAATATCGACTATCTAGAGATGCTTTAACTGGTCGTATGGCAAAATGGGTGATGATGCTTAGTGAATTTGACATTGAGTACATTGACAGAAAAGCTATAAAAGGACAAATAATAGCAGATCTACTGGCAGAAGCACCTATAGAATCTAATCACCCAATAGTAACAGAATTTCTTGATGAATCAATTTTGGACATAGAAACTCTTCCATCTTGGCATTTATACTTCAATGGTTCACATACTCAGCATGGCTCAGGAGGTGGAATACTCTTTGTTACCCCTCAAGGTAATTATATACCAAAATCATTTCACATTCAGTTTCCATGTACAAACAACATCGCCAAATATGAAGCACTAATCAAAGGATTGAAATTGGCTATAACCTGGAATATCAAAGAATTACAAGTTCATGGAGATTCTAAACTAGTGATCAAACAAGTAAACAACGAATATCAGACAAAAGATGAAAAGTTAATGCCATACAAGAAACTAGTTGATACATTCAAAGCATATTTCAAAAAGATCACATTTGAATAAATCTCAAGGCTTCACAATAAAGTTGTTGATGCTATGGCCACAATTGGTTCAATGATAGAGATGCATGTAAATGATCCCAAAATTGAATTCCTGATAGAGCAGTTGTTTATACTAGCTTTCGATATCCCAGAATCAGAGTTGGTATGTGATATTGTTGGTCCTAACTCCACTTGGTTCAATTAGATCTACCATTACCTTCATAGCCAAATCATCCCACCAAATCTTTCAAAATCCCAATGTCGCTCCTTCATTCGTCATTCTTCCCAATATGTCCTCCTCGGCAACACGCTTTATCAAAGGTCACTAGATGGTGTCCTACTTAAATGTCTTAACCTGGAAGAAGCCCAAACTTCCTTGTATGATATACACGAAGGCATATGCATTGCTCATTCTAGTAGTCCTTCCTTAGTCAAGAAATTGCTTCACATAGGATACTACTAGCCTACTATGGAGCAAGATGCGCATGATTTTGTCAAGAAGTGTGTACCTTGTTAGTAGCATAGCGACTTAATCCATGCACCAACACAAGAACTGCAAACCATCACCACTCCATGGCCATTCTCACAATGGGGGATCGATCTCGTTGGCAAAATACATCCTTCCTCCTCAGATGGCCACAAATTTATTATCACTACTACCGATTACTTCACCAAATGGGTTGAAGCAATTCCTCTAACTTACATCACAGGAAAGAAAATATCTAAGTTCATCTTCCATTATATCATTTTCCACTATGGTATTCCCCAAGCCATAGTCACAGATAATGGTCGTCCTTTTAAGAATCATGATGTGAAAGAGCTTTGCAGCAAATTCAAGATCCAACATCACTTTTCCACTCCTTATTATCTACAAAGTAATGGCCAAGCTGAAGTAACTAATAAGACTCTCCTAAAAATCCTAAAGAAAATGGTGAATGAGGCTAGCTATGATTGGCACTTGCATCTTAATCTTGCTTTGTGGGCTTATCGAACTAGCATATGCAATCCTACGAGTGTCATGCCTTATTCCTTGGTGTATGGTTCTAAATCTATTTTACCCATTCAGATCGAGCTCCCATCCTTGTGATTATCCTTACAACATTTGATTTCATATGAAGAATATCGTGTGTCAAGACTACAAGAGCTTGAATTGTTGGACGAGAAGTGACTTACAACTATTAATCATCTGAAAGCTTATCAAAATTGCCTTCACTGAGGTTACAAAAAAAAGATCAAGTCTCATAAATTTGAGCTTGGAGATCTTGCTCTAATAGAAAATCAAAGAAATCTTGTTGATCATGCAAAGAAAGGGAAGTTTGAACCTAACTAGTTAGGACCTTTTGTCATAACCAAGAGCTATGGATCAGGAGCTTACCAACTTTCCACTTCGGAAGGTCAACATTTGGAAGAGCCTATCAACATAGCTCATCTCAACAATTCTATACCTAACTCAAAGTATCCCAGTTCAAAAAATATTCAAAAAAAACTCAAATAAATAAAAATAAAATAAATAGAAAATAAAAATTCATTCATCCAACGCTAAAAACCACTTCGGTGGCGCCCTGGATAAGTACCTTGGTGAAAACTTGTTCGCAGGTGCCATGTGTAGAATTTGATCTATCCCCACCATCCTTTAGGTGGCTTTTTCACATCACCCATCACTCCATCATCCATCTCACATCCATAATAAATTTTATTCTCCATTCATCCCCCATCCATATCTTGCAATACAAATCTACTCGGTATCATCTAGTCATTGTCTTGCCTTCTATTCTACGTTCTGTTATCACCAGGTTTTCCATTAGTCTTTTCCCATCCCTTCACCTGATCCCATCCTAGTATTCTTTTGTCCACCTGTGTAGGTCTATGTGTCTTGGTACCTTTTGGTTCCTCATAATAAACTCTTGAGTTCATCTACATTTCTAGTCTCATGCAATCCCATAATAAAATTTTCAACACCACGTCCTCGTCATTTCCCTCCATCAAATCATTAAAATCATAAAACATAAAAATCAAACAAAACAAACACAAACTAATTTTTGACACTCGCACAATCCAAGTCATATCTCAAAAACACTTTGAAACTCTTAGGCAAAAATGCAAAACTCTCACCTAGCGATTTGATCTTGTCCGCAGTAATCAAGTTGTGGATCCCTCATGCCAAATCATCTATTCCTATCATATCCTATACATCATCCTTGCCTTATCTTAGGATATATCATTCTCGCAACAAGCTCTTCCCTATTCCTCGTGTTAATCTTTGGCTTGAAATCTCACTAGCTTCATCACTTATGTCATGATTAAGTCTTTTGGTTCATGATTTACTTTTTTTGACTAGGGGCAACATTGTGTATCCATGCTTCACTTGTTTTGCTTGTTGTGTTGACTCATTGTTGTCTTGTGTTTGTTATCGGTCCTTGCAACATACCTGCCACAATGTCATCATGGTCTTTCATATCATGGTGCCATTAGGCATATGCTTGCTCGCGGTTTTACTCCTTTACGTATTTGACACATCATCACCTTGGTCCTCATACCTCGGTGCATAATGTCAGGTGCTATATCAAAATTAGGTTGCTCAAAGTTTAATCAGCATAACTCTATTGCCTTCCCTTTATTCCTTTTTCAAGAGCCTATCCATCTCCTTCGCCCCTTCATATCCTCTTGAGGGGGCATCATCTACCAATCCTTCGTTTTTATGAGCCCAATCCAATCCAACCCAAAATCTGAATTCAAAACCTATGTTTTAATCTTCTTTGAAACAATATTTCTTTGCAACATCATCTCAAAGAGGGGCAAAATGTAGACATAAAAAATTACCCATCATTAAATTCCTTATTATTCCCCTAACCTAAAGATTTAATTAATTAATTAATCTTTACTTTTGCCATATTTCGTAAAAAAAAATTATAACTAATTTATTATTTACCTATAAACTTCTTGTTAATAATAAATTAAATTTAACTACTTTAATTTATTATTAACTTAAACCTAAAAACCTAACCCAAAACCCGTTAATATACCTACCTTTTTCCCATACAACTACCCAAACTATTTTACCTAAACTTTATAAAACCTACCCCTCATTTTTCAATTATCTCTTCTTGGAATTTTCAACATTAGAGTTATGCTAATGTTTTGAACAACCACATTCACATTCTTGTGTATTGGTAACATTTCATAGTTTTTGGTATTTAATCTTTGATCTTTCTACAGTTTTCAAAATGTGGCATTATTAAGGTTTTTGCTAAGAATTCATATTTTATGCTACATACACAAACACGTAGTAAATATGGTAATGTAGTATTGCCAACCTTGAAATGGAGTTGCTTCGCAGTTTTCCTTAGTAGTTGCAAGCTCCTAACTTGAGGATGATAGGTGAGCTTTATGATGATTGACTCATGTTATTGTGTCCAGAATGAACTAGACTAAATTTGTTAGTGTGCTTGGATGGTGAAAAATTTCTCTAAATGGAATAATGTTGATTGCACTCCGACAAAGAGTATTGCATGTGATTGGTGTGTTTCAATTTAATCAAAGGGTAGATGCATTATGTGGTAGATACATACTTTATATTGGCCATTAGGCCATGTGTGTACCTTATACTGATTACTATATTTATTGAACTCCAAAATGTGGTGCGGGGAAGCCGCTCAAATTTGGAATATTAGTAAGGCATTTAATTACACCAGAGCATGTGCCATGCAAGGTTGAGCAGGACCAGCGCACAACTAAAATAGATAAAAATTTAGCTCATTAGGAAATTAGTAGAAATTAGTAGGAAATATTTATACTAATGTGTGTGATGCATATTCATATCATTGTTGCCTTGTGCGAGTGATGCACTAGAGTAAGTCATTGACTCCTTTGTGTGAATAAAGC
Organism: Cunninghamia lanceolata; assembly: GCA_027924645.1. NCBI lineage: Eukaryota > Viridiplantae > Streptophyta > Pinopsida > Cupressales > Cupressaceae > Cunninghamia > Cunninghamia lanceolata. The sequence goes on along the minus strand of BSBN01000704.1, from coordinate 4,413,079 downwards.
CTCGAGTAATGATTACATTCCTAATTTGTGTGTGAGATACACTGTTTCTACTCATTGTGTTTATTGGATCGAGTAATGATCACTATAATTATACTACTGTGATTTATGCATATTTCATATGTTGTTCGAGTGATGCACTTGTGGGAGAGATGCACTTACCATATTTATTGTACATAAACTTGAACGAGTTTAATGCTCATTATATGCAATGCATATTCCATATTTTGTGCGAGTGAAGCAGTACAATTAAATTATGTACTTGTACCCTGTGTGAGTTATGCACCAAGAGTTTGTGCATTCTTATTTATTCTATGTACACTTATGCATGTTATGCACTGTCATATTATCTGGTCTTTATTTTATGCAATTTGAGATAGATTATTCTTGTTGAATGTGTTGTGTGTGATAATCTTTAATCTTACCTTCTAGGAGAGGATGTCGAATGTAGGCTAATAGAGAAGGTGATCTTCTTTTTCAAGATCAACCAATTTTTATATTTATGCTTTGGCCAAAGCTATATTGTACCATTGAAATAGATGGATAATGAATGCCTAGTTACTATTTATAGTTCACCACCACATCTTGTATGCAATAAATATGTTCATTCTAGTATAGGATGCATATAAGGCATCAGACATACATCAAGAGTTTCCCTCTTGCCCATTTCTTAAAGGTTTCTAAGTGCCTCATGCAGGACCGGGTATTCTTCGAGTTAGGAAGAATCCTGGGGAAGTGTTGTGCTCATGGTTGGGTGGAAAAAGCACATTAACCATGTTCTTGATCTTCGGCTTGCGGAAGACCAGTGGGTTATGGCAGCTGAAAATAGATTGTACATTTGAATCTCTTTATGTAATTCAAAAAAAGGATATAGCATGTATTGAACCTTTGTATGACAAGGAATGAAATTATACTTCTTTCTCTATGAACTAAGGCTGCATTTGAAAAATTGTAGAAATTATACATTTCCAAGTATCTCTGTCAATAGAAAGTTTCTTTTTCCATTTATAAATCAAGATTTACTTTTTGTTGCTAAATTTAGTCAATGGTTGTACCAGTATTGAGATCATGATGATCTTCTTGATATCCAGCCTTTTTGGTTGGTATTGTAATCAATGTGAACCTTTTATTTTAGTATTGATGATCTTTTTACGAGGAGAATCTTTAATAATTTAGTGTTGAAACCTTGTGGATATGGTATATTTAATTTTGATCTTTGATGTGTCTAATCATCTATTTCTATGTTGATAACTTGTAGTGCCCCTCCATTCTCATCTTGGATGTGCAAATAGTCTGGCTAAGGAGCATGAAGATGAAGGTAAAATAATAGGAATATTTATGGTATGTTAGTTGATGTTGTACATTATATGATGTTGGTAGATGCTACATTCATGTTGGTGACATTCCTGATTATCCTCATGTGTGGTTTCATATGACAATTAGCGTGTTTTATTGATAATCCTTATTGTGACACTGATAATTCATATGCTCTGACATTGTTTTACATTTAGGTGATTATGATGTTGATCTTACTATGATTGTCATAAGTTAGAATTGTTTTTTATATGACTAATTTTGTATTATAGGATGATCTGATTATTGTGTGGTGTGAAAAGAGACAATGTCATACCACTCATTTGTGAGCGTCCAGCGACATTGCAATTCTCTTTCACTCTGTGACCATTTGATATTTATTATACTTGTGCATAGACCATGTTGTGTGCTGCAGGTTGCAGGTATCAGGCATCGACTCCACCTGAATTGACAGGTCTGAGCATGCCTTAAAACCAATGGAACTGTTGAATGGAGATTACATATGGTCCCCTAGTTAGCCATCATCCTTGAAAAGGATGTGTGTCTAGTTTTGCACCCAGTCAGTGTTGTCTGTATGGGCATGATAGTCAGTCGTTGTCGTTGTGGTCATGTTTTTCGATCATTCATAGTGTCAGGTATTGTTTGGCATTTGGGTTATTTTGTTTGGAATTGTTTGATTAATGCTTTGGTTAATTTTTGCATTAAAATAAAATTAGTAAGTTAAGAAGGCATTTTTGATAAATAAATAAATATAGATTCTTTTATGTAAATTTAAGTTTATGGGAAATTATATTATATTGTATTTTATGGTCAATAAATAATAATTATTATAATGAGGAAAAATAAAATGTTATCAAAACAGGAGTATAATTGATAAAATTAAAATAAAAATATTTTATAAACAAGTAAATGTTTTGTTAGTGGCAATAAAAATAGATTTATAATATTTATGAGTTGTCATAAAAACTTATATATATAGCAAATTCTAAAATAAATAAAATCATAGAGAGATTATTGTCTGGTTAAAATAGCATGTTGTAAGAAAGTATTAAAGGTAGAATTTATTGTCATTATAGAGGGAATCTTAGAAATAATTGTTTCTTTTGAGTAAGAGACTAATTTTAGTAAGTAGAAAGAAATTACTTTTTGAGAGGAAGTAATAAAAGCGAAATTTATTGCCTTTAATAAAGAGAACCTTCTGGAAGAAATTATGGGGGTGGTTATGCATGCTCAACTTTATTTTGAAATCTAAAGATATAATTTGGGGAAGGAGCGTGCATTTAAAAGAGGAGAATATGTTCTATGTTTGCATGATCTCTCTCTCTCATGAAGTTTTCATTCTTCTTTTGGCACCATAAACCATAGCTTCCAGAAGAAAAGACTTGGGAGAAAATGGATGCGAGCTAGGAAATTTTGTGAAGATGTGATAGAAATAATATTCCAGGTATGGACTGAGATATGAAACTGGTTTATTGTTGCATTAGATTTAGTGAAATGAATTGGTAATATGCAAGCTTTATATTATTCTGTGAATTCTCTTCTATATATTCTGAACCTAGTTTGTTGCGTTAGCCATAACTTTATTTTTACAAATTGGGGTCCTCTATAATTTTTATATATGGTGCATGACCTAGTTATATAAATCATATCCGAAAATCAGCCTTACCCAGTTTGTCATTTTGGAGATATAAAGATTTTGTGACTATCTATCTCTCACCCATTTTGTCTCTGTTTTAACAGTCTGTTGCATTAGCCATAACTTTATTTTTTACGAACTGGGTTCCTCTAGAATTTTTATATATGGTGCAAGACTTAGTTATCTAAATCATATCAGAAAATCAACCTTACCTAGTTTGTCATTTTGGAGATATGAATATTTTGTGACTATCTACCTCTCACCCGTTTTGTCTCTGTTAAAATAGTTAGTTGCATCACCAATACTCTATTTTCAAACTGAGTTTCTCTTAAATTTTTATATAAGATTCAGCTCTTACCTATGAAAATGATATCCAAAAATCAACATTACCCAGTTTGCCAATTCAGAGGTATGTATCAATTAGTGACAAATATTCCTATGTCATCTTGGTTGTTATTAAATCTACAAATCCATTATGTGCATATCCTGCAATCATTTCGATCCAAGTGATGACATCTCTTTGAGAGGACTATCAAACAGTTCACAGACCTTGTCTATGCCTCAGTCTTTTGCATAACCGTCTACCAAAGTATTTTCAACTATATAAGTTATCACTTACATATTAGTGGCATCGACTTATAAAAATTTGTCAATGGTTGTTCATCCAATGAGGAGTCGAAAGCTTTATCTTGATCTCTTTCTAATATGAACTAAAGTAAGTTTAGAAGGACATAAAACCTTTATTAGAACTTTTATCTGTTTGGCATTAAAGATATTGGTTATATTTTCTAATTTAATTGTATCTTCGAATCTGAATTTTAGGATGTGTTTTGGAAAGTTTTGTAAATAGTATAGAAATGTGTTAGTGTATCAATAGCTAGTATCCATATTTATAGTTCAATATATTATCAATATTTAGAAGAATATTATAGAAAAGATCATTCTTAGACTTTATCTATATTGTGTGTGTAATTATCTTAAATTTATGGATGAGTGAGTCTACTTTTAGATCATGATTGGAGGAGATAATTGGTTTGACAAGTATGTCTTGGTTAGAGTCCCTTCTTAGGATCCTCTAAAGTAAACTATTTAATTATTTTTTTTACATATTATTTTGACTGGTCTAATAATTGCAAAGTCTTTGATAAGAACCATACAGGTAAGTATCAAGTAGATACCTTAATTATTATATAATACCTTAGGGACGACTTTGATAACCTTTAGAATGGCTAGACCATTGATTTTTATTTCTAATTGTAAACCTTGTAGTTAGTTTAATAAAGGTTTGTGATATTATCTCATGGTATTAACGTAGTAGACGTAGTATTAGTACTAGTTTATGAGTAATGCTTTTGATTGTTTGTTATGTATAGCAACAAATGAAGTTACTTTGAAACTAATTACATATATTTAGGTATAATTGGGTTGGAGATGGTGTTAAATGCTTTGATAAGGAATCAAATCTTTAGACTTCTTTTGGGTTTATTTATTGAGATTAATCTTTAGTTAGAAAGTAATTACTTTGGGACTTTAGATAAACATGAAATGAAACTAGTTCTGAATAATGAATTAATGTTTGAGTACAAAGGTGCTAACTCTTTGTTATAAGTGATTTAGATCTTGATGAATTGATATTTTGCATTCATAATGAAGTTCACATATATGTATAAAATTTGATATGATTAATTATATTATTGTTATCTTTTAACAAAGGTTAGATAAATCCCTAACATTTAGATTATGTTTATATCTTACATAGATATTAGGATTAGTATAATATTTGAGTCTAAAAAGTATAGAGAATATTTTGTTGATTTATGGGTAGCTTATGATTAATGTTACATTCTTAAAAACCCATACTTAGGGCATCGTATCATATGTTGCATTTGTGGTAATATAATTGAAATATTGTTGAAGGATCTTAGTCTATGATGTGCATTTGAGAGTGGATGTGATGTGAGACCATTGTGTTTTAGTGGTGTCAAGTGTTTGTGTCATTTGGGAAGTTGATTCCAGAGGCCTAAGATGTTATGTTTTGAGTTCATGCAACTATGGTGTTAGGTGTCCTGAGATAATGATGTCTCTTGTTTATGTATGTGGGTTTTGGTAAACAATAATGTGAAATGGTGTACGTCCTGTGTTGTAAATGCATCATGATGAAGTAATAATCTCCTTTAAGGATGTATTGATATCGAACTTGTGTTAAGTATTGTGTTTGATAATGGGGAGATCTCGGTAATCGTAAAGAGGAAGTATTTTTTTATGGTTGAGATTTGGGAGCAAGATGGCCCATGCCTTGCTCTGGATGTGTTCTTTATGTGTTGTGATTGCTTCAACTGGAAGTTTTGGGACAATGATTTAATAGTTCGTCCTTGTGATTATGTTTTGTATGCAAGAAGGTAAATGCCTTGCATTGTTTATGTATACAGGTCATTATGATGGTAATTGACTTGCTTGATGGTTAGGGTTTTCTAGATGCAGGTAGGGGAGTGGCTTTCAATGTGGGGTCGGTGCCCAAAGTGGCTTGCCAGGGTAACCCATTGGAAGTTATTAATTCAATGATAACTTAATAATAAATTTAGAGGGTTGGGTAGTTTTCACACTAATTAAGATAATTGGATGCCTCACCCATGTCTGTAGTGCTCATTCAAGCTAAGGATGGGATGAGAAGGCCATGATTGGAAAAACCAACTTCCTTTTCCTCATAAAAGGAATGTTGGTTCCGCATGTGTTACCCTATGGGGGCCGGCGTCTAGTGAGAGACTATCAGGGTAACCATAGATGGGGGTCGGCGTCTAGTGAGAGACTGTCAGGGTAACCCATGTCAGGTCCATTCGATGACACTCTTCCCTACTGTATCCTAGCATTCCCTAATTGTGTTTTCTCCTTTCGTGTGTGATTGCCTCTAGAAGTGATGTTTAAGTTGCTTGTGATGTCTTTGTTGACAAGTGTTGTATTTGAGTCATGTGTAGTCCTTGCACCTGTTAGCCTATCGTCTTCTTGGTTGTTTTCTTAGTGGGACCTTATTGTTATATCCTAGCACAGAGGGGTGTACCTTAGGGTTCCACATGGTCGGGTGGTTGTGCTTTTATCTCCATTAGTTCCCCTTGTTGTTGTTTGTGTGCAAGAAGGATGTACCTTATGTGGCAGATTTCAAATCTTATTCTAGCTTGAGGAGACATAAACTTATGTTCATGTTCCAGTTTTGTATATCAGTAGAATCATGTATTGTTATCTTGATGTATTTACTCCAATGTAATTAGGAAAGCGATATTGTAAGCAATGTAATGGTGTACCCTCATGTAAAGGGAATTGTATATGTACTTGTAATCCTTTATACAGGACCTTAATGATTACTTATCTGATGTTATAATATGGAAATGTATGTGTCTATTCAATTGATGCAATTAGATTTAGAATGAACTATGGTTGTGTTGTACCCAACCAAATTTTTTGATTCATCAAGGCATTTTGAAACAAGTCTAGAAAATTTTTCATCAAAAAGTCAAAAAAGCAAAATTTCTAAAAATAGAAATTTCTATTTTTAGAAATTTCAAAAAATAGACGTCGAGTTAGGTTTTCTGGGTTTCTTGAGATATAGATGTTGGCAAAACTTTCTAAAAATAGAATCTCTAAATCTGGTGTCACGCTTGATTCTCATTGGTCGATTTTGCTTCACGATCGGCGCAGCAGTTCAGACGGAATCTTCAAACGACCAAGTTTTCTCTACTAGGTCATTTTTGCTTTTTCACAAGGTGAAGCATGAGCTTGAAAGTCATCAACACAAAAAAGTTCACTTGCCAAAGCTCTTCAACGAGTTTCCAACGCTATTTCAACGACGCAAAACTGACAAACGGCCGTCGACTCAATGATGCACGCAAAACGATGCAAGATGGATCCAAGGTGAATGGAAAAGTTGGAAAATAACAAAAATGGCTAAGTCTAGTGAAACTGGGCACCCCAAGAGGCTTGGGGCGCCCATCCTCTCCTGTGTTAGTTTTTTTTTCACGTTTTTTGAGAAACGTCGAAAATGCTTCCGTTAGCTCTTTTCTGGTTGGTCAAACTTGGTCAAAAGTTAGTCAAAGACATGATTTCATCACAGATATGTTTAGACTACTTAGATCACCCTCCGTCCTGCCTCGACAGTCGTCAGAATGACCGAAATCGAAGATCAAACAGGAGTTGTTGGCACAGAAATCGAGAAAAGGTACAAAATTGAATTTTTTTGAAAAATGGCTAAGTGTTGACAAACTGGGTGCCCCTGGAGGCTTGGGGCACCCATCCTCACCAGTGTTAGTTTATTTTTCATGTTTTTCTTGAAAAACACAAATCTCCTTCCGTCGGCCCGCTCCGGTTCAGTGTTGATCAGTTTGGCACTTTTTTCGAGGCAAACGGAAGGTACAATCAGCTCAATTTTCATCAGGCTTGCATATTCGCTAGATCATCAGACTCATTTTCATCCTAGTTGATAGAAATCGACAGCCAAACAAGGGTCATGTGCCTCCGAAATGCGCACACAAACCAAGAAATTGAAAAAGTTGAAAAAACTAAAAAAATGGCTAAGTCTGGTGAAACTGGGCGCCCCAGGAGGCTTGGGGTGCCCATCTTGAGCAGTGTTAGAATATTTTTGTGTTTTCAGTGTTTTTTCAACATGCCTTGTTACCAATCTTCGCCCGTTGGCAGTTTCGGGGAGGTCAAAATTGGTCAAACGATGTCAGATCGTCGAACGGAGGCAGGGGATGGAATCTCAGTTGATCAATCTCCAAAATGTCAGGATTAGTTAGCTTTTTCAGTTCATAATCAACATTTTCCTGCCTTGTCAAAGTCGGCGACAAGCCATATTTGAGTTAAAACGAGTGTTGAAATGTCAAAAATGAAGAAAATTTTGTTTAACACTTCTTCCAACTCGCGCATTCAATGACATCATCAAAGAAGATATTTTTTGTCATCTTGCACATGAAGCCATAGGCTCCTACAAAATAGGGATTTTTCCTATTCGAAGACATCCGCTTGGATTTATGCTTTAAAAGATGCTTTCTTCTTGAATGAGGATGAAGTTTTCTTCTCACACAAGTAAAGCTGCTTTTTCGACCAAAGATTTATAAAGACAAGCTTTGGGCTTCTTTATTTCATTATCTTTTGCAAGTTGCATCCAGAGCAAAGATTTTATTTTTCTTTCAACGAAGATTCGAAGACCCAAACCAGGTGCTTTTTTAGTTTTCTTCATAGATTCAGGTTGAGGAAGAAGAGAGGCTTGCTTTTTTAAGGTCCTTGTTTCAAGGAGATCATTTTTCAGAAATCTGACCAGAGCTTTTTCAGTTTTCGTCGAGATGGGTCCATCCAGATTATCATCCTCTTGAAGATTGGGAGTTAGTGTTTTTTTTGGGAAACTACTTTTTTCCTGCTTTTTCGAGAAAATATTCACTTTTTCAAAATCTGACGATCTGGGTTGCTTCAAAACAGAATTGCCTACAAAACCCATGTGCCAGCTTTTTTCACTCAGAATCAGCTTTTTTTAGAAGAAATCAGCAAAAGAATATCAAGGGATGACATCACCAAAAAGCAAGAATGTTGATGAGGATGCATTTCAAAAGAAAGCAGCTTTAAAACATATGCTTTTTGTTTTAAAGCATGTGCTTTCATCCTAAGCTCATCCATCCTATATTTAGAAAGAAATCACTTTGTGATAGTTGGAATCTTTTTGCTTTAAAGCATTTGTTTATTGTATCTTTGTCTTAGAATAGTAATAAAGCTTGCGAGTTGGCAAGTTAGGGTTAATCAAGGAGATTTTAGGGTTCCCTACTCCTTTGATTTTAGTATAAATAAGGGCATCCTTGCCCATTGTTCGTAATGGTAGTTGTGATAGCAAATTTGTTGTGCCTATTCTAGCCTGCAAACATTGTTATTCCAAGTGTCTATTCAATCTGTGTTCATTGTAAGGAATGACTTTTGTGATAACAAATTTGCTGTGCCTATTCTAGCCTGCAAACATTGTTATTCCAGGTGTTTGTTCACTTTGTGTTTAGTGTTCTCCGGTGTTTGATCGCTTACTGTATGCCTACCTTTTGCTGCAGTCTTCCTGTCCTGGAGTTGTATTAAACTTTCTGATATTGAATAGAAATCTCATGCCTACTTTGCTCTAATATTCTATATCGATTCATCAAGTTTTCGTCGTCAGATGTGTAGCTTCTGTGGCTTTCATTTTCAGCTTTCATCATTAAAGTACTCTTAGTCTTGTGGTGTAAATCTGGAGGAAAACTACTTGAGTTTTTGTGTTAACAATCATTCCCCGTTCACTTTCAACTTCCTTTGCTCTGAATTTACTCAGGAGGTTGAAAGCGTCATTAGTCTATGCTAGTTGTAGTAGAAGTTTTATTAAAAAGGAAAAACCTCTTCTGCAGCGTTTAGAGTTTTATAACCTTGTGCTCTGCAGCTGAGAATCAAAAAGAAGATAGGTGAAGTTTCAATCAAGTTATCTTTTCAGCGAACATCAGCAAGAAAGGGAACTCCCCCTTCCAATAGGAGAGCAATTTATCTGTGCATAGCTGTCCGTTTCCAAATCGCATACCAGAGGTGCAAATTGAAACGCCAACAGTTTTCTAGCGCCCACCGTGGGGCACGAGGCATAAAACTTCAAGCAAGCTTAGGCTTATGACATGGTAGTGACTCTCTGGCATCCTTCTACTCCAGTTCAACAACCAAATCTTACACCACCTGTTATTCAACCAAATCTTGTATGAGTGGAAGGAGAGCAAACGGACATCATTAGCAGCCTTAGAAGTTTCATATTTGCGCAAAAGGAAAGTCCTGATCAGTGGAGAAATGCAGCTGCTATCCTTGACGAAGAAGAACACAAAGCAGATCTTGTAGCAGGAAGACCAGTACTATCACCTCCCGCGTGGCAATAGATAATCCTGGCTCACAGGGTTTATTCAAGAAAGGGAAAAGGCGGTGCTACAGATCCTTTCTTTCAAGATCTTGATTCTGCAAAAGTTGGAGAAGCATCCAACATAGCTCGAGAAATTCAGATAGTTCCTGAAGTCAAGCAGGAAGAATTACAAGAAGAACCAGTAATCCAGCCTAGAGTAATGGGTGATGCAAATAACAACAATCACAATGATCCAAATCAAAGGCGACCACCACCATTGCCTTGGGGTAATAACATTGGACCTTTGGCCCTACAAGCACATCATGATTTACCAAAGGGGTCAAGGAAGCACTTTCCTCGGTTCCATGGCGATGGAACTCAACATCCTGATGAACACATCTCTGCATTCACAACAGCTTGCACTGTTTTGCATGTATCACATGAAGATGTTGCCGTGCGTCTCTTCGTTGAGACTCTCGCAGGAAATATTGTTGATTGGTTCAATCATCTGGAACCAGGAATCATTACAAGTTGGGCAACTATGAGCGAGAAATTCTTGGCAAGGTTCAAGCCTGCCGAAGATGGTCACAAATTGTTCGCCCAACTCTCAAATTCAAAGATGGAAAATAATGAACCAATGAGGGAGTTTGTGGCAAGGTTTAATCACCTAGTTACATGTCTTTCTCATACTCTTAATCCATCTCCGCAAATTCTGTTGAGCAGTTTCATTAACGCTCTTCCTTCTGAGATAGCCTTCTTTTTGAGATCAGCTAATGAAATATAATTATCCAATGCACAAGAAAATGCCATCAAGTTAGAGGACGACATGATTACCTCTGGCAAGATGAAAACGGATTCAATCAGGCCTCTAGTTCAGAGTTCTGTAGATCCACTGCTACATAAGATAGCAAACGAAGTGACTATCATGAAGAGACAGTTGCCTACTCAGGGGCAACCCGCACAACAGCCGTATCAGTCATCACAACAACAATACCAACCACAGCAACAGTATCAGCCTCAGCAACCATATCAGCCTAAGAGGAACAATTTTTAGCCTTTCAATAACTAAAGGCCCAGGTTGCCAGCACCACCACCAAGGCAAGCAGTCGATGCTGCTCAAAATGCAGTGTTTTGTTCCTTTCATGAGACTGATGCACATACTGGAGCCACGTGCCCTAAAAATGTAAGGATGAATCAAATCATGGGATATGCTAATGCTGCACCTATTTCAAACATTGTTCCTTCCCCAAGTGTGAATGTTGTCTTACCACAAATGGACAACTTCGATGGCGACTCTACCACGGGATACTTCCAGAATGAACCCGTTATAATGAAGGAAGAACAAGACGATTTTCGTCAATGTTCTCTTGCAATGAATCATGAAAATCTTTCAACTTCTGTGTTTACACGTACTCAACATTTTAAAGCACAGAAGGAAGGAGAGGATAGGCAAAGACCAAAAGAAAAGGAGAAGGAAGTGGCTTCCACTTCCAATGCTCAGCCATCACGCGAAAGTGTTCAAACTACTCAAAATTCATCTTCGACAAATTTTGATATAGTAGATTCCATGATGAAGACAAAGGTGCAGATTTCTCAGCTAGAGTATCTTTAAGACCATCCAGATCAACTGGATAGAATTGTCAAGTATGTCAAGAAAGATACTATCGTGTAGCCCACATTGCTAGAATCTTCTGTTCCGGCAGGAGAGAAGCCAAAGCCCTTCTATATTTCTCTGTATATAGGAGATTATAAATTGAGCAATTGTATCATTGATTCAAGAGCCTCAGACAACGTCATGCCTTTGCAGGTAATGAACGCTTTGGGACTCTCGTGCACCAAAACACATGACAAGTGTTATTCGCTTGAGTCTAAATCAATGCCATTGGTTGGACAATTGAAGGATGCTCAAGTTCGATTAGCGGCTTGCCCAGAGAAGAAAATAATGATGACTATCTTGGTAGCTGACATTCCAGCCAGCTATGGGATGCTGCTAAGTAGAAGTTTCTGCAAAGATCTTGGAGGAGAAATACAATTGGATTGGTCATCTACGACCATTCCTTTAAAGAAAGGTAATTTCAAATTGGAACCAGAAACCAAGTCATGGTTCGCGGTGGTGAAATCTTAGGATCCTCAAGCACATGTGCTATATCAAGAAATGGATTCTAATACATATGTTATGTTGTCTGATATAACTAAAAAGGATCAAGAGGTTGTCTATGTGGTTGAGGAATCAGAGGAAGTATCCGAAGAAATGTGCAATTTGCAAACTTTCTTTGAAGAAGTGCAACAATCTTCTCAAGAGCAAAATTACAAGGAAGAGATCAAATATGTTGCAGAGAGCAATGAAGAATCTGATTTGTTCTTCTCATCTTTTAAAGGTTGGTTTGAAGAACCTGTGTCAGATATATCCAAAGAAGAGACCAAAGAAACATTGCAATTGGAGCAAGAACAAGATCTTCCTCATTTTGAAGATGACTCATCATTGGAGGAATTTCTCAAAAATGGAGATCATATGGAAGATTCATCATTGGATCTTGACAGTTTTCTACATCACTTGGAGAGTGATTCTTCAGTAGAGGATACTGTAAAATTTTTTTTACAGTTTAGCACATCTTCACCTGCATCTAGAGAATATTTCATACATACTAGTGAAGAGGATGATGTTGAATCCATCTATGAACCTGTACAAGAAAAATACTTCACCGATACTATGCACCCGGTGTGGAATACAACATATGGAGAGGTTGATGGAGACGAGTTCATGGAATATTTAGTTTTGGTCACTAAAGAGGATGATATTGAAAAATCAGAGATTATTGACAAATGTCTTGTGAGATACGCCGTGTGTGAGATTGATCAAGAAGAAGAAGAGGAAACATATGATTCAGATGAAGCTGTCTTTGTTTCTACTCCTTTTACGGAGCAAGAAAGATACATGAATGCTAAAGAAGAAGTGATGATGGATATCCGCATTGAAGTAGAGTACTCTACAGAGGATAATGAGATTTTAGGTAATGAATGGGAAAGTGAGTTAACAAGTGAAGATGTTCAGGAGTTTAAGCATTCAGATCTTGATGGTTCATCAGATTTTGGAGAGTGGATGGACGAAAACACAACCGATGAAGAAGCCCCTATAGCACTTGAAAAATGGGCAACGACGGTTGTGGATCCTATAAGCCAAGAATCAGTGATGAGAGTCATGTATGAGCAGCTTGCACCTTTTCCAAAAGATGATGCATTGACTGAATACAAAGTTGCGTGTGTACAAGATATAAATGAAACTCATATTCAATATGTGGTGGTGACCATTCCCACAGATGTACTTTGGCCACAAGACTTTCCTGTATATTTTTAGAAGGAAGTTCTGTATCTCCACATATTGTAGAGGTTGCTTGCATTGGAGGAAGATGCTCCACCTGATCCCTGGCGTATCAATCAGTTTCTCAGAAACTTCTCGTGGCCTGAATGTGAATACCCTCCTGAATCATGGCTCTTTGAGAGGGTGTTGCAGAGAAAGAAAAGTTTTGTGCTACCAAGGCAATCCTCACAGCTAAAAAGAGATGGTTCTTACTTTTCTGAGTCGATTGACAGTTTCATGTGACAATCCTAATCTCTTCTCATCCTCACTCAGGAGAAAGAGCGCGTGAAACACTTTTTGTTCTCGTAATGTGTTTCCCCTTTCTATGATGTGACCATTATGTCGTAATGTTTTTCCCCTTTCCGTAATGTGACAGTTGTGTTTCTTGTGTGTTCTGGGAAGTTCCAACTTCTTAGGTGATTTTAGGAAGTCCGGTTTTAGGTGATGTAGGAGAAATGTCTTGTTCTAGGTGATTAGGAATGTGACCTGACTCTATTGCCCAACTGATAAGGTACTGGTCCAACTTGTAAAAGTCTAGAGATTCTTGGTTCTCCTATGCCGTAAGTATCCGCCATGGTCCCCAGACATAGCCAATTGTTGTACCTAACCAAATTTTTTGCTTCATCAAGGCATTTTGAAACAAGTCTAGAAAATTTTTCGTCAAAAAGTCAAAAAAGCAAAATTTCTAAAAATAGAAATTTCTAAAAATAGATGTCGAGTTAAGTTTTCTGGGTTTCTTGAGATATGGATGTTGGCAAAACTTTCTAAAAATAGAAAGTTTCGAAAAATAGAATCTCCAAATCAGGTGTCGCGCTCGATTCTCATTGGTCGATTTTGCTTCACAATCGGCGCAGTTCAGACGGAATCTTCAAACGACCAAGTTTTCTCTACTAGGTCATTTTTGCTTTTTCACAAGGTGAAGCATGAGTTTGAAAGTCATCAACATAGAAAAGTTCACCTGCTAGAGCTCTTTGACGAGTTTCCAACGCTGTTTCAACGACACAAAACTGACAAACGGCCGTCGACTCGATGATGCACGTAAAACGATGCAAGATGGATCCAAGGTGAATGGAAAAGTTGAAAAATCACAAAAATGGCTAAGTCTGGTGAAACTGGGCGCCCCAGGAGGCTTGGGGCGCCCATCCTCTCCTGTGTTATTTTTTTTTTCATGTTTTTTGAGAAACGTCGAAAATGCTTCCGTCAGCTCTTTTCCGGTTGGTAAAACTTGGTCAAAAGTCAATCAAAGCCAGGATTTCATCACCGAAATCGAAGATCAAACAGGAGTTGTTGGCACGAAAATTGAGAAAAGGTACAAAATTGAATTTTTTTGAAAAAATGGCTAAGTGTTGACAAACTGGGCACCCCTGGAGGCTTGGGGCACCCATCCTAACCAGTGTTAGTTTATTTTTCATGTTTTTCTTGAAAAATGCAAATCTCCTTCCGTCGGCCCGCTCCGGTTTAGTGTTGATCAGTTTGGCACATTTTTCGAGGCAAACAGAAGGTACAATCAGCTTAGTTTTCATCAGGCTTGCATATTCACCAAATCATCAGACTCATTTTCATCCCAGTTGATAGAAATTGACAGCCAAACAGGGGTCATGTGCCTCCGAAATGCGCACGCAAACTAAGAGATTGAAAAAGTTGAAAAAACTAAAAAAATGGCTAAGCCTGGTGAAACTGGGCGCCCTAGGAGGCTTGGGGCACCCATCTTGAGCAGTGTTAGAATATTTTTGTGTTTTCAATGTTTTTCCAACATGCCTTGTTACCAATCTTCACCCGTTGGCAGTTTCGGGGAGGTCAAAATTGGTCAAATGATGTCAGATCGTCGAACGGAGGCAGGGGATGGAATCTCAGTTGATCAATCTCCAAAATGTCAGGATTAGTTAGCTTTTTCAGTTCATGATCGACATTTTCCCGCCTTGTCAAAGTCGGAGACATGCCATATTTGAGTTAAAACAAGTGTTGAAGTGTCGAAAATGAAGAAAATTTTGTTAAACACTTCTTCCAACTCACGCATTTGATGACATCATCAAAGAAGATATTTTTTGTCATCTTGCACATGAAGCCATAGGCTCCTACAAAATAGGGATTCTTCCTATTCGAAGACATCCACTTGGATTTATGCTTTAAAAGATGCTTTCTTCTTGAATGAGGATGAAGTTTTCTTCTCACACAAGTAAAGCTGCTTTTTCGACCAAAGATTTATAAAGACAAGCTTTGGGCTTCTTTATTTCATTATCTTTTGCAGGTTGCATCCAGAGGAAAGATTTTATTTTTCTTTCAACGAAGATTCGAAGACCCAAACCAGGTGCTTTTTCAGTTTTCTTCATAGATTCGGGTTGAGGAAGAAGAGAGGCTTGCTTTTTTAAGGTCCTTGTTTCAAGGAGATCATTTTTCAGAAATCTGACCAGAGCTTTTTCAGTTTTCATCGAGATGGGTCCATCCAGATTATCATCCTCTTGAAGATTGGGAGTTAGTGTTTTTTTTTGGGAAACTGCTTTTTTCCTGCTTTTTCGAGAAAATCTCCGCTTTTTCAAAATCTGACGATCTGGGTTGCTTCAAAACAGAATTGCCTACAAAACCCATGTGCCAGCTTTTTTCACTCAGAATCAGCTTTTTTTAGAAGAAATCAGCAAAAGAATATCAAGGGATGACATCACCAAAAAGCAAGAATGTTGATGAGGATGCATTTCAAAAGAAAGCAGCTTTAAAACATATGTTTTTTGTTTTAAAGCATGTGCTTTCATCCTAAGCTCATCCATCCTATATTTAGAAAGAAATCACTTTGTGATAGTTGGAATCTTTTTGCTTTAAAGCATTTGTTTATTGTATCTTTGTCTTAGAATAGTAATAAAGCTTGCGAGTTGGCAAGTTAGGGTTAATCAAAGAGATTTTAGGGTTCCCTACTCCTTTGATTTTAGTATAAATAAGGGCATCCTTGCCCATTGTTCGTAATGGTAGTTGTGATAGCAAATTTGTTGTGCCTATTCTAGCCTGCAAACATTGTTATTCCAAGTGTCTGTTCAATCTGTGTTCATTGTAAGGAATGACTTTTGTGATAACAAATTTGCTGTGCCTATTCTAGCCTGCAAACATTGTTATTCCAGGTGTTTGTTCACTTTGTGTTCAGTGTTCTCCGGTGTTTGATAGCTTATTGTATGCCTACCTTTTGTTGCAGTCTTGTTGTCCTGGAGTTGTATTAAACTTTCTGATATTGAATACAAATCTCATGCCTACTTTGCTCTGATATTCTATATCGATTCATCAAGTTTTCATCGTCAGATGTGTAGCTTCTATGGCTTTCATTTTCAGCTTTCATCATTAAAGTATTCTTAGTCTTGTGGTGTAAATTTGGAGGAAAACTACTTGAGTTTTTGTGTTAACAATCATTCCCCATTTACTTTCAATTTCCTTTGCTCTGAATTTACTCAGGAGGTTGAAAGCGTCATTAGTCTATGCTAGTTGTAGTAGAAGTTTTATTAAAAAGGAAAAACCTCTTCTGCAGCATTTAGAGTTTTATAACCTTGTGCTCTGCAGCTGAGAATCAAAAAGAAGATAGGCAAAGTTTCATTCAAGTTATCTTTTCAGCGAACATCAGCAAGAAAGGGAACTCCCCCTTCCAATAGGAGAGCAATTTATCTGTGCATAGCTGTCCGTTTCCAAATCGCATACCAGAGGTGTGAATTGAAATGCCAACAGGTTGTTATTAATTCATAATGTTGGTTAGATCTTGTTGATAGTTTGTTAGTAATGCAGCCATGGAACCCTAGAGGATAAGCTTAACTTGATGTTATGAATAAATATGATTTACATTTCTTTCTTATTTCTTTCCTTCAAAAAAAATTTGTCCTTTTTGTATAGCATAGTTGAGCTGTTCTATGGGATTTCTTGGCAGGGCGTTACATAACTTGTTAATTTTCTTACCTTTTATTAAAACCTAGTTGTAATTTGTTTGATACTTTTTCTTTTAGTATTGTTAGATTGCCAATGATGATAACAAGTAGTATGGGATGCTTGTTTTTCATCATAAAGGCAATTGTTCCAATGTCTCATGCGAGTAGGCATGTTGACAAAATAAACATAATTGATTTCTTTCTATATGTAAATATCTTGGAATATAAAAAAGATTTGATTACGCTATAGAAGATTGTAGGAAAGAAATGAATTACCTTTGTATGTTTTTACTTGTCTGAAAGTATTGAAATGAAGTTAATTTGATGAGCAATGATGTGCTAACGATGTGTGCAAGTCAATGAATGTTAGACAGAGGAATTTTTTCTATTATGAACAAACAAGGACTTGGAGCAATGATATATTTGTCAGGTGGGCCGGTTTTGACATTGAGGTAAAACAGAATTAAAGAGGTATGAAACCTTATCTTCAGTCAAGTTGATTTGATCATCGGGACGGTGATTCTTTTAAGGGAGAAAGGATGTCATAACCCCTATTCTCAATAATTAATTTTTAATTTAAATATTACTATTTTAATGATCGTTGACTAATTTTGACTCATGTGTGTGATAGAAATACACTCTCGATAGAGAGAGTGTATCATCGAGGAGGGGTTGTCTAGCCTATTGATGGTGACTATGGTGAAAGGAATCTACACACAGAGGCACCAAGTTGGCATTATAGTTGCATTTGTCCTTGCATAAATAAGTTATGTCGATAAATTGCTTTCTCATCTTTGCTAGAAAATAAATCACCTTTATGTTTTATAGTTGCCATTTAATTAAATTGTTAGTTAAATATTAATATGCTCTTATTGAAGGTTATCTTTATAATCATTATAATGATGCCGAGGAGACTACCGAATATGTCGAACTTCCTAAAATTGTCGAACGATTGTAGCACTAGGATTTCATTGAATGCCGTTGTCTCGAATGGAAATGCTGCCATGGCCAGAAAATCTTCTGCAAAATCTGCAAGTGACATGGGATTTCAGGATACTTCACGACTGAGGGGTTTGATGGGAGTTTTGACGAGGGATTCTACTTCCAATAGGGCCTCTGTAACGCCAATGGATGCCTCTCTCAGTGGCCGAGAAATCAAGGAGGTGAGCCCTCCTCTCCTCAACTCCATACCATTGCAGAACAACTCCCTTTCAAAATTAGGGCACTCAATCTCTCCTTCGTTGGTCAGTTCCCTACAAATTGTAGCGAACAATCCAATCGTCGAGTTTGGCGATGTTCTTGGAAGGGAAGTCAAAGAAAATGAAAAATTATTTGCTGACAAGGGCTTAATTGGGTGTTTTGTCAAGTATTGGCCTAGCCTAGCTATTCTGCATAAATGGATCTTTGATACTTGGGGTCCAATTCTGAAAGAGGATCTCCAAATTTACCCCTACAGCCGATGTTTTTTCATTGTTGTCTTTGATAATATCCAGGACAGGGAGATGGTTCTTTGTGATTATAAGTGGAGCTGTAATGAACATCTACTTATGCTCAAACCCCTGCACCCTGAATTTAATCCAAATTCTAAATCATTTCTTATTACTCCTACCTGGATCCGACTTCCGAACCTTCCACTTCAGTTTTGGTTTGAAGAATGTTTTGAAGCTATAGGCAACAAGCTGGAGAAATTTCTACTTGTGGATAAAAGCTCCTCTAATTTCTACCACTCTACCTTCGCTCGCATTCTGGTGGATATTGATACCAGCAAAGACCTTCCGGCTGAGATTTCTTTAAAAACAATGAATTACAATTGGAGCCAGATCATGGATTATGAGGGCCTTCCTTTTAGATGTCGTAGATGCTTCAGCACTGGTCATGTAGCAGCAAAGTGCCTCAAACCTAAGTCTGATCGTCATGCATCTTGGTGGAAAGACTCCTTAATTCATCATTACTCTGTGGAAAAAAAGGCTTCATCACAGCCCCTTGATTGCAAAGAAAACTCATCTACAAAGGTAAAGAAATCTCCTTCATCCCCCCCTCTTGAGGCAAGAAGTGCTCACATTCTAGACAAGAAAGATACTAAATCAAGAAATGAACTTCCTTCCCCTTCGGAGACTACAAAATCACCAGGTATTATTGCCTCAGACTACAAGGAGTTTATTTCACCTTCAAGAGTGAAGGATGCAGATGAAACATCAATTCCAAAAGAGGTTTTCGGGGAGGATAATAGCTGGACAGAGGTAAAACAGAAAAAGAAAATTACTGGAAATGAGAAATGCAACATGCAAAAATAATTAAGCAATATTGTAGTTCTTAGGAAGCCTGGGTTTGCAAATCGGGTGTCAAAATCATAATTTGTGTTTGTGTCCATGCTTTAATGGGCTATCAAGGATTGTTAATGATTGTCCTTGGATTGATACAAGCATTGCCGCTTGCTTTTTGTGTCCCTATTCTTAGGGCATGCATTTGGTTTAATTTTTTATTTTTATTTTTTATGGGGTACGGCTCCCTTATGCCTACATTACGGATCAAAAAAAAAATATGCTCTTATTGAAATAAAAGTAGATTTATATATATATATTGTTTTTTATTAAAATTGTATGTGAAGGAAAAAAAATTATATTTATTTATTATTTTAGATAATTGTGTGACAAAATAAATTGTTAAAATTATGTTTAGTTATAAAACTTTATGCATGAAATGAAATTAGAATATTTATTCTTTTTTAGAACAATAGAGATAAATAATAGAAAAATAAAGATAAAAACTTAGAAATAAAACAAAAAGAGGAGAAATAAAACAAAATATAGAAATAAAGAAAACAATAGAAAAAGGTCACCAAATTAGAATAAAACAAAACAAAAAGCAAAAATCAAAATTGGGAAAAAGATAGAAAGAATGGATGTGAGAAGAGAAGAACTTATTAAAAAGGAAAGATTGATGCAAAAGGAAGATCATTCTCAATTCTTATTTCTCATTCTCATCAAACCAAGCAAGATAAGCAATAAAAATACAGATACAATCAAAGGAAGAAAAAGAGGAATAGGAGAAAGTGAAGGAGGGCCAAACAGGAATTCAAAAACTCAGGAAAGTGAAGTGCTAGGTTTTATTTTAAATTCGTAACTGTTATAATTTTTGGGTGACTAGAATAAATCTATTGCTCAAACTGTGTGACGGAAATGATTTTATTGCAAGTTGGTTTGCTATTAGTATTTATGTTATAAACTATGAGATTGAACTATATTATTTTATTATTGTCATTATTGTTTATTAATTGTTGTTATTGTATTACTGTTATTATTATTTTAATATTGTTACTGATATTATTGTTATTATTTTATTACTAGTATTATTTTATTAATGTTATAAACTAAACATTGATTGTAACTGTTTTATTACTGTTAATAAATTTGTGAAGTTGAAATGCATTATCAAAGATGACTGAGTTTTTAATTGCTATGATGGCTGACTTATCGACACCTATGAGAGATGGGTCATGGAGTGCCATAGCCTCCCCACAGGCTTATCTATGCCACCCCATGGTGGCCTCTCAAGGGAGGCCGTAGCCTCCAAGGAGGCTACGGCTCTCCTTTGAGGGTCGTCACCCCTCAGTCAAACAAAATCTTCTATATAAAATTCAATCTCTCTTATATATGTAACAACTGCAATCTATATTAAATATATATAATTTATAATTGTTGTACAATACTCTAATATTATATATATTTATATATATT
This sequence comes from Cunninghamia lanceolata, assembly GCA_027924645.1. Lineage (NCBI taxonomy): Eukaryota > Viridiplantae > Streptophyta > Pinopsida > Cupressales > Cupressaceae > Cunninghamia > Cunninghamia lanceolata. Next base: position 4,392,276 of record BSBN01000704.1, on the reverse strand, counting down.
AATTACTGACAGATATATATATATTATAATCAGTATCTTTTATATTTCATATATATATTTATTACTCACTGTTTCAATAACAATTATATTTAATGCTTTTGAGAATTATATCTGTATATCAACAATTAATGTCTTTGTGAATAAATTTATGTATATCTGTTAATTCCATTTAATCAGTATATGAATAGGAAAAGATATATATATAATTTATGTGCTTTCATATTGGCAAAACAAGTATGTATCTATAATCAAATGACTTATAATGACTTTGGAAAGTATGTTTTTTTATAATTATGAAGTAATAGGAAAACTAGTCAAACTGGATTGGTACAAACAATGATCCTCTATTACATAAATAAAAACACCCTTATCTCATTTTTACAATAGTTAATAAAATAAGTCTGCGAACTCTTAATCTGCAATCCTCTTGTTTAAAAAGTGTTGTTAAATAAATCCTTCCCTAAATAGATTGTAACATATTACTGAAGTGGTAGTTATTTAAATTTGAATGAATAAATTATGTAAACTTTGTTCTTAGACATAACCATGTAATATAGTCGTGAATTGCTCTATTTAAAGATTAAATTAATAATATTATTATCAACCTTGTGTTCAGTTCTGTCGAACAAACCTATATTATAAGCTTAAAGTCTTATTTTAGAAGAATAATTGAAGTTGGCATGAGGACTATGTTACTATAGAAAGTATGAATTTCCATGTTTGACTTATGAAAGCAATGTATGAAAAGTAGTACTCTTAAATGGTATCTTTTGAGAAGAACCAGTGGAGGTAATTGTCAACATATTGAAAAGAATGAAAGGAGGATGATCTTTCTAATCTTGTTTTGTAAACTATAATCTAGGAGATTGATTTATCTTAGAGCGGTCATACGAGTAAGAAGATTGTGGTTTTGATATACATAACCTTGGATAAGGTAAAATGCATGAATATTAGTTATTCACTAAAAGTTATGGTATTGAAATTAAAATAATAGTACGCCAAAAGACATAGACTCTCAGATTATGGTTCTCAATCAGTTGCACATGCTTGAGTCATGCTTGTAAGTCCATCGTTGTATTAGATGTGTGTTATGTCTTATGAAATGGTGTCCTATGTTTTGGAGTTATGTATGCACTTCTTTTTCTGCATTATTGGCAAAGAGACCTAAATTGACATTGATAGCTAAATAATTTCAACTTCAAATTCATTGATTGCATCCATGATATATGATCTTGATATTAAGAATGAATGACTATTCCTTGATTAGGATAACGTCTCATTGCATATGTATATTACCTTTCTTGAGAAGTATGTATGAGTTGTGGTTGCATTTTCATTCTTGCATTTATGTGTAATAAGTTTAAGAAGAGCATCAGATTCCTTCGCCTAAGCTAGCCTCAGTTTGCTAGACCTCTTGTGATAGGTCAGGCTTCCCAATTGGGTAGCACGGGGAAGCTTAATGCTTCGTGGTAGGGTGGATATCACCACAATGATACTCTCTCTCTCTCTCTCTCTCTCTCTCTCTCTCTCTCTCTCTGGTTCAACGGTGCACAAGCAGAATGATATTATATATTGCTAATATGATAATATTGTATAAGCCTACATGGCTAAATCTTGTAAAGGCACAGCCTTGTTTTGATATACTTATTGATTCATTGATGTATGTAATCCCATTTGAATATAATGATGAAATTTATTTAATTATTCCTCTTTTTCCACACCATTTTATAATTATTTTATTCTATTTAATTATTTTGGGATTGAATTGCTTTTAGAAGGTTATTTTTAGTAAGTAAAATTTTTGGACCTTAAACACTCAGGGTCATGATTAAATAAATACATTTGATGAGCTCAAACAGAGAATGTTAGATAAATTTGAGTTGAAAGATGAAGAAGAATATTTCAATAAGTTATCGATGATCAAGCAACAACATTCAGTGAATGAGTATATAACAAAATTTTAGAAAGTGGTTTTAATGGTTCTAGAAATTTTAGAGAAGAGGATAGTGCACCTTTTCATTACAAGACTCATTGAACCTCTTAGGAGGTTTGTTAAATCTTTTACACTAGTTACTTTGCAGGAAGTTATTAAAAGAGCTCTAACCCTTGAGCCATCAATTCCAAAGAATGCTTCCTCACATTTCTCCAAGCCAAACACATGGCATCATAAGGGAGGATTTCAAAAGAAATCATACCACGCAGTTGCACTTGTACAGAAGAATACAACTCCTAATGTTGTGAAGAAAATGGATGAAGAAACAAGGAATGAGCTTAGGAGGAAGAATCTTTGCTTTTCTTGTAGAGAGTCATGGGACCCTTGACATAGGTTGGGAAAGGGACAAGTCCATTACATAGAAGTTGTCTCAGATAAGGATTCAGATTCGGATGGAAATGAAGAGTTTCATGACATTAAGGATTCAGAACTAGAAACTGAAAAGGAGGCCACTAAAGAAGGTTCATTAGCTGCACTTTCAGGAGCACCAAGATATCATCCTTTTAGGGTTCGAGGAGTGTTAGTAGGGCAAAATGACTATTTTGATTGATGGTGGGGCAACCCACAATTTTATTAATGAGGGGTTAGTAATGAAGAGAGGGTTGAAGACTAAATAATTTGAAGGGTTCAATGTTACAATTGTGGATGGTTTCACTATACCCTACACCAGAGTTATCAAATAGTTGAAAATAACTATGCGAGATTACATAGTTTGTGATGATTTTTATGTTATTTGTATTGGATAAATTGATGTTTGGTTAATGGGTGTTCAATGGTTGCATTCTATTGGAGGACACTACCAAAACTATCAAACCATGGAGTTCAAGTTTCAATCATAAGGCAAGGAGATTGTGCTCAGAGGGATTTTGAATGGATCTGCAAAAGTGGTGACAATAAAGAAGATGGAGAGGACTTTTTGAAGAGGTCAAGTTGCTTGGGCAGCCACTTGTTTGATCCGTGATTCGAGCTCTTCAAATGGAAAAGGTAAATTTCATTTGGAAATTCAACAAATTTTAGATAAGCATAGTATAGTTTTTAGTGATATACCTCCAGGACTACCTCCGGATAGGGGATTTCATCATGTTATAGAGTTAGAACAGGATGCCAAACATATTATAACTACACCATATAGACATTCAAAGGGTTACAAGGAGGAGATAGAGAAGACTATTAGAGAGCTTTTGGATATGGGTTTCATTAGACCAAGTTCTAATCCTTTTGCATCATCAGTAGTTCTTGTTAAGAAGAAAGATGGCACCTTGCGGATGTACATAGCTTACAGACCATTGAATAAGAAGACCATCAAGAATAGATATCCTATTCCATGGATTGATGAGCTCCTTGATGAGTTGCATGGAGTTGTTTAATTTTCTAAGATTGATTTAAGATTGAGATATCACTAGATTCATATGAGAAACAAGGATGTGGAGAAGACAACTTTTGGTGTCACTATGGGAATTTTGAATTCTTGGTCATGCCTTTTGGCCTCACTAATACACTAGAAACCTTTCAATCCTGCATGAACTAGGTATTTAGTAAACAACTTAGGAAGTTTGTCTTGGTATTCTTTGATGATATCTTAATTTATAGTAAAGAATGGACGGAGCATTTGGAACATTTAGACATTGCTTTGGGCATTTTGGGACAACAATATTTTCATTCTAAGTTTTCCAAATGTGAGTTTGGGTTGACTAAAATTTTGTACTTGGGACATATCATAAGTTTCAAAGGTGTTCAAGTATATCCACAAAAGATACAGGCAATTCTAGATTGGCCCCCACCAACCAATCTAACACAGTTGAAAGGATTTTTTGTGATTTATTGTTATTAAAGGAGGTTTGTAAAAGGTTTCTCTTAGCCTGTTGTTCCATTGACTGGTTTAACCAAGAAAGGAGCCTTTGCATGGTTTGAGGAAGCCCAGAAACATTTGGCAAGTTCAAGGAGGTAATGAGCTCATGCCCAGTGCTTGCAATTCCTAATTTTTCTCTACCTTTTGTGGTTGAATGTGATGCATCTAGGGAAGGCATAGGAGCTGTCCTAACTCAAAAGGGATACCCAATAGCATGTGAGAGTAGGAAATTAAATAATCTAGAGAAGGGATATTGCATTTATGACAAAGAAATGTTGGCAATTATTCATGCTCTGGAAAAGTTTAGACGACATCTTGTTTGTGGGAAGTTTGTTGTAAAAACTAATCACAATAGTTTGAGATTCTTTATGAATTAAAAGAACTTGAATGGCTACCAAAAAAGTGGGTTAGCAAGCTGCAAGCATACAATTTTGAGATTGAATACATGAAAGGAAAAATAAATGTGGTAGTTGATGTGCTTTCTAGGAAGCCAACATTGTGTTCATTATCTTCTATTTTTGCAGAATGGAAAGATTATAGCATTGTTCAATATGCTAAGAATTCATTTACTTGTAATGTGTTGGATGAGAAGGTAGAAGATGATAGGTACACAGTGATAGATGGGTTGGTCTACTATAAGAACATGATTTTCTTGATGTCAGAATCAAAGATTAAGGAGAAGATATTGAGGGTATTCCATGATACACCCTTGGCTAGTCATCAGGGTATTATAAGAATTATAGGAAGATCCGAGAGAGGTTTGCATGGAAGGGGATGAAAGAGGATGTGCACAAACACATTAAGGAGTGCATGGCTTTCCAACAAAACAAAGGAGAATAATTTTTTCTCGTAGGTCTACTCCAACCACTACCAATTCCAGAATAGAAATCGGAAAGTATCTCCATGGATTTCATCACAAGACTACCCAAGATCCAACGTAAAAATTGCATTTATGTTATGGTGGATAGATTGACAAAGTATGCACATTTCTTTCCTATCTCATTAGAGTTTAAGGCACTCCAAGTGGCAAAATTGTTTTTCAAGGAGATTTTCAAATTGCATGGATTGGTTAGGAGCATTGTTAGTGATAGAGATAGTATATTTATAAGCTCTTTTTGGAAGCAGGTTTTCTGCTTGATAGGTACAGAGCTCACACAAGGCACAAGTTACCATCCACAAATAGATGGTCAATCAGAGATTGTTAATAAGTGGGTAGAAGGCTACCTACGAAACTATGTTTCAAACCAACAAGTTGCATGGGTCAAATGGTTGTATTTAGGAGAGTATTGATACAACACAACACACCACATGTCTATTGGCATGCCTCCACTTTGAGCATTGTATGGGTATGATGCACTTCCTTTTATTGATTTTCTATTTTTAGATAGTAGAGTACATGCAACTAGTGATCTTTTCAATCAAAGTCAAAAGATATTGAGGTCACTAAAAGATAACTTGAGGCAAGCTCAGAATCAACAGAAGATGTATGCAGATAGGAAAAAATAGAAAGATCATTTGAGGTGGGAGACTTGGTATTTCCGAGATTGCAACCATATAGACAAATCTCCTTGAAGAAAAGTGGGATTGAAAAGATGAAGCCTAAGTTCTTTGGACCTTACAGAATCATCGGGAGGATTGGTGAGGTAGCATATGAATTGGCGCTTCCTCCAAACAGTCGGATTCATAATGTATTTCATGTTTCTTGTTTGAACAAGGTTCTTGGACAACAGATTGTGCATTCACTTGATTTACCACCCTTGGATAATGAAGGGAAATTGATTGTAATTCCCAAAAAGATTTTGGAGACAAGGGAGAAAAGATTGAGGAACAAGAGCATTTCAAAGTATTTGATCAAATGGAAGAATTTTCTAGTGGAGGATGCAACTTGGGAAGGATTGAAAAGTCTTGACCATCCAGATTTGTATTGCTTGAGGACAAGCAATTTTCAGGAGGGAGGACTTGTCATGTCCCCTTTCTAAAATAATTAATTAATGGTCAATATTAACCTATTTTATTCTTCCGTGGGTTAATTGGGCAAGCATAGAAAGAATAATTTTTTAATATTTAATATTGTCCAACTATTATCTGTTTCAAGAGGACAATTAAATATTAAATAAAATATTTGAGGCCCAAAAGAGGCGTTGGAATTTTTGGTGCCCATCACTCCCAAGGAAGATTCATACAAAACATGCAAAAAAATTCATTTGGAGGTATTGTTGATATGCATTTTTCTCACACTTGCATATTTGCATTTGGCTTCTTCAATGGAGGAAACCCCATTGGAATAGAAGGCTTGTGGATGGAAACCCATGAGCATCAAGTGACTAGAGGACGAAAACCCTTTGTTCACAAGGAGCAACCTCACCCAAAGTTTGTATTTGAGCTTTGGCAGTTTTAGTGTTTTGTTTACAGGATTAGCTAGTTTATGTTTTTGGTGCATTTGTGTTGTTGCATGTCATTGCATGTTATTGTAGAAGATGTATTTCATCCATCTTACAGGTTTGGATCAGCTTTGACAAGTTGGGTTTTGTTGGTTTGATCTCATGAGTGTTGCATGTGTAGTGTCTATGTGTTGAAATACACATTGAGTAATTCAGTTTGTGTGTAGTTTCCAGTTTGGTGTTGTGGGTATTATTTCAAAAGTTTTCTGTTGCATTTTCCATTTGTATCAAACTTGTTATCAAGTGTTTAAAATTCAAATAAATTTAGTTTATGGAGTTTGCAGTGATTTTGGGTGTTATTTGATATTCTTAGTTTTTGTGGGTTTTGCATAAAATTTGTTGTACATACTCATAACACTTGCTACTTTTGTAAATCAGTGTCTTAGACCTAATTTCATATGATTTGTATCAGAAAATTCAATGAATATCATTCTATGGAGTTTTAGTAAATTTGGTGTATTTATCGAGTGCGACTAGCTTGCTAGTTTGGAGAAATTGGTGTTTATTTGAGATAATTTCCAAATTTATTTTCCAGATCTGAAATATTTTATTAAAATTAGTTAGGGGACATTACAACCTTGGTGTTGAATTAAAAAAAAAAAATAGAAATGAACCCTTGGGAGATCACCATTTCATAAACATTAAACAAACAAAAAATACCTCTTATTTTCACCCTCTATAATTTGTTGAACTTATCTCCATCTTATGTTTTGTTTGGAGTAAGACCATTTCTCTATGAAGTTATTCAAAGAGTTCTAAAACTATTTATATTTACCAAAAAATAAGTATGTTAGTTCCAAAAATTATTATCCCAATTATGCATAGGGATAGTTCCAAATGGATTTATTATATAATAGTTCATCATTATTTTTCTATTATGCATATTTTCCTAAAAAACATTGCTTAGCACACAAATTTAAAGATAATTACAAAACGAGCCCACACTTCTACTAAGTTATATTACTAGCATACCTATATTTAAAATTATATATCTAAGTACGGTGAGAGATATCCTTCTCGAGGTACCTAATGTTAGGATTAGTGATTAAAAATAGGCAACTCGAGAAAGATATCTCTCGGCGTACTTAGATATATTTTTTAAAAATAGGCATGCTAGTAGCATCTGGAGCAACAAGCATAATTCTAATTATATTATATATCTTAAGAATTATTATAATTATATATTATAATATTATAATATATGTTAGATATATTATTATAATATATTATATAATAATTATTATATAATATATTATATTATATAATTATATAGGTTAGATATATTATTATAATATTTTATATAATAATTATATATTATTTTTTAAGGCTCGAATGAAGGATATATTTAGAATTATGGTTTTATTTAAGGATTGGTTTAAGATTAGGCTTATAAATAGGGTTAGATATAGGGTTAGGCTTATAAATCATAAGTGTAATCATATGATTATGCTTAGAATTAGAATTAGGGTTAGACTAAGGATTATGATTACAATTAAGGTTTGGGTTTAGGGTTAGATTAGAATTAGGGTTTTGTTTACGAATATAGTTAAGGTCAAGGTTATAACCTTAATTTTAACCATAATTTTAACCCTAATAATAACCCTAATTCTAACCCTAACCCTAATTCTAACCCTAGATTTACTTAACCTTAATTCTAACCCAAACCCTAATTCTATCTCTAACTATAATTGTATTGATAATGTTAATTTTATCCTTAATCCTAGCCCTATTTTTATCATTAATCATAGTTGTAACCATAAATCTAACCCTATCCCTAAATGTAGTTGTAACCCTAACACTAATTGTATCCCTAATACTAACCATAATTCTAAGTGTAATTCAAACCTTGATTCTAACAAAAACATAATTCTAACCCAACCCTAACCCTAGCCCTAACATTCAAGGCAATACTAAACCTAATTCTAACCCCAACCCTAGCCCAAATTCTAACATAAACCCTAACCCTAATTCTAACACTAACTCTAATTGTAACCCTAATCCTAACCTTGATCGTAACCCTAACCCCAACCCTAATTGTAACCCTAACCCTAACGTTCAAACCAACCCCAACCCTAACCATGATTCTAATCATAGTTTTAACCCTAATTCTAACCTAAATCCTAACCCTAACCCTAATTTATATCGTAATCCTAACTGTAATTGTAACCCTGACCCTAAATCCAATTATAATTATAATCTTGATTATATCCCTAACCCTGATTCTTACCCCAATACTAATTCTATTACTAATTCAAACTCAAATTATAACTATAACCCTAACCTTAATCGTGATAGTAATGCTAACACTAACTCTAATTCTAACCCTAACCCTAATTCTAATCATAATTCTAACCCTAACGATAACCCCAATTCTATCCCTAACCATAATTATAACCCTAAACCTAATTCTACCCTTAGATCTAGTTAACCCTAATTCTATCTCTAATACTAACCCTAAGCCCAACCCTAATTCTAACCATAGTTGTAACCCCAATTCTAGACCTAATTGTAATACTAACTATAACCCTAATTCTGACCTAAACCCTAACCCCAACCCTAATTGTAAGTCAAACTCTAGTTTTAATAATAACCCTAATTGTAACCCTAACCCTAGTTCTAACCATAACTATAACCCTATTTGTAACCATAACCCTAGTTCTAACCCTAACCATAATTGTAACTTTAATTCTAATCCTAACCCTATATGTAATTGCAATCCCAACCCTAACCCTAACCCTAATGCTAATTCTAACTGTAACCCTAATTATAAATCTATTTGTAATTGTAAACCTAACCATAAACATAATTCTAACCATAACCCTAATTTTAATTGTAATTCTATCTCTACCTCTAATTCTAATTGAAACCTTAATTCTAATTGAACCCTAACCCTAAGACAAAATCTATCCATAATCACAATTCTAATTTCAACTCTAATTCTAACCCTAACCCTAATTGTAGGCCTAACTTCTAATTTCAACCCAAATTGTAACTATAACCCTAACCCTAACAATAATTCTAACCCTAACCCTAATTTTACCCCTTGATCTACTTAACCCTAATTATGTTCCTAATTCCAACTCTAATCCCAACCCTTACCTTAACCCTAACTCCAATTCTAACCCTAAACCTAATTATAACAATAAACATAATTTTAACCCTAACCCTAATTATAGTCCTAACTTCTTATTCAAACCCAAATTCTAAAAAAATATAAGCCTAAGACTAACCCTAATTCTAATTATAACCCTAACCCTAATGTTTAGGCCAATACTAACCCTAAATCTATTCTTAATCTAACCCTAACCCAACCCTAATTCTAACCATAGTTCTATCTATAGATATAAATGTAAATGAGCTTTGTTGTTTTAATTCAATTAAAATTGATTTTATTTCAATAAAAACTAAAGGATACGCTCTTCCCTTAACCTCGTTATTCATTTATTTGTAATACATACATAGAGGGGATTCTCACACAAAATGGGTATGTTTTATTTGATTTCAAATAATCATAGTTCATCATGTCCTCATATAGTTATTGTAATCTCAAATGATTGATGGAATTGAATTACTAAAAAATTAAAGAATAATTACTGAAGTATGTGAGTTTAAGTCGAGACATTATAATGCAGGTTTTTAAAGAAAAATAATGAACACCACCAATTTAATATAAAGAACATAATTTATATGTCTAGGTTTACTCCATATTTGGTTGTTTTTTTATTTTCTAATTCCAATTCTTCAACTGTTAATTTAGCTTTACGTCTACGATATCTTTCTCTCAACTTTATTTCGATGTATCATTTATTCTTCTCTTTCTACGTTTGTCATTGCTTCACGTTATTGTTTTCGATATTCCCTCTGATATTTTCTCTAATATTTCCTTCGGTATTGTCTCTGTGGCTCCTCAGAGTCAAAATTCAACCTAGGTCGAACCATACCTACACAATTGTGTATCAGAAATCAAGTTAGTTATGCATTGCACATATCACACAAAAAATGAAAAACATTTAGTAAGAGAAGTGTTTTTTTAAAAATCAAATGATTAACAACAATGAAGATAATGAAGATGATATAATATATATTATCAAGATTTTCAAATATTTTATGGTATATTATCAAATATTTGATATATATGTTAAATATATTATAATTAAAACTAAAGGATAAGCTCTTCCCTTAACCTTGTTATTCATTTATTTGTAATACATACATAGAAGGGATTCTCACACAAAATAGGTGCATTTTATTTGATTTCAAGTAATCATAGTTCATCATATCCTCATATAGTTATTGTAATCTCAAATGATTTATGGAATTGAATTACTAAAAAATTAAATAATAAGTGAGTTTAAGCCAAGACATTATAATGCAAATTTTTTAAGAAAAAATAATGAACACCCCCAATTTAATATAAAGAACATAATTTGTCAGGTTTACTCCATATTTGGTTGTTTTTTATTTTCTAATTCCAATTCTTCAACTATTAATTTAGCTTTACGTCTACGATATCTTTCTCTCAACTTTATTTTAATGTATCATTTGTTCTTCTCTTTCTGCGCTTGTCATTGCTTCACATTGTCGTCTTCAATATTCCCTATGATATTTTCTCTAATATTCCCTTCGGTATTGTCTTTGTTGCTCCTCAGATTCAAAATTCAACCTAGGTCAAGCCATACCTACACAATTATGTATCAAAAATCAAGTTAGTTATGCATTGCACATCACACAAAAAATGAAAAACATCTACTAAAATAAGTATTTTTTAAAAATCAAATGATTAACAATGAAGATAATGAAGATATATTACCAAGATTTTCAAATATTTTATGGTATATTATCATATATTTGATATATTTGTCAAATATATTATAATTATTAATTCTAAAAATATAATTATATTATATCATATTATAATAAAATATAATATAATATAATAATATTATAATGCCATCTATATTGCAATGTTACCATAAATTTTGTAACCCCATATCTTGTTTTTTTGGCATTCTAATTTTTTAAAAGCATAGCATAAAGTAAAAGTAGTTTAAAAAATCAAACCAAGACATTTAAGAGCTTTTGCTTTTTTCTTAAAACTTTTTTAACTGTTTAACTATATTCTTTAACTATATGCATATTTATATTTTAAAAGATATATTCTTTAACCATTTCATTTAACTCACTATGGATATTCTTTAAAAAAATATGCATATGTTAGATTATAATTATTAATTTTGAAAATATACTACATAATATATCATATTATAATATAATATACTAATATCTTAAATACATCTATAAAGATCCTGAAAGATATCGATCCAAGGATTGAGAATAGATAGGTGCCTTGTCTCTTCTACATATTTTAGATAGGTGTATTTAAGATATCTATGCTAATTTAATAATTTTATTATTTTTCTTTGTGGGATGTAAGGGCAATTCTTAGTTCTAACAATTAGTTTTTAATGTAAGGGCAATTCTTAGCTCTTTTAATGGAATAATTTTTAATAATTTAAACCAAATGATACTTTAAAACTTAATTATAATTTATTAAAGGAATTAATAGGCATAGTAAAAATCTAAACAAAGGTCATTAAACTAAATATTAATTTTCTTTGTGGCTTTTAAAGATTGAAGGCTATCATTAAACTAAAGTAAATAATTTACCCTGTCGTTAATTTTCTTTGTGGTTTTCAAAGATATGTTTATGCAGGAAAAATATTAAATAAATTATAATTTATAGGTTCCATAATTTAAGCTGCACTTTAATTGCAATTTTCTTTTTATTTTAAAGAGAAACCTATAAATAGAATAAGAGCAAATAATAGCAATGCCTAATCTAACCTTCTATAAATAATAGCACCACCATTGCATCTCTTCGTAAATTCATTTTGCAAGAAAAAAATAAAAAAAGGATGGCTGCATAGTGCCATTACCAATTAAAGTTCTACTCCTTATCAATTAAACTTCTTCTCCCAATTCAATTTGCTCTATTTTTATTTGATTTGATTTTTCTTAACTACTTATATTTATACACATTATTTTATTTGCTTTATTTTTATGTTCATTGATTTAATAAAACTATGTTGGCTATATATTTATAATTATTTTAAAAAAAAATGTCTAATTATTTTTAAAAAACTATGTTGGCTCTATTTTGTTTTTATGTACATGTCATTGGATAACTCCTCTAGGTGTCATTATTTTTATATGTCAGCTCTTTAATAATTGTCAACAAGCTCATGCCATTACACTCCACCCCTTGTTGACTCACGCCATCACACTCCACCCCTTGCTGCCACTGTAGTTACGCTTCTCAGAATCTTACAAAATATCATCAACACAGAAAAAATAAAATTAGTAGCCTTTAAAACAAACTAAGAATGGAAAAAGATGAGGAAAACTATTTAGGAAGAGGAAATGATTCATTAAAATATAATATAATATTATTAATGAAGATTAATTAAGCATCCATGTTAAGAATTCAATTGATGTTAAGGTATTTTATATTTAGATCTTCCAGTAATTCCTTTTGTGTTCATTTACTAAGTATTTGCATTGATTATTAAAACAACTTTATTAGATTGATCATTAAGTAGTTCACAATCTTTGTGATATGTTTATATCTAAATACACCTAAATCCATGAATGGGTGTTTTCTTATTCTACAGTGCTAAATGGTGTATTTTTATGTCCAGGAAAATTTTGAAAAATATAATTAACAAATGTGAAGATAAGGAGATTGAAGAACTTCCTCCAGACCTTGGATCGATTCCGCCGAAGTTGAACCATTTTGTCTGCATGTTAAAAAAATTCAAGGAGGCAATGTAAATATTTTGCATTGAAATAAATTTTGTTCTAGAAAAACAAACAACTGATGCAAATAGCTTTAAAAAAAACACTAAGAAACCAAGGCTATATTGAATGGTTTACTCAAAACACCGGCTTTATGTTCGACATTGCATCTGAATTCAAGGCTCTTCTCTGCTTTACATATTCCTCCTTCTGAATGTAATTTTTCCTTCAATTTTGTTCAGAAATCCACCCTTTCTTCTACAATTTCTTAGATTTGGGGGAATGGGAATGAAATGCACAGGAATGGATGAGCAATTGAAGTTCCTTCACATTCATTTCAAATATTATATTACCAAATTATATACGCACTCCCCTTCTTTCTTAGATTTGGGGGAATGGGAATGAAATGCACAGGAATGGATGAGTAATTGAAGTTCCTTCGCATTCATTCCAAATATTATATTACCAAATTATATACGCACTCCCCTTCTTTCTTAGATTTGGGGGAATGGAATGAAATGCACAGGAATGGATGAGTAATTGAAGTTCCTTCGCATTCATTCCAAATATTATATTACCAAATCATGTATGCACTCCTCTTCATCTCACCTCAAATCTTGTAACTGCTACAAGCAATGTAATTCCCAAAAACAATAAATAGCAAAACATAAACTTGTGTAACTCTTTGATGTTAGTGGCTATTGATCACCTCTTAAATTTTTTTATTTTTGTTTACGGGGAATCTGAATCTTTCAGCTCTTCTCTCCTATTGTAGAACATTTCTTGGTGTAATAAATTAGTTTTTAAATTTTTTTATTTTTGTTTATTGGATTTTTGTTTACGGGAATCTGAATCTTTCAGCGCTTCTCTCCTATAGAATGCCTCTTGACGTAATAATTATTGAAAAGTATAAGTTAATACTACAAGACAAACATTATGGATTAAATTTATCTCACTTTTTGGTGTGCATCTGGAAAATGTTGACACGCCCCTTTTTTGTTCTTTCCACAGCAAAATGACAGAATCAATGGGCTTTTAGGGGTTTTTCGCTACTGCATTGTAATCTCCGGGAATGGGCGGGGAGCCTTACAAATTAGGTGTATTCTCCTCTCTTGAGGTTGGAAAACTTTGGTATTTTTTTTCTTTAAACTTTAATAGAAGGGAGTTTGTCCCCTAGACAGGAGAAAAATAAAATAAAATAAAATAAATTCACTTTTAAATCTTATTTGTTTTTTAAAACCATATAAATTAATGTAAAGAATTAAAAGAACACAATGAGGCCACTCTAAATGACATAATGAATAATTAATAAACAAAGTCTCCTATACAATAAAAATAAAAATAAAGAATTTCTTTCAATTTTATAAAAAAGAACATAATAATAACATTTTAGCCATATTTCTGAATAACATATTCCCACCACTTGTCTCATTTTCATGGTGTAATTATGAAAATAAAAGTAAAGATTTATAAAAATTAATAGACTATAATAACATTTTGGACATACGGGACGACGCATGGCTATGTGGAAGGAATACGCAGGACGGATGGGACGGATTTCTTCATGGTGAGTTATGGTTGGGTTAAGCTTGCAAATGGCGTCACCTATCTTCACACGAGGCAGCGGCCAAATACTCTCCCCAATGAGATGTATCTTGGTGGCAAACTTGAGGCGTATCATAACAATAATTACACTGGTCTCCTTGCTAATTCCAAGACTGCCGAACATTTCCATTTTAAATCTTATTTGTTTTTTAAAACCATATAAATTAATGTTAAGAATTAAAAGAACACAATGAGGCCACTCTGAATGACATAATGAATAATTAATAAACAAAGTCTCCTATACAATAAAAATAAAAATAAAGAATTTCTTTCAATTTTATAAAAAAGAACATAATAATAACATTTTAGACATATTTTTGAATAACATATTCCCACATAAAAAAAATTCACTTTTAAATCTTTTTTTTTTAAAAAACCATATAAATGAATGTAAAGAATTAAAAGAACACAATGAGGCCACTCTAAATGACATAATGAATAATTAATAAACAAAGTATCCTATACAATAAAAATAAAAATAAAAAATTTCTTTCAATTTTATAAAAAAGAACATAATAATAACATTTTAGACATATTTCTAAATAACATATTCCCACCACTTATCTCATTTTCATGGTGTAATTATGAAAATAAAAATAAAGAATTTCTTTCAATTTTATAAAAATAACATACTATAATAACATTTTGGACATAAGGACGACACGTGGCTATGTGGAAGGAATACGGAGGATGGATGGGGCGGATTTCTTCATGGTGAATTATGGTTGGGTTAAACTTGCGGCTGGCGTCGCCTATCTTCACACGAGGCGGCGGCCAAATACTCCCCCCGTGAGATATATCTTGGTGGCAAACTTGAGGCGTATCATAACAATAATTACACTACCATCATTACCCTTACTCAGCAAAATTACCATTTTAATGGTCTCCTTGCTAATTCCAAGACTGCCGCTTGCGAACATTTCCATTTTGAACAGTTCCAAACCAGCTGCTTCTGCTATTCTCAGTTTGGTGAGATGGGAGGGGACATTGTTAAAATTGAACCCAGCTCGGCGGAGGAATTCAAACAAGACCCTCTTGTTTGGCATATAATTCAGGAAGGAGAGGTAGTGCCCTTTCTTGAAGGAATGGTGGGACATGATGAGAACCTGTCACGATAGTTCGCAGAAACCTAGGATGAGGAAACTAGAGAGGTCAGAATTGGTAAAATTGGCTTCCAAGTTTTTGAAGAGGTCATTGGGCAAGCCACGGGGTTACCTACGAAGGGCAAAAAGCACTCAAGGAGAAGCAGAGTCTCTGACCCTGAGCATATGAATCTTTTCTTTCGCGAGGGCGAGGCCCCTGTGAAACTTCATGGAGGGTTTGAGAGGGAGAAGCTGCCGGAGCCATGGGGTCAAATCTGCCTGATGATAATGAAGTTTTTCACGCTGGAGGGAAGATTTCGAGTATACTATCACTACCACTTTGCTCTTCTAAATCATTTCAGGAATAAGGTTGAGATTAGCTTTCCCTTCTTTTTGCTCTTCTAAATCATTTCATGAATAAGGTTGAGATTAGCTTTCCCTTCTTTTTGCTCTCTTCGTTGGACAATTCTGTTAAGTCTATTAGAGAGCTCAGGGCCAAGAATGCCAACTACCCTCTTATTCCTATTCACCAAGGTCTTATTTTGAGGTTGTATCACTTCCATCTTGCTCTGTGTCCACCTAAGCAAATCCAAGTAAAAATTCTAGAGAACCCACAGCCGAGTACTTCCCATGGGGGTGTTGGCAAAGTGAAGATTTGCATTGGGACCCCTAAGATTAAAGGTGGCCCCTGTGCGGTTGAAAGGAACCCTGTTGAAACACCTGTTACTACTAAAAATAGGAAACAGAAGCACACTACCCCAATAATAGAAAGGAAGAATGCCAAAAGGGTTAAGGTGGAGGTTGAGAAAACAGAGACTACCCTAAAGAAAAAACATAAGGTAAGGGTGTTTCTGTTGTGGATGCTCTTGTGAAGATTGTGGAAGTGGATACTAGGCTGCAACCAAAGGACAACAATGAAGGTGAAGAGACTGCTCTTCCTAGCATTCGTCGCTCCAAACGGATTGCTGGGAAACCGTTGGTGAACACTCAGTGTGTGGAGGTTTTCGATGACTCGAAGTTTGTGGAAGAGACGATGGAGGAAGGCGGGGATGAAATCCCCACAGAGTCTGTGCATGAAGTGGAGGGTACCAGCCAGCCACTTTGCCTCGATGAACGACTCTGAGGGTCAGGAGGATACTGCGAGGGCTACTACTGGTAAAGTCATTGTTAAGGATGTTGGGGATCAAGTCAGTAAGGGGAGTTGTGCTTGGTGCGACAAGAACACGGAGGATATTCAAAGCCTCCAGAAGAGAATGGATTCTATGCAGAAAAAGTGGATGGTTATGGCTGAATTTGTGGCCAAAGATCTGCATCAAGTTGCTTCCATCTTCGTTGCAGCCAAGGACATGGATGATAAGGTCAAACAAGTGGGAATTGATAGCTTAGGCGACTATAAGGAAATGGTGGACTTCCTGGCTAAGTTTGGGGCAACTAACAACCCATAGTTCCTTGTCTCTGTTTGTTTTTAGTTGTTGTCATCGTTTCGGTGGTTTTTGGTTAGTTGTTTTTTAGTTTGTTGTTTATGTGTTGTTCATCTGTTGTTTCTGGCTCGTTGAAGGCCTAATGCCCTAGGGGTTGTTTTGTTAAAGGGATCTGGACCCTCTTTTCTAGTTGAACTAATCAAAAACATTTTGGACATATTTTTGAACATATTTCCACCACTTATCTCTTTTTCATGGTGTAATTATTGATGATATAATGCATAAATATCTTGTTAATTTAAATTTTAAGTTATAAATAACATTTATAAAATTAATAGATTAAGAGCATTGAAGATAATAATACACTTTATTTTACTAAATGAAGAGATATATTTTTAAAAAGGAGAAATTATGTCACCTTTTTCACTGTATGAATAAGGGAGAATGCCTTATCGATCAGCACTGGGACTAATAGGGAATACCTTCAGTTTCCGAGTGTCGTATGCTTCTCATCTTCACGTGTCCTTCCCTCACTCATAACTGAAGTAGGGAGGGTATAATTAACATATAAAAAATGGTGTACTTTTGTTCTTAGATTGCAAAACTAAGACAAGATTCTTTTTAGCCCTTCACTTCAATAGCTTCTCTTCATTCCTCCCTCCCTTATTCACAGTGAAGAAAAGGGAAGGGCAATAATTATAGATTTTTTTTTAAATTGTGGTTTTGTGCTTTTTAGCCTCTATTGAAGGGATTTAGAAAAAGAATGGAGGAACCCTTCATAGTAGTTATGATGTGGACTAGTGTAGTACAGTGAGTATGGAGAGGTCATATGTTGTAAGCTTACATGCAGTCTAAGCACAGTTACATGTGCAGAGGCCAGAAGAGATTATGGACCTTAAAAGGACCTGACCCCTCCTTTTTTTTTCACTATGGGAGCAACGATGTGTCATTTGTGAATGTAATGTCGATTATTTATAAAGGAGCTTACCTTCTCATTTTGATGGAATGAATTGGGGAAAATAACATAAGACAGACGAAGGTAAGGTGGTATTTAATTCACTGGGGGAAAGTATAACATTCATATACAATTAGGTTTACAAAAGTATGCACCTCACAAGAAAATTCCATGGTGGATGAAGATGAGTCTTTTGACATACTCCCCATTGAGTTTGTTAACAAAGTCTGTATGAGAAAGTACAAAATTTTGTGAAGTTATTATATTTTGTGTATTTTTTTTTATGGGAAAGGTCATAAATTCTTGAAGGATAGAGGGATGGAGGGAGAGAGGGGGTGGCAGTGGAAGAAGAAAGAGGAGTAATGGAGAGAAAGGGAGAGGTATCATCAAAAGCGAGGCACAAATTTTCATTTTTGATCTATACAATGATATGTCATGCATGATTACATTCACTTCCCCCCCTCCCTTGCCTGCCATCTCCCTCTCCCTTTCCTCTCCTCCTTTCCCTGTTTCTCTTGACCAACTATTGATCAGCATCTACAGAAGGGTATCTACTAATCCATTTCCTTGACAGAAGCGTATCTTGGAATAAGAAACTTGCAGCCAAATCTACTGATGTTGACTTCGAAAAA
The DNA here is from genome assembly GCA_027924645.1 of Cunninghamia lanceolata. Taxonomy (NCBI): domain Eukaryota; kingdom Viridiplantae; phylum Streptophyta; class Pinopsida; order Cupressales; family Cupressaceae; genus Cunninghamia; species Cunninghamia lanceolata. Next base: position 4,373,503 of record BSBN01000704.1, on the reverse strand, counting down.
CTTATACACAAATAAAACTTAAATGTGGACCAAGCATGGATCCTTGCCAAAATGATGCCCACATTGTGTTCAAGAGTGTTCAAGAGAATGAATCTGCTGAACTACGTTTTGGAGCACACGGTAAGTTAAAACTCTGCATCTCCTCTTAACCTTCTTGATTGACAAAAAAATCCTATTATAAAAATAGGCTTAACCATCTGGCCATTACACCCTTCTGCACATTCTGCTTGATGAACTTCAAGGTAAGAAGTTCCACGATTAAAATTAATTGAACTGGTGTCCATATATTAGTACCAAAATTACAACACACTCACCAATTCATGATAAAAATTTACAATTATAAATAACCAATGAAATATCAATTGACTGCATACCAACTATGAAATACGAACTGGCCATATAACTTGCTTGCCAGTGCTTGTTAACACGTTACATATTTGTGTTACCTGGGTTGTAAATTTAGTCACAATCATGATCAGCAGCTTACTAACTCTGCTGACAACCATAAGCACATGCTTATGGTTGAGTTTTTTAGAATACATTTTCACAAAAGCTGCAATATCCTACATCTTGGAAGAGGAAGAGTGCCGATGGTCCCTTCCATTGTGTTCATTTGTCCGAGACTCTAGACTCGCAGTCCTAAGAAGTCTTTGGAATTCAAACAAACTTATTTTCCCATCCTTGTCAATATCTGCCTCATCTAGAAGAGGCTCAATGGATCCTTTCAATCCTGTGTGCTATAGCCCAGGCAACAAATGTCAAGGATTTAACTTATATAACAGGAAAGCTAATATTAACATACAACAAAGCCCATCGTACAACTGAAAGAGAAAATGACGAAAAAAAAAAATTTTAAATCCCAAAAAAGCAGCAGTATATGACACACTTACCATCCTAAGCTCTTCAGGAGTGATATATCCATCCCTGTCAAAATCAAATTTTTCGAAAGCGGATCTAGAACGCTGCTGCCACTTCTCAGAATCATGCTCCTCCAGTTGATGCACATGCAATGTAGCAGCTACAAATTCATCAAAATCTACAAGTCCATCTCTGTTGCTGTCCATCTATCCAAAAATAAATAAAAGCTTTTAAATTCACAAGTGAACCCAAAACTTAGTCCAATATACTGCATCTTTATTCAGATAACCACACACAACTGAACTAAATACCGAGTAGAATGGTAAATATTTAGCACCTACTTTGAAATTATTAACGATTAGAATATAACACAAATGTAACAGGGAACAGGAGAGTATATGTTAAAATAAATCCAAACATTATTGCTTATTAGAATTAAGTTAATGCGACCAATATCTTATAGAGGAAGGAACATATTTGTAATGAAGTCTATGAGATACACTATATTAAAACTTTGATCTGAAATGAGTTGGTTAAAAAAATTAGGAATGAATCTTTTTTTGTGTAGAATAGTACGCAAATAGTTCCAATTTGATGAGTTAGAAGTATATGTATTATAGGCTAATTTAGAAGAAAAATATAAAATATACTATTAATGTCTGAATATTTTGGCAAATCTATTAAATTTATGTATATTTTATATGAAGACTTGGTATATATATTTTTGAAAAAAATGGTGACTTAGCTATATTGCACGTAATAAACACCCTGATTTATGTAGATCAATGCTTCAGGATTTACTGTGTGAGTTTATTCCTCAACGTTTCGGATCATACTCAATGATCCATCATCAGGAGAAAGAGCAAGAGAAGAGAAAAGTAAGGTAATTTGCAGAACAAGGATGCTAAATAGTGGAGGGGGTGGTGCGGGAACCAAAAGATTATAGGAGGACAAATCAAAAAAGTCAACTCATACCCAAGTGAGTAGACTACCACGTAAGTACTCACTACAACTTAAAGATGTCTGAGAGAAGATATTTGTAATGATGTCTGAGAGACACCACACATTCAAACTCTGTTAAACCAAATGCTTTGATATTATAGAACTTCATAGATATCAGCCAGTATTCACTGCAAAACAAAATGATTGGAGATTGTAACTTCTGGAAATTTCATGAAAACTTAAGTCATATAGCACGCATAATAAATATCCTGACTTACGTTGGAACATATTTGTGATGATGTCTAAGAGACACCACATTCGGACTCTGAGCAAGCTTTTAAATAAAATGCTTTGATATTAAAGAACTTCATAGAGATCAAGTATCCGTGAGATGAAGTCTCCAAGGAAGGCGCACAAGGATAACTGCTGTAATAGATAATCCTAGCAGCCAGCGAACACCGTGAACATGCCCCAATCCTTCTTAGATGTAGTTCGCCCTTCCTTCAAGAGGTGCGCTCCAGCCCTAGAGGCACTATATCATCAAATTTTGCCCACAAAACTGATATGGATCTGCTCAAATGTAATTGAAGTGCAAAGGAACTCCCGTCATGGAATTCTCCTCATAAAGAAGTTAGGTTTTCGTCAAACCTCTCTTAAGACTTGAGGTTTTCATCTCCAAGTCTTGCTCCAATAGATGCTTGAATGAATGATGATTCATTGATGATTGCAAATGCCAAATCCATCTCATATTTATACATGGTTTAAGCTCAATCTCCCTCCAGGTCGACTAGGGAGAATATGACTCATGCCTTCTAGGTAGGCCAACAAGCATTAGGATATCAAGGCGCCTAAATAATAAATTAAATTGAAGATATAATTTATTATTATTTCCTCTCCTCTTCTAGCGCCAACATAAATCCAAGAGATAATATATTTTATTTCATTCACAGGGCACCTAGGTGAGGTGCTATTGAATAATTGGTCTCCAATCACAAGTCACCCAAGATAATGACAATGATAGTAACCTCCGTAATGATGTACACCGTGTGACCGTGAAGGTGTAAACAAGACATCCATATGTGAGCATCCTCTGATGTGATGATGGCATCCACTCAACACATGACAAATCCATATGGAAGGCTCTCCAAATAGCTTGCTCCTCGGAAGACGAATTACCATATCCCTGAAGAGTGCACCAAGGGTATCATACAAATATGACAAGTCATCTCCATTACCCGTGATGTCCTCCAAAAATCCCAGAGCGAAGTGATAAGCCCAAGTCCTCTCTAATGGCGACCATTCCCAGAATGGGAACATTACACATGCTCCTATTTATAATCGAATATATTTATGAATTGATTATATTCATTCAAATTAAAGATATGAATGAAACTAAGAATCTATTACTACATCTCACTAATAAGGAATTACTATATTATTCATTAGTAAAAAAATATTATTAATAAAGATATTATTCATATATCAATAACATATTAGTAAAGATATTATTATATAAGATATTATTCATATATTACTAAAGATAATAGATATTATATATATTAATAAAAATATTATTATATAAATTAAATAAGGTATTAGATATATTAACATACTATCAACTTTGCCTAAGCGCTGCCTGTAGACAGCGATCATTGAAGGCAACGATTTTTATTTTTGCTCAGGCAGCGACTACCTTGCAAGACAGATGCGATCAACATTAAGACAATAAGGCAGTAATAACTTATGTATGTTAAGGCAGAAGTTAGTAAAAACAAAAGTATTCTTGAAGAGTCAGCAATTACATTAAGAAAGGTGCAATACCTTGTAGGGGTGTATCTTTTGGAAAGAGATGCAATATTTCATAAGAAACATATCCATTGTGGAGGTATATAAGATGTGAACAATTGGGAGTTAAAAGGGAAAAAAATCAGTAATATATATTCTGATTTCAGAACAGATAAAAAGCAAAGTAATGATATATATATTCTCAGTTTGAAATATATGCATTTCTGATACATTCAGATCTGCACTTGAGACATATAGAATTCAATGAATAATATCTGATTTGAACAGCAAATTGAGAAATATCTGCATAGTATTAACTATTATCTATAGCATCCAACTGGTATGTTATATCTCACCTTATGAACTTGTGGTATTCTTATGATAATATCATAATTGAATTATATTAAGAAGAATAAGTTTAATATAATTGAATTATATTAAGATCTGCACTTGAGACATAGAATTCAATGAATAATATCTGATTTGAACAGCAAATTGAGAAATATCTGCATAGTATTATCTATAGCATCCAACTGGTATGTTATATCTCACCTTATGAACTTGTGGTATTCTTATGATAATATGATAATTGAATTATATTAAGAAGAATAAGTTTATATATATATAGTTAGTTAGTTTATAAGTCAAATTTAGTAATTATATTCTTATTGGCTTATATATATATATATATATATATATATATATACGAGGGATTATATATACTCATGACCCGGTCTTTAATCTTTCTCTATTGCCCCACATGAGGATTGGTTGGGTTGTTAGGGAAAGGTGGTATTAAAATGTGGCCCCGGGTAGGTGAGAGGTGAGCCCCGAAGTAGTATGGACAAGTGTTCCTAAAGCTATCGGGCCAAGTGGTGGTATTGACGGGTGTTCATGAAACCCTTGGGCCTACTCCCCAATGTGGTATTGACGGGTGTTCATGAAACATTGGGCCTGGTGGTGGTATTGGCGGGTGTTCATGATTGTGAAGGGAATAGTTTTCTAGCACCCTAACATGATTATCCCCCATCCCATAGGGTTGATGATTAGGTTAGATTCAAGATTGGGGCTTGGATATAGTAATCATCGAGTATATTATGAATACTAATTAGTCCCTAGTTTTAATGATCCGATTTAGGGTACAATAAGTAAGTTGAAGTATGTTATGAACTGATTATTATCTAATTTATTGATCTTTAATATTTCTAATGTCCCTTTCTAGTGATCAAATTGTGTACAAGTAAAGGAAACAAGAATATTAAAAGGGGACATTACATTTTGTCAAGTAATTGAGAAGGAGAATATCTTGATCCCTCCAACCTGTTTAATTACACCTATGATACCCTAGTTACACTTCATGATGATCCTAAGGGTGATTCGGGTTCTCTTGATTTTACATCGTTATGTGATGAGGAACATAAGGTAAATGATAGAATCTACAACCTCTTCCTTATATACGATTCTACTATGTATGCTTGACCATCTCCAGCTCTTCATGCAAACACTTTTCAAAATGAGGATGTTATTACTCATGGATCCAAGATTAATGTTCATTCTAATTATGGTCCATCGTCCTTCAAATTAGCTACTTAATATGGCAAAGGATTTGCCATCTTGAAAAAAATTGGGTATAATGGCAAAGGATTGGTTTTGACATAACAAGGCATATTAGAACCTATCCCATCTCCACCAAAATGAAACACTATTGGTTTAGGTTATTCTTCTACTTAAGATAACAATCCAAAAGTAACACAGCAAACACTCTTTACATCTACTTGTGCAATTAGTAGTGATATAGACTTGCCATTGGTCCATCCTAGGTTGATTTATATAGGTGTGCCAACACTACTACTCCTTTAGATACTTTTGCCAAGGATGAAGCTCTTGCAGAATACATAGGGATCTCTAAGGATTTGCCAAAGTTTCATCATGGCAAAGGTTTCCCTTATATCTTTGTCATTTGTTCTTACATTGGAGAAACCAATTCTCCATTAGGTGATGCTCCAAATTTATCTAAAATCCCACCCACTCAACCCTTCATTGAAGACAGAAATATACTTGCCATTGAGGTACTTTTGATGTTGAGATGGATAAAATGACAAACAGAATCTTTAAAATTGGTGAATGCTTGAACATCTTTGAGAGACATAATATGTCCAACCTACTTAAGGATTATGAGGACCTCTTTGCATGTTACTATTAAGATATGTTGGACATCTCTTGTGATATTGTCAAGCATAACATTGTTCTTGAGCCCAATGGTAAACTTGTCAAATAGAAAAGAAAAGAAAAATGCATCCTAAATTAGCTTTGATAGTTAAAGAAGAAATTGAAAAGATGTTGAAAGCAAACTTTATTAGACCAATTGCCTATTCCCCATGGATTTCAAATATGGTGCATGTGGCCAAACCTAATGGACGTGTCTACATATGTATTAGACTTTATAGATCTTAATAAAGCTTCACATAAAGATGATTTTCCATTACTTAATATCAATATGATTTTGTATTCTACCATCGGCCATGAGTTGTTATCATTTATGTAATGAAATTACTTGCACAAGAGAAGAATATAATAGGAAATATGTTGCAAATACTTGATAATAATAAGCCGCTTCGAGGGAGCAAACCTTCAAAGTCTTCAATAACAACAGAATTCACAATATGATGATAATAAACTAAGGGTGTAGCTTCCCCCACCTCCCCTCCTGCTCTTTTGAACAAGCATTATCCTCGACGCTAATCAATTGTGGATGCTTCTGCACAAAAATCTTGATCTTCCCATGTGACATCTTTGATGGGCAAATTCTTCCACTTAATGAGGTACTCTATGATTGTCCCAGTCCTCAACTTCTTTGAACATGGGGAATTAACTCAAGATCCAACATGATTCTTCCCTCTTCATCTAGCTCAGGTAACACTGTCTATGCAAGGATCCTATTGGGGTTTTTCTTGCTACCCTCAACTCTAAGGGATTAACACAATGCCCAAACCCGGAGACTTCATGTTGATCCAAGCAGAGTGACAAAACTATGATTGAACCGAGGACAAGAAAAGGCCAACTAATAAGAGTGGGATAGGTCTTCTGTACTCTAAGCCCTGCCAAGCACAAGAGGTAAATCCTAGAGACTTTCATAAGACAATGATGGGCAAACTGACCTCAGCTTCAACCGAACCCTATGTACAAATACACCCCGAAGATGGTTGTCACACCACGTCTTCATAATGGTCTGTTGAATTATGAGTCACAAGTCTCTTTCCAAGGTAATATCATGGTAGGTCATGATGCAACATAAGATATATGGAAAACTTACATTCCTATGGATGGGTATTCTCACAAAAATTCACATCATTGATGACCTAAAAATTAATGATATGCATAATCCTCTAAAATTCATTCACAAATTCAAGATCACCAAAGATTCAACAAGTATTCACAATATTGGATTCAAGCATATTGTCACAACATAACTTATAAATAAATTATAAGGGTTAATCTAATTATTTGCATTTGATATTAGAAAGACTGGATTAGCTTCAACTAATGGGCCGGTGCCTAATCCTATAGGAACAAAGTCAATTTTGGGTTAAAACTTGCAACGACTAAACAACTCATAATATCCAACTACGCCTAATTAGCCTAGTTTTTGTCGTGCAGAAATGTTAGGCCCTCAATTGCCTTTCCATTCCTAGTGATACATACATTCTTAGTTATCCACTACAAACTTGAATACCCCGTTTATCAATCCCAAGAGAACCCTACTTAAATAATATTAGTAGAGCATTTTTACTGCATATCTTGAATACAAACAAACTAAGACTTGATATAAAGAGCAGCAAATGATCCTAGGAACCCATTGGATTCCCTGAAGCATTCAATTAGAAATGGAGACAAAATGTAAAAATGACAATAGAAATGTGGTCTTAAAATGATTTGCTAAAAGAGCTTACAAAGCCACTACAAAGATTTGACACAAATTGATAGCTCTACATATATCAAACACCAATTGCACAATAGCTCCAAGGCATAACCCAAGTTAGCCCTAATACTTCAAGCCTCGCCTACAAGCATGAATAGTGACCAACAACCTTACCAATGAAATCAAACTCTATTTAAAGGAGAGGACAGTGCTCATCTCATGCGGATGATTGACATCTATCACTTCCAAATACAGATTGCAGTTGTAAGATAGTTCGCCCCACTTGAGTACACAAAGTGGGTACGAAATATTCCTTCTGGCACTTATTGAGCAATCTCGTCATAGGATCCTTTCCAACAGCAGGACAATTAGTGCAACTCTATCATGCCAATTTAGCTCACCTCCATATTCATGTGTGCTAGAAAAAGGAGAAGGGGGAAATTGCAGCAACATCCCTTTCAAAACCATTGTCTCCTTTTTCACACGGTATACTCCATGGGGTATGGCTCGAAGAAGAAATGGAAACGAAGCTCATGCCTAAAGAGGGGTGTCAAACCACAACAATAGCTTCTTCATTTCCAATTTTCCAGCCAAGGAGGCTCTATGATAGAGCACAGAAAGCTTATTGTGCCATCATAGCCACTCTATGAGCCGGAGGCTCCATTACCCCTTGATTGGAGATGCATCGAAATACAACATACCAGCAGTCAAGAACTTATTCACCTTCTCCTAATAGATCTGCTCATTGTGAACTATGCTTTGCAAACTGTATGTTATATGGAGAAGCTTTGATACACTCCCCTGCTTTAGCTACAACCCTTCTCCCTCAAAAGAAGTTCCAAAGAAACTAGAACCACTTAATGAATCTATACCTCCAAAAGAGGAAGGAGAGTAGGGATAAGAATCCGGAAGGCGAATATCATGAGAGACAAGACTAGGAGCTCATACCAGATTCTCACTTGTCGTAACTAGGTGAAGCACAAAAGGACTTCATTACAACAACATATTTGAAGATGAACACAACCTCCTCATTCTTTAAATAAAGAGAACAGGATAAGCAAAGGGTTGAAGAAAGCATTTAACCAAAGGCCACATGTGCGACATGAAGGCGAATTCAAAGTTGGGATCCAAATGAGACATGGAAAGGCAACATACACAAGCAGATAAAGATATGCCGCCTCTTTTGTGAAACATCAATATCTACCATTTACATGAAGCATGTACCCACACACTCCAAAATATACAGTCGCAAAAACCAACTGATCTTGAAAAGACAGCAAGTATTGAAAAGGTTACGAAATCCATTCTCCCGTCAATATGCCAAGATTTTGCCCAGAAATTGCATAGCTCCCGAACTTCCTCTGGCTTCTCTAATCACTATGGTTGTAACCGGTGCTTAGTCATATCCCTAGTCATCTGCAACATTTCATACTTGAAACAGAGAGTGTAGCACCAGTTCAAGCCTTCTTCCATTTCAGGATTCTTTGTTAACAAAACTGCAGATATGTCGAGGAAGGAGAAAATCATCAGGCAGGATCGAGCAAATCCTTCGAGCAATGCAGAATATCACATTCGTCAATGCGCGCTTAGTTGAGTGGTGAATTTGGCTAAAGCTTTCAAAGTTAGGTCATACTTCATCATCGATTTCCCACTTTGGCTCTAGATCAACAGTCTCGCACAGCCATGCATGGCCGACCTTTAACAAATTGTGATTTGATACGCAAATAGTGAAGTTGAGCACGGCCCTGCCATTGGCTTAATTCAAGACATCACTGCCACATACAATGCAGTCATGTCGCCAGCAAAATTAGGGGCCCACTTGGGTTATTTCATGAACTTGGAGTTCTTCTGAGTCCACGGATGATGGCATGGCCAAGTGTCGTTAAATCATCTTTTTGTGCACCGGTGCATTAAGGTGGAGAGTAGGCCCCTCCCTTTAGAGCGTGGGGCACGATTTGGTGCGTGGCAATGTAAAACGTCCACATCTACAACGAGCCTTGATGTGGTGATGATGACTCAACAAATGACACAACCAGACGACAAGTGTCACAACATAGCGTAGCGTGATGGGATGCAGATGGGACATGTGGAGACCACCAAAGATTGAAGCAATATACAGTTGCGAGGCCATGGGGAGACAAGTTACTCCCAGTGATCAATTAAAGCGGTGAGTGAAGATGTGTGCAGGCTGGTTACTCACACGGGGAAAAAACAAGGGCGATTGGGGGGAAAAGGCAACACAAACCGCTAAGACTTAAACAACGAGAGCTACATAAGAGCACAAATGTTCTTAGCAATCGGTCACACATGCCTAAGGGCTGGGAGCTTTGCAGGTTTGCACTAAGACGAGCCTAGTGGTTATATGACTTGGCGCACGGGGGCATGGTAGACAATATTCAAATATTTAAAACACACTCTTGAGACCTAATACACCTAAACATGACCAAAGAACTTGTCCAAACCAGGACTTTAGAAGAGATTCCAACATTGGCTCTTGTTTGGGGACTCAGGTCTGGACAGGCTTGGTGAGATCCTGAAAGTAATCTCCAGTGCTAGTTGAACATCTCTAGAACTGCTCAACCTACAATACTCTGCCTTGTAATTACCTCTTAGTGGCCTTCGGACACCCAAAGATGAAGCTCACATCTACCTCTGTCAAACACCATGTTCTCTGATGTCTTCACAACACTTGTGAAAATCTGTTCATATTGTGGCCAGATTATAACACTGATGCTAATGCACTTCATTTTACCCGAGTCTCTTACTGCTAATAAATACTAAGCCTGTCTGGACTTTGCAATTCCACACCCAATGAGATATCTTGCAGTGCGCATCATACTTATCAATATAACAATAGCTTTCATTAGAAGGCTCAAAGTTGTATGCAATTGCTGTAGGTACATCGAGCTGAACCAAGAAATGAAAACACTCACATTCCATCCAATGAGGCAAGTCATGGTCACTACATATTGTTGGCACTTCCGTATGCGTGATACATTCAGGGAACATGTCCACATATACTTGGTGCAACTTGATGAAGTCGCATTCCATCCCCAGGTTGATGGAATCAATCTGTGACAAATAAGGCGCATGGGGTAGGAAAGGTATCTCAGCATTTTTTCAGTCAGCAACAGAATTTTCCTGAAATATCCTATGTTCTTCCGAGATGACCAAGTACGCATATTCTGAATTATCCCCAAGTGATTTAAACCAGAAGGACTCATACTCAGGCAATCCCTCAATCTGTACCGCATCGTGCTTACATTCATCTTCAAACGAACTCAGGGGCCTACTTGCTTCATCACATGCTTCAATGTCTTGCAAGAAAGACTCAGTTCCAAGCACAATAAGGTCCCCGTCAATTTTTACGTTATAATCTCCATAAGAACAAGTAAACCTCCGTATCCACTTCCAGGACATAGGGCTGCCAGCAAGTATCATCATTGCATAAGCTGGTATCTCCCTCCATTTCAAGTTTAGAAGCGTGATCCATGCCACCCATATGGAATACTTCAAGGGAAGGGCTAAACATTTCAGACCATTCTTCTGTTTTAAACTCCTTGTGACTGTCCATTGTGACAGAACGAATGTTGCAAAGAAAATCACATATAACTTTGTCCTCATCTTCCACATCCTACTAACGCAAATTCATTCCGAAAGCAACATACTCAGGATCATCACGTCCGGTTAATGAATTTAGGAGTAGGTTTCCAACACTCTTTGTACTGGCTGCTACCATCACTTTCGAACTATATTCCACAAGGTCATCAAGGCATAGGACCTTTTCAGTCACAGGCAAACATATGTCCATACTAACCCTTGTGGTGTCATGTTCCTCAACCGGAGGAGAAGACTTCATCTCGTTATTGCAAAAGTAGACATACCAAAAGAATCATCAGTATCACTGTCATAAACATTAGGATAGCGAGGAAGTATATCAGGCTTGAAATTGTCTTCAAGCTCTTTTAGCTGAAGGCCTACACTCCTTTCTTCAGTAGCATCATCATCAATCTGCAAGTTAGTGCCTACAATACTATCGTCGACATAACCTCCTGCAAGTACACACTTATCCATTTTATCCTCCTGTAAGTGGATGCCTGCAATAGAAGGATCTACACTGATGTAATCTTCAGAAGAATCGAAGTCCAGTAATACACCAAGTACGTACTCAAGTTCCTGCTTGTTTGACTAAACTTTGGCATTCGTTAATCCAATTGTCCCGTGGCGGATACAATAGTTTTTTCATATTCTTGTCTCATTTCCCCGAGAAAGATAACCCAATCACATACCTGGCCAAGCTTAGTAGGTTTCAATTCTTCTGATATTGCACTCAGTCGTGGTTCAAAAGCTTCACATAACAGATCAATGCATACCAGATTCTGAGGTCTATAAAGCTTTGGGACTGCAGACACAGCAACCATAAACCATGCATAGAGATTATATAGTGATTCTTCTTCATACCTTTTGATATTAGTCAATGCTTGGATGAGAGATATATGATCATTCTTATGTGTATATTTCTCATTGAATGCTACAACCAATTCTTCCCATGTGGAGAAATAATGTTCTGGGAAACTTTCCAGCCACTTCCTAGCCTCACCATACAAGGATTTAATGATATATCTCGTCCACATATCTTCATCAACAAATTGAAACTGCTCCAATCAAATCTCAAATCTATTTGGGCAGCAGAAGTCGAAGCAACAGATTTAAAACACCAGCAACCTTCCCTTTCTTTGAAGCAACTATTCCTTTTCTTGGCGGTGACCATTCCTTTTCCTAAGAGAGCACAAATGAGGAAGGGACAGCATGGAAGACAAGATGTCAGGAGTTTCTGTGTTTTATGGTGTGTGAAACCATTGTTTTGGAAGTGGAGAAGAGTACTCTTGTTTTTTGGATTGGGATGCCATTTCCAACTGTTGCAGAGTTCTTGTAACAAAACAATTATGTTAAGAGTGTGTTGCAAGTGTAGTTAAGCTCTAAGAAATATGTGGGAGCTTGTTGTAGCCATGGTGGCTCCCTTAAACATATGTAATTAATTTTTCAACAATGGGACAGGGAATAAATTGCTCTCTAGGCTGGAGTTTTTCACCCAAGTTAGGTTTTCTCTAAGTCAAATCTGTGTGAACATTTTTTGTGTGTTTACACTATTGTTTTCCACATTGTGGATGTAAATTTCTTTGTATTTTCCTTCTTTACACTTGTCATAGTAGTTTGACAACCATTGTATATGGTAGAAAGTGCTAGTTGAGGCTCCATGGGAGTTCTTACCATCACAATCCGTTTGTTGATGAGTACGAGTGTGGAATATCCACCCTAGTTTATGGATCACCCCTACCCAATCCACAACTTCCACCATGATCAAAACTAAAATCAAACCAGCTAGGAAAGCCCTTAAGACCTCTTCCTCTATCCCTACCATGCCTATAGATACTAGAGTCATCTGTAACTTTGTTTAAGATATCCAAGACCCCATGCTAATCAAGAGCATTGCCTTATGGAAGCTGAAACAACATGGCTCTAAGCAATTTTCTAGCATAGGATGGACCTTTAGTCCAAACCAGTTCATACATATTCTACATATCCCTTCCCTAAGATTTTTGTAGCCTATGTTGAATGCTATAACACTAATGAAAGGAAAACTAAAAGCAAAACAAGGTTTTTGTCTATAAACATCACGCCTCTGTGAAATTTAGGGCCGACTTGCACCCTGCCCGCTTTTTTTTTGCTGAACCTGTCAAATCCTAGCAGCCGACCTACCATTGATTCATTTGGCCGACCTTGTCAAACCCTAGCATGGTCAATCTGCGAGCAGTTATTTCTGTCATCAGACCCTGTCAAAACCTAGCACAGCCGACCTGCCAGTGGTTGTTTAACTTTATATCAATCGACCCTCTCAAACACTAGTGGGCACAACCTCCCCCTTTTACTACTATGCCCTAGCAGCTGACCTGTGCCTCTAAATTTTGCGAAATTTTCCCCTGCATGGATTTCTGCATTAACTTTTGGAATGATCTGATATGCAAGAATTTCTGCTCTTCACTTTTGCAAAATTTCCTATGCGAATTTTTGTAAATTTCTACAATTTATGCACTCTAAAAGGTTGTTGTGAAGGCTCTGATTAGTATGGAAAGACCTGGTGTCATAAATCAGGCTGCAAGGACCCTAAAAATTCAGTACAGCATGCTTTCTATCATAATTTCTGAAATTGGGAAATTATGTATGAATTTCAGATACTTATTTAGCTTCTCCAAGACTCTAACAACTACAAGAGAAGGACAACTTCATTAATGATTTATAGGCTCATAATTCTGTTGTTGAGAAATCTCACGCCAACTCTAGGAGACCATTTCCATTTTAAAATAAACAATCAATTGTTCATTCAGCATGTAAACCTCAAAGAAGAAACAGCAGCCTATCAAGAGTCTATTAAGAAACAGGTGGAAGAGCAAAATTTGTGATCACTGTGGTGGTTTGAGGCTGCTTGTGGCCTTGCAAACCAGAGATAGGATCACAGCTTGCGGGCTTTGTAATTTTTTCAGGTTATAAGCCCCATACCCATATATAGGGTGTTTGTGGCAGATCCTATGTATAGCTGGCACTTGGCTTCAAGTTTTGGGCACACGCCATTGGATTATGGAGTTAGTTCTTTGCTTCCAATTTTGGGAACATATCATTGGATCATGTAGGTATGTGAGCCCATGCATGCAGCTGGGAGCATTTCCCATCGCCCTGTGATCAATTAATAATGAGCTTCAAATAGTTGGCCATCACTGTTATCCTCTTCCAGACTTGTTCAGAAGGGCATTTTGAGGATTGTAAGGCTGTGCATCTATTGTTGGAATGGTTCAACTTCAAACTTCAAGCAGATCCTGCAGCAACGAATATTTGGTGATTGATTTGTGTTATGTTCCAAACTGACTTCCTTTGGACCCTCTGATATGGCAGCTTGAGAATAGATGTATAAATAAAGGACCATGCTCTCACCTATCTCCATCCCAACATATCCACTCTTTTGTTTCTCTCTCTATATATTGAGTATATTGTGTTTGGGTCCCCTCAAAGACTCCCTATTATTGTCTTCTTATATTGATATATGTGTGTGGAGTATTCATATCTATCGTCATACGGTTTTGCACTTAATTCTCACACTACACACATGTTAAAACTTAAAAGCAAAGTGGTGTCTTAAGTTAGCCCATTTTCACTCCATTAATTGCACTATGTTGTAAAATATCTAAATGCAAACACCGATCTTAAAAAACTTATTTTTGTCCTATCTCCCAGAAGATGAGATTACATTCTTTTGAAAATACCAAAGTCCACAGTAGCAAACAATATAGCACAAATGAACTAAAACACATAAAATAGCACACATCTCAGATGACAATAGATAAAACTGGAGGTTATTTTGAAATAGAAAAGCATGGAAATTTGACCTACCGCCTGAAGAATCTCTAGGACACGTGACTCTTTCAATGTCCAAGGCTGATCTTTTGCAAGTGCCTGGAATAAGAAAAAAATAAATTAGTCAATAACATTTGAAACTAAAGTGAACAAATGATATCAGTTTTCATTAAAACAGTTATATTGATGTAACATCAACACAAGAAACTGTGACCAGCTTAGCAGCTTATCTCCAAGAAAAAAAAATCTGAACAAATTTCAAAGCAGCAATAGATGACAAAAACGCTGTATTTGCAGATAAACTTATACTATCTAATCTACTTTTGAAATGCCCCTAAGTTAATTCATTGGTGTTTGTACCAAGTTTTAGCTAACATGGCAACTTGTCTATAATGTCCCCATATTCGGAGTGATCACCTAGTGGAATTGGCTAGCCTATTTCCATTCCCGTCGGCTAAGCCGGAGGGCTTAGGGAATGACCTATTTGGCAAGTTTTCACACTTAGCCAATTTTGTAGGGCAAATTGATTGTGGAGGATGACTTGGCATTATTTTGTGGTAATTTTGATGAAGTCAACACTAGTCAAATAATTTGCCCTAAGGTGGAGCGACCCAATTGGAGGATGGAAAATAGAGAAATATGGAAAAATGCCTATGGGAAAAATAAGAATATTTTATGATCTCTTACCTTGAGGAGGATGACTTGAATTGAGGTCAAAATATGGTATATCACATGCCTAAATGGGTCACCCTTGGAGAATGGAAGGATGGGAGAAATAGCATAAAATAAAATAATAATATCTCGTGTTTGGCGCTAAAGGGAGATCAGCCTAAGGAGAAAACAATAAAAAAAAGACAAATCTTCAATTTGCATTTTGAGCGCCTATCTTGTCTTGAGGTGGTTGGCCAAACTTGGGAAGAGAGTAATAAAAATAAAAGAGTTATCATGCCTAGGTCAGCCTTGAGGAAGGAGAGAAGATTGTGTATAAATAGGAGATCATTTGAGGCATTTCCATATATCATTCATTCCTAATTTCACATTGAGTTTATCTCATTTGGTTGCAACATTTGTTGGGCTTGAATCCAAGGATGAAAACCCCATCTCATGCATCCGTGGTTAGGCCTCTTATGCCTACTTTCTTGGATCAGCAAGGAGCTCCGAAGAATGGACACCAAGTTGCAGGTGAGAGCTTCAATGATTACATAAGAAAGTGGCAATCATTAGGTGAGGAATTCCAAGCTGCCATGTCTTTGCAAAAATTTTGTCAATTGAAGTACAGAAACAGAGATAGACCTAGAGGAGAAAGAGGCAACAATAATCATGACTTGCAAAGAAAATTGGGAAAGGTGAACATCACTCATTTTGAGGGTTCGGGCAAAATCACAGCACAAGCATGGATCCAGAAGTTGGATAACTATTTCACATTGAATCCAGCATTCGAGAGGGATGCAATTCAGTTTACTACCTTACACTTAGAGGGAGATGCTCTTGATTGGTGGTACAATGGTATGGTGACTCAAGGACATAGCCTTGTTACTACTTATGTTGATTTCTCATAGAGGTTGATTGACAAATTTGATGAGACTAATCCTGAGCAGTTCTTCAGAGAGTTGGCCCAACTCAAGCAGAAGGATTCAGTGGATGCCTACATTTCTGAGTTTCAGAAGCTAGCGGTATTGGTTCCTAATGTGTCGAAGAGTAGATTGACCTATCTTTTCATTGAGGGTCTAGAGGAGCCACTTCGTGGATGGGTGAAACCCCTAGATCCACCATCTTTGAGGGAAACCATTAATAGGGTTAGAGGTGTGAAGTTTCCAGCACCTTCCAAGCCCAAGTTTCAGGGTAAGCCTTTCTCTTCATCAAGAAAGGACCCGAGGAAGAACTTTTAGAAGGAATGGCCCAAGAGGACAACACCAGACATAGAAGCGAAGAATGAGCTAAGGAGGAAGAAGTTGTGGTTCTCATGCAAGGAGCCTTGGGAGCCTAGTCACAGATGCCTTGGTAAAGGCAAAGCACACTACATTGAAGTCACTTCCGACATCGATGACGATGAGGTCCAAGACACTACTTCAGAGAGTGATGATGAGGAGTAGTCGTTGGTGCTTGGGGCTACGACAGATGACATGGTACATGGTACTATTACTACATTGTCAGGAGTTCCTAAGTACCATCCCTTTAGAGTGAGAGGAGTCCTGAAGGGACAGCGGGTCACATGTTTAGTTGACAGCAGGCACTCATAACTTCATTGCTGAGGGTTTGGTGGCAAAGAGAGGATTACAGGCAGAGGAGTTCTCATGCTTCAATGTGATGTTTGCCGATGGATTCAAGATGAGTTGCACGAAGAAAATTCCGCAGTTGAGTATCCAGATGGGTGACTACACAGTCACCGATGATTTCTATGTAGTTGGGATTGGTGATACCGATGTTCTGGGAATCCAGTGGCTACATTCTCTTGGCAGATACATTCAAGATTTTCAAAAGATGGAGTTGGAGTTCATGTCAGATGGGAGGAAGGTAGTGTTGAGGGCTTTGGTGAATGGTGTGCAAAGGATAGTGACAGTGAAGAGGATGGAGACCTTGTTTAGACATGGTGATGTTGCATGGGCAGCCCAGTGTTTTGTGTCTTCCAAGACATCTTCTAGTAGTGACCAGCAGTATCATGGGGATGTTCAATCAGTGCTAGATAAGCACAACATGGTGTTTGGAGAGATTCCTCCTGGTAGACCTCCGGATCACGACTTTGAGCATGTGATAGAGTTAGAGGAGGGCTCCAAGCCCATCATCACTACTCCCTATCGTCATCCTAGGAGATTCAAGGAGATGATAGAGAAGACGATTAAGGAGTTGTTGGATATGGGACACATCAGGCCTAGTTCCAGTCCCTTTGCTTTTTCAGTGGTCTTGGTAAAGGACAACACGATGAGCATGTGCATTCATTACCGTGCCCTGAATAAGAAGACCATCAAAAACCAGTATCCTATACCCAGGATTGATGAGCTACTAGATGAGTTGCATGTTGCAATTTTCTTTTCAAAGATTGATCTCCGCTCAAGGTACCATCAGATTAGAGTCCATGAGGAGGACATTCATAAGACAACATTCAGATGTCACTACAGGCCCTATGAGTTTTTGGTCATGCCCTTTGGTCTTACTAATGTTCTCGCAACTTTCCAGTCTTGTATGAATCACATCTTCAACAGACAATTGCGCAAGTTTGTTTTGGTATTCTTTGATGATATCCTAATATACAATAAGACATGGGAGGATCACCTCAGGCACATTGATGAGGTGTTGGGCATCATGGAAGCACAGTCCCTGTTTGCTAAGGCTTCAAAATGTGAATTTGGAATGACAAAGATTATGTACTTGGTACATGTGATTGGCACTGGTGGAGTGAAAGTACACCAGGAGAAGATACAAGCTATTCTAGATTGGTCACCGCCGAAGAACATTCCAAATTTGAGAGGCTTCTTCGAGCTTTGCAGTTACTATAGGAGGTTTGTGAAGGGGTTTTCACAGCTGGCAGCACCTCTTATAGATCTCACTAAGAAGGGTGCATTCAAATGGTCGGATGAGGCTCAAGCGACATTTGATAGACTCAAGGAGGTAATGAGCACTTGCCCTGTTTTGGCACTCCCTGATTTCTCTCAGCCATTTTTTTTGAAGTGTGATGCACCAGGTGAAGGGATAGGAGCAGTTCTCATGTAGAATAGACATCCCATAGCCTATGAGAGTAGGAAGTTGAGAGATGCGGAAAGATTGTATTCCACCTATGATAAGGAGATACTTGCCATCATGCATGCATTGGCAAAGTTCAGACAATACTTGGTGGGTGGTAAGTTTGTGGTAAGGACTGACCACAATAGTCTGAAATACTTTCTAGAGCAGAAGGGTCTGAATGAGAGATAACAGAAATGGGTGAGCAAGATTCAGGTATACGATTTTGGCATTGAATATGTCAAGGGTAACATTAATGTTGTTGCCAATGCTCTATCCAGGAGATCTACTCTTTGCTCTATGTCAGAGATTTCAACTGATTGGAGGGCTCACCTTTTGGTTGAGTATTCCAAGAATTCTTTTGCATGCGAGCTCATGGACGGCAAGATTCAGGATGACAGGTATAAGGTGATTGATGATGTGATCTATTACAAGGATAGAATCTATTTGGTACCTGAGTCTAAGATGGAGGATAAGATTTTGAGGGTTGTTCATGATACTCCTTTAGCAGGACATCCAGGGTTTTTTAAAACCTACAGGCGAGTGAGAGAGATTCTCGTGGAAGGGTCTCAAGGATGATGTCTTGCGATATGTTCGTGAGTGTACGACTTGTTAGCAGAACAAGTCAGAGCATACTTTCCCAGCAGGTTTGCTTCAGCCCTGGCCTATTCTAGAACAGAAGTGGGAGAGTATATCTATGGATTTCATTACAGGTCTTCCAAAGGTCCAGGGCAGAGATTGTATATTTGTGGTTGTTGATAGATTGACTAAGTATGCACATTTCTTTGCTATTTCATCTAAGTATAAGGCACCTCAAGTTGTAGAGTTGTTCTTCAGAGAGGTGTTTAGACTCCATGGACTTCCTAAGACCATTGTCAACGATTGGGATAGCAGATTTCTCAGTGTATTTTGGCAGGAAATATTCAAATTAGCTGGTACAGAGTTGACCCCGAGCACTGGCTACCACCCTCAAACAAATGGGTAGACAAAGATTGTGAACAAATGGGTGGAAGGATATCTACGCAATTACGTTGCGGGGCAGCAGAAGGCTTGGATCAAGTGGTTGTATATGGGAGAGCATTGCTATAACACCACCTATCAAATGTCGATTGGCATGACTCCTTTCAAAGCCTTGTATGTCTATGACGCTATGTCTTTTGTAGACTTAGCATTTGATGATAGCAAAGCTCCCAGAGCTAGAGAAATGATGCAGGATAGTCAGGATATCCTTAAGGCACTTAAGGATAATCTTCACCATGCCCAGAATCAGCAAAAGATGTATGCAAATAGGCACAGGGTGGAGAGGACTTTTGAGGTTGATGACTTAATTTTCTTGCGCCTTCAGTTGTATAGACAGTCTACACTGAAGAAGAGTGGCGCAGAGAAACTGAAACCTCGGTTCTATGGCCCCTACAGGATTGTGAGGAGAGTTGGAGAGGTTGCATATGAGTTAGAGTTGCCCAAGGGTAGCTAGATTCATAATGTGTTTCATGTATCTTGCCTCAAAGAGCAATTGGGCAGCATCTTACTTCTTCTCCAGAGCTTCCACCATTGGATGAGGAGGGGAAACTGATTCTTGTTCCTGATCCTATTCTGGATGTCAGGGAGCGCAGATTGAGGAGTAGGGTGGTCAAGGAATATTTGGTGAGATGGAAGGACTTGCCCATTGAGGATGCCACTTGGGAAGGAGAACAGATTTTGCAGCATCCAGGTTTACAATTGCTTGAGGGCAAGCAATTTCGGCAAGGGAGGACTGTAATGTCCCCTTTTTCCAAGTGATCACCCATTAGAGTCGGCTAGCCTATTTTATTCCCATGGGCTAGGTCAAAGAAGCAAGGGAATATTCAGATTAGTTAAATAATATATTTAACTAATTTTGGTGAGCTAAATGATGATGGAAAATGACTATTTTTGGGGGCAATTTGGAAAAATAAAATAAATTAAATAAAATTGCCAAGAAAGTGGACGACCTAGGAAGAGGTTGAAAAATAAAACAAAATATGCCAAAAAGGGTTCGCTCCACTTGGAGAAATAAAATAAAATATTTTATTTGTGGGCGCCAAGCATGAGGTTGGCCAAGTTTAGAGGTGAAAGATGGCTATAAAAGAAGGGCAATTTGGAGTCATTTCATCATCCATTCATTATCATTCTAAATTGAGATTTTCTCATTTGGCTGCAATTTTTGTTGGGCTTTATTCCAAGGACGTAAACCCTTGTGAATACTGGTAAGTTGGACGAAAACCTAGCTCATCTTGAGGTGGACTCATACGGAGTTCAATTTGTACTTCATTGGAGACTTGGAGCGTGATTGCATATTCAGATTTTCAGATCAGAATTGGAGCAGCACCTTTGGTGGTATTTTGTGTTGTCATTGCATTAGGGTTTTGCCTTGATTTGGAGCACCACCTTTGGAGGAGGGCGATTTGGCTTGTGTGAGGCAATTTCATCATTGGGAAGGTTTCCAAACCCTAACCCTCGCAGCCTCTATCATCTTTGCAAGCGCCACCATTTTGGAGGGCTTGTGTGCATCATTATTCATCATTTGGTATGTACAAACCTAGGGTTTAGATCTGATCTGGACAGCAGCATTCCAGGCCATGTTTGATCATGTTTTAGCCCATGATTTGATGTAATTTCCAGTCATCATATTCTGATTTGTAACAGCATATTTATATTCAGAAAATCAGACTTTGGTATTGCATTTGGATGGCTATATCTTGTGTATTTCATGGTGGAATTCATGTTTGATGTGATCATCACTTAGGAGCATAATTTAGCATGTTTATTTGGCATTATTGGCACTTGCATGTTCGCTGCTATATTTGTTTTGTAAATCAGAATTCAGAAATTAGGGTTTGAGCAGAAAATAAAATCAGAATTTTGGAGCAGATCCAGTTAGGGATTTTACAGCTACCACTTACTTCTGTTGTTGCTTCCCTTGGCCTTTGTTCTTGTATGGATACTATGATGCATAATGACCGAACTTATGACAAATAAAACACTTGATTTTACTCAAGTCCTTTTTCTCTCTCGCTGTGAGGATGAAACCTCATCCTTTCCCTTACCCTTGTCGGGCCCTTCTCCTTAACCTTTAGCTTTCTTTGTCTGTCCAATGAGAGCTAAATTATTGTCACCACCCTTCTTGTTGGCTTTTGACTCCATTCAAGTTTCCTCCTAAATAGAATCATCCCATAGTCTTTCAAAACAAAGAAGATTCTCACGAGCACAAATACCTTGAAAAATGCTTCCCATCAAGATGAGAAACCATTCAACACCAAATTCACAAGCTCCACATCTTCAACCTTCTCCCTAACTAATACAAGTTGGTTATGAAGTTGTGTGACCTTCATCAAGTAACTGGTAAATGTATCCGATTTAGACATCTTTATGGATCTAAGTTTATTTCACAAAAGTATTTTCCTGTTAATGTTTTCACTCTGGAAAAGAATAACCAGAGCATCAAACATCTCCTTGGCTATTTTCTTCTCTGACAAATGTGAAAGTAAACGATCATTTACTGCATCCATTATCATCCACTTGGCCTTTATTTCTTTCTTTTATGAGTTGTTAATTCTTACGAATCTGTAGGTGGAGACCCCTGATCCTAAACGATATCCCAGAGATCATTTTCTTCCAACAACAAATCCACCCTAAATTTCCAAGGCAAAAAATTTATCGCACCTTCCAATCTATCCTCAAACCCAAGGCTAGTTAATGTCATTTTATAAAAAATAAAATATTTTGCTCAAAACACCCAAATCTGAAGGTAGTAATTTCTCAAAAGATTTTAAAATGCCTACAATAAAAATTGCCCTTGATGCTCTAAAAACCCTAGTCGCGGGTTACTAAATCTGCTCAAAAAATTGTGAAAAAACCTGCAATAAATTGGCCAAACCCTAGCTGCCAACAATCTGCCTGAATTTTGTTGAACAAAACCCTAATCGCAAACTAAAAGACATGTTTCCATGATTTTTTCTAGCAATATTTTAATAAGAAATCCATCGATTTCTTTTCTGGCGTGATCTAAAAACCCTTTCTCAATTTTACTAGGCATGATTTACAAAATATTCGACATGATTTCTCCTTAAAAAATCATGTGCGCAATTTTATAATAAAAAATCATGTGCATTTTCCTTTGGAAGCAATGCACAATTTTTCCTTGTATCTATCCATGATTTCTTATTTCCTTCTGTTTGCCAATCAGTAACAAAAAATCACGATTTTTTTGACTCCTGTTTGGCCACGGATTTCACCCAAATCTGTTGCAATTTTCTTTGCAGAGGCATGATTTTTCTTGAAAAAATACCCTGCGCTTTCATTTGCAACTTGGCCACAGTTTTTTACGTGAAAATGGTCGTGATTTTACACAAAAATAACCTACAAATATTTCCTTCAAAAACCTGTCGATTCCATACAACTTCTTTTCATTTCCCTGTTCGATGCTTTGATACCATGAAGAAATTCTAACAAAGCAACCAATGTCCTAATGTTCTAAACTTCTAAGAATAAATTCTTTAACATTGCATCAATTGCACAGCAATTAAAATTCCAAACAGCGAAAGCGAAAACAAGTACACAGATAATTTACACATTCAAATCATTTGTTCATTTCTTTGAAAAACTCACAAGGAAGCCTCTACAAGTTGTTCCAATAACTACACATGGAATTATGATCACTAAGTTATTATTCTTCTATCTTGCACCTATCTTTATACTATTCAGCTAAAAATCTAATCTTCAAAAAGCTTCTTATCTCTCGCAGGAGATGACTTGGAAGATAAGTCTAAATCATTAGTGTATATCTACACTTTATTAAACTTAACTAGCTAAATTAAAAAAATTCATTTTATCACTTAAATGAAATGCAAAATAGAATTTACTTGAACCACTTGCACGTTCATGTTGAACCTATGTAGAAGTTCCGAATTGAGCTAGAAAACTCGACACAAGATTCCCTATACAAGTTGCAAGTGTGTTCCCATCAGCTCTGTCTTCAGACAAACCACCAAATTTTATGAAGTGAAAGGGTTTGTCGCCTTTGTTCTCTCTAGGAGGTTGAGTCAAAGGAGCATTTTATTTTTTGGTCTCTGATTTACTGTGAAATATGTGGGAGATACCATTGTCTATATAAGGTTCTAGTGTGTCTTTATCCACATTCTTACACTACCATGATCAAAGATGCTTGACCTTGTTTCTTGTAAGATCGTCACATTCAAGCATAGATCTCTTTGTGGTAGTCCAAGATCTTCCAAATTGCTTACATCTTTCAACCCGTTGCTAATGTTGGAGGCACTAAGCACGCTTTGAATACTATTGATTCATGTAAAGATGGAGACAAATCGATGAGACATTGCTCATCCCTCTAATCTACTACAAGTATGACTCCTCGATACCCCCACTCTAATTCTAATGTGCGTGGCTCTATCTCTTCTCGACGCCGAGTACCCTCTAACAACCTTCTTTTACAGCATAGACTTTCCCCAGCGAGCATACTCAAACTCTGCACTAGTACTCTTATAGTGATCGATGATAATATCATTGGCTCCTCTAATGCATCCCAAAATACACTTCCAATTACACTTGTACTAGTTTGTGGGTTACCCTTTATGGGTAACCCCCATTTGTCTATTTTTTTGTTTTTCATACTTTTCTTACTTTATTGTATTTTCTTCAACTCGAGGACTCCTTTTGCCCTAGTTCTTTGCCATTGTACCTAATGTGTGTTCTAGTTCCTTTGACCTAATCTTGGCCATTCGTGGACGTTAATATAATTGCATTCTTTCTTCCTTTCCTAGAGACAATTGGACATGGATTAAACATGAGATGTGTTACTTTTTGCTTCAAGATCAATCAACTCCACAAACATTACAATAACATGTGACAATGGAGATATAGGTCAGCACAAGAGAACACAAGAAATGGATAGTGCACACAATGAACCTTATGATTATAGCACTAATGATCAAAACAATTAAAATGAAGAACTTCTTTTCACTCGATTATACATGTGAAGTCACCTTACCTTGTATGATTATACCACAATCAGGCCTCCTATAATACACAAAGATGGGCTACAATGAATCTATCGTGCCAAGATAGTCGCGAATGGACATAGACTCCATCATACTACGAACTATTATCCTATCACTTCAAGTAAACAATAACCCATGGAACACCACAACCCAATGTCTCAGGGAAATAAAAACCCTAACTCAAGCAACCCAAGATACATCTACAATTAGTGACCACAAGGTAGGTTGACACCAAGCGTGCAAATAAGCAAAAACATTGGAAACAATAGGAAGTATCTGGCAATGTCTAAAAATGTCATTGCTAACTTTTATAGGGACCCCATATAACATTTCCTACAACAAAGCTTCAAAATAACATATAAACTTGAAATTAAAAAAAATTGTCATAGAATATTGATTTTATTCTTTAATAAAAGCATGCCTTCATTACTCAATAAAAGCTACTGCCTATTCCAAATACGGATAGGCAAGAGGAAGAGTGGAAGAAAGCATGGATTTATGGCTAGGGTTGTGATGTTGGATATGGATCAAGGTTAGTAGGTACTAGGAGGAGAATGACGAAGACGATGAGGTTGTTGATGGCTCAAACGCTTACCCTCGATGAGGAGGAAGACGAGCTCCTAATCAAATTGGTGTCTGGCTCATCTTCAAAACAAAGGAGCACAAAAGGCCGTTACAACAGTGGTGACGATGGAGCTTCAAGCAGTAGTTGTAGGTCCAAAGAAGCTCAAGCAACGAGGATTTTGTGAAAGTCAATCTTTAGTGGCTGAAGCGGGGCTTCCTACTCTCGTCCTGTGTGCCCTCTACTAAGAAGGAATATGACTTTGTTAAAAGCTAGCTACATGAGCAAGACAAATAGGACCAAAGTGTTCCAGATCCAAATTCGAGGATCTACATGCTATGTAAGAATGCTTCTAATATTTTCAATTCATGCAACGATTTTTGCTTGTCTATGCTTGTAAAAGAGGATGTTCCCCTCTCATCCCATCATAATGACTTTGTGAGGGTTTGTGTTGTGATATCTTAATAATGTTATGAAACCTAAGCTCATTCCAAGGATAGTATTTAAGGATGGGGCTTCATCCAACCTAGATTGTCCTTTTGCCATTCCTTGCTTTGCTCAAGTGCCTCAAAAGAATGTTGTTGAAGGGTCTAGTGCAATTGGAATAGGGGCAAAGAATGACTTCCCCCCTCCATTGGGGTTATGAAAAAGGTGTTTTAATCTCTTGCTAGGGGGCATTGGGATGTGCAAATGTCTTTTGTGGATTTGCTTAAAGATAAATCTCCACGAAATGATAGGAGGGATGATCAAAGAAAAGGGGCTAATCCTCTACCTCTTGAACCAACTATGGAGGTGGCCTCCATCTTAGGATCCCTAATTCAATGGTTGAAAGGTCCTCAAGTAGACTAGACAATACCCTCATTGGTAAGTTCCTTAGCTCTAGACCAAATATTGATGTCTTTAGGAGTTGGGCCCAGAGGAAATGGAAACTAATAATCAGATCAAGATCCTTGCTATGGCTAATAGGTATTTTTTATTTCATTCTCAAGTCATGAGGATTGTGTTAGGACCTTTTGGATGGCCCTTAGTTTCTAGAGCAAACAAGATTATTCCTCAAAAAATGGAAATTGAGATTTAACCAAAAGATTAAGAACACTAATGTGGTCCCTGTCTAGGTTAGGCTTCCAAGTTTTCCAATCGAATATTGAGAAAAAGAAGTTTTGATTGGCATTGCAAATTCTTTCGGGCAGCTTATTGTGATCGATGTTGTAACCAAGACTAGGAGAAGACTAGTTTATGCAAGAATGTTTGTGTATTAGGGTAGATAAGTATCTTACTTCATCTATCAAATTATCCTCTAAATATGGTTACTATGTACAACAAATAGAGTATAAGAATTCTAATGTACCCCAGGGATGCGTCCCTCCTATTTTTTAGGCATTTCCTGAAATGGGGATGCCCTAGGGACGGGGACAAAACATCCCCCCATCATTTAGAAAAAGGGGGATGTCCTAGGGACACCCCCTCTACAAGAGGAACATCCCCTGGGCACATCCCCCATTTAGGTACACCAGGCGAATGCCAAGCCATCCTGGGGACGTACTGACATTCCCCACGGCCAAACATAGTTGCAAGGTGCTCCTTCATAGGTGCTACACTGGGTCCATCTCTATGTCGACATCCTTCTCAAGCCCCTCCCTCTATGTCGACGTCCTTCTCAAGCCCCTCCAGTGCCCAACACTCTAAACTTCTTTGTCAAACTCTCCAATCGCTTATATAGCACGACATTCACTAAAGTTGCACAAACTTCCAAACATGAAAGGTGTAGATTCAATCAAATACATTCCCTTCAATTTGTTGCTTTGTGTAGGAGCCCTGCTCTATAATGGGGGCCAAAGAGAGTCGTCTGAGCGGGACTCTTCCTACTGCTAGTTCCGAGTCCCCTATCCCCATACTCGAGAATCTCCTTTCTCCCCACAACTATTGAGTTGATTCAATCTAAAACCAATTCAATCTTCGAACTATAGTTGAACTTACATTATGAGTAGATGCCTCTAGATATCTACAATTTCAAAGTAATCTATTCATCGCATAATAATATGTGAAGCCCGTCTTTTATGTGAATATCGTTTTTTACATAGAAAAATGGAGTTTCAATTTAATGTTGCATAGGAGCATGGCAGTACATGTGGAACTACTCTTACAATTAGTCTTTCTTTTGAAGAACACACAATTATACTGGGGGGGTGGATGAATCAATATAATACAAACTTCTACTTTTTCACAACTTAACAACCACAACAATATCAATCACACAAGATCTATCAATGATGCACTACAAGAAGAACAGAAGATTTATGTGGAAACCCTTACGGGAGAAAACCGCGACAAAATATTGCTTATATATAAATCTCTTTTACAATCTTTGTAGGCTCCAACCTACAGGAGACTCCAATCCTCTCTTATATGATTTGTGAGAACCAACCCACTAGAGACACCAATCCCCGTTTGTAGATTTCGTGAACACCAATCCGCAACTAAGCACCAACCCAATAAGAGACACCAATCTCTCGTCAAGGCACCAACCTTCTACGGATCTTGATCACTTTCTTCTACAAATCTGATCGCAACTCACATAATATCTTTTCTTCACAAATCTGATCCAAAGCACACAATGTCCTTCCTTTCAAATCTGATCCAAAATATGCACAAACTCTTTTCTCAAATCTGATTACAATTATGCACAAACTCTTTTCATAAAACTGATCACAATCATGATTACTCTCTTCCTTCAAATCTGATCCAAATCATGTACCACTTCTTCACACAAAACTGGTCATAATCATAGCAGCAACTTCTCATAACTTTCTGCACTATCTTTCTTAGCATTCAGTCCTTAATCCTCACATACACTTGTCATAAATATGTTTGCATTTGTCCTTCATACATGGCAGCATATACTCTTCAAAAGATATCTCAATTACATTTCATTTCTGCCTCTATTCTTCTCTCAAATCTGCTCTAACACTCAGAAATAAATCATTTTATTGCTTACCTTTTTTTCTTCAACAACACTTACCACAATCTGATTATATATGTTCTTGGTAGAATGAGTAGCCACATCCAATAGTGCTGTCCCTGTATGGAAACCGCTGCCCAAAGATCACAACACTTAGTTAACTCTCCACACAACCTTCAACTCTGATCGCTGCCTTCATAATGATAATTGCAGCCTTTCATAAAGTAGCTTCATTCTATGGATCTCACTAATTCATTATAAAATCGCACCCCTTCACATATACTTTTGAATAAGACACAAGTCTTATATTGTATGGAGCGCTAAATAGAGAGGTCATCGGCCTTCTAATAACATTTGTTTATATGAAACTTAAACTTCAAAACAGCGCCAAAAATGAGATCGGCTCACATTTGAATTTGTTTTCATTTAAATCTTTGAATAAGCTTTGGCGACAAGTTGAAGGAATTGGCCTTGTTAAAAATAGTTGTTTAAATCTTTAATTTAAACAATATGTAATCTCCATCGTCCAAGTCGGCCACCATTATGGTGATTGTTTAAATCTTTAATAATACAATCAACCTCTTCATATAACAAAGTGGTCGGCCAGCATTAACTTATTTAACTCTTTTAAATTCAACACTTTCTTATGAGTTTAGACATAATGCATTTGGACATACTCCACCAAACCATGGCCTTTGTTTATGATGGTACTTAAGTCTATTGTAACAATACTTGGCCTGCTTTAGTAACCTCAACTTGCATGGCAATTTCAGACACTTTGATTCATAATCCATGACTCTAACCTAAGGTAAAGTCGGATCACATGTACATGTATTTGAATGGCGATTTAATGGCCTTTGGCCTGAACGGTTTCCCTCTTTCAACAATATCATTTCTTTGACATCAATAACAACTATCTTCTAATTTCGTCCATACATAATGATAGTATGCTTATCACCAATCTTGGACAACTAATTCCTTCAATCTCCACGACAAACTCTTTGACATCAATAACAACAATCTTGTTCATGCGACTTGACATCAATAACAACCATCTTGTTCATGCACCTTTGACATCAATGACAACTATCTTGTCCATGCACATTTGACATCAATGACAACATTTCCAACATCTTTATGCACTTTGTAAATCTAATAGTATGTCTTCCTAAATACACAACAATGAATTAGATATAAATTTGCAAAGCATATAATCAAAACCTAATTTTTATATTGAATTAACGGAGACTTGCAGAGGCCCAAAAACGGAAAAAGTGAACCCGAGCAAGGGCCCCTATGGGGCTAATATATTATCTAAATATTATTTCAATTTAATTCATATATATTATTATTTATTTGTATATTAATATATTATATATTCAAATTTATAAAATTATATATTATATATAGACGTCCCCCAGCCGTCCCCAAAATTTTGGAAACTTTTTGCCGTCCCCGAAAACTCATCCCCCCACCCTAGTGTCCCAAAAACTCAAAGAAACATTGGAGAATACTCCTTTTGTTTGCCATAGCTACCACAAATTGGGTAACATTGCGAGATATTGCCCGAGTAAGAAAACTAACCAAGTGTCATGGAAAAAGGAGATGCTCAATCAGAACATAAATCAAGAGGGCAAGGAAAGGTCAAAGGGGAGACCAAGTGAGACGGAAGTTAGAAGTCAAAATAGGCAGATTAAGGGGGTGCTAGAAATCCATGGTGATTTGTTTGCCATTGAAACCTCTACAGATACTATCACAAGTAGCAGCAAGGCCCAAAAAGAAGGTTAACATAGCTAAAACATTAGAGGCCTTTGAAGGAAAAAGTGTCTATGAAGGTAGCATTAGTAGGAAGATAGCGTGCAAAAGGGAAAGAAAGGTGGGTTGGGAAAAAGGGGAAATCAAATCTTCAGAAAAGGATAATGTTGCAGGCTATCTGGATTCAAGGTGTATGTCTTTGGAAGAGAAAGATGAAGTTGAGGCTATGCCATGCTTGCTTGACCAAGCCTTAGGCAGTAAGAAAGCTTCGCCTTCCTCTAAAGGTTGCATGCCTAGTGTTCAACCATACACCAGAACTACTAGAAATACAAAAAAAGAAGGCCAATATCAGGGTGGACTTGAAGCAAAGAAAACCAAATATGAAGGAAGTGCGTATTAGAGAAATGGCTAATGCAGTTGCTAATGACAGCCAAAGTACTTTAGATCTAAGTTCTAGACCTGAAGCCAAAAATTATTGACGAGGTGTTTGGGAGAGGATCTTTGCTTCTACTTTGTGTCCCCTGTTTGTTGTTGTAATGTCTCCTTCCTAAGTCAGCACTTGTTCATCGGGCTAGTCTACCATACGGGTTCCCCTAGGCTAGTGAGTGTGGTTAGGGGCCCACGGTGACGTGGCTCAACCCAGCTCAGATAGCACTTTCAGAGTGATGAGATGGATTCCTTGTGGTGGGAGTTGCCAGTTGGCTTTTCCTGGAGTGAGTTTGGGCCATTTGGCCAAACTTACTATTTATAGCAAGGGCTCACGGGACTCTGAGCGAGTCAGTGCAACGGTCCGGAAATCATGTCGACATTCCATTGGCCAGCTCAGCGGTACTACGGAGGCCAAAGGAGACCATTTGAATTGATATTTTAATAATCGACATATTTAAGTTAAATTAAATATATAACTTAATATGTTTGTTATTAAAAAGTGACTATAATATAATGAACTTTATGATATATTTAAAGTTTATAAAGTCACCTTGTTTGGGTGCCCAAGACATGGGGAATAAAAGAAATGTTAAAATATTATATTTCCCAAAAAGAAGGCGTTGGGGAAAAGGAGAGAAACATATAAGAGAAAAGTGACTTCATTTTGATTCATTCACTATTGCTTATTTTCTCTAAGTCTGAGCTTTGTTCATTGCGAGCAAGGGTTTGTACCAGCAGCTTTGGTGAAGAAATCCTCCATGGTTGAGAGCATCTGCAGGGTTGGAAGACACTCCCATGATGTTATATGAGTAGCTTCATTTCAGGGGTTCCCAGTGAGCTTCATTTGCAAGTATTCGATGTTGTCGCAGAGATGTTTCCATGATCATATCTTTCGTTTCTTGTCACTATAATCTATGTCACAAGGTTCGCGTTCGCGTTCGCGTTCGTGTTCGGCAACCATAAAATTCGGATGAAATTCGTCGAGGCAAAAAAAAAATTTGGATGAAATTCGCCTTATATAATTTTGATTTAAAAAAAATATAAATATTATATTATATATATATATATATTATTAATATTATTATATAAATACTATTATAATAATATATTATATAAATATATTATAATATTTTAATATGAACATATTAATACTATAATAATATATTATATAAATATATTATTAATATTATTTTATATTAATATTATTATTATTATTAATATATTATTAATATAAATATATTAATACAAATGCGAGCGAATGAAGACGGCGTGTGCGTGTTAGGGAGCAGAGGCACATGATGGGTCTCAGGCACGCAACCGGACGGCTGGGCTGGCCATTAACGATGCGCTAAAACTAGCGAAAGATGGTTTGTGTTTGCAGGAGCTAGGCAGTGACGGCATCAAGCAGCTTGTGGTTGTTCTACGGCAGCAAGTGGATGAAATTAAGCATAGGAAGGTGCAGGGCTCTGCAAGACGCGCGGGATCTCCCTCCCCTGATCCTTTCATCTCCGTTTTGCCCCCCTCTGCTGCACAGAATCACACGAAGGGCACCTACAAACTTTGCCAAAATGCTACGAATCCTTTCCACGTATGTAGCGATTTTTGCAAGGAGAGGATCCTCTCCCTCGACCCTGTGGCTGATCTAGGGTTTGTTTATGTTCCTGTTGCGCCATCCAAGGAGAACATTTCTACTACTCCGGATCCCCCGCCACCACCGGTGGTTAACCCCTCCGACCCGTGCTCCTCCTAGCTTCTGGGCGACTGCAAGGTAGATTTGGCCTCGGAGCCTGTGGATTTTCATATATCTGATGAGTGCATAAGGAAAGCCTCCTTAGACATTGGTTCACGATCTTTGATCTTCAGATCAGTGGGACAGCGACCACCTGTTAATGATTTCATTGCTTGGTGCAAGAGCTCTTGGGACAAAATGTCTCCCCCTTCTGTGGAATTGCTGGATTATGGTTTCTTTTTGGTTACCTTTCAAAATTCTGAAGACTGCAGGTTTGTGCTAGATAATGGACCATGGTTTTTTGGCAGATCTGGCTTATTCATGACCCCATGGACCCCTTTCTTTGATCCTGCAAAGTTCCAAATTTCTTCCATCACAATTTGGCTGCGCCTATACAATCTGCGTCTGGTGATGCGTGATCCATTTCAAATCGAATCCTTCGTCAACCAGTTTGGCACCTTCGTTAAAATTGAGGAAGGGACTGATCTCAGAAGGTATTCCAGAGTTTGTGCCCTGATAGATATATCCAAGCCTTTGCCCCCATATAATTCGCATCAACTCATCTCATGGCTCTTGGCTTCAATTTATTAATTATGAAGGGCTTCCTGAAAGATGCTTCAAGTGCAACCAACTCGGCCATAAGATCGCCGATTGCCAATCTAAAATCAGCAATGGCCAACAGGCCATCAATCTCAAGAAATGGGTTCACAAGGAGGGCAGTCCCGATGCAGATTTTGTTTGGAGAAATCATGGTATGTTCTTGGATCACCCTTCTTCGTCTCCCCTTGAAGATGAGGCTGAGGAGCACTCCGAAAACAATTTCATGTCATCCAGTGAGGCAAAGGATGCACTGCTCTAGCAAGTGAATATGGATCAGCAGTTGAATTTTGGGGCCTCAGTGAATAAGGATTCAAATGCCCAAGACCCTTCGGATCAGGCAGAGGCCCTTGCTTGCTCAATGAGGCGCTCCTTTCCCCAGATTGTTGGTAGGGATACAATTTTGGTTAAAGGCGGCAAGCATAGGGGAAGGAGAACTAAAGCTGAGAAACTTAGACTGGACGCTCCGGATGCGATTGATGAAGGCACTCAGTGGACGATGGAAGAGCTCCTAACAAGGAGCAAAAGAAAACAAAAGAAAGGCTGATTTATTGAGGCTCTGTTGGCTTCCAGCATATCTTTGTTGGTCTTTTAAGTTTCTGTGTTGTCTCTTTTTCTGCTCCCTCTTGTCTTATCTGCTCCCCGATTTTGGGTCTGAAGCATTCTTATTTTTATTTTCTTTTATGTTATATGGTGTGGGCCCCTGACCCACATCTTATGGATCAAAAAAAAATATAAATATATTAATACTATTATATATTAATAATAATATTAATATTAATATTATTATATATTAATAATATATAAATATATTATAATATTTTAACATAAATATATTAATAATATTATGTATGCACCAAGGGCTTTTGTAATCCATCGGATCTTTTATCTTAATACAATTCTTAATTTTTTGCAACACATAAAAGTGAAAACCAGTCGCGGGAGGAGGAATAAAAACCTAATTCCTAATACTCCTTTTCACAGGCGTCGATTTACTAGCACTAGCACCCAGAGGAGGTTCAAGGAATACGCCGATAGGAACAACCAACGAGTTTAGAAAATTTTCCGGCACAAACAAGGAACAACTGATGAGTTTAGAAAAATTTCTGGCGCAAATTTTTTTGAGGTGTGACAATTTTCTGAGCAGTATAATACTCATATAAAAGCCTATCGGCTAAAAAAAAAAACAAAGCATTTAAACAACGAATTTTATGATGAATTTCGCCGAATTTCATGGCCTAGTGAAAAGTTCGCCGAATTTCATGGCCTAGCGAAAAGTTCGCCGAATTTCGAACCTCATGGCCGAAATTCGGCAAACCCTGTGACTAAGACTATAATTGTTGAAGGTCATTGAAGATCTGATTGCAAGTGATAGGCGCGTTTTTGAAAAGTTTTTAGAGTGGTTTTGGTTCCCTAGGCCAGCCGTACCTCTCCCAGGTCTGGCCGTACAGCAGAGAGGAAGATTTGGGTGTTGAGTGGGAATTTATGCCAAGTTTAAGCACTCAGCTGGGACGTGAGATTTCTGCAGTCACAAACAGAGTTTGCAGCGGCAGTTTGGAGGTCGTTTGAAGGGTTTTAACTTCTGATTTTCAGCACAGCAGGGCCGTACCATGCTCAGGTTGAGGACGTGGGTCTTTGGTATGCATTTGGGAGCTCCTCCTTATTCTATCTTGGTTGCATAATCTTTATTTGTGACTGTTAGCATTGTACCCCTTCAAGAATACTGAGTTTGAATGAATAGAAGGAAGATTACACATTCTAAATTGTTGTTTCAGTGATTTCCAGCCTTGTACCTTCTTGGACTGCAAATGGGTATGTTGAAAACCCAATTATCTTGAATATATTTCATATGAGTATTTGTAACAAGCTACCCCCAAATTTTTTGAAATTTACACAATAATTCAAAAATATTAGCACACTATTGCACGAATCCAACTAACACCTCCACACTTCTGATCACTAAGTTCCCAAATTGGGCGAGGTGAGAGCATACTATGTATTGGCTTACAAAATAAAGATTGTGCAACAAAAATAATACATTCATCCGCTAAAGAGCAGGCATCTGCTTTTCAGCAGGCATCCACTTATGCAGTGGGGATTCTCCACTTATTCAATTGGTGAAAGAAAGAAAAAATATTATTTATTTCTCCACACTAGCGGTAAAACCTTCCAGGGGTTATAGAATGTTTTTGCAACATGAAAAGAAAGATTACAAATGATGTATCAAGCTGCAAACTACTCAGAAATGACTCATTAGATTATCATATCAACATGAATAGGTCATTGCAACACATGAATACCCTGCACAAACAATTAGCAACTCTAACTCAAGAAATTAGGCTGCCCATAACTGAAAAGAAACATGAAGTCACTGCTGTTCAAATCTGTCACATAAATTCAGACCCTTCTTGTGTTGTATGGCGCCCTTGAATAGGTCTATCTTCACACAAATGCACATATAAATCAAGGATCATTACCAAACTGTCATAAAGCTGTTAAGAATCACTCTACACCATCACTAAATGAAGATGACAGTCCCAAAAGATATCGGTCTACATACAGGGTTTATACTTCCCTGTCACATCCGTACGGCCCTGTACAAGATCAATCAATTCAAACATCAATAAAAACTCCTCATAACTTATGACAAGCTGGTCTGAAGTAATCGCCCCATCAAAACAAAGGATTTCCAAGTGTATTTTGCCCAAAACAAAGTAGAATAATATCACAGCCAAATTCGCCCTTCCTCCATGGTACGGCTATGTCCGTACGGCTCAGCTTGGGCACACAAAAAACAATATAATTTATTCACACTACACTCTCCAAAACTCCTTAATAATCAATACCAAAATGATAATCTAGAAACCAAACAAAACTTCATATATTTTATTGAATCCATATTCAGCTCTATGCAACTTCAGGGTGAAGTCACCATTCTCCAGCTAGGAAGGATATTTCACCATCAAAATTGGACATCTTCAAGAGGGTTTTCGTCCTCAAGAAGGAAGGAAGAACTCTCTGGTTCAAAACCAGCAGCATCTCTATACAAAATCCAAAGCATAAACCTCTACAATGAACTCTCACTTCACTTTTAAAGGCACCTTTGCGGAAATCTTCAATCTTCATCAATTTGATAATTAAACTGAACCAAAATGCTCCAAATGTCTTGGAATGGGTAATGAGACCAACTAGATGATTTTCTATAAATAGATAGCTCCTCCAAGAATCTTGAAGAACTATCTAGGAGCCCAAACAACATTCTGAAAGTGGCAAAGTCATCCTAACACAACACAAAGCTCAAATCCAACATCAGTATACACAAACAACTGAACCAGAAATCCTTCATAAAAGAGGAACCCCTAACCATACCTCATAGCCTAACGGGATTCGAAAATAGGCTATTGGGTCCACCAATGACTAGGCTTGGAAAGGGGACATTACAGTACTCCCTCCCAAAAATTGCTTGTCCCCAAGCAATTGCAACACTGGATGCTAAAGGATGTGCTCACTTTCCCACGTTGCATCCTCTACTGGAAGATTTTTCCACTTGATCAGGAACTCCTTAATGGTCTTTCTTCTCAAAGAACGCTCCCTCTGATCAATGATGGCCTCAAGAATCAGCTCAAGTCTTCCTTCATCAATCTTTGGTATGAAAATTTGCAGAGATAGGAAGAATAGAAAATTGACTCTATCTCAGGTTGATTATGTTGAAAAGGTGTTGCAAAGATTCCATATGGAGAATGCAAAAGTTGTCAGTACACCTTTGCCTAGTCATTTGAAATTGACTAAGGAGATGTGTCCTATGATACAAGAGGAGGAAGAAAAAATGTTGACACTCCAGTCTCCAAGGAGAATGCACATAGAGCCATTTAACTTTGTGCAAGTCTTGAGTATAAATACATGTTGGCGTGAAAGTATAGTGCTTGTACCCAACCAACCAGGACCCATTAAAAAATTTTTAAAAATGGTCTCTACTTCACCCAAAAGAAAACATAGACCATGACATCTTTGTTCCAACATACATCTTTATTCATGACCATAGGCAACCTAGTGTAGTTGTTTGTAGATAGAGTGAGCAAAAAGAAAGAATATTAATGTCTACAAATTTCGAAAGGCCAAATGTAGGTCAATGGGACTTAAAGAGTACATTCAGCGATAGTACGAGGGTAATTGCCCTAGATTATAGAAAAGTAACCAAGTACAAAACACTAGAGGTTATCTTAAATGGCCCAAAAAACCGAGGCTTCAACTTCTCAGCTCCGCTTTTCTTGATTGAGGACTATTTGTAAGGCTGAAATCTAACATATACCATGTCCCCAACCTCAAAAACTCGCTCTATATGCTGCTGATCAGCATATAACTTCTGCTGGTTTTGAGCATTTTTGAGATTATCCTTCAAAGATTCATCAAATCTTGGCTGTCCTGCAAGAAATCTTTTTGAGTCTTGGCACTCTACTGTCACCAAATAACAAGTCAGTGAAGCTAGGAGCTTCATAACCATACAATGCCATAAATGGAGACATTTTTATTGACATATGATAAGAGGAATTATAACAGTATTCACCAACATGCAACCATCTTACCCAAGCCTTTTGCTGTCCAAACACATAGTTTCTGAGGTAGCCTTCCAGCCATTTATTAACTACTTCAGATTGACCATCCATTTGTGGATGGTAACTGGTACTGGGAGTAAGTTTTGTGCCACATAATCTGAATAGTTCTTTCCAAAACAAACTTAGAAACTTGCTGTCCCTATCACTTACAATGCTCTTGGGCAGCCCATGAAGTTTGAACACTTCTCTAAAAAACAGTTCAGCCATATGAACTGTTGTAAATCCTGTAGAAACAGCAAAAAAGTGAGCAGACTTAGTCAATCTATCCACTACCGCGATGATACTATCCTTCCCTTGCACCTTGGGAAGTCCCGTGATGAAATCCATGGCCAAACTTTCCCATTTTTTATTGGGAATTGGAAGAGGTTGGAACAAACCAGCAAGGTAGGTGTTCTCATATTTGTCCTGTTGACAAACAAAACACTCTCTAACATGTTTACAAACATCTTCTTTGAGCCCCTTCCAAGTAAATCTCTCTCGGATTTGCGTATAAGACTTGAATATACCTTGGTGACCAGCGAAGGGTGAATCATGAAAAGCTCTTATGATGAGAGATTTTACTTCGAAATTTGAAACAAGAAAGATTCTTTTCTTGTAAAAAATCAGTCCATTATTTACCTCATATCTTTCATCTTTTGAAGTGTCATCAATGATACTTGTTGCAAATGGATCCTTTGCATACTCTATGACAATTTGGTCTTTCCAATCAGCAGTCAACTCAACCATAGAATGCAAATGTGGCCTTCTTGACAATACATCAGCCACCACATTCTTTTTGCCTTTGACATAGACAATGTCAAAATCAAATGCTTGGAGCTTACTGACCCATTTTTGTTGCCTTTCATTCAAGTCTTTCTGATTTAGGAAGTACCTCAAACTATTGTGATCTGTTTTTACAATAAATCTTCCTCCCACCAAGTATTGACAGAACTTGACCAAGGCATGCATAATCGCAAGCATTTCTTTGTCATAAATAGAGTAGCTTGTCTAAGCTCCTCTTAATTTTCTGCTCTCAAAACAGATAGGATGTTTGTCCTGCATAAGAACAGCCCCAATTCCTTCACCGGATGCATCACATTCCAGCTCAAAAGGCTTTGAGAAATCTGGTAATGCAAGAACAGGATGGCTGCTCATGAGTTGTTTAAACTAATCAAATGAATCTTGGGCTGCCTTGGACCATTTGAAAGCTCCCTTTTTTGTAAGATCGGTGAGTGGAGCTGCTATTTGTGATCTCCTATAAAATCCACACAAACCAAAAAAACCTTTCAGTTGAGTAAGGTTTGTTGGTGGAGGCCATTCTAAGATTGCCTTGATCTTTTCTTTGTCCACACTCACTCCCTTGGCACTAATAACATGGCCTATGTAAACAATCTCTATTAGGCCAAATTCACACTTGGCTTCTTTAGCAAATAGGGAGTTAGCTTCAAGAATACCAAGCACCTCATCTATGTGTTGTAAGTGTTCTTTCCATGACTTGCTATATATGAGTATGTCATCAAAAAAAACTAGCAAGAACCTATGAAGTTGCTCGCTGAAAATTTGGTTCATGCAGGACTGAAAGGTGGCAGGGGCATTTGTCAAACCAAAAGGCATGACAAGGAATTCGAAATGCCCATAGTGACACCTAAAAGCAGTGTTTTCAATGTCTTTCTCCCTCATTCTAATCTGGTGATAACCAGATCTCAAGTCTATTTTTGAAAAATAGACAGCCCCATGAAGTTCATCCAACAACTCATCTATTCTCAGTATGGGATACTGATTCTTTATGGTCCTCTTATTAAGTTCCCTGTAGTCAATACACAAACGGAGAGTCCCATCTTTCTTTTT
This sequence comes from Cunninghamia lanceolata, assembly GCA_027924645.1. NCBI lineage: Eukaryota > Viridiplantae > Streptophyta > Pinopsida > Cupressales > Cupressaceae > Cunninghamia > Cunninghamia lanceolata. Next base: position 4,334,372 of record BSBN01000704.1, on the reverse strand, counting down.
GACCAGCACTACTGAGGAAGCAAATGGACTCTTACTTGGGCGGATGAAGCCCATGTCCAAGAGTTCTTTGAGTGTTCTCTGTATTTCATCCTTAAATCTCTTGGGCTGTCGGTATGGGGTTGTACTTACAAGCTTGGATCCATCTTCTAACTCTATTATGTGTTCAATGCCTCTATCAGGAGGCCTCCCAGGTGGCAGATCACTAAAGACTTTGCTATGCTTGCTCAATAAGTCTTGAACATCAAGATGATAGGATCTTTTTACTTCTTTAGAGGGTGTGGGCATGATAACACATTGAGCAGCCCACTCAATTTGGTCATGACGGAACAACCTTTCCATCCTCTTTGTAGTGACCACTCTTGGTTCCCCAGTAGAGATACCTCTTAGAACAACCTTCTTACCATTATTATCAAATTTCAACTCCATTGTTTGTAGATTCAAACTGATTTCCCCCAAAGATTTCAGCCACTAAATGCCTAGGACAACATCTGTATCACTGATACTAATCACATAGAAGTCATCCTTGACTTCATAATTGCCAAATTGCATGGTAAGCTGAGGTATTCTTCTAGTGCATGAAAGAGTAAATCCATCCACCACAATAACTTTGAAACCTTCAAACTCTTCAGGTTTCAATCCCCTTCTTGCCACAACTCCATCAATGAAGTTGTGCAATGCTCCTGTGTCAATAAGAGCAATAATTCTTTGGCCACATAACACACCACAGACTTTGAAAGGATCATTCCTTCGATTCCCTTAAAGTTGTGCAAATGACATCATTCTCCTTACTCATTTCAGCCTCTTCTAGCACATCATCTTCTTCATTTTCACTTGAATCTTTTTTCTAGTCTAAATTTTCTTATTCAGATTCAGCTGTAACATAAGCCTCCATTTGGTGTGATTTTCCCTTTTCGTAGCATTTGTGCCCAGGAGCCCAAGGCTTCCTTACATGTGAAGCACAATTTTTTCTTCCTAAGCTCATTTCTCAATTCATCATCCATTCTTGGAAGAGATGTCTTGGGCTGATTGATCTCCTTACGAAAATGTTTTTTGTCCTTTCTTGGAGGGAAGGACTTGGAGTGAAATTTGCTCTTTGGCGCGGTGAACTCCATATTTCTAGCCTTTTTGATGGCTTCTTGTAAAGGCTCCAAAGCCTTCACCCAACCTCTCAAAGGTTCCAACAAACCCTCAACAAAGAGGTATGTAAGTCTCCCTTCTGACACATCCATCACCATCACAACTATTCTCTGAAATTCAGAGATGTAAGCATCCACAGAATTTTTTTGTCTCACTTGGGCCAGCTCCCTGAAGTGACTCTCTAGGTCATACTTATCAAAACGATCTATCAACCTCTACGTGAATTCTTCATAAGAGGTAATAAGGTTATGACCTTGAGTGATCATGCCATGTGTCCACCAGTCATGAGCATCTCCCTCTAAATGAGCAGCTGCAAATTTGATGGAGCCCAACTCTAGCATTGGATTCAAACATAAATAATTATCAAGCTTTTGCACCCACGATCTGGCTGTGCATTTTGAAGATCCATCAAATAGGGGGAATTGGCACCTTCCCAAGCTTCCTCTGCAGATCCTGATTCTAGATCCTGGGCCTATTCCTGTACTTGATTTGACAAAATTCTTGAAGTGACATAGCACTTTGGAATTCCTCCCCCAAGGATTGCCACTCACACTGATAATCAGCAAAAGCTTTCTGCCACAAATTGCTGTTCTCCAGCTTGGTTCTGTTGCTGCCCCAAAAAAACAGGCATCATTGGCCTAGCTGTAGAGGCCCGTGAAGTTCTTGTGTCATTGTTTGGATTGCTAGCATTAATGGAATTGCTAGCCTCAGCACGGTTCCCATCATTTCCTCTATTTCGAAGACACTCTCCACCCATACTCTGATTCACCAACTATTCCAAAAGTCTATTCATCTGCTGATTACTCCTCACAATCTCTTGCTAGCCTCTAGCAAGATCGTTCAAAATATCCCTAGTACTGGGATCCTGTAGTGGTCTATCTCTCATTATGTTCTCTTCCTCCAACTCTGAATCACTCTGATATCTTCTCCTTCTGGAGGTGATGAACTCAATGTCTCCGAGATTCATCAAAAGCACATGAAAACCAAACTGAATTCACTCTAAATGCTAATTTGAATGATGATCAACAGGCTGGCAGGAAGACCAGCTCTGATACCACTGTAACAAGCTACCCCAAAAATTTTTGAAATTTACACAATGATTCCAAAATGTTAGCACACTATTGCACGATTCCAACTAAACACCTCCACACTTCTGATCACCAAGTTCCCAAATTGGGCGAGGTGAGAGCATACTATGTGTTGGCTTACAAAATAAAGATTATGCAACAAAAATAATACATTCATCCGCTAAAGAGCAAGCATCTGCTTTTCAGCAAGCATCCACTTATTCAGCAAGCATCCACTTATGTAGTGGGGATTCTCCACTTATTTAGTGGATGAAAGAAAGAAAGAACATTATTTATTTCTCCACACTGGTGGTAAAACCTTCTAGGGGTTATAGAATGTTTTTGCAACATGAAAAGAAAGATTACAAACGATGTATCAAGCTGCAAACTACTCAGAAATGACTCATTAGATCATCATATCAGCATGAAATAGGTCATTGCAACACATGTATACCCTGCACAAACAATTAGCAACTCTAACTCAGGAAATTAGGCTGCCCATAACTGAAAAGAAACATGAAGTCACTGCTGTTCAAATCTGTCACATAAATTCAGACCCTTCTTGTGTTGTACGGCGCCCTTGAATAGGTCTATCTTCACACAAATGCACATATAAATCAAGGATCATTACCAAACTGTCATAAAGCTGTTAAGAATCACTCTACACCATCACTGAATGAAGATGACAGCCCCAAAAGATATCGGTCTGCATATAGGGTTTATACTTCCCTATCACATCCGTACGGCCCTATAGAAGATCAATCAATTCAAACATCAATAAAAACTGCTCATAACTTATGACAAGCTGGTCTGAAGTAATCGCCCCATCAAAACAAAGGATTTCCAAGTTTATTTTGCCCAAAACAAAGTAGAATAATATAACAGCCAAATTCGCCCTTCCTCCATGGTACGGCTATGTCCGTACGGCTCAGCTTGGGCACACAAAAAACAATATAATTTATTCACACTACACTCTCCAAAACTTCTTAATAATCAATACCAAAATGATTATCTGGAAACCAAACAAAACTTCATATATTTTATTGAATCCATATTCAGCTCTATGCAACTTCAGGGTGAAGTCACCATTCTCCAGCTAGGAAGGATATTTCACCATCGAAACTGGACATCTTCAAGAGGGTTTCCATCCTCAAGAAGGAAGGAAGAACTCTCTGGGTCAAAACCAGCAGCATCTCTGTACAAAATCCAAAGCATAAACCTCTACAATGAGCTCTCACTTCACTTTTAAAGGCACCTTTGCGGAAATCTCCAATCTTCATCAATTTGATAAACTGAACCAAAATGCTCCAAATGTCTTGGAATGGGTAATGAGACCAACTGGATGATTTTCTATAAATAGACAGCTCCTCAAGAATCTTGGAGAACTATCCAAAAGCCCAAACAACATTCTGAAAGTGCAAAGTCATCCTAACACAACACAAAGCTCAAATCCAACATCAGTATACACAAACAACTGAACCAGAAATCCTTCATAAAAGAGGAACCCCTAACCATACCTCATAGCCTAACGGGATTCGGAAATAGGCTATTGGGCCCACCAATGACTAGGCTTGGAAAGGGGACATTACAGTATTGTTCCTTTATGCTTTGTAATACATTTCCATTGAAATAAAGCATCTGGGTATCTCTTGTTTTCATTATTTGCAAATACATATGTATGCATGTGTGTTATGTCAAATGCAAAAAACCCAAAACGCACCAAGTGACAACTAAACATTAGAAAACACAAAAGGGGGTGGGATACTACTGCTGTCAGCATTGTTGCAGCCTTGTTTCATGTCTTACGTAGTTAGTTTCTAGGTAGTTACCTATTTGAGCTTATTGCTATATCTGTTGTTTTAACAAACAGATATAGAACAACCTTAAAGGGTTAAAGGGTTTGGGCCCTTCAAAAACCCGACTTTACCCATTAATTAAAAAAAAAAGCTACTGCATATTAGCAATTATTACAAATTTCAAACCTGTCTGATCTCTTCTAAAGTTATTGATCCACTCTTATCTATGTCAATTGCATCAAACTGATCTCGAAGGTCAGCAAGCTCTTCTGGACCAAGTGTAGATGCTAAAGCCTGTCAAATCCCATCCAAACAAGATTTAAATTCCCAATTCATACATGTTTTTCAAAAACATGTAATACAGGATGCCAGGAAAAAAATGTCCTAAAACAAACTTAAGTAAAGCTACCAATACATAAGCATTGAATTATAGAGACTCACAGACCCTGAGTGCAAACTGCTTTAGGCGGCTGTATTTAACAAATTCACGCATGTGCCATAACACTGATATATCCAGAGGGATTTCTAAAGCATCTCCCCCTTCTCTCACCCATGGATGTGCTGCAAACAAAAAAAAACAAGATTCCATAACTGCAAGGTAGATGCATGATATCACAAAAAATTTGAACTGTCAATCAAGCAGTAGTTCCCATCCTACAACATAAATAGGCTGTATACAAAGCAACATAGAAAAAATCATTTCAATCAGAACTTTAACAAGGCTGTCATATACAAAGGAGCATAGAAAAAATCATTTCAATCAGAACTTCAACAAGCCTGCTTACATACCATCACCAAGATTATGTCAAAACAGAAAATGTATCCACCGATAAATCTTGTTGGTTGCAGTAAAATTTTGTGCTGCAAACACTTTCCAACACTAGATATCCAGATTCAAGCATACTCATATGAATGGATTTAATTGCCTTTCAAAAAAATAAATATTGGACGTACATAGGCATGCACACATATTTCCTAACACAAGTTTTAGTGAGTATTTAAAGATATGAAACACTCCATGTACTTATGACTACAAATTTCAACAGATGCTTACCCTCCAAGCATTGCCTCCTGCCAGTCGAGATCAGAAAATAAATGCAGAAAGCAAAAATTCTATAAAGCTCCAATTCAAGAAATATAAATAGAAATCAGAGAATAAATATTTACAGACATAATTAATTCCCAGATGACTTGCTCCAAAGATATTGAGATCAAAATTATCTCATTACAGCACAGACATTAGCAATCAACAGGCAGAACCAAATTCTAGTTTTTTTTTAAAGGTACATAATGATGAACAACAAAAGGACATGAAATGAAACTATAGCAAAGTTCAAACATATTCAAAGAATACCATATGGCAAAAGATACAAAGAAAGAAATCATGTCAATGTCCACATGTGATCAAAGTAGGACAAGGAGACATGAAAAGTACAAGTTACAATATCTCATGAGTGCTTAAAAGAGCTGCAATTACCAGAAAAAGTAGCTTGCACTAGAACTAGGAAGTGATCAAACCAAATGAAAGAAGGAGCAAGCAGTACCAAGGGATGAGCCCAATGGATGAACTCTTAAAATCTAGATAAGCCAATATATATTCCCATAACTAGAAAGCAACCATGTAAAAGAAAGTCGTTAATGAGAGACTTTCAATAGCAAAACCAAGGTATAAGAACGAACATGAGAGAATGGGTTGGTAATAGGAATTCTTTTGACGTGAATGAAAGAAATAGGAATTCCCATGATCTTAGAACAATCATATATAAATGATATGAGTAAGTCATAATCAAACTGAGAACCAACCAAGATTGGTAAAAAGAAATACACTACACTATTGGACTTAAAAAGGTTGTCCTCTACCCCCTGCCAGCTATGAAATATACATCTATAAGGTGTAAAACAGTTGCTAAATTATCAAGTACTATGACGAAATCTTGACAGTAGCGTACAATGGAGTCAAACAGTGTTAGGATACCATATGGTGCAAAATGTAGATCGAACAAGTTGATGTGGTTGTACGGCAGGAGAATGATCAACATGGAGTCGTACAACAGAAGATTAAGCAGTAGATAATACAGTGAAACAGTGAACAGATCATATGATGGGTGCAAGGGGTTTGGCAGAGGTTGTTCCAAAGGGGGGCATACGAAAAAAAAAAGTAATTTTCTTATTTTATACCCATTGCAAGGCAAAAGGCAATACCTTTCCCTTGATTATTTTTTACTTTATTCTTTTCATGTGGGACCCATCATTGTTGCCTTCCATTTTCAACTTCTTAATTTGTCAAACTTGTTATTTATGCAATATGGGTAAGGTTCTTTATAGCATTCGTTAGAACATGTATTAATGGGCTCTAGATCAAAACATTTATAACTTCACCATGCTTGCTCATACCTTCATCAATCGATTCTATTTCTGCAATTCCGCTAAGCCTGCATAATAGATCATATTAATAGCTTCCTACCTCTAATGATAAACTTTTAACTTTGAGCCATTCACTAACCCTTTTTCCATTATTTCTCGTTCATATTTTGGCTTCTTGTCATCTCATGCTACTTGTTCATCTTCATTAATCTCCATGGCTTCAATAAAATTGCAATTAGGCGGAAATACTTTATAATCCTCCATTTGCCAATGGAAGAGATCACTTAGGCAACTCGCCTCATCTTCTGAACATGAATAAGATTCCTGCAGCATCCGGCTCCATGTGACCTTGATCAATCTTCCCTTTTAACCCTTCTCTAGAGTTCAAATTTGATGAAATCAAAAAAGTTTCTTCCTCACTAACTACCTAATTCCTCAAATCAATTATACATTTCCAACCTTTATTTTCAATGGAGAGTATGTTCTTTTTCCAATTATGATCACTTTGGCTACTACCAACCAACCCCAACCCAAGAATGCATTGTACACCTTCTTGCGAATTGAGATGACAACTAAGTTTAATGGAAATGCTTCAGTTCCAATTATTACCTTCTGTGCCATGAGGACTCCAAGCACTTCAATTCCTTGTTGCTCTACTCCTACCAACTGAAAATTTGGCAACCAAATACTTAGCTTGCCCATGCTTTGCCAAGTACCTTTTAGAAGTACATTCATGCCATACCCATTATCAACAAGTGTATTTGTTAGGTTCTTTATGAGAATATCTATATGTACCACTACTGGGTTCCTTGCCAAATTACCCTAAGGAGCATGGGATCAATCCCCTGATCTCCCAACAATGGAGGTTCAATTATTGCATCCTCATTATTCCCACTGTCATGTCCCGTTCTAGGTTTGCACATGAATTTTCTGAATCTTGCAATTTCAAAATCAAACCCTAGGACAGAAATTCTGATTTTTTTTGTTTGCACCTTCAATTTATCTTCAACAACATGAAATATAAAGTAGCATATGCCAAAATATTGTTGGCAACAACATACACCTAACTACTTTGAAATGAATTACACCATGAATTACATATAAGATCTAGATGATAATGATAAACATCAGTTAGATCACTGCTGTCATGAATTTCAGTTTGCTCAAGATTCAATCACATCAATTGGATGGCTTAATGTTGGCCAATTACAAATGTCAAGATGCTGTTACAAACTCAAATGAAATGATGATAACATACCAATTCAATGTCATGTCCCCATTTCCGGAGTGACTTCATATGGAGTTGACAATTAGCCTATCATCCATTCCCGTAGGCTAATGTATTGGTAAGGGAATGATTTGCTAGTTTGAGTTGTTTTTACACATGGAGAACCGGAAAGTTGGTATGTGTCTATACATGGAGAACCGGAAAGTTGGCTCAACTAGTATGTTATTTCAAAAATGCAATATTGAAATTGTATTTTCAATTATTTTGATTTGATGTGTTAGATGGAATAAAGAGGAAATGAAATCTTTAATTGCATTTTCTCTAAGCTATTTTTATGGAGTTTGTGTGGAATAAGGAGGTTCGCCCCATAAGGAAATAGGTCCAAGCTATTTCCAACAGTCATCTTATGGATCGATTGGCATTGCAAATAACATCATTTAGCATATTGAGTTGGCGACATTGGATCATGTGCCAAGGAATGGGATCGACACCATGAGGAGTATCATTCGCCCAAGGATGGAGCCAACGATTGGAGCATTCGCCAAGATAAAGGCATTTAAAATGATCATAAGGAAATTCAATGCAATCGCCTATGCAAGGATTGGCGGCCAAGGTATAGAAGAGTTGTTTTAAATGCAAATTCATGATATTAATTGCCCAACGCCATCTTTCAATGCATTCGCCTTGAGGTTGTTATGGACCGATGGGTTTAGAAGAAGGAAAGTAAATGATTTGCTTCAACCATCCAAGGGAAGAGAAGATTTTAAATGTTGTCAAAGCAAAATTCAATGCAAGCATGCAATCGCCCAAGCTAGAGGATCAGTCCATTTGAAGTTGATATCTTTCATTTAAAATAATTAAAGATTGTTTTTAAATGAGTATGCTCTAGATGTAATTCATTTAATTTTGTTCAAGTCCATTGCTCATCATTGGTGGAATTCAAGCTACATTCCAAAATGCCAAAGAAGAGGGACGTCCATGCTTGGAGAGTTTAAATAGAGGACTTGAGCTTCAATTTGCAACTATTGATGCATTGGTATGTTTTCTTACTCTTTTGTTTTGGCTGAAGATTCCGATTTTCATGTCAATTTGCAAGGTGATGACCCCTTGTGTTTGTATGGAGATGACCCCATATTCTTTGTGAGGTGATATTATGCAAATATTCACCATTGAGCTTAATATTGCAGGTTTAAGGAGCATTTGAAGTGAATTTGACATCATTCTAACCCTTGGTCATTGTGGATGTTACACCAAGGTAGTCGATTTGGAGAGATCATTAATATATGAAGGTTTAATATGCATTTTCAGTTCTGATTTCTTATAACAGCCAGCTGGAAATGGTATTTCAGGGTTCATATGCAAGCTTTGATGAAGATTTTGATACATGAAGTGCTTTGGAGCATTATAGACACATCTAGGGATCTATCGCTTGGCTTCAAGAGGAGTTTTTGTCATTGATTTGATCTCTAGAAGATTTATGGGCATATACATATTCTGTATCAGTCATAACAGCAGTCAACATGATGTAATCAGTCCTGTATATGAGGCTGTAACAGTGACATTTGTTATCTATTTTCATTGGACATTGATAGTACTTTCATGTTTTAAGGTTAGAAGGGCATTTGGGTGCATTTGGATGCCATATTCATAAGTTATTCAACTCTAATATGATAATTTCAGTGACTGATATTTGATAACAGCAGCAAGCTTTTGATGTCATTTCAAGTTGGATCAATAATACATGCAATGGTGATTCATGATTTCATATATATGTGATTGTATTTGAATTTTGGTGTTATTGTGTGCAAGAAATCTTATCTAAAGTTGATTACATTTTCAGTCATATATAATAAGGTCTCTTACATTCAATGCTCAAATCTGCTATGACAAAAGACTTCAATGATGAACAATACTGATGCAAAACACCTTACAGTCTGGTCGCTGTCTACAGTTGATGATCTGCTGCCTTCAATGATAGTTCGCTGCTTCAATATGCTCTTCAATAGCTAAGTTCTCCTTCTATGATGGTCGCTGGCCCTTTATGATGAAATCGTTGTCAACAAGGATGCAGATCGGCTCCCTGAACTATCAACAACAGCAGCTTGAAGTGATCCGCTTAGGTCTGGATGAAATTCGCTGATGTAGTGTCTTCAATTGTGGCGAAATTAGCATGCAAGAGTGACCTCCGACAATCGGCGCTCAACTAACAATATGTCTTCCTTCAAATCAGCGCTCAATAGGTGTTGAGTCTTCAATCAAAAATGAAAGATGTCTTCAATCGAATTCTTCAATGCAAATCTTCAACACTCGATCGAAGCCTTCAATGATGTGCAATGGATCTTCAAGCTTCAACCTCTAACAATGGTCTCCGACCAAATCTTGAATGATATGCCAATGGTGTCCAAGCAAGTCTCCAATGAAGTGCAAATGTGAACTCCATATGAATCCACCTCCAAGTGTGATTGGGTTTTCATCCAAGACACAACTCCACAAGGGTTTTCGTCCTTGGAAGATCAAGCAAAGCAATCGCCAAGCATGAATGCGAAAAGTTGCCAAAAGATTTGTGATACCGGAATGAGCTCCTTCATGCTTTATTTATACTTGTATCTCCGCCAATTCAAATTAAAGATTTGAATTTCAATTTCCCTCCTTTCAATTTGAAAACACCACCATTATTTGTTTCTCCAAGAAGAGCGCCCAAAACAAAGTATTATTTTATTATTTATTTGAATCTCCAAGGGTGAGCGCCATAATCAAGAGTACACTATTTTATATTTTAAAATCTCCAAGGTCGAGCACTCAATTCCAATAAACTATTTTTATTCATTTTTCCCTTTTTTCCATGTGGCGCCTAGATCCAATATTTTATTTATTATTTTATTTTCTTTCATCTCCCACAATGAGCGCCCAAATTAAATAAAGTCACCAAAATTAAATAATATTAAAAAAATAATATTATTTAATTTATTTTATATTTTCTCCTTGGTGCTTGAATAAAATATTATTATTCAATTGTCTTCTTTTCATAATTAATGCAAATTTGCATTAATTCATTTTCCATCTTGCCAATGAAAATTAGTTGAGCCAACATTTCATTCTTCAATCCTCTAAACAACATTATCTTTTCCAAGCCTTAGCTCAACCAGAATATTCCCTTGCTCTGATGAATTAGCCTACGGGAATGAAGATATGCTAACTCCATTCTCTGTTTGGTGATCATGCCGGAAATGGGGACATGACACCCACTTTCAAATTCTAAATGGGCAGTAGCATGCACTATCTGATTCCTCCAAAGTAGAATATTAGCTATAGTATTCCTAAGTTCAGGAATACTAAGCAATAAATCCACTACTTCAACTGATGTTAGTGTTTTAATTTGTCTCTTTCGCCACAACACAAAACAAAATAGTAGGTGACGATGAACCTCTCTTCCAATTCTAAGGGGAAGCTCCCTAGGAAATTAAACTAATCCTAGATTCTAAGCTATAAACAAAATACGCATTTATGCACACTTTACAATATTCTCTAAGGGGGGTTTGCATAAATGAAATAAATCCGACCCATCTTTTCTGCCTCAAGAATGAGCACACAACCTAAAATGGTTCTCTCTCACAATTGAGGTTTTATATTTTAATACTTGCACCCAAATGAAACAACTACTAAACTACACATAATAAATACTTTCCTACTGGCTAAAATAAAAAATCAGTAAGTCCGCATACACGAAAATAGGATAAATGAACTACCTCTGGCACACACAAACAATGCAAGATTTCATAGATTGAATAACTTAGATGCATGCAAAGCTATAGCTAAGACGAATCACAGTGTTAATACAAAGCCTAAAGCTATTTCTCACTTTTAATTCAATCAACCAATCTAAACACACTAATCGCACATAAATCCATATTCAACACTGGAATGACAATTTCTATAGCATAAGAATAACTTCAACTATCATTCACCATCTCCCATGCCCAAAGAATTTATTAATAAGTTACAAAGAATACCCAATTTTTGGGATTTAGGATAACAATTATTTATCCTAGAAATCATTGTTTTCAAGCAACCCTCTAAAAGCTACCAAAAAAAAAAGAAAGAAAGTAACTTTAAAGAAAAACTACTCCTAAAGAAATAATAAAATATCACTAAATAAAGGTGACATAAAAACAGGCCTTCAACTCTCCTTCTAGGAATAGAAACACTAGAAATAACAACTGCCAGATATAGCCACTGCTGAAAATGGTGACATGATGCACTAACATCCTCTGTGATTCCAAAATAGCTTCTCGCTCTAAAATTTGACGAATCCTCTACCATACATTGAAACACCAAAGCGCCATAAGACCTCACCAATCCAATCTAGTGACTCGAATATGATATATTCTAGGGTTTTGAAGTCCAAAGATGAAACCCTAGAATGATAACATGCCACAAAGTCAAACACTTGAATCTGAAACCCTAACCATCTATTCTGATCAACAAACTGAGAAATCATTGTCCTTAGGATGTTGTTGGACTGAAAATCATTGAATCTTTGAATGAAGGCATGATCAAACCCTAGTACAAGAACTTGATGACATCAGCAATACATACTTACATACTATACTTAAGATTTTTCCATGCATGAGGTTGAAAAATGGCTGGTAGCCACCATGAAACCCTAGGATTTGACCCTTAAATCTGCATTCACATGAAACTCGAGTGCCACAAATTTGGTGGAAGCTTGGTTGTTGTAACTATTCATAAACAGTGATACATGCTCAAGGATGGGAATATGGAAGCTGCAATCATGTGTACTTGTAGAATTGCTGCCACATATGACTAAAAAACCCTGTTTCTATGCCTAGGTGGATGAAAACCTACTTTGTCCCTTGCTAGGCACGTGATTTAGGTGTTTTGGCCACTTAAACTTCATTCATTACATTCAACTATTCAAGTGCCCCTTTTTGGTTGTCATGCCATTTAGGAAGTGAAATGGATGTTCTATGCACCTCTCTCAGCTACATATATCACTGACGCTAAAACCACCTCAGGCACACCTATATGACCTCTCTGCCACTTGACCTCTGTCATGGCACCCATTCAAAGTGATCTTGCCACCTACATGACACTTAAGCACTCAAATTGAATATCCTTGTCACTTGAATGTATTCTAGACAGTCAAGCATACCCTGTGAGTGTGTCACTTTAAAACTTGCTAATTTCTGTTTTAGGCACCCTTTTCTTATGGCTTTGTCACTTGAAAGATGCCTTATACCATCTCAAGCACATGTAAGATGCTACCCCAAATTTTTTTCAAAAAAAATGAACAATGATATGACAATGTTAGCCTATATTGCATAAACCAACTAAATTGCTTCACACTTTCTGATCACCCAGATCCCAGAATGGGCAAGGTGAGAGCATACAGTGCTTAGCTCAAACAAAGCAATTATGCAACAATGAAATTATAATTCATCCGCTGCGGCGGGCATTTACAAGCTGTGGGGATTCACCACTTTCAGTGGGTGAAGAACAAAAAAGAAAGATTACAATGCCTTCCACTTGTTCAGTGGGAATACTCCACTTATGCAGTGGGTAGGAACAATAAAGGAAAGTTCATTTATCCTCACTGGCGGTAAACCATCCAAGGGTCCTTAATGTTGTTGCATTAATGAAAGATTTCAGTGAAAGCAAATACAATGATGATCAGTAACACTTGATTTAGAACTTGATAAAGATTACCCTGATGAAAGAAGATCATGCCCTGCATAGAGATGGCATCAATAAACTTTCAAAGACTGATTGCTGACAACTATTCATTATACTGCAAATTTCAGAGATTCTTCAAACTGTACGGCTGCCATGGGAAGACATCAGTGTATAGAAAAAACATAGTAATTTGAGACCAATCCAAACTTAGAAAAAACATAGTAATTTGAGACCAATCCAAACTGCCTTCAATCTAATCTCACAACCATATACAACAATTCTGAGCACAAAAACAAAGTAAATCAGTAATATCTCTACATTTAACATTGTCTAGCCTCAACACAAGGTCGTACGGCCAAGCTGGTATGGCTCATTCACAACAATCATAATCCTCAATAAGAATCAATGAAACCTTTCTTGACAGAGGCGTCTAAGGTCCACAAACACACTCCAACTGATGTTTGCCCAGCAATACTTGAACATTAAATACTATGACAAAATCGTACCATACAGGTACAGACTGCTGAAGATGTACGGACTTGCTAATAGCTCATAAAATATTCATTCAAACACTGCCAAATATACTCAAAAAGGGTCGCCTAGACCATACAACAATACTGTAATCAATATTCAATGCAAAGGAATTGATAATAAATTATGATGTGGATCGACCATTTCCAGCTGGTACGGCTTATACAGTACGGATTTGCTCAGACAATCTTCAACATGTATTAAAACCTCTACAAAAAGGCTTAAAAAAGGGCGTCTACAGCATACAAACAGATTGCAATAAGTTTAGACTTCAATATCATCAACATCAATCTCTTACATGCATCGTACCATTTCAGCTAGTACGGCTGCTATGACAAACTCACAACAATATAAAATATGCATCCAAACCACATACTATAATAACAAAACTGCATTCCCACTATACAGAAAGGGATTAAAAATGCATATCACAACAAAAACTAACAAACTCTAATCAGCTCCATTGGTTTCCTGAAGTGGAAACCACCATTACCAGCTAGGGTAGATACCACACTATCGAAACTGATCTTCTTCGAGTGGGTTTCCATCCACAAGAAGGTAGAAAATGGAAGAACGCGCAGGTTCAATCCAACAGAATGACAATACAAATTCCAAGCATTCATTCACAATGAGCTCTCACTTCTCTTTTATAGGCACTTGGGGAGTTACACAAAAAATTAATTCTTTCTTGGAAATAATACTTTTTCCCTCAAACTTATAATAAATCCATTTTAACTCCACTAAAGTGTTCACTTTTAAGTGCCTAGATAAAAGAATATATTTTCCCCTTCCCAATGAGCTATAACACTTAAATACTTTATTAACTATTTTCACCCGTAGGAACCTAAGTGAAAATAACAGTTAAAATAGCTCATTAAATATTACTTTTTGCAGAAAATCGCAAACTGCATCCAAACGCCAAATAAACTAAACCAATACACTCAAAGGAGTTAGGGATGCAAAATGATGTCCTCTGGGGAACTTTCCAAAAATAGACGGCTCCTCCAAGAATCTTGGAGAGCAATCCAAGAAGCCGAATCCACTTCAGAAAGTTGCATAGGCATCTTGACGCAATAAAGAGCTCAAAACCAACATCTGATATCAACAATTCAACTGAACCAAGAACACTCCAAGAACTTTGGAGTTCTTCCAAACATGTTGGATAGCCTCCAAGGGACTAGGAACAAGCATAATGTGCACGAAAATCTATGCGCCTAAAAAGGGACATTACACACTTAAATACTTTATTAACTATTTTCACCCGTAGGAACCTAAGTGAAAATAACAGTTAAAATAGCTCATTAAATATTACTTTTTGCGGAAAATCGCAAACTGCATCCAAACGCCAAATAAACTAAACCAATACACTCAAAGGAGTTAGGGATGCAAAATGATGTCTTCTGGGGAACTTTCCAAAAATAGACGGCTCCTCCAAGAATCTTGGAGAGCAATCCAAGAAGCCGAATCCACTTCAGAAAGTTGCATAGGCATCCTGACGCAATAAAGAGCTCAAAACCAACATCTGATATCAACAATTCAACTGAACCAAGAACACTCCAAGAACTTTGGAGTTCTTCCAAACATGTTGGATAGCCTCCAAGGGACTAGGAACAAGCATAATGTGCACAAAAATCTATGCGCCTAAAAAGGGACATTACACACATGTTTACATCATTTATGCCACTAAAGTGTTCCTGTGCACTGATTTCTATTGTCCATGTCACTTGACACAAGCATAAACACACCCAGGTGCATATTTCAAAGGTTTGTGTCACTTAAAGGGCATATTATCTCATTTAGATGTGTGCTCCAGCCACATTTGCCAGTTAAATATTAACATCAAAGGCTCAGACATGCATATAAGCCATTGCTACCACTAAGGTGACACTCTAGGCACATATTATGTTCATTTTTGCTACTAACAACTTGATTTCTCTTCCTTAGATGTGCACTACAACTAGTCTTGCCACTAAAATCAACTGAAATGTCATAGTGTAATGTCCCCAATTAATTATTTTGCAATATCTTGATTCTTTTGTAATTTTCTAATTTTCTAGACTATAAATAACTGAAACAGCAAAATCAAATAAATGCTAGGGCTGGAAAATTAATGGCGAACATTACCAAACCTTTATATGCTTATCATATGACCAAAATACACTTAGATTTGAAAATATAAATGGTATAACAGCCAATTGGAATCCTCACATAAATTCTGAAATTTTTATTTCAACTACTGGAAATGTAGTACAATGATATAAATTTGTAAATGCACTCACAACCCTAGATTTGCAGTTGTACGGCCTGTAAAAGGGCTGGAATTCAGAATATAAACCCTCCAATGAGAGCCGCCCTTGCTCAGAAATTAATGGCAACAACTAATTATGGCCACCCTAAATGGTTGAAATCTCCTCCAAAAACCCTCAGATCTGCATTCGCCCTGCTCACACATATATTTCTGATTTTTGTAGATGATGTACGGTCTTGAAAATCTCCTCAATCAGCAACAAATTAATTATTTCTGAATTTTCTTGAAACTCTAGATGGTATGGCAATTGGCTGAAGAAGTACAGCTGGCTATTGAAATATGATCTGCCCTTGAAACCCTTGCAAAATGGTCACAATATGCTGGTAAAATCAGATTTGTCTTCGAAACATTGGCAACATGTCAAAAATATAATTTTATTCTCCATTTTTCTGATAAATGATGACTGAAACGATGTGTGCAGTGGCTGGTGTGACTAGTAAAGTGCCCTAGATGATTGAATTTCGCTTCCTTAATTTGGCACACAGCTAGGGTAACTCAAATCCAACTCCTAATGATGTGGAAATACATGCAAAATGCCCAAATCTGAATGATATATCCCTAGAAATGATAGTGCTTCACTCCAATAGGCTGATCACTTTTGTTGGATGACTGAAATGATGTGACCAACAGCTGGTATGACTGTAACAACTCAAATCCAACCCTTTAGGATGCCCAAAATTTGCCAAAAATCTGAAACTCAAAATATAAACCCTCAAATATGCCTTGGTGATGAAATGGTGATATTTGCTTGCAAAAAACACTGTAGCGACACTAAAGCAAAATCCAAATCCTCCACAAACCAGCACAATCGTGATTCCCGGATGGAATCACCCAAGATTGGAAACAAGGGTTTTCGTTCTTGATCCCAAATGTGGAATTCAAGAGGGTTTTCGTTCTCTCAAACCTCGAACAAACCAAGGGTTTTCATGCTTGGATGCCCTAGATTGAACAAACTGCTCAAATCTGAAAATTGGATGCAAAGAGGATAACTTGAATGAATGATAAAATGAAGATAGACGCATCCTTAAAATACATTTTCTAATTGGGCCCTTGGGTCCCAAATTTCCCTCCAAGTATTTAAAAATACTTAATAATTTATATTTTATTTTATTTTTATTTTAAATATTTAAAAATACTTTTATTTTAGTGCTAGTGTTTTAAAAGACCTTTTATTTTAATTATAATAATATTATTAAGTTGCCCTTAAATTAGAAATTATCGGACCCAACTTAAATAATGTTATAAATTATTTTAACCCAAAAAAAAGGGACATGACACGTAGGCACACTTTTCATGGTCCTCTGCCACCTAAGTCTTGGCCAAAATTCACTTAGGCACCCATTTCATTTTTCATGCCACTAAAGCATGCTGAACTCTGCCTAAGGCACCTTTTTGGGTCCAATTGTTACTTAAGACTTGGCCAACCTGTTATACAACCCTAATACGTTGATTTTACCTTCTGCAAAATGGCTGAAGCTTGCATGGAAATTTTGCTGTTCCAACTGTTCATATCCAGTGATATATGATTGGAAACTGAGACGTGGTGAAGGGTGCAAAAGGGTTATCATGTATAACTCGAAGATCTGCTGCTGAAGGTGACCAAAAACCCTAATTTTACTGCCTATGGAGCCTGGAAACCTGCTGATACATGCATGAACACTGTCATTATGCAAAGCTGCTGTTATATGTGATTGAGCATTGTCCTTTTCTGCTGCAGGGGCCTGAAAACTTTGCTGATCAGATAACTGTGTGAAAACCTATCCTAAGCGACTCTTATTCATCCATGACACGAAGGATTGCCTTCACTGGTCGAAGCGCACCTATTTTGTTAATTACTTCCTGGCTTGTGGGTAGTGGCTAGCAAATAGTTGTAAGCGTTTGCCACAGTTGTGATCTAACTGGCAACCATCAAGCACTTTAAATATGATTCTCGTGGTCAAGGAAGGCAGTCTGATTTTATACACGGTCCTCCCTATTCTAATTGTAAAAACACTAACCTGGAAAAAAAGGCAATCAATGTTCTTCATCTACAATCACTTGACATGTATTGTCATGTTCTATTTACATTGTAATTGGTAGTGTAATAGTTTAGCAGTATACAATGAAGTGGATTTTTCCAATTGCTTATGAGAGGTGAATGGAGCAGTGGATTTTTTAACCAATTTGGGCTTTTGGATCAAAAGCCTTTCATGACACTACATCATATGGGTCCTGAATCTTCATCAGGTCTTAAGCAACAGTTCGCTTTTAAGCCACCTTAAACCCTTCCTTTTATTTTGGTTTTGGCCACATGGTGACAGTCTGTATTTCATTCCTCTTTTACCCTTGGCACTGGTGACTTGTGTGATTGGTATGTGTTAGAGGTGATAGGACGAGAGTTGGTTTTGTTATGATGTCTTTGGCCCAGTGTTTAATGCCGGTGCGTGCGAGTGGGGATTTTATTCCCTCTGACCATTGGCATTTTTTTTAATGCTTTCTAGTTCTTTGTTATTGGGTCTGGAATTGGTGCAGACAGGTTGTGGCCAATTTGGGCTTTGGTTGCTTGCTCTTGGTGAAGGTGTGGGGTTCTATGGCTCAACGTGGCACCTAGTCACACACTCATGACCCATATCTGCATGGCAAGGTTGGATTGCCGTTTAGGGGCAATTTTCCATTGTTTTGAATCAGTTGCACTTGGTTTTGTAAATTCTGTGCTGGGTGAAGACAGAATGGCTGATGCAAGTCCTCTGTGCTTGAAAGCCTCCATCAGGGAGGACTCCGTTCAAAAGATGGCTTCTGCAGTGTAGTTGGCAGAGCTGAGATTGTGGATGTTGCACATTCTTCTTCTGAAGGTGGACAAATATAAGATTAGGGGTCGTTCTGCTGTGGCAACAATGGTGGATGTTGATCTGGCTAGGAAGGAGACTCTCATGGTGTATAGGCCCTAGGGAGCTCTGACAGTTGAAGAATTACTGCTCAGACTTGGGCAGAGTGGTGAACAGCCTGATGGTGATGCAATCACAGGGGCATCTCCAGGTCTCAAGGACCTTCACTATGC
Organism: Cunninghamia lanceolata; assembly: GCA_027924645.1. Taxonomy (NCBI): domain Eukaryota; kingdom Viridiplantae; phylum Streptophyta; class Pinopsida; order Cupressales; family Cupressaceae; genus Cunninghamia; species Cunninghamia lanceolata. The sequence continues at coordinate 4,315,210 of BSBN01000704.1, read as the reverse complement.
CAACTTTTGGCTCAGGTTCACTATCGAGGGATCAAGTTTCCTGCCTTGGATGCACTTGGATGGGTGACAGAGCTAGTTGTGCTGTGGAAGAGCAGAATGGGGTAGCAGTGCGAGACATGGCTGGCTGGGACACTCCCTCTGGTTTTGTTGGTGGTGTTGGCGACCATGTCAGTGATTACCATTGGTTGGCAGTTTTTTTGGGTGTCATTGGCTTCTTTTTTTGGTATCTCATTTTTTGGTTGGCTCTTCGTTTCTCAACCTTTTGGTCGTTTCTTTTGTAATCATTTTTGTTTTGCTTGCGTATGGGCCCCAATAGATCCCTCACGAATTAATCAAAAAAAGATTAAGTTGATACTTGATAGTTCTCAGAATAGAATGCACCATATCATGACCAGGCCAAACATTTTCTACACAAATCTTTAACTCTGTACATGTTTCAAACCAAAAATCCATTTCACTTTATCCAATCAAGTGCTACAAAAGCACACTTGATTTTTTTTTATTGGACTTATTTAGTCAACTGTATCATTTTGAAACCAACCTATAACAAAAAGTTTGTTAACAAATATCATGATTGACAAAATTTGATTGGGTTCCCACACAAGGAGAAAGAAATTATACATAGTGCTTGAGCTGCAGTAAGCCTAGCACGGGGATCCTTCACTAACAATTTCTTCACAAAATCCTTTGCACTGAAGCTAACGCTTGCCCATGGCTTTTCACGGAAATCAGGTTTCTTCCTGAGGACCTGCCAACCAAAAACAAAGAAACTTCGCATTACAAAAGCAAACACAATAAATTACAAAATAACGCAATATGCTGTCAGCAATAAATCTCCATGATCTGGACCAGAGAAAGTACCACAAATCCATATGAATAACAAAACAAAACAGCTCATTGAAATGCTTCTTGATTAAACAATACAAAACTCACATAGTTTAATCCAGAAGCATTTCAATCATTTGCATGGACTGTGAAAAACTCATGTTTAAAACAACAGTTGTTAAAATGCAAAATAATATGATGTGCTGTTGGCAATAAATCTGCATGATCTGGGCCAAAGAAAGTATCAAAAATCTGTATGAAAAAAAAAACAGTTTTCCTATGCTTATTACCCCCTACATTGACCCTCTCTAGTGTTTCACCTATTCCAACTTACAGTTTAAAATCAAACTACTTAAATAATATTATAATAGTAAGCAATGAAGCTGTTACCTCCCCAAACAAGACTTCACCAAAGAGATGTGATTCAAACGATTATGGGAAAGGATAAGACCAGAAGCACACCAAAGAACCCAAATTTAGTTCCAAGAGGAAAAGGTGACAATAGAATAACTTCACTTCTAGCTTCATGATGACATCATCACTACATTCAGAATAATTTTGGGTGTAGACATGGCTACTTGTGGCTCCTGGTTGACCTATCCATTTTAAGTTTTAACAGCATTAAATTACCTTGTATAGTTCAAGGGTCCAATCAGCATCACATCATCCCTAATAAAATGCTTTTAACACATAAAATTATCTATAAAGTGAGTGTCATATAAGACAGATTATGCTTATGTTGACGAAAAAGCAAGCTGAGAAATAAAGAGACTAGGATGTAGTCTGTACTTCTAACATCAACACAGCCCTTGATGACATCGAACAGCCAATAATGACCTGTCCCATGCTCTTGACAGGATTGACTCCTTTTAACTGGGATGTGCTGCTGTGTTGACAAGAATATAATGTTGTTGACCAGATAGGCCATAGTTTGGCAACTGTCCTGCTGCAGGTACAGATTGTCTCCTTTTAGAGCTGTATTTGACTTTTGTACATGTTTTAGTCTAAGAACTGGATTATGTTTTGAATGGCATCCTGATCTGATCAACAAATAATGCAGTTTGACTGTCAGTGTTGACCATTGTACTGGGGTCAACTTCATAGAGTCACAGCTGACTGCCAAAAATGCAGAATACTTATCAAATATGTTCCTATACTTTACCGAATTGAAATACCAGTTGAGATGCCTATAGAACATCCATTTGATGGACCTTTGTAGGTTGTCACATTGGTACATTAGTTAGTTTGATCCTAGTCAAGATGCCTAAGTAATCCAATGGAGACAATAATTAGTTTTGATCCTAGTCAAGGTTTATATAGGCCTTCCTAAGGGGATATTAGTCAAGATGCTTAAGTCATCTCACGAAGATAATGCTTGGCTATTATCCTCGATAAGAGATAATCATTCTTCTCCTCTGAGTCCTTTGTCTCCCAATGATAGTCTTCATCCTCTGTGTGTGATGCATTGTTAAAAATTTATAGCACTAGTGGTACAAGTATATGTAATTAAGATAAATCAGGAATATCGTAAAAAGGGACATTACATATACTTGTACCACTAGTGCTATAAATTTTTAACAATGCATCACACACAGAGGATGAAGACCATCATTGGGAGACAAAGGACTCAGAGGAGAAGAATGATTATGATGAGCTTACAGAGACTAAGGCAGATGCAGAAAAGATAGTATTTTCTCAGGAAAAATAGAAGAAATCCATATGAAACTTGACGCAAATGTTTGACAATTAGACAATTAGCACGCACTTTGTTGAGGTTCATGATGAACTTACCAAAATAGACCACATGGGGTGGATGGGCCAGTCAAGCATATAATGGAAGAAATCAGCAATATGTACATATTTGCTTGAGCAGGAGGGGAGACATTTCCAAGAAGAAAGGTGATACCTAAGCTGATGAAAAGGTATGTGAAGCTACCTCTATCCAGAGTCCAGACTAATCCAACTGATCATTCAAACTGCTATGAACAGCTTATATTTCTTGCAGACAGACAGTTAACATAATTTCATCATATCGAGGCTGGCTAAAAAAAGTTATCTGAGATCACTAATGCAAGAGATGCTTTGTTCAAGAAAATGAAAGAAAATTTTGACAAAGAAAAGAGGATGCTCGGGAGGAATCTTCAGTGGCAATTCTTGTGAACATCCCTAACCAGGCTCTCATGGGTATGTCAGAAAGTTTTATGGTCTTTTGGATTTCATCCTACCAACTCTCTACCACTTTTTTTTTGGTGGAGTAGGGTCCTTCGCTTAAATAACTCACACTGTTTTTTATGTGCATGTACCTCTTATAATTAATACAATACGGTATATGAACCTGATAAAAAAATGATGTACAATTTTATTAATCTTCAGTACCAAAAAATGCATTTCCGTTCACTTCATTATATGAAAGAACATATTCGTTTGCTTGTACCACAAGGATCTAGAAACACAATCAAATCGCTCCTACTCTGCCACAAAGTACCTAACCTAATACCCACATGATACTTTTTCAAAATAAAGAAAAACTTTTGTTCTTCTTACTCTTAAGATGTCTGTACCAATATGCCCTTTCTTGGTTTCCCCGGGCCTTTGAGCCAGGGTGTTAAAATATAATGGGGATGTTTCCTCTCTGTATTTTAATTATGGGTGAGGGCCCCGATAGATTCCCTCAATTAACAAATCAGAAAAAAAAAACATGAACAGGTGCACTCAGAAAATGTCATCAATGCAAAGATATAAAATAGAGTCATGAAATTCTTCTATAGCAAAGGGTGTCTACACAAATCTCAAACCTCCTTAAATATGCCATCCTCTGTCTTGTCCCAAAAGGGGCGCCTTCCACAAAGTAAAATATATGTTATGACACCAATACTCCAGACATCAGATTCAGGCCCAGATTTGCGTTTCAAAACTTCTGGTGCAACATAATATGCACTACCTACTATGTCCTGGAACTTCTTGCCTGCAAAAAATGGGTTTTGTCCAGACAACCAATTTATAAAGTGAATAAATCATGCAAAATTCTTAATGTGGAACACATTCATGAAATAAGATAATATATAACCCCACTGTATTCACAAAGCTGTGTAATCTATCATTCACCCAAACATTACCTGGCTTAATAAAATCCGACAGTCCAAAATCTGTTGCCTTAAGAGGTGAATCTTCTTTTATAGACTTGAAAAGAAAATTCTGAATAAAATGCAATCAGTTAAAAGTCCACAGATTAGTCAAGCAGATAATTAATTTTTAAAAATCCACCATTGTTCCTCAGCATTGAAGTGGTTACAAAACATACTGCATTTTTATTCACCTCAGGTTTCAAATCCCGATGCACAACACCATGTAAATGACAACGAGCAGCAACTTTTAGCATTTGTCTTACTACTTTAGCTGCATCCTTTTCACTATACCGGCTATCCTTTCTGAAGGTCAAATCCAATTTCATGCTAACATGAGTGAAAATAGAAGTCAAGAGACCAATAGTGTCCGTCTACAAGCTTGTATTAACAGCACACTAGACAGAGTGTAATACCTATGGAGAGAAGAAGCATTGATCCCCAGATTAAGTTGCACAAAGAAGCAAACACAACTCAGATGGTCATTGTCGAAAACATAAGACATGAAATGACTTGGACTTAATCAGTGTAAAACAGAAATGCTCATATTGATGATCAAGATTCAAGACCATCAACCTTAAAAGTTTATCTGTTAATAAACCCATTTAAACAAATACATATACACTGGAATTTATAAATGATGCAAAGATGAAAAAAAAGCTAAACCTAAGCAGTCTTACTTTGCCAGAATTCGATCAAGGAGTTCTCCTCCCTCGCATAACCTGACAAAAAATTTAAACTCCATTAAAGGAATGAAAGTGATATCGAGGGCCAAAAACTGGCAACAAAAACTGGCAAGTATAAACTATAAAAACTATTGTTACTAATGCTTCTCTATAGAATATTTTGGGCAAAGATATAAGGTTTAATGTTAGACATTTCAAGTGAAGCAAAGAAACTCTCCTTGACATTATTAAATTCAAAGAGACGTTGCATATGTTAGAAGAGGGGCACTAATCCTGACTTCAAATTACAGAAAAGAGGCCAGGCTTTTGGCAGACTTTAGTTGACAGGTGATGGCTATTACAGACTTGCTTCAGCATACTTCTTTATAATACATATCTAAGGAAATATTGCAGTGCTACAAATGAATGAGTTGCTTCAGAAGCTTCCTTAGATGAGTTGCCTCAGAAGCATAAGCATAAATGACTAGGCTACAAGCTCAATTGGCAAAGATGAGTACCAGGAAAACAATTATTCAACTACTTGAAACAAAATGTTTTGCAACACAAAGTGGGTAATGATTGCACAAAATTGTGTTTTTCAATTTTACAAACATTTGAAATAGAGATGAAATAACAAGCATCTATTAACAACCAATAAGTTATTATCTACTAGGCATCATTATGTTGAAGGCGAGCTAGAAGCAAGGGTTATAGCACAAATTTCAAATTTGCATAATAGACATTAGGACTCAGCTCATACAATTGAACCATGAATATTTTATGAGCTACAAACTGACCCATGAGCAACCCAACCAAGGACCCTCCAAAATATTCTGTCCAGCTGATAATAATGCCCAATGTACAACCGATAATTATGTATTATGCATTTAATGGTTGGGTTATGACCATGATATTTTTTAACATACTGGTTGTTCACCAATTGTAATCTGTTGCTATATTGTGATTAATGTTTAGAGATGGTTTGTGGTGTAGCTAGTGACAGTCAAACTGTATCAACTAACAATCCTTTAAATCAATTTGAAAATGGTGAAGTGATGAATCATTAATTGATTGATTTGGGCATCAGTGGTGGGCATTAATTGAGGAAATACATTCTGGAAACACTGCAACAAAACTTATATAAACAGTTAATGTTTCAGGTCAATTTAATGGACCCATTGCCAGGTCAAAATTTTATTTCAAAGTCTAGTAGGATTACAAAACATAAATACATCTCATAGGTTTGAAGATGAAACATTTGGCTTTTCCATTCCAGCACCTTTTATTAAAACTTTTTTATATCCTTCTGTATAATTTTCCATTCTCCATTAAAAATTGTGTCCTATGATAAATCTCTTTAATCTGTATAATTTTTCATTTTTCAATCTATTTAAATAATTTCTACTTTTCTTTATTTCAAAATTTTTGCTTGTCAGCTTGGTCAACTTTAGCAGGTAACCTCATGTTATCCACACAAATATGATGCTTAAGTTTCGAAAAACATTCTTCTGATGCGGATTTACCAACTGGATTGACACACACAATGCTCTTCATCATTTGCTCAGGTCAGGCAATCTAAATTCGCACAACATTCTTTGAAACACAAGCATCAAATTTGTGTGGAGAGTAAGAGTTTATTGCTACAGTTGACTATGTTGATAAACAAATAATTAAATAGGGATGACCAGCTCACTTTAAGACATAATTTTTAATAGATAATGAAAACTTAAAGATAAGGATGATAAAAAAATTTAATATGTGTGGCAATGAGAGAACCAAATATTTGATCTTCAAGCTTATGAGATGTATTTATATGTTGTAATATTTTTTCTCTGTGTAATAAAACTTCTGATGGTGTGTTTCTCCCCCTTTTGCTGCAGTGTCTCCAGAATGTTTTTCCTCAAGTAAATAATTGTTGAACTAAACACAAGAACAACCAAACAACCAATATAGATTGACCACAAGTGCTATCTATAGTCACTAATAACTATGATACAGCTTTTCTATCGTGTCTTAAAAATGGTCATAAAACAAAGATACTTGTCATATTTTGTGGTTGTGTTACTAAATTCCAAGAGAAAAGAGTAGCTGAGAAAAAGAGATGCTGGTTCAGTGAAAAATCTATGTAAATATTTGGAAGCAACTGGTGAATGTAAGAATCGTTTTTGTTGCATCTTGTGTTTGTGAAATTATATTCTCGGAGAAGAAGATAACAGACAGAGAACTGCTGGATGTTTCCTCCAGCCATATTTCAAGGTTGCCTATTTCAATCCAATAAGAATGTCCAAAGTGTTGAGCTCAATTGGTTAAAGTGTTGGGTTCTCATTGTGGAGACCCAAGTTCAAATCCCCAAAGGGACATCTAATGTGGAATTCTAAGTTGTGACTCTTGATCTTCCATTGCTGGATTCTAGTCTGGTTGTGATATGTAAAAGTGGATTTCTACGTTGTGACTCTTGGTCTTCCATTGTAGGTTTCTAGTTTGATTGCTTGAAAGGGGTTAGTATTGGTCTAATGTTAGTGCTCGCAAAGATCTTGTATTGGTCTCAAGTTGTTGCTTGCATGAGCAGAATATTTGTAAATGAATTGCAATGGTAAAATAAAAAAAAAGAAAAAACCATAAGAATAGTTCAAAAGAAACAGCAGTCCTTACATGCAAGTGAGTTAAGATGAATCACAGAGGCCATTTTACTCTTTTTCATCAAACTGCAGATTGCCAGTGTAGTGTAACTTACATATGACAAACAATCCATATGAGATAGGTTTGCTAACATTGTCTAATAAACAGAAACGCTTTAAGGACTTGCATTAGGAAAACAAGAGGAGAATATAATTGAATCACAGTATAAGAGAATTGAGATGATGCCACCAAGGAAAAAATTGCAGGCAAGTTAAAATATAAAACTGAGAGAGCACTGTCTATCATGAGGCAACATAAACTATTGCATCCACATACCTTAGTAATGACAAAAGCCCATTGGCTTACAAGTGTTCAATTGAAAAAGTTGAAATAAATGCAAACCTCATCAATTGAATATTCCTACAATTTAAATGACTAAAGAAACGATTGTTTCAAATACAAAAAAGTAAAATCGTTCATTAACACATTAACTTGGTACAGATAATCTACAGTGGATTTCAAACCTTGCCCCACTTGCATGAGGCCAATTTCACCACTGTACATGGATAATCTTTTAAACTTCTCTTTTGTAAACCTGTTGATTCCCACACCTCTTTAATTAATATCTTAATCTGGTAGAATTAATGATATTATAGACCCATGATGAAGCCTAACTCTGGATCAAACAGAATCCCTAGTGTCTGCTTTTGCAGTGATGTCACAAAATGCTCTTCATCCATGAAGAAACTGTAACTTTCATATTTTCCTAACACCAATGCATTGAACTTCCAGATATGTTGACACCAGGGAATTTGGTGTTCAAATTTTTGAAGGAATGAAATAGGAAATTACTAAATTATAAACAAACACATAGGAAACCTCATGGCATGTTACAGGTAGAGACAATAATAGCCAGGGGGGTCAATTAATTGATACGGAAGGCTGGTCACATTGTTAGTCACTTAGAAGTGTCTTGGGTCTTGCTTCAGAAGGACAAAGGGCAGCAAAACAATCACAATATTGCACATGATGTTCATAAACATAGATTAATTCTTTTTATAATTTTCTTCAAATGTAACATCAAATCAAAATTTTATATTTTTATATTCAGAACAAAACAAGATGATGAAATATACACCTTTAACACATCTACTGTTAAAGGATGGCAACTCAAAGTCTCAAACAAGGTTTTAATGTTACAACACTCCAATATGAGTATTATTTCTACCTGAACTAGAATATTTGGACGTTGGATGAAATTTTATTGTCAATGTTACACATATTACTAAGCATGTGTGATGATTCTTGATGCATGTTAAAATATATGCCAGCATATCAAATATGAGAATTCAAACTAATTATATTATTTCTGAAACGAAACATTTACATCAGCTTCAACAACTCAGATGCAACTCCACCATTTAACCATGTAAAAATATTTAAACAAATAAAAAATGGAATCTTTATAATTTGTGATCAATTACTCACTTCACAAAAAAGTATTGCGTAGAGAAACAGCAGGTACTTACTCCATTACAATGTAAACAAAATCATCATCCTCAAATGCATTGTAAAATTGAACCACATTTTCATGCCCATTCAGGGCATGCAGTATCTTCACCTCTCTCTTAACATCTTCGACAGCAATTGGCAGAACCATCTGTAATGTCATTAAGGAAAAATCAGTCATTACCTCAACAAGAGATTAATTTTCCTTTTCAGTGATGAACACCTAAGTTTAATACTTGTAAGAATACATTACAATCTGCTATGGACAATAGACCCAGAAGTTAGAACCATTATAAAAATAACTATGAGGGGCTCCATATCTACTTCCCAAGCACCAGCCTAACTCAAATAGAACAACATCGAATATTGATACAAAGGGGCCACCTAATTTTGAAATGAATGATAATAAAGCAGCAAGAGAAGATTTAAGGAAGCAAAGCCATTGTTTTTTCATGCAAGGAGAAGGGCACTCCAGGCCACAAGCGTTTAGCTAAGGACAAATTCATTTGGTTGAAATGTCGGATGAGTCGAGTACCAGCAGGGATAAACAAGTGCAGATTGATAAGGGTATGACACCTCTACAAGGTACATCATCAAGAGAACCAACTGACCAGTCCACCGCATCTTTGATTGCTATCAAAGGTGTATCCTTGCACCCTACCCTGAAAGTAGAAGGGTGGATTAAAAGGAGACAAGTAATAGTGCTGATTGTCTGGGGTAGCAAACATTATTTCATTGATTTTAAACCTGCTAAAAGGTTAGTATTGTTGAAGGGACCAATATCACTTGTAAGGAGTATGCTGAGGGCGTGACCCTCAAAATGGGATCTTATTCAATGACATCTGATTTTTAGAAGATACCTTTGCCATGCTGATATAATGTTGGGTATACAATGGCTTCATGGATTTGGTGCAATCTGCATGGAATATAAAGAGCTGTACTTAAAATTCTTGCAAGAAGATAAAGAACATGTAATTAGAGGGTTTCCACTACCTAAATGCTCCATCATATCAGCTCAGAAAATGCAAGAGCAGATCGATCAAAGCAAATCCAGGTTATATAATCAGTTCTAACAGTTTGAAGGGCTTGCATACTTCAGCTAGTTCAGAAAAAACAACATATGTCCAAGCCAGTTAAACTGTTATTACAGTAGTACCAAGTGGATTTTGGTGACCTTTCTAAGAGTCTTCCACTTGACAGGGATACTGGTCAAGAGCATGTCATAGAGCTGGGAAAGGGCACAAAACCCATAATAATTACCCCTTATCAGCACCAGGAGTTGTTCAAGGATGAAATTGAAAAGGTGGTAGAGAAACTTTTTGAGTTGACAGGCACCACTTTATCTTTCAGTAGAAGCTCCCACCCTCAAACTAATGGGCAAATAGAAATTGTGATTAAGACTTTGGACTGTTATTTGCAGAACTACATTGCATATTTTGTAATGAAATAACTTGCATAAGAGAAGAATATAATAGGAAATATGCTGCAAATACTTGATAATAATAAGCCACTTCAAAGGGCAACCTCCAAAAGTAAGCCACTTTAAGGGGGCTACCTCCAATAGTCTTCAATAAGAACAAAATAAAAAATATGATGATAATAAACTAACCACTACCTCCTATATATACCATACTTATGCCATGGATGCTACCCAGGCTAACCTAACTACCTATATAAGACTATATAAATGATTATATAATGTAATTAAGGGTTATGCCAGCCACAAGTAGGCTACACCAATCCCCATGCACAATATAAGTTAAAGGCGTAGCATGCCCCTCGCCTTAAAATCAACAATGTCCCCAATGTTGATGAACTCTGGATGCTTCTGAAGGAACGCTTCATCCTCCCACATCACATCTTCACAGGCCAGATTCTTCCACTTGTTGTTGTACCCTATGATTGTCCTAGTCCTCAGATTCTTTGTGCATGTTTGGAGTGTTAATTCTAGATCCAAGATGATTCTTTCCTCTTCATCGAGCTTGGGTAACACTATATGTCCTACATCCAACATCTCCTCTACCAATTTACCAATCTCATTTTTTTGCAAACAGAGGTAATGATATGGCCTAATATTAGGTGGTTTCTCCTCAATGACTTGCTGAATGCTATGATCTTGTTCTCATTTTGGTGGTAGACCCTTTAAAATCTCTCCAAATAGTGATAGTTCATGGCAAGATACTATTGGTATGAGCGGCACTTCTCCTTCTCCTTCTTCCTCCTCTTCTTCTCCTTCTTCTTCTTGAGTCATATTAGCTTTCCAACTCATGTCATGTGCATGTTCTCTTACGGTGTTAGCTTTCCAACTCATATTATGTAATATGCTACCCTTGATTTTTTTTTTTGAAATCACAAGATGACAATACTGAATGTTATGAGCAAGGTTCCTCCACACTCTTCTGATCCCCCAGATCCCGATGTGGGCAAGGTGAGAGCATACAAGTGCTTCAGAGTTAGCATTCAAATAATAATCAAACTGAAGTAACAATCTTCCACTTATTCAGTGGGCATCCACTTATTCAGTGGAAAGTACAAGGAAAGTAAACCAGGTGCATCCACTTATTCAGCGGGAACCTGAGCTATGCATGAAAAGTAAATCCAGGTGCATCCACTTATTCAGCGGGACTCTGAGCTTTGAAGTACTAAAAGGAAAAGCACATCCACTTATTTAGTGGGAAGCCATTACAAAGCAAAATAGAAACTAATCTAATTGGCACATCCACTTATTCAATGGGAAGCCCTTACAAAGTTTACATCAGAGTATTACAATGGGATCATCTGAAATGTTGCACTTAACAACTGATATAACATGCCTCTACTGTAACAAATGAGCATAGAAAGACTCTATCTAATGAAGGGTTTCAAACACACAATTATATCAGAAATAACCATAGGTATACCCATTAAAGAAGGCTGATCTGGAATGCTGTTCATAGGTCTGAGATGCTACAGGTGGCTGGCACAGGTCTGTAACAGCATATGGCAGCCATGGTTGTCTCTCATATCAACTCCAATGCTTCATATTCCACCATAATACCTTCAAACATCCTTCCCACCATCCTAGGCGCTACCAAATGCATACTTATTACAGCTCAAAACTAAGCAGTTCTCCTTTGCATTCACACGCCCCAATGCTGGTTGGTACGGACCTGTCATAAATATGGACTGCCAAAGAGCTATGAAATCTGCACATAAACCACTAAAGACTGGTATGAAATAGATGATCCAACATGGCAGAGGTCATCAGTCCACATTCCCATCCACACAATAATTGTATACTGCACAAACAAAACCTCTTCATGTCATGGTACGGCTCAGAAAAGGTAAGGCACTCCCAGCTGTTACAAACTTCACCAAAAACTCCTAAAAAACTGCTCAGAAATGAGCGCTAGGATTAAACAATCAACATCCCAATACCATTTCACGCATATATGTATTTTCCAAAGCAAACTTTCAACATCCACATGAAGATGTACGGCCTGGAAAGGTACGGACACCAGGGAACTTCAGGCATTCAAAGAAACACCAAAGAACAACTCAAACACCAAACGGAAATCCATCACAACAAAACAATAAACACTCCCAATCCATAATCTCCTAGAAAGTATCAAAAATCCATTTCCAGCTCTGTGAAACTCCTGATGTGAAGTCACCTCTTCAGCTAGGGTGGATCTTTCACCACCGAAACTGAACTTCTTCGAGAGGGTTTTCATCCTCAAGAAGGAAGAAGATCTCACAGGTTCATTCCTACAGCATAACAATATCTCATCAAGCATAAAGAGTCAAATGAGCTCTCAACTCCCTTTTATAGGCACTTTTTAGGAGTTTGCACAATAATAAGAATTATAAAATAGAGAAATATACTTTTCCCCACAAACTCCAATATTTCATCACTTTAGCTCACACTTTTATGTGCCTAAATAAAAGATTAACTTTTCCCCTTTCCAATGAGATATCATACCCTTGCACTTTATTATTAATTTCCAACTTACAAGACCAAGTGCAAAATATTAACTGTTAGCTCATTAAAATACAAACTTTTGCGGAAAATCCCAAACTGCCAAATAAACTATACCAATATGTCCATAGGGTTTGGGATGAATAACGATGCCTTCCGGGTGACTTTCTAAAAATAGACGGCTCCTCCAAAAATCTTGGAGAGCAATCCGAGAAGCCGAACAAACTTTCGAAAGTTGCATAGTTATCCTGAAACATCACCAAGCTCAAATCCAACATCAGTGACCAACAAGAATACTGAACCAAAGATCTTCACAAAGGGGAACCCCTTACCATACCACATAGCCTATTGGGATTCCGGGAAATAGGCTATCGGGCCCACAGCTAACTAGGCTGAAAAAGGGAACATTACATATTATGTGCATATACTCTTAGGTTTTCCACACAATTCTTGATAGAATCTATTTGTGTGAGTATTTCATCGATGTTTTCTTTCTTAGCCTCTCGCCATAATGCCACAAAAATTAATTTTCACAATAGCTTGCTCAAAGCAATTCAAAATAAGTTGAAATTTATAGTGTAATTTATTTCCACCAAAACCTCACTTTTCTGAAAAAAATATCCAAGAAATTCATTGATTTGCAGCCTTGGGAGCAAATTTCGCGAAAACCTAATTTCATAATAAACCCTTCAAAACTACTTCAACTAACCTCAACTTTGGACTGTAGTTGCTTCAATATATCCCTAATCAACCCTCCAAATTGCAGAAAAAAATCACTAAATTAAGGGAGATATGCACTTCACAATCAGACCTCCTCAATCAAAAAAAATCACCTTGTTTCTAGCCCTCTAGGTGCCAAACTCATTCTCTGATACCACGTGTAATGAAATAACTTGCACAAGAGAAGAATATAATAGGAAATATGCTGCAAATACTAGATAATAATAAGGCATTTTGAAGGGCCAACCTCCAAAAGTAAGCCACTTTGAGAGCGCTATCTCGTATGGTCTTCAATAAGAACAAAATATACAATATGATGATAATAAACTAACCACTACCTCCTATATAGGCCATACTTATGCCATAGATGCCACCCAGGCCGACCTAACTACCTATATAAGACTATATAAATGATTATAACTTATTTAAGGGTTATGCTAGCCACAAATCGGCTACACACATCCCCATGCACAATATAGGTTAAGGGCGTAGCATATTTACAGGTGACATGACTATGTTGGTTGCACCTAGCAAGAAATTGATACAATATAACCATCACTTGCTAATAGGTATGACTCCATTCAAGGCTTTTTATATGTATAATTCACCTTCATGGCTGAACTAGGGTATCCAAGACACTAAAGCACCAGCAGTTCAAGATTTCATTATGGAGAGTCAACAAGTTTTAAAAGATAATCTTAAAACAGCTCATGATAGGATGAAATCAAGGACAGATCAGCATTGCTTGGAAAGGGAGTTTGGTATAGGAGATCGAGTTTTCCTTCAATTGCAACCTTATATACAGTCTACCCTTAAGGAAAAGGCAAAAAAAAAAAACTCTCTTAAGTATTATGATCCATTCACTATTCTTTAGTGAGTTGTAGTGGTAGCTTATAAGCTAGAGTTATCCACTAGTGCCAAGACACCAGTGTTCCCTAAAAGGGGATGCCTTGGGGACAAGGGGTTTTTCAAAGTTTTTGGGCACACCCCCTTTACAAGGGGAATATCCCCAAGTTGGGAACACCAAGGTGATGCCAAGCCATCCCTATTGTTGGTGCCCAAATTTTCCGGCCTCTAGATTGCAAAAATCCAAAGTCCTATGCCCCCCTCTACTGTATTCCCTTGTTGCGCCCATCAAAAATATCCGATCTGAGATATCTCAAATGGGCCCATCCTCAAAAATCTTAAGTGATAAGTGTTTTGCCTAAGTAAAGATTCTAAGTGTTTGCCTTTTGGCAAGTTCGCAAACCCGCCGAAAGGCCAGAAAGGCCTTGTGTTTGCCTTGTGTTTCAGCGTTTCGACAGGTTTGCGAGTTTGCCAACATGCCGAAAGTGGTTTGCCAATTCATGTTTTCACAAAAATGCCTAAGGGAAAAGAGGAACGGAGATAGGAAGAAAGAGTAAGAGAAAAAAGTAGGCTTTCAACAAGTTCGCCCATTCGCAAACTTGCCAAAACGCTGAAATGAAAGAAGAAAAGAGACAAAAGACAAGTGATTTGATGATTCGAAGTTTTGCCGAATCGCAGAAATGAGAAGTAGGCTTTCAGCAAGTTTGTCGGTTCGTGAACTTGTCAAAATGCCGAAATAGAAGAAGGAAAGAGAAAAGAAAGAAAGAGAGAAGAAAAAGCTAAGATGGTTCGTTGGTTTTCAAGTTCGCTGAAATGCTGAAATGGAGAAACAAAAAAAAAGATCAATGAGAAAGAGTGAAAATATGGAGTGGTTCTTTAAGTTCTAAAAAGTTGGGCTTTTTGTGTTTTGCGGGATTTCGACCTCCTTTAGGACCTCTTTTCTCCCTTGCAGGATTTCAATCTCCTTTAGGACCTCTTTTCTCCCATATCCAGAAGTACCTTGGATTTTAGCAAAAATTTCTAGGACGCCCTAGAAGGCACCAACGACTTCCTTAGAATGCCATTAATCACCGTTTTAACTCCCTGTTTTAACTCCTGCAACTGCCCACTTTGAGCAGAAAAATGTTTTTCAAGCCTCCTTGCTTGACGTGCACATGACTCAAAGTGGATGTCACAAGATTTAGTGGGGGTGCATTCAATGCTTTGGAGATACCGAAGTGCCTCGAATTTCCGCAAAAATGACTTAGGGCGTGAAAATGAAGGAGCTATAAATATAGATCTTGTTTCTCATTCTAGAGGTTGGTCGCTGAGCCAATTTGGGTCTGCAAGTGCCTCAGGTGATTTTAGGGCATCAAATGAAGCCAGTTTGGGCTGCAAACGAGAGAAGGCATCTAGTACAGTGTAGGAATGGTTTGTAAAGCGTATTTGTATGCAGTGGTATGTCTCCATGGCTGTGTGTGACAACTCAGAGGAATGTATATTCGCAGATGTATGTTTTCTTTCACCAGACTTGCTAGTGTGAATGTAACAGAGATTTGATATTGAGTAACAACATTTAATTTAATACAAACTCTTTTGTATTAGTCTTTCCTTTGTTGCATATGGCTTGTTGCAGTTTTGTTCTGGATCACTAAGTATGTCCATTGTGTATGGGATGTAATGTTTTATATGTACGAAAATACACATCTAGTTCTATTGATGTTTTATCAAACGCATTCCCTTCCTCTTTGTTGTTCATGACTTTGTTGCCCAATGGAGTACGCACCTGTCCAGCTTGGTGAAGGGCCAGCATTCTTTCAAATTAACCCATTGTCCTGTTAGCAATAGGAGTAGGATTAGATTAGGTTTCTCATGTTGTTCATGATTCATTATTACAAACCAGGGAACAATCATAAGTGACTTAGTGTTTAAATCATTAGAGAATCATGTTCTTGCATACCTGCACCTTGATGGTGTGTATGAAATGTTAAGTGGATTCACTTATGGGAATGATAATACTGTCGTCATCTATGGGTGCATCTGCAAGGTGTAGTAATCAGCTCAGTTAGAGGTTTTATGCAGCTAGTTTGTCTTGGCCTAATGACAATTATAGGGGTCAAGTGTACATTGGGTATGGCTGTGGTTATCATTTTGAGTTCCAATTCATGCCTCTAGGAATATCCCTCCTGGGTCTAGCTAAGCCCGAAGTGCAAGAGAGCATACCCACTCTCATTAGTTGGCCTTAACCATCCTCAATCTGTGGATGAGCCTCTTTCTTGCCTTCCTGACAACACCCCTGGCCTGCAAGGAGGAGAAATACTCTACAATTTTGGACCTATGGTTTTGGGAACCAACACCTATGACATCCTCTATGCACAATCAGCCTTCAAAATGAAATTAACAAAAAAAAAAAGTCAACTATTTCAAAATTTTCAAAAATCCTAATCTATTGTGGTCCCCACAAGGCCCCCCACCATAAAAAAAAATCTTGTTCATCTCTATTTGCTCTAGCCCACTATGATTTCATTGTTTATATTTGCATTTTGCCATTTTCAGACTTTTTGCTTGCAAACAAGAAGAGAGTTTTGAAAGTTCAAGAGAGGTGAAGGAAAATGAAGAAGGAAGAGGAAAAGGAGGACGAGGACGAAGGTATGTAACAAATCCTTGTGTTTTTATGGTTTTTCTTTCATTTTTACTTATTCAAGACTTCAAACTTTCAAAACTTATTTTTATAACATGTTCAAACTTGCAAAACTGCTGTTTTTTTTTTTTTTTATTATTGCTTTTGGTGTACAAGGACTCTTTTTTTGTTGTTTTAGGAAGCACCATTTGCTGTTTTTTTATAGCTGAGATGTATTTGAAATTATCAAATTAAAAGTCTGTTATTTTTTATATTTATATTATTATTTTTTTGTTGTATCCATTTCCAAAGTCAAAATGGATTCATTTAGTGTTAACAATGATCTTGATTTGGACAATGAAATTGATGGGGAATCAGTTGAGGGCAGCCAAGCCCCAATGACAGCCACAAACAATTCAATTGGGAGCACATTGAAATCCGATTGCCCTTCAAAGTTGTTGGCACAATATGCCAAAGGCCCATTTAGCAAAAAAAATTCTTCGCACCAATTTTGCAACAATACTTTGACACAAACAAAGTATCTAATTTAGGTGTTAGTTGGAAATGGAAATGCAACATTTGCCTAGAGGGCTGGAATGGCAGCATTATGAGGATTAATGTACACCTTTTACATGCCCCTAGTAAAGAGGTTGGGCCTTGTCTGAAACTCACACTTGAGAAGAGGGCCAAGATGACCAAATTATTTCAAGGGGACATCACTGCACCAATAGTTTCTTGTACACCACAAGGTTCAGCAACTTCAAGTAGACCACCTTTATTTCCATCATTTGAGATGAGTGAAGTGGAATCACGGGGATGGAAAGCTACAAGTTCATCATCACCAAACCCAATCATAGATATGTTCAATGTGCAAGCAAGGGAGATTGCAAAAGAGATTGTTGCCAATTCTATTTTGGTAGCAGCATTCCTTTTCATGTTGCTCGATCTCCTTTGTACAAGGATGTGCTCGACAAGGTAAACAAAGTTGGTCCTAGTTATGTGGGTCCTAACAAAATTAAATTGAGAACCACTCTCTTCAAAAAAAGTTATTCCAAGGTTAACCTATTGATGGAGTAGTGGAAATCCAAATGGATAACACATGGCTACAACATAAGCATGGATACGTGGACGAATATTAGACATTGTCCACTCATCAACATTATAGTTTCATGCATTAATGGACCTTACTTCTTGAGGGCAATTAATTGCTCAAGAAAAAGCAAAGATGTTGAGTTTCGGTTTTAAATCCTAAGAGAAGCCATTGAGGAGGTCAGTCCTCAAAATGTAGAGTAGGTGATTATAGATGCACCAAATGTTTGTAGGGCAATAGGTATATTGATTTAATCTGCATATAGGCACATCTATTGGACCCCTTGTTGTGTGCATGCTATGAACAATGCACTCAAAGACATTGGAAAGATAAAGTGGGTGAAATAGGTGGTGGTAGATGCAAAGAAGGTACAAATGTTCATTTGCAACTACCACACCTCACTGGCATTGTTTTGGACCTATGCAAAGAAATAATTCCTCAAACCAGTTGAAACTTGATTTGCTTCCTACTTCATTATACTAGAGAGGATACTTGAGTTACAAGAGCCATTGCAACTTATGATTCTGACACAAGATTGGAACAAATGGAAGGAGTCAAAGACTGAGTAGGGGAAGAGGGTGAAGGCAATTGTGATCAATGATACTTTTTGGTTGAATGTGAAATATATCACATCTTTTATACCTCTTTTCACCATCATCAAATTTGGGGATTCTAATAGTCTTAACCTTCAGGAGATCTATGAGTGCATTAATAGCATGCTTCGCCAAATGAAAGCCCCATTGGTGAGAGAAATCCCAACCTATAGTTGTATGATAAGCATATTCACCCCATCATCCAAAGAAGGTAGGAGAAGTTGAACACCCCTCTACACATGGTTGCATATGCTTTGAATCCAAAATGATATGTGGAAAGACCTGATGAATTCTTCCCATTAACGACCACGAGGTGAAGAATAGCCTCATGAAGGCCTTCAAAAAAATGTATATCTAGAGAAAGATTCACTGATCAAAGTTGAGTGGATTACGTTTACAAAACTTGATGGCTACAAGACTTTGGCAAGGATTGATAGACACACTTTGGCACAGGCCAAGCTAGTTGAACAATCTAAGGATCTCCAAGACTATTGTGCACACTTTTCATTCATCTTCTCTCACAGGTTTCTAGTTTCTCTACTACTAAGAGGAACTAGTCCGCATATAGCTTTATCCACTCTCTAGAGAGGAACAAACTTACCTCTACAAGAGCGGAAAAGCTTGTTGCAATGCATAGTGCCTTGCATCTAATTGATTGCAAGACACTTGAGTATAGGGGAAACCCAATGCAACAGTGGGATGTACAGCCCAAGGAGCCATGACAACTTGATGACGACCACGATGTGCAAATGGGATTGAAGGATACAGTTCCACTTCCTTCCGACAGTTCTAGTGATGAGGAGTTCCCTAGTTATGCAATTGAAGATGATGATGACGACTTTGGTTTTTGAGCTTGTTGCTCATACAAAAACAACTATGGATATCTTTTTTGGCAATTTAATTTTGTCATTTTGATGCTTGTCCCTTGCAAACTAAGACTCTAGTTGGTGCTTTTAACTTTCAACTTATTAGTTATTTGAATATTTCAATTTGTAATGGATTCCAATTTTCAATTACCATGATCATTGATATTCAAATTATTACATTTTGTCATTTTCATGTATGATTCGACAATTGGGCCTTGGCATTGTTCACTTATCAATTTGAATTATTATTGATCATTTGTTGTATTGTGTTCTCAATGTTGTTACCTATATTTAATTTTGTACAGTTTGTGTAAATTATGGTATATATTAATATATAATAATCATAAATTTATATATTATTATATTAATATATATATATATATAGCTGTCCCCTCACTGTCCCCAAAATTTTGGCATCCCTAAGAATCCATCCCCCCGTCCCAAAATCTTGGAGAAACACTACAAAGTACATAACACATTCCATGTCTCTAGTTTAAAAGAGGTAATTGGTCAAATTTTGAAGATTTCACAAACATTGCCTCCCTTCAATTACAAAGGGAAGTTGACTCTAATACCTAAGAGCATCCTGGTTACCAAAAATAGAAAGTTAAGGAACCAGGTCCTTACAAAATGTTTCGTGCAACGGAAAAATCTTCCTGCAAAGAATTTTTCATGAGAGGGTCATAACAGGCTTCAACACCCTTCATTGTTTATGTGATTGGAGATGAGTCAATTCAAGCAAGACAGAACTGATCCATAAACTAAGATGGATATTCCATACCATAGCTTGTCAATTACAGATTTAAAAGGAGGAATTTAAGTACTGCACCATTTAAATATTCAACTAAAAATGAAGGATCATGAGCAAGCCACACAATAATGGAAGACACAACGATTTACCCTAGAGAACCTGAATTCCAGGAGAAAACTCCCGCAAGAATGAGGTGTAATGGCCTCCTCATCCATTATCTCGAATCTCAATATAATCTTAGGCCTTCTGGACATACAACAAGCAAGAACATTGCTATGCCCTTAAGACCAGTCACTAACTCTCACACTTACCTCTCTGTTCTATTACAGCTTACAATCACAATTGCTCACTTTGACTCAAAGTTAAACCTATAAATCTCTCGAATGCTTCCTCTATGCTTATTTTGCATTTACAATAGTTATTTATACATGTACAAGCTCAAACAGAAGTTGAAATGATGTAAGGAAGAGGAAACTTGCAAAATTTGGAATGCCACGTGTCGTTTCTCTGATGTGAGACAAAACTGCCACTTGCAGCAGACTAGTGATTTCATAATCACCCTGGCAGTTGCAAAACTACCCTTTCAATGCCTTTTTTGTCCTCCATTTTCCGGAAGCCATAACTTTTGCATGTGGGCTTGAACGAGGTGTCATTTTCTTTAAATTGCATAACTTTTCAAAAGAATCTAAAAATTGAAGAAAACTCAATTCGGGTGCCACTGAAGTACAGTTTTTCACCTTTCTTCATCGTGAAGTCATAGTGAAACAAACTCATGTTTTGATCCATTCGTGGACCAAGAATCGTAAGGAGTTGGGCTCTTGTGAGAGAATTTTTTTCTTTTTTATAAAAAACAATTAGACAATATCCAAAGGATAAAGATAGAAATTGTTTTAATTTAGTTAGTTGCATTCTTAAGAAAAACGTTTAGTTTACTTTAAGGCTTTAGATTAAATAAATCCATGCAAAGGCTACAGATAGATCTATCATAGGAATTGATCAGCCAGAGAATATTTATTTTAAGATTGTTTTGGGATAAGCAAAGATTAGTTATTTTTAGATTGCTTCCTGGTGAAACAAAGATTGGTTATTTTTTAAGCAGGTTTTCTTGCTTATAAATATGATAAGACATATTGTAATGGGGATTATTATCGGGAATGAAATTATGCATATTTACACTAAAACAAAGATTGGCTATCCTAAAATTGCGAGTAGCTCTAATCCATATGGATCTGGAGAGTCAAAATCTTCATCAGTTTAATGACATCCAGAAGTTGAAAACTCCAGAAAACAATCGGTTTTGTTCATAGGACAAAACCACCACTTTACAAGAGGAGGTGGAAATGAAACCGTCACCTGACAAAAATCAGCAGTTTTGTCACAACACAGGGAGCACAGAATTTAAAATAAACCGACATTTGGTGCTCCCAAGTCCAAATTGAAGTCTTCCAATGCATGGGAAAGGTTTCAAAAATCTATAAGAGGGTGTAATAAATCTAGTTGAAGAGTTCGGAAGATTTCTAGACTGTTGTCTGTGTTGATACAAGGAGAAGTCGGCTGAAGGAGACTGTGTAAGCTTGACAGTGAGCAATTGGAGCAACAACTGGTTGTATCCCCTCCCTATACTTATGTGTTGATAATAATATCAATGGGTAATCAGGCATTTGCCACTACCAGCTGGTATTTCCCTCTAGTGGGGAGGAATTTCCAAGATAAAAATTCTCACAGTTATGTGTGTGTTATTGCAATTTTCTGATATTTCTCTGTTTCTAGCATAACTTTCTGCCTCATTAACTGTCATTTGTAATTAAGCATGTAGGACAGTAGTTAGTTTGGTGATTTCATAGTTTCTACAATGTGTTTGACAAAATTACAGATCAAGCTCCCCTGCCAGCTTGGAATGTTTTCATTATTGGTTCTTCAGAGTTTTATTGCTTATTTCTATAAAAAGGTTCTCTTGATTCTTTTTCCTTTCATATCTCAAGAATTTATAATTCATAATTTTATTGGCATATTTATTTTCCAGAATTTTACAATATCAGTTCAAATTTCCGAAACAGCAAGTTTTAGAATTAGCTAGGCTCATAAGTGTCCATATGTATATTTCTGAGTCAGAGTTATTGACCCCCAATTTGGCTATATGAGAGCGCAGGATTACCAAAGTGAGACTTGTAATCGGTTAACATAAGTTTTGGTGAAAACATGATGGCAAGTCAGCCTGCATAAGAATGTGTTAATGTATTAAAGAGGCAAATCCATAATTTCTAATCTATGTTGCAGGGTTCGCCTGCCAGCCTCCTGGGTGCGGGTGCGATTCGTCCCGGGTGCGGGTGCGGGTGCGGTGCACCTATGGGTGCGGGCAGGGTGCGTGCAAAGGGGAGTGGGTGCGTCCCGGATGCACCTAGGCTGTCTGGGTTCGCACCCGGTCTGAAAAAGCAGTACCCGCGGCACACCCGGAACGCACCCACGCCCACGGTCTTTTTTTATTTATTTATTTTTAACTTAAAACTCATTTTTATAATTTTTTAATCGTTCTAAAAGGCGGAGAATTTAGTGTATGTGCATTCCAACTTGCGCCTCCTTTCGCACAAAAAGCAAGACTATAAGGAGGGGGAATCAAAGTTGTGGGCTGTGGAGCCAGAGCAAATCGACATGGATGCTTCTACTTCCCAATCCCAACATGTTGCACTTGAGGGATCAAAGAGCAAGCACACTTTTTCCAGCGAGTGGCAGTGATGTTGGTTGTGGTTCTTCAAATGATCCTGCTAATGTCCAAGTCCAAGATGATGATGATGATGTGGAGGATTTAGCAAATCCATATGATGATTGACACTTGTCATTTGACATTGAAACAATGAAAATTGATTGTTGAACATGATATTATTATTTTGAATCTTGTTATTGAACTTGAAGTTCGAGTTTTATGTTTTATGATATTCAAGTTGATGGTGGTTTTGTTGATTATATGATGCTATGTGGTGTTCTACACTTTATTCTTGCATTTCTACACTCAATTCTTGCTTCTATGCTTAATTTTTTTGCATATACATATATTTATATATATATATATATATATATATATATAAAAACGAACCCAAAAACAAACCCAACCCCCAAAAAAAAATTTGGCCGAACCCGCGAACCCGAACCCGAACCCGCACCAGAACCGGCAACTTAGTTTCTAATTAATTACGATTCTGACTATGGGATTATAGCACTCTCAAATTCTGAATTATGCAGCCGAGAGGTCAAGACGTCTAACCAAAAACACTGATATATATAAAAATGAACAAAGTTAATACAGAAGAAATTTGAACAAGATAAAAGATTGGTGGTTCGATCTAAACCAGACCAGCTAATCCCAGAATTTTGGGGATTTGGGCAAAACTGGAAGTTGTTCTAGTCAATGTAGCATGGATGTGACTACAGAGACAAAGTCAATCCACACTTCCATACAAAATAAAATGACTATAACAGTTGAGAAATAATTATGATTCACAGCATCATACATGGCATGGGAGAAAAACGAACGTCAAAAGAAAAACCACCATCGATTTCCTCTAGTGCCTAACAGGAGATTAAACTGCAGAAAAAACTAGCAAAAAGAATAACAGATTCTGTCAAAGCTACAAATGTGGAGTAGCACTATTAAGAATAATCATTTGTGCACAGATGCTGAGAAGCATAGTAGAAGATATTGGTGGTAAAGTTGTGTTCTATTGAATACAATCAATCAATTTATTTGGCTAATTGGGTCAAGAAAGAGATTGGGCTCATGGCCAGGGATATCCTTCACATCAAAGATATCATGTTTGTTCGAAATGCTAAATTTTTTTTGCTAATTAGGTCAAGTAAGAGATTGGGTGCATGGCCAGGGATGTCCTACACTTTAATAATATCGTGTTTGTTTGAAATGCTGAATTGTTTTGGCTAATTAGGTCAAGTGAGAGATTGGGTTCGTGGCCATGAATGTCCTACACATCAAAGATATCATGTATATACGAAATGCTGTGTGGCTAAGCATTTCATGCAGCACATTCTAGCTCAATGTCCTACACAGAGATCTATTGTATATAAAACGATTAATCACACCTCCATTGGATTGAAAACAGGAAGTCCAACTACTGAGTGAAGTTAAATGACACACTTATTACAAGTTGCGATGATACAACATTCAGCTTTACCAACCCGTGTCATGATACAGGATTTAAAGCATGTCCACGCAGTAGTTATGCTAATGAATTTATGTAACAAACAACTCTTTCAAATAATATATAGATCGGAATAACGAATAATCCCATGGGTGTAGATAGCAAAGCGAAACTAGAGATCGAAGTCATTTCCCCCAAAATTGATTGGAAAATGTTGGTTTTTGCAGTAGTATTACCTTTTTCTTTTCAATACGTTTGACTGCAACTCTCTCGGCAGTGTGTTTGTCAGTGGCAACGTAAGTGTAGCCAAACTGGCCGTGGCCGAGCAATTTCCCAATCGAATATTTGTCATCAAAATCTCTATCATAACCAAAATTGCAGCGCTTCCCATGCGCCGCCGATGCCACAAAACCACTGCTCTTCTTGGTGGTAGTGTGTGACTTACCCTTGTCCTTCTCCTTCTCCCTTTCCCTCTCCTTCTCCCTCTCCTTCTCCCTATGGCTGCTCGACCCAATCACTTTCCTCTTCCTTGAGGATATACAGAGACCCATAATAATACAATGAAATGAATTACCATAAGCGTCTTCTTCTTCCTCTTGCTGCTCTTAATCAAGCTTCATGTATGTTTTCCTCACAGATTGTGAAAACGTTGACAAGATGCGAGACGAAGCAATGCACGAGGGAGGTAGCTACCTTCGCTCTCGTGAGGGGCGAAAAGTAAAAGGCGTGCCCACGTAAGCAGGTCAATTGATACTGAAGAATGCCCCTGCTTGGGTAATCAGAATGCATACAAACAGACCAGCGCTAAATTCGGGCTGCTCTTTTTACTGTTCTAAACTTTACGCCATCAAAATTTACTTGGATAGATGCCTAGGTAGTGTATGGTATGGTGAAATTTGCGTACCATGCCATTTCCCATTTAGTTTTGTGCCCCATTTTCAGGAAATGTTTTGATACATGAGAAATGGTGTAATTTTATAGTTGAGTTCATTTTCCTAGTTTTTAGTTTTGTGTTTATTTTGAGGAAATATTTAGATACATGACAAATGGCTAATCTTATAGTTGAGCTTATTTTCCTAGTTTTTAATTTTGTTTCCATTATGAAGAAATGTTTTGATACATGACAAATGGTGCAATCTTATAGTTGAATTCATTTTCCTAGTTTTTTAATTTTGTGCCCATTATGAAGAAATGTTTTGATACATGACAAATGGTGCAATCTTATACTTGAGTTCATTTTCCTAGTTTTTAGTTTTGTGCCCATTATGAAGAAATGTTTTGATACAGACAAATGGTGCAATCTTATACTTGAGTTCATTTTCCTAGTTTTCAGTTTTGTACCCATTATGAAGAAATGTTTTGATACATGACAAATGGTGCAATCTTATACTTGAGTTCATTTTCCTAGTTTTTAGTTTTGTGCCCATTATGAGGAAATGTTTTGATACATGACAAATGGTTCAATCTTATAGTTGAGCTCATTTTCCTAGTTTTTAGTTTTGTGCCCATTTTGAGAAAATGTTTTGATACATGACAAATGGTGCAATCTTATAGTTGAGCTCATTTTCCTAGTTTTTAGTCACTTTTACACATATATATTTTCATATATTTATTTCTTTTTGTTTTTATCAAAATGCATCACCACAGCAGGATGGTAGCAAAGTGAAAGTAAAGAAAGCAATGATAGCAGAAAACGTAACAAAGCAAACATGGGTGAAAAGAGGTGAGGATTATGTCTTGAGCCTTCGACCCCAAGGCAAATAACAAGTAGGGGCCCCCAAGAACACGTAAATTTAATATGTTGGAATTGTAGAGGATACCCTTGGAGGAGGGGACTTGGCTTAGGGCATGTTGTCGATGAAAGAGACATAATGTGTGTCACAGAAACTCATGAGTGTGATGCATGCAAGACTCCTACTTTTGAATGATACACAAAGTTTGTAGTTTGGATTGTTGCAGCTAGAAATGGCAAAGGTTATGGTGGCATAATGGTTTTAATAAAAGAAACATGGAGAAGAAACATTCATTTGGTAAAAAAAGACATAAATAAGTAATACATTTGGTTTAGAATTTTAGAAAATGGTAGACACATAAGAATTGTAGTTTGTTATTTTAACCTCAGGTGTCGAAATCCTACAAAAAGATGGGTTGGATGGTAGGGACCCTTATGCAACACTAAAAAAAGATGTCTTATTTCTCTCAACAAGGGAAGGTTCTTCTATTCGGAGATTTCAATGTGAGGACAATAAATGAACAAACTAGAATCTTATACAACAAGGAGAATAACAATCCTAGATGACTCACTAAAGAGGAAAATCACCAATGGTCAAGATGTTCAACAGATAATAGGGATATTAATCATTTTGGCAACAAATTACTTGCACTGTGTGGAACTTTTGATTTTATTATTTGTAATGGTATGAGCAAATGAAAGAACTTTGAAAATTATACATGCAAGACCTACAATGGAGCAAGTGTTGTTGATTATGTCATTTGTTTGCAAAGCTTGATTGATAGGATAATGGAGGTGGTGATTGAAAATCCCTCGAAGGTTTAAAATCAAACCACGGTCTAGTGTGATTAATGACATCTTAGCAGGAAAAATTAGCATATGCTAAAGGAGAAAGCCAGTCACCAACCCTTGACAAAGGGGAAAATTCTACCCAAGAAAACCACAAATATCTTCAAGAAAACATTAAGGCAATTAATGCAAAAAGAAAAAGAAAAAAGATTGTGGGTTCTAGAAAGTCATGAGCTAACAAGCATAATTCAAGAGGCACTTGAGAGTTATAAAAGGGCAAAGAATAATAAGAAGAAAATAAATTATTTTCCAACAAATGCTTGGTTTGATGAAGATTGCAAAGCTGCAAGTAGAGCTCTTAAAGAGCCAAGTAAAGAGAAGAACATAAAGGTTTACAAATAGATTGTAAAAGTCAAAAAAGGTGTGTTCATGAACACAAGGAGAGAAGAGTTGATTTATCTAGAGGAGAATAACCCAAATCTATTTTGGAAGGAACTTTAGCCAAGAAAAAATAAAAAGAGAATAACATAACAACCACTCAATGGTTTGAATATTCAAAACAAATTTTGTATAAGCAAGATTTAGGGGTTGAGGTTCCCCCAAGGTCAACATGACAATGAAATTATTTACTTTGCAAGAGATTAAGGAAGGTGTTAAAAATTTGGATGCAGGGAAGGCTGATTACATGGTTGAGCTCTAAGAAGAATAGCCAAAATGGGGGATGAAAATATTCAACAACATCTTCCAACATGGGTTCCCAAAAGATTGGATTACTAGCTTGGCAATACCTCTTTAAGAGTGGAGATGTTGATAATCCTTCTAATTACATGATTGTCATGATCAATCCTTTGTTTGCAAAGTTGATTGGAAGCATGCAGGTTGAGCACAAAATCAGCAAGTGGGTAGAAGAAAAAGAAAAGAGAGCAAAACGACAAGCATGTTTCAAGATAAAGCACTCAACAATTGGTCATGGAATCACCCTGAGGCATATCATTGAAAAAGTCTAGAATTAGAAAGAGGAAGCTTCTTGTTGTTTTGTTGACTTAAAGAAGGCTTTTGACATGGTTCCTAGAGATGAGTTGTGATGTAGAATGAAGGATCTTGGCATCCCAATGTAATTTAGAGTGGCTATCCTAGGCTCTATGAAGAGGTTTGAATAAAAATTAGAACTTAAGTAGGCATTTCAGAAAATTTTAAGAGCGACATTGGAGATAAGCAAGGATGCCCATTATCCCCTACTTTTTTTTGTCTTATATATCAACAAACTTGAAGAATGGTTAAATTTTCAAGGTGGGGATGGTGTTGTTCTAGGTGAATATGTTGTCAAACTTCTTTTGTACGTTGACGATCCTATTTTGATTGTTAGGTCCACCCAAGGGTTGCAAGAGTGCCTATTTTCCCTTTAGCACTTTTACAAAGATGTGGGTATGCAGGTTAACACCAGCAAGACCAAGATTATGATCTTCTCCAATAGAAAGAAAAAAAATAGTTCAATTTTTATTTTGAAGGAAATATTCTAGAAATAACAAAGTACAAATACCTTGGGATTGACTTCAACAACAAGCTTAGTTGGGAAACTTGCAGAAGGAAGAGAACTTTGGGAGGTTGGAGAGCACTTTTTGCCCTTCAAAATAATGTAGAGAGGTGGAGTTATGAGTGTTGGTTTTTTCCCAAACTGGATGCTTATTCCCAGATTTCCCTACAAGGTAGCCATCAATGATCAACAGGATCTCTGGGCCAGGGGCCAACAGTGTAGGAGATAGAGTCTATATTTTATCTCCTCTTCTTCTTCAGGCTCTGCAAAACCTAGGGGGGTATTCCCTACTCAACATCCATGAGGATATACATACAAGGCTGGGATGCTGACAGAAAGCAGATAAGTCCTCCTGTAAGTAGACCAAAACTGTAAGATAAGAGCAAAGGGGCTAGCTTTGGGCCTATTTGCAGTTGTAGATAGAGGACTTGGATCCTAAAACTAATTCTACTGTCCTAATGGTTGTTTTAGAGTTTGATTTTGATTTTAAGTTTGGATGCAAAGCTGGACATGGTTGTAACACAAACACAAAGCAAGATTGGTGCCTATCCAGGGCCTGGAGTCAATAGACATACACCTGTGAATGATATGCATGAACAACTAAAACTGGATTTCAGGGGGATACATATGATACCTGCCTTACAGATATCTCCCAATACAGAGTGTTAAGCTATTATGGCATCCCTATTACAGTATACCCTTCCCAATGTTCAATTTGAAAACAGTTTAATCTACCCCTTGAGCAGAAGTTAAAGGATCAGACATTCAACACAGGAATTCTATGTTCTAGAATCTTAGACATTCCTTGAATACCTAGACTCAGAAGAAAGATACATGCAAAATTGGAGACAGAATTAGCATAACACATGCAAACATAGCATTATTCATATAAAATTGACCATGAAATCAGTGGATTCATGCGAAAACATACAACAGGAGATACATAAACTCACAAGTTTTGCTATACAGAGCAACCAAATCAGCTGTATTGTATTACAGAGCCAAATGTTCAACTTTCAACAACCTCAACAATGGTAACACAGTCTGCCTATATCGGCCAGAAAGTGTACCCACAGCAATTAATTACATGATTTTTACAAAAAACCGCCAGATACAGCCCATGAGAGATGGCGCCCATAAGTTATCAATGCAGTAGGCAGGAGAGTTGACAGGGGTGGCCTCGAGCCCTGTGCCACCATTTGGAAGTCTTCATGCTAAAAATCAGGCAGTTTAATCACTTGTACTGTCGCCCACACCCCTGCTACAATCGCCATTGATGGCTCAACCACCTACGGCCTACTTGGAAACCGTCGCACTGTTCAAAATGGAGCTTCCCACCAAGAAGCGCTTCCTCGCAGGTTCAAAATAATGTAGGGAGATTAATCCCACATGCATAGTGAGAAGACCACTTCAATGTTTTATAAACATGGCCACAAACATACTAAGTGTCGAGCGCTTTTGCCGTGCTCGACACACAAGCCCTCGCCCAAAGCTAAGCCATTGGCTTGCCCCAAAAAACTCTCGTCGATCTATCAAGTCTCTCCGATGGCAAACAAAACACACCCTCCATCGTCGTGACTCCCTCCATCAGAGCATCCAAAAATCCTCTAGCCGACCTCTTGTGTTACACCAATGAAGCCCATCGCAATCCCCTGTCAGCCAGACCAATCCCATCGGCCAACCTGAAACTCCTATGACCGACCTCAATAGTCTCGCCGACGCCATCGCAAACTCCATATTTCCCATCATCGGCCAGAGATAGACCATCGGGCCAACTTCCATCGACTAGGTCGATAAAACAAGTCTCACCGATGGCCAAGCAAAAAACACCCGTCGCCAAGACAAAAACCATCGGCCAACCCAAAAGCAACGCTCGCCGACAACAAAAGTCATGCCAATGGCAACTTGGCTTCCCATCTCTGTCGGTGTGACTTAGACCGTCGGAGCAAGACCACAAACCTATGTCGATAGCTGCCATCACGCCGATGAAACCAAAAACATAAAGCTTTGAACCATTGAACCAATTCAAACAGATGGTTCAATGGCGAGGTTCAACACTGAGGTTCGCCGGCGAGGTTCAAACCGAAAGTTCAAAGACACAATCAGAGCACTCAAAAAAACAAAACTTTCGCTGATGGACAAAACATGATGACCCCTTCCTCAGGAAAGATGATGCGGATGCTGCAAAACACTGAAGGGGTGCCAAAACTCAGAACCTTTTGGATTTTTTGGGAAGGTGCCTGCATGAAAAATTGCTCGGAAACTGACAGTCAATTTAGGCACCAACAATGAGATTGGAAAATTATTCAAATTCTATTTAGGCTACTAGTAATGTTGGCAGTGCTTTATTGGTGTGAAATATGGGATAGCAATACTTTAGACACTGAGTGGAAGCAGATAGAGAGAATCCAAAAGCATGTGATCACAAGCATATTCAAATTAAAACTTTGGTCCCTATGAGATTCTTCTAGCTAAAATAGTCACAGTTCCTATTGAAGCCATTGCTATGGTGCATGATCTCTTAAGCTAGATTTGGAAAAAATAGATTAGATGGAGGCAAATAGAAGGCCCAAGGTTGTCTTTAATGATGTCCCAAATGAGAGAAAGAAATCATGGATGAAGCATAATAACAAGTGGATGAGAAAATGGCACATGCAATTTGCTTATCCACTTGAATGCATGCACTAATCCTAGCAAAGAAATAAAGGCATTTGTTGTAGATAAGTTTCACAAGTCTATGTGGTAAAAGATGTTAGGGAGAAAGAAGAATTAAAACCTTGAGGAATTTAACCCACTTCTGACCATCAACAAAAGGCCTATCTAGGGGCCAATATCCCTTTGAGAGAAAAATCATCATAGCTCAATTAAGGACTAACTCACATTATCTTCGGTGTGAAAAGAGGTATGGGAAGAGAGACACACAACTCAAGCAATGGAAACAAAAATACTTTATTTTTAATGTAAATATTATGATGATATATGAGTTAAGTACACAAGTAAGTTAGACGGAACTTCATTACAAGATTTGTTCAACGAGGAGTTGGTTGAGAAAATGGGGGAGTTCCTTATCAAATTGAATAGTAGATCAACGATTCAGAAAGCCAAAATTGTAGGGTCCATAGTCACATAGGCTTTATTTGGCCTCATGGACGTTAAAAATCTTCTATTCCATTCTATAATGATACATTCACTTAAGCTTTGTATTTATTACACGTATTTGTATACCTACTTTACTTTAGTCGTTACCTACCTGGATTTGATCTTTTACCTATTAAGGGTCAAGTTCACAATCGTGGGTTGTATTTATTACACTTATTCATAAGCCTACCCCAATTTAGTTGTTATCCACCTAGATTTGATTGTTTGTCCACTAAGGGTCATTTCTATGATCATAGTGTTGACCTTGTGATCACGAACTTGACTAAGGCTACCTTTTCAAAACTCAAATTTAAAATTTGGCTAACTATTGCCCTTAATTTTCCTTCCTTGATCTAACTAAGTACATGTTTGTGTGATTTGGTCCTATTTTATAGTATTTAAATGCATTCATTAACATTGATTTGATCATATTTCATTCCCCATACATCCCCTCTGATCCTAGAAGCACTCAAGGAGCAATTAAGTGCAAAACACTTGGATTTGGTGCACTAAAAGGAGTAACAAATCTACATACATCATTCTAAGTGATTACCTATTGTCTTTGATCTTTTACACATAATTACGGGGGTTAACCTAGGAGAACACGTCTTCTTGTAACATATCAACAACCCCTCCAAGGAAATTTTAAATACCACCAATCTCAAAGTAGAAAAGAATATAGAGCATGAGTAGAGGTGAATCCAAAATATCAAGGAGTATAAGTACACATAGTGCATGTCATTGTAGGGGATTTCCTACTATCTTTGATCTTTTGAACATAATTATGGGGGTTAATCTAGGAGAACACATCTTGCAACATAATAACAACCCTTCCAAGGAATTTTTAAATACCACCAATCTCAAAGTAGAAAAGAAGATAGAGTGAGTAGAGGTGAATCCAACATATCAAGGAGTGAAAGTACACATAGTGCAAGGTCAAATCTAAACATAAAGGATGAATTTGCAACTATAGACTAGACCCAAACCTAGGGACTTGACCCCAAACATAGCACGTATGTAGCATGAGATCTAAGGCACTTCACTGATAAAGAGATTGCACTTTCAATCTAGAAAGAGTCAAAATTCAAAATCTTCAATGAACAATATACATTCTTTGATCATTGAACTAGGTACACCAAGCCATCTTATGATGTAGGCACATCCCTGGGAACCTTGAGAATATGGTGTCATGTCTAAGGAAAGAGGAATTATGGTCTAATTTGATAGTTGTGTTTGAATGTATGTTTGTGGTTAGTAGTCCATAGTAGTAAATGGTGGTGTATTTCACCGCATGATGGAATTAGGTTCTGCAATTGTGGTATAAGTTTTGTAGTTGGCTCTTATATTTTTGTTACAATTTGTGGTTTTTTTGGATGAGAGGAGGTTTGTTATTTAGCTCACTATGTGATTATGGTTTGACAGTGTGAGTTGTCTGAACTATTTATACTTTGCAAGAGGTTATGTTGGGTTTGTGCCAAAGGAAAATATTTGTGAGGTGTTTAGTAGCCATTGTGAAGATCTGCAGTGAGCCACGTGGAGCGTCTCCATCATTGAACCATTATAATTTGTAAATTGTTATGTGTAGTTGATGACATGTTTCATTTGGTTTCAAGCTTCATGCCAACTTAAGGATAACACAAATCATGTGAGGAACTTGAGGATGATATAAATAAGGAGTTTTAAATTCGTAGAAGGCAAGCGAAGAAGACCAAAATAGAGGCATAGAAGGTAAGTTCAGCAGTGAGAGAGTGAAATTTGAGTGATAGAGTGTAGTAGTTGTAATATGACGTGGAATACAATTTGAAGGTGTCTAAGTTGGCATGTGGGAAGGTGGTGTTGAGAATACTTCAATTAGGTCATGTCACAACCTTGTAAGAAGTCTATGTGTAATTCTAAGATTGTAATATGTTGGAAATCATTATGTCTACTGGTGATAAGTTTAGAAGTGGTGTTTCCATAGTTTAGTGTAGTGTTTGGCATGTAGGACCTAGTGGCAACTATTCATTTGTGTAATATTGGCTAATCTTGGTGTAATAAAATGGTTGTGGCCTAGCTTACATGCCTTTGTGGTAGATTATAATCTCATTTTGAATTTAATGATATAATGGCACTGAATCTTTTTAAGGCTAGGTTTTTGCCTCTTTGAGAGTTTTCCTAGGGTATACTTGTGTCACCCTTATTGTGTTTTGTAACAACCACCCTAGTTTTTTTTTTATTTCCAACTACTATGAAGATGCAATCATGTAGAATCCTCAAAACTTTCTTATCACCTAGATCTTGAGATGGGCAAGGTGAGAGCATCTAGTGCATTGGATCCACACAACTATCCAATGCAACTACCTAGAGTATACAATATAATGATCATGAGACACACTAGGTGGCCACGCCATCCACAATCTATGCTTATTTAGCAAAGTTTTCATTGCAACACAAAATGATCACACTAGGTGGCTAAGTTGACCATAGATGCATTTATTTAGTGGAGTGTGATATGCAACAAAATGAAGGCACACAAGGCAACAAAGCCGACCTAATCTACACCTCTTTGGCGAACTAGCATGCATGCAAGCCACTAGCAAAATGTTTGAGCTTGCTCAAACCAAAATGGTTGATGAACAACAAGCTCGTTCTATTACAAAATGGGTTGAAAGGATATGTTATAGTAACTGGCGGTAAACCATCCAGTTATTACAAATATATTATGCATTAAATAAGCCCACTGACGGTACTACCATCTACGGATTACAAACAAGAATATTGCATTTTAAAATATGATTCTACAATGAAATAGAAGGCTACAATATGAATTTATTTTCTGATTTTCAATCTGAACACACTACTGCAACATATATCATGAAGGAATAACACTATAAATCATGTAGATTCAAGAAGCAATCATACCCAAGTGAAGTATTGTTGATGTTGATGAAGTGCAGGTCATACACATTGCATTTTCAAACTGGAAACCATTGTCAACATTGAAAATCATTGTCCTGAGGTATAAAACAACATTATCAAAACCATAACCAACATTAATAAATCACACATTACCATGCTAAAATATAAGAAGCTGGTAGAATACTGAAGCATAACCATCAAGATGATATTGAAACCCAAACTAACATTGTATTATGTTGATTCAAATTGAAAATAACAAAGATACATGTCTGAAATAGTAATCAACATAGTAATATTCTGAAAATGCACTTAGAAACCCTAACCCCAAATCCAAAACACCTCCAAATTGATTTGTTCAATCTTCTAACAGCACAAGATGGTTCTCTAGCTCAAGGCACCACCATACAAGTCTTTAAACTCCAGAAAAGAGGGGTGTTTCATGTCCTAGCTTCACACACCTATCCCTGAAAATGGTACAACCTATACCATGGTTGTACAAACTGCATAAAATCAATTCAAAACTCCTTCAAATAGCAATATCTTCCTTCTTTCTTGAGAGGTGAATTCTGAGGTAAGACATTTAACATATTAAAGTGAAATAAAAATCAGAAAACTTTAGTCCACACTTGCCAAAGGAAATAGAAACTTTCTAAAATGGTACGACCAACTTTGGAGTTCTCACATCACACCAAAAATCAAACAAAATCAACCTTAAAACGTTAATAAAAAGCTCCAACTAGATATAACAACAAACCCCAATAGGAAACTTATCATGACACATCAAAATCCTCCATTACAGCACTCTATGATTTCTGGAATGAAACCACCAAGACTAGCTAGGGGGGGTTTCATCCCCGAAACTAGAAATCTCATGAGGCTTTTTGTCCTCAAAAAATTTGAGAAGAACTTGGGTTCTCTCCATATGTAGAAGCAAATTCATATCATGGCTAACCTCACAAATGAGCTCCAACGCTCCTTTTATAATTTTTTGGAGTGAATATAATATTACTTTTTCTTATTTCCCTCCAAAACTCCTTTTTAAAAATATAATTATTTTTCATGAGCAAAGTCCCCCATGTGCCTAGTGCCCTTGTTTGCACAACTAAAAAACCTTTCAAATGAATAGTTACATATAAGTTTTTTTTTGAATAATACTTTTTAAGACAACTTAATTAATAACCATTTAATTATTTAATTATCCACCCAAGTTGCGGAAAGCATTTGAATAAACCCAATATGAATTTCTAATCACACCATAATGCTCCTAAGGGCTAAGGATGATAACCTGAACCAACTTGGCATTAATTTAAAAATAGTCTGCTTCTCCAAGAAGTGTGGAGAGCTCCTAGAAGGGTGGAATTACATTTTGAAAGAAACATGGGACTCATCAAGATCTCTTGAACTCACTGCCACTATCAAAAATCTAACCTGACTAATCGTGCATTCTCCAAGAAGTGTGGAGTTCTCTTAGAGAGATAGAATCACACTCAAAAAGTGTCATTGGACTCATGATGGCTTCCTGAACTCACTGTCATGAATAAATTGTTGCTAGAACAATCTTGTGCTCTACAAGAAAGATGGAGTTCTCCCTTACACCACCAATTAGCCTACAGGAAAACTCGAAAATAGGTTAATTGTTCACAAACAAGTTATGCACAAAATGGGAACATTACAATCCTTGCTCCCTAAGATTTCTTGTCCTCAAGTAATCATAACTCAATCATTGTTTGATCCTAGATAAATCAAATGAAATTATAGGATCCCAAATCAATCTAGGAGGTCTGTGAGTCCTCTTGATTGATGTGTCATGTTGCATCACATCTACAAATGAAACCTCCTTCACTCTTCTTGTGAAAAGAAAATCAATCTTTTGCAAGAATTCAGTGAACTCTCTAAAAATCTGCTTGGCTCTACCATGCTTCCACTACACTAATCTAATATAAACTGGAAGATCTGTGAAAACACTCACTATTTCCACTCCAAGAGTCTTTGAATGATGGTCATAAACATGCAGAAGTCTGATGTCCCAAATAAGCTCCAAAGATAGCCCATTAAGATCCACAACACATTCCTTTGCAAATTGTATAAATCAGCATTGGTGCAGGCTGAAAGCAAATTATGATAGTCATAAATCACCAAAATCATATTTGTATTGGCTAGAGTATCTATTCTTTTCAATTGATAATATTTTCCAACATTCTCTAAAAGTTCCATGACCTCAAAGGAATTAAACTCACGGTTGTTCAAGTCTAAATTTATCAACTCAAAATCTGATTTTATCAAGATTAACATCTTGAAAATGGGATAGCAGTTGTAATAATGAAATCTCCTAGCAAAAACAAGAGATATGAGCATTTTAATGGCTAAAAATACTCTTATTAGAATTGAAAATCCCTTCCCCAAAGTAATCAACTAAAAGATGATCCATCCTTTAACTAAAATTACTTGCCAATCCTCTTGAATGTAAGCAAATAAAATCATGTGATGGCTGATTGGAATGAGGACAACAACATTAAAACCAAATTCTTGTCCCATAATCCTCCATGTAACATTCTTTCTATCGCCACTAAGCCTCATCAGACTTTGTTGGTGATAAAAACTTGACAATGAAGTAGCTCCACCATACTTATGTTGAACTACTCTGATACAACTAGAAGTTGTTATTCTTCTATCCATCATGGAAAACAATCTTCTCTAATTTGTGCTATCAATTCCAATTGATTCAACTCATTACAAGTGCCAATGTTAAGAGGCCAAACTGAATTAACAACAATATAAGATGAGAAATTATTGTTGTCCTAACTAGCAAACTGCAAACTTTATATAGAGGACAACCCTTATTTCTAAATGTCATATGTTTCAATGGAACTCCTAGGTATCATATTCTTATGTGAAGACAACCTTGATAAAAAAGATGTGAGTATCCTTTGCCACAGGTTGAATTCTTTTTCTTCTCTCCAATCTTATGGTACTTTTTGTTATGATAGAATTCTTGCCATAAATCACTACTAACAACAATGCTTTCGTAACATAAGCTAAATCATTAAGATGATTAAATTGCTCACCATTAGTTGCTAATTCAAAAACTTCAGCCAGTTGAAACCCAACATTAATACTCTCTGAGACACTTTTCTCATGCACGTGCCTTTCAATAGGTTCATCCTAAAACTCCACTACATAAACTTTTTGAATTTCCAATATGAAATCACAGGTATGTTCAAGGCATTGGTCTTCCTTTCTTGTTGCTTTAGAAAAATCTACACCTTCATTTTGACAAATATCCTTCAAATCATCAATCATTAGAGGATTTATGGGTGTGTACTGAACATGATCATCATCCTCACTTGCGCATTCACCAGGTGAGGCCTTCTCTTTGGCAACATTAATATTGTTCCTTTGCTAATCTACAATCTTGAAAGTCAATAAAGTATCTTTTTCTTCATTAAATTTCATATCTTCCACTTGCATGGTGGAATCCTCCAAGTTTTGCTTCCTTCCCATCTCTTGCAAAGCTTTTTTTTCTTTTTTCTCATGCTCAACTAGCACAATCTCTTCCTCGACTTCGTCATCATAATGTTGATGTACACACTTGTTAGAAGTCAAATAAATATTTACTTCTTTAGCTTATGACCTAGAGGTATCCATCTCAAAAAGCATGTTATCAAAAGATCTCTCCATATCCATCTCAAAAAGTGGGTTATCTGAGAAGGATTGAAAACTATTTTTGTTTTCATGTTTGAGCCAATCTTCATGCTGACCCAAATCTGTGTAGTTGTCTTCAGAAGCCTTCATTTATTATTCCCAACTAGTTGTATCCTCCTGAAACTACCTTGAGTGTTCTTCCTTCTGAAACTTAGGTTCTTCATCCGATTTCACCTCTTCTCTTCTCGAACATTTGTGGCTTGGTTCCCAAGTTTCTTTGCATGAGAAGCAAAGTTTTTGTCTTCGAAATTCATTTTTACTGCCCTCTTTACTTCTTGTAATAGGAGAACTCTTCTTCTGTTGGTTGGAAGAAGATGTCTTCGCGTGGAGTTTGGTCTTTGACACTAAAGACTCTAATGCTAGCTTCCCTTCTTCCTTCAAAAACATTTTCTTATTCTCTAATTCCTTGGAAACTTTTGTCTCCTTCTCTTTCTTCCTTAACCTTCTAATGTAGTTTATCAAGCCCTTTTAACTAGGAAACCTCACTACAATTAATTTCAAGAAACCATCAAAGGAAACTTGGTCTTTGAACTCTTTAGGAAATTCTTGATACTAATCAAGACTTTTAGTGGCCTCTTGTTCATAGCTCAACTTGTCCTTATGTACTCTCATCAATATCTCTTGAATAGGATCTATCTTCTCTTCCCCTTCCTCATGCTCCAACTTCTTACCTTTGGCCTTTTTTTCTAGAACTTCTGATTCATCCTTCAAAAATGATTTCATAGGTTCTTGTTTCACAACCCTCTTCAGAAACACTTCCTTAATGTTTGGATCCTTCAACTATTTATGCAGTTCTTGCAACATTTCTAACATAGACTTCAATTATAATCATCTTTCTGTCTTTTAAACTCTACTTTTCTACAACTGTCAAGGAATGGCTGAAATGGACATGTAGGTGTTGGTCACCAACATGAAAAAACTAAAATTGGAATGCTAAATCTGCAATAGAAGGATTAGACTCCAACAAGATGACAAGATCACCAGCTCTGATACCACTGTAATAACCACCCTAGTTTTCTTTTAAAATTTCCAATTGATATGAAGATGCAATCATGCAAAATCCTCAACACTTTCTGATCAGCTAGATCCTGATATGGGCAAGGTGAGAGCATACAATGTGTTAGATCTACACAACTATCCAATGCAACTATAGAGAGTATGTAATATAATGCTCATGCGACACACTAGGTGGCCATGCCATCCACAATCTTGGCTTATTCAGTGGAATGGTCATTGCAACACAAAATGATCACACTAGGCAGCTAAGCCGACCATAGTTGCACTTATTCAGTGGAGTGTGATATGCAATAGAATGAAGGCACACAAGGCAGCAATACCGACCTAAACTACACCTCTTCAACAGACTAGTGTACATGCAAGCCATTGGCAGAATGTCTGAGCTTTCTCAAACCAAAATTATTGATGAACAACAAGCTCGTTATATGCCAAAATGGGCTGAAAGGATATGCTATAGTAATTGGTGGTAAACCATCTAGTTCTTACAAATATGATATGCATGAAATAAGCCCACTGGCGGTACTACCATCTAGGGATTACAAACAAGAATATTGCAACTTAAAATATGATTCTACAATGAAATAGAAGGCTACAATACAACTTTATTTTCTTATTTTCAATCTGAACACACTATTGCAACATATATCTTGAAGGAATAACACTATTAATCATGTAGATTCAAGAATCAATCATACCCAAGTGAAGTACCTACACTGTGTTTTTAAACTGGAAATCACTGTCAACACTGAAAATCATCGTTCTAATGTATAAAATAGCAATGTCAAAACCCCAACCAACATTAAGAAATCACACATAACCATGCTAAAATATAAGAAACTGCTATAATACTAAAGCACAACCATCAGGATGATATTGAAACCCAAACTAACATTGTATTATGTTGATTCAAACTAAAAATACAGAAGATACAGGTCTAAAACAATAATCAACATAGTAATATTCTAAAAATGGACTTAGAAACCCTAACCCCCAAATCCAAAACACCTCCAAGCTTATTTGTTCAATTTCTAATAGCACGAGATGGTTCTCTAGCTCCAAGCACCACCATACAAGTCTTTAAACTCTAGAAAAGTGGGGCATTTCATGCCCTAGCTTCACACACTTATCCTTGAAAATGGTACAGACTGCACCATGATTGTGCAAAGTGCATAAAATCAATTCAGAACTCCTTAAAACAACAATATCTTCCTTCTTACTTGAGTGGCTAGGTTTAAGGTAAGACATTTAACATATTAAAGTGAAATAAAGATCTAAAAACTTCAGTTCGCACATGCCAAAGAAAATAGAAACTTGCTAAAATGGTACGGCTAGCTTTGGCGTTCTCACATCACACCAAAAATCACACAAAATCAATATTAAAACATCAATAAAAAGCTACAACCAGATATAATAGCAAACCCCAATAGGAAACTTATCAAGACACATCAAAATCCTCCATTGAAGCACTCTGTGATTCCTAGAATGAAACCACCAAGACTAGCTAGGGGTTTTCATCCCTGAAACTAGAAACCTCAAGAGGGTTTTCATCCTTAAGAAATTTGAGAATAACTTAGGTTCTCTCCATATGCAAAAGCAAATTCATATCATGGCTAACCTCACAAATGAGCCCCAACACTCCTTTTATAACTTTTTGGAGTGAATATAATATTACTTTTTTCTTATTTCCCTCCAAAAATCCTTTTTAAAAATATAATTCTTTTTCATGAGCAAAGTCCCCCATGTGCCTAGTGCCCTTGTTTGCACAACTAAAAAACCTTTCAAATGAATAGTTACACATAAGTTGTCTTTTTCGAATAATACTTCTTAAGACAACATAAGTAATAACCATTTAATTATTTAAGTATCCACCCAATTTGCGGAAAGCATTTGAATAAACCCAATATGAATTTGTAATCATACCAATATGCTCCTGAGGGCTAAGGATGATGACCCGAACCAACTTGGTGTCAATCCAAAATAGGTTGCTTCTCCAAGAAGTGTGGAGAGCTCCCAGAAGGGCGAAATTGCATTATGAAAGAAACATGGGACTCATCAAGATCTCGTGAACTCATTGCCATTGTCACAAATCTAACCTGACTAATCATGTGTTCTCCAATAAGTGTGGAGTGC
The DNA here is from genome assembly GCA_027924645.1 of Cunninghamia lanceolata. Taxonomy (NCBI): domain Eukaryota; kingdom Viridiplantae; phylum Streptophyta; class Pinopsida; order Cupressales; family Cupressaceae; genus Cunninghamia; species Cunninghamia lanceolata. Next base: position 4,273,959 of record BSBN01000704.1, on the reverse strand, counting down.
TCTCAAAGAGATAGAATCACACTCAAAAAGTGTCATTGGGCTCATGATGGCTTCCTGAATTCACTGCCATGAATAAAATTGTTACTAGAACAATCTTGTGCTCTCCAAGAAAGCTGGAATTCTCCCTTACACCACCAATTAGCCTATGGGAAAACTTGAAAATAGGATAATTGGACACAAACAAGTTATGCACAAAATGGGGAAATTACATGTTTCTTATTTTGTGTATGTATGTTCTTATTTGGCTACATGGTCCTAGATAGTCCTCCAACCCTCCTACCGTGACCTCGTCAATTGGTATTAGATCAAGGGAGTATTTCTAGTGGTATATAAGCACACTTAGTTGCATTTTGAGCATGTGTGTTTCACAAGACACAAGCTACGATGGTGATAGCAGTTGGGGTGGTGACGCGCCAAATTTAGCTTTGTGAGAATTAAATAAAGTTTATGTTGGTGTAATTAAATATTTAATTACACTTGATTAAGTTTATTTAGGGTTTTTAAGTCATTTTAGGTTTTTCTATCTTGCATGCATAAAAGCAAGATGTCATATGTAAATTATATTCTAGTTCATTAATTGCATCCTCTTGTGCTTTTTTCTCTTGTAGAAGGTAATATCAGGTTTTGTAGGTGATCCTAGTAACTTGAGTTGATCAGTGACTCTTACATGGTATTAGAGCTCTAGATCTATAAGCTCCTTCTTAGATCTAGGAAAAAATTCAGGTAAGAGCTTTTGATGGGTGCATTTTTTGGGCAAAAAGGACCTTACCATTGAGTCCAGAAGGCCCAAAAACCCCTATTTTCATATAAGGCATTGTAAATTTTGGTGACAAATTTGTTTTCACCATTTTTTAGGGTTTTGAAAATTTTAGTAGGTCCAAATCCGTATGATTTGTATGGATCCGTACAAATTCGTATGATCGCACCATCACTTGTGTAGTTGTATGCCATCTCTACAAAAATTGGCTTGGTTATTGTCCATTGGTTTTTCAAAATTTTCTGGTCATTGTTTTACCTTCTATTGGTTTAAGGCATTGTACGTTGGATAAAAGCTTTTTTTGAGGGTTAGTTGTTTTGGAATGGAAGTTAAGAGTAGTGAAGTCAGTGTCATTGCCGCCCAAGTGGTGCTACCTTTGCATGTTCGCACCGCCAGCAATGCCTCTCTACACTGAGAGTTAGGGCTTATGCCCTTGGTCAAATATGTGACCTCAGTCCAAGACTACCACCTCAGCACTAGGCCCTTGGTTGTGCATACAATCACCTACCATCACTTAAGCACTCAGATCCAACACCCATTGCCTTGGCTCCCGATGGTCCATAAGGGAAAGCACCTATTTTAATCTCCCAACACCCTTCACCCAACCCTTGGCCCTATCAACGATTAGGGACCCAACAAAAAGCCAACAATCCCCTACCCTCCAGTACCTGGTCACATGGGTGACAAGGCCCTTAACCACTGGAGCCTTTTTTTGCCCTTCAACCCTATTTGGAGTACCTTTGCGAAAACGAGCATAACTTAGGCATACGTAGTCCACATTTCACAAATGAACAGTAGTAAGAAAGCTATTTTCGAGCTCTACATAGTGGACCAATTATTGTTTCCAGAAATTTTCACTAGGTGCCTAGTTTTTTTCTTGAAGTAAGATCTATTTAGGTGCTTCCACAATAGTGTGTCCCACTTATGGGACATCTTGATTTTTGTCTAAAATCACTTATTTTTTAGAAAAAATAATGATTTAAGCCTTGAGGGGTTTTATATAAAGGGGTTTAATTGAAGGGGGTTAGATAAAACCCCCTTAGATCAAATCTCTCTGGAAATAACACCCCTAGTCTTAAATCAAACCCTTGATGGAGTCTCCTCCACACCTATCAAAATGTTGACAAAAAACCAATTTTGCTTCACCTTTTAGGGGATCAAATGAAGTTATTTAGAAATTATATTTTTTAAGTATGTAGCCCTCAGTATAAACTTTCTAAAAATTATGATATTGAATATATTTCATTTGATTATTATATTTATTTTCTATTTTCTAGTGAACATAGGTTTTTCATCGAGCATCAAGGTCTCTATTCCACACAAGTAGAAAAATTAAAAAATTGAGAATTTGTTTTTTGAAAAATATCTACACACTAGGTTCTGATGTCCTTGTTTCAACAAAAAAAGAATTTAATTTGGATACATACAGAAAAAGTTATGTTGTATGATATAAACCTATGTCTGAATTATAATTAATCTCACTTCAAAAATTAATTAAAAAAATTATGCAAAAATATATGCGTACTAGATATTGGTGTTACAAATCTATGTTTAAAAATTTATAATTTTGTCATTTCTACAAAAAAAGTTGTGTTGTATGGTATAAACGTCACTCTTTAAAAATGTTGTTAACTATAAAAAACAAGTTATTAAAAGTTATGTAAAAAAATCATAAATATTTCTTAAAATTTTAAAAAATACATTTAGAATCTACACACAAAATCTCAAAAATCGCTAGTTCACATCATCTTCAAATTCTTAACGGATTAGTTGCTATAGGTGTTAGAAAGTGAAAATTTGGTTTTTAAGCTTTTTTTTGGAAAAAGTGCATGCAAGTGGTATTTTTTCTTAAACAAGGAGGGAATATTCTTTTATTGTGAGGGGTATATTTATGTTTCTCTATCATTTTCTATACACACATCATGGAACAACCCAAACTTGCTTCACTCACCCCATACAACTATCATGGGTGGAAAAAACAAATGGAGATCCATCTGAAGAAACTAGGGTTATTCAGAGTGACTATGGGTACAAAACTTGAACTTGTATGCTCTGAAACATGACTCAAAGCACAACATGAATGAGTCTCTCCAATATCACACACATGAACCACCTTCTTGCAATGGGTGAACTCCAAGTCACTCTCACTCTCATGGCAAAAGCCAATCGAGTGGAGACATAACCCATGGGTGGTTCTGTTCACGTGGGAGTAGAACATCATGAAGGGCAATGGGTCGGTCTATGGGATGATTATGGATTGGTTCTTGATGAGCACATTCTATGATCATTGTTGTGGAGATAACTATATGACCCAAAAGGTCAAAGTTCTAAGTCTCCTATTAGGGTTTTGTAAGTTCCGACACCTGGTGCTAAGACTATTTTGTTTGTTGATTATCCTAAGGCATTATAATCTATTCTCATGTTCTTAAATGATTTGTTATATGTCGTTCCTTTGTTGAATCACTCTAAGAGCATATTCTTGTTCTTCTACTGTTTGCAGTGTATGTTGTGGTCTAGGATTGATTGCTTCTATCTCTTTGAGAATAGTTTTAACCCAATCCCCTCTAATCCATGGGCACATCAAATGCTTTAGGGAGAGAGTTGTGTTGAATTAGGTTGGACCTACTATTGACTTTGTGTTGTGATCAAAGGTTCGCTACACTTTTGGTTGTCAACCTCGTGATGGAATCGAGGAGTTTTCAAATTCTTTTTGTGTTTTCTATGTTTTTGTGTTTTTTTATGTATGCAACTTTATGAATGCAAAACAATATTTTTCTTCTTTTCTGATTTTTAAATGTTCTAATTACTACAGAGCAAATATGAATGCAATCTAGGATGATTTTTCTTATCCAAAGTCTAACCTATGTTTTTATGTTTTTATGTTTTCATGATTCAATTTTTGTGTCTAACTAACGAAAAGCAAATAGCAACTATTTTAAAGCAATGAAGAAAATTTAACTAGGAAAGAAAATAGCAACTATGCTAAGCAATGGAAAACAATTTAATTCTAACAATGCAAATCCTATCAAGAGAATAGCAACAATCAATATTACTTTCCCAAGAGAAAATTGGTGATCTAATTAACTACTAAGCATATGAAAAACCTGACATAAATTTAGCATATGAGCCTAGTGTATCCTCAGAAGTCATTTTTTGTGGCAACCTCCTCTCCTTTGCAGCAATGGGGACCTCCTCTTGGTAGTAGGGATGAAGATGAAAGCAATCGATTCGAATGTGAATTGAACAATGATGTTATGATGAGATTAATCAATCTATTGAAGCTATGGGAGCACTATGGCTTGAGATTTTGAAAGCAATTTGAGAGCATAACAATGCTATGAAGCTATTGAAGCTTGGGCAACTAAGCTAAGAAGAAAGAAAAAGGATCACAAAGTCCTACAATAAGCATATGAATTCTAAGGAGAGAAAAAAGTAAAGCTTGAATGAATGGGCAACAATGAATTTGCTTCCTAAGGGAAAGCTTTGAAGCTTTGCAAAAACTAAAGAAATAAAACAAAGAGGCTCAAAGGCCTATGAAGAAGCTTGAAAAAGCTTGTGAAGAGGACAAGAGCATTCTCAGACTTGAGAAATAATGAAGAGGTGAGGGGTATTTATAGGTGTGAGAAGCTAATGAATGGTGGAATTGATTGGAGAGTTGACTCTCTTGATTGGGGAGTTAACAACGTTGATTGGATAGTGAATTGGGCTGATTAAAGAGCGAACAAGCTTTGAAAGCTTATCACTGGAGGAACAATAGAGTTAGAATGAGATGGATAGGGAGATAAGAATAGCTTAGCGGGAGTTAAGAATGGAGTTATTGAGAGTTTAGAATGAGTTAAAAATGTATTAGGCTCAGTTAGGGTCAAAGAACAATGCAAACTACAACAAAAAAAGAGCTATTTTGGGCCTAAACTGAAGAGAAACTCACATGTCAAAATATGATAGGGTCACCTAGTTCACTAGGTCAGATCTCCTGGGGGATTCACTAAAAATGCAGGGTCACCCCCAGAGGATTCACTTAAAATCCAGGATCCCCCCCGAGGGATTTAGAAGTCAAAGTGGGTGATCCATAGGGAACAAGTTCTGCAGGTGGTTTCAGGGGCTAAGATTGGACCTAGGGGGCTAAAGATGACTTCATGACCTAGAGACAAGTTATAGGACCTCAATATGGTGGGTCGCCCAGTTCACCAGAGCAGGTCACACCTGGGGGATCCACTTAAAATGCAAGAACCCCCCTGAGAGATTCACTTAAAATATAGGAACCCCTTGGGGGATACATAAGTCAAAGTGGGCAACCTAGAATTAAGGAAATAAGGGATTTTACGGGCAGTTTAAATTTTGTTTTCTTTTATCTAGCCGTAGCCAGATATACCGTGTATCAAAGATGTCTGCATATCTTAGTCATCCTTTGTAGAGTTTATTTGAGTCCGCATGGGCTCAAGGATGTAAAGTTAGACTTGGCACAGTTCTGTGTAAAAGCAAGGTATGCATGTATAAGTTATAGTAATATGAGGCTGGTATTTGATATTAAAAAACTCTATTGGCATGCTTATTCAAGTTCTATTGGGGATAAAAGAAACGTGAGTGTAGCAGGAGCAATATAAGTAGAAAGTTTTTTACATCGCAGATATTTTATTTAAATATCATCTATTTCAATGGTTAAATAGTCAATAGCAATTATACACCTCATCTACAATAAAAAGTGGTAAATATTTGTTCTATTTTCATTGGTCAAAATTGACCTTTAACTGTTAAAGTGGATGATATTTAGGAACAGTGCGGTAACAAAGATGCAATACCAATATTGGTTAAATGTTAGTAGGCTTGGATGATGCAAAACAGTGCCAGGTAGAGCTATGAAATTTGCACAAGGTAGTGGACATATATGCAGTAACATAGTGTAAGGGCTGGATATGCAATGAATAAAAGTACCAAGTATGCCAAATTGTTTTCAGAATATGTCAATTCGTTGTGGTCCTTCTTCTGCAGTAATTTGGTGATTTGTTAGAAGCACAGATAAGTGGAAATATTCACAAGGTGATTTAAATGTTTGAATAATAAGTTGATATGGCTGCAAGGATTGTATAAATTTGCATAAAATGACCAAGGATTCTCTTCTGACTGACTGGTGTTAGTGTATGTTTACAAAGGAACATCTTGTTGTGCTTAACAATCTGTATCACTTCTTCCACGTTTGTTATTAAATGACAATGAGAGGATAAAAAAAGGCTTCAACTCTTTATTTGATGCAATAGTACAAGTTGAGAGCCTTGATGATGGAGGTCATCATTTTCATGTCATCTCTCAGCTGATATGAGAAAGTGTAAGACATTATAAGAGCCTGCTAGCTATGAGTATTACTGACAGGGACTGGATCTATTAATAGATTACTACAAAAAGTAAACAGTTGTTGCAACAGTGACAGATGAAATAAACCATGTAAAATCATCCATATCAGAGCACATCAAGCAAGTGGTAAATGGTGTCATGTGTTTAGAGAGACAAGTGATGAATGTAGCCACCATGGATAGAGGTTTTAATGTGCAAGATAAGAATATGCTCAATATACTTGTGGTTGTAGATTTATAACATAATTTATTTGTTTGAATGAAGCACACAACTTGTATAAGTAATGGCCATCCACATCATTGGTGATAGGGTGATGTACACCATATTCTTGTGATGGTACTGTTATTACTAATAAACTATAATGGTGCCATCTTGTCAAACACACAACACAAACCATGAAAAATTCACATCAATAGCAAACATGTATTTCATACAAAGATAAGAATACATATTAAGTTGAGTGGTGAGCACATAAAGTAGAGAAAAAAGTGGACAACTGGCCTTGTCTTATTGACTATGGCTTGAAAGGAGTTTGCAAGGAGTTGAGTTGCCTCCTCTTTCAAAACTCCTCACCCATTGATTTAATATAATATATGTCTTGTGTAGCTTTGTCAACCATACATCTATTTAAATTTGGAGTGCTGTTTTATCTTGTGGGCTCATGGAGATAGTAAAAGGATAAAAATAGTGGTTTTATTGTTTGGATTTATCCCCCTTCTCCTCATTTTCTTAAAAGTTAAAATGGCGGGTCCATGGAAGGTGGGATAATTGAGATATTTTATGCTATATTTTAATGAGCTGGCCAAGATATTTTACGAACATGGAGGACATCCGAGCAATAGAAATGTAAGCTTGTGGAAGTCGTGAAATGAGAAAAGTAAATATATATTTTTTGGGGGGAGTGAATGGTTGCAAGTAAATATTCATATGTGCTGAGAATAAAAGTTCTGGCAATCTGCCCGATCTAAGTGTTAGGCATAATGAGATATTTTTATAGATATTTTTATTATGTAATTCAGTTAGGGTAGAATCAAATATTTTGTTATAGAGATTTGAGTAGAAAAGAGAATATGAAAAGTAAGTAGAAGATTTTTATGAGCAGGGCAAATGGAAATAGGTGTCATTACTGTAAGTAGAAGATTTTTTTATGAACAGGGCAAATGGAAATAGGTGTCATTAGTTGTAAATGCAAGTTACTCTTAGGAGGACAAGGTTGGTCTCTAAGTTAAATTTGTATAGTGTTCTCTATTTTTAGTGTGTTTTAGGGTAACAATTTTTAAGTTTCAAGTCTTTCTATAATAGTTGTTTTTTGTAAATTTGGATAAGGTGTTTACAAACATAATTCTTCTCCATTTTTGAATGTCTCCAAAGGTGTCTGATAATTTTTGGGGATTTGACAAATCCTTGGGGTTGCATTCCTAACTCATTGATATTTCCTAGTTGGTTTATTGTTACAAAAGTTGTAAAACTTTCCATTAATATCACATGCGATTATTTTATATTTTTGGTTTGGAAAAAATGTTTGGTCATGTGAAATTCTTGAGTCTTTGAATTGTATTTAAGTGAAATTTTAGCAAGACTGGTGAGATCTCATATGCATTTCTGGTTCTCTATTTTAAATTTACATACATGTTTTCTCATTATTTTAGGCTTTGACTTTATTTCCAATGGATCAAGAGATTGATTGGTCATTTTCTTAGCCATTTGATCAAGATTTTTAAATGATAAATCATCTATCCATTGTTTTGATAAATTCTTCACAATTTATGTTTTACCAGTCTGCATAAACTTAATAAACTTAGTGCTACATTCATTTGCTATGTCCATTTGTAAGTCTAACTTGTGAATCATTTTAGAGAGTTATGCACCTTATAGGTTTTTAAGTTTTACATAAAGTATAAGATGACAAATGGATTTACATCTAAGGATATGAATATGGTTTTACATCTAAGAACTTTTATTGTCACCTTTTGTTAATATTCTTTGTTGAGAGATCTATGGTGTACAAGATGGTAAGCCAAGAGTTAAGGATATTTATTGACAACCTTTTTGAAGTGTCCTTATGCATAGGGTTTGGCTAAGCCATGTGACCATTTTATGTTCATATATTCTACAGAGATTTCTATGAACACCCTCCATGGTTTGAGTAGAGCTAGAAAAGTAGAAGAGTTATCCTACTCTTGTGAGTTGAGCAAAGCCACTAGTAGTTTAATCATGAATACGACATGTCCTAACTTGACTTTGTTTCCCTAGGGGTAGTGATCAAAGTTTGTCTTTCTAGAGTTACAAGATGAAATTTTGAGCACCAACACTACCAACCCCTAGACATGTGATCAAACATTCATCACCTCTTAGCCACTACTTCTCGCCATCATCGTATTTAATGTATAATCATTTCACATCATCTTCCCTTTGCACCACATTTCACTTATACCATCTTTTCTACCCTACATGGGTCTATTTTTAAATCACCATATGATTACTAAAAGTAAGATGATAGTGAGATTTCATCATTAATGTTAAAAACTAAGTCTATTATTGAAAATTAGGATGTATTTAAATGTTGAATATCTAATTTGAATCATTTGATTCATTATTTATAAGATTTTTGTTGTTGTTTCTAGTGCCACAAACCTATTTACTTTCTCATTAGTTCTCCCTTTCAAATTCATGCCCTTTATAAGTATAATGGTGAAATTTACATATCCATGCTAATTCCCATTTAGTTTTATTCTCATTTTGAGAGTGGTTTGATACATCTACATATCAATAAATGGTGCACTCTTACATGCAAAATTTGGCTCATTTCCCTAGACTTAACCTATTCCATTACACATATTCCCATGTTGTAACTATACCCTATCAATTTCTACACATATTCCCATACACCTGACATATATTGCATCACACATATGATCTAGACATTCATCCTTCGTATATAGGCATTACTACTTACTTATCATGTGTCATGTTGGGTTTTTTTTCCTTTTTAGTATTCACAATCCATTCTAGGGAGCTTCTTTGCAAAACAACTAGTAGGATGTTAGGTCAAAAACATAAATTACCAACTCCCATAAACAAATGAATTGTAAACATGCCCAACTAACAACAGATGGCTCAACTTTCTTCCTTATTTGAACTCTACCAAGATTAGCAGGTATTCCCTTTTAGATCCCAAAAGCAATATCCAATTTAAAGCTTCTTCAGAAGACTAAGCATCACAAAGATCAACCAATTTTACCAATTTTAGACACAAGTATAAACCCAATTTTAACTCAATAGTAAAGCTTGTGTTAGTCCATAGTAAGACAATAAAGGGATCTTCTAAAAGTTAAAAATTGTTTCATAGATTCACAAGTAGGAAACAAGAAATTATACATAATAAGATATGATGACCTCTTGCATCATTAAGTGCAATGTGAAAGAATAATTAAAATAAATTACTCTTGACATGATTTTCATTCAATAATAGAGTAAGTGGTTAGAAAACATTCAGATCAGTGCCTACTCATGTGCATAGAGTCTAGTATTGAATAAAGAATAGTAAACTAAATTATTTCGAGCAACCTAATTTACTAGATCTTGTCTTGCAAGACTTAATCCATCAGATGCCATTTTACCCAAAAGACTTAGATTCTACTTACTAATTATTTACTTTCATCAATTAATCCATATGTTATATAAATATTTCCTATTAAGATAAATTCCTAACATAAAGTTTTATAGCATTCCTTGAATGCAAACTAACATGACATTAACTTGAACACAACAAATGTGTGTCTAGGAACATATATTTCCTAAAGCAAGTGATAAAGCAATGGAGACAATCTAAATATTCAAGTAAAATTATCTTACACCAAATTCTCAAAAAGGAAAGTGTGAACAACCGACATAACTATATTTGATATGAACTTATAAAACTAATACTTCCCAAAATAGTTTCTTAAATGTTTCAAAACAATTCCAACCCTTTGTACAACATATGCTCCTTCTATAAATATAGAAGAATGACAATACTCCTCCCACATGGATAATTGACACTTGTCACCTCTTGTTACAATTTAAAATAGCTTGGTGGTTAGCACCTTTTAAAAGTACTATTTAGGTCTAAGCCTTCCAACATGATAAAGTGGGAGGTTACATTGGGTGCACCCCTCTTGTTTATCATAGATGACAAGCTTCTGAATCCCACCATTAGACTAAGATCTACCATCCATAAGATATGAGATGGCTTCCATTGACACCATGTGACAGGGTTTGAATACTTCATGGGACCAAACCTTGATAATGACCATTCACCTCTAACAATAAAGGTATATAGAGAGGAAAGGGTCAAACCATGCATGCCACTAGATAAAAGAATATTGCATACTTGCATCACAACCACTCCTAGGAAGATTAAAGATTATCAAGCATAAAACATAGTGTTTCCAATACCCTTATATTTCCTTGCTAATAGTAGCTACTCTAGGACTACCCATCAAATGAAATGCTTCATGTAGTGTGAGAAAGTCCCCATTCCTTACATAGCATAAAATTTTCATTATCAACTTAATGATCATTGATTAGTTGCTAAACTCTTTGGACAACCCTGGGTACTCCATCAGACTATCTTATCCTTCTCCAACATAGTGCAATGATATTTCAATGTTAAGTATTACCATTTGTTCTTGACCCACATCAATCTTGTCATTCATCATAGCTTATGTCCAAGAGGATCCTGCATAGGAGATCTTATACCTCTACAATGGAAGCCTTGGCAACTTTATAGTGTACTCTTTTCCTTTTATGGTTCTTGTTAATCAACTTTTACTATTCCTCTAATTGTCCTTTCATGACCATTAGATGACATTGTGTACTTGTGTCATAGATAAGACATCAAAATATTATGGGACAACCATGCAACATCAACACTCTTTTAACAAAATTCACTATCCATTAATTGAAATTTTGATCCTTAGGCCCATCTTCCTTTAAAATGGTCCCATTCTCAATCATATTAGCAATGTACATGTCATCCAAGTAAAGTTATCCATTTTGTCTCCAAGGCCAAAGCCTTGTAAATTTGTCAACTTGCAAAAATAGGATCAACTTTATCCTTTTGTAGCAAAGTCACTCCTCTACACTCCAATATATTCCTTTGTCCATCTAGCTTTATTATATTGGGAATACCACAATTTACATGTATATGATGAAATTTGGAATGCAAACAAGACAATAACAATCAAAGACTCAAATCAAAAATCAATCATAACCTCAAAGAATAATCAAGAGCATAACCTAAATCAATAATTCATAAACAATAAAAGACATTACCACTTGATATTTATTCCTTGGTATTATAGATGTGGATTGCTCAAATACGTAGCATAACCATAGCTTGCAATGATGGATGAATGTGAATGCTCAAAATGCTCAATGGATGTGAAGTACGAAGTGCTCAACGAATGCTCAAAGCTCAATATGGATACTCAAAGCTCAAAGATCGTGGAGGGTTTGTGAATGTGAGGATGAGCATATTTATAGCTTTCACAAGAAATTGATCAATAGTGGAGAAAATTAGAATGAATCAATGGATGGGATAAATTGAGAGGACATGAAGAATGTGCACATGACATGTGTCCATGTAAAAATCTTGTTTTAAAGAGTTCATGAATAATAAAACTGATTTGTTTTTCATAAACAGAATTGATTTTTCTATTTAATGAATTGATTGATAAAGATAAAGATTTAAAAGCATAGTTAACTCAATGTTTGATTTTCTTTTTGACATGCAATGGTTTTTTTTGAATTGCATATCTATTACTATTATAAATATCCAATACAAAAAAGGGAGTGGCTAAGGATGTCACTCAATCACCAAGTTCAGATTTAAAACATTACAACACCGTGATAAGTTTGTAGTATCAATAAAAAATTACAATATTATAAAAAGTTCTTCAAAATATCATATATCTATACTATTTTTAGACTGAGATTAGCCAAAATATCATATATTCTTGTATTCCTTTACTTGCATTAGCTTCTATTCTTCTTCTACTACTCCTTCCTGTCTGTCTTGCCATTTCTCAGCATGCATCATTATCTCCTTCCACCTATTTATTATTACTTTCCTTGTATGAGTCCAGACCTTTGAAAGTACCCAATGATGGTGATATCCTGGTAATGTCCAATACATTATCAAAGTTCTGACAAGAGATTTCTAAATCCCTCACTTGTTCATCTCTCTTAAGTTCCCATTGATGTTGCTTGCTATATATATTCTGAAAATCCATGTACTCTTTGCTAAATTTTTCATCTACCTTCCTCAGATCATGAGGCCAAAAGTCTACCATTTTCACATCAGCTCTATATACCTTTGTTGCTCCTTCATCAATAATTTTCATGAACCTTTTAGTTGGGATTTGAATTGTCACTGACACCTGTTGCACAATAAACCATCTTGTGATTCTATTACTAGACTCAGTAAGAAATATCCTTTTGCCTCGAAACAACTCTTCATTTCTTTTCTTCCAAATGAACCAAAGAATTTTAGTAGATAGGACTAACCAAAAGAAATTGACATTGACATTCAGACCCACAACATAACCACATAATATTTCTTTCCAACATATAACATTATCACTACCCCATCCCACAATATTACCCTTAAACTAACCCCAGACCCATTTAGCAAATTTGCATTCACTAAACACATGTTCATAGGACTCAGGGCAAATACACAATTTACAAACACTATTCTTTAGTCCAACATACAACTTCCTAATTAACAACCTCCATTTGAAACAACATTATTTTGGTTCTAGTCTATTAGACCAGCAACTACATAGACTTTTAGACCACTTAGACTTGTCAAGCTTAATATTCCATTTGAGACACACATAATCATACACTTCCTGAGAATCAGTTAATAGATTGTAAATCCCCTTAGGTTTCATATCTTTTAACCTAGTGCCATCTTTCCATAGTATTTTATCCATATCCTCTTCTTTATTTATCATTTTAATCAGCTCATGGTATTTGGACAATGTCTTACAAACAACAACATAAGTTCTCTTTTGAGAGTTAGGTATATCAAATTCAATTTTTAGATTATCCCATTTCTTCAACCTTTGTTTTTAAACATTTGATTAAAATTTGAGATACCCTTGTTAAACCAATTCAGAGCAAAGCATACTTGAAGTAGTGCAAGAGGCTTATCCTTATCTTTAATATTCCACATATTGACCTAAATTCATAGATTTCATTGTTATTATGAATTAAGGCATCCCTACTAATGAGTGTCTTTCTCACCAATTCTCAGGCCTTCCAAATACTCTTAAATACTTCAAATACAGTAGTTTTGATGCTAAAACTTCCCATAATAATATCAATTTCACTTAGGTTTTTCAAGTGTTTTTCTTTTTTTTGAACTATTCCTTAAATGTTCTTCCTTATCAACACTTTCCACAGCTCTTCTCCTTCTAAGGATTTAACAATCCATTTACCAGCTAATGCTGCTCTTTGAATTTTTAAATCCTACAATCCCATTCCTCCTTTTCCTTTCTCCATGCAACACCACTCCCATTTTACTTGATGTTTTTTTTTTCCACCTTTACCATTTGACCACAAGAATTCTCTTATAATCTTTTGAATAGTGTTATTCTAAATCCCAGTAAACACCCAAGCTGAAGCATAATATATTGAGTAAGCAGACAAGATCTTTTGACAGACTTGCATCCTTCTAGCCAAGGATAAATATCTGACATTCCAGCCTTTCAACTTTTTTTCAATCTTTGAAAACATCCATTCCCACATTCTATTAATAGATGGTTCCACAGAAAATGGTATATGCAAGAATCTTACCTGGTGTTGTGGACCTCCCCATTGCCACTTAAATTCTATCATCCATTATGGTGGTTCTTTATCCCATCCTAGCAAAATAGATTTATTTTTAGATATTTTACCCCTAGAACTAGAGCAGAAGATTTTTAATCTCTTAGCCATGTTTTCCATATTCTCCTTATCTAATAAAGGGAAAAGAGTAGTATCATCAACAAATTGGATGTTCAATAGTTCTTCATTATTTGGTAGTGTTATCCCCTTCATTTTACCTTGAATCAGATTAGTTCTCAATAGATAATGTAGAGCCTCTGAAGCAATTACAAATAGAGTTGGGGCTAGAGGACATCCCTGTCTAATGGATCTTCCCATCTCAAAAGGTTTCGAGAGTGATCCATTTACTTCAATATGAGAATTGGCATCCTTAAACAAAACTCTAACCATATCATAGAAGTATTTGGGAAATCCCATGGCTTTTAGAATATTAATCACAAAGGACCACTCAACTCTGTCATACACTTTTTCCAAATCCAACAGTAGGATACTACCATTCTGGTTAGTGTTTTTTGCCCATTGCATAACCTCCCAACTAGTAATCAGAGTTTTTCATAATGTACCTACCTTTTATAAACCTTGTCTGAGTATGACTAATGATCTTAGGCACAATCTTTGTTAGCCTAATTGCTAGGGTTTTAGCTAAAATTTTGTATGAAACATTAGTAGTGTAATTGGTCTCCAATTCTTAATAAGTCTTTTATCTCCTTCCTTAGGTAAAAGCTTAATGATTCCTTTATTAATATTTTTACCCAAGGTCCCTCTTTGGTATGCTTCCTTGTAAGCCTCATGAAGATCTTCCATAATCCAATCCAAGTTACTTTTATAAAATTCCACTGGTAAGCCATCTGCCTCTGGAGATTTCCCGTTTTCAAGTGCGTTAATAGCCCCTTCAATTTCCTCTTTTGTAACTTATCTCTTTAATTCTTTTATCATATCCTCATTCATTTTATTTGGGGATTATATTCTAACACAATATCTGGGCTTACCTACATTCTTCATTATCATCTTCAACTTTAAATAACTTCCCATAAAAGTTTCTGAATAGGCCTTTTATTTCCTTATTGTCATTAATTATTGTCATCTTCTATAATAGGGTCTATTGCTTTTGCCTGCCTCTTACTTTTCAACATATTAAAAAAATATTTGGTTCCTCTATCCCCTTCCTTCAGTTAGTTCAACTTTTCTCTAATCTTGGCTCCTTGAGCTCTTTGTGTTTGCAAACATCTCATTTTATGCAAGTAATTTCCCTTATTCTCTTGATACATTCATGATTACTACTTTCTTTTTACACATTTTCTTCAGCCTTTACTAGCTCATCATAAAGAAAAACTTCTTTCCTTCGTCTATCCATAGAAATCTTTTTCCCCACATTTTGAAACAAGATCGTACTATTCTTGACCATATTATCCTAATATTTTATAGCAGCAGACATGTTGTTCATCAGTTTATAAATTTTTCTTAGAGTTTTAATCCCATCCATACAATCCTTATTTCCCCATAGCTCTGTGTTAAGCTTATAAAGATTATCTTTTCTAATCTCTTCCTCCTTTCTATGTTCTTTAATCACTACACATGTTTCAATTGGATGATGATCTGAAAGAGCATTAGGTATTACTGTAATGAAATAACTTGCACAATGGAAGAAGATAATATGAAATATTCTGCAAATACTTGATAATAACTGAGAATAATAGGCCACTTCGAGGGGGCAACCTCCAAATATCTCCAATGAGAACACACTTCACAATATATGATGAATTAAGACTCATATCCTCCTATATATACCTAATTATGCTTAGGATGAATAGACACACCCCTATATAACACCTAGTCCGACCTATCTAACTAAATAATAATATAATAATGATAACATGACTTAATTAGGAGTTAAGATAGCCACAAGCTAACTATTCATAACCCTATGTACCTAATATTAAGAGCGTAGCATGCCCCCCCTCTTCAAAGAAGCATTGTCCTCAATGCTAACCAAGTGTGGATTCTTTTGAATGAACTCCTCATCCTCCCATGTGGCCTCTTCCACTAGTAAATTCTTCCATTGGATGAGATACTCAGTGAGGGTTCTATTCCTCAGCTTCTTCGTGCGTGTTTGAAGAATGTACTCTAGTTCCAAAATTATTCTTCCTTCTTCATCAAGCTCTGGTAGTATTGTTTGAATAGGAATATTTTGCCTAATTACCTTCTTCAAACAAGAAACATGAAAAACTGGATGTATCTTTGTTGTTGGTGGCAACTCTAGCTTGTAGGCAACACTACCAATCCTTTGCATGATTTGGTATGGCCCATAATATCTTGGAGATAACTTATTATTCTTTTTTTGTTGCTTTAGTGAGATTTGTTTATAAGGCTGCAATCTCAAGAAGACCCAATCCCCAACTTCAAAATTTCTTTCACTACGATGTTGGTCTGCCTGTTGTTTCATTTGATTTTGTGCCATAGCTAAATTCTCCTTGAGTCCAGAAAGTGCCTGTTGTTGATGAAGCAAGTGGTCCTCTACTGCCTGAACTCTTGGTGACACCTTTAATGATGATGTGATGGAAGGAGGATGATATCCATAAAGTGCCAAAAATGGAGACATTTTTAATGAGCTATGAAAAGAAGTGTTATACCACCATTCTGTAAGTGGTAGCCAATCTACCCATTGAGACTGTTTCTCTGAAGTGAAACAACGTAGATATCCTTCCAAACATTTATTAACAACCTTAGTTTGCCCATCTGATTGAGGATGGTATGAAGAACTATGAGCCAATTGAGTACCCAAACATGAGAATAAATCTTTCCAAAAGTGACTAGTAAAGATAGGATCACGATCACTGACAATAACCTTAGGTGTACCATGTAGCTTTTGGATATTCTCCAAAAAAACTTTTGCCACTACACTTGCTGTAAAAGGGTGTGATAATGCAATGAAATGTGCATATTTAGTGAGGCGATCAACTACTACCATGATGACATTATGACCTTTAGATTTGGGAAGCCCTGTGATGAAGTCCATGGACACCTCTTCCCAACGCTGGCTTGGAATAGATAAGGGCTGCAAGAGACCTGGTGTCTTAATTGTCTCCCCCTTATTTCTTTGACAAACCAAACATTCAACCACCAACTTTTGAACATCACCTTTTAGCCCTTCCCAAAAAAATCTTGCTTGACCCGATGATATGTCTTCAAAAATCCTGAATGACCACCAATTGGGGACTCATGTAGCTCTGTGAGAATCTTGTGTTTAAGAGTAGAATTCTTGCAGAGATACAAGCACTCTTTATACCAAAGAATATCCCCCTTCAAACAAAACTTATCTGAACTACTAGGATCACTTTTTATTTGTTGGATGAGATTACTTGTTGCAACATCATTTTGCCACTCTGCTTTGGCTTCTTCCACCCAATTTGCTTGTAATATTGAAAGGGCACATAATAAGGCTTCATCTTTCTCATCCTTCCTAGAAAGTGCATTGGCCACAATATTTTCCTTCCCTTTCTTATATACAATCTCAAAGTCATATCCCAACATCTTAGTGACCCATTTTTGTTGCTCTTCATACGATAGCCTTTGTTCCAAAAAATATTTTAGGCTATCATGTTCTGTCTTAACCTTAAAGTGTCGACCCATTAAATAAGGCCTCCATTGTTTAACTACATGAAGGATTGCTAGCATTTCCTTCTCATAAATAGGTTTGAGCTGATTCTTACCCTTTAATTGACGATTCTCAAAAGCAATTGGTCGACCTTCTTGCATGAGAACTACTCCTATCCCATTTCCAGAAGCATCACATTCCACAATGAATTCCTTGGTGAAGTCTGGAGTGGCAAGCACTGGAGTTGTACACATAGCCTCCTTCAATTGCTCAAATGCTACATTAGCAGACTCATTCCAATGAAAAGAATCCTTCTTTAATAGAGTGGTGAGGGGTGCTGCTATATGACCATAATTCTTCACAAATCTTCTATAGTACCCTGTCAATCCCAAGAAACCCCTTAGTTTCTTAATGGTTTTTGGAATAGGCCATTCCATGATAGCCTTAATTTTGTTAGGGTCCACCTTTACTCCTTCATGTGAAACTATGTGTCCCAAATACTCCACCTCCTTAAGACCAAAAGCACACTTGGATGGCTTAGCATAGAGTTGATGATCTTCAAGTAATTGTAATGCTTGATCTACATGCTGCAAATGTTCTTCCCAAGTCTTGCTATAAATCAATATATCATCAAAGAACACTAACACAAACTTTCTCAAGAACTTCTTAAAAATAGAATTCATCAAACTTTGGAATGTAGATGGTGCATTGGTAAGGCCGAATGGCATCACCAAAAATTCATAATGACCCTCATGAGTTTGAAATGCTGTCTTACAAATATCTTCCTCCTTAATCCGAATTTGGTGATAACCAGATCTAAGATCTAACTTGGTAAAATACATAGCTCCATTCAATTCATCTAGCAAATCATCAATGACTGGAATAGGAAACTTATCTTTAATGGTGTACATGTTGAGCACTCTATAATCTGGACACATGCGCCAAGTTTCATCCTTCTTACACACCATCACCACAGGTGAGGAGTAAGCACTTTGGCTATGCCTGATAATTCCTGCCTCTAGCATCTCCTCAACAATTTTTTCTATCTCACCTTTTTGTATGTGTGGGTACCTATAAGGCCTGATGTTTGGTGGTTGGCTCCCTGGAACTAGTTGTATGGCATGGTCATGATCCCTCTTAGGAGGAAGTCCTTTAGGCATATCTCCAAGAACCACTGAGTGACGATCAATTATTGCTTGTAAATATGGATGAGTAGGCGCATTAGATTGAGAGACTTCTAATGAACATAGCTGGGCCACAAATCCATCCGCTCCTTTCCTAAGCAACTTTTGCATTTGATGAGAGCTTACCATCTGTGGGGATTTTGCCTTCAACCCCCTTAGCTCCACTACCTTTCCTTCTGATTGAAATCTCATGAATAGTTCTTGGAAGTTCATCTCAATTGTTCCCAATGTAGTAAGCCACTGTACTCCCAAAACAATATCTGCTGCACCCATGGATATCGCATACATTGGGGTATCAAGTTGATAATCTCCCATGGATAATTTAATGCTATGACACTTCCCCGAACAACTAACTGTACCCCCGTCTGCAATCAAAACCTGAAACTCTGGGGCTGGATATATAAAACAATTTAGACGAGTTGCCAACTTTTTGTTGATGAAATTATGAGTACTACCTGAGTCGATCAATATTGTTACTTTCTGCTTCTTTAAGAAACCCACTCCCTTGAGAGTTTGTGGTGTACTAAAACCTGAGAGTGCATGACAAGAAATGATTGGTTGAGAATCATGTGATTCCTCACTTGACTCCCTATCCTCCTCTAATATGGGTTCCTCCTCTTCTTCCTCACTTGGACCTTCAATATAGAACAATTTCTTTTCACTACATTTATGTCCTCGACTGTATTTGCTATCACAATTGAAACACAACCCTTTTGCTCTTTTCTCCTCAATTTGCTGTGGAGTCAACCTAGTAGGTTGAGGAAGAGAAGGTGTTGAATATCCTTTCTCTCTTGTCACATTAGCCCCTTGCTTTCTAGGAATCCAATACTTCTCCTCTACCCTGCGTGCCAAGATAAAAGACTCATTTACCAAGCTAGGACTAAACATGCGTACCTCATGTTGAATGTGATCCTTGAGACCACCCAAGAATAAATCATTCAAGTTCTCCTCTGAAATTGTATCCACTCTTAAGGATAGATTTTGGAATTTTTGAGTATAATCCTTAACTGATCCTGTTTGTTGAAGTTTAGCAAGCTGGCTGAAGAAGTTATCTGTCACACTATTGCTATATTGTGCTTGGAGTTCTTCTGTAAAAATTGACCATGAGACGGAGAGACCCTTTTTCCTTTGATGAGTACAAAGCCAATGATAACAAATGAATTGATCTGGTTCTAGATATAGGGAAGCCATCGTGACCTTTTGTCCATATGGGATTTGATGTACTTCAAAAAAAATTTCCATTTAGTTTATCCATGTTAGAGGATCCTTACCATCAAACTTGCGCATATCCACCTTTGGAAAAAAATTCCTAGATCCCATAGGAGTATTAAAATTTGTGTCATTATTAGCCAACTTGAAGGTTTCACCTTGGTTGCTTGAGAACTCCTTTCTTAGTTCATTCATATAGGCGCTTAACATGCTTCGTATATCTGATATATCTCCTCTTAAGTCACACATATCCCTCTTAATTGAGGAAACCTCTTCCTTGACCTTACTTATTTCCTCATTGGGATTACTATCCTCTATTGTTTCCCCATCCTTATTAGAGGATTTCCCCGGTGTGGTAGCATTCTTTTTGCCTCTTGTTGCAGGCCCCGTCATGATGGAAACCAATATTTTTAAAATAAATCACACAAATGAAATGTAAATTCTTTGAAATTTTTACTGTAACTTACTAGGGCCAAGATACCATGTACCCAGAAAAAATTCTAAAAAATTAGCAAATTTGCTTCCTTGAGAGTGAATTTGTTGGAAACCCTAATTTTGCAATAACTTGCTTATTTTTGCTTAAATTTCTCCAAGATTTGGACTGTAGGGTCCTCTATTATGTATTCAAAAACCCAATACCAATTATGCTCCAATTTGACAGGATGTGAGAGATATGTAGATCTCAAATAAATTGTGTAAAAATCGTAATTCTACAATAATTCTCTCAAATATACTCCAATTCCTCTGAAATCTGGATTGTAGGTTATTTAATATGGTATTCAAAAACCATTTAAATTTTTTTAAAAAATTTGCTAAAATCTGAAAGTTATGCTCTTCCCAAAATCACCTCCAATGTTGAGAAAAAATCTTGTTTCTATGGTGCCAAGATCATGCTCTGATACCACTTGTAATGAAATAACTTGAACAATGGAAGAAGATAATATGAAATATTCTACAAATACTTGATAATAACTGAGAATAACAGGCCACTTCGAGGGGCAACCTCCAAATATCTCCAATGAGAACACACTTCACAATATAAGATGAATTAAGACTCATATCCTCCTATATATACCTAATTATGCTTAGGATGAATAGACACACCCCTATATAACACCTAGTCTGACCTATCTAACTAAATAATAATATAATAATGATAACATGACTTAATTAGGAGTTAAGATAGCCACAAGCTAACTATTCATAACCCTATGTACCTAATATTAAGGGCGTAGCAATTACTTGCACGCAATTAGCATTCTTTTTCTTATCCAAATAGAATTGATTCTTGTTCACATAAAACCTATCCAGTTTGCTATAAATTCTTTTTCCACTTTGTTGACAATTACACCAGGTAAACCATATGATGTTGCTCTTCTCTTTATTCCCCTCCAATGGATCAACCAACTTAAGAAGTTTCTTCATTCTCATCCAATAGAACTATTCGTTCCCTTTCCAATCCCATATATTTCCTCCTTTTTAATCCTCTTTGCTCAACAAAATTGAAGTCCCCTTCTATTACCCAAGGGACTTTAGGTAATTTAGTCACCATCCATTTCCACAATTCTATCCTTTCCCTATAATCATTTGAGGCACAGACTAAAAAAATCCCTATCTCATAATCATTCTTTTTCACTGTAAACCACAGACATCTATTACACGGAGATACCCCTTTTTGCACTATACAATCAGCCCACTTTAGATTTATCAAAAGAGCTATCCCACCTTTACCTTTCTCATGCTTGGTAAACATGTTCACTGAGTCTTTCCAAATAAATTTCAAATTATTTTCAAGCTGAAATCTCATTGTTTTTATTTCTTGTAGCTTTAGCAGTCAATTCCTTTATCTCTTTTATTACAAAACTCTCTAATAATATACTTCCTCTTTGGGGATTCCGTCCCTCTAATAATGCAATGGATTTTGGAAGAAAAAGAATTAAATAATAAATTATTTAATTCATGTGCATGAGTGATTTATGGAGAGAAGAGATATTATTAGAATTAAATAAATAAACTTATTTAATTCATGTGCATGATAGAAGAAAGTAGAAGATAAATAAAATATTTGATTTTATTTATTTGTGAGAGAGGAAAATAGAAAAGTCAACTAAATAAATTATTTTAATTTATTTAATTGTGGAGGAAATATTAGTTAATTAAATAATTAAAAATTATTTAATGATTGTTGATAAAAGCAAAAAAAATTATGAATTAATTAAATAATAGAAATTATTTAATTAATGTGAAACTGAGGATTGAAATGGATGATTTAATTAAATAATTAAAATTATTTAATGAAAGTGGAAGAAGGGAATAAAGTTGATGACATGTTAGATTTAATTAAATAATTAAAAATCATTTAATTAATGTTTGGATAGAAGAATAATGAAGAAAATGATGTGAATGGTGAGATGATAATGCATTAGTCATTTTTAGGTGTCTACATTTTGTCCCTCTTTGAGACAATGTGTTTTATGGAGTAGTTTCAAAGAATTGATAATGATGTGAAAATATTGCTGATAGCTATGCTCTAGTGTAACAAGGGATAGAGGTAGGGTGCCCCCTCGAGAGGTCAACCATGAAAAAAGAAAGAATTTTGGGTGGACTCTCAATAGGATCAATATGCTAGGTGAAGAAGAATGGGGAGGAGAAACATGGTGGATTAATGGAAGAACAGATGCGAATGCTGATAGGATGGAGAAATAAGGTACGCACAAAGAAGAATTAGGGTTGGGGGGAAGAATTAGGGTTGGATACTCAAAGCTCAAAGATCATGGAGGGTTTGTGAATGTGAGGAGGCGCCTATTTATAGCTTTCACAAGATATTGATCAACGATGGAGAAAATTAGAATGAATCAATGGATGGGATAAATTGAGAGGACATGAAGAATGTGTACATGACATGTGTCCATGCAAAAAACTTGTTTTAAAGAGTTAACTGCTTTTATGAATAATAAAATTGATTTGTTTTTCATAAATAGAATCGATTTTTCTATTTAATGAATTGATTGATAAAGATAAAGATTTAAAAGCATAGTTAACTCAATGTTTGATTTGCTTTTTGACATGCAATAGATTTTGAAAGAAAAAGAATTAAACTAGTATATTTATATTTAAAAAAATATATCTACACTATGTCGAGAGATATCTTCTCAAGTTTTCGGCGCTTTTTGCATTTTCCATGGATTTTGTGATTTTTTCTAGTTTTTTTTCTTCAATTTTTTTTTGTTTTTATTTTTTATTTTTTCCATAGTTTTTGTGATTTTCTCTATTTCCAATTTATTTTTTGGTTTTTATTTTTTATTTTTTGGCTATATATTTACATGGAAAAAATGAGTGCTCTCATCTCCACCCCACTGTGATTGTAAATGCCTCTCGGCATAATAACAAATTATTTAATTCATGTGCATGAGTGATTTATGGAGAGGAGAGATATTATTAGAATTAAATAAATAAATTTATTTAATTCATGTGCATGATAGAAGAATATAGAAGATAAATAAAATATTTGATTTTATTTATTTGTGAGAGTGGAAAATAGAAAAGTCAACTAAATAGATTAGAAGGATACCTTAATTCCTTATTATAATATCCTTCTATTATAATACCATAGCTTTCAATGATGGATGAATATGAATGCTCAAAGTGCTCAATGGATGCGAAGTATGAAGTGCTCAGCGAATGCTCAAAGCTCAAAGATCGTGGAGGGTTTGTGAATGTGAGGATGAGCGTATTTATAGATTTCACAAGATATTGATCCACGGTGGAGAAAATTAGAATGAATCAACGGATGGGATAAATTGAGAGGACATGAATAATGTGCACATGACATGTGTCCATGCAAAAATATTGTTTTAAAGAGTTAATTGTTTTCATGAATAATAAAAGTGATTTTTTTTCATAAATATAATTGATTTTTCTTTTTAATGAATTGATTGATAAAGATAAAGATTTAAAAGCATAATTAACTCAATATTTGATTTGCTTTTTGACATGCAATGGATTTTGGAAGAAAAATCATTAAACAATAAATTATTTATTTCATGTGCATGACTGATTTATGGAGAGAAGAGATATTATTAGAATATTTATTCTTATCAATCAATTCATTAAATAGAGAAATCAATTCTATTTATGAAAATCAAATCAGTTTTATTATCTACAAAATTAATTAACTCTTTAAAACAAGATTTTTACATGAACATATGTCATGTGCACATTCTTCATGTCCTCTCAATTTATCTCATCCATTGATTCATTCAATTTTTTTCCACCATTGATTAATATCTTGTGAAAGCTATAAATACGACCATCTTCCAAGACACAACCCCTCCACAATTTTTCAAAATTGAACATTCATATCTCCATGATCTTTGAGTATCCATATTGAGCTTTGAGCATTTGTTGAGCACTTCATACTTCGCATCCATTGAGCACTTTGAGCATTCACATTCATCCATCATTACAAGCTATGGTTATGCTACGTATTTGAGCAATCCACATCTATAATACCAAGGAATAAATATAAAGTGGTAATGTCTTTTATTGTTTATGCATTATTGATTTAGGTTATACTCTTGATTATTCTTTGAGGTTATGATTGATTTTGGATTTGAGTCTTTGATTGTTATTGTCTTGTTTGCATTCCAAATTTCATCATATACATAATTAAATAAATGATTGGCACTTACAACTCAATGCCCATATCCACAGAAGTTTGTTAAGGAAATGTGTGGATAATGACAATTCCTCTCAAGACAACAAGGATCCAATCCTAGAACTAGGTTAAGGAAAGATGTCCCCAGTCGGGTACAAGATTTATTGTGGAGTGGGATGGATGGGCTTTATTATGGGATTAAGTGTGATGGGTAACAATAAATACTAAAAATGATCAAGCCATGATAGGTGGGTAGATGGAAATGCTAAGGACAAAGACTTTATTATGACCTGGATGGATGGAAAGATTTTATTATGGAGTCTAGTGGGCGATATGGATAAGAACCTAATAAATGGTGGATGCTGACATCTACTCATAACACATGAAACAGGTTTTCACTATGGTACTTGCCCAAGGCACTTGTTTTCAAGTTTTCGCCATTGGACGAATTATTTTATTTTTGTATTTTTTGTATTTTTTTGTATTTTTTGATTGAGATACTCTGAGGATTAGGTATAGAACTTCTTAAGATGAACAATGTTGATAGGTTCATCTAGAGCTAATCCTTCAAGTGTAACAAGTTGATAGGCTCCTAATCCATAACATGATGTAACAACATAAGGTCCTAACCAATTTGGCTCAAACTTTTCTTTCTTGCCCCAATCGTGTTGATTCTTTTGATTCTCTTTTAGGACTAGATCACCAATCTCAAATTTCTGAGCCTTGATCTTCTTGTTATAACTATGATAGAGGTAGTTTTGGTAAACCTATAGATGATTAAGTGTTGTGAGATGCCTCTCATCGAGTAACTCTAGCTCATGTGATCTAGCAACTCAATGTTCTTCTCCATCAACAAGATGCTACAAAGAGACCCTGAGAGAAGGAAGCTCAACCTCGATAGGCAAAATAGTTTCGATGTCGTATACTAATGAATATGGAGTAGCACCGGTGGGTGTACAGATACTTGTACAGTAGGTCCATAAGGCAGGATTGAGTTGCAGGTGCCATTCATGACTAGCTTCATTGACTGTCTTCTTGAGGATTTTCAATATAGTCTTGTTGGAAGCCTCAGCTTGGTTGTTACTTTGTGGCTAATATGGAGTAGAAAAATGGTGTTGTATATGGAATTGGGTGCATAAGGATGGACTTCTTGATTTTTGAATGGTCTACCATTATTAGTGATAATGGTAAGGGGAATACCATAACAACAGATAATATAATGTAGGATGAATTTAGCAATTTGTTTACTGGTTATGTAAGTCATTGGAATGGCTTCTACCCACTTTGTGAAATACTCAGTGGCAATGATAATGAACTTATGGCCATTGGATGAGGATGGATGGATTTTGCCTATGAGGGTGAGCCCCCACTTGAGAAAGGCCAAGGGGTAGTAATAGGTAGTAATGCTTGTATTGGTGCATGAATCAAATCTCTGTGCTACTGACATTGAAGATATTTCTTAGAAAATTGTTGTGCATCTTGTTCCATAGTTGGTCAGTAGTACCTTGTACACAACAATTTCTTGGAAAGTGTTGGGCTGGTGGAATGTGCCCCATACACACCTTCATGCACTTCTCGTAAAGTAGTTTTAGCCTCTTCCAAGTTAATACATCTAAGAAGGATACCATCAAGACTCTGTCGGTATAAGGTATTGCTGAGAATGGTAAAACAGGAAGAACAATGGATAAAGGTTTTCTTTTGGGTGTTGGTTAGGTTGGGTGGAAGGGTATTTCTATGAAGGTAATCATATGTCTTAATACCAGGGAGAATTGGGGCCAACAAGTTTGCATATAAACTTACCTTGTGGAACATTGAAATCCAAGATCGATAGTTGTTCAACCAAGAATTCATAGCACTGAGTATTTGTAGGCATATCAAGAAGAGATCCAATTGTTTCCATTGCATCAACAGCTTTATTATTCAACCTGGAAATTTGCTCAAAAGATATATGGGAGAAATACTATTTGAAATTGTTAACCATTCTTTTGTAGGGGAGCAACTTATCATCCTTTGTCTGATATTCATTGGTTACTTGTCTGATGACCAATTGGGAATCACCATAAACTTGTAGTTCCTTAATGTTGCATTGTACAACCATGCAGAGTCATGTAATGAGAGATTCATATTCAGAAATGTTATTTGTGTAAGGAAAAGGTAGCCGATATGACTTTGGGATGCAATCGCCTTGTGGAGTGATAAAGAGGACTCTAGCTCCTGAACCATGTTGACTGTAAGAACCATCAAAGTATAGTTTCCTTATAGTAGCTATGTTGATAATGAATACTTCTTCATCTGGGAATTCTAAGATCATAGGATGAGTATTTGTTACAAGTGTTTCTGCTAGTTGATATGCTATTACTTGTCCTTTTATGACTTTCTGATCAACATATTCAATATCAAATTCACTGAGTCCTATCATAACCCATTTTGCTAGACATCCTATAAGAGCGACCTTAGACAGTAGATATTTCAATGGGTGAACTTTTGAGATGAGCTTAGTTTTCTAATTAAGCATGTAATGTTGTAGATTTTGAGAGCAAAAACAACATCTAGACATGCTCGTTCTATTGGGGTATAATTAAGCTCGTATCCTACCAATGTACAACTAATGTAGTAAATTACTCTCTCTTTCCCCAAATCATGTTGTACAAGTAGGGATCCTAGTGCAGTTGAAGTAGCAGAGCTATATAATTACAAAGGTTTTCCCACCACTGGAGGCCTCAATACTAGAGGTGTAGCGAGATAATATTTCAATTGATCAAAGTCCTATTGACACTTATTATCCCATTTGATTGAAATATCTTTTCGCATCAAGTGTAATAATTATTGGAATTCATTGGTAAGTTAAGCAATAAAGCGTCTAATGGACTGAAGTTTTCCTTGAAGGATTCTTAACTATTTCAGATTAGATGGTGGTGGCATTTCAAATATGGCTTTTACTTTAGTAGGATCAACTTCAATACCTCTGCGAGAAACTATGTAGCCCAACATTTTTCCTAAAGTAACACCGAATACACGTTTCTTTGGATTGAGCCTGACTTGGTATTTTTCTAGTCTATCAAATATTTGTTCTAGTACTTGCAAATGACCTTCTTGAGTGACATATTCTCCCACTAAGTCATCAACATAATCCTCCATAATGTTGTGAAATAGGCCATGGAATATTACTGTCATAGCTCACTTGTATGTAGCTCTGGTATTTTTCAAACCAAAAGGCATGACTTGCTAACAATATGTACTATAAGGACATGTAAAAGTTGTCATGTGTTGATCTTCTAGTGCAATGAGAATCTGATTGTATCCTAAGAACCCATCCATTAAGGAAAGCATTTCATGTCCAACTGTCAGGTCTACGATGATATCTATATTAGGTAATGGGAAATCATCTTTAGGACATACCTTATTTAAGTCTCTAAAATCTGTGTAGATATGGATACCCTAGTGACTGTTGATACCTCTACAAGATTAGAAATCCATTTTGGATAGTCAATAGGATTAATGAATTTCACGTCTAATAACTTTTGGAGCTCTTCTTTGAATAATAATGCTATTTGTGGATGCATCTTTTTGAGTTTTTGCTTGACTAGTTTTGCATCAGGAAAGACTCTGAAATGATGTACTACTAAAGAAGGATCTAGTCTAGGCATGTCTACGTAAGACCAAGAAAAGTTTATCATCCTTTTCAAAAAGAAGGTTGTGAAGTCCTTTTTCTCCTATTCTGAAAGTGATGCTACTAGAAATGTGAGTTTTGGATTCTGTACTATACCCAAATTCATTTCTTGTGATTCCTCTGTCAAAAGTGGAGATCTCTCATGATATTTGGAATTTGTGAGAAGGTTAAATCCTCCATCCTCAAGCGCCTCAGAGGGGTTTTCACCTTCGGACACATCCTTTATTTTTACTATTTTTTAATCTGATAGAGCCACATCATGGTTTTCACTAGGGGATTTGATTTTGTTATTTTGTTCACTTTTACGACTAGAGGATTTGGCCTTCTCGCCAAAGTATGATATAAAGTCTAGGTCCATGATAAAAATAGATTTATGGTCTTCCAATGTAATACCATCTCAAAGTCCCATGAATTCGGTGATACCCTTATCATTCTAAAAAATGTCAAGAACTAGAGGATCTTGTTGGTCCCAATCTATAAGGTCAGGGTAAACGAGTGTAAGGCTCTTAGATTTTGAGGTGGATGTGAAGGATATGGAGGATATCATGCAAATGGAGGTTTCTTGGAATAGGTTTGTGATATGTATATAGGAGTCATCGATGGTATCCTTATTAGAACTCTCAACTACGGGAAAAGCTTTTGCTACTTCATCAAGGATATACTCAAGGTCTAAGGACTTTAGTACCTCCTTTCCGTACCCTAACCCTTGTCAATTATACCTCTTGGTCACAATTATGGGCTCTAATATTTCTTTCTCATGGAGTTTGAGGTTGCCTTGACTGTTATAGCCCATATTCTTAACAATACGAAGACCTATAGTATACTTCTCAACTAGTAATGGTGTTGGGTCTATTGTAATGTATCTAATAAATATAAAGATTGAGTTCCATCCCCAAGCTTATAGACATCCTCTCTAATCTTGACTAATATATCAATGACAAGTTGTTGCCTACAAGCATCCATCTATGTTATATGGGCATCATGATCAAAATCTTGCTCATCATTGTCTTAACCCCAATCATGAATATGGATTGGCTCCTTAGTGGCTATTTATAAATAGGGGTTGATCCTAAGGCTATGATAAAGGGGAACACATGGTCTAAGATAATAGGGATGACATACACAATTCCAAACATAAGATAGCCCGACATAGAGAAATACAAGGAACAAGAAAACTAGCACGACACTCCTAAGGAAGGAAAAACATGAAATATGTTTGAGATATATCAACCAAGCTCACAAGGCAAGACTGTAAAATAAAAATATGTGTATAATTCATATTAGATTCACCAAAATGAAATATAAAAAGTGCTATATACTAATAAACTAATTGTAATCACTTCATTTAATAGAAAGTGATACAATAACTGTAAGCACCAAAATCATGCACAACCTCCACAAGGACCCCTATGATGACTCTTAATCCTTGTTGAGTACATGCAAGCATGAAATAATTGTTGCAAATATTTGCCTATGATGTGTTGTCATTGATGTCAACATATCTCTTTGTCAGAGACAATGAAGACAGTGCAGTTTAGCAAAGTAGATTGATCCGCATTTCCAGTGAGATGAAGATTAGAGTCTGCGGATTAAAGGGTTTGTAGAGGATTGTCTGAAGTTGCTCCAGTTAATATTTGAGAGGTCTGCATGAAGGATTGGTGAAGTTATGGCCATCTAAGTAGAACCAGGTTTTGTAGTTGTTTAGAGGTAACAAAGTGATAGGAATTTGGTCTGGATTGCTCCGCATTGGAATATTATGGTCTACAGTTCTAAAGGCATGTTTGGGATGTTGGCGTGTATCCTCAACTAAAGTGGTTCGTGGTTTGGATGTCCACAAGCAATCTTTCTAGTGTGACAGTCATGACAGTTAGTGTTCTTAAGTTTAGGTATGTGGATGCAAGTGATTCTGGTGATTTAAGGTGGTGCGGTTGTTCTTGTTGATTTCATTATGCGTGTGGAGGTCTTTGGATCATGTGCCTATTGTGTTGGTGATCCGCATTGATGATTGAGCTCGTAGTTGAAGATTTCTCCTTGGGTGTTGCTGTTCTTTCCAGTCTTGGTCGACTAGATGCTTGGTGCACATTGCAGATGATCTAAGAAGAGTTCTATGGAGCATGGCATGTTGTTCGAGGAAGATTTGAGTCCCAGCTATGTTTGGATGATAGTGTAATGGTTCACATGAAGCATTTTAAGTCTTGTGATTGTAATTTCTTGTAATGCCTATCTTGGAGAATGTTCTAGATAGATGATTGTAAGGCTGACTTTGATGTTCATTCCAAAGTTGATGTCATGTATAAATAAGTGTTGTGAAGTCGTGGAAATGTGTGGATGTGAGAAAAGATGTGGATGTAGTGAGGAAGTGAGTGGGGGCAAAGAAGAGGTATTATGTACTTCAATGGAACTGAACCTTGGCATGGAGAAGATGTTGTTTCTCAGTTCAACCTTTCTATGTTAATCTTGTGAATGTTTTTGTAGGCAGTGAGCCTCCTTTGAGCAGTGAGCTCTGAGTAGTGCACGCGAAGGCAAGTGCCTTCCCATTTTTCTATTCTTTTAATAGAGAATAAATATTGTGGGTTAACCCCCACCATGGTTTTCCCCTTAACCAGGTTTCCACGTAAAAATTTTGGTGTTATGCGTGTTGATTGTGTTTCTGCTCATGTGTTGTTGATTCATGATTTCATGGTTATATCTTTAATCTGTTAATATGTGGTAAAGAAGATTAAATGCAGCAAAAGATAAAGTTTTGTAACAACTGATTCACCCCCCCTCTCAGTTGTCTGCCCTAATTTCAACAATTGGTATCAGAGTTGATTCCTCTAAAAGAAGCTTGACTGCTTGAGGAGATTCAGGATGTTGACATACAAGAAGGACTGTCTGAGATTTGATGGAATAAATTACTCTCTTTGGAAGAATCACATGGAGTGTCATTTGCAATGCATGGGTGATCCTTATTGGTTGATAACTAAGAATGAGTATACTCCTCCAAAGAATGGTCCTACAAATCCAGATGAAATCAAAGATGCTGAAAATAACATTCGAGCTAAAGAAGCATTGTTGAGTTCCCTGACTGATACATAAATGACAAATGTCTTGGAATTGCAAACTGCTCATGAAATTTGGAAGAAGTTGGAAACTCTGTATGAGGGTGATGCATATGTCAAATGTGCTAAGTTATAGAGCCTAAAGGGTAGATATGAAAGTTTGAGGATGAGTGAAGATGAAAACATCACTTCCTACATGTAGAAGGTGAATGAACTTGTGTGCAGTATCAGGTGTGTTGGTGGAAAACTAGAAGAATCAGAGATTGTTGGCAAGGTTCTCAGATCCTTACCTGCTTCATACAAGCATAGAGTTGCTTCTATTGAGGAGATCAAGACTGTGACAGATGTTACAAGGGATCAGTTGGTTGGCAAGCTTTCAGCATTTGAAATGAGTGAGTTTGGTGATTCTCTTCCAAAATCAGAATCTACTTTTAAAGCAAGTGTTTCCAGGAAGCAAAGATTTGATCCAGGTGAAATCTCTTCAAGAAGACTAACCAGATATGAGAAGGCAAGGAAGGAACTTGAAGAAGATGAATCTAAGCTTGAAGAACTTGAAGCCCTTATTTCCAAAAGATTACCAAGAGGATCCGATAAGTATGAAGGAAAGTTACCTTTCAAATATTTTGCTTGTAATAAGATTGGTCATTTTGCTTCAAGATGTCTGGAGAGGGTTTCAAAGCCAAACCCTAACAGACCTAGGGTTCAGAAGAAATGCTACTAGGTCTAAGAAGCTGTTGATGAAGGAGTCATAGATGATGAATCTGATATGGGAAGTACCTCTGGAAACGAATGGGTGTTCATTGCTATCAAAGAAGAAGATCCGGTGCCTACTAAATCTGCTAGCTATGTGAATGTGGAAAGTGTCTTGGCTGCTCAGGTTGAAGAAAAGGATGAATGGGTGATTGACAGTGGATGTTCTCATCATATGACGGGTGACAAAAGCAAGTTTGTAAGTTTGGAAAGATATGAAGGTGGAATTGTGAAGTTTGGAGATAATTCAGCTGGTAGAATCCGTGGCAGAGGATCCATCTCTCTTGATGGTAAGAATAACACTAATGATGTTTTGTATTTAGAAGGCTTGAAGCATAATCTTCTCGATGTTGGATAGTTGGTTAACAAAGGGTATGATCTCAGATTCAAGGATGGAAGATGCAAAATTTTGGGAAGCTCCGGAACTGAGATTGCATCTGGTACATAGACTAGAGGTAATATCTTTCATTTAAGTGGTACTGGTAAAAGTTGTTTGATTGCTCAGATTTATTAGAGTTGGTTATGGCATAGGAGAATGTGTCATGTAAACTTTGATAATATTGTCAAGATAAGTACTACTCAGGCTATGAGAGATCTTCCAAATCTTATGAAACCTGCTAATAGCATGTGTAAGGAATGTCAGTTGGGCAAACAGAGCATAACTACATTCAAAAGTAAAGAACAATTTTCAAGTGAATTGTTGGAACTTGTACACATTGATTTGTGTGGTCCTGCCAGAGTTAGGAGTTTGCAAGGAGACATATTTTATGTTGCTGATTGATGATTACTTCCAGATGATGTGGGTCACTTTCTTGAGAGAGAAATCAAAGGCTCTTGATAGATTCAAGGTGTTCAAGGCTAGGGTGGAGAATGAGATTGGTGTGAAGATAAAGTGTCTGAGATCTGACAGAGGTGGAGAGTTTACCTCCGGTGAGTTTAATGCATTTTGTGAAAAGCATGGAATAAGAAGACAGTTATCTACTCCTAGGACTCCTCAGCAGAATGGAGTTGTGGAAAGGAAGAACCAAACTATTCAAGAGGCTGCTAAAACCATGATGATGGAAGAAAATGTTCCTCATGTCTATTGGAGAGAGGTTGTGAGTACTGTTGTCTACACTCTTAACTGGGTGCAGATCAAAGGTAATACTGGTAAAACACCTTATGAACTGTGGTTTGGTAATGCTCCTACTGTGAAATACTTCAGAGTTTTTGGTAGTAAATGCTATATCAAAAGAGATGAAGATCTAGGCAAGTTTGATGGAAGATGTGATGAAGGAATATTTCTAGGTTATTCTAACCAAAGCAAGGCATACCGATGCTTTAACAAGAGATTGAAAAGGATCGTTGAAAGTGCTAATGTCAAGGTTGATGAAAGCAAGGAGAGACCTTCCAAGTCTTGTGGATATGTGTCAGATGATCAAAATGAAAGTCCAAATAAAGGAAAACAAGTTCAATCTCAAACTCATATTCAGATTGCTCCAGAGAATCCAATGACTCAAGAAGCTAGTGCAAATGTTGAGGAACAAGTTCAAGAATTAGAAATTCAAGAAAATCCCAAAACTCCCAGGTATGTAAGGTTGAATCATTCTAAAGATCAGATTATAGGAGATAGAAATAAAGGTGTTCAAACTAGAAGAAGAATTGCTGAAGAACAAGAAGAGTATTGTTTGATTTCAAAGATTGAACCAAAATCAGTGAATGAAGCTTGTAATGATGAAAGTTGGGTAAGAGAAATGGAAGAAGAATTAATGCAAATTGAAAAGAATCATACTTGGGATCTTGTTCCTAGACCTGAAAATAAAAATGTAATTGGAACTAAATGGGTCTTCCGGAATAAATTGAATGAAAATGGTGAAGTTGTGAGAAACAAAGCAAGATTGGTGTGCAAAGGATATTCTCAGGTAGAGGGAATTGATTTTGAAGAAATTTTTGCTCCGGTGGTAAGAATTGAAGCAATCAGATTATTTCTTGCCTTTGCTACTTACAAAGATTTCAAAGTTTACTAGATGGATGTCAAGTCAGCATTCCTAAATGGAGATTTGGAAGAAGAAGTTTACATTGAGCAACCGGAAGGATTCCAGTTGTCTGATCAAGGAGATATGATCTGCAGGTTGAGAAAAACATTGTATGGACATAAACAAGCCCCAAGAGCTTGGTATGCAAGATTAGATAAGTATCTGCTAAAGTTAGGTTTTAGCAAAGGCACAGCTGACAGTAATCTTTATTTCAAAATTGATCATGAACACATCTTGATTGTTGAGGTATTTGTTGATGATATCATCTTTGGTGGAAATGAGAGCATGTCTAAAAAATTTGTTGATCAGATGCAAAGTGAATTTGAGATGTCCATGCTTGGTGAAATGAATTTCTTCTTGGGTCTGCAAATCATTCAGTCAGATAAGGGCATCTTCATATCTCAGTCTAAGTATGTAAAAGAGTTGTTGAAAAAGTTTGGAATGAAGGATTCAAAACCAGTGAGTACTCTATGATAACCGAATGCAAGTTGAGTAAAGATGATGATTCCCCTAAGGCAAATCAGAAAAGGTATAGATCAATGATTAGAGGACTGCTTTATCTGACTCATACCAGACTTGATATTATGAATGCAGTTGGCCTTGTTGCTAGATTTCAAGCAGATCCTAGAGAATATCATGTTGTAGTAGTCAAAAGAATTTTTAGATATTTGAAGGGAACATCTGATTATGGCTTATGGTATCCTAAGGATGATGATTTCACTCTTCATGCATATATAGATGCTGATTGGATAGGAGATGTGGATGATAGGAAGAGTACTAGTGGTGGTGCATTTTTCTTGGGAAAGAGATTGGTTTCTTGGTTGACCAAAAAGTAGGAGGCAATATCTCTATCTATTGCAAAGGTAGAGTATATAGCAGCAGCAAGTAATTGTACTCAAGTTTTGTGGATGAAGCAAATGTTGAAGGATATCAAAATTGTGTTTGAAGAGCCTATTACAATCTTCTATGATAATTCAAGTGCAATAAACAACTCAAAGAATCTAATGTTGCATTCAAAGACAAAGTACATATCCATCAAGTTTCATTTTTTGAGAGAGAAGGTAAATGAGAATGAAGTCAGATTTGAGTTTGTTCCTTTAAAGGATCAGATTGTAGATATCTTCACTAAGCCTCTACCTAAGGACACTTTTGAGTATCTTAGAGTGAAGCTAGGGGTTATTACCCCTCTTGTTCAGAACTAAGGTGCACTAGTGTGCATTAGTCTGGTGGAACTCATAGTCATATCTTGTGATCCAGATTGGTGTTAAAGGGATGCTACTCAGGGGGAGTATTCAGTATGTTAAGTATGGAGTTTAGCTTGGTTTTATCTAAGAAACAAAAAAGGGGGAGAGATTATTGCAAATATGTGCCCTTTTCCATTGATGTCAAAGGGGGAGAGAAGTCATGTGAAAAACTTGGATGGAAGTGAGTAGTTGCTGGTGAAAGGGGGAGCAATGAAGAAAGTGGTTGTAGGTGTGATAAGAGAAAGGGGGAGAAGTTCTCATCTTGATAGTTGAATCAATTTTTCACATCATATGTTGCCATCAATGACAAAGGGGGAGATTGTTGCAAATATGTGCCTATGATGTGTTGTCATTGATGTCAACATATCTCTTTGTCAGAGACAGTGAAGACAGTGTAGTTCAACAAAGTAGATTGCTCCGCATTTCCAGTGAGATGAAGATCAGAGTTTGCGGATTAAAGGGTTTGTAGAGGATTGTATAAAGTTGCTCCAGTTAATATTTGAGAGGTCCGCTTGAAGGATTGGTGAAGTTATGGCCATCTGAGTAGAACTAGGTTTTACAGTTGTTCAGAGGTAACAGAGTGATAGGAATTTGGTCCAGATTGCTCCACATTGGAATATTATGGTTTGCAGTTCTAAAGGTATGTTTGGGATGTTGGCGTGTATCCTCAACTCAAGTGGTTCATGGTTTGGAGGTCCGCAAGCAATCTTTCTAGTGTGACAGTCATGACAGTTAGTGTTCTTAAGTTCAGGTATGTGGATGCAAGTGATTCTGGTGATTTGAGGTGGTGCGGTTGTTCTTGTTGATTTCATTATGTGTGTGGAGGTCTCTGGATCTTGTGCCTATTGTGTTGGTGGTCCGCATTGAGGATTGAGCTTGTAGTTGAAGATTTCTCCTTGGGTGTTGTTCTTTTCAGTCTTGGCCGACCGGATGCTTGGTGTGCATTGCGGATGATCTAAGAAGAGTTCTATGGAGTGTGGCATGTTGTTTGAGGAAGATTTGAGTCCCAGCTATGTTTGGCTAACAATGTAATGGTTCGCATGAAGCAAATTAAGTCTTGTGATTGTAATTTCTTGTAATGCATATCTTGGAGAATGTTCCAGATAGATGATTGTAAGGCTGACTTTGATGTTCATTCCAAATTTGATGTCACATGTATAAATAAGTGTTGTGAAGTCGTGGAAATGTGTGGATGTGAGCAAAGATGCAGATGTATTGAGGAAGTGAGTGGGTAGAGCAGAGGTATTGAACCTTGGCATGGAGAAGATGTTGTTTCTCAGTTCAACCTTTCTATGTTAATCTTGTGAATGTTTTTGTAGGCAGTGAGCCTCCTTTGAGCAGTGAGCTCTAGGCAATGCACCCAAAGGCAAGTGCCTTCCCATTTTTCTATTCTTTTAGTAAAGAATAAATCTTGTGGATTAACCCCCACCGTGGTTTTTCCCTTAACCAGGTTTCCACGTAAAAATTCTGGTGTTATGCGTGTTGATTGTGTTTCTTCTCATGTGTTATTGATTCATGCTTTCATGGTTATATCTTTAATTTGTTAATATGTGGTAAAGAAGATTAAATGCAGCAAAAGATAAAGTTTTGTAACAACTAATTCACCCCCCTTCTCAGTTGTCTACCCTAATTTTAACAATAACATCCTCTCATCAACAATTCTCTTGGTGACGTGTGTTTTCTTCATCCTTGTGTTGTTTCCCCTTTGTCATTTTCTCTCTCTCTTTTCTTTCGACACTTTTTGACACTTGTCAATTTGTGTTTCATGTGCTTGCGACTTTGTTCCTAAACCTTGTATGCATCTTGTAGGTGTGTTTTCACCTTTACCTACTATTTTTCATCCATTCCCACCCCTAGAGGCCTTCTAGAGTTCCTCCCAAGCCATCTCCAACTTTTAGTTTTTAGTTTCACTTAACCAATCCAAATCTCTCCCTATTATTTCTAAATCTCCCTTGGGAGATCCTACTTTTGTAGGTGGAGATTTAGATTTGACCCCTGGTTGAGCTATTTTTGGAGGAAGATCCCCTTCTTTTCTCCTCCTCTTCCATCTCCCATCATGCACTTCCACCTAGGTGTCCTCCTCTAAGGGTCGCCCATGCGTCACCCCTGGGTGACCCATGGGCGACCCTATCATGTTTTCCAGCTATGAGTTCACTTGATTTTCTAGATCAAAATAGCTCCATTTTTGCCTATTTTTCTTCATGTTTGCATGGAATTTCATGGCAAAGATAGAGTTAACTATTTCATGCACCCACACATGCATATTTAGCTCTTTTTCATCTTTAGTTATCAACCCATGAATTTATCTTTCTTCATTTCTTCTTGAGTGATAAGCTATTACGGGGTAGATCACTCCAATTTTAGCCCAGATCACTCTTGTGTCTTCTAAGTTAACTCTCCAATCAAATTGAGTTAACTCTTCTTCTTATTCAACTCTCATCCCTTCTTTAAACTTATAAATACTCCCCTCCCTCAAGCTCAAAGGGATGCAATTTCATTTGCGCACATAGTTCTTGCAGGTTATTGCTCTCCAAATCAAGCATCCATATGCTCATATAGGACATTAGAGCCTTTTGTTTGTATTATTTGTCTCATCTAGCTTTCCTAAAAGCTCATTTTGAATCCATACACTGCTCAATCACAAGCCACAGAGCTCATCAAGCTCTCATTAAGCTCATTTCAAAACTTCAAAAGCTTCTTTTGCTTCTCTTTTCTTATTGTTTCCAAGAGGATCGCCCCGCTGCTGCAAGAGGATTAGAGGTTGCCTTGTAAAGACTTTTGAGGGTAGTGGAGGCTCATGCATCTTCTTTTATTCCAGGTTCCTTCATTTTTTTTTTATTTCATAGTAATTAGATAATCAAAACTTTGCTCTTAGGAATAGTAAATACATGTTGCTTTTTCCTTGATAGGCTAAGTAGATTTGCATTGTTAAAATAGTTTCTCTTTCCAAAGTTCATAGATTAAAAGTAATTTCCCTTTCTAGATTAAATCGATCCACTTATTCAAAAAACAACAAAAACATAGATTCAATTGCATTAGGTAATCTCATATGAGTTTGCATTCATTTTCTAATTCCTAGAATAGAAAAAAGCACTTTTATTTCCATAAACATAAAAAGCACAAAAAAACATTTTGCACTCATATAGGCTTGTATGCATACAAAAATAGAAAAGAACAAAAACATTAGTAGCATAGAAGGATTACAAACCCTTGGTCCCAACACAAGGTCAAGTTTAGTCAATGTTAGTCAAAATCCTTGGTTTCATCACAAGGTCAAACAAAGTCAACAAAGTCAAAACCTTAGGTCATACAAACCCTAAGTCAAAACCCTAGGTCAAGTCAAGGTTAGCTTAAATCATCTCTCTCTTGTTTAGGCTCATGAATGTGCCCTAGACTTAGAGATGAGTGGGTGAAGGAAATCATCGACAAGATAGAGCAGATCCACTCTAGACAACAATAAGACCAACTGGTAATTCAATAACAATAGGAAAGACTCAGAGAACTTTAAAAACAAGTGATCATCTAACAACACGAATGACAACGCCAACTTGAACATAGCATCAATGAGAACAACAGTCAACACACAAAATGTTGGAACATTAGAAACCCAAACAAGAGAACGGTGACTAGTGACCCTTCGGGTCATATAGTTATCTTTACAACAATGGTCACATAACACCGCATTCAAACAAATGCACGACAACATAGGCCCCAAGACTGGCTGACCACTCTTTGCAAAGTCCAGCTCTCCAATGAGCCAGACTACCCCCGTGTCTCTCATCCTCTCGATTGGATACTTCCACGTGAGTGAGAGTGACATGGAGGTTCATCCCGTGGCAAGGAGAGAGGGTCTGTGTACATTGCAAAGCTGACTCGATCGCCCCAAGCCACCGAGTCATGATTTTGAGTGTACATATTTTGGTGAACCTAACATGAAATTATAAATCCTACTAGGATGAGTAGTTTTGCATTCCAACAATTACTTAGATTCCACTTAAACATCATCATTTGGTATTTCCACTTTAAAGGTTTCCAACATTATCACTTTCTTCATCGTAACTACCTTTGCTGCTTCCACTTTTGCCACCTTCAGCTTTGCTTGTTCCATTTATTCTGTGGTGTCTATGGCACCCACGAATATGATGGAACTAGACTTATTTACTTAGGGAATATTCCCTCTAGGGAACTAGAAACTCCCTCTTTCAATAGGTATGTGCCACCTGACCCAAATGCACTAATCTCAAACTACTATGACTATGAAGACTCTAACTATGAACAAGACTGAAGGGAACCTAGGCATTCTCTGTCTTTCAATAATCCTGCATGGGAGCATAACCCTGCCATACCAAACACACCTCACAAAGTGAAAATAATATAAATGAGGTCAGTAATCCACCACATGGATCAAGCATCCACAAGCACCTCAAGTACTCATCTCGATGACAAAGTAAGAAGGCTAGAATGGAACTTATAAGAGGCAAAAGATGCTCAAGAAGCCCTGAAAGTTTCTCAACGTGAAGAGCAATGAGAAAATGCTATATGAGAAGAAATATATAATCATGAAAACATTCACAAAGAAAACCCTAGAAATGAGGAAGTGCCTAGAGGTCCCACTCCTGTAGACCTAATCACGACACTGGTACAAAGAATCAGAACTCTAGAGGCAGAACAACATATCCTAGAAAGAAGACGTAAATCATACGAAAATATCAGAATCGAACAGGACTAGGGGGCATCTCAGAATCCCCCTTACCTCAACTACTACTCAAGAAATGGGAGTAATGACACATTCCCAAATAGGAACCCTCCTAGTCAGAACAATCAAGCAATTCTCAGAAGCTAAGCAAATTAGACAGTGGCATTGGGTTATCAAAACCCTCCTATGGGGATAATGTTGTCAACTCCTCAATCGCAAAGTGCTTTTTTAGACACATACTTGGAATACTTAAAGAAGCCACTTGACCTAATCATAAGAAACGTTCTATTACCTCGACCATTACTTGATCTCCCAAAGTTCAAGGGAGAAGGAGATCCCAACTTGTACATTAAATCTTACATAATTTCAATAAGAGAACTCCTCCCTTGGGATGGGGTTGTCACTAAAATCTTCCCAAAGACATTAGAAGGAATAGCCCTAGATTGGTATTATTGCCTACCTAAGGCCTCAATCCATTCATTTAGGAAATTAATCAGAGAGTTTGTCATGGGTTTGAACATGAAAAAACTCGTGAAGATAGGGATCCGAGAATTCTTATCCATAAAACAAGAACTGAACAAATCAGTAGCCCATTTTGTCACTCAATGGAGATAAGTTATCTATTCTTTGACAAGCGCTCCAAACATGGATCATCATGAATTATGCGATCTTTTCTTGCATGCCTTAAACAAGGATATGAGAGAAGAAGTTCAAAAGTTACCTTACAAGTCCTACGAAGAAGACTTGGAAAGTGCTTTAAGGATTGACCAAGCGGCCATTGATAGTGGCAGAAGAAATTATGACACTAATGGAAAACTTAAAGTCTTGAAAGGAACTGAAAAGAATACCTCAAATATCTCAACAAATAAAGATATCAACATCATAAGGAGTGCTCCCAATAATGATAAATGGCATCAAAAAGGAAATCAAGGACTAGGTCATTTCTCCTATGATCCTGACACATTGTTGGTTCCACGGAACAAAAGGTCATGACACGCAAACCTGCTACAGGTACAACAAAGCTATCTCAAAGCTTACCTTAGAACAACAACAAAAGTTCCTCACTCTCCTACAATCCCAAAGAAAGGAGAAGGAACCTCAGAACAGGAAAGGAAATTTCAATCAAAGAAACTCTAATCATGTGGAATTAAACCAGGAAGTGTTTGTGATCCAAGAAGAGGAACAAACGGACCAAACGAAAAATGTCTTCTTGCAAGTGATAAACCTATTGAGGGCCTCCCCTTCACACTAAAAAACATTCTTGGAAGTATTATAATTGGGATGCTCAACATAAGAGGAACCGACCCCTCTGACATTTGATATTCAAGACTCCCAAAGAATGAAGGAAATAAGAATAAGGATTCACCATTATACATACAAGCTTAGGTTGAAGAGGTCATCATAAAAAGAGTGGTAGTAGATGAAGGATCGACAGTTAACCTCTTACAAATTTCCTTCTTGAGAAGGATGGGATACAATAAAATAGGCATAAAGCAACAAGCTAACACCTTAAGGATATACAAAAGTCACAACATTAAAACAATTGGGAAGATCAGTCTACCACTCACCTTAATGTCTAAAATAGTTCCCACAGACTTCTATGTTATCAACAAAGAAACCAATTAAAATATGATCCTTGGAAGACCTTGGATTCACATGATGAAGGTTGTGGCCTCCACATTGTTTCAAGAAATTCATTTCCATCACTCGAGAAAGACCCACATTGTCAAAGTGGATCCTGATCCTTTCAATGTTTATAGGAAGAAACAAGAAGAAAAGGATAAGAAGTTAAACACGCAAGAGAAAACAAAAGAAGAAACTCAAAACCCGTAGCCAAATACAAGTATTCTCAACATATCATATCAAAACATGGATAACCTTAGAGTATTCCCCTTTGATCCCCACACCACCAAGGCTCATGCTCCCTTTGTCTTAGTAGTCATCCCTTGCATGGGCAAGCATGACATTAGTAATCTCTCAATTGGAACAATAGAAATCATCGAAGAAGTGGAAGAAAGAGAGGAAAAGTGAAAGTTGACTTATGAATTTGGATAGACATCCCAATCACAAAACATTCAAGACTTATGGACTCTTCACTTTGATGGAGCTTGTTGTAAAATGGGAGTAGGAATGGAAATAATTCTCACCTCCCTAGGAGGGAAGTGCTCCCTTTCACGTTTAGATTGGATTTCTTCTGCAGAAATAACATTGCTGAGTACAGAGCTCCATCCCTAGGAGTCATGTTAGCCATGAGGATGGGAATCAAGAAGGTCTCCACTTTTGGAGTCTCCTAGCTGGTGATCAACCAAGTCACAAAAAATTATGAAACAAAATTATAACGACTATGACCATACAAAGAAACTATTAGAAAATTGGTTCAATTCTTTGACTTCTTTTCCATAAGAGCCATAGCCAAGGAAGAGAACCAAGTTGCAAACTTGATGGCCACATCAGCTGCCCTATTTTCACCTCATGCTCAACTCCAGAATTCATAGTTCATTGTGTCAATCCATGGAGAACCAATATAGGAAAGTGAAGAGTTACCAAACATTCTAGATTACGCTACAAATCAAACAAAGAAACCTTCTTGAGACTATGCTGAGAATGATGAAGCCATCCTAGAGTATCTGCTTGCTTACGATGGGCTTCCAAGAGTGTACCACAAGAAAGGATACATGCTCCTTCCTCATCCCAATGACTTTTTTGGAAGTGAAAAAGAAATCCTCCAGATTGAAGCAAATTCAGATTTACCACCTGCACCTCAAAAATTTGAATAGGGACATCCATCACTAACCGAAGACATCATTGATGTCAATGTAGGAACCCCTGAGAAACCAAGAATGTTGAAGTTGGGAGGAGAGTTAGATGATGAGGAATTGGAAGGATACATTGAGTTCCTTATCGAATATACTGATGTCTTTTCCTTCAGACATATTTAAACATGCCTAGGCTAGACCCAAAAATTGTGGTACACAATTTAGTAATGAATCTTGACGCGAAACCCATAAAGCAAAAGTTGAGACCCATAAAACCTCAAGTAGCTGAAATGGTGAAAGAAGAATTGAAGAAGTTGTTGAATGTGGGCTTTATCAAACCAGTAGACTATTCAAGTTGGGTGTCAAACATCATCCCAGTGTTAAAGAAGAATGGAAAAATATGGATATGTCTCGATTTTAGGGATATCAATCAAGCTTGTCCAAAAGATGACTTCCCCTTACCATCCATTGATCAAATTGTTGATTCAAGCATAGGGTATAAAGTACTCTCCCTCATGGATGGGTTCTCAAGATACAACCAAACCAAGATCTTGGAAGTAGATTAAAACAAGGCGACATTCACAACCCCTTGGGGAACCTTTTGCTATGTAGTCATGCCATTCAAATTAAAAAATGCAGGGGCTACTTATCAAAGGGAAATGACACACATCTTCCATGACTACATTCACAAAATAGTAGAAACATATGTTGATAATCTTTTGGTTAAGTCTGAGAAAAGATCAACACATGTAGAAGACCTTCGCAAGATTTTTAATAGGCTTCGAGAATACAAATTAAGATTGAATCCTAAGAAATGTGTTTTCAGAGTCACCACAGGCAAGTTGTTGGGTTTCATTGTTTCACGAAGAGGAATTGATGTGGATCTAGAAAAAGTTAAAGCAGTCTTAAATGTAACCCCGCCAACAAGTGAAATAGTGGTAAGGACTTTCTTGGGACAATTAGGTGCAATCAAGTATTTTATACCAGTTATGACTTTCAAAATTTACCCGATCAATCAATTGTTGAAGAAACAAGTGGGCATAACTTGGACAGTCGATTGTCAAAATGCATTTGAACAAGTAAAGAAATTCCTGTTGACTCCACCCACGTTAATGCCATCAAGACATGATAAACCTTTCATCTTATATTTCAGAGCTACTAATATTTCTATAGCCTGCATGTTAGCTCAAGAAGATGATGATGGAAGGTAAAGAGCAATATACTTCATAAGTCAAACTCTACCAGAATATGAGAAGAGCTATGCTCAGGATGAAAAGGAGTGTTTGGCCATAGTTTTCACAACAAG
The DNA here is from genome assembly GCA_027924645.1 of Cunninghamia lanceolata. Lineage (NCBI taxonomy): Eukaryota > Viridiplantae > Streptophyta > Pinopsida > Cupressales > Cupressaceae > Cunninghamia > Cunninghamia lanceolata. The sequence goes on along the minus strand of BSBN01000704.1, from coordinate 4,229,855 downwards.
AAGATTGTGACATTACATGCTGAATCAAGAAACCAGAGTCATGATATGATCTGAACAGTTGAGAACATTCTTAAACCAACCAATGTTGTCAAGGAGAGCTGATTTGTAACATTGCTAAGTGAGTTTGAATTAACTTACGTCAATCAAAAATCAATTTAAGGACAAGTAATAGAAGATTGGCTAGTTGATAATCTGACTCCTCAAGAGGAGCCCATTAACGAAGACTTCCCTAATGAAGAAATTTACGTAATCAATCTTGAGAAATATGCCACTTCATATTAGTACAGAGACATTGTAAACTATTTGGCCAACAAGACCATCCAGAGAACATGACTCCCTTAGGAAAAAGATGTTTGCACATCCTCACTACAAGATATGTTTTGATCGATGATGTGTTATATTGGAGAGCTTTGGATGGCATGTTTCCTTCGATGTGTTGATAAAGAAGAGGCACATAAAATCTTGGAAGAATTCCACAGTGGAACCTATGGAGGGAATTTTGGTGATCATGCTACAACAAGGAAGATACATCGACTAGGGTATTTTTTACCATGTTTAGAAGGAGATGCAATCAGATTTGTTAAAAAAGGCCCAAAATGTTAGGCTTATGCACACATTCATCACACGCTAACAAGAGATTTACAACCCATAGTTACTCCTTGGCCCTTCTCTACCTGGGGCTTGGACTTGGTGGGAAAGATATATCCACCATCAATGGATGGACATCTATTTATCATTATAGCAACAGAGCATTTTATTAAATGGGTAGAGGCCATGCCTCTCACCACAATTTCAGGAATGGTGATTGCGAAGTTCATATTAAATAAGATCATATGCAGATTTAGGATTCCCCAAGTGATAGTGACAAATAATGCGTCATCATTCAAAAATCCACAAGTAAGAGAATTATGTGAGAGATTTCACATCAATCATAATTCTACTTCAGTTTACTATCCTCGAGGGAATGGACAGGCAGAAGCGACGAACAAAACATTGAAGTCAATATTGGTCAAAATTCTGAGAGACTCTAAAAGAGACTGGCATTTGCAATTATATCCAGCTCTTTGGGCTTATAGAACGAGTGTACGAACTCCAATTGGGACCATCCCTTATGCCCTCACTTTGGGGTCAAAAGCAGTTTTACCATTGGAAGTAGAGTTGTCTAGTTTAAGACTGTCACTATAAGGCATGTTGGACAATGAAGAGTATCAAGCTGTAAGATTGGCCGAGCTAGAAATGATGGGTGAAAATGACTAAGAGTTGTTCAAAGACATGACTCCTACCTTGCAAGGGTAAAGAAGTAATATAACAAGAAAGTCATCCTGAGACCTTTTTAGGTGGGAGACTTAGTGCTTAGAATTGACAATCTAATCAACAATAGAGCTAGTGAAGGACGTAAGTTTAGACCCAACTAGATAGGTCCCTATATGGTCAAATAAGATGTCAAAAAATGGTGCCTATCTCTTGTGCACAATGGAGGGAGAGGAATTTGGTGAAACAGTCAATGCCTTTCACCTCAAGAAATACTATGTTTGAAAATCATAAAAATCATAAAACATAAAAAAATAGAAAAATCAAATATTCCAAAATAAAAAATTACAGTGAATGACTTGCTCTTATATTATTTTCATTTCAGTAAGGAGTCTAAGGTTGCCTAAGTATATGTGATGCTTTTAGGTCCTGAGATTCCCCATTTTCACAATCGCCATTCTCCCCCTTCATTCCCAGTGATTCTAATCAAAGCCTAGCTCTTAGCTTTACACTGATCCCAGTCTTAATGAGCCATGATGTTAGGTCTAAGAAAAGTCAATATTCAAACCTACAGTGTTCAAAGGAAGCTTGCAAGTAGACCTTCCTTGATTCTTCCCTAGTAGAAAAGAAGTCCAACTAGACTATGAAAACTTTTGGTGGCACTCAGCCCCTTATCATTCTTGGCCAAAAACGTCAGGAGGATCAAAAATCTGAAGGAAGCAATCTAAAATATGAGTGAATAAAAAAATGAGTGATAAAAATAAGAGTGTTGATAAAAGTGAGAATTGAGGATCAAACTATTGCATATCGAAAGTTACAAAAAAATTCATTTCATAAAAGTCAAAAATCCAAAAAAATGAGAAAATCAAGTGAGGCATTATAGAAAATACATAAAAAGAGAGTTACAAAAAAAGAGTGATAGAGACAATATTGTTGAATGTCCATACTCTTGGGTGGAGATCAGTCTAAGCTCGAAGCTTCAAGGGTGACATTCTACCAGAGGAAATAAAAGAGAAAGGTGCAAAGCACACACACACACTAGCTGAGCAAAGCCAAGAGTATAGTAGTCTTTAGGATCATTTTATATCTAAATACCCTTGTTCTTTCCCATTTATCCTTTACTCTAGGTCTATCTTACTTTCCATCTATGATCTAAGTCTAGTGAACATCAATAAAATTTGTTACTTGTCTAAGTTGAAAGCTTGTTAGATTATCTTATCTAGATAAGGATAAGTCTTTAGTCTTTAGCAAAGCCCAAATTTAGAAGCACTCCATCTCCTTCCCACTCCCCACTTGAGTTCCAAACTCCTAATCTCACAAACTTGAATAGGTCTCTTATACTAGAATAACCCGCAATCCCCTGGATTAAAAATCATATTAAAGAGCAGTCATATTATTTGTTTCATAATGCATTCATACCAAAATTAGAAAAAGAGTTCCAAAATAATAAGGTTAATGTCATAACTCATGGAATTCCATAGAGGTACAAGTTTCATTTCAGCATCACTTGTGTTCTTGTATTTGCATATCGTAACCTACATCTCATATATATATATTCCAAAAAAGCTATAAAAAACACGTCATCATTATCATGCTTGCATTCTTAGAGTTGAAGGTCTAAACATAATCAAAAATTTCTTAAACTTCCAAAAGTGTACAAGAGATGAGTACTCATACGATAGAAAAACAACCATAAAGAGACAACTTTTCATAGATATATCAGAAGTTTGCACTTACAAAGAGTACAAGAGCTAGGACAAAATGCTCTCAAAGGAAAGTAAGGCTCCCCATGCAAGGGGGTACGGTTTCAAAAGATAACTAGAAAACAATCTCAAGGGTGGTTTCCTCCAATGGAACCCTCAAGACTCCTACTCCTCTATCTATATGTAGCACTCATCTCTCCATGAGACCTGTGTGAGTGAGGTACCCTACTCTGAGTGTGAGAATGTGAAGGTCCTGCAGTACTAGACTCTAGTTGTTGAATCCCAAGGTAGGCCATCTAACAAAGAATAGTGTTATCACCTCTAAGGATGAGAACCTCAGCCCTTAATGTAGCGCTCTCCTTACACCCATGGTAGGAAGGAGTGAAGACATCCGTATGTCGCCTAGCTCTAGGAGGCACACCAAGATCAACTAGAAGCCTGATCTCTCAAGTTAGCCTAGTGAAGGGACTCATCAAAACAATATTGACCTCACGAATGAAGTCCCTCCACTCCTCAATGCTACCTACAAAGCAAAGACAAAAGATGTGATGATTCATAGCATAAAAGTAAAGAAAGGACCAATGCAAAATTAGAAAAATAATAGTAGACTTACGAGGGTCGTCGGGCTACCAGGAAGGATCAAGTTGCCACATTGCCTCATCACAGTGAGGAGGTCTAGGCACTGTTGAGGAACCCTTAGGTATATCATCCTCATCAGAATCTATCTCATGTCTATCTCTTGTTGGTCCCTCATTAGATAAATTATCCTCGTTAGGAACATAGTCCTCATCGGTACAATCTGAGTCATCCAAGACAATGAGTCCATGGGAAGGAGCTCCTCTCCCTCCCCTCTATCCCCATCTTGGGGTCTGAGAAGCTTTGGTGATCAAAACCCCAGGAGTCAAAGGAGTCCAAATGACAGTCCTCTGTTCAATCTCACCCATCTCCTAGACAGATCTGTAGCAAGTGGAAATTGGAGGTAAGTCCTCTGGGAAGTCCTTGCCAAACTGCTATAAGACATGCTCAATGCGATGAGCCTTGACAAGACCATTACAGTACGAAAGCTCTGATATGTTAAGGCAGTACCCTTTGATCTATCTATCATGGGACCATGCACCCTCCATATTTGTATAGGGGTTAGCGATCATATCTACATCTGTGAGAGTAGCCACAACATGTAATGAAGTATCAAAGTGGCCCACATGAACCCACCTAGTAGCTCTTCATAGTCGTCGGTTAGGAAGAGGAATCTCCTTCTGATACAACCTGATATGCTCAAATATCCAAATCATAATTAGAGAAGAGTGGCTGAAAGCAAGAGCCCCACGCTGTGCAATGCAATAGAAATGTTTGTAGACCATAGCCAAGATGTCTGGTCCCCAAGAAAAAACCATGCCCTGCTCGATACCTTGGAAAATTAGTGACCAACACCATCTCAAGAGAGCCGAGGCCTTGTCTCTTGACAACCTCGATGCGATCAAACCGATGAGGAACTTCCTCAAGAAAGGAATGCAGAGTCGTGGTACTAAAGTAAGATGAACTCCATTATGATCCTTAGGGTGGCTCACCCCCATGATCTGTGCCCAAGATGTCTTGTCCTCCAAGGAATCGCTAGCAGGTAGAACAAGTGGGTGTCCTCTCATAGGAACCCCTAGAATGTGATACACGTCATAAAGAGTGATAGTCCACTCTCTTGAAACTTGTGGAAATCTAAATGTATTCATGTCAACATCCCAGTAAGTCAAGATATCACAACAAATGCATGCCATAGGATGTACAACTAGCACATGGCATATCCTAGCCAAGTATGCCCTCTTTAGGACAACAAGATCATTGGTAGATAATGAAGCATATATCTCAAAGAGCCACAACTGCTCATGATTGGCATTCCAACAAATACGCATATCCTATCAATCAAAAAAGAACTTTAGATTAGATCTCACCAACTCAGGAAACCCCTAAAAAGCATATAAACCTTCAAAATTGCAATAAACAGATGAATTCAATGTTCAAATTAGATCAAAGTAGAGTGAAGTAAGCATCAGAAAACATCAAATTTTAGTCAGAATTGATATGTCAGGGTCACCCCTTTCATCAGACTGGATCTCCCTCAAGCGATCTTATTGCACAGGTAGGTCTCCACCGGGTGATCTTGTTGCTCAGCCAGATCTCACCCAGGCGACCTAACTGGAAAAAGGGGTGACCCTATGTGCCTACCCCTCGAATTCAAAAATGCTCTAAAAACCTCAAAACTCAGTCAATTTTGACAAACGAAAAACCCATCTTACTCTAAACAGCGAGACAGACACAATGGAAAAGAAAGAATCATAAAAAATAGACAATTTTAAGAGATTTTTCACAAAATGTAACCTAGGGTTTAGAGAAGGGTTTTTCATTGTTTGCATACCTCACTCTTAGTGGCAAAAGAAGAGACGACCATCTTTACGATCTCCTCAACGATATCTACCCAGCGACTATTCACATGATCGATTCTGTCGCCATTTCATTTGAATTTCGCTAATTTGCTCACTCTTTGTCTCTCTTAGCTTAGTTTACCTTATGCATTTTTAGATTAGTTGTTGTTTTAATACATCTCTCATGCATTCATTTTGCATGCATTCATTCCTACAAATCTCACCGACAAAGTTAAACAACTAGTCAAACTCACATGATCTATGGTACGTTCGTCATTTTAGTTTTCACTATTTGTTTTGATATATTCAGATGCTGGACTAATACTAGTTATTGTAGGTACAATTATGGGTACAATTGCGGGAAAATTGACAACATGTAAGACCTAGTTCGGGAACGGTACCTACCTTTCATGTAGACTACCGTCCCTAAGGGGACAAATATGTAAGCACCAAAATCACGCACAACCTCCACGAGGACCCCTATGATGACTCACAATCCTTGTCGCGTACATGTAAGCATGAAATAACATCCTCTCAGTAGCAATTCTCTTGGTGACGTGTGTTTTCTTCCCCCTTGTGTTGTTTCCCATTTGTCATTTTCTCTCTCTTCACTTTCAACACTTTTTGACACTTGTCAATTTGCATTTCCTGTGCTTGTGATTTCATCTCTAAGCCTTGTATGCATCTTATAGGTGTGTTTTCACCTTTCCTTAGTGTTTTTCATTCATTCCCACCCCTAGAGGCCTTCTAGAGGTCCTCCCAAGACATCTCCAACTTTTAGTTATCAACCCATGCATTCTCATGCATTCCTCTTTCTTCACTTCTTGAGTGATAAGCTATTACTGGGTAGATCACTCCAATTTTAGCCCAGATCACTCTTATGTCTTCTAAGTTAACTCTCCAATCAAATTGAGTTAACTCTTCTTCTTCTCCTTCACCTCTCATCCCTTCTTCAAACCTATAAATACCCCTCTCCCTCAAGCATAAATGGAGGCAATTTCATTTGTGCATAAATTTCTTACAGGTTATTGCTCTCCAAATCAAGCATCCATATGCTCATACAAGACATTAGAGCCTTTTTCTTTTATTTGTTATCTCTTCTAGCTTTCCTAAAAGCTCATTTTGCATCCATACACTACTCAATCACATGCCACAGTACTCATCAAGCTCTCATTAAGCTCGTTTCAAAGCTTCAAAAGCTTCTTTTGCTTCTCTTTTCTTATTGTTTCCAAGAGGATCACCCCGTTGCTGCAAGAGGATTAGAGGTTTCCTTACAAGGATTTCTAAGGGTAGTGGAGGCTCACATGCTTCCTTTATTCTAGGTTCCTTCATATTTTTTTCATTTCATAGTAATTAGATAATCAAAACTTTGCTCTTGGGGATAGTAAATACATGTTGCTTTTTCCTTGATAGGCTAAGTAGATTTGCATTGTTAAAATAGTTTCCCTTTCCAAAGTTCATAGATTAAAAGCAATTTCCCTTTCTAGATTAAATCAATCCACTTATTCAGAAAACAACAAAAACATAGATTTAATTGCATTAGGTAATCTCAAATGATTTTGCATTCATTTTCTAATTCCTAGAATAGAAAAAAAACTTTTGTTTCCATAAACATAAAAAAATACAAAAAAATGTTTTGCACTCATCTAGGCCTGCATGCATACAAAAATAGAAAAGAACAAAAACATTAGGAGTGTAGAAGGATTACAAACCCTCGGTCCCAACACAAGGTCAAGTTTAGTCAATGTTAGTCAAAACCCTTGGTTTCATCACAAGGTCAAACAAAGTCAACAAAGTCAAAACCTTAGGTCACACAAACCCTAATTCGAAACCCTAGGTCAAGTCAAGGTTAGCTTAAACCATCTCTCTCTTGTTTAGGCTCATGAATGTGCCCTAGACTTAGAGGTGAGTGGGTGAAGGCAATCCTCGATGAGATAGAGGTGATCCACCCTGGACAACAACAAGACTAACTAGTAATTCAACAACAACAGTAAAGAATTATAGAACTTCAAATACAAGTGATCATCCAACAACATGAACAACAACGTTAACTTGAACAAAGCATCAATGAGAACAACAATCAACCCACACAATGCTGAAACATTAGAAACCCTAATAGGAGAATAGTGGCTAGTGACCCTTCAGATCATATAGTTATCTTTACAACAATGGTCACATAACACCTCATTCAAACAAATGCATAACAACATAGGCCCTAGGACTGGCTGACCACTCTCTGCAAAGTCTAGCTCTCCAATGAGCCAGATCACCCCCGTGTCTCGCCACATCTCGACTGGATACTTCCACAAGAGCGAGAGTGACGTGGAGGTTTGCCTCGTGGTAAGGAGAGAGGGTCCGTGTGCGCACCAAAGCCGACTCGACTATCCCAGGCCACTGAGTCATGATTTTGAGTGTACAATAAATATAAAAAGTAAGTAATGATAATAATAACTACTATTAAAAATATCTATTAAAAGTTAAGAGGAATATAAGAGCAATAGAACTAAAATAAGAACTAAGAATGAATAATAAACAAGTACTTACCTTAGTGATTAAAGAATAAATGGTATGAATTAGACATAGGTTCTAGAACCTGTAATACACTCTAGTAGACATGATGAAGCCTTTAGAACATGAAGTGACATAAATTGGAACTTTTGGTGGTATAGGGACACCATTATCAAGCCTAGGCATCACATGGGGTACTACTGTCTAGTGTGAGTGGTACTATCTTAGAAGGTGTACTATTAGAAATTCCTCTAGAGTGTAGAAGATGATGTTGTTGAGAAACACTTGAGGGCCTATTATCAAAAGAAGGAATTTCCTCCTTGTCTTTATTACAATTAGACACTTGTAAGGACCAATGTATTGGCTTGGGAGAAAATATCAAATATAGGCCACACAAACATGTAAAAATGCCTAGGTGTTTGTTCTTGAATGAAATTATTTATGCTAGAATTCTCACTACTACTAGAATGCTTGAATAACTACTATAATGAGATGTAGAATGATGTATTAAATAAACTAAGGGTTTAATTTAAATACAACTTCTTAGCACACCTAATTGTACAATTCACACACATGTTGGCACAAGATGGAAGAAAAAAAGAGCTGGTCTATAAATAAAAAGATTGCAATTTGAAATAGGACAATACTACCTGCTAAGGACTCTATCTCCTAGTTGTATTGTCCTACACTAATGATAGTGTCCAAGAAATGTATAACTAAAATCAAAAAGTTGGCCCATGGTCATTAAAAAGTGTTGGTTTAGAATATGGTATATCAAAAGCCGAGGTACTGATAAATGTGCAAAATCAATCAAAAAGGCAAACTAGGTCATCATAAATCCACTTCCCAAAGTGACAAAGTGAATGGGAACAAGTGTAAGTGATGCAATTTTCACCATTATACCATTACACTTTACCAAAAAGAAAAGGGGGTTTAGGTCTAATTGACCCCAAGACTCAATGGATTTATTTAATCTCTATATGGATTATGTTAGGACCTGTATTTTCTGTGCCCTTTTGCCCAAAGTTTTATGTGTTTAAGGCTTCATAAACCCTAGAGAAACCATTTGAAAGTATCAAACCTTAGTACTTTGGTCGCTTTTGGTTTTGTGTTGTATTTCTTCATTGACCAACTATAGGTTATTTTTGATGGCTTAAGTTATAGCTTAAGTTTCTCTTGCCATTTAAGTCACCGGCCCCTTTTTACTAGGTTGGTCATACCGAGCCTTTTAAAACAACTTTAAACACATGCACTAAATGTCCTTTAAGTTATGTTGCATTGGTCATCCATGTTAGTCGCTCTCCCTTTTCGCTAAAAGTTATTCCTTCGTAGGGTTTCCTTTTATGCCTCCATAGGACTCTGAGGTGCCTTCGCTAGCCAATGTGTCATGACAACTCTACAATGAACAATGTTTCGCAGAGACTTGCCTCTTTGTTGGAGCTCTCAAATAGGCTCTGTGAGATGGCGAAGCCAACATGGCTTTTCAAGTAACTCAGCAACATTTCGCGGGGATTCTTTCCTTTGCAGAAGCCATCTAAAGTCTTCAGCAGGACTACAAGGTGCCTTCACCAGCCAACGTGTCGTGATAGCTCTATAATGAACAATGTTTCATGGAGACTTGCCTCTCTACTGGAGCTCCCAAATAGACTTCGCGAGATGGTGAAGCCAACATGGCTTTTCAAGTAACTCAACAACATTTCGTAGGGATTATTTCCTTCACATAAGCCATCTAAAGTCTTCAACGGGACTGTGAAGGTGATGATGTGGATCATTCCTCTCACGGATATCCACGATATCGATGGCAGCTATGTTTTGTGGGGATTGAAGGCTTCACCAAGACTTCTAACAACTCTGGGCAGAATAGCAAAGACACTACTATGGCCAATAGATCCATGTTTTAAAGGGTTTCCTTGTCTTTGGTGGAGTGGTTTTAAACCCCAGCGAGGACCGTTGATTTGGTATGATCTACGGTGGACATTTAAAATTGAAGAATGACTATCTTTTGTCTGTCACCCCACACATTTGACAATTAATGGCGCCCTAAATATTTTGGGGCTAATGTTGGCTGTCATTTCCATACAATTGTGAATGAGAATTTAGTGTCCGAGCTCTGTAGTTGCACCCAAGCTGAGAAATCTTCAGGTTCCTGTATTCAGCGAGGTATTATGCTTCCAACAAGAAGCCAAAATCTGCTATTAAAAATAGTAAGTGCTCATCACTTCTTCCTCTGTGTTGGGGTTATTTCCATGAGATATAGGCATATGTGTGATAAGTGTTAGCTATATGTACCTTAATTGGTCTAGAAATTTGCATTTGGGGTATCTAATTGGAAGTGAAATTGTAGAAATACTTTGAGAAAGCCTATAGACCTAGGTACCAAAAACCCTAAAACCCTGAAGCCCTAGTATAGTCAGCATGGAGTTCATCTTTGAGAGATGGGAAGAGGATAGAAAGGAAGAGGGATAGGGAATAAAATGATGATATTATGGCCCAATTTCTTGGATCTGCCAAAAGACCCTGCCATCAACAAGGCTTGAGTATCCAAGCAGACATAATTACTGATGTCCATGAGAGTTACAGGGACACCATTCTTCCAATTCATGGATATGCATTATTCAAGTACCACTTCAGAAAGTGTTTTAGGAAGCCCCCTTTGAATAACCCTTGGAGATTAGGGTTAGCCAGGATGGTAGTCCCCAATGTGTTCATAAATGTGGAAATGATAAAGGCGTTGGCTAAGAATTATGTCCCTAAAAAGCAAACCATATATACTCACAAAGGAAAAGAACTTATTTAACTGGATTGGGCATATATCTGTGAGGTGTTCATGTTGGACCACAACTTGCAAATGTTATTGGATTTAGGGGCCTTGCACAGGGAGTATCGCAGATTCATGAGTGACTTTAGGGTAAAGTGGCTCTCTTCTCATATGCCAAGGGTTAGTGGCAAACTACATAGATTCACTGACAGTGACAAAGAACCCTACAACTATGATTTATTTGAGGATTACTTCTAAAAGACCTATTTTGCCGTGTGCCAAGTCTTTGGAGTAGATGCCAGTGTCTTTATGCCTATCAATGCCATGGTGTTAGCCGTTGACATCCAAAGATGGGAAGAAAATAAGCATTATGATTATGCATCATTCTTGGAGAACAAGATCAACCAGGCCCTGGCAAGAGAGAAAAATAATATTTCTGTGGTCTATTTTAAATGGTATTCTCTGTTATGTCACATGTTGTTGTATGTAGGAGGTAAAATATGGAAGCCACTAATGAGAATTAGGTACACTGACAACCTTGGTAGATCTTTACTAGTCTGGGAATAGACTTACATTTGGAATATTCACTTCCATGAGGCTAGTCATCTTGTTTTTGAGGAGTTCTTTATAAAGAAGGTCTTCAAGGCACTTGGCTATAAGGATTAAAGATTAACAGAGAAGATTTAAAGGTTCCTGAGGCTAAAGGACATGCATCCTAATCTAGGTATTAGCCATAACTAAGGCATTTGGTACCTCTATATGAGATTACTATAATTAGAGTGTATGGATTTGAAGGTGCACCCCACATCTTACCAAGGACATTCCCTGACAGATTGACATTCCTAGAAGTTATGTGGTAAATGAATGAGTTTGACAAGACTCATTTCAGGAATTACAAGAAGGCCTCTTTCCTTCATGGGACCATTTATTTTTGTGATTTTCAAGTCACATCAAAGGAGGGATTGTAGTTGCTAGCATCCAAATTGGATCACTACAAGCTGCCAGAGGATACTCCAAGGAGGTTTGACCCTAAGGGATTCATAAATAGGGCCAAACTAGCTAATGACTCTGTTGCTTATGTACATGAGTTTTGCCTTCCTAAAGACCTCATTAGGAATTGTATTTCGGATCAAGAGAGTGGTAGAAGAATGGAGTCATGGAAAAGGATCTAGAAAGCAAAAAATATTAGGCATGGAGCCGATCCTTCATATGAGGGAGCTATCATGGAGATCAAAGACTTAGATGAAAGAGTTAGGGTCATGTTACATAATTCTAATGGACTATGTTCTAATTTGCCTAGGGTGCCCAAAAAGATGCACCCCCTTCAACATCAACTCCCTATTCATCAAGACAGGTGCCAGATCTTGAGTTCCCTAGAGCTGTCACTCCACTCCATCAAGTTTCCCCATAGCCTTCCTCTACTCCTAGTTTTTCAATGGATGAGAGTGAGGTCCCAAGCTCACCAGATATGGAGGTAATGCAGCCTTCTATGGTGGAAGTAAGAGCACCTCCTGAGGAAAGAATGATTATTGATTTTGAGTGGATTGATGAATTAATAGATGATGTTATGACATTGGTTAGTAAATAGTTTATTGATGATGATTCTTTTTATTAATTCTAAAGAATTTAGGGAGTTTGTCCTAAAAATGAAGGGGCAAGAAATAAATAGACAAATAAAGAAATTAACCCTTGAGAGTAAGGAAAAGGCTATTGCTGACTTCTGGCAGAGGGTTCGAGATGAGATGGATGGGATGACCCCACAAAGGGGAAGAGAAATTGTCAAGAAAAGTGGTTGCATGTTGTTGCCAGATGGGACATATCATCTGCCATTACATTTGATACTATTAGAAGGCATGAGGATATTGATTTGAATATAACTAAGGACATGGCACACAAGATGTACTTGAGCTCTGCATTTGATCCAGATACAAATGCCCTAGCCATGTGGTCTATTTCTCCCTCTAGCAAGAAGCCTTTGGTTATTGAGGATCCTAGTAAAATAACATGAAGCCTGATAGTGCACAGGCTAGAAGACACCAACCCTGTGGAGGCTGCTGCTCTAACCACACACTTTGCTATGTTCACAGAGGTTGCAGTCAAGAAAATGCAAACAAATATGGAAAAGTTGAATAAGCATATTTTGTTTCTGCAAGATAAATTGAATGTAGCCACTAGAGCCCTCCCATCAATCACTTTTCCAGTTTCCTCTAGAGAAGAATAGCAGCTCAAACAAGAGTTAGCCAAAAGAAAAGTAGTAGAGGAAGATGCTTTGAAGAAGGTAAAGCAAGTGAAGCTAGATTTTGTTCAAGCCCTATTGGAAAGGAAATTGGACATAATTATGGCATATGTGGAAAAAACTTGGGAAAATTACAGTGCCTTAAGGAGTATACTTGAAGAACACAAAAGGCTAGGAATCAAAATGGAGACATGGGAGAGACACATGTTACCTCGGGTTATAATTTTCAAAGCTCTATTGAAGTTGCAAATATGTGATGAAGGCTCTATCAATCACTTAATAGATTTGATGGACACAGTCAAGGCAACTAGGAAAGTGCTGAGGAAACATGTAAAGTTTTCTGATAACATTGTCAAAGAGTTGACTTATTTTTATAGGCTACAAGGATCATATTTGCCACAGTTTTGGAGGTAGGACAAGTCATTGAAAAGCTTGGAGGAATGGAAGCATGAGTGCTCACAATTCATTATTCCAATCATTCTTGAGATAAATGAGGATGGGGACAAAGTTATAGATAACTTGAGCTCATCTCTTGATGAACTCTCAAGGCTTGAGTTTGAAATGGCCATAGGGTCAGTGCAAGAAGTTGGGTCCACTTTTTGGCCAAAAAGTGGAAGTGTTTTCCCTGATTTTTAAAATTTGTCACATTTGACCTTAAAATTTGAAGCACTTAGAGATGGAATATTTAAAAAAGTCACTAAATATAAAATGTAGTACTTGGAGTCTAGTTTCTAAATATGTAATTTTTTTTAATACCCAGATGATATAAATTAATTTTCAATAGACATTTCTAAAAATCACTGTTTAAAAGTCATTTTTTTTAACCATACCATGCACGTGTACGGCCAACATAATTTGACCTAAATAAAATTATTTTTTAAAATACTTTTGGAAAAAGATGTGTAGTACAGTGAAGTTTGATGAGGATATTTTTTTATAATTTTTTATTAGGCCTAATTGCTACTTTTGAAAACCCCTTGTGTACAACCAACATAATTTGAGAAAAAAAATCATAAAATTAATTTTTTTTTTCATTGTGTAAAGAATGATGTGTAGATTGATGACATATAATTTTTTTTTTTAAATTTAAAAATTAAAAGTTATTAAAAAAATACAAACACCTATCATTTCAAGTTTTTGGACCAATTTTCTCATAAATTAAATAATAAAGAGAAGAACATGTCCAATAACAAAAAAAATTACATATTTGAAAACTAGACAATGTCACCCGTAATGGGTTTTCATTTCGTAAAAAAATTTAGAAAAAAAGGTCCTCAGCCATATAGGTAAACTCAGTGTTTCTTCTTGTTCTATACTTAGAAAAAAACTTGCAGGTCCAAAGCTCAAGGTCGGCCAACCATGCCTATCCTGAGCCTAAAACCCAAGCAAAAGGAAGGGAAAAGGCGGTCGATGATTTCAAAATTCATAGAATGGGTACGCATTATAGAACGGGTACCCGTTTATAAAAATAACGGGTACTTGTTTCTATTATATCTAGCATTTCCCATATCAGCGAAAAATGTACTATTACTGTATCCCTGTAACTTGCAAGTCTAATCAGTACGGCCCGACAGCGACAATTTTTGTATTTTTTTACTTACAAGTGTTTTGTGGAATCTCTTGACAGGTCATATTCTATTCAGATTTTGAAAGGAGTCAATCATATGAACAATTCTGAAGTGAAATCAAGTGCATGAGCTATTTTCAAGAGGAATAAAGAAAGAAGGTTTTTGTTTTTACATCTACTTTTTACTTCAAAATCTATGGAACAAAGGATCTACATCTAATTCTACTTCAAAATTTCAAATAAGTACATCAATTATGAAATTGGATTAAATATCAATTGTTATTTTATCAAGAGGGTTTGGTAATCATGGGATCAAATCAATGTCAAAGAAAAAAACAAAGGAGGGTAATGACACCTCAAGAAATTGAAGCAAATAGAGAGAAGGAAGCAAAAAGGCAAAGAGATAGAAGAGCAAGGATTCAAGAGATGAAGAATATTGAAGCATCTAGTTCCATGAGTATTGAAGAGAAAGACATTCAAGAGACTATAAATGATGGGATGAATGTAGATGATGCAAATGTGGAAATGGTGAATTTGGAAGAAAATGTGTCTATAGAAACAAATGCATGTATGTCTTCAAACCCAACTTTCAAAGATATGGAAAATGTGACTATACAAACAAATCCAGGTATGTCTTCAGAGCCAGCGTTCAATGATATGGAAAACACGACTATAGAAACAAATCCAGGTGTGTCTTTGGAGCCAACTTTCAATGATATAGAAAACACAACTATAGAAACAAATCCAGGTGTGTCTTCGGAGCCAACTTTCAATGATATGGAAAACATGACTAAGAAAGAAATCCAGGTATGTCTTCAACCCACCTATTGATGATATGAATGAGAATGGTATCCCTTTTAGGAGTGAAAATGAAAATATTTTATTTGAGATTGAAAGAAATGTCTTAGATAATCTTCCTGGTAAGATTTCTTGGAGGCAAATGAGAACTCATGCAAATAGATTATATAAAATATTTTTTTGTAGAAAAAGTCTTGGATTTCAATGTCAACTTATGATGCAATTGATGAAGATGTGGAAATTGCAAAAAATAATAAAAAAGTTAGGCATCTTTGTAAAACCTAAAAAAAAAAGATGAATCAATCAAACAAGTTTTATCTAGTGTTGCTAATGCTATTGATTCTATTGGTAAAAAGAGTCGATCTAAAGATAGCAATGCAACACAAAGAGCTATAACAACTACTTTAGTCAATAAATCATCTTCTAATAAAAGAATGATAAGTAAGACAAGTGAAATTCTAAATATAAATCCTAAAACTTTGAGAAGAGCATCAAAGAGAAAAGAATCTATTGAAAAAGATCCAATTAACCAATGTTCGAGTTTTAGTGGTAGACTCCCAAGGTATGACGTGAAATTAAATAGTAAAATCAAATCTTTAATTGAAAAATATTGGCATGATAATACAAGGGTATCATCTAATGTTAGAGATGTTTTAAAATTATGAGTGGGGTCTAAAATTTGTGATCCTCATCCAAAACATCTATTAGACATGACTCAAACTAAATTATATAAAAAATTCTTAGATGATTTAGTGTTAGAACCATTTAATATTACCATAAGCCAAAGATCTTTCGAGAAATGTAAACCTTGGTATGTGAAAATTAATAAACAATGAATCTCTTGTTGTAAAACTCATGTGCAATTCCATTATTATTATGATATTTTTCGATATATACGTTCTACTTTACATACTAACAAAATTATGCAGGAATGTGGTATTAATATGCCACCTCAAACAATTAAGGAGTTTGTAGCAGGTTTGTTTTGTGAAACATCTACTGGATACTTATTTTATTCAAAAGCATGTATTTCTGGACAATGCAATAGATGTGGCAACTTTTCATTGTTAGGAGAATGTATGCATGAAAATATTTCACATGAATTTGGACAACAATTAATGGATGTGAAAAGATTCAAGAATGTTGAATATTCTTTAAAGGATGGAAAAATTGGAAAGCATTGTGAGTTAGTCACTGAAAAAATTTGTGTGCATGAATTCATCAAAGATTTTAGGGATAATATTGTATCCAAATATGTAAAACACTCCCAATATGCTCGGTGGCTTGATGGACAATTTCGTTCATGTAAAAACACATTTCCAATTGGAACTATCCTATCAGTGGTTGACTTTGTAGAAAACTATACTCTTGCTCCATAAGAGGAAATTCAATCTCAGTATTATAATCCAGTGCAAGTGGCAATATTTGTTCATATTGTATACAGACATGCAGATGATAGTATAGAAGATAATAGAAAATTTTTGAGGGAGTATCATTTCTATTTGAGTGATAACCAGTTACACTCTTCAGAGTTTGTGCAATATTGTTTCACAAAATTTTATGAAAGTTTAAAAGAAAGAGGAATCTAGATGGCACAGCATTTCATATGGTCAGATAATTGTACAGGGCAATTAAAAAATGCAAGAATGTTTTATTGGCTATGTAGGACTCACAAAGAAAACAATATCCAACATATGTGGAGTTTTTTTTAAGTTGGACATGGTAAAGGAGAACATGATGGAGCTGGAGCATGTGTGAAAAAAGCTCTTGCTAGAGAGAAACTAAAATTTGAGGATGCAGCCAAATTTAGAGATGCACATGCAATTGTGGATTGGTGTAATAAAAAATTATCTACGGGATCAAGTGAGAACTCTACAATTTGACGATTCTTTTGGTTAGTTGAAGAAGAGAATATTCCTACTCGACTTGATTGTGAGACAATAACTAGATCAACAAAATGGCATTCATTTAAGAGTTCAAATGCAAGCACATGGACTATATGGACTAGGGAGCTTGCATGTTTTTGTCAATTTTGTATTACAGGTGATTGGGGAGCATGTGAAAATACAAAATGGGTTAAAGAATGGAAACAAAGATCCTTGACACCTACAGAAACACAAGATCAACTTGAAACACCAATTGAAGATGATAATCAAATGTTTGCATCAGATGACTATGATCGTGTTTCAGACCTTGTACAAGAAGGTACTTTTATTTTCAATATTTTTTCATTGCCATTTTTTTGTACATCTATATATAATTAATTATATATGTATGCATGTACAAATTTATGTGATTTAAATACATGTCACACTTTATTGAATTACATAATTTTTTTTCTAGGACATGTGTATGTTGTTGTTGCACCTGAGGGCAATGAAGAGGAAACCGAGTATTGGTTGGCTCGATGTGTTGAGACAAAATAAAAGTTGTTACATCCTAGAGTAGATGATGATAACATGGAGTATCCAACAGTTTTGTGGTTGTTGTTGGCACTTGGCTACAAAAATATCTAATAAGAAGGAATAGTTTGCCTGCATTTGAAGATTATGAAACACATAAGATCATACACTACTCATATTTGGTTGTGGCAACAAATATAAAACTAGTCATATATCAAGGCAAACCTTCTAATAAACAGTTATGGACACTTTCAATGGAAGAACATGAGTCAATTATAGATGCATTACAAAAAAATGAGGATGCAGATGGTACAATGGAATAAATTTTTTTGTACATCTATATATAATTAATTATATATGTATGCATGAACAAATTTATGTGATTTAGATACATGTCACACTTTATTGAATTACATAATTTTTTTTCTAGGACATGTGTATGTTGTTGTTGCACCTGAGGGCAATGAAGAGGAAACCGAGTATTGGTTGGCTCGATGTGTTGAGACAAAACAAAAGTTGTTACATCCTAGAGTAGATGATGATAACATGGAGTATCCAATAGTTCTGTGGTTGTTGTTGGCACTTGGCTACAAAAATATCTAATAAGAAGGAATGGTTTGCCTGCATTTGAAGATTATGAAACACATAAGATCATACACTACTCATATTTGGTTGTGGCAACAAATATAAAACTAGTCAGATATCAAGGCAAACCTTCTAATAAATAGTTATGGACACTTTCAATGGAAGAACATGAGTCAATTATAGATGCATTACAAAAAAATGAGGATGCAGATGGTACAATGGAATAAATTTTCAGGTATGTAAACCATACTCTTACATCCCCTAAATCCATCCTCTTAAATGTATCCTATAATGTTATCTAGTTACATGTAATGCATCAATGTTTTGTCTTTTTGGTATAGAAATTCTTTAATTCTCATTTCACCTTCTATATTATTCCCTTTGTCTTAAATTTTGTATCAACTCATGTAAATATATAGTTAATTTACTTGTATATTTGAATATTACTTTTGTAGGTGTACCCTAGACAAGTAGTCAAATTTGCATGATTGTCAATAGAAGTTTTCACCATACAAGTATGTGAGGTCATTTTTGTAGTCTTCAACTAAAAGTGAACGCAAATTAGGTAATTGTATATACTTACATTATGGCTTTCACATTCAACATGTTATCTAGTTACATAATGCATCAATGTGTTGTGTTTTTGGTATATAAATTCTTTCATTCTCATTTCACCTTCTATATTATTCCCCTTGTCTTAAATTTTGTATCGACTCATGTAAATATATAGTTAATTTACTTGTACATTTGAACATTACTTTTTGCAGGTGTACCCTATACAACTCTTATATGAATAGTAGAACTATTTTCATTAACAACATGCAGGAAGCTTACAGATATGTTCATCTTTTACAATGCTCGCTATATGCTTCAACATATTACAGAGTAGTAGAACTAAGCATAAAGCTTTTACAACATTTCAACTTTGAATGAAGTTACTGACATTACTGACTTTACTAAAAGACTTTCCTAAAGACCTTTCTAAAACTTAAGACTCAAGACTGGAATTCTTTGCATTCACTTCACTCGCCAAGAATTGCTTGAAGAATGCAGGCGGCCCTGGCACCCTTTTATAGGGAAGCGAGAGCAAATCTTTTAACCCCGACTTCATAATTCCATGAGATCCGCCAATGAAAAGGGGACAAGAAGCAGCATCTTATCCGGAGAGTATCCCTAGATGGAGGGACCCAATTACTCGTGAATGAGATAAGATAGACACAACCGACATGACCCGAAATAATTACAGGACTTTCCTTTTGGGCCCAAGAGGAATAACTTGGCCTTTCGATAAGGTTGAAAGGTAACCCCTTTACAACGTGGTAGGGTCCACGCCTTATCTTTAATCACGAGGAGATAAGATTCCTCGATAAGTGACAAGCCCACTTATTAGCTAAGACCCCGTGCTGTCGGTATCCAAGTCATTATTATGAAACCATGCGCACTCTTCACAAAAGGCTTTGTCAGGATGGTTACATCTGGGCGCATTACTGGAGGAAGGGACCCTTGGGTCGTCTTCTGAGTGGTCTTCACAGTTGTAACAGGTTTGGGTGGAAGCATGCGGAATGCATGTCGTCATTAACTGTGGTTCTCCTTCTTTCCATATTATGGACATCACCTTGAGTTTGTATGGTCCATAGATACCTCTTGTCATACTCAAGGGTGTTGCTTCATTCATTCTATACGTCTTCACATGTATCCAAATAGGAACCTGATGAGCATAGAAATATCTAATTCTATTTTTAACAGTCCAATGCTCAAAGACTGATTCAGGTCCACACGGTCCATAGTGCTGTGCCATGTATCGGCTGAGAGGAGTATCATCTCCTGAATTAAATGTTAACTTAAAAATACAACCAGAGTAAGCTGTTGTATTATGGAAATTTAGATTATCAGCAGGAGGATATGGTCCTGAGAATAAATCTCTAATTAAATCTTTTCCTTCTTCAAAGTTTAACCATTCCTCAGGTTTACCTATGGCTGGATTATTAAACATTAGTGAAAGACTAAAATCACCACACCAGTTATTAAGAATATGTCCTATATCAGGATCCACTGGTTCTGCTTCAGCTGAGAATTGGAAGAAGGGGACTTCGGTCCACAAACCTGGAGATGTCAACAACATCTTGGCCTTTAACATTTTATAACGATCATAGAGGAAATCGTTGGCCATTCAGAAGTTGTGAAGATCTCTTCTCGGGAATGGATTAGTGCTCCATTCAGTGCGGCTGAGTTCATGCCATCATTGTTCCCTGATTCGGATGTGCATAACTCTTACCTTACCTTTTACCTGTCTGTTTGTTGCTTCTGGTTCTGGTTCTTGTTCTGATTGATGACCTTCTCTTGATACAAAATCAGCAACTATATTCTCAGCTCCTGGAATATGAACATAATCAAATTTGTAAGTACATAGAAGCTGAGCCCATCTAAGCAATCTTCTTCTTACCACTTTATTACGAGATTCCTTCTTGAGGCTTCATGATTGTCAATAGAAGTTTTCACCATACAAGTATGTGAGGTCATTTTTGTAGTCTTCAACTAAAAGTGAACGCAAATTAGGTAATTACATATATATATACTCATGTATTTCTCATCCATCCTCTAAAGACACCCACTTGTACATCCCCTTAATTCATCCTCTTAGCTCCCCTTAAGCCATCCTCTTACATCCCCTTAAGCCATCAAGTTTTATCTTATACTTTGTAAATTGACTCATGTACATCTCTCCAAGTAAGCTATCCTCTTTTGTATCCCCTTAAGACATCCTCTTCTAGCTCCCCTTTTAATTAATCCTCTTATATATCCCCTAAAGCCATCCTCTTATGTATCCCCTTAAGACATCCTCTTAGCTCCCCTTAAGCCATCGTCTTACATCCTATTTTGTGTTATCTAGTTACATATTGCATTAATATTATGTGTTATTGGTACATATTCTTTTATTCTCATTTACATTCATTATTTCTTGCAGGTGTATCCTACAAGTAGATTTTTCCATGATTGCCACTACAAGATTTTATCATAATGTAAATGGTAGATCAATTTTGTAGTCTTGTCAAACTAATAACATGGACCTATAAGCTAATTGTATAGATATACTCATATGTTTCATAATGGACCTATTTTTTGTTTTGAGACTCTTTTTATGATCTATGTATTTAATTTTCACGGATTGAATATTATTTTATGATTGCCACAAATGATATTAGTGTAGAGGTTCAATAAGTATATAGTTTGTATTTTTCCTATCATTTTTATACCCACTTTAGCTATGTTTTGAGATGTGTTGATTTAGCATTTATTTTATATTATTTAAATACACAAAAGTTGAAAAGACTTGTATAGAACCTATCCATCTACTCACTCTAACTCTTATTCATTCATGATTGTGTAGTAGTGTCATGATAGTTAAAGGGAAATAGTCCTAGGACAATTTGCATATTTGAAATGGTTTAATATCACCTCTATGAATGTCATTGTCCTCCTCTATATCCTTCAATCATTGTCTTGAACAATCTAATGCTATCACCAATAAATATTGGACTGTGCTATCATATTACCTAGGTGTAGTCATAAGTATCATGGTATGGATTGAGTCATTGGTGTTGTAGAGTTATTTACGACTGCTAAGGTAATAATGAGGGTTATCATGCATAGGTAAGGTAGTAAATAGTCATTATTTCAAACTAAATGACTACCATAAAGGTTACTCATTGTCATAACAAAGAGAAGATTATTGTCATGCATGAAGATTATTGCCATATCCAATCTAGACTATCATAAATCATTGAGATGTTCTCATAAGAGCAATTCAAATCTAAAAATCAGTCATAATGAGGTTATATCATCTAAAGTCCATTGTAAAAATCCATATGACAATAATAAAACAAATAGGATAGTCATGAAACAAATAGGACACTCATGAAACAATAAAGTAATCATGTTAGTCAAGAGGTTTTCATAGTGATTGATGATCTTATATCATTCTAAATGGTCATATGCTAGTTAGATAGACATGTATTTATGGAAACAAGTGGCCTTCATGAAATTTTCATAAGAGGCTACCAAACCAATTATAGGATTGTCCTAATGAAACAAGAGAGGATTGTAAAATGCATAAGTGGTCATCCAAACACCTATAGGATTGTCATAACAATCCCTAATAGCCACTTGCCTTCATGACCAATCAAAGATGTTATTAAGAACTTGAAGATAATCCCTAATACTCACTCAATAGTGGGTTGAGCCCTACACCATTGTATTTTGTAGGTTGTTTCAACTTTTGAAGAAAATTGTAATAGGTGCACTTATCTTTTGAAGAAAATCACTCTAGCTATTGCATTGGATTGCACACATCTCGTTTTATTGCCAAATTAATTCTTGTATTATAGAGTATGTATGCTTGTGTACACTAGACTATTAGAGTGAATGACCTTACTTTTTGATTATGCATGCATCTACATTCCCCATCTTTAATTCCAACATTGTTGCTACTATAACTACGAAGTCTACTTTAACACATGTGAAGGGAAATGCAAGGTTTAAATCCTAGGTATTACCTTGTTATAAAGTGCCCTAAATTTGGCTCAAGTTTTGCTAGAGAATGTCCTAAGTTTTATAAAGTTTGGCCAAAATTTGTACAAGAAAAACAACTTTTTCATCTTTCTTCTACTAGTAGTAGTGTATTTGGAGTTGGAAGAGGAATTGGAATCTATTAAAGTATGAAATATTGGAAAATATAATAGACTCCAAAATTAGAGAATCCTTTTGCACATACATTGCAACCCTTGTAGCTATGCTAAATGACATGCAAATAATTGTCCCATTACACACTCCTCTTATGAGAAATGCAAAGATCATGGACTATTATGTGATTAACTACAATAGTCTAGCAATTAGCTTGCAAAGGAAATAAAATGAAAATGTACAACTTGTATACGCCTAAAAATGACACAAATCATCCTAAATAAATATTCTAAATATTTATTCCATTCTTCTATTAATTAAATAAATATTCTAAATTTATTTAATCGATTCACTGTTCCATAATTAAATAAATTCTATTTATTTAATTAAAATTCTTCTATTTGTCCTTCACAATTAAATAATCATAAATTATTTAATTAATCCTATTTCCTCTATCCTAAAGTTCTAAATTCAAAATTCCACCTCACCTTGTCCACATCATCAGGTTGCACATGTAATTAAATATATTTAATATTTAATTATCTTATTTTCCCTCACCCACATGGCCTATTTTTTCTCCAATCAGAGGTCAGTTAACCAATCAATCAAATTTGTTAACTAACCTGTCAGTTGAGTCAAATCCTCAATCAATCCAGTCAGTTCCACAATCCACTCTTCTAACTGATCAATCAATTCTGTTAACAGACTAGTCAATGGAGTTAACTCTCCAATCAGTTTTGTCACATCCCACCTTTCATGATGGAGCTGGGACACTTGTCACATTTCCACTGGTTGCACATTCCTCAACCATCCTCAACCGTTGATCTTCATATCTTCTCTCAACCGTTGATTCCTATTCCTCCGGGTCTATAAATGAAGCTTCATCCCTTCATTCTAATCATCCAGGCTTTTGACATCGTTACTCTGCAGAAATATCACCAGCGTGCCTTTGGCACCCATTTGTCATCCACAAGCTTGAGATCACCATTGTTGCATTGGAGCTCACCTTCATTGCATATCACACCATAGCCGTTCACCATCGACTTCCTCCAACAGCTTTTAAAAGATTGCACTCTCTGAGGGCTCATCTCATCTGTGAAAGGACGATTCATGATAGGCGAACAACAGAAGTTTCAAAACGGAAGAGGTTTGCTGTGTTTGTTCATTGTTTTGTTCATTTAAATCTTCTTTGTTTCTCTATTCTGTTGATGTTTGGGTCATCTGTTATTCATTTGATTGATGCACTATTTTACCCTCACATTTTTGGCGCCCACCGTGGGGCCGTTGCCCCTTTATTTTACCGTTTTTGAGCTTTTTTGAAGGCAGGTTCCGTACAGGCCCCGCAGAGTCACGCACAGGTTCTTTCGGCGCATCTGTTCATTTTTACGGCGCTTTTGAAGACTGTTACGGCGCTTTTGTAAAACTGCGCATTTGTTGACTGTAACTACGCTTTTATAGACTGTTGCTGCGCTTTTGTTGAAATTGCGCATTTGTTGATTCTAGCTGCGCTTTCATACAATATTGCTGCGCATACGTTAAAATGGCGCATCTGTTGTCTGTTACGGCGCTTATAACGACTGTTGTGCGCATACATTAAAACTGCGCATCTGTTCATTTTAACGGCGCATATGTTCATTTTTACGGCGCATTCGTTAATGTTGCGCTTCTGTTGATCACTTCTGCGCATCTGATCACTGAAGCTGCGCATTTGTAACTGGCTCAGGTTTTGGTACTTTTCTAGGGTATTTTGCTAACGCTAACCCTTTTGCAGGTGTTTGCTGGAGCGGTTTTGCAGGTTAGGCTCGGGTTCAGTTACATGTAGTTGCATCTAACTAGCTCACATTTCATTTTCGGGGAAAGAGTAAAATGGTTGTTCATTACAAATCTTCATCTAGTCTTAATTAGGGAGGAAGTAACTCGTTTATTTCATGCTTGCATTGCAAACAAACTTCCAAGTTATTGCTATCTAAGATTTAAAATTGAACTCACAACTGCATTCTGAAGTTAAAATGAACCATGGCTATATTGTGAGACTTGAATTTCAAAGTTAACAATCTCGCGCAACGTGGACTTAAAATTGAACTCACAACTGCTTTCTGAAGTTAAAATGAACCATTGCTATATCGTGAGACCTGAATTTCAAAGTTAACAATCTCGCGCAACGTGGACTTAAAATTGAACTCACAACTGCTTTCTGAAGTTAAAATGAACCATTGCTATATCGTGAGACCTGAATTTCAAAGTTAACAATCTCGCGCAACGTGGACTTAAAATTGAACTCACAACTGCTTTCTGAAGTTAAAATGAACCATTGCTATATCGTGAGACCTGAATTTCAAAGTTAACAATCTTGCGCAACGTGGATTTAAAATTGAACTCACAACTGCTTTCTGGGACTTAAAATTGAACCACTGCAATATTGCTGAAATCACTTCAAAGTTTTGTTTGACTAGCTTAGCCCATTTAGTTTTTATCTTTTTAACTAGGGTGGATTAATCAGTGTATTCTGTGCTTGCGAATGACAATAGGCTTATGCTCTCCCCTCTTCTGGGTGATCAGAGTGCCAGACTTGTCATTCTACTTGTTTAACCTTTAGGAGGGGCCTGCCCTTGGATGCACGCTTGTCCAAGCGGGAACGACCCTGAGTGGTAACAGGCTAACGCCAAGCCTTACCGAGCCACTTAAAATAAATTGTGCTTGAGGTGAAAACCACCTGCAACGAGTGCTGTTATGTTACACCGACAGCCAACCTCCCCCAAAACCCTCTCAGGCGCAACCCTGTGAGGCTGGGAGACTCCATAACGGAGAGTAGCGCCGCCGCACGTGTAACCACTTGAACGGTTGCTCGAATTACGAACCTCTTGTTTTAGTGGCCCAAATCCCTTATAAGCCATTTCTCGCCTAGGATTTTGTACTCGCTTTTGTCCAAAATAGAGTCGAAAAAAAACTACAAAAACAATGGAAAACTACAAAATACTCTTTGTGCTTGCTGTGTTTTCTTGCTAAATTAATTCATAAAATCAGATCAGGAAGACTTATTCCAGCCAAAAAAGTACCCAAAAACAGAGAAAAATCTCAAAAATTTGCCCAAAAATACCAGAACTGCGCATATATCTATTTCTGCGGCGCATATACAGCGACTTGCTGCGCTTTTGTACCGACTTACAGCGCTTTTGTACCTTTCTGCTGCGCATATACACTGTTCTGCTGCGCTTTTACAGCAACTTGCTGCGCATGTACGCCGACCTGCTGCGCATATACTTTTCTACGGCGCATTTGCACACTGTTACCGCGCATACATACCTCACCAGAGCAGCGCATATACAACGACTTACTGCGCATTTACCTATTCTTGCTGCGCATCTGTTTCTGCGCATGTGTGACAGTGAGCATCTGCTCTATTTTTGAGAAATTTTCGTCAGCTGTTCGAAGTACCCATTTCAGCCTAGTTTCATTTTCCGAGGTCAGAATCAACCTTGCAGTCAGTTTTCATCCATTTCACCTGTTTCTCTCTCTTTCGACGGCCGTCCCCGTCACCTTCTGTCCTAGTCACTCTTACCTCATCGTCATTCTGTCCCATACCGATTCGACATAGGTCCTTTTTTAGTGAATTCACGTAAGCCTAGTAGGTCACAGTACCTTTTGCTAGTAGTCTTGTTGAACGACTAAGCCCTACACAGTGAGACTGGTATCAACTACCCTCGCTAGTGGCTAGAGTCTTGTGTCAACCGTCTTACCTAAAGTCATTGAGCGAGAGAACCCTTTGTCCAAGTCTTGTCCTAGATATCCCATTCATTACAGTCTTAGTCGGCACCTTGCCAAGATTTCTAATCCTAGTCCATTCCATCCCACCCCACCTTGCATGGTTCTTACTCGATCCCAATACAACAAGCTAACTGAAATGGCCGACTCTCCCGATCACATCGCCCCACCACGCGATGATGATGAAGAATTTTCTTGTGAAGAATTAGTGGCACACATGCAAGATAGCAAATTCCAACGCCTAGTGGAGCGAGTACTCCTTGAGGATCCCACCAAATATTTCCATCATCTTGCTAGTCTCGGACTCAAACTCCCCGCAGACTTTGACATTAGCTCCATCATGGAAAATGCAGACAATGAACATGAGAGGGACACAAATGACACGGTCCCAAAGGCACATGAGAGAGGCACAAATGACATGGTCCCCCAGGCCAATGAAAGAGGAAAACAACACATAGATCAAAATGCTCCTATAGCGGATGTGAGACAACTAATTGAGAGTCTAAAGCTAGAAATCTCCAACCTTAAGATCGGCACCAGTTCCAAGAACTACTCCTTGGAAGATATAGCACCGTACCCCTTTGACAGAAGTGTGGTCATGAAACCTTTCCCCTTTCAGTTCGGAATCCCAAAATTTGACAAATACAAAGGGAAGGGGGACCCTAGAGATCATATCAGGGAGTTCACTGCAGCATGTTTAGAAGTAGCTCACAACGAGACCTACTTAATGAGACTATTCCCAAGATCTTTAGGGGGTCAAGCTATGGAGTGGTTCTCGCGTCTTCCACCAGGAATCAAAACTTTTGATGAACTTGTCAATAAATTCATAACGCACTTCTCTTACAACATAGAACACGAAGTATCTATGCTAGACCTATGCAACACCAAACAAAAAGGTGGTGAGTCTTTCGCCACCTTCTTACAACGATGGCGACAGCTAGCTAGCAAGTGTTCTTACGACATGCCTGAGAAACAACTATTGGAAATGTTTGTCCACAATTTGAATCCTGATCTTAGCTATCAGATTGAGATACAATGCCCTACCTCATTCACCAAAGTCATCGAAATGGGGCTATTCATTGAGAAAGCTATGATCGCTAAAGGAACTCTCAAGCTCTACAAGGACACACCTCCTTCCAATTACACAACTGACAAGTCAAAGTTTTGGACCAAGAACAAGAATGTGGTCAACGATGGAGTAGTGGATGCCAAGGCGGCAGCCCCTAAACAACAACCCATATTCACTCTTAAGGAAGAAGCAAATAACGGTGCACTCAACAAGCCACCCCCTCGGGAATCTAGACCTTGGTTCAATTCGAATCCAAGGAGAAAATTCACGCCGTTAGGAGAATCTCAAGAGTCTGCTCTCAGGAAGTTGTTGGCTAACAATGAAATTTCTCTACCGCCAACAAGTGACTATGAGCCTATAGTCAAACCTCCCTATTGGAAGGACACAGACTATTGCGAGTATCATCGAGGAAGGGGGGCACACAACCAATAATTGCATCCGTCTTAAGAACGTCATACAAGATATACTGGACCAAAATCAGGGAGGAACACAACAGCATACCTCCAATGAATCTCATGTGGCCTACCGAGATCCTCTCCTAAACCACAACCGGCCATATAACAACAATCACAACGGCAGCCACAAAAACAATGGTTACAACCACAACAATGGTCACAATGGAAACAACTCCAATGGTCATAACAATAATGACAACAATCGTAACAGGCCAAACCAGATTAGTGGGTCGAGTAATGCTAACTATGCAAGCGTTCCCTTTGAGTACACCATTAACTACATTTCTGAGCATGTTCCGCAAGTCAACGTCATATCCCCCAACCAACAACCAGGACCTAACGGAACTGGTTGTAGTATAATTACCCGCAGTGGTAGAGTCACGATCAACACCATTCCTCCAAGGTCATCGCCATCTTCGTCCAACCCCCGCCCATATAATGTCATCGACCAATTGCAAAAGACTCCGGCTCACATTTCTATATTGGAGCTCCTGCGTCTATCTCCTTCTCATAAGGAGATTCTTGAGAAAGCCTTAGTGGAGACTACTGTCCCCACTAACCTAGCCCAAGAAAAGTTTCAAACCATGGTGGGTAATTTGACATCCTCCCCTTCCATATCATTCACAGAACAAGATGACCTTTCCATGTCTCAACCCCACAACACTCCTCTACACATTGTCGCATTCGTACACAGGCACCGCATCAAGAGGGTTCTCATTGATGGGGGTGCCGGTTTGAATATCTGCACTTTGAAGCTAGTCCTTGCATTGGGGTTCTCTGAACAGGCAGTGGATCCACGGAGAAAGATTACCATAAAGGCCTATGACGAGGAGGAACGCACCACGAAGGGCACGGTTGTCCTACCCATTCAAGTGGGACCGGTAATTAAAGATGTGGTGCGCCAAGTCCTCGATCGGGAGCTTGCTTACAATATTCTACTAGGGAGACCATGGATCCATGCCATGAAAGCTGTCCCCTCCACCTACCATCAATGCATAAAGTTCCCACACGATGGCAAGCAGGTCACCATACACGGCGACCCCGACCCCTACCAGCATTGCAACTCATTCCAAGCCAAACCGGAATGTGTCATTCCCAACAACCGAGCCCATATCTCCCCTACTCCGCCACAAGACCATACTGCCGAAGCTTCCTCTTCATAGCCCAAACCAATGAAAATCACCATAAAAGAAAATGGCGTGGGGGAATACCAGATTGAGCACAGCGTCAACCTTGCAAAAATGCCCTTGTCTCCTCGCTCCTTTGGCCAGCCCAAGCATCAACCCAAGCATTTTCCAAAGCCCTCTGCTCCTCCTACAACTCCCGCAAACCCCTTTGTAAAATGGGGGACCTTATCCGATGAATCAGAGGAGCGAGATCTCTTACAATGGCTCTATGCCGAAGAAGAAAACACATCCCAAGATCCACCCAGACTCCCTACAGAGCTCTATGGGCGAGGTGAAACCATCTTGCATAGGATGGGATATGAAGGACAAGGCCCTATCGGCCTCAGAAAAGAGGGGATCCTCAAACCTATACAACCCTCTTCCTCCTCTTCGGCTAGAAACACGACTGGCCTAGGCTACAAAGGTAAAGGTAAAGCTAAAGAAAATGCCTGCCTAGTGGAGACAATTCAAACACTCCAAGAGGATAGTGACGCAGATTCAGATGATTCCAATCAGTATGAATGGGACGAGCTGACAGAACACTCCTACGATGACAAGGAGATTGATACCATCCAAACCCTTAGCCCGTATCATGAGAGACAAACGCAACGGGACAGACCACTGGAGTCTGATTTGCCCCTCCCTGAAGTTATGGCTTTCGAGGAAAGTATAGATTCCATTGCGATAAACAACCTGGAAGAAAGTACCACCCAGAACACTACCCCCACCTGTGCTCCTAGTATTTCCATCCACACTATCAACGAATCAGGTCTTTCATCCGACTCCCTTCCCCTCTTACACCCTGAGCTTATTGACTGGGACCTGAAAGGGACCCCTCAATTAGATGTGTTCCAGAACGATGATGCCTACATTGACTATATGGGACTTCGAGATCATTTACCAAAAGGAGATCATAAAGCCGGTTTCACTATCGAACTCAATACTGTAGCATACTTTGGGGAGGGTGCCAAGCCTTCTAGTCGCAAAAATGTAAAGATCAAAAAGGGATCTGACGGTGAAAACCGCCATGCGGTAGTGTCAGATCATAAAACAGTAAAAAGAAAGGACGTATCTGAAGGTGAAAACCCAACTGTGGCACCTGACGATGGATTGCTTGACACCCTCCCAAGTGACATGTATCAAGAAAGGTCACAGATCGTGGTAGAGCCAACAGAGCCAGTGAACATTGGATCCGAAGAGCAGCCTAAGATAATCCACTTTGCAAAATCTCTCACGCCACCTGAGAAAACCAGGTTTATACCATTCTTTAAAAAGAAGAGAGGCAGTTTTGCTTGGTCATATGCCGACATGCCAGGTTTGGACCCAAACCTGATTCTACATCACTTGCCATTGGATCCAGGGGTGAAACCCGTAAAGCAAAAACTGAGAAAAATGCATCCCCATATTGCCCTCCTGGTCAAGGAAGAACTCAAGAAATTGTTAGACGTGGGGTTCATCAGGGCCATTGATTACCCCGAATGGATATCAAACATCGTACCAGTGTCTAAACCAGACGGCAGGGTTCAACTATGCAACGATTTTAGAGACTTAAACAAAGCATGCCGCAAAGATGACTTTCCCTTGCCTAACATCGATATCATAGTCGACCTCACGGCGGGACATACAATGTTGTCACTTATGGATGGATTCTCAGGGTACAACCAGATCAAAATAGCACCAGAGGATCAGCACAAAACCGCTTTCACTTGTCCATGGGGTACTTTTTGCTGGAATGTCATGCCGTTTGGGCTGAAAAATGCAGGTGCTACATACCAGCGGGCCATGACAACTATATTCCACGACATGATGCATGTGACCATGGAAGATTATGTTGACGACATCTTGGCAAAATCACTCACCAGGGACTCACACCTGGACACATTAGAGAAAGTCTTCCAACGGCTGGACCAATTCCAAGTAAAATTGAACCCGAAGAAATGTGTGTTTGGGGTCACATTAGGCAAGCTGCTAGGCTTCATCGTGTCAGCAAACGGCATAGAGGTAGACCCGGCCAAGGTCAAGGCAATCATGGACATGCCTCCGCCCAAAACTCTAACATAGTTGAGATCATTACAGGGCAAGCTACAGGCCATCCGCAGGTTCATCTCACAGTTGGCCG
This sequence comes from Cunninghamia lanceolata, assembly GCA_027924645.1. NCBI lineage: Eukaryota > Viridiplantae > Streptophyta > Pinopsida > Cupressales > Cupressaceae > Cunninghamia > Cunninghamia lanceolata. Next base: position 4,198,382 of record BSBN01000704.1, on the reverse strand, counting down.
ACAAGTGCCATCCTTTCAGCCACCTCCTACATAAGAACGTTCCATTTAAATGGGATGAGCAGTGCGAAGAGGCATTCAACAAGCTCAAGGAGTACCTCACGAATCCTCCTATACTCATGCCTCCGATCTGAGGAAAACCTTTGATTCTCTACATATCCGCTACACCTACTGCTCTTGGGGCTCTCCTAGCGCAGCAAGACTATGAGAACAAGGAAAGAGCTGTGTACTATATCAGTCGAACCTTAGTGGGCTACGAGCTGCAGTACTCACAGGTGGAACGTTCATGCCTTGCGGTGGTTTTTGCCTCACAAAAACTCCGCCACTACATGTTGGCACATCCTGTCAAACTCATTGCCAAGATCGACCCACTAAAATATCTTCTCAGCAAAGCAGCTCTCACAGGACGACTAGCCAAATGGGTTATGCTTCTTAGCGAATATGATATAGAGTATGTGGATAGAAAAGCCATCAAGGGGCAAATCATCGCAGACCAACTAGCTGAGGCACCATTACAGGACACTTCACCAATGCAGTTTGAGTTCCCCGATGAGTCTCTATTCACTCTGTCCACATCTCCTTGGGAACTCTACTTCGACGGGTCTTACACCAACCATGGATCGGGGGCAGGTATCTTGTTTATCACTGCCCAAGGCGACACAATTCCAAAGTCCTACAGGTTGCTATTTCCATGCACTAACAATATAGCAGAGTATGAGGCTTTGGTAATTGGTCTCAAGATGGCCACTGAGTGGAAAATTCAAGCACTACGTGTCTATGGTGATTCTCAGCTTGTCATAAACCAGGTCAACGACGAGTATCAAACCAAAGATGAGAAGCTCATCCCATACAAGCGAATGGTCGACGATCTCAAAGAACATTTTGGGACCATCTCGTTTGAGCAAATACCCAGGATAGAGAACAAAGCAGCCGACGCAATGGCGACCATAGCCTCTCTTCTTGAGATACCTGAACAGGAGTCACGGTATGAGTTCCTAGTAGAAACAATTCGACAACCGGCTTATGATCTCCTTGAAACCCATTCCATCTGCCACCTAGTGGGATCTGATTCACCTTGGTACGGTAAGACCTACACTTACCTCAAGGACAATATCCTTCCTTTGGACCTCTCTTCCAACCAAAAACGAACCTTCATCTGACAAGCCTCCCGTTACACCATTATCGCCAATACCCTTTACCGACGTGGTCTGGATGGTACTTTACTCCGTTGTCTAGAACAGGAAGAATCTATAACTGCCTTGTGAGACATGCACGAAGGGATCTGCGGAACACACTCCAGCGGTCCTTCCTTAGCTAAGAAACTCATGCGTTTGGGTTATTACTGGCCCAATATGGAAATGGATTCATATCAGTTCGTCAAAAAGTGCAAACAGTGCCAGATACATGGGAACCTGATTCATGCACCTGCTCAGGAGTTGAGACCTCTAACGACACCCTGGCCCTTTTGCCAGTGGGGACTAGACCTCGTGGGAAAGATTCATCCGCCTTCTTCCAACGGCCATAAATTCATCATTACCGCTACTGAATACTGTACAAAGTGGATTGAAGCCGTTCCCTTATCAACCGTCACAGGAAAGCAAATTTCCTCTTTCATTCTGAATTACATTATCTGCCGATATGGCATCCCTTCATCCATCATAACGGATAACGGGAGACCTTTCAAAAATCAAGATGTCCAGGAACTTGGTGAATGGTTCAAGATCCAACATCGCTTCTCCACCCCATATTACCCCCAAGGTAACGGCCAAGCTGAGGCATCAAACAAAACCATTCTGAAAATCCTAAAGAAGACTGTCAATGAAGCCGGTCGCGATTGGCACGTCCAGCTCAATCCCGCTCTGTGGGCCTATCGAACCAGCATACGCACTCCCACAGGTGCTACACCCTACGCCCTCGTCTATGGTTCCGAAGCCATCCTTCCTATTGAGGTCGAACTCCCCTCCCTTCGGGTGTCGTTGAAAGGTCTCATATCAGATGAAGAGTACAGAGTCTCCAGACTGCAAGAGCTAGAACTGCTAGAGGAACGACGCCAGAAAGCTTTTGACCATCTCAAAGCCTATCAACAGATGATGTCAAGAAGCTACAACCACAAGGTTAGACCAAGATGCTTCAAGATTGGGGACCTCGTCCTAAAAGAGAACCCTCGCAATCAGCAGGACAGAGAAAAGAAAGGTAAGTTCAAGCCTAACTGGCTTGGACCCTATGTAATTGTAGCAGCTTACGGATCGGGGGCATATCAGTTGGCCACATCAGAAGGTGAGTTGTTTGATGATCCCATCAACAGCATGCACCTTCGCAGGTTCTATACCTAAGAGAACCCCAATGCAAGGGGGCACAATAAAATCAAAAAAATCAAAAAAAAATCATCAAAAGTTCCAAAGAGAAAATACAAAAAAAATTGAAAAAAAATAGAAAGCATGCAAAAAAAAATCGTCCTTTGGTGAAAACCTAGCAAACAGGCGCCTTGGATAGGTAGCCTGATGAAAACCTGGCAATCAGGCGTCATGTTACTTTCTAGCTTCTCGTGCAAATAAAAGCAAGTGATGAAAACCTGGTAAACAGGCGTTACTTGTGACAAACCGCATTCTCCATCTTTGGGAATCCAATCACCTTGAGCCCATTCTCCCTCTATTTTCCCCATTCGACCCATATCCATCCCACAGTAAACACTTGACAGTTACCTATCATGGCTTGATACTCAGCTTGTGGCCTTATCAACCAAGGTTTTGTCCCATATCGTCTCCTCGAAGTGAGCCTAGCGTAGTGTCTCTCGTCAGTATCTGTGGTCCGAATCCATGAACTACGTTGCCTCTGTGCCGTCACGTAGGCAAGGCCATTATTCTAATGCGCCCCCGAGGCTTCCATCTCTCCCAAAGTCCCATTTGTCTCCCCTCTTGTCTCCATTCTTGTCATCTTTCTTCTAGTCCATCCATGGTCCATTAGGGTTTACCCCGAACTACGTTGCCTCTGCGTCGTCACGTAGGCAAGGCCATTTAGCAATGAGCCCCCGAGGCACTAGGTCAGTCCCTTAGGGTCCGTCTTCTCAATAAGGATAGTGCAACCTTCTCGTCAGGTAAGCAAATGCAAGCAAACACCCGCACTTCAAGCAGAAATCCCGACAATGAGCATCTTAACCTATCCAATACAGAGCAAATACCCAAGGTCTTCTAAATGATTTTATGCAAATTAAGGCAAGAAATAAACACTTATCAACACAAATGTGCTTTTGTAGATTGGAACCTAGGGTTAAGTTACAGAGTCTTGATTTTGCTATCATACCTTCCTATGCTACTCGAGGATGCCAACAGCTAGAGATGCTATGATGGGGGCATGATTACTTTCTTTGTTTGCTATTTGGGGATTAAACTTTAGTAATGTGAAGCCTTGTCTTAGGACGTGATCGGCAAAAGATCATCGAGGACATCAAAGGTCTAACACAAACGGGGGCAATCCTTGCTTGTTGAAACGCAAGAGGTACTCAGGTCATCTAGATTCAAATTTTGACTAGATGCTTGTATTAACTTGCTCAATCACAATCCATGTAAGCGATACTCAAGTCATCTTGGTTCAATTATACCTCGGTGCTTGTATTCACTTACAACATTTCAGAAAAGTACCAAAAACAAAATGCCCAATGATGAAATAAAGCAATCTAAAAGCAAAGCATCCGTCCTATATCCATACACCCATCCATACAGTCCTCATCATTCAAACTATGCAGAGTAACGATATCAAGAAAAATTCCTAAGTCATTCTTTCGCAACCATTCCTCTATCCATCATGTCATTCTTCTGTCGATAGAGTACATTTGGACATCACAAAAACAAGGCATATAGGAGCATATCATATCATTCGTAGAAACTAGTCATACACATGAGTAGGTTAGTAGAATGCACCATCCAATGCATTAGGTCACCAATACATTTGCATCACATCTTAATCTTAAAAGCCCAGAAAATCAAACAACCTAGCTAAGTGCATCACATATATAGTTACATCACCCCATAGTACTCATGTTACAAATGCATACATTCAAAGCATTACATCATATAAATATCCAGTAGCATCTCACATATCTATACAACATCATAACATAGAAATCATGTTCCATACACACATCTGCATTAGCTCATTTACACACCACATATACAGCATCATAACATAGAAATCATGTTTCATATACATACATTTGCATCATCACAAGAGCATCATATTAACTTTGCATTCATTTGTCACATTAAATCATATAGACATCATACAGCAGCATATCAAAGTATTTCTCATATAGCATCATATAAACCATCTAACTATGCAATAGAACCACATCATGCAATAGAAATAATCATCTCATAAACGCATGCAATAGATACACAAAGCTGCATCATCATCCATACTATCATATACAAAGATGTCCAAATATACAATATCACCATCTCTCTCAAAATCAAAGGGTCATATACAATGTACATCTAAATAGACGGTGATACATGTCCCAAAATGTACAAAATCTGGTCTCTGACTACCCCTGCTGCTGTGGGCCACCACTGCCAGCTCCTGACTACTGAGGTCCCATGACAGATGCCCCTGACTGGGATGGACCTGCTCCGTGAGCCACCCCAGACTGAGTCTTGAAACTCCCTGCCCTCTGGCTCGACGACACGGCACCATGGTACAAGCCTCGGTAGTACTGTGCCTGCTGCTGCGCTCTGGCTAAGTCTGTCTGCGCCTGTGCCAACTGCGTCTGCAACTGGCCTACCTGTGCCTGTGCCTGCTGCACCTGCCCAACCAAAAATGTACTCGCTGCATCTGTGCCCATGGCAGCCACTGCTGTGTCCCTCTCTACTCGGATAAGGCGTACCCGGGCATCGGCCATGTCTCGCTCGCGAGTCAAACCAGCGATCACCGCTACATCTGTATCTCGCCTCCTCTCCACTCTCCTCAGCTGTGCCTGCAGCTCTCGCACCTGTCCCCTCAGACTGGCTATAGTCCTATCATGTGCCTCACCCTGCACTGGCCCCTGTGCTGCCTCTGCCTGTCCTAGCCCCTGCTGCTGGGGCACCTGCTGCTGTGGTACCTGCTGGGGTGGTGGCATCTGTGCCTGCTGCTGCACCTGTTGCGGTACCTCTCCCTGTCCTGGCACTGCCTGCCCAGCACGATCTATCCTCCTCCTCTGCCTCGGCCTCTCTGCAGCCCGGCCACCCCGTCCTTGTCCTCCTCTAGCGGCCCTCCGCCCTGGGCCAGCCTCTCCCTCCTCCTCTGAGTCCGCCTCGTCGATACGAGGCACCAGCATGCCCGGTCCTGAATATCTCAGGAATGGATGTGCCGTAATCCAATCCTCATACTCCTGTGTAATCCCTGCATCCGCTATCTCTCGCCTCATATCCCATGCCACATAAGGCAACTGCTGGAACTCTGCCAGAGCCTCCTCATAAGAAGCCATCGGCCCCCATCGGACCCTCTCTGCATGTGTCCGTGCGAACATGGCCTGTCCCTGCGGCATGCCCTGTCTCCTGCCGAACTGTCTCAGTACTCGGCCCACCGTCTGCCTCTCCAAGATGTGCCGTGTCCGGCCTATCAACCACCTGGTCTGAAAGCAGAAATGCAGCTCATCTCCCTCATCATCCCAAGGCTCGCAGTCCAGATATGGTCGCCAGACGACCACATCTATCCCATCCAACGTATGCCGCCAATACTCCAGCTTCCCCAGCCTATGCTGGGAAATCACTCCTGCATAGCCATAGCTATACGGCTCTCCCCTCTGCCTGGCAAAGACGCATATCGGCCTGGTCACCGCTATGTGCTCCCACAGCCAAAACTGTAACAGCAACACCCCAGCCGATAGACTCGTGCTGCGGTGATACGCCACCTGATGCATGTCGTGGTATAGGTGGGCTAGCACACAAGGTCCCCACGCATATCGGGTGCCCTCAGTCAGCATCCGCTCCATGATCCTACCCCATCCAATAGGGAACCCGTGCGATCTCCTGTCAGGGCATACAACGCCCGCAATCAGTCCAGCCACAATCCCAGGGAAGTAGTCGTAACAATCATATATGTCCTGCCAAGGGATGACCTGTCCCACCAACTCGGGATCGTCAAATACTCGCTGACACTCGGCGAGTCCCGCATCCCGCTGTGCATCATACTCCACTAACTCGCCTACCACGGGCAAGTGCAGTATCCTATAGACGTCCTCCAACGTCACTGTCATCTCTCCAGTGGGGAAGTGGAAGGTCCCGTCCTCGCTGTGGAATCTCTCCACGGCAGCTGTCAACAGTCCTCGGTTCGCCCGCACCTCGGGCATAAAGCAAACATAATCTAGGCCCATGGCACCAAGCGCCACTCTATCAGCCTCCGTCAACATATGTCTCTGCAATAGAGGCATAGGGAACGTCTCCCTCGACTGCAATGTCTCTCGTATCTCCTCCTGCAAGCACGCAAAGCAAGGCGTCAGTCTCAAGCCGCATATACCATACTCAACATATCTATTGGACTATATCAACTAAACTTAGCATTTCAAATTGATCAAAACAGCACACTACATCTCTTGACTAGATTCCTGCAATCTCGGAGATAGCTCATCGATTCCTGCGTCGAACAGGACGCTAATCGAATCAGTTTGGCTAAGTAATTTGCCATCCCAAGCAAATGCGCCACTACAGGTGGTAAATGCGCCATTTCTGGTATATGCGCCGCAACAATCCACATATGCGCCGCAAAAATGCATATGCGCCAGATGCCACATATGCGCCGTTCTCACGCATGCGCCGCATAAATCCACGTATGCGCCGCTAAATTACGGATGCGCCGCAGGAAGTCACATATGCGCAACTTTAACAAATGCGCTGCTACATTTCACGCATGCGCGGCGAAAATACAAAAGCGCCGCTTAATTACGAAAGCGCCGCCAAAACGAACACATGCGCAGCTTTCACGCATGCGCCGCTGAAACAGGCATATGCGCCGCGAAATCACAAAAGCGCAGCTTCGCGAGGCATATGCGCCGTTCTGCATTTCGGTGCATTCATTTCACCTATTTTCTACGAGCATTTATGACACCTAAACTCGACCCTAGGAGAAATTTTTCGAAGCACATACCGGGGGTCCTGCCTCTGCTGGCCGCCCGAATCGTCGGACTCGCTCGAATCGGTGCTCCTCGCGTGGAATGTCCGCTGCTCTAGCCGCCATGCTGCTCTAGGTTTGCTCTGAGCTCTCCTTCTCCAATCCAGATCAACCAAGTGTGCAAATGACTATTCTTGTGGACCCAACTCCTATTTATAGCCTCCAAACCCTAATTCTGGGTAGGTGATGACTGTGACTACTTCCCGTGTCCATTTTTCCTTCCGTTTTCTTCCCGCATCCCTGACCGCGTCCCTTTTCCTCCAACCTATCCTAACCCCTTCCTCGTCGTGAGATCGTCCGTCTCCAAAACTTTCACCGTTTTTCCCGTCCAATCTCCCGAGGGGGCATCCTATCGTCATTTAACCTATACCAGGGGCAAACCGGGGCATGTATCATCATCCAAACTATCAATTTCTTTGAGGCAACGCTGTAAACTGCATTGCATCAAAGAGGGGCAAAATGTATACGCCTAAAAATGACACAAATCATCCTAAATAAATATTCTAAATATTTATTCCATTCTTCTATTAATTAAATAAATATTCTAAATTTATTTAATCGATTCACTGTTCCATAATTAAATAAATTCTATTTATTTAATTAAAATTCTTCTATTTGTCCTTCACAATTAAATAATCATAAATTATTTAATTAATCCTATTTCCTCTATCCTAAAGTTCTAAATTCAAAATTCCACCTCACCTTGTCCACATCATCAGGTTGCACATGTAATTAAATATATTTAATATTTAATTATCTTATTTTCCCTCACCCACATGGCCTATTTCTTCTCCAATTAGAGGTCAGTTAACCAATCAATCAAATCTGTTAACTAACCTGTCAGTTGAGTCAAATCCTCAATCAATCCAGTCAGTTCCACAATCCACTCTTCTAACTGATCAATCAATTCTGTTAACAGACTAGTCAATGGAGTTAACTCTCCAATCAGTTTTGTCACATCCCACCTTTCATGATGGAGCTGGGACACTTGTCACATTTCCACTGGTTGCACATTCCTCAACCATCCTCAACCGTTGATCTTCATATCTTCTCTCAACCATTGATTCCTATTCCTCCGGGTCTATAAATGAAGCTTCATCCCTTCATTCTAATCATCCAGGCTTTTGACATCGTTACTCTGCAGAAATATCACCAGCGCGCCTTTGGCACCCATTTGTCATCCACAAGCTTGAGATCACCATTGTTGCATTGGAGCTCACCTTCATTGCATATCACACCATAGCCGTTCACCATCGACTTCCTCCAACAGCTTTTAAAAGATTGCACTCTCTGAGGGCTCATCTCATCTGCGAAAGGACGATTCGTGATAGGCGAACAACAGAAGTTTCGAAACGGAAGAGGTTTGCTGTGTTTGTTCATTGCTTTGTTCATTTAAATCTTCTTTGTTTCTCTATTCTGTTGATGTTTGGGTCATCTGTTATTCATTTGATTGATGCACTATTTTACCCTCACACAACTAACAACCCAAAAGCTTCCAAAATGATTGCCAAATGTCACTAAAGAAGAGTGAATTGCAATATGAATGATTAGGAGTAGCAACTAGAAGTTCTACTCAAAATGTGTTTGAAAAACAAATCTAAAACTTGTGGATCATCAACTGTCACATTATAAACTCGCATAAAAAATTAGTTTGTTGCTTCACCATTGGATGGGCACTTTTTTGTCCTTTTTAACTAATGCAAATTGATTTATGATTATTATTCAATTCAATCACACAATTAAATTTTAACATTTTCTAACAAAAATAAATAAATGAAAAATAAAAACTTTCAAAAAAATAATTAATTTTTCATAATTCGTCACCCATTAAATTTGAATTGAAAGATAAACTAATCCATTATTATTATCATAATTAAATTCTCCTCTCATATCCCAAAAAGACATAATCTATTAGATAATTATAACACCAAACTTATCTATTAGATAATTGTAACACCAAACCTATCTATTCAACTATGTAAATTAACTTAATTTAGGTTTGTGAGGTGATGTATTAGAATTTTGAATTTTGAATATAAATATAAATGAAAACATTTAATTAATTTTGATAGTTAATAGATTGTTCACTATTTCAGTTATAACTATTGAACCATAATGCATAATCAGTTCTTAAATGCATTGGAAGCACTACAAAAAAATATGAACTGGGTTGCTCCTAGAATTTGGCATATTGATCCCAAGCGTCATGAGTTCAATATGGAGTGTTGCGGATCTAACCTTCCACAAGGATTTGATTTGTGATGTGTGGATTTGAACTAGTAGAATGTGGACTTTAAAACCTATGTTGCCTTGATATTTGATGTCTAATGGTGCACAAGGAGAACCATTATATAGAAATATTATAGGAGAAATTGTCAAATAAAATAGTCATATAAAAATTTGAAAAAAAATGCCTTACATTTTTTCCCCTTAATAGAGTGTTTTAAAAGCAAGGTGAAAACAATATCTTTTGCTACCAAAGATATAGTTCACTATTTTAAACACATTAAAGATAGTTTTTCATTTTAAATTAAAAAATGTAGTAGAGAGAAATCTTCTAACATGTCTCAATTAACTAATTTATAATCTATAAGTGAACAATGAAGCATATTTAACATATTATCTAACATACTAAAATGTTCAAGCATTTAGTCAATAATATATACATGTAGATCTATCTAGATAAGTCCATGAAATACTATAAAATATCGGTAGGACCCATGAAATGTGTACTAAAACATCTACTCATAGTCAGCGTATAAATAAATACAAATCATAGTTCATGAAATACTGAAATATATCTAGAAGTCCATGTAATAGCAAGTTTGACATATATAGTCAAAGTCCTGGTGGCATATATAAAAAATAATGCACATCATACAATTCAGTCGATGCAAAACTTAATGTATCAAATCGTGATGTGGCCCTAGAGCGACTTGAGATCTGTACAACAAATAGTTCACAATTATATATTAATTCATTCAATTATTTATATAAATTTTGATACGTTCAAAGTATGCACTTGAAATATTTAATAAAATGTGGTCAATGTACCTGTGTAGGATTATCATCCAAATATAGTAGATCCAAGTATGACTCCACTTCTGTTGTAGCTGCATCTAATGTGGATGTAGGAGCAGGACCATAACATGGTTGATTGCAATTTGTACACAAATGTACCCCCGACATGCCTGAGGCTCTATGATGAGATGCATCGACTCCTCCATGATGCTCTCAACCACTGAATTCATCTGCCATGTGGGCAGCTTGTTCAATGAGATTGCCCGAGAGTCTACTCAATGCTCCTAATGTCGACAACATTGCCTGGTGTTGAATAGGTGCAAGAATCGTGGCCAAAATAGGAGCAACCATAGGAGCAGGAGGAACGGGTCAATTGGGATCAACTTGTGCCCCTAGTCTGTGTTGTGGCATGCCACGACCAACACCCTGAAATTCTCTCATATCAAAATAATTGGGTTTTTGACCCAATTGAAACTCCACCCATAATTTTCTCAAAAAATATAGTGGTACCTCATAATTAGCATGTGGTGGGTGATCAAACACCATCCACCACCGATCCCAAAAATGTCTCGAAATCACCTCATGCCTACACCACTTAATTGATATTCTTTTTTTTGTTGCAGGTATAGGTTGATCAGTTTTTGGGTGACTAAAAAATGGGGCTAATGTTTGTTTTGTTATGTGAAGATCATGGATTTCTTTATATGAAAGACCATCTGCTTAGAATTGCCTCCTCTCCTCCCGCCAAAGGTGAAATCTATTTAGGTCTGCATCAATAGACCTAACAGGATCAATAATGGTATGCATCAAAGATGCAAACCGAACCACATGAGGAGGCATCAAGTGAGGTTGATTATTAATCAAATTAATGTTTTCCTCAATTGCATTAATATTTTCATTAATGCTTTGCTGCAATTGGGCCTCATCAAGTGGAGGGGGTGGGGCGTTTTGAGGTGGAGGGGGTGGGGGGTTTTGAGGTGGAGGGGATGGGGAGTTTTGAGGTGGATCACGGGGTGGGGGGTTTTCATAAAGAATGTCATCTATTAAAAATTCATCTAGACTATGGTCATCCATTAGATGTCTCCTGCAAATTTCCAAATACATCCATATAAAAAACTTACAAATGTATAATTTCACAAATATATACATATTGAAAAATTACAAACAAATATCTATAAATTTAAACTTAATCTAATAGATCTGTAAATGTAAGTTTAAAATATCCATGAATTTAGAGAGCAAGTAATACTTGAAAATTAAACATGCACAAGTACAACTAGTCAAGAAAAATATAGACCTGATTGTTGATCTCTTGTAAGTTATATACATTTTTACTATTTATTAGATCATTATGATTATTAATTTAGATAATAGGTGATTATTTTATTATTAATGTATTCTTTATGTCGAAACCCCTACAACTTTGGAAAATTAATAAGCTCAAACGATTGGGTTGTTGAAACTTTACATTTCATCATGGACACAGTTTAATGTATTATATTTTCTACCAATGGGACTTGATTTGACAAGGACATTAAATATATAGGGATTTATGGATTTTGATTAGATAGTAGATATGTACCCAATAGGATTTCTACAGAGCTCCTTCTATTATTTATTCATACAAATTTCTAAATTTGTTGTTTTCAATGTAATTACTCTTCTAAAATTTGTGTAGATTAGAACTTTAACCCTCTTCTTTTAAGATCCAGTAGGAATATTTTGATTTTTTTTGCATTCATTTCATCAGGGCCTAGCCATCTTATTAGATCTATGGGAGAATTAAGGACTAATTCATATTAATTTTTATTTGAGCGGGAGTTTTGTTGCAATGAACTATAAATATTACTTCACAAGACTAACAAGACTAAGAGAAGTGTATGTGTATCACAACTATCATCATTTTATGCCATATTGCCACTTTAGATGGTGTTAATCATCACTAGACTCCAAAATTTGACCCATCTGTGAATGCACAAAAATGGGTACTTACAATTCCCAAACCCAATAATATGATCAAATGATGATGCCTCAACCCTAAATATATCTTGTATACCCTTATTTAATCTATCTTCTCAAACACATCTCCCATACACAGTTTATCATTGTCATTGAAAATCAAAGGACTTCAAAAAGAAGCCAACAACTTATTAAAAGGTCATGCACCTACTGCTTGAATAAAACTAGTACTCTACTATTAAAATAATAAGATTGATATTTCATCATGTAAGAGTTCTAATGCTTGGTTTAACCCTCTATCTCTTCCATTCAATCACACCACAATTTTCCTAAGTGATTGCTTTACCTTCACAATTTGAACAACCATGATAATCTTGTGAAGGAAAGATTTAGTAAGGACAAAGGTGGCTTTTTCACATAAGATGGGGTTAGCACAATATTAACGGTTTTGCAAGGGGGTAAAGGGGGATAAATTAAAGGGAAATTAAAGGTAGGGTTAGGACATTGAATAGGGATAAAAATTGGATGAAAATGGACATATAGGAACTCTAAATGTAAGACCATGGGAACAACATAGGCAAGGGGAACATGGATGGCTAGGGGTGATTTAGGCTAAGAAAAAGGGGCCAAAATGACAGAAGACACACACAAACATGTTAAGGCTGATATGGACACAAAAACATAATAAGGAATTTGTAGGGTGTACATTAATTTCATTATAACATGCATATGCATGCTTGTGTACATCTTATTGTGAGGTCTTGTAGGTATATTCATGGTTTCTAAGAAATTATTCATATTTCTTCATTTCTTTTTAATTATCCTATTAGAGAGACCTCAAGGATGACCCTCCAAGGGCAAATCTTGAAAAAGAAGAGGGGATACCATACCCTATGACTTGGATCAAAGTTGTTCTCTCCTTGTTGATGTTTCATATTCTCTACATGAGATATTTTATTCCCCTTTTCTTAGTTTGAGTAATATTTCTAGAAGAGAGGGATTATATTTTTAGTAGCAAACAAAATCTAAAGATACATCAAATTTACATTCTTTTGTGGGAGAAATAGAAACTACTTGGCCACATCTTGTTATTCTCTTCCTATTACATTGATTACATTTTCAAATGAGGAGATTCCACAAAATAATAATTATGGTCCATTGTATTTTGTTGGCATCATAAAGAATCTAATCATTTTAAATGATATACTCAAAGCTACCATAAATCAATACAACATATGTACTAAAGATTTTTTGGTAGCTAATCATTTGAAACCAACCTCTTGTGCACATTTTCATGAATACCGTTATAAATGATTAATGGGATATTGATTTGTACTTTTGGTTGTCTCATGCTTCCAATTATAATTAGACCTAAGGAAGTACTTGTGTTATGTCATGGTGTAACTACTTTTGATAGATTTAATTTTTAGGAGATACAGATGATAAGTGCTTTTAGAATAGAGGCGGAGAGGTTTAATGGAACCAGCTTTGACCATTGGAATCTTAGGACAAACAAATTGAATGATAAGTTGATGAAAGAAAGACAAGGAGCCTCATTCAGCTTTGCCTCAAAAATTGAATGTTTATAAATATTTTAGGACAAACAAATTGCAAGAAGCCTAAGTAGGTTAAGTTAGGGAATTTGTATTACACAAATTCCTTTGTCAACAAGATTTTTGTACAAAATAATGTTTGTTCTTTAAATATATGGGTGATGGTGATTTAGTAACAAAGCACCTAAATTAGTTCAACAACTTAGCTAGTTGGAATTTGTAGATGTGAAAATGGATGAGGAGGATCAATGCATAAATTTATTGTATTCTTTCCCTAATAGTTGGAGTAATCTCATGATGGTGAATAGTAACAATGTCTCAAAGTTGAAGCTTGATGATGTGGTGGGTTTGTCACTTTCTAAGGAGATGAAGTAGTAAAAATTAAATTCCATCAACGATCTTTTGTCTATGAGAACTCATCCTAAGGATATAGAGAGGGACATGAAAAAATACAAGCATGCTAGAAGTCTATGGGGGATCTTGGTCTCATTGAAAATTGAATGTCAAATGTTGGAAGTAAGGAAATATTAGGAGCATCTAAAGACTACAACTCGGAGAAGAAGGCAAGGAAACATAAATAGATGATGATATAGACTCAAGGGCCTCTAATGATGATGTTGGTGATACTTTTCTTGTACATCCTTTTAAGCATGCACACAAGGGTGCATGGCAAGTATTGATTATAGAGCCTTTTCTCATGACTCCCAATTAGGAGTCATTCTTGGTTTATGAGAGCTTTAAGGGTGGACATGTGTGTATTTAGGATCTAGTAGGTAATGTATATGTTTCTAACCTAGTTGGTGGCACATAGAGTTGGTTATGAAAAAGATAGGCATATCATGCATTTGTAAAGAACCCTACATGTTTAGCATGCAAACTAAGCACATTGATCTATGTCATAAGTTATTGTGTGTGACATAATGGAGGATAGTTCATGGTTTTGTAGTTGAGAAGGTGGATGCCTATATGAATTTGGTGTAGCTGAATTTTCAAATAAACTAAACTCAAGTATATAAATTAACAATTTTAGAGATATGATAGACATCATATTGCCACAGTACATAATAAATGTATAAACCCTAAAATTAAACTATAAACCCTAAAACTATTAACAAAAGTATCTATAAAATGTAGACCCAAGCTTCAAGATTTAACTGTGTGTGAGTTTTTTCCTCAATGTTTTGAATCATACTCACACACAGTTAAATCTTGAAGTTTGGGTCTACATTTTAGAGATACTTTGGTTAATAGTTTTAGGGTTTATAGTTTAATTTTAGGGTTTATAAAGATTATATTTTTAGGGTTTATAACTTTTAGTTTTAGGGTTTATGAACTTCATAGTTTTATGGTTTATAGTTTCAAGTTATAGTTTCACTTGTTTAGTTTTAGGGTTTATAATTTGGTTTTTTAGGGTTTATAGTTTAGGTTTTTAGGGTTTGCAGTACAACATGGTTTTAGGGTTTATCAAAACATACAATTACAAAAAAACCATAAAAATCTAATTTTACTGAAACCCTAATTTTCATTTTAATCCTACAATCACAAAAAAAACATAAAAAACAAGTTAAAAACTAGCAAACAACCAACTTAGAGGAGATCAGTAGTGACGAGGTGGCGGGAGGAGGTGACAGGGCAAAAAAATCTAGATTTATGCTAGTAGGGGGTTCAACAACACGTACCCGTTCTTGTTTTGTCGCTGGAGCTGTCGTTGTTGTTGGAGGTGGAGGAAAATGAGCCCACAGGGATTTTTTAAAAAAATATATACATTTTAAAAATGGGTACCTGTTTAGTAATGGGCACCCGTTTAGGCTCGGGTACCCATTACTAAACGGGTACTCGTTTAGGTTCGGGTGCCTGTTCCTAAACGGGTACCCGTTTCTTTGAAAATGGGTACCCGTTCCTGTCGGGAATTTTTTTCCCTGCGTGACTTCCCCTACATGTGGACCGAGTTTCTTGCTTTTACCCCACAATTACTACTTTGATCTCCCTCCCCTCAAGTTAGGAATACATAGATCATATGGCAAGTGTGCATCAATTCTTTCCACCTCAATAATGATAGGGACACTCTCTTCAAAATTTTGTCAGCTAGTGGACTAAGCCTTTCAAAGGTACCAATCATGAGAAGTCACCGGTTGAAATATGTATGAAATTGAAAGCATGAAATGTGCATTTCATTTGGTCAACTGGTGGCACCCATGCTCCTTCATCATTTTGAGGTAATGTAGTTGCCCAAACATGCGGTTGTAACCTCTAAGCATGGGCAAAGTCAATTTCTAAAGGACTGAATATCTTCTTCGAACCTTGTGTCAACTCCAATGGTATTCTATGGAGGGAAAGTATATTTTGTCTTGTAGCACCTCAAAGATGCCTTTTGGCATATACTATTTATAACAAGAAGTTGTACATGGCCCGTAGCTTGTTGCTTCCTTGTTCTATAAAAGGGAATTCAAGGCCATTTGAAAAGGGTTCGAATCTTCTAAGTCTTAAGTCTTAATTGTCTTGATTAGTTCTATGTGTTGTATCAGGGGAAAGGGAATTATTATGTATCAAATATACTCTATGTATCAATTTTTTATTAGAATGGAGAATATGAGTACATGAAATCTAATTTTCATTGTCTCCATGTATTGTATTCAAATCTCTAAGTGAATTAAATAGAAAGTTTGTTTAATCTCATCTCTATGTTAATGACATAGCTTAGTTCTCTTTTCTTAGCATTTGCTTCAGGAACAAATTAAACTGCTAATAGATATAGATTTAGGAGTTATTCTGAATGCAATATACTGGATCTTCAAGTAGGATTTTAGTCAAAATTCATACCATGATTGTGTAAATGCAAGGAATCTACATTAAGCATCTTATGTTTGAATCTCTTGATCCATATGGTATATTTATTGTATAAAATTGACACTGTACCCAGATAGGCACCAATCAGGAAGTTGAGCTTTATCAGAATCAAACCAACTTTTCAAAACAAAATATGAATACTTGTTACATTTGATGTATTTTCAAATTTTAGTGTTTGAAGCTCTCTAGGCCTGCAATATGTAGTTGTCAAGGAATTTGCCAAATTGTATTGAAACTAATTTATGCTTGACCCAAAAGAGAGAGCTAATCTATCTTAAACAATACTCCAGTTATATTGTTACATCCCCAATTTTTGTCTTGCTATACTTTTACTTTTTACTTGGACATAAGTAAATTTATTATTATGTTTAGATTAATGACAAGGAAAAACATGGATTATATTGAATGTCATTTATGAAATTATGGGAATGATTATGTTATTATCGATTTAATATTCGCATTATGAGATTTGATGTATTTTTTGAATAATGATGCACTGATCATAATTTCTTTGGTAACAAGTTTGATACAGGATTACAGGTTTTCAGATGACTCTCAAAGAAAAGAGAGAGAGAGAGATTATCTTTCTAGGAGAGAAATATAGGTCTCAGGTTACGAGTGGTTTATTTGCCAAATCAAGTATAAGTGTTTAATGAAAATGTGAACAATGTGTCGTAAGAGGTAAGTCTTGTCTTGTCAGTTTACTTCTGAACCTAATCGATAGGTAGTCGATATTGTTTTCAAATCTTTCTAAGTCATAGTAAGTTGTCTTAGTCATTAATAACATTAACGACGTCATTTGAGTTTGATTTGTGACTATTTATGTTTAACGTAAATATTACGATGTTATTGTCATAAAATGGTTGTCATATTATTTTAAGTCACTTGAGGCATTTTAACCAATTCTTAATGTTAAGAATTTATCGGCAAGTTAAGATGACATGTTTTGTCGATAGATCATGATGGGGAGACTAGCTCAACCCAATCACATTTTCTGTAATCCTTGTTTTAGTATTATCCTTTTATTGATTAAATCATAATAATCAAATAGAGATAATGATATGAAAATAATATTTGATATAATCAAATATAATATATTTGAGTTGAATGAGGTAATACCTCATGATAAATTATTATGGTTTTTAATTGAGCAGCCTTAGGCATCTATTGAGGAGTGCCTTAAATATTAAAACATGATGGATCGAACTACTCATTAAGAGTAATCAATTGCTCTCTTTCTGTTATTGAGTTGGCAGCCTCTTAGAAGAGGAGTGGTGGATAACCCAGCTGCCATCGCTGATCTCCTCAAATGATGCTTTCATCATCAACATTTGTCGATGTTTACGTATTTCTAGCTGGTGTTTGGAGTCGAACCATAAAGCAAAAAATGTTGGAATTAAATGAGTTTTCAACTGCTAAGAGTGGGAGCAAACGGAGAGGATGACTCATTATGAGTCTGTTTGAGCTCTTAAAGCCACAACTTAACTAGTTGATGGCGTATCTTTTGGTGGACATGTTTTGTTTGTTGAGTCTTGGTGATTAGAATAAAAGAACTCGCGGTGGGCAGTAAGGAAAGAAGATATAGAAAAGTGGAGAACGTGGCTGTCTAGGATGAACACAAAAGTTTTCTACCTGCCCATACATCTCTGTAAACCATCATTGTCAGGTAAATACTCCTACAAGATATGCTTTATAAGACAATGATAATTTGAATGATTGCTTGTCTTGGACAATCATTAATTTAGTTTGGTTATCCTTTTAGTATATTGTGTAAACTATGCAAAGGAGATAAGCTGACTGTGTCACCTTGAATACTATCGATTTAACTTGATTGACTGAGTCAGCTGTGTATGTGTATGTCTTAGTATAACTAGAGAAGCATCGACTTAGCTTGAAAAGGCCGATGCAAGCTTTTGCAATGATATCTGTTTTGAATTATCATTTCGGGTCAATAATACTTCTATCGTTAAATCGATATGCAGACCCATTTATTGTTTGGGAAATAAACGAACTCTTTAGATGGAGATTATTATAGATTTCTAGTGTTCAGAAAACCAATCGCTCTATTGAATGAGCAATCATTTTGAAATAAGTCGATTACTTTATCATAGGATAGTTATGTATTAAACTCTTGACGAGATTTGTGTAAATGGTACTAGTTATAGAAAACTTACCAGCCAAGAGTAATACGGGATAAAGTATTAAGTGGTGTCATTATTATTTTGAAACCATTCTTGTTTTAAATTCTATGCATTGTCAAAATGATATCTTATCCAAAGAACTTAGATTCTTGGTGATCTATGGTAACTATGGTATAACCTATTGAATGGTAGAAGAACTAGGGATAGTTGGACAGACAGGGTAAATGTCAAAAGATCTTCTTAATGTCTATACTAGTAATCTTGATGAGTATAGCTTATAGGAAACCATTATGTGGAAATAGACTGTCTATATAGAAACAACCTTGTATAAAATCATATATGAGTATATATGTAGTGATGGTTAATGGCATCACATAGAGGTAAATTGAAAGGTATTCATATTCCTTTTGAATAAAAGTTAATATCTTCACAAGAATTATAGTATTCCTAACCATGGTTGAGTTAAACCAAAGGTCGATTATGAACCTTAGCCTTACAGAAATGAGATATGATATATATTGAAATATCGTAGTATTCAAGGGTTGTTTTAAAACCCTAGAGGCGATTATGAACCAGATGAATGGTTATGTCATTTAGACTTATCTAAGTCAAGAAATCTATTATCATGAAAAGATGATTAAACCATTTAAGTAAATATAGTCAGTGTGAATAACTGTGAGAATACGACAGTATCCAAGTCGAGTAGGGGTGGGTGAACACAATGACTACGTTCATTATGAATGATATTGATATTAAAAACTTTGGCCAAAGTAATGCATTTTTTTCTGCATGCATTGCCAGTTCACTATATTCGGATTACTCATCCTATCGGAAATCATACTTAGCTAGAGGGTATCTAGGGTTGTATGGTTGATAGAGTTGAGTAGAATACAACACTATGTACTCGTGAAAGGAAAATTACCACTGGTCACCTAAGGTGTATATTCCTCGTGAAGGGTAGGGCCACTTCCTATGTGGAAGATGTGTGGGAGACCGTCGGTCTATGGATGGAGGTAAATCACTGGAAAGATACTCTCTCTCCAAGAAGGAAACATGCCAGGACTTGTGATAAAGATGTTAGATATTTAGAAGCAGTATTTATTCCAAAATTTGTATATGTAATTGATTTACAATTGTAAACATTGTAATTGAGAAAGATAATATGGTTTATTGTATTTTTTAAAAAGAAATCTTGTAATTGTAGTTACTTGATTATTTGTTGAATAAAAGAAAAAATTTCTCTATCTCATTTTTACCTTGTTGATTTACTCTATGGTAAATTTTTGGTTTTACTATGTTTTTAGAACGTGGATGTTACATATGGTATCAGAGCCAGGTTCAGCACTAGGGCTTATGAGACCACTATGCTTGCCTATAGTCAACATTATGTAGTTAGCTAATGTTTGAAAATTTCTGTGCCAGGATGGTACATTTTAAGAAGATAGCAAGAAAGTCTGTTAATTGGAGTCAACGTTTCCTTAAAGTAAAAAGAGAACGTGATGCCATTATCAAAACCTTTGAGGGAACCAATGATGAGAGTGACATATGGTTAAGTGATACTGAAAATCTAGCGACTACCTTAACTCAAACCAAGTGAGTGAGAAGGGAAAACAAGGAAAGAGTTAAGATAACTACCAAAATCATAGAGTATATGTCAGATGAGGAAACAACTATGGTTAGGCGAGATCCTCGTATACCCCCAACTGTTGAGATCACAGAAGTTAGGTCCGATAGTGAGTTAGAGGGATATATACCTTGAGATTATGTATCTGAAAATGAGTCTGAAGGATATACTCCTCTTGAGAACAACTTTTGAAGTCATTTCTTGTATAAAAGAAGAATACCCTTTACTTTTGAAATGAAATAAATAAAAAAAGAGTTGTTTTTGTGCCAAACTATTGTTTAAATTGAGTTTATTATGTTTAGATTTAATGGGATACATTATAATCTTGAACTAATGGACAACTCAATATTCTCAGGTGTGAGAAATCGATAAACATGGTTCGGACAAGAACTAAGCAAGGAGAAAGTGAAGAGGAAAACCACCCACCAAATAATAAGCTGGACCAAATCATAACCATGCTTGAGGAAACCAAGAAAAGATTGGGTGATTTGGAAAAGAAGGTGGATGATAAAGGGAATACTGAGGGAGGAGGTGAAAACTCTCATGGTGAAAGCGGAGAGAATCATGAAGATCAAAGTAAGAGTAACGAACCTCATAAAGAGGCAAGGGATAGATTGAACTCGAAGCTCTTAAAGGATATGAAGAAGGTTACTCCACCAAAATTTGATGGGACAGAGACTGGAGATGCTGCAGAAGCTTGGTTAACAGAGATGGAAAAATATTTCGAGATAAGAAATTACTCAGAGGTGACCAAGGCAGTATGGGGAGCATTCCAACTGGCAGGAGAAGCATCCACTTGGTGGATGAATAAGAAGATGGAATTGAATTTAAGCTCTCTAAGGGTAACTTGGGATGAGTTCATGGAACTCTTTCACAAGAGATGGTTGCCACAACTCTATTTTGATTAGAAACTGACTGATTTTCAGAATCTTTGACAAGGAGATATGACAGTGGTGGAATATGGAGAAAAATTCACTCGACTCCTGAAATATGTTCCACAGTATCAAAAGGATGAGAGATTCAGGATCAGAAAATTCATCATGGGCTTAAATGCTCAAATTGGTGGTGAAGTGGACGTGCATGGTCTCACAACAATGGATCAAGTGTACGAGAAGGCGATCAAGCAAGAGCAAAAGATGAAATCCATCTTGGCTTATTGTGATAGAAGTTGCATGAGGTTTAATGGAACTCCTAACAATCAGCCCTACAAGAAAAGATATAAAAAGAGCTATGATAATAAGAGAAAAGATAAAGGACCTCAGAAGAACAAAGGTGGATTTGGTAATGAGAAGAAGAATGGTAACTACAAAAGAAATGAGGATAACAATGGGAAGACTTCAGATAAGAAAGGACCCATTGGAGGATGCTTTACTTGTGGGGGTGACCATTATGCAAATTATTGCCCTAACAAGAATCAAAATGGTCAACAAAGAGGTACTGCACTACCTACTCAGCAAGAAGCATTCCAGCAAAGGAATTCATGCATCTCTTGACATTCATCAAGCAGAGTATCAAATCACACCCATTGAGATGACAGGTACTTTGTTTGGAGTCCCTATATCTATTTTGATTGATACAGGAGCCATTGCAAACTTTGTTTCTCCTAGAATTTTAAATAAATTTTTGAGAAAAGCTGGTTACATGTCTAAACCTTGGTCAGTACAATATGCTAACCAATCTAAGGCTTAGGTAGAGCAATGTTTGTTTGATGCCAAGATTGATCTTCCTAGTTTCTCAACTGAAGTAAATCTATATGTAGCTCCCCTAGGTTCCTATGATGTAATCCTAGGAATGAGTTGGTTATCGAAACATAGAGCTAAGGTTGACTATTTTTCAAAAATAGTTGAATGCTTAGATGATTTGGGAAATCAGACCCAATTCCAAGGGCTTCAAAGAGAAGTTACAATCAAACCTATCTTTGCCAAGCAATTAAAAAGGGCTAGAAGGAAAGGTTGTCAGTTGTTTGCAGTCAAAATGGAACAAGTGGAGGAAGGGGTAGAAAACCCTAGTTCACCTTTTGGAGAAAAGTATCCTTTTCTTCAGGAATTTTAGGATGTGTTTCCAAAAGAACTTCTAGGATTGCCTCCCAAGAGGGTTTTTGATTTTGCTATTGACATTAAACCAGGATCTGAGCCTATATCAAAAGCACCCTATCGTATGACAACTACGAAGTTAATGGAATTGAAAGCACAATTACAAGAATTATTGGCAAAAGGTTTGATCAGACCTAGTGTTTCACCTTGGGGTGCTCTGGTTATTTTTGTTAAGAAGAAGGATGGAACCCTTCGATTGTGTATAGATTATTGTATGCTTAATAAAGCAACGGTATAGAATAAATATTCTTTGCCACATATTGATGATCTTTTGATCAAATGCGTGAAGCTGCTGTGTTTTCAAAGATTGATTTGCAATCAAGATATCATCAGTTAAGACTGAAAGATGAAGATATTCATAAGACAGCTTTTAGAACTAGATATGGGCACTATGAATTCATGGTGTCGCCATTTGGTTATGAATACACCTGCTGCATTCATGTATCTCATGAATAGTATATTCAGAGATTGTTTGGACAAGTTTATTTTAGTCTTCCTGGATGATATACTCATTTATTCTAAGAATGAAGAAGAACATCAACAACACCTGCAAATAGTTCTGCAAAGGTTAAGAGAACATAAGTTATATGGGAAACTGTCAAAGTGAACATTCTTCCAGAAAGAGATTCAATACCTAGGGCATATTATATCAGCTAATGGAATATTTATTGATCTTGCAAAAATCACAGCTATTCTAGATTGGCCTATACCAACAAATGTGCATGAGGTGCATAGTTTCATGGGCTGGTAGGCTATTATAGGAAGTTTGTTCTAAATTTCTCTAGTATTGCTAGTCCAATCACTTCCCTGCATAGGAAAAGAAAAGGATTTGAATGGATGGACAAATGTCAAGAAGCATTTGATCTCCTAAAAGAAAAGTTAACTACAGCTCTAATCTTGAAGGTTCCTGACCCCGAAGGACAATTTGAGGTAATTACAGATGCCTCGGGAGAAGGATTAGGAGGAGTGCTTATGCAAGATGGAATAGTTATAGCATATGAGTCAAGGAAATTGAAATCCTATGAGAAAAATTATGCACCGCATGATCTGGAATTGGCAGCAGTAACTCATGCTTTACAGATGTGGAGACATTATTTGTTGGGGAAGACTTTTGTACTTAAATCATACCATCAAAGTCTTAAGTATATTTTCTCTCAACCACATTTGAATGCTCGACAAAGGAGATGGTTAGAATTGATATCTGACTATGACTTTCAGATAAACTACATCAAAGGAAAAGAGAATAGAGTAGCTAATGCTTTGAGTCATAGAAGACATATAGCTTCTATTGTTTCTATTCGTGGAAATTTCAAGGATTTGGTGTTGCAAAATTTGTCTAGTGATGAGTTTTATGAGCAGGTTAAGCAAGCACTGAAAGATAATCCTAGAGATCCAAGGTATGATGGTTTTCTATTTGAGTCAGATGGACTATTGAGGTATAAAGATAGAATTTATGTTCCTGATTCAGCTGGATTAAGGGATCTAGTATGGAAAGAAGTTCATACTGCACCATATTCTGGACATCCAGGAATAACCAAACTTCTAGTGGATGTTAAACCTCTTTATTTCTTGAAAGGAATGAAGAATGATGTTGCAAGATTTGTAGCAAGCTGTTTAGAATGTCAAAGGGTAAAAGCAGAGCATCAACACCCCGCAGGATTGTTGTACCCACATGATGTGCCAGAGTGGAAATGGCAAGTTATTAGCATGGATTTTGTTCAAGGTCTTCCTATGTCAAGGAATAGACATGATGCCATTTTAGTGGTGGTTGATAAACTCACAAAGGTAGCACATTTCATACCAGGGAATTTGATTGATGGAGCACCTGTGTTAGCTCACAAATTTGTGCAAGAGGTGTTTAGATTACATGGCTTCCATGAAACGATTACTCGGATAGAGATGCGCGTGTGACGTCAAGGTTTTGACAAACTTTATTTTCTGCGCTAGGGACTAAACTCAACGTGAATACAGCTTACCATCCTGAAACCAATGGGTAAACTAAGAGAGTTAACCAAGTCTTGGAAGACTTGTTGCGAATGTATTGCATGGATCGTCAATATAAGTGGGAAGAATACTTACCACTTGTGGCATTTGGTTACAACAATTCCTATCATTCTGCTATTAAGATGGTGCCATTCGAAGCATTGTATGGAAGAAGATGTCGAACTCCTATAAGCTAGGATAAGCTAGAAGATAGGATTAGCATCAGACCAAAAATGCTAGCTGAAATGGCAGAGAAAGTTAAGCTAATCAGAAAAAGATTGGCAAAAGCCAATGATAGGCAAAAGAGCTATGCGGATGCAAAGTGTGTTCTGAGGCAATTCTCTGTTGGAGAAAAAGTTCTTTTGAGGGTCAAACCTCAGAAAAGTTCTATTAAGTTTGGGAAGTCTTCTAAGCTAGCCCCTCGATATGTGGGACCCTTTGAAGTACTTGAAATAGTCAACCCGGTTGCCTACAAAATTGCTCTACCACCAGCCTTATCTAGAATACACAATGTTTTTCACGTGTCTTATTTGAAGAAATATATTGTAGGTAATAATCATATTTTGACTTGGAATTCTTTATAGATGCAAGACCCAGGGGTGGTCATGATCAAACCACTCAAGGTGTTAGAAATGCGCAAGCTCCGTTTGCGTAACAGAGAGGTCTTGCAATGCAAGGTCCAATAGGACCAATATGCTGAGGAAAATGCTACATGGGAGGATTACCATGAATTTTATCAAAAGTTTCCTCATTTATTTAATAATGTTACCAATTGAAAACAATGAACTTGCTTTTTAGTTACTTTTTAATATTTTATATCATCGAGGACGATGAATCTTTAGGGGAAGGATATGTGACATCCCCAATTTTTGTCTTTCTATACTTTTACTTTTTACTTGGACATAAGTAAATTTATTATGATGTTTAGATTAATGACAAGGAAAAACATGGATTATATTGAATGTCATTTATGAAATTATGACAATGATTATGTTATTATCGATTTAATATTCACATAATGAGATTTGATCTATTTTTTGAATAATGATGCACTGATCATAATTTCTTTGGTAACAAGTTTGATACAGGATTACAAGTTTTTAGATGACTCTCAAAGAAAAGAGAGAGTATCTTTCCAGGAGAGAGATATAGATCTTGGGTTATGAATGGTTTATTTGCCAAATCGAGTATAAGTGTTTAAAGAAAATGTGAACCAATGTGTTGTAAGAGGTAAGTCTTGTCTTGTCAATTTACTTTTGAACCTAATCGACAGGTAGTCGATATTGTTTTCAAATCTTTCTAAGTCGTAGTAAGTCATCTTAGTCGTTAATAACATTAACGACGTCATTTGAGTTTGATTTGTGACTATTTATGTTTAACGTAAATATTACGACGTTATTGTCGTAAAATGGTTGTCATATTATTTTAAGTCACTTGAGGTGTTTTAACCAATTCTTAACGTTAAGACTTTATTGGCAAGTTAAGATGATGTGTTTTGTCGATGGATTGTGATGGGGAGACTAGCTCAACCCAATCACGTTTTTTATAATCCTTGTTTTAGTATTATTCTTTTATTGATTAAATCATAATAATCAAATAGAGATAATGATATGAAAATAATATTTGATATAATCAAATATAATATATTTATGAGTCGAATAAGGTAATACCTCATGATAAATTATTATGGTTTTTAATTGAGCAGCCTTAGGCATCTATTGAGGAGTGCCTTAAATATTAAAACATGATGGATTGAACTACTCATTAAGAGTAATTGATTGCTCTCTTTCTGTTATTGAGTTGGCGGCCTCTTAGAAGAGGAGTGGCGGATAACCCAGCTGCCATCACTGATCTCCTCAAATGATGCTTTCATCATCAACATTTGTTGATGTTTACATATTTCTAGTTGGTGTTTGGAGTCGAATCATAAAGCAAAAATTGTTGGAATTAAATGAGTTTTCAACTGCTAAGAGTGGGAGCGAATAGAGAGGATGACTCATTATGAGTCTGTTTGAGCTCTTAAAGCCACGACTTAGCTAGTCGATGGTGTATCTTTTGGTGGACATGTTTTGTTTGTTGAGTCTTGGTGATTAGAAGAAAAGAACTCGCGGTGGACAGTAAGGAAAGAAGATATAGAAAAGTGGAGAACGTGGCTGTCTGGGATGAACACAGAAGTTTTCTACCTGCCCATACATCTCTTTAAACTATCGTTGTTAGGTAAATACTCCTACAAGATATGGTTTATAAGACAATGATAATTTGAATGATTGCTTGTCTTGGACAATCGTTAATTCAGTTTGGTTATCCTTTTAGTATATTGTGTAAACTATGCAAAGGAGATAAGCCGACTATGTCACCTTGAATACTATCGATTTAACTTGATTGACTGAGTCGGTTATGTATGTGTATGTCTTAGTATAACTAGAGAAGCATCGACTTAGCCTAAAAAGACCAATGCATGCTTTTGCAATGATATCTATTTTGAATTATCATTTCGGGTTGATAATACTTCTGTCGTTAAATCAATATGCAGACCCATTTATTGTTTGGAAAATAAACAAACTCTTTAGATGGAGATTATTATAGTTTTCTAGTGTTTAGAAAACCAGTCGCTCTGTTGAATGAGCAATCATTTTGAAATAAGTTGATTACTTTATCATAGGATAGTTATGTATTAAACTCTCGACGAGATTTGTGTAAATGGTACTAGTTATAGAAAACTTACCAGCCAAGAGTAATACAGGATAAAGTATTAAGTGGTGTCATTATTATTTTGAAACCATTCTTGCTTTCAATTATATACATTGTCAAAATGATATCTTATCCAAAGAACTTAGATTCTTGGTGGTCTATGGTAACTATGGTATAACCTATTGAATGGTAGAAGAACTAGGGATAGTTGGACAAACGGGTTAAATGTCAAAATATCTTCTTAATGTCTATACTAGTAATCTTGATGAGTATAGATTATAGGAAACCATTATGTGGAAATAGACTATGTCTATATAGAAACAACCTTGGGTAAGTGCAGGAAGATGGGGGGCCAAAAAGGGGTCTTAAGTGGCCACTTTTTTTTTTGAAATCAAGAAATACTGGCCTTGGATGAGAAATTGAACATAGTTACACTCAAAATTTGGATATGCAACCAAAACAATGTTCGTAGTGCTCCGAGTCTACTTTCTAAACTACTATTTTGTTTTGAAAATGGCATAGATTAAGGGGTTCAAAAGAGGGAGCCATAGAAATTGGTGTTGTTTCTGTCAAAAAAACATAACATAGCATGTTTTGTGGCTCCCTCAAAAGGTCAACTTTTTTTTGGTATTTTTAAAATCGCTTCAGTGAGAAATTAGCTAATAGCATGTAGTTTATGCTCGATTTTTCTGATAATTTTTTGATGAATATTTGATTTTTTACTAATTTTCAAAGTGGACACATCCTAAAAAATAGAATTTTGGTCGTGCTACCCCTATAAATTTTGAAAACTAATTGAAAATTATTTTTTTATTTTTTTAATATTTGTAGAATGGAGTCTAGTTTCTAAATATGTAATTTTTTGAAATTTGAATGAATAGTTAATTTACAATGAAAAAAAGACCAAACAATGGTTTTTACCTAAAAACGAACACAAACAAAAGAAATTAAAGATGAAAGGCTTAACATTGTTAAAATGTGAAAAAAATCACATCATCAAATAGCTAAGAGAAAGCCTAACATTACCCAAGTGTTCCATTTGTTCGACCTTGAAACACGTGCAAATCTGAGGGTTAGCACGAACGAAATTATGTGAAATTTTGAAGAATATAGAAAAACATGTCTGTGACTGTTCATAAGGCACTCTAAGCCTTTGGGTTGGAAATCCAAAGAAAATCCCAAGCCCAAGGCTTGGGATTCCCAAAGCAAGACATAACGCGAGCACGTAATAACGCGCTCGTGTTATAACACGCTCGTATTATGTTTTGCTTTGCATTTTTCCTTTCCCGCAAGTTTGTTGTTTGTTATGTTTGACATAACGCGAGCGCGTTATAATGCGCTCACGTTATGTTCCCCTTAAATTTTTTTATGTTCAAGGCTATTAATCATGACGGTTAAGGGATAAGGGATAGGGTTGGAGGGTTTAGGGATAAGGGATTAGTGTTTAAGGTATAGTATCGAGCCCGTTGAGGGTCTAGGAATAGGAATAGCGTTTAGGGTTTAGGGATGAGGGATTAGAGTTGAGGGATGAAATATTAGGGTTGAGGGTTTAGGGTTTAGGGTTTAGGGATGGGGTTGAGGGTCGAGGGATCAAAGTTAAGGGTTGAGGGATTAGAGTTTGACATTGAGGGTTGAGGGTTGAGGTTCAAGGGTCAAGGGTTTAGGGATAGGGTTTAGGGTTGAGGGATTAGGGTTAAAGTAGAGTGTGGAGGGTGTAAGGATTAGGGATAGGGTTGGAGGGTTTAGGGATAAAGGATTAGGGTTTAAGGTATAGTATCGAGTCTATTGAGGGTTTAGGAATAGGGATAGCATTTAGGGTTTAGGGATGAGGGATTAGAGTTGAGAGATGATGGATTAGGGTTGAGGGTTGAGGGATTAGGGTTTAGGGATAAGGTTTAGGGTTGAGGGTTGAGGGATTAGGGTTTAAGGTATAGTGTTGAGGGTTGAGGGTTTAGGATTAGGGTTTAGGGTTGACAGATTAGCATTTAATGTCAAGGTTAGGGTTAGAGTGTCGAGGGTAGAGGGATTAGGGATAGGGTTTAGGGTTGAAGGTTTAAGGATTGAGGGTTAAGGCTTTAGGGATGAGGGTTTAAGGCTTAAGATATAGTGTCAAGTGTTGAGGGTGTAGGGATAGGGTTTAAGTTTTAAGGGTTAAGGGTTGAGGGATAGGGATTAGGGTTTAAGGTATAGTGTTGAGGGTTGATGGTTTAGGGATAGGGTTTAGGTTTGAGGGATTAGGGTTTAGGGTTGATGAATTAGGGTTTAATGTTGAGAGTTGAGGTTGAGGGATAGGGTTAATGGTCAAGGGATTAGGGTTAAATAAGAGTGTTGAGGGTAGAGGGATTAGGGTTTAAGGTATAGTATCGAGCCTGTTGAGGGTCTAGGAATAGGGATAGTGTTTAGGGTTTAGGGATGAGGGATTAGAGTTGAGGGATGACGGATGACGGATTAGGATTGAGGGTTGAGGGATTAGGGTTTAGGGACAAGGTTTAGGGTTAGGGTTGAGGGATTAGGGTTTAAGGTATAGTGTTGAGGGTTTAGGGATAGGGTTTAGGGTTGAGGGATTAGAGTGAAGGGTTGAGGGATTAGAATTTGGCGTTGAGGGTTGAGGGTTTAGGGTTGAGGGTTTAGGGATAGGGTTAAGGGTCGAGGGATCAGAGTTAAGGGTTGAGGGATTAGGGTTTGACGTTGAGGGTTGAGGGTTGAGGTTCGAGGGTCAAGGGTTTAGGGATAGGGTTGAGGGTCGAGGAATTAGGGTTAAAGTAGAGTGTGGAGGGTATAAGGATTAGGGATAGGGTTGGAGGGTTTAGGGATAAGAGATTAGGGTTTAAGGTATAGTATCGAGTCTATTGAGGGTGTAGGATTAGGGATAGCATTTAGGGTTTAGGGATGAGGGATTAGAGTTGAGGGATGACGGATTAGGGTTGAGGGTTGAGGGATTAGGGTTTAGGGATAAGGTTTAGGGTTGAGGGCTGAGGGATTAGGGTTTAAGGTATAGTGTTCAGGGTTTAGGGATAGGGTTTAGGGTTGAGGGATTAGAGTGAAGGGTTGAGGGATTAGGATTTGACATTGAGGGTTGAGGGTTTAGGGATAGGGTTGAGGGTTGAGGGATTAGAGTGAAGGGTTGAGGGATTAGGATTTGACGTTGAGGGTTGAGGGTCAAGGGATCAGAGTTAAGGGTTGAGGGATTAGGGTTTGACGTTGAGGGTTGAGGGCATTTTCTATCAAGAACTTGATTATGAGGGCTTGCCCCTTCATTGTTATGCCTATCATATGGCGGAGCATCTGGCAAGCTCTTGCAGGAAAGATATGTGATTAGTGCAAAGGATGTGATGAATCTATAGCAGGACAAAACACGAGTGTGTTATAGCGCGAGCGCGTTATAATGCGCTCGCATTTTGTCTTTCGATTGAAATGGTAAAAAAGTGGTTACCCCCGTGATCCAGGCCCACATGCTCTGTTTTCTTACTGATTCTGTGCGTGCTCCGACAAAAAAGAAGTGCTTTCATGCTGTTGGGAAGTTCACATGCACATTTGACACATTGTACCACATTTGCATGATCTTTCCACCACCTTTTCTGCTTTGCCAACTTGAGAAGGAGGAAATAACATAGTTTTCACACCAAGTTTGATATATATCTATTCAAGTTTCAATTTTTGTAGTGTTGCAATGCTAATTGTGATTCAATTTTAGGAATTTAATACTATAAATTGGTTAATAGTATTGTTGTTAGTAATGATATTTGAGTGTTATTGAATTTAACATTGAAAAGGAAGCAAGTGGTGAAAAACTCAAATTGTTGAGGAGTTTGATGCAAGAAGATAAAAACACTACATAATTGGGTAGTCTCTCCATTCAAATCTTCATTTTTTAGGTATGTCAAGTCTTTACATGCATGTTCTTTACATTTTCCTTATTTCGGATTGAATTACTTTATCATGCTTTATCATACATGTTTAAAATAGACACATTCCCAATCAAGAAAGCAGCCTACAATCTCACATGATGCCATGTATATTTTCTACACTTGGGCTCTTTAATAATTATGTGTAATAAACAAACCTTAACATACCATGATGTCAAACTATACAAGAATAAATCCTTACAACATAAAAAAAATACAATCCCACTATTATCTTGTATTCATTTCTTAGGAACTAATATTGGTCTCTTTATC
Source organism: Cunninghamia lanceolata (assembly GCA_027924645.1). Lineage (NCBI taxonomy): Eukaryota > Viridiplantae > Streptophyta > Pinopsida > Cupressales > Cupressaceae > Cunninghamia > Cunninghamia lanceolata. The sequence goes on along the minus strand of BSBN01000704.1, from coordinate 4,167,152 downwards.
ATGCTACAAACAAATTCTCTGTCATGCCGAGGAAATGATCAAGAATTAAACCAACACAGGAAGAGATAGAAGCTAAGAATGCAAAGAAAGCAGTGGCTATGAGGGAATTTCGTGAGAAGAGGAAATTGGACACGATAAATGAAGACATACCAATTGAAGAGGAACCACAACCATCACAAAGAGATATGGTATTGGCGGCACAAAGAGAACGAATGCAAAAACTTCGTGGTACGAGAGATTTGAATACCATAGTTGGAGACACGTCCTCTACCGCAAGTCAACATGTAGGGACACCATCTACCACATCTCAAGTTGAGAGTACATCATCACTCACATGTGATGAAGGAGGTACGCCATCGTTCCCACCTCAACCTCAAGGTATGTCATCTATTCCATCTTCGATCGAAGGTATGCCATCTAACCCATCTCATTTAAATATTGATGAAATTCCTAATGTTGAGATGAATTTACCTAACTTGACACCACCTCGAATTTTGCATAGAAAGCCAAAGTATTTGATTGATATTGGTGAGAATATTTTGCAGCCAATGGAAGGTAAGATTCCAAAATGCACTTGTAGAAGATATGCTAATAAGATTTGGAGATTGTTCTTCGAAAAGTTAAATGAGACTACAAGATGTCAACTATTCATTGAAATGATGCGAAGTATAAAGTATAGGTCTATCATGAAGATTCTTGGGTTGAGAACATCAGAGGCTTCAAGTGAAAAATCTATTGTCAAGAATCTAATGGGTGCGTATGAGAGTGTGGGTAACACCTCATGCACAAAAGATAGTAATGCAACACGACGTGTGATTACATCAACTATAGTAAGTAGTCAAACGAAGAAAGCTCGTCTCATTAGAAAGACAAGTCAAGAATTGAGAATTAATAGGAAAACTTTATCAAGAGCCATTGGAAGATGCCAAAGAATTGAGGACACTAATGCCAATGAATTATGGGCGTTCTCAGGGAGACTACCACGAAAAGATAAACCAATTGTTGAAGCATTGAGATCACTAATTGAAGACTTTTGGAAGAATTACACAAGGGTATCTCTGAATCAAAGGGATGTGGTAAGAAGGAGAATCAGTAGTCAGAACCGCGAGCCACATCCAAAGCATTTTTTGGATGAGACTCAAACATAGTTTTATGGTAAATTTCTAGAGAAGTATCCTCAAATTAAAATTTGTCAAAGATATTTTGAATTGCTGAAACCTTTCTATGTTAAGATAAATCACAAACACACTACTTGTTGTTGTAGATTACATATTGAATTTTCTAACCATTTTGATGCTTATAGGTCTATATGTTTAGATATGCATACTAACAATGATTTGCAGGGTTGTGCCATATGTGCCCCACCAACATCTTCAAGAGACTTCATATCAAGAATTTTATGTGAAAGAGAAGAATGTCAAATATTCTACAAGAAATTATGCTTGGATGGCACATGTCATCGTTGCGATGGCTTGCAACATTTGCTAATATGTGAACATATGGAAATAACACATGTGGTTGGAAACAAACTAGTAGAGTTTGGCAAGTATAAAATAGTGGCATACAATACAAAAGATGGTAAAGAAGCAAAGAGGTGTGAATTAGTTATTGAAAAGATTCCAGTGTATCAGTTTATGCCTATATTTCATGACAGCATAGTGTATGAGTATGCAAGACATGCCCATAGAGCTCGATGGTTGGACTTGCAATTCAAGTTATGCAAGGACACATTTCTGGTTGGTAGCATTGTTTCAGTCATCGACTTTGCAGAGAACTACAGTCTACAGCCACAGCGTGAGGTGCAATCACAATATTACAACTCCACACAGGTTTCTATATTTGTGCACATCGCATTCATTCATGCGAATGATAGTACAGAGGATGACAGAAAGATCATAAGGGAGTATAATTTCTATATTAGTGATGATCGCACGCATTCTACGGAGTTCATGCAAGGTTGCTTTCAGGTGTTCTACAATGAATTGGCTAGAAGGGGCATATCGTTCAGTCAGCATATCATATGGTTGGATAACTGTGTGTCACAATTCAAGAACTCGCAGAATTTCTATTGGCTGAGTAGGAGGCATAATTTTATAGGTATTCAACATATGTGGAACTTTTGTGAGGCTGGGCATGGAAAGGGGGAGCATGATGGTGCAGGAGCATGTATCAAAAGAGCCATAGCACGAGAAGAGTTAAAGTATAAAGAAAATGCAAAGTTGACAGATGCAAAATTGATTGTCGAGTGGTGTAATGCTTCCATGGGTCTAGGTAATGAAGGTAAGTCTTTAGTTTGTAGATTTTTTTGGTTGATAGATGATACTAACATTGCACCATATGAGGATTGTTGTACACTGACAGGATCAAATGAGATGCACTCTTTCAAAAGCTCAATTGCAGGTTCATGGAGTATCCATACACGAAAGATGTCATGCTTTTGTTCTTCTTGTACAATTCAAGTCTGGGATGAGTGCGAGTCAAAGGAGTGGGTTGACGAATGGCAGTTAAGTTATCTTAGCCCACTTGACACGTATCGACCCTCGACAGCACTGGAACTAACACAGATGGAATCGTCAGTTGACTTTGACCACATATCAGATTTAGTTCAACTAGGTAATATAGGGCATGTATATGCATCTAATTTCATCTAGTTCAACCAGGTAATGTCATCTTACTTTGTAGTGTTTTTGTAATGTTGACTAATTTCATCTAATTTGCTACACATATCAATGTAGGGCACGTATATGCAGTTATTGCAGATGAAGATAATGAAGAGGGAATAGATTATTACTTATGTCGTTGTGTTGAGGCCAAAAAGAAATTGGAGGCCCCTGTTACAGATGGAGAAAACATCAAATACCCTACAGGCTCAGTGGTTATTACTGGAACATGGCTTAGAAGGTACCCACATAAGAGTGTTAATATTTGGCTATTTCAGGACTTTGACATGCATCAGAAGATTCTTCATTACTCAAACCTTATCATGGCATCCAATGTTCATTTGATAAAGTATCGGGGTAGACCTTTGAACAAAATATTGTGGAAGGTGCGTGAGTCTGACCATGAAGCAATACTTGACACAATAAAGAGTAGAGTAGACCCGGATGGTTCATTAGATTAATTTGTAAGTATTCGCATTGATTTTGTAAAGTTATGTTACATTGAGTTGTAAGTATGCACATTAATTGTAAGGTTTGTCTTTTTTTTATTTCCTCTTGCATTTTTACACATATGTACACATTTTTACATCATCATGTTATGCATTTTTGGTGTCCTTCTCTTGATGCGACCAAACTCATAACTCACCCTACTTCCTCTAGACACCATTTGATGATCTCTCCAACACTCTAGATCCAGGGCGCTCAATCATGATGATAACCTATATACCATTCTCCCAAGGTGCTCATAATGAATGAAAAGAAGACCAAGGGTGCCCAAGCTTAATAGACTTATTTCTTTCAATTTTGATGATCCAAACTCTTGCAATATGACATCCACTTTCATGCCTGTAGATCTTCCTTCACATACAGGGCACCAAATCAAGTTAAAAAATCTACATAAGGGTGCCAAACTGGATGAAAGGAGACATGAAATACACCTTAGGACTCCATGCTAAGGTTTGAGCCATTAAAGTCTCTTGGTATTGGGCGCTCATGATGATGAAACTTAGAGCTTTTTCCTTTCCTATGCGCTCATCTAAGATGTTTGAATGATAAGGAGCGCCTCGACCTCTATAATGTACATTGGGCACCAAAATCAAGGTGATTTTAAGTCACTTTGAGTCATTTGGGGTCAGTTTGAGTCTTTGAGTCATGTTGCAAAAAAGTGTCAATGTTGTCAAGTTGCACAAAGCAACTTTTGTATTTTTGGTGTCCTGCTCGTGATATGACCAAACTGACTGTTCCAATGCATCTGGATGGGTACATTTACGCTAGGCATGGTCCTATTTTTCACCCAAACATGTCGAAACAGTCTGAGCTACATTGTACTGACGATATCCCTGAAGAGTCCAAAGTGCAAAAAGGTAGCAATCTTTGACGAGATGTTACTCAAAAACCGTGTCACTTAGAAACATTCTGTCTGAGGCAACGCGATCATGTAAAGTGCCTCTATAATAACCTCTCTCAATTTTTTATATCTCTGAGGCATTTGCCCGTGGTGAAATATTTTCTGCTGCCCCAAAAATCGTCAGAAGGAGGCAGTGTAAAGTTGCAAATGGGTGTAACTTTTGTCCTGCTCCTGATGCGACCAAACTGACTATTCCAACACATCCGGATGGGTACATTTACGCTAGGCATTATCTTTTTTTCACCCAAACATGTCGAAACAGTCCGAGCTACATTGTACCCACGATATCCCTAAAGAGTCCAAAGTGCAAAAAGGCAGCAATTTTTGATGAGATGTTACTCGAAAATCATGTCACTTAGAAACATTATGTCTAAGGCAACACAATCACGTAGAGTGCCTCTACAATAACCTCTCTTGGTTTTTTATATCTCTGAGGCATTTGCCCATGGTGAAAGGTTTTCTGCTGCCCCAAAAATCGTCAAAAGGAGGCAGTGTAAGTTGCAAAGGGGTGTAACTTTCGTCCTGCTCCTGATGCAACCAAACTGACTGTTCCAACACATCTGAATGGGTACATTTACACTAGGCATGGTCCTGTTTTTCACCCAAACATGTCGAAACAGTCTGAGCTACATTGTACCGACAATATCCCTGAAGAGTCCAAAGTGCAAAAAGGTAGCAATCTTTGACGAGATGTTACTCAAAAATCGTGTCACTTAGAAACATTCTGTCTAAGGTAACGCGATCACATAAAGTGCCTCTACAATAACCTCTCTCAGTTTTTTATATCTCTGAGGTATTTGCCCATGGTGAAAGGTTTTCTGCTGCCCCAAAAATTGTCAGAAGGAGGCAGTGTAAAGTTGCAAAGGGGTGTAACTTTTGTCCTGCTCCTGATGCAACCAAACTGACTGTTCCAACGCGTCTGGATGGATACATTTACGCTAGGTATTGTCCTTTTTTTCACCCAAACATGTCGAAACAGTTCGAGCTACATTGTACCCACGATATCCCTAAAGAGTCCAAAGTGCAAAAAGGTAGCAATCTTTGACGAGATGTTACTCAAAAATCGTGTCACTTAGAAACATTTTGTCTAAGGCAACACAATCATGTAGAGTGCCTCTACAATAACCTCTCTCAATTTTTTATATCTCTGAGGCATTTGCCCATGGTGAAAGGTTTTCTGCTACCCCAAAAATCGTCAGAAGGAGGCAGTGTAAAGTTGCAAAGGGGTGTAACTTTCGTCCTGCTCTTGATGTGACCAAACTGACTATTCCAACGCGTTCGAATGGGTACATTTACGCTAGGCATAGTCCTATTTTTCACCCAAACATGTTGAAACAATCTAAGCTACATTGTACCGACGATATCCCTGAAGAGTCCAAAGTGCAAAAAGGCAGCAATCTTTGACGAGATGTTACTCAAAAACCGTGTCACTTACAAACATTCCGTCTGAGGCAACGTGATCACGTAGAGTGCCTCTACAATAACCTCTCTCAGTTTTTTTATATCTCTAAGACATTTGCCCATGGTGAAAGGTTTTCTGCTGCCCCAAAAATCGTCAGAAGGAGGCAGTGTATTAAGTCAGGATGAAAGCCTATTCACTCTAGGCACCTGTTGTGACCAAATCACACATCGCGCTAGAGAATCCCAAACATGCACCTTGAACAAGTGATGCTACAAGTGGTGAACAAAATGGGCGCCTTGAAGAATTGAGCCCTCCAAGACATCTTGCAATTGCCTAAAAGTCCAAAATTTACATAAGTGAGTTAAGGCACCATTTTCCATCTCCAGATCCTCCTTTGAGCGCCTTAACATGGAGTGAATGTTTTAGTCTATGAAAGATTGCGCCTAAAGAATATAACAACCCCTTGAGTCACTAGGATGAACTAAGTTAACAAAATAAACTTCATTGAGGGAGGCGCACTTGTGCATCTAGACAACTCTAGTTTAGCGCTTGAGAAAAAGCATGTTTAGAGACACCCCTCGAATGAACCCTCTAGAACCAATAACCATTGCTCAAGATCCATAACCATGAGAAGATAAAGCATTAAAAAAATTTATCTAAAGGATGGGAAATACCTCTTAGATGATAGTCTGCTGAGTAGACCAAGAGTGGGGAATGAGAATGCTCCTCGAAGATACACCAAGCCACAATGACTCTCTCCAATAAGAATCTTCTCTAGGTCCATAATTAACTCACGCCCATATCCAAGTGAAAGTCTCCTTGGTCTTCCTGCTAAAACCTCTAAAGGGTAACCATCTCAACAATTGTCTCTAATCCCAAGAGAACTCTAGCCTCACCCAAGTCTCGAAGTATGTATGAGAACCTACAACCAATCAATCCATGTTAAGATCCAAATGCAACACCACATTATCATGAAGCTCCCAAGCACATGACCAATGTACTCAATACCAAGAGAACCAACAAGACCACTGTCAAAACTCCAACTACAAAATTAGGTATCCAAACATGACATCATGATCTAACATCTCCTCCTAGAAGATCACATGCACCAATATAGACATCCTAGTCTCAAGAGAACTTGTATCATGCTAATACTCTAATCTAGAATCAAGAGTCCACCAAGACACACTACCAAACACCTCTAAACCAAGGATCAACATCTACAACCACATGAAGATAACCATCTCCTAAAAATAGTAGCCAAGCTGTCAAAGCACTCTCACTACAAATAATAATCATAATCCAAGAGTTTGTCCATTACACCCAACCACTATATAAGATCATCCATCACTAGGTGACGAATACACATCACTATCAAAGCTCCCACTGAACCATGATATGAACTACACATGGCATTGTGATAACCATCTCCTAAATGAAGATCACCATGGTCCACACACACTCAACTATAATACTAATAACTCCAAAGTAGAACCAAGATCTCCAATCTAAGAAGATAAACCATCATTACTGTCAAAAGCTCACACTAAACTATGCAACTAAGATATCCATGACATCATGATAAACATGCTACAAGTCCCAATAACCAACTATCCAATCATTCTCATCATCCATCCTCTCATCCCAATGCAACATACCAATGCACAAATGAGCATAGACAAGGAAAAATAACAAAGTCTACAACAACACTGAATCAATCCCGTGGATATAGGCAATATGCATTCAAGTCATCCCACTACAATCAATGAGGTGTGCATCCCAAAAAAATGCATAACTTGTAGATCCCAACCATTGAAAACATGCAAAATCATCATCACATTAGTAACTTCCAAACTGAGATATCAAATAATATAACTTATAGACTTCACCAAATCAATCATAGATTCAACTTTCCAAACAAGTTTACAAATGAGTAACCATAGTCAAGGAACTAATCAAGCATCTAAGAGATAAGAACAATGTGCTAAAAGTAAACCACAACACCACCTGTAATCATGAATCAAACATCATAACCCATACCTATCAACTACAAACATGGTCAAGTCTTACCAATGCTCAAATGTACCTACATATCCATGACACCATAATTATCATCATTGCTATACCTATGCTCAAATCCCACTGAAACAAGACTCCTAGTCTCACCATGTATCAACCATGTCCTCAAACCAAAATATTGCTGAGCCCATGGAGATTGATACACCCACTTCAATAGAATAGGCAATTAATGTACCTGATGTGTCTTCATTTAATAAACTAGTAAACATCATTTGCATCCATACTTAAACCAATCTTATTGTTGTGTTTGATGTGTCCTCTTTCAAACAACCATTTAACAAAATTTGAGTCCAAACAATAAACATTTACAACCATAAACATCTCAAAGTCCAAAATCCAAACATTCTATCATCCTTAATCATTTCCATCATAGACCCTTGGTTTGAAAAAAACATTATGCAAGATAAAAACCCTATGCCTATTACCTTGTACGAGGCTCATGCAAAACCCAAAATCACAATCAAAATAGGTCCTCAAACCATGCATCCTTTAAATGAGATCTTTTATCCAAATCAATCAAAAAATTCCTTTGACAATGATGATGATGATAGTCTTGTAGATCAAGATGATATCAAGATGACAATAGCATTAACTATGAGATCATTACATGCAAACTTTCCATAAACCTTCATCTCCCACTCATGAACATGCAAGAATATTTCAAACAAGAAATGACTAGCACTAGCTATCATGCCAATCCTAAATACACATCTAATGGTCATACTTATGGTACCTTTGGTAAGGGAAGAACCACTTTAGACCAAGGTCCTCATATTCAATTCATATCTCCAATCCCAACCGCATGTGAGAACTGTTTATCCTATGTATCCTATTCAAATCCTCCATCTCATAATCCTTACATTCCAACTTATCCCATCAATCCAAACCCACTACATCCAAATCATCCTTTTTAGATTTCCTCCAAGGACTTCTAGTGGAGGAAAAATCTCAAACTAGAAATCACAAATTCAATTAGTTTACCTCTCCCAAGCCTATCCAAAAGTCACATAGTACCATGCCTATCCATCAAACACCACAATGCAATCAAAATCCTAACAACATGCCCATGATCCAAGATCAAGTGCAATCATGCAAAGATATTATCAATCACAAGCCTATTAAGAATGAACTAGAGTCTTCTAGTACCATACTTTTCCATCAAACACCATCATGTAATCCATGTCCTATCAAGCCTATCAAAGAAAATGCAAACATCCTATGTAATACAATCGGACTTTAAATATTTGAAGTAGCCATCTACAAATATCCATTCAAACGTGGATTTATAATGCAAGTATGGACGCCATCAATAAAAAAGATTTGTATTAACCAAATATCCATATAGGCATACATCAATATCTGTCGATATAAGTATAACATATATACAAAATAGCCATATAGGCTTACAAGAATGCCATATAGGCATATAATGTCAACTATGTACAATACAAAATATATGTCCACAAATGCCATATAGGCATACAACAAAGGAACACAATAAAAAGTCATTCCCCTCTGGCTGGTGAAGAGAATAAATCACGAGTAGCCTTTGATCTTCTAGGGGATGGAGATGCGCATGTGGGTGGTCTACTACGAACCCGAGGGCTACTCCTCCTATTTAGGTCTTCCTACATCTTTACCTGTTACAATAAAAAGTATAGACATTAATATATAGAAATTACATGTTATAAAAAATGAAACATTTAACAAAATAATCACTTACTGCTAACATATAATCTGTCTCCTCGCTTGCCTCAGTAGCAGGAATAGGCCCTAGTGATGTCATGTCCTATAGAAACCATCTAGATAGAAATTAAACTTCAAATCAATAATCTTTTGATTTTTCAAAAATAGACAACTATAACAATGAATGTAAATTGAAATTTACTAATCTGCCTCATACCCCTGTCAATGCCATGGAGCTATGAATTGCAGAGGCCACACCCTGCTCCATTGCCCTATGAACATGGGGAGGTGTCTCCGCAGCCTGCATCATCTGGAAATAAAACAACATTATTCAATTACGAAAACTATAATAGTGATGCAAATCATGGCTCCTAACATACACACACGTTCATATAAACATGGAAGTACACACAATAAAGCACACAAATCACATACAAAAATTTAGTAAGTACAATTCATTCATTAAACTATTTATTTTATTACCTCCGTAAAGCTTTGAAGTCCACCACCGCTGGCAAGTGTTGCCGTGAAATCTACAGTATTAACCTATTCAACATCTAAAATTAGATATTAGAATACCATTCATATAACGATGCTATTCACATGTAATATTTATAATTGTTTACTAGTTACATACCTCGACAGTAGATGATCTAGTGAAAAATGCAGGTGGAGAACCACTGAAAACTGCATCGACGCTATGACCTTGAAATTTCATTAAAATCATCAATTTAAATTAGTTAATCTTGTATTTCAAAAATTAAATTTAATAAATTAAATTCAATAAACTTGCTAATATTTACCTGAGTATCAAGGCCGAAAGTCTCACTTAGGAGGGTATCTGTCATCACCATCTGCTCAGTTGCAGATGTAGCCTGTGCACCTGCATCCTGACTGTCCATGGGGTCATAACCACAGGTTGACTCACAAGCCTGGCAAGTATGGGGTGGGACCCTACTCCTCGCACTATCTCCCAACCCACTTTGTGTTGCAGGACCGACATGCTCTATGATGCTTTGGGTCAAGGCACTAATCGACTGAAGTGTATCGACCTCAACACTCTCCTTCACAATGGAAGGGATAGAAACATGCTCATGGGCTGGTCTGCTAATTACTCGTCTCACTACCCACTGTGGGTCAAGACGTGCCCCTGGTCTATCTTGTGCTGACCCCCCACCTCTACCCTGGAAGTCCCGCATATCAAAATAGTTTGGCACTTTATTGAGGACAAACTCGCAGTAGATTTTCCTCAAAAAGTATTGCGGGACCTCATTATTATTACATGGAGGATGGTCAAAAACCATCCACCACCTCTGCCCGAAATTGTCCCTTATCGCTTGGTTGTTGCACCAATGGATAGGGAACCTCTTGCATGTAATGGGTGGAGGTTGATTTGTTTGTGGGTTTGTGAAAATTGAACACAAGTCTAATTTTGTAATTTGTAATTTTTTCACATCTTGGTATGACAACTTGTCTGCATAGTAATCTCTAAACTCTCTCTTTTTATCCGTCCAACTAGTTATTTGCTTTCTAATTGAATCTACATTTGATAACATAGACTCAAGAGATTCGGCAAGCGTGGACCTATGCAAGGTTGAAGTGGAAGGATCTTTCAACCTTGCAATTATATCTTCAATTTCCTTTTTGTTGTTTTCAATTTGCCCCATTATATTTTCTTGTGTTCCAAGGGCATGTCGAGGAATGAATAGAGGAGGTTGTTGTTTTGCAGGTATTTCCTCCTCAGGATTTTGTGGATTTTGAGGAGGAGGAGGAGGAGGTGAATTAACATTTCCTGACAATTAACGAAATATACATCAAAAATCAACAAAAACCTACCTATTTAGAAACAAATTCAAACAAAAAAATAAATATAACTCACCCCTTTGGTGTGCTCGATGTTGTGGTGGCATTTTGGTGACGAATCGATAAAATTTTTGTGTTGAATAGTGTTTTGCAAAACGCGAGCGCACTTTCGAGGGTTTGCAAGCTGCAGGTTGAGAGGAGAAAATAGGAAAATGAAATTGGAAACCTTTTTTTTATTTATAGGAAGTCATAATGCGAGCGTGTTATAACGCGCTCGCGTTGTTATGACTTAATTTTTTTTTAAATTAATTTGGCCACTTTTTGGCCCCCCATCTTCTTGCACTTACCCCCTTGTATAAAATCATATATGAGTATATATGTAGTGATGGTTAATGGCATCACGTAGAGGTAAATTGAAAGGTATTCATATTCCTTTTGAATAGAAGTTAATATCTTCACAAGAATTATAGTATTCCTAACCATGGTTGAGTTAAACCAAAGGTTGATTATGAACCTTAGCCTTATAGAAATGAGATATGATATATATTGAAATATCGTAATATTCAAGGGTTGTTTTAAAACCCTAGAGTCGATTATGAACCAGATGAATGGTTATGTCATTTAGACTTATCTAAGTCAAGAAAACTATTATCATGATAAGATGATTAAACCATTTAAGTAAATATAGTCAGTGTGAATAACTGTGAGAATACGACAGTATCCAAGTTGAGTAGGGGTGGGTGAACACAACAACTAATTTCATTATGAATGATATTGATATTAAAAACTTTGGCCAAAGTAATGCATTTGTTTTTTGCATGCATTGTCGGTTCACTGTATTCGGATTACTCATCCTATCAGAAATCATACTTAGCTAGAGGGTATCTAGGGTTGTATGGTTGATAGAGTTGAGTAGAATACAACACTATGTACTCAGGAAAGGCAAATTACCTCTGGTCACCTAAGGTCTATATTCCTCGTGAAGGGTAGGGCCACTTCCTATGTGGAAGATGTGTGGGAGACCGCCGGTCTGTGGATGGAGGTAAATCACTAGAAAGATACTCTCTCTCCAAGCAGGAAACATGCTAGGACTTGTGATAAAGATGTCAGATATTCAGATGCAGTATTTATTCCAAAATTTGTATATGTAATTGATTTACAATTGTAAACATTGTAATTGAGAAAGACAATATGGTTTATTGTATTTTGTAAAAAGAAATCTTGTAATTGTAGTTACTTGATTATTTGTTGAATAAAAGAAAAAATTTCTCTATCTCATTTTTACCTTGTTGATTTACTCTATGGTAAATGTCTGGTTTTACTATGTTTTTAGAACGTGGATGTTACATATATGCTGGTGGAGAACTTTTGAGTACTAAGTAGGGAAACCCACCTTGGTTTGACAGAGCCAAAAGTGTAGGAGATTGTCATTAATTTGACTCCAGTTCATTGGCCAATCCCTCAAGGCAATTGATCATTAGAACTGACCATTCTTTAGATTGTCTTTGAGATCTGGTTGGGAATTAAAAACAACTAACAAATTACTCAAGCTATTAATGACAATGAACCTTAGAAAATACTTCTTCATCACATAATCTGTATGGCTAAGGCCAAAAACAATTGGCAACAAGTTAATTATTTTGACAAGGTCATTATGGCTCCTTACTTCCAATTGCAAGCTTCTTCTAAATATCTCAATTGGAATGATTATTCCCTCAAGCATGGGTTAAATTTATGTATATCTTCTATTTGGTGGAATAGACATCTTCAAGATAACAATAAACCTTTTGGTGTATCCTTTCCTTCTCAAGCCTCTAAAATGTTTAAGAGAGGTATTTGTTTACTCAAAGATATTTGGGACTTCATTGCTTTGGGATGATGTTTCTAGAATTATCTCAAGATCACCTTTAATCTTTCTCCTAAAGTCAAACAAGTGATTACCTTGTCCATTCCCTTGTTTCGTCCCATCTTCTCATCAAACTCTCCACACCATCACCCTACAATTTCTTCAAAGACTGGCATTGGCTTTCATCTAGGCACTTTTTACTTTTTACCTTTCAAAAAATCTACTTATTATTGCTTCCTAAAATTTACCTTGTCCCTCAACTTAGTATTAAATGGCAGTGTAAGTTTTTTAAGAAACCCTTAGTCATAGCGTTTCCTTCTCAAGCCTCTAGAATGTTTTAAGGGTATTTGTTTGCTCAAAGATATTTTGGACTTCATTGTATCAATGGTGTTCTTGGAATCATCTCAAGATCATTTTCAATCTTTCTCCTAAAGACAAACACGTGATTACCCTTGTCCATTCCCTTTTTCCACCCCATCTTCTCATCCAACTCTTGACACCCTCACAATGTAATTTCTTCAAAGATTGACATTGGCTTCCATCCAAACACTTTTCCTTTTTTGTTGTCAAACAAATCTATTTATCGTTGCTTTCCTAAGATTTCTCTTGTCTCTTAGCTCAATGTTAAGTGGCGATGTAAATTTTCAAATAACATATGGTCTAAACTCAACATTTGGTGAAAAAAGTATCTTTGAGTTGACAATAAATCCTTAGTTGTAGCCTTTCCTTTTTAGGCCTCTAGAGTGTTTAAAAGAGGCATTTGTTTTCTCAAGGATATTATGGACTTCACCGCCTTTCATTGGTGTTCCTAGAATCATCTCAAGATCACAATCAATCTTTGGCCTAAAGACAAACAAGTGATTACCCTTGCCCATTCCCATGTTCCACTCCATCTTCTCATCAAACTCTCCACAACCTCACCCTAAAATTTCTCCAAAGATTGGCATTGGCTTTAACCCAAGCACTTCTCCCTTTTCCCTCTCAAACAAATCTACTTATCATTGCTTCCTAAGCTTTCCCTTGTCCCTCAACTCAATGTCAAGTGGCAATGTAAGTTTCCCAATATGCTCTACTCTTAACTCAATAGTTGTCTTTTGATGTCAATGGTTGCAACTAATGTTCAAATGGTGGCTTGGAAGGTTCTCCACCTTAAAATTTCCATTGGGAACCATCTTAAATTTCTTCAAACACAATCATTCCAATGTCCCAACTGTAAAAGCCTTAAGCATGTTAAATATATGTTTTAAAAATATCCTTTTACACAACATCATGCGACTATTGTGGTTTCTCACATCTCTACTACCATTATAATCCCCCTTTAGATGAAAAAATGACTTATAATAATGGTACGAAAGATAATGCTATTTCAAAATCCATAAGACAAGTTATTGACAATCACATCTAAAAAGCTAGATGCAAGACAATTTTCAATGTTTCAAATGTTCATATGAGAACTTTGGTTCAACAGCTTTATTCTAACATGTTTGTTCTAGATTGCTACTTTGTTTTCTCACATGGAGGGAGCACTCAAAGCTAACACGCTTCTTGACCAATGATCTAGCTGGAAGCTTCACAAGAAAAATTAATCAAACATCAATTTGCTACTAATTAAGATTGTTGTTTGCCTTTTCTGCTGTGTGTTTTTGAGATTGTTGTCTCTACTACCAGTCGTAGTAATTCCTTAATTTAATTTTAGATTTTCGACATTCATTTTTGGTACTATTATATGTTTGTTTATCTGATTTATTAGATCATCTCCCTTCCCGCCTTGGAGAACGCCTGATTTATACGCCTGACTCGAGCAATGGTGTTTGCGCCTGCAATGGTGGTGATCACTGAAAATGCTCCCAGACAATGTCACTGTGGTAGATGTAGACTGAATAACAATCATAAAATGCACATTTTCCACGCTCCAATTACAATCATAAAATGCGATTGCAACCCACGGCTCATCTCAATCTCGTAACATTATGTAGAGATGGCCATTTGCAGGAGGCGCTGCACATTCTGCTTAGTACAGACAACCCCCCTGGAGACTCCTCTACGTATCTTCAATTCTTGCAGACCTGCATTCGGAAGAACTCTCTTTCACAAGGGAAAAAGGTCCACTCTTTCATCGCTCACAGGCGATTTGCATTTGCGACAAGCACAACTTTTCATAATAACCTTATCAACATGTATGCCAAGTGCGGAAGTTTGGTTGATGCCAAGAAATTGTTTGACGACATGACAGAACGAGACGTCTGCTCATGGAATACGATTATTGCAGCATACCGAAGACATGGGTATCCTCAAGAGGCACTCACACTGTTTCACCAAATGCAACGAACAGGTCTCCAACCCGATCAATTCACATTTGCCAGCGTACTCCCAGCCTGTGCCAAAATAGGAGCTTTGGATCAGGGTATAACCATCCATCAAAGCATAAAGGATGGACGAATTTCGTCAAATGTTGTAGTTAGAAATGCTCTAATAGATATGTATGCAAAATGTGGAAGCATAGACAAGGCATGTGAACTATTTGAAAGAATGCCTCAAAAAGATGTGGTCTCATGGAATGCAATGATTGTAGGATATGCACAAAATGGGTTTGTTGAAAAGGCTTTAGAAACTTTCAAGAAAATGCAATTGGAAGGTATGAAGCCAAATTCCACAACCTTTGCCAGCATCCTCCCTGCCTGTGCCAAAATGGGCACTTTGGACCAGGGTATAGACATCCATCAAAGCATAACGGAAGGGGGATTTTTATCAGATGTTGTAGTTGCAAGCACACTCGTACACATGTATGCAAAATGTGGAAGCATAGACAAGGCACGAGAACTGTTTGACAAAATGCCTCAAAGAAATGTGGTCTCATGGAATGCCATGGTTGCAGGGTATGCACTAAATGGGCTTGTTGAAAAGGCTCTAGAAACTTTCAAGCAAATGCAATTGGCAGGTGTAGAGCCAGACTCCACAACCTTTGCCAGCATCCTTCCAGCCTGTGCCAAAATGGGAGCTTTGGAACAGGGTATGGACATCCATCAAAGCATAACAGAAGGCGGATTTTTGTCAGATGTTGTTGTTGCAAATGCCCTGGTAGACATGTATGCAAAATGTGGAAGCATAGACAAGGCATGTGAACTGTTTGTCAGAATACCTCAAAAAGACGTAGTCTCTTGGAATGCAATGATTGTAGGATATGTACAAAATGGGCTTGTTGAAAAGGCTTTAGAAGCTTTCGAGCAAATGCAATTGGCAGGTGTAAAGCCAGATTCTGCAACCTTTGCCAGCGTACTCCCAGCCTGTGCCAAAATGGGAGCTTTGGAACAAGGTATGAACATCCATCAAAGCATAAAGCATAGAGGAATTTCATCAGATGTTGTAGTTGCAACTGCCCTGGTAGACATGTATGCAAAATGTGGAAGCATAGACAAGGCAAGTGAACTGTTTGACGAAATGCCTCAAAGAAATGTGGTCTCTTGGAATGTCATGATTGCAGGATATGCACAAAATGGATTTGTTGAGAAGGCTGTAGAAACTTTCAAGCAAATGCAATTGGCAGATGTAAAGCCAAATTCCACAACCTATGCCAGCCTACTCCCAGCCTGTGCTAAAATGGGAGCTTTGGAACAGGGTATGGAAATCCATCAAAGCATAAAGGATAGAGCAATTTTGTCAAATGTTGTAGTTGGAAATGCTCTAGTAGATATGTATGCAAAATGTGGAAGCATAGACAAGGCATGTGAACTGTTTGACAGAATGCCTCAAAGAGACTTAGTCTCTTGGAATGCAATGATTGTAGGATATGTACAAAATGGGCTTGTTGAAAAGGCTTTGGAAACTTTCAAGCAAATGCAATTGGCAGGTGTAAAGCCAAATTCCACAACCTTTGCCAGCGTACTCCCAGCCTGTGCTAAAATGGGAGCTTTGGAACAGGGTATGGACATCCATCAAGGCATAAAGGATAGAGGGATTTTGTCAAATGTTGTAGTTGGAAATGCAATAGTAGATATGTATGCAAAATGTGGAAGCATAAACAAGGCTTGCAAACTGTTTGACAGAATGCCTCAAAGAGATGTGGTCTCGTGGAATGCAATGATTGTAGGATATGCACAAAATGGACTTGTTGAAAAGGCTTTAGAAGCTTTCAAGCAAATGCAATTGGCGTGTGTAAAGCCAAATTCCACAACCTTTGCCAGCATCCTTCCTGCCTGTGCCAAAATGGGAGCTTTGGAACAGGGTATGGACATCCATCAAAGCATAACAGAAGGGGGATTTTTGTCAGATGTTGTAGTTTCAAGTGCCCTGGTAGATATGTATACAAAATGTGGAAGCATAAACAAGGCACGAGAACTGTTTGACAAAATGGCTCAAAGAAATGTGGTCTCATGGAATGCCATGATTGTAGGATATGTACAAAATGGATATGTTGAAAAGGCTTTAGAAACTTTCAAGCAAATGCAATTGGCAGGTGTAAAGCCAGACTCCACAACCTTTGCCAGCATCCTCCCAGCCTGTGCCAAAATGGGAGCTTTGGAACAGGGTATGGACATCCATCAAAGTATAACGGACGGGGGATTTTTGTCAGATGTTGTAGTTGCAAATGCTCTCGTAGACATGTATGCAAAATGTGGAAGCATTGACAAGGCACGAGAACTGTTTGACAAAATGCCTCAAAGAAATGTGGTTTCATGGAACGCCATGATTGCAGGATATGCACAAAATGGATTTTGCAAGGATGCTCTCAAAATCTTTGAATTAATTAAGCACTCGGGAACATATCCTGACATTGTAAGCTTTGCTTGTGTTCTATTTGCATGCAGCCATGCAGGTTTAGTGGATGAGGGATGTTCATACTTCAATAATATGAGTAACCCTTATTGCATTACACCTACAGTTGATCATTATGTGTGCATGATTGACCTTCTTGCCCGTGCTGGCTATCTTGAGTACAGCCTAAACTTTATCATTAAGATGCCAGTCAAACCTGTGGTGGTTGTGTGGATGTGTTTTCTTGGTGCCTGTAGATCACACATGAATATAGGCTTAGGAGTATTTACAGCGATGCTGCTTTTTGATTTGGATTCTAAAAATGCTGCAACTTACGTTCTTCTCTCAAACATCTATGCAGAAGTGGGCAGGTGGGGTGAGGTTGAAATGGTAAGGAGATTGATGAAAGATAGAAGAATTAAAAAGATCCCTGGATGTAGTTGGATTGAAGGCCATAAAATGATACATGTTTTTTGTGTTGGGGACAGATCACACCCACAAACACGGGAGATTTATGCAGAATTGGAGAAATTGGCTTGGGAGATGAAGGCAGCAGGGTATTTTCCAGATTCAAGACATTCACATAATGATGTGGAAGAGGAGGAAAAAGAATTATTTCTTTGCCACCATAGTGAAAAGTTGGCAATTGTATTTGGTTTGTTAAACACGCCCCCTGGAACAACTATTAGAGTTGTTAAGAACCTTCGAGTATGTGCTGATTGCCACACTGCAACAAAATTTATCTCCAAGATTGTTGCAAGAGAAATTGTCGTGAGAGATGCAAACCGTTTCCATCATTTTAAACAGGGAAAATGTTCGTGTGGAGATTATTGGTGATCTTAATTGAAGCAATCTGAAAAAAAGGCTTGTATTATAATAATGTGCACTGTGTCAGACTTGCAGTAATAATGAAGGGATGAAGTTTTATTTTCAGTTTCTAGAAAGTTTTTATTTTGTTTTGTTTGAGAATTCGGCAATCTACACCATGCTGTTGGCTTCGTCAAATTAGATTCCTAGAGTGCAATGCAGATCACTGCTTACATACACTATAGGGGTATCTGTCAAAGAACTGTTTTATGATAATATGAATGTTTCATTGAATTGTTTTCAGGAAACCTGCATATGTATGAAATGAAAAGCTGAAGAATGGGGAAAAAGCATAATCTCAAGAACACCTCAAGTAAAATGGAAAGACGCTTGACCAATAAGTTAATGGGAGAGGAGGGCTCACAATCAACCCTTGCCATTTTGTATAGTTCATTTCTTTGTATTAATTGTATTATCTTTTGCCTATATCAGGTCAATCATTTGAGACCAAATTATGCATTCCAAATTAGGTATGTAATTTTATATAAGTGCATATAGATTGTGTCTCATTTATGGTTTAAATATTTCTAAAGTTGCTTCACATCCCTTTGCTTGGTGAGATTGCTAATAGATTTGTGAATTCACAATTTTTTTGTTTTTAAATTTAATTTGATTTCAATCTGTTTGGTTTTAATTAGAACTATTATAATTTATTTATGACGAAGTAAAAAAATCACGATTGTATTTATGTTGTAATTATTAGATATGCATGGCACTTGAAAAACTCTCATAATGAGGTTTATAGATTGATATTGGAGAGAAGAGAATAGCATTTGTATACGTAAAAATAAAATCACAATTTATATTGCATTGTAATCTCATATTCATGGTATTACAAAATTGTGCATGATGAGATTTATAAATTGGTAATGAGATGAGGGTTTGAAGGTTGTTGGGAGAGCAAAAAAGGGTATTTCATTAGTGTTTGGAGTGACAATAGATTTAAAACAAGATGAACTCAAAAGCATGAGGGCTACAAGAATTTTAGAGAAACAAAATAGGAGACATTCATAGAATTAAAAAGAATAATTCAATTATATTCATAATATGGTCGGATTGACTACTTTGTTCATGTTTGGTGAACCTAACAAATGATAGTAAAGGTTAAATTCCTTTTAATAAGATAGGAATTGAATAATTTTGCATTAGTTTTATAGTTAACAAATGTTCATGAAGACTAAATTCCATATGCCACATCTAAATTTTGTTTACAATTCTTCATCACAACCACATTAAGAATCTTGAATTGTTGTACTTGTTTGATGTCAAAATTTTATAATAGGATATTCAACTCAAGGACTTTCTTTTTAGAGCACCTTAAGGTCCAAGGCAATCCACATCAAACAAAAAAAAGGGAGAGAAGAAAAGTTTTCTATTTTTATTCTATTTGTTTTGTTTGTAGGTGTCTAACATGGAACAGTAAATTCCAAGCTCGGATTTTCTAATTGGATAGGTGATGCAATAAACTCTCTCATTTGATGCTTGATGTCAAAAACCTTTTAATTGGAGGACTATCAAAGCAAATCAAATTTGTTTTTATCCTTCATGAATTCAAGAAGGTTCTAAACAATGGAAATAGGGCCTATATAAAAAAGATAATTGTGCAACATTTAAAAAAAAGCTTCTTTGACTAGAAAATTGAAGATCAACCTTCCTGTGTCTACAATGGGGATCTTTTAGATTGGTCGCATAATTAATCACTAGAAGTGCTTGAATATTGTTGTGATCCTAAGTACTACTGTGAACCAAGGTTTCTAGATTTGCTTTCCAATTTTGTTTGTTTTTAGTTCATTATGACTGTTGTCACTGCTATGTGGGTAAATTGTTACTAAGATTGTTTTATGTTGAGACATAATCTCAACTTGGCTTTCTATTGGAAATTGAAGATTTTAATAATTTCTAAGTTCTTAAAAAATAGCTTCTTCGACCAGTAAATTGAAGATCAACCTTCTTGTGTTTGCAACACGTGCATAACAATTTTTGTTTAGTTGTTGGAATGTTATCATAAGTATACATGTTTGTATACATAGAAGGAAAAAAATATAGTTTGTAGAAAGAATCTAGAATAATGAGCTTTAATTCTTCATTTCATGCAAATGTATTTGATAACTTTATTGTTATATGTAACATACTTTTTTTAAGTAATTAGAAATCTTTATGAGTGTATTCAATGTCTACAATAGGATGGGATTTGATATGAAGTAACTTCTATTCTTACAAAAGCTAAACCACTTTGTAACTATCACTAATAGTCTATGTTCCCCGGGGACGCGTCCCCTGCATTTTCCTGCCCGTACCCATCCCGAGGACGTCCCGAGGACGCGGGGACGACCAAGAAACGTCCCCTGGCCATCCCTGTTTCCCGGGGACGTCCCCTTTTCTTTAGGAAACGTAGGGGATGGCTAGCCATACCCGGTACGGCCGGGACGTCCCCCGACCGTACCGGGTACGGCTAGCCGTCCCCTACGGCCCAACAACTTTCACACTTCAAAAATAAATAAAAAACTCACTTAAATAAAATAAAAAAAGGGATAGGGGGGCCCACAAGGACCCCCACATCCCTCATAAACTTACCTAAACCTAAAAAAGACATTATATCATGCAAAAACAAAAACATACATTCACTACCTCATTTTGGTACTCTTGAACAACAGCTTGAAGAGGAGAAATAGCAGTTGGAGGAGGGTAACAGCGGTGAAGAGAAGGCAATACGGCATCAAATCATCGCCATTTAAGGTAAGATCGACATTCTTTGTTTTATTTTCATATTCCTTTGCATTTTTTTTAGTTTTTTTTTCAATTTCAAACACATGTGGAGGGTTTTTAGTTTTTTTTTTTTATATGTTTGCTTGCAGCTGTCTATTAGCATTTTTTCAAACAAAAAACAATGAGCAGCAGTGACAATAGTGAAAGTTCTGAAAATGACATTGAAATTCAAGTGCAACGGCAATCAAGTAGAACTAGAGGCCGTAAAAAGAGTGGGGGTTCTGCTAGTGGCTGTGGTACAATAGAGAATGTCAGTTCATCCAAATCCAATCCATTTGAATGCCCCTCCAAAACACTTGCCACTTATGCAAAAGGCCCATATAATCCTAAAAAACCTCTCTTACAATTTGCAACCCGCATAGACACTGACAAACAAAAGAATACTGGGGGGTCTAGAATATTGCTTTGTCACATTTGCAATGAAACCTATAGGGGCAGCTATACAAGAGTTTATTCTCACCTTTTGCACTTGGGTAGAGTGGGGGTAAAAGGTTGTAAAAAAATTACCCTAGCTGAGAAGGTCGAGGCAACTAGGTTGCACATGGAGGGGGAGGCAAGATCTAAGGGATTGTCAATGGAGAGTATGCATAGTATGCCTGAGTCATTGCCTTCACAAAGCCAAGTGGAAGAGGTTTCTAGTAGGGGAAAGAAAAGAGCTACTACTGTTGCAGGGTTGTTTAATGCATAAACACGAGAGGTGGCTGACTCTTCCATTGCCAAATTTTTCTTTGCTCATGCCATACCATTTCATGTGGCACACTCTCCCTATTTCAAACAAATGTTAAGAGATGTTACAGCTGTTGGTCCTTCTTATGTCCCCCCTGGAGAACATAAGCTACGCACCACCTTACTTGACAAGGAATATTCTCAAGTGAGTATCTTGATGGAGGACATGAAGCAAACTTGGATTAGGGATGGTTGCTCTATTGTCATGGATGGGTGGACCGACATCAAATGTCGGCCACTCATTAATATCATTGTCACATGTCTAGCTGGCTCTTATTTTCTTAGAGCTATTAATTGTACAGGGAGGAGGAAGGATGCTCACTTCCAATTTCAGATTTTGAAGGATGCCATTGAAGAGATTGGGGCATCTAATGTTGTCCAAGTGGTAATAGATTCAACCTATGTATGTAAGTCAGTTGGTTTGATGGTGGAGGGTGCTTATAAGCACATTTTCTGGACTCCATGTTGTGTTCATGCATTGAACAACGCATTGAAAGACATTGGGAAGATTGCTTGGGTGAAGGAAGTGGTGGCAGAAGCTAGAGATATACAGATGTTCATTTGCAACCATCAAACCTCACTTGCACTTTTCAGGACTTTTTTGAAGAAGGAATTCCTCAAGCTTGTGGAAACTAGATATGCCAGCTATTTCATTTTGCTAGAGAGGATGGTTGAGGTGAAGGAGCCTCTACAATTATTGGTGGTTAATGCAGAATGGAATGGATGGCCAGAGTCAAATTCAGTTGAAGGAAAAAGTGTGAGGCAAAAGATCCTTGACAATGATTGGTGGTCCACAATAAGGTATGAAATTGTTTCAAATTGAAATTTCAAATTGCTGATTTTCTTTTTATTTATATTATGATATTCATATTATCATTTTATTAAAAATTTAATTTTTGTTCTTAAATTGCTGATTTTTGTAACTTGTGTTTACTTACAGCTATGTTTGCTTCTTCATTGCACCTGTTGTGGATGTCATAAGATATGCTGACACAGACTCTCCTAGTCTTGAAGAGATTTATGAGACATTTGATAGCATGCTTGGGAAAATGAAGCAAGCTATTCGAAGCAAGGATCCTACTTTGGGATTTTATGAGGAGCATCTTAGGCCCATTGTGACGCAGAGGTGGGACACTATGAACACCCCACTTCATATGGCAGCATATGCTCTAAATCCCAAATGGTATGTTTCTAGACCTAGAAGAGTGCCTCCATCTCATGATGATGAGGTGAAAAAAGGGTTCATGAGGGCCCTTGAAAAAATGTATACCGAGGAGGAGGCTTCTCTACTTCGCTCACAATGGATAGCCTTTGTCAATCTACGTGGTCCAAACTTCAGCAAAAAAGAGGCGAGGATGGATAGAGCTACATTAGCTCAAATTGACCATATTGGATGGTGGATGTGGCATGGCATGGATGCACCAGAATTAAGGACACTTGCCACTTGCTTGCTTGGACAGATTGCCAGTTCCTCTGCTGCAGAGAGGAATTGGTCCACATATAGCTTCATTCAGTCAGTGAAGAGGAACAAACTTACCTCTAGATGATCAGAGAAGTTGGTGGCAATGCATAGTGCCTTGCGGCTATAGGATCGACAGAGACCTGAGTATCGTTAGACTCCAGCTGCACATTGGGATGTTGATCCAGAGGATGTTATGCAGATTGATGAGGAGGAGGCACAGGAGGGATTGGTTGGGGTTCCATTGGATGAGGGTCTACTAGACCCTCATGGTGGCAGTGATTCAGATTCAGATTCTAATTTTGATGCAGTATTAGGAGAGACTGATTAGGGACAACCATATACTCTATGTTTTTTTTATTTTGTTGTTGAAACTTGAAACTTGCAGCCTTTGAGCATTTTGATATAATATATATGCAGATTGTCATTGAAAACAATTAAATTTGGTTTATTTGTTTGCCAATTCTCATGTGACAAGTTGAAAACTAAGTTCAAGTGTAATGTTATGGTTATGTATGCATGTTTTAATGTTCTATGATGTCTAGAATGAATGCCTTATCAATGTTATCATCTAAATATTTGAAATTTCCTTATATTTATTAAAAAAACCTTTTTTTTTTAGTAGCCGTCCCCTGTCATCCCCTAAAAAATGGCCAAAAAAAATCGCCGTCCCCAAAACTCGTCCCCCTGTCCCTGTCCCCGGTACTTGGGGGAACATAGCTAATAGTGTCACCCTTGAGGTCCCAAGGTACATCTAAAAGTATAAATGGATATTTTTACGTATGCACTATAATAATTTATGGAACACTTGAATGGAAGCAACTCCATTGTTTTTTATTATGGTAAGTAGCAAACCAAGGTGTTGATCCCTTTAACAAAAAGCCACCATGACAAAGCAAAACAAGCCACCAACAACAAAAAAACAACACACTAACAATAGTAAACCATACTATAGTCTAGAGTTTTAAGCATAAACCATAACCAAAAACTAGCAACAGAACATAAAGAAAACCTAGGAGAATAGCTGACTCCAGTCATCATTGAGGAATTTATACATTTTCTCATAGTTAACAAAGGTGTTAGCATCTAAACCATGTCTTTTAAGTTCAAGGTCCTGCAACACCGACAACATAGTGGCAGACCTGTGCATCACCTTTGAGCTAAGGGTAGCCATCACTTTCATCTTTCCTTCTAGAGACACCACCTTTGACCTCAACTTAGCAACCTCAACTGCAACCTAATCACACTTTGAGCACTCCTTTTGAACAGGAATAGTCTCCTTCACCAACTCTGCTTCTTCAGGTTCCTTCTTAGTCTCAGCATCATCAGACTCATAAAAAGAAGTATTCAGTTCCTCAAATAGACTAGCCCCCTCCTGAATATCCTCCACCTCCAGGGTAAGAACCACCTTCTAAATTTCCACCTCTTCCTCTTGGAAAGAGTCAATGGACTCCTCAACAATTTTGATTTTAGGGGTTTGTATACCTGCAAGCCTATTGGAATGTCTAATGCTCAGCTTCCTAGAACTTTGGTCACCAACCTTCACTTTATTGTTATTAATAATAAAAATTATTATAAAATAATTCCATACATTACATTACAAAAGTGGACAATATGGTCATGGTTCTTCAAATCATAGGGTATTTATGCCACCACCAACAAAACTTATTTTTATGAACATCAATGGAAATTTAGGCTACAAGATAGGTCAATATTTAGGTCATAAAAATGCTAATGTCATAAATGTGAAATTATCTACCAAGAACTCACATTGTAAATCACAAAAAATATGAGTTGCATTAACATCACAAAGCTTAATTATAGTTGTCTTAAGAAGTTCAAAATGAGAGATTGTGGTTTGCATCTTTTCCATGCTTCTACCCAAGAAGTAGACGTGTTGGGGAATGACCTATAGTTTCTTATGGCAATCGATTATGCCATATGGTGGGTGGCAACCAATTGACATAAATGTCAGAATGGAGGAATATGCTGATGAAAGTGATCAGTGAACCTCTCTATTTCTATTGTTTTTTCAACTGATGATCCAATCTCCTTGACACCTAACAAGAAGTGTATTGAAGACTGATCCCATCCAATGTTGTATGCCTAGTGCCTCTACTTTAATCTCCCCATGCTTAGGCTAAGTGTCTTTATATGAAGCTCTATCAATGAATATGAGAATTTGGTATTAATGATTATCCTTAGGTACCACACCACTTTACTTATTAGAACAAGGGGGGACCATTTACAAGGAAACCATCCTACATGATGAAGGTGGCTTCTAGACATATTGTGCTTGCCTCGATTATCATATCTCTTGCATGGAGAAGTAAGGCTATAAGGAGACACCTTGGTTATAGTTCATGTGCCTAGCCCTAGTATTTGAGTAGGTCTAGAGATCTTGTGTTAATACTCTAAGGTCATCTTAGAAGTTAGATGTTGAAATTGTGAAGAAGCATATGAAATCACATAATAGTCTTTCCACCTAAAACAAGAACATATCATTGGAAAAATGAATAAAATGATAATATTTATACTTTCCCCTGGTTAGTATTAAATTTTATATGTCAAAACATGCATTGATGGTAATAAGTTATCTTCAAAACATGGGGAAGTCCAACTTATAAATTGAAGATGAAATTGAGCTAGAATAAAGAATGTTTGATCCCCTTTAATTTATTTTGTAATACTTTATATTCTAACCTATAGTTCATGTTGCAACCCAAAGGCTAGCACCCCTTCATAGAGTAGACTAATAGGAAGAACTTAGAACTACCTAAGTCATGGAACTTTAAAACCTACTATGCTTAATGCATTTATCAAACTATGAACTAAGTTCTCAATCTAAATCAAGATCTTTATATAACTTTGATTGTGTATTTGATATAAACTAAAGACTTGTGTGAGTGACTAAAACTAGGATTGTGAAACATGATTTCTAAGGTTGTTTATGAGTTATAGGTGTTGAATATTAGGAGTATGAATATAAGTGTGTGTTCAAAAGTTAGTTGATGATTAAAAAATGTCTAGATAATTTGATGAGTGACTAAAACTAGGATTGTGAAACATGATTTCTAAGGTTGTTTATGAGTTCTAGATGTTGAATATTAGGAGTATGAATATAAGTGTGTGTTCAAAAGTTAGTTGATGATTCAAAAATGTCTAAATAATTTGATTTAGTCCAATGTATATAATTTTATATTTAAATTCATATTTAATTTTATCCTGTTTGATCTGATGATCTTTTGATTTAAGTGTGTAGATCACATGTGACATGGAGAAGCTAATTGTCATAACCCTACTAGGTTGTGAATGGAAAAGACCAAAATAGCTATTTTTTTGGAAGTGATGTTTGCTTAATAATTTAATTTTCATTGTACTAAGTAATGTTTAAACTAAATAGAGTTTACAATTGCAAAAGAGACCATACTAAAGTGTATTGTTTGTCAAGGAGTTTAACTTCTATATTTCTCTAAAGAAAAATCTAATTTCTAATATTATGGTCAATGTCAACAAAATAAAGTCAATGAGAGTGTGCTCAAATGGTTGGGCCTCTTGATTCTCATATTGGAAGCCAAGGTTCAACTCTCTCCAAGGACATCTTAGCACCATAAGGCATGATAAACAATAACCATACTAGAATTGTAGGTAGTTTATAGCTAAATAGTGTTGGAGGATATGTCATTAGATTGTAGCTAGATAATGTTGGAGGCTGCAAAATGTAGTTTGTGGAAGCAATTGTCCTACTAGATATGTTGATGATATGTGGATGGTAGGTGTGTTGCTAGTAAAGTTTAGTATCAGGCTGATCAAGTGGCATTCATTTTGAAGTAGTGCAGGCTTGTATTTCATAAATACTATAATATGTAATGGGAGTGTGCCCTGATTCAACCCATTTATAATAAACTAAAAAAATGTCAAACAAATAAATTAAATAATTTAAGATTATTAAATCTTCTAACAAGCCTCATAACACACTATTTTAAAGGTAACAAAATCTAAAAATCTACCATATTTATTCATGGTTAAACAAGTACTAAATGAAGTAAAACAACTATCAATTATAGAAAATTTAAATAATAATATCAAACTATCTTTCATTTAAAAGAACTTAATAACATAAAAATAATTGTTCCTTTTTACAACATACATATATTACAATAATATACAAAACAACTTATTTTGTCATTACAAGTGATAAGTCATAATCACGAACCTATTCCTCTTTCTCAAATAATAAAGTATCATTAGATAACACATTGAGATATGGCGATACAACAAGGTGGAAAATAGAACTACTTCATTGATATCATACAACATATTTAACTAAATAAATCATTATCAATTCAATACAAAGTTATACCTTCACACACACACACACAAGGTAGAAAAGAGAGAGAACAATGATAACGCTTTTCCACCAACCACAGAGTTGTAAGGCTCCCCGTACATCACCCCAAAAGGTGGGACCCACCCCCTCTTGAACAAGGTCATAGAAGTATATCACATAGGAGGAAAGAGGGAAACAAGTGCAAGAAATCAACTGACTCTTACAAAATATAATAAACCATATCAATAAATTCATCCCCTTGGCCAAGGTTTAGAACAATATAACATCAAAATTTTCATCTCATAGTAATAATGATAATACCACTTGTATAAACACGGTTTCTCCAAAGTGATGAGATTCACTCAATATGCACAATAATCAAGAAACTATATTAGGATAGGACCTGCTTAGTTTTTCTAGGTAGAATACATCTATATTGCATTCTCAACCATGTGTAGTTTCTTGAAAAACACAATAAGATTGAGTAGGTCCCCCATAAACCATGTCAATCCTTGAGGTTGTCTGAGGGTTTAACACATGGTTAAGAATGGAATAATAATGTTATTTATTTTTAGTGTAGTATTTCAAATAATTCAAAACTATTGGATGGGGACCCCAAAAGCCTTGCCATTTTTTTGATTAGATGTGAGACTATCACATAGAGATATTAGATTGGGGTAAAATTAGAAAACACAAATTGATAGAAAATAGGTTTGACAACAAACATACTAACAATTTTGTTCTTTAAGAAAAATATTTTCTAGTCAACCTTAAAAGCACTCTAAAGTTATGAGTTTATAAATGGTTTGAAAAATCATAATAGGATATGCTTTTCTTTCTTTTTTTATAGTAATATCAATTGTTGGCTTTTAATCCCAATCTCAGTAGACCTTATATTTTCCAAAGAAATCCAGCATCCTACATGCTACTGTCTTAATGATAGATATTGCAACACACTAGTAATATCCTAATTTTCCATATACTACTATATATTCGAGTAGTATCAAGTCTAACAGTAAACTCAGCTCAATTGTCAAAGCCATCACACTAAAACAAACCAAATTCATGTTTCAATGCACACTATGCTATAATTTTATAATGAACCCACACTTCAAATCATAAGGCTGTCCATACTCACATACAAAAAACTTAACACAGTTTGGCTACTACTCGCACCCATAATTCTCCTTAAGTGATTTACAAGATACAATTACATAATCAAACAATTATAGTTTCTCTATCATGAAATAATAAAAATCTTTAGCATTCTTAAAGGAACAAAATTCCTACACAATTTATATTTCCCAAAACTTTAAGTTAAGAATAATTTTCTCTATTATACAAAAAATCATATTGACAACCTAGAACAACATGCTCTGTCTTAACTAACATTTGATAAGGAAAATGATTATGAAGAGAATATAGGTAAAAAATATATTATTGCTTCCTACAATTTTTAACACAACTCACACAAGGCAAAAGATGCACTTATAGTGTTGAATGAGATTATGCATAAACTAATTAGTAATCGCTACATAAACTAAGGTTGTGGCTACAAAATCACTCAAATTATTGAAATACAATCAAAAAATTATTTTCAATGAAATCTAAAATTGAAATATGCTCAAAACCATTGGTAGAATACAAGAAAACATATTTTAACACATTGCACATTTTTCACTTAAGAAAGCCCCAATTTGGGAGGAAAAACCTAGCTTGATAGGTGTTGAATGGTAGTCATATCTAGTATGTTATTATTCAAACTAGTACAGAAAGGGATACAATGTTATTATTATTCTCCTCCTTCATGTCTACTCAATGGATTAAATTGTGCATTCATTCCCTACCTATGTCAAGTGTCTGTGCTTCTTGCTTGTCTAACAACCTCTTCTATGTCTTCTATTCACTTTCATTTGTTGTTGGACCTTACTCCTATGCACTAGAGTTATTGAAACTACTATTATCAATTCAAAGACTAATAATAATTACTAGAACTATGGTAGCACTTTCAATGTTTATATCCATCACTTTCAAAATTAGTTCCTAATGAAACCAATGGTTTTGTCTGTGATAAAATAGCGAGTAATTGCACTCATCCAAATTTCAAACTAATCACTTTTCTTGAAGCTACATACCTCCTTAATCCTTTTTGGATCATACCTCCCTTCATAGAGAGGATTTTGGTCCCTCAAGATATTATTGAGAAATTAGATGAGGAAATAATGTCCTCACCCTATCTTTGGAGTAACAATGGGCTTTGTCCTCTAAGTCCTACTTGTCAATACTTGTGAACCCCTTTTTTTGTCTTCCTTTTCTTCCACTAAAGTATCATATCTTTAGAGAGTATTGCTCTCTTATCATAAACTAGGTCTTCCATTGAATGTAGAACTAGTTCATCTTCTTTATCATCCAACATGGATGGTTAGTATAGCTAGAGATGTTCATAATTGACAATTGAGGGAATTCTTATTGAAAATGGTAGAGCATACAAAACTTAAACATGAATAGAACCTACACCATGATTCATAGACATAATATGAAAAGTTTATTATAATGATATCACATGATAATTTTATATTGATATGCATTGGCTTATAAGGCTTTTCTTTTCCTATACAAAATTCTTCACCCAATTAACTACTACATAACTAACATTTGTTTGATTTCTATACTAAGAATTATTTACTATATTTAATTATCTAGCCTATATTTACTATACCAAGATGTAATATTCCAACATTCACTCCTTATTACATCATAACCAAATAGCACCACATAATCAACATAAGC
This sequence comes from Cunninghamia lanceolata, assembly GCA_027924645.1. NCBI lineage: Eukaryota > Viridiplantae > Streptophyta > Pinopsida > Cupressales > Cupressaceae > Cunninghamia > Cunninghamia lanceolata. Next base: position 4,136,578 of record BSBN01000704.1, on the reverse strand, counting down.
TTCTATTTGAAAATAGTTCTTGGACCAAGTAGAACTCTATGTGTTTATTGGTTGAATAATGTTTTTATGTGAGGAAGAGGGATAAAATTAAGGTAGATCCTTAGATGACTAATTAGTTAACATAGGCATATGGAAATATATAGGGTCAAATCTTATCACAAAATTTGAGGGGAGTGATCTTGAATGAAGGGAAATGATCACTAGTTATTGAAGAGGATGGATCAATAGTATTTGTAGTGGTATTCTATATAAGAGGGGATGAATGGATATGAATATGAGGTGGTAATCCAAGAGTATGAGGGTCTATGTGTAAAGTGGAAGAATTAGAGTCATAAAGGGGAGACTTACCTTTGTTAGAATAATGAATGGTAAAGTATAAAGTGTTGAGAGATTGATGGAAGTTTGTCATTAAAGTTTGTGTGCTGGCAACATGAGTTGAATAGAGAGACTGATGGATATTGAAGAGCATGACAGTGTATGGCGTTGTCATTGATGGAAACCCATTATAGAGATGTAATAGTGTTGGTCTGAAGAAGACCAAAGCACCAATTATTTTACAGATTTGTCTAAGTCCCAGAGTACAATCTTCAGTGTTCAGTGAACCAATCTTTGGGCCCGCATTGCTCCGCTATGAAGAATTTTGTCATGCAGTTTTGAGGTAATTTTGGTACATATTGAAGGAGTCTAAATCCAAAGATTTGAGGCTTGAAGTCCTCCATAGTTGAAGATATAATTGATAGAGTATCAGACTCTGTAATGACAGTATTGGTGGTATGTTGGAATGCTCCGCATTCCACGGCAGATGAATATTTTGATATGCAGTTTTGAGGATAAGATCACAGATGACAGAAATATGTGCTCTCCCAGTGGCAAGTATTTTGGTGGTCCACATGTTGAGTTGTGAATAAATAGTTGGTTCATTCTATTATTACTTCACCAATGGTGTCGACCCAAAGGTTTTGAGGTTGTGCGGAGTTGAGTTATGTATGAAGCAGAATTATGGGAGTAATTATAGGTTATGCCGACTTATCCTAATGTACTACACATTTTGATTCTCTCTGCAAAGCGTATAGGGTTGAGTTTTGAGCCAATAGGTCAAGAGGTCACACGGTACATCTATTATGCCGACCTATTTGATGTTTTTCTTGATTGTGGTATTTACAAGATTGATTGCTTGTGTGAAGGGGGCTAGAGAGAGAAACAACTAAGTGTGTGTGTGTGCAAAATCTGATGTAGAGAAGGGAAAGATAAGATTGTAGTGAAAATTGTAGATTAGAAATGCAAATAAGGTGAAAATACTAAACAAAATACAATAAACACCAAGTTATACCTTACAAGCAAATCCAATCCCATCAAGGGAGGAAGGAGCCTTTGCACCCAAAACAAGCTCCTTGACAAAGATTACCCTAGACAATGGATTTAAATGTGAAATGCTACTTAATATTGCAACTCACTATTCTAGCGCAAGAGTTATTTTGGCATGGTAACTTTGCATAAACTTGGATGATGAAAATGGCTTGGGAGAGGTTCTATTTATAGATTTTTGAAAGGGATTTTGATCCAAGGGTGGAGATTGATTTGGAAGATCAATGGTGGAGGATAAAAGTGATGTGGAGGGCCTAGATTCAATCTTGAATGAATGGAGGGCTAGGAATAAAAGTGATTCTTTTATTCATTTTGGGAAAAGGGGTTATTTAATGAGCATGGGGGTGAAGGATTATTTTGGAATAAAAGATTCATATGGGGGAATGTAAATGAATTAAAAATTCATTTGGGGAAGAGAGGAAATAAATGAGTATGGGGTTGTAAGGAGAAATACATGTGATGTGAGATGTTTTTAAATAAAAAATTGACTTATGTGGATTTAATTCAATTTTTTATTTGGAGGATGTGGGGAAGGGTGTTAAACAAGGTTTGACCACCCAAATGAAGGGGTTAGGATTAATTAAACAGGGGTTTTATTTAATTAATCCTAGGGCTAGGATGAGGTAGGCTAGGGTAGGCAATTAAATAATAGCTATTTAATTGTCTAGGGTAGGGATAGGTTAATTATAGGCTGAATTAATTAGTTACCATGGTTTTAACTAATTAATTGGATTTAGAGAAAAAGGGGAAATTGATTTAATAAATATTGCATATTTATTAAATTAATTGGCTAAGGTTTGGACTATTGAATTAATGAAATTAATTCAATTTTGGGGATAAAATGGTGTGGATTTGGAAAATGAAATGGGGTAATTAATTAAATAAAAATTTAATTAATTGGTTGGAAGGGAAATTGGTGTGTTTAGGGTTGTATGGAGTCGGTTAGATGGTAGAAGACATTTTTAGGTGTCTACAAAAATGAAGTGTGTTAAGTCAATATTATGAGCTTCAGTGGAACTGTATCTTCAACATAGGTTAGATGCATTGTTAATAGTTCTTACTTGGAAGTGAGCCACCCTTTCTTCTATCTCTCTCTATTTAGGACAGTGAGTCCTTTAGCAGTGAGCCACCAACAATGAGAATTTCTTGTGGACAATGAGTCCACCATTTTATATCAAACTTTATAACTGGTTGCAATACATATATAGTGAGCTAATCCTCACCGTGGTTTTTCCCTCTTTGGGTTTTCCACTTAAATCTGGTGTTCTTGTGTTCTTTTGATGCATGCTTTCTATGTTCCTTTCCATTACTGCAAATTTGTTATAATACAATTTAGATGGGTATTTAAATTGTCAAGGTTAATGAATTTTTAGGGAATACTGATTCACCCTCCTCAATATTTTAGGTGTTCAACATAAAGAGACCCAATCATTCATAGGCAATAGGTTATAAGGTTGAGAAGAAGAAGAGGGGTTATCTGAAGTGTGGTGAGATACAATAGATATAGAAGTTAGGTCACTCAAAGATGGAGGAGGAATAATTTCAACATCTTTTGAGAGAAGAGTGGAATTCTTTGTAGAAATATCAAGGGATGGTTTTGGTGAGGTCTCCTTGGTAAATATATGAGAAATGGGTGAAGCACGTGCAATTGGGTTAATGAGAGCCTAAGATTCGATAGTTTGACAATGTTAAAAAGGATCTTCATCAACATACATGATATAAATTTTGTTTTTATGTATAAATTTGAAACACCAAGGGAGGGTAGAGGGGATAACACATATTTGATGGATCCATGGAAAAATAAGAAGAATATTATAAGAAAGCTTACTAGGCATAACATGAAATAATATATTGAGAGTAATAGGAACTATTTTAAATAAGGTAATGGTTCATAAAGATTCATGGCTAACATTATCAAAACCACAAATGGAAATCTTAGGTTTGTTTAGGTTGGAGTAGTTAACATGAGTATGGTCAAGGAAATCTATACTATAATTCAACCCTAAGCCATTTTCAATAAGAAGCCTTTTAACACTAATTTTCTTTTATCCTACAACTATGATTAATGCAAGGGCTTCTTGAAGGATTGATGGAGGTGGGAGTTACTCTAAAGAGAAAGAAATGTCTTGCAAAGATTTGACCATACAAGCAATTTGATCAAAGGGGATAGAAGGTTTGACAATGATCTTTTGTAGGGATTTCTACAAGATGTCTATATGGGTAGAAATCTTTTTGAGGATATCCAATAGGGATATCTTAGATTGAGTAGAGTGTAATTGTTCAACAAGGTCACATTCCTTAGGGTTTTTATCAAGAAGATGAGGTGGAGGTGGAAGGTTGATAGTGGTAAAAGAAAGATATATTGGGGTTAGTGTGTTTATCTTATTTTGTTGAGTGTTGTGGGTATGACTAATAGTGTGATAGTTATTGTAGGGCGAGCTCCATGTAATATGATTGATGTAGGAGGGGAAGTAACCTTAAGAATAAGGTGGGGTGTGGGTGTAATCTCCTCAACAAATTTTAATATAATATTTACCCCTTTTGATCACCAATATCTCATAAGGATGAGGTGAGAGCATACGATAAATAAATATTAGTATTCACTACTTTGTGATCACCTAGATTCTAATGAGGGAAAGGTGACAGTATATGGTGGAAGAATAATGATTTATATATATTATTTTCAATAACAAAAATACCAAGAAAGATGCAATAATGGATTGTAAAAAATAATATAGATATGTTGAAGATTCAAATAATGACACATAAATATGTGTAAACCTTCCTCCATGATAATTTTTTTAATTATATAAAAGGGTTATCAAGGGACCCTATCCTTACAAAAGCCAGCAAGCTGAGGAACAACAGATCTCAGTAAGGGGACTACACAAAACCAGAAAAAAAACTAGACAAACAACAAAGAGATCCACTGAATAATAACACACAAGCAACACATAAAAACACCACACAAACATGATATGAGACAAAAACCAAAAGGAAAACACAACAAGCAGGAACTACTGGGGGAATCTGATTGGCCTAGGCCCTGGAGTTTGAGATATGCTTCTCATTCCTTAAAAAGTTTGCAAAGTGTCCATGTGGGAGTCTCCACTAGACTCAATAGAAACATTCATCTTCTTCTTTTCTTTGGCCTTATTCAACTCATCTTTGAGGATTTTCATGCTATAGGTGGTGCATTCCAAGTAGTTTTTCTCAATTTCAGCATATTGGAGACTGTTTCATGCTAGAGGTGGTCATAAAATATTGCTTCAATGATTACACATTAGATACTTCCATAATATGTTAAATCTAATTTATAGAAATACAAAACTTGCTCCAAATACCAAATACCAAAATATATGTTGAAATTCAAACATAAATTTGAAGTACAAATACAACCTCTTATGTGAGATTGCCCTCAAGAAATCAAGTGTTTTCATCCTCCAATCTCCAAGAAACCAAAGGGGTTTCATTCTCTAATTGAGCTAGAATCCCAAGGTTTTCATCCTTGAATCCTATAGCTAAACACAAGGATCAAACTATGACAAAAAAGACTGAATAAATTGGTAGATGTCTCAAAGGCAACCAAGCACCTCATTCTATAGTACCAGTAGGGCACAAATTTCCATCACCACATTTTACCTCTCAAAGATAGCAATTAAAATATTAATGAGATTATTTCCCCAAAATATCCCCCTCTTTATCATGTATACCAACTTGCAACTCATTATTTTCTTGTCATTGAGTTTGTTATGAAAAAGCTACCACATGTCTTAGGGATTACCACAACCTTTTTTGGAAACCCACACTCCTATACTATTTATTATTATTTTATTTGTTGCTACTAAATATGGCCCCTTTAGTAAAATAATTTTATATCCCTATCAGGAAAATAAAGATAGGGCCCACATAAGTTGATTAATAAAAAGGGACATTATAGTGGTGCTAATATTTGAATTGACTTTAGGAGAAACATTATGATGAAGGATGAAAGTGGGGGTTAATTTAAATAAATATAGTTACAACCCATTAGGTTTCTTCAAAGTATGTGTGATAATACATGCATGATTACAAGAAGAAACAAGAGAATTCACACTAAGTGAAGGAATGGATGAGTGGGAAATGGCTAGAGAATGTATGGGAAACATGCTTAGAAACTTGTAGAAAGGAGGAAGCAATACGTATGAATGAGATTGAGAAATTATGCTATCATTTGAAATATGAAGAGAAGAATACATTGATTCATCACTACATTCATTCATAGAAACCATAGAAGATTACTCGTTAATTTTATAAAAGTTACAATTGCCATTATCATAGATGGAGAAAGGGATGAAGAAGACATCTCATGCATTGAACAATCATCATTGGGAGAAAAATTTAAATCTTCATCATTATATGCTTCTAATGTATTATTTATGACAACATTATTTTCCTTGCATTCATTGTGAATGTCATGTTCAATGTGTGGTAGAGGAAAGGGTAGAAGAGGGGTAGGATCATTGTTATATGGGGAATTAGGAGGTAAGGAGAGGTAGGAGGAATGAAGTGAGGTTTCTTTGGGATTAGGAATAATGGATAAGGATACAACATCATTATGACTAGGAAGAGAGGGTGATAACTCATAAGAGAGAGAATATATGATAGAAGAGGGGATAACAAAGCAACAAGGAGGTAAATGTAAGACATCAAAAGTAGAGGGATAAGATGGCGTAGAAAGAGTGGGATGAAAAAAGGCAGAACAAGTAAGATGATAGGTCTCATAGTGTAGTATGTTTCATGAAGAAAAAATGGTAGTGTTTTATAAAGGAGAACATGAAGGGGGGTCAAAGGGGTCATCTAGATCATCATTATCTTGGCAAGTCTTATGATCAAATATCAGAAAAGTGATCCTCAAGATAGGTAAGGACATTACTAGGTACAAGATCATCACGAGTGGTGAATAATTCAATGACAAAAGTAAGGATCAATTGGAAAGAGATGTATAAGTAAGAGAAGGTGGTATTTAAGAACATGATTAAAGAGAGAGGTAAACACAAAGAGGTGATTAGGAAGAAATGTAAGGAAACACTTTCTATGAATGGGGAAAAGAAAAATGGTATGGGCCATACTATGGAATAAGATTAAAAAAACATTTGAACAAGATGAAATAGAAATGAAGACGAAATTAACAAGGGCAATGCTAACCTAAACATAAATTAGAAGTGGGAAATGTAAGTAAAACAAGTTCACCAAAATGTAGAATAGGAAAGATAACTCTTTTCTTAGTATTATATATCATTAAGTGATAATTTAAATGCAAACAAATTTCATGCAAACTAAGTCAAATAAATTATTTTTTGTACATGAACACCTGACAAAAATAGTTGAGTCTGATACTTGACTATGATACATGCATGTAAATAATGATAAATAGGAACACACTAACATGTTATTCTAGGAATCTCAAAATGATAAAGGAGTTGGAGTAAATGTATATTTTTAAACTAGGACACATTGGAATCAAGATGGAAATTGTTTGAGGAGGTTGTAAACTAAATTTTGTGAATTTTTAAGCTCAGGACTTTGCTATAAGGGGTACACATAGTACTAGGTAGAAGTCGACTAGGGGTGTGGAGAACTCCTTTACATTCAAATGACTCAAAATTTTTAGGGACCGTGTAAAATCTAATATTGATCACTTCTTAGTATGGACACCTATCATGACATTGAGCAAAACATGTGGTAAAAAACAACATATGTGTAAAATTGACAAAAATACACTAGAAGATGAAAAGTGAAATGGAGGAAAATACACCTAGAATTTTTTATGAGGACACCTTAAGACTGAAATTAGGAGACCTTCTAAGTTTACATACCACATTTCATGAAATTATGAGCCTAGGATGTCACAACAAGGTTCTAGGTGAAGTCTTAAGGGAAAATTCTTGTCCTGCACCCAGGAAGAGGGGGAAGTTTTTCCCTGCACTTAGGACTAGGCCTAGGACTAGAGAGAAGTCTTGTCCTACACCCAAGAATAGGGAGAATTCATGACCTTAGAATAGCCTAATTTTTTTAGAGATCTTATTCTCAATCTCCCAATCACTTATGTGAATTAGCACTAAGTTTGGTTCTTCATAGGTTCTTCATAAAATGACCTACAAGTACAAAAATGCAATAGGGAATGGTGGAGCCTGCACCTGGAGTTACGGTTTCAAACATTCATCCGCAGGCCCTTTCATAAAAATCCAAAAAATTCTAAGTCCCTCGGCCTCTTGCACAATTAAATTGTATGTATCATTCTTTGTATATGGCCATTGTATCTTTGTATGTACAAGTGTAGATGTACATTGGCGGACCCGAAAATGGAGTCAAATCGGCTTTAGAAATGGTGAAAACATTAGTTGTATGCATAAAGGCTTGTATGTGACATTCAGGTGCAATTCTGGGCATGCAAAAGTGGATGTACATGGTAGATTCCTGAAATATTTTGTGGTTGTATAAAAAAAGATTGCATGTATATTGTGTTGTATGTTCAATATACAATGGGTAGATACAACGCCGGACTTCAAAGTATTATCAAATCGGGCCTGGCGGGCATACATACAATGGTAAAGTTGAAAAGTCAATGTGTCTCCTTGTATCTTGCATTATATGTATCTGCAACATACAATCGGATATACAAGTAAATATACAAGTAGGCATGTGCAAGGGTAGACGCGACCAAGGAGTTAACAGTATTTGTGAGCCAGGTGAAATCCACGGTTGTATATTGGGATTGTATGTTCCCAATATACAATCGGACATACAACGAGCAGATACAAGGAAACATGCAAAGCGGTAGTAGTCAAAGTCAACAGTCTTCAAAGGCATGGTGGGCCCACGCAGTTGTATGTCCCGGATTGTATGTATGTGCTATATACAATGCAAAATACAAAAGTGCACATACAATCCCGGATGCGAAGGAGAATTTGATTATGGCAGATTTTAGGTTGGGGTCCACAGTTAATTGTATATTGCACATTGTACATGAGATATACAATATGAGATATAATGAGGTAAATACAACGCCAAATTTCAAAGGTTATTCCAATCTGATTGATCAATGTGATGGAATCCACATTGTATGTATATTGCATTTGTATTTGCAATATACAAGGAGATATACAAGGAATGAAGATACAAAGCCCGGACCCGATTGCTATTTCAATTTGTTTCATGAGGATTTGGGGTCCGTGCTTGTATGTAGGTGATTGTATGTATATACAATCTTGTATGCAACCACAGATGCAAAAGAAGATACAATGGCTCACCGATGGAGATACAAATATTCAGCGATGGTGAACCAATCAGCGGGTGACACGTGTCCAAGTCAGTTGTATGTATATACAACTGCATATGCTAAGCTTTGAAGGCAAAAATGGCAAAATGGGCGAAAGGGTAAAATGTATGCTCGCGCTGTGAAAAGTCAAAGGGACAATATGCCTGCATGGTGTAATTTCATTGGTTGTGGACTTTTCTGCATGATTTGAAGCCATAGATCTCAGCGGGAAGGAGGAAATCAACGACCCTATTTCAAATTTTCATAGGAGGGTTTTCCTATGCATTCGCAGCTGTATTCCAGGCGGGAAAAGTTCTTGAACACGCAAACTGCTGTGTTTCCAGAAGCCGTGGGTAGGTTGGCCATTAATGGCAAATTTGCAGAGGCATGGGTCGAAATGATGGGCCACCTACCATTTTTAATGGGAAAATCTCCAGTCGGCTGCGTATTTCCCGAGTTCACCTGCTCTTCCTTCTTCTTCTGCCCACTGCATTGAATGTTTTGGGTGCCATTTTGATGGTACGATGTATCTGGTAGCATTTTGAAAAGACCATGTAATTAATTGCTGAGTACATGTTCTGGGTATATGAGGACTGTGTTACTCATTTTTTCTATTGTGGAAGACTTGGGCAATTTTTTGGAGGAAATAACAAAAAAAAGAGCTTTTTGGCTGTTCTGTCTCTTTTGGAGTTTATGAGTTGCATTTAAATGCATGTTACACATTTTCAGTTTCATGTTGTGTTTATATGAAAAATGCTTCTTTGCATGTGTTTAGTTGTTTGTCTCCATTTGTTGTATGCATCCCTTCTTTTGAATTTGGTTGCTAAAGGTTACTTAGATTCTAGGATATAGATTTCTATATTGCATGCTTAACTTTTGACCTCCATTCAAGGAGTGGATTAAATTGTTTTAGGTTAAGTATGAAGAAGATTGTATGGCAGCAGGGATGTTTGTAAGTAGAGATAGCTAAATACTCATTCTTGGGTGGTGTTTGTAAGGCAAATACTTATCTGGGCCCTTGAAACTTGAATGCCAGTGCAAATCATTCACATGTATACATCTGGTTGACTCCTTTCCCTGAGATAGGCACTGGTATGCCCTTGTGTAGTAGTTATGATCCAAAACCCCCTGTCTTGCATCCAAAACACAAATACAAATCATTTCATAATTCCAACCTGTTAGTTGTAGGAGTAGAAATAGGACCCCTACATACTCTCATTCCTAACCAGTTAGATATGTCCAAGAACATTGCCAGCCTAGTGACTTATCACACAAACCTTGGTCCTAAAATTAGAGTATTCTGCCTGTTGTTGTAAATCTAAATCTTTCTGTTGGGTGAGTCAAGGTTAAATATTTAGCTATAGGGATACCCCCTTGGTGCGGTAGAACCAAAAGTGAAGGGGAGGCAGCTCACGCAACCTCCTGTATTTGTTGGCTGAATCTGCCTGTGCATTGGAACTGGCACACCCTCTGCTGATTCGGAGAGAAAAGCCCAACAAAGTGGCGACTTCGCTGGGGAGTTGAAGAAAAAGAGTGATTTCTTGCCCATCTGAGTCACCAACAAAGTGGCAACTCCGCTGGGGAGTTGAAGAAAAAGAGTGATTTCTTACCCATCCGAGTCACCAACAAAGTGGCGACTCCACTGGGGAATGTAATGTCATAGCCATAAAAGATTGAAGAATCAAACCTGGAAGTGCTTTGTTGCAACAAACTTGAAAATTTATGTTTGGCTCTGCTGGGGACAACCCAGAAAGAAAGAAATGAACTTTTAGCTTCAAGTTATTTGAAGCTCATTCCTCTACAAGGAGGTGGCAACTCTGCACAAAAAGAACCTAATAAAAGACACAAGAGGTGTTAAATTTTCATACAAATCAGTCAAGGAAAGGAATTTGCAGTGACTGCAACATATCCAGGTATTTTCACATGTTTTAGTTTTCAAAAACCATGGTGTATAAGTTTTAAAGGATTCCCTATTTGGTGAAGTAGCACTGGTTAAAAGGGAAATATTAGTGATAAGCTTGCATGCTTTGTATTTGCTGAGAATGTATTTTGTGTTTCAAAAGAAGTATGCAATGTTGTTGAAAGACTCATTTAGAGGACTTTAGGAAATATGAAACAACAGTTTATATTGTAAAGGCCTAAGGTCATTGTTGTAAAATGAAATTTGAGTTGAGAAGAGGGTTGCAAAAAACACATAAAGATGTATTATCAGCCCATGCACCCTTGTGAGGTGTCAAATGCAATAATGTATAATAACCAATCCCAACCATATAATAGGAGTTTCAGCATTGACAGATACAAGCCCATAAATTTCAATGGCATTTGTGGTTATCCAAATGCTTTTCCATCTAAAATTAGAAAGTATTTGCCTAAGTTTAGTGGTGTAAAGGATGAATCAACTGAGAGACACATGCAACAGTTTAGAAATGTAATAGATGACTTTGAGGTTGACCATGAAGATGTAGTTATGAGATTATTTGTTCAATCTCTAGTTGAAGATGCAAGGGATTGGTTCTCCTACCTTCCGGCTTACTCTGTCAGTTCTTGGCAAGAATTTAAATCTGCATTTCTAGAACAATATGGTGAAATAATATCTGAATATGCAGTTATCAGTGATTTCATGTATATCCATATTGAAAAAGAAGAGTTAATTCTAGCCTTTAACCTCAGGTTTATGAAGGCATTAAAAAGAATTCCAGAATGTATGAGACGTAATAATGCATTGTGCCTTCTGGTCTATCTGGGAGCATTTGATAAGAAAATGAGTTATAGATTGAGGGATAAGGAGCCCACCACATTACATCAGGCACATCAATTTGCAATAGACATTGAAAACAACTGGAGGCATGGAATACAAGGGTTATTTCTTTGCAAACATCTACTGCCCTAGGGTCCCCAATGTTGATGAAAGATATAATTTGGGTGTTGGAGATGAATGTCAAAGCAATCACACCCCTGTTTTCCCTGTTTATGCATCATTCCAAGCTAATGATGACTCTACCATAAAGGAGGATGCCCTGATTTGCCTAGCAAATGAAGCTAATTGTGATAATTTTTCAAGTAATATTTACATGCCAGTCCTCAGCAAAGAGCGTTCATGTTTAAATGATCCAGTTATGCATAGTTGTGATCATATGGATCAAGAGTCAATTCCAGTTTCATCAAGAAGCATTAGAGGGCTGGAAAGTGATATAGATAATTCAGCTTCAGATTGCATTGAAGTAGCAGAAATCTTGTATGTGGGGCAATCAAATGATAAAGATTATATCCATGATTAGTTCATGGATCAGGTTTGTTCTTCTTATGACTCTAGATTTGGTAATGTTGAAGAAGAGTTGGATTGTCATGAAGAAGAAGCAGAGACCTTTGCAATGAGTATGAATCCCCTTTATGATGAGCCTTTAGATGCATTGAACTTTGTGAGTCATGACCTTCATTGGTGTAGAATTAACCCTCTTTTTGAAGATGATGATGAATATCAAGAGACAGCTGACCTAGGTGCTACATCAGTTTGTGAAGAGGGGACATATGAACCAAAGGCAGAGATCTTCAGCTCTTGTGAGGATAATATGGATATGCATACTGTGGATAATGAATGTTCAACATCAGCTGTTCCGGATGTATGCAAAAATGGGTGTGTGGATCAGGATTTGATATCAATGTCAATAAGTGATATAAATGACATTGAAAGTCTCATATATTCTAAGTGTTTTGAGTTTCTGGATCAACTGGATGAGTACCTGGTGATGCGCGACAGCCAGGTAGATAATGAAGAATGCCAAACGTAATATGATGATATATTGTTTGAGGAATATAACATACATATGTTGCCTAATGCTGAAGAATTTTATAGCATGTATGGTTATATGTCTAATTTTGAGGCGCAGAGTGATAGAGGCAATATTCATAGAGGCAAGCTTTCAAAAATGGTGAAGCATGTAATTGACAAGATTAGCCTATGGGCAAATTATGTTGATGTTTTCAGTTGTGGTTGGGGTCGTTCAGATCAGAATTGGGCATTTGACAGGGGAAGGTGGTGGTTTTTCATTTTTGGTTGCCCAGGGCCACCAAAATAATGTTTGAAAATGTAATTTGTGATGCAAGTTTGTGCGGCGCTCGACTCTGTGCCCAATGGATAAGGCCTAGTTTATATCCCAGAGTTCTGGAGTTCTTGCCATGCCTGCAAGAGGCATGCGTCCCCAGATAGAGCCAATGGTGGTGCCTGCACCTGGAGTTAAGGTTTCAAACATTCATCCGCAGGCCCTTTCATAAAAATCCAAAAAATTCTAAGTCCCTCGGCCTCCTGCACAAGTAAATTGTATGTATCATTCTTTGTATATGGCCGTTGTATCTTTGTATGTACAAGTGCAGATGTACATTGGCGGACCCGAAAATGGAGTCAAATTGGCTTCAGAAATGGTGAAAAAATTAGTTGTATGCATAAAGGCTTGTATGTGACATTCGGGTGCAATTTCGGGCATGCAAAAGTGGATGTACATGGTAGATTCCTGGAATATTCTATGGTTGTATCAAAAAAGGACTGCATGTATATTGTGTTGTATGTTCGATATACAACGGGTAGATACAACGCCAGACTTCAAAGTATTATCAAATCGGGCCTGGCGAGCATACATACAATGGCAAAGTTGAAAAGTCAATGTGTCTCCTTGTATCTTGCATTGTATGTATCTGCGACATATAATCGGATATACAAGTAAATATACAAGCAGGCATGTGCAAGGGCAGACGTGGCCAAGGAGTTAAAAGTATTTGTGAGCTAGGTGAAATCTGTGGTTGTATATTGGGATCGTAAGTTCCCAATATACAATCGGACATACAATGAGCAGATACAAAGAAACATGCAAAGCGGTAGCAGTCAAAGTCAACGGTCTTCAAAGGCATGGTGGGCCTGCGCAGTTGTATGTCCTAGATTGTATGTATGCTATATACAATGCAAAATACAAAAGTGCACATACAATCCTGGATGCGAAGGAGAATTTGATTATGGCAGATTTTAGGTTGGGGTCCATAGTTGATTGTTTATTGCGCATTGTACATGCGATATACAATATGAGATACAATGAGGTAAATACAACGCTAGATTTCAAAGGTTATTCCAATTTGATTGATCAATGTGATGGAATCCACATTGTATGTATATTGCATTTGTATTTGCAATATACAAGGAGATATACAAGGAATGAAGATACAAAGCCCGGACCTGATTGCTATTTTAATTTGTTTCATGAGGATTTGGGGTCCACGCTTGTATGCAGGTGATTGTATATATATACAATCTTGTATGCAACCACATATGCAAAAGAAGATACAATGGCTTACTGATGGAGATACAAATATTCAGCGATGGCGAACCAATCAACGGGTGACACGTGTCCAAGTCAGTTGTATGTATATACAACTGCATATGCTAAGCTTTGAAGGCGAAAATGGTAAAATGGGCAAAAGGGTAAAATGCATGCTTGCGTTGTGAAAAGTCAAAAGGGACAATACGCCTGCATGGCGTAATTTCATTGGTTGTGGACTTTTCAGCATGATTTGAAGTCGTAGATCTCGGCGGGAAGGAGGAAATCAATGACCCTGTTTCAAATTTTCATAGGAGGGTTTTCCTATGCATTCGTAGTTGTATTCCAGGTGGGAAAAGTTTCTAAACATGCAAACTGCTGCATTTCTAGAAGCTGCGGGTAGGTGTCCATTAATGGCAAATTTGCAGAGGCATGGGTCAAAATGACGGGCCACCTACCATTTTTAATGGGAAAATCTCTAGTCGGCTACGTATTTCCCGAGTTCACCTACTCTTCCTTCTTCTTTTGCCTATTGCATTGAATGTTTTAGGTGCCATTTTGATGGTGCGATGTATCTAGTAGCATTTTGAAAAGACCATGTAATTAATTATTGAGTACACATTCTGGGTATATGAGGACTGTGTTACTCATTTTTTCTGTTGTGGATGACTTGGGCAATTTTTTGGAGGAAATAACGAAAAAAAGAGCTTTTTGGTTGTTCTGTCTCTTTTGGAGTTTATGAGTTGCATTTGAATGCACGTTACACATGTTCAGTTTCATGTTGTATTTATATGAAAAATGCTTCTTTACATATGTTTAGCTGTTTGTCTCCATTTGTTGTATGCATCCCTTCTTTTGAATCTGGTTGCTAAGGGTTACTTAGATTCTAGGATATAGATTTCTATATTACATGCTTAACTTTTGACCTCCATTCAAGGAGTAGATTAAATTGTTTTAGGTTAAGTATGAAGAAGATTCTATGGCAGCAGGGATGTTTGTAAGTAGAGATAGCTAAATACTCATTCTTGGGTGGCGTTTGTAAGGCAAATACCTATCTGGCCCCTTGAAACTTGAATGCTAGTGCAAATCATTCACATGTATACATCCAGTTGACTCCTTTCCCTGAGATAGGCATTGGTCTGCCCTTGTGTAGTAGTTATGATCCAAAACCCCTTGTCTTGAATCTAAAACACAAATATAAATCATTTCATAATTCCAACCTATTAGTTGCAGGAGTAGAAATAGGAGCCCTACATACTCTCATTCCTAACCAGTTAGATATGTCCAAGAACATTGCCAGCCTAGTGACTTATCACACAAACCTTGGTCCTAAAATGAGAGTATTCTGCCTGTTGTTGTAAAGCTAAATCTTTCTGTTGGGTGAGTCAAGGTTAAATATTTAGCTATAGGGATACCCCCCTTGGTGCAGCAGAACTAGAAGTGAAGGGGAGGTAGCTCACGCAACCTCCTGTATTTGTTGGCCAAATCTGCTTGTGCATTGGAACTGGCAAACCCTTTGCTGATTCAGAGAGAAAAAACCAACAAGGAACACCTACAAAACAAAGGGTTAAAGGGGAAGTTGCATTGGTCAAATCCATTATGGGTTTTGAAACTTGGACAACTTTACAAATGATGATAAAAAATACTAAAATTGATGAAGGGGGTAAATCACAAAACACACAATAACAGATATTGAACACATCAAATAGAACTTTCTTTTATTGAATTGGGCAACTCATTACATTACAGAAGCTCAATTACAATCAGAGGATAAATCCTCTACTGGCTGCAACACATTACAGCTTTCCCAACCTCAAGACTCTAGAATCTTCAGCCTTCTGTAACCCCAAATCAGCTAGGGTTTCTGTTTTCCCACCTATTCTTGACTCCACACTAGCCCCCTTGACTCTACTACTGCCCAGGGTTCCCAAAATAGTCATAAATAGCACTTTTTGGCGGCCTCCAGCGAAATTTCAAATTTTGCAACTCCCTCCAAAAGTAGGTCAACTTCTAGGAAGCATAACTTTTGATCCGGGTGTCCGATTGACAAACCGTTTTAAGCACCGGAAAGATCGCGATGTAAACTATCATGCAAGAAATTTGTAAAGAGATTTCTATCAACTTTTTGAGATGTTATGAGAAGTTTTAGTGCCTCATATCTCGTTCCATAAATTTTCAGGGGCTTTTCAGAAAACAAAAACTTTAATATTTTTCAGCTCACAAATGATCTTTACCTGATTCCTTCACCAAAGGTCTTATATTTCCATTATGTAACTTTCTAGAAGTTTTTTGCTTGTTACATGCCCAAATGCAAACTTTCTAAAAATAGCAGGTACACTTTCCTAAATAGGCAGGTCGCTTATTTTAGCAGTTTTAGAAAAAACTGAAAGTCCTACATTATTATTCTGGATATTATGGAACCAAAAACACTAATTATGGGAAGAAATGAGAACAACTACAATGGTTTTGAATTAACTTCTTTTTGGGTGATGCAAGATTGCCCTTACACCTCTGGATGCTCCTGCATTAGACACCCAGGGTAATTTGAGAAGTGATCCTGTCACGTCTCAGGTGTTTGTGTGAGGAAAACCCAAATGGTCAACCTCTGCCTTAGACAACCAAGAAGAATCTTCAACAGGCCTTCCTTTCCATTTCACTAGATATTCTTTGTATTGATTGTTCTGAGTGCTCCTTCCCACACGGCTATCCAAAATCTCTTCTATCTCCTCTGTTGAAGTAGATGCCGGAATACTCCACTACACTTCTGTTGGTCCATCCTCTGTTCCACCTTCATGATATTCTCATAAATCAACAATGTTGAAAACAAGAGAAATATTGATCCCACTCGGCAGCTCTACCTCATATGCATTTCCTGAATCATGCTTCTTCATGATTTTGCATGGTCCAAATTTCTTCATTTTCAGTTTATTTTATGTTCCAACTGGGAACCTTTCTTTTCTCAAGTGAACCATGACTTCATCTCCCACCTGGAACTCCTTATACCTCCTCTTCTGATCTGCCTTAGCCTTGTACTGAATATTCATCTTATTAATGTGCTTTCTCACTTCTTCATGCAATTTCTTCAAATGTTCTACAAAGTCTTCAGCTTCAACACTTATCTTTTCTCCATTGTCCAGCTTCCTTAACTCAGAAGCATTTCTTGGGCTATTACCATATACAATCTGGAATGGTGATTTACCAGTACTCCTATTGATAGAATTGTTGTAGGCAAATTCTGCCTATGGTAAAATTGAATCCCATCCCTTGGGCTTATCTCCTACTAAGCATCGTAGCAGGTTACCCAAACTCCTATTCACCACTTCTGTCTGTCCATCAGTCTGTGGATGGTGTGTGGAACTGAACTTCAAGTCTGTCTTCAACTTCTTCCACAATGTCCTCTAGAAATAACCAACAAACTTGGTATCTCAGTCTGAAACTATGCTTTTTGGTAGACCATGTAGTCTCACCACTTCCCTGAAAAATAACTCTGCAATATGAACAACATCATTAGTCTTCTTACAAGGAATAAAATGTGCCATTTTTGAGAATCTGTCCACCACCAAAAAAATAGAATCATGTCCTCTCTGTGTCCTTGGTAAACCAAGAACAAAATCCATGCTAATATCATCCCATGGCTTCTCCAGTATAGGTAATGGTTGATACAACCCTGTATTCTAACTTGTTCCTTTTGCCATCCGACACACTCTACAACTCTGCACAAATTTCCTCACATCCTGTTGCAACTGCGGCCAATAATAATTTTCACCAACAATGGCAATGGTCTTATCTTGACCAAAGTGTCTAGCTAACCCCCCACTATGTTTCTCCTTAATTAGGTTCTCTCTCATGGAACTCCTTGGAATGCACAATTGGCTTCCTCTAAACAACATGCCATCTTGGATTATGAAATCCAACCATTTTGTTCTGTCCAAAGTAACAGGTTCCAAACAAGCTTTCCAAGCCTCTGCAAAATCTGGATCTTCAAGATGCAAACTTTTGAGTTCATCAAACCCAACAACCTCTATCTTTATTACTGTCAACAAATTTTGCCTTCTGCTCAAGGCATCTGCAACCCTATTGGACTTTCCACTCCTGTGCTTCAAAACAAAAAAATAACTTTGCAAAAACTCAACCCATTTTAAGTGCCTTTGATTTAACTTTCCATGACTATTAAGATACTGCAAAGCCTGATGATCAATATATAAAACAAACTCTTTTGGCAACAAATAATGTCTCCATTTCTTCAAAGCCTGGACTATTGCATAAAACTCTTGATCATAAACATAATACTTTTTCTTGGCATCATTAAGCTTCTCACTAAAATAGGCAATGGGCTTACCTTCTTGGCTTAAAACAACTCCTATACCACTACCGCTAGCATCACAATCTACCTAAAATACCTTATTAAAATCTGGAAGTGCCAAAATAGGTTGTTCTACGACTTTCTGCTTCAATGTGTCAAAGCTCTTGTCTGCTCCTTTAGTCCATCTAAACTCTTTTCTATCCCCTCTCATTGTCTTAGTTAGGGGTGCACAAATGCTACTAAAATTCCTGATAAACTTTCTGTAAAAACTTGCCAAACTATGAAAAGATCTTACCTCCGTTGCACTCCTTGGCGTAGGCCATTCAATGATAGCCCTTACTTTTTCTGGGTCCATCTTAAGACCTTCCTCTAAGACAACAAATCCCAGGTATACCAACTCCTTCTTTGCAAAACTACATTTCTTCAAATTAATCAGCAACTTCTCTTCCCTCAACTTCTCTAGAACTCTTCTGATATGCATCAGATGCTCATCCCAAGTCTTACTAAAAATCAAAATATCATCCAAATAAACAATAACAAAATTTCCCAAAAATTCTTTCAGTACCTCGTTCATGAGCCGCATGAATGTGCTCGGTGCATTGGTTAGCCCAAATGGCATGACTAACCACTCATACAAACCTTCCTTTGTCTTGAAGGCTGTCTTCCATTCATCTCCTTCTCTAATATGGATCTGGTGATACCCACTCTTCAGGTCAATCTTCGTGAAGTACTAGGCTCCACTCAAACAATCCATGATGTCATCCATTCTTGGCAATGGAAATCTATACTTGATCGTTATCTTATTGATGGTTTGAGAGTCTGTACACATCCTCCATTCTCCATCCTTCTTTGGTGCTAGTACTGCAGGTACCACACATGGACTTAGGCTCTCCCTTATTAGTCCCTTTCTCAACAACTCATGAACTTGTCTGTTCAACTCTTCATTCTCTGCAGGGGTCATTCTATGGGCTACCTTGTTTGGCAAACTGGCTCCTAGTATCAAATCCATTTGATGACTTATCTTCCTTACTGGTGGTAAACCTTCTGGTACATTATCAGAGATAATGTCCTGGAACTCTTCCAACATATCTGAAACTTCTACAGGTACATCTTCACATTTCTCTTGACTAATCTTAGGAATCAATGCAAAGCAATGATGCTCATGCTTCATACCCTCCAAAAATTTCCTACCATCTACCAAGCAAATTCTAGCAATACTACATACCTTTTCTTCCACCTCCTTCAAGGGCTTCAACTTATGACGAACTCCATCCTTTGTTAGGGAATATGTGTTTGCACGGCCATCATGGACAACACTCCTATCATACTGCCATGGCCTCCCTAACAGCATATGACATGCATCCATCGGTATGATATCACACAACACCTCATCATGGTAGTCACCAATCTTGAACTTCACTAAACACTGCTCATTGACCAAAGCTCTATGGTCCTTCTGCAACCATGCAATCCGATATGGATGTGGATGTTTTCTTCTTGTCAACTTCAACTTGTCAACCATCTCCTCTGAAACAAGATTATCAGTGCTTCCACTATCAATAATAATATCACAAGACTTACCTTTGCATTTGCACCTTGTGCGGAATAAACTCTTCCTCTGATTGGGTTCTCTCTCCTTATTCAACAAAGTTCTTCTGACAACTAGGGTTTCTCCCCTTTCAGCATCTTCAGAATGCTTAGACTGTGCATCTTCATCTACATGTGCAACTCGTGCATTACCTTCAGGTCTTCTATTCATCCTTCCTTGATGTTGCAGACATTCATATGCTCGATGCCCTTCTTCTCCACATTGGAAACAGGTTCTTCTGAAGCCTCCTCTTCGAGGTCCTAGCCCAGGTTTGCCTCTTCCTCTTCCTCTTTGCTCACCATTGTTCTGGTCATGAGGGTAGTAGGTATTGTCACCTCTCTGATTTCGACTGGTGCCAGCTTCCTCACTTTTCTTCGCATCTTCATTTCGGCCCCCATAGGGTCTTCCACCAGTCCTTCTACCTTGACCTCTTCCCCTTTGCTTGCTATCAAATCTTTTATTCAGCTTCTCTTCCACCTTAGGGAAAACTGGTACGCATCTTCTATGGTGGTCATTCTGACCAAGCTCAACTCCTCTTGAATACTCAGCCTCAACCCATTAATGTAACGGGCTACCTTCTCCTTGTTGGGCTTTACATGGCCTATCCTAATAGCAATTTTATAAAACTCTTCTGTATACTCCTTAACAGACTTGTTACCTTGCTTTAGTCCTTGCAGCTTCTTCAGCAACTCCATCTCATAGTCCACAGGAATGAACTGCTTCTTTAGTTTCTCCACCATCCGATCCCATCTAGAGATCTTTCCTTTTCCTCTTCTGTTCCTCTCTAATTGGACCTCCTTCCACCCAATATTGGCGTGGCCCTTCAACTTTGTTTTTGCAAACTTAACCCGATCTGGGTCCTCCACATCTTCATACTCAAAATACTCCTCCATGTCATTGATCCAATCAATAAGCTGTTCTGGATTCAAATCTCCAGAATATGTAGCAACTTTGATCTTGGGCCTCTTTCTAATCTTTGAAATGGCCCTCAACAACCTAAGTTCTGTAGGATCTCCAGTAGCTTCTTGTTCTTCCTCAGATAGCTCTTCTTCATCTTCACCTTCACTTTCTTCTCTCGTCCTCGACTCAAACCCTCTTCGTAGCTCCTCTTGCAATGCATCAATTTGCCTTTGTAGGGCTCTAAAACCCTCTTCTGTCAAAGCATTCCTCCCATCACAATTTCTTCATGGAGGCATCTTGGTCTCCGCAGCAAACCCACAACCTCAGGTCCTGGTGCAAACTGCCTCACGGTCGGCGATCTGTCTACACACTCAGGAACCCTCGCTCTGATACCACTTGATGAAGGGGGTAAATCACAAAACACACAATAACAGATATTGAACATAGCAAATAGAACTTTCTTTTATTGAACTAGGCAACTCATTACATTACATAAGCTCAATTACAATCAGAGGATAAATCTTCTACTGGCTGCAACACATTACAGCTTTCCCAACCTCAAGACTCTAGAATCTTCAGCCTTCTGTAACCCCAAATCAGCTAGGGTTTCTATTTTCCCACCTATTCTTGACTCCACACTGGCCCCCTTCACTCTACTACTGCCCAGGGTTCCCAAAATAGTCATAAATAGCACTTTTTGGTGGCCTCCAGCTAAATTTTGAATTTTGCAACTCCCTCCAAAAGTTGGTCAACTTCTAGGAAGCATAACTTTTGATCTGGGTGTCCGATTGACGAACCATTTTAAGCGTCGGAAAGCTCACGATGTAAACTATCATGCCACAAATTCGTAAACAGATTTCCATCAACTTTTTGAGATGTTATGAGAAGTTTTAGTGCCTCATATCTCATTTCGTAAATTTTCAGGGGCTTTTCAGAAAACAAAAACTTTAATATTTTTCAGCTCACAAATGATCTTTACCTGATTCCTTTGCCAAAGGTCTTATATTTCCATTATGTAAATTTCTGGAAGTTTTTTTGCTTCATTACGTGCCCAAATGCAAACTTTCTAAAAATAGCAGGTACACTTTCCTAAATAGGCAGGTCGCTATTTTTAGCAGTTTTGGAAAAACTGAAAGTCCTACATTATTATTCTGGATATTATGGAACCAAAGACACTAATTATCGGAAGAAATGAGAACAACTACAATGGTTTTGAATTAACTTCTTTTTGAGTGATGCAAGATTGCCCTTACACCTCTGGATGTTCTTGCATCAAAAATATATGTCTATGATAAGAAATCACACTAATTCTAAAAATAAACAATGGAATGGTAAAGCTTTTGATAACTAAAATGCAAAATATGCTAACTAGGTGACACATGGGAGATGGAAAAAAGTGATCAAATAAAAACAAAAACCTAAAAAAGTGTAATGGGGATAGGTTACTAAGACAAGAATTTGGAAAAACTAATTTGGTGAGAAAATGATAAAATATACAAAAGATTAAAAAATATCGAAACTAGGTTTTTGAAGGCTTACAATGGTGAAGGGTGAAATACAAAGGAAAGTAAATTATCATCCATAAACATAAAATGGATTTTGAATTTAAAATGACTAATATTCAATAGTATTTTTTATATTTTTGATGAAATGGATGCTAGAATGCAAACTAGGAAGTCCTAGGACTTCAATAGAGCTAGGTATGAGCTAGGAGAATGAAAGGTACAAACTAATAGAAACCTACTAACCCAAACTAATGTAAAACACTATGGGACTAGTATATGAACTAAAATATAATGAAACATAAATATTTATTTGGTATTTTGATGAAAATTCAAAGCTACATGCAAGTTAGGAGGTTTTAAAGCTACAATGAGACTAGGGGGGATGGGAGAAGGAAAATATGGGAAAAATAACAATGGAGATAGATAAAAAAGGAATAATAATGGGTGGGGAATGTCTATAAAGAGACAATTTATAGATTAAAAGTTAAAATCAAACTGTTTTAATGTAAAACCTAAGCTAGCTATTGCAAACATTCAAAAATATCATACCACAGTGTAAAGATTCATCTACAGAGGATGTGTGGGGCTCATAAAAACTTCTGCAATAGCTTAAACAAAGTATTACCCTATGTAGAAATGCTCTAGTCACTAACATGCACCTACTCCTTTAGGAACTCTTTCTCAAAAATTACTCTCAATTTGAAAGTTTATCATTGTTATCATGTTAAAATGAGAGATTATGAGGCCTTTTAAACAAGTTTTCAAAGGTAATTTGGGCTGGAAACATAGTATACCATGTTGGTTGCAATTAGATGATGCAAGTGTGAAATTTTTTAATCTAATTAGATGCAAGTACGTCTCGTCATCCTATTCTCCCACCACAAAGGAGAAGTCTCAAATCTCAAAAAGGCTCAATTTCCTAGAATCGCTTAGGAGAAAAAAAATTTGGACCTAGGGGTAGTGGTCCCTAATCATGATGGAATCTTAAGGTTAAGATTTCAGAAGCTTGAAGGTAGTTGTTATTTTAGAATTAGGATAGAATATTTCATTAAATAATTTTATTAAGGGAATAAAAAGGTGGGAAGGTGAAGGTGAAGGGATCATGAAAAGGGGAAAGACACTTTGGACTAGGTGTCAAAAGAAAATAGATAATAAATCAACAAGGGGCAAACACATGAAAGGATACAAGGTGACACATGCACACTAGGACTAGACTAGGGAAGATGACAAATGAGGCCTAAAACACACATGCAACAAAATAAATTATAGAGTATGTAATTTTTGATCTTACACTCAAAATCCAAGATTGTGCATTGACTAGTTCCTTGAATAATTTATGACAAGCCTGATGTTGCTCATTTATTTGTTTAATTATCCCTTATATTCTAAATTTCCCTTATATTATGTGCATCTCCTAAAACACTTCCTCTTTTCCATATACATGCGATACATCCATTTAATAATTGAAACACATTTCCTTACCATTCGGGTGCATCACCTTAGGATGACACTGTTATGGGACTTTTTCCCCAAAATGGAAAAAAAATCTATTTAAGAATAAGTGTTTGAAATTATAAGAGGATAAATTTTATTTATCCTTTATGATTAAAAGAGAGATGGAAAAATAAAGGATATTATGATCCTTTGGTTAAAATGAAGATTAAATAAAGAGTATTTATATAATCCCTTTTAAATGGGAGGAATAAATGTATTTATTTAATTAATGATTAAAAGGCAACCTTTGTGAAAGGGTGTGATGGTTGGGAAACCACCCCTTAAAAGGTTATATAAGGCATTTGTGTGAGACTTGGAAAGGGCTGGGAGAACACTCAAGATAAGGAAAGAAAGGCAAGAAATCACAAAGGAGCATTATAGATTTGATAGGCAATGAGCATTGGAGAAGGGGCACACAACATGTGTCCAAATTGGGGTATAGAGTACACTCGGGATTGTCCTGGCCAAGGCTTGTGTGTGCACTCATGTTGAGCATGTTTTGTTGAACAGGGCTCTAGAGCACTTGTGTGTGTGTTTTCTAAAAAAAGAGTTGAATGCCTGGGAAACACATGTTGGTTCTAAATAAGAACTGGATTCCTCCTGGAAGTGCTCACTTGTTGAAAGGGGGTTGAATCTGTAATCCATTCTTCCAAGTGACATGTGGAAGAACTTCCATGATCCAAAAGATACGTATTTATTTCTTTCTATGATGGAAATTAATGAAGTACTGAACTTATTGTTAATAAAAGATATTGATGGGTTTTGATGTTAATATGATAATGTGATAATGTGACACAGGGGCATCATGCTCCAAACAAGTTTTTTGTTTTTATTTTCTTGTGTTGGGAATAAACAGTGTCTAAACTCCTGTCACTATGTCGTCCTAGTGATTCCTGACGCCAGTCATTATGTCAAGTTTGGTGAAGCAGTCGACCGTTGCTCTTCTAATCTGATAGTTGGTTGTTGAGACAGTTGGGAGAAGTCGTAGGGTCATGAGAGGTGGATGGTTGTAAGGTAGAAGGAAACAAACAGTCATAAAAGGAGAAAAGGCTGCATAGGCAGAGGGAAGATGAAATGCTCAACAACTTGAGCTAGCAATTAGAAGATGAAGAGACTCTCTATAATAGTTGCAGAAGAGTTAATGGTAAAATAATGAAATATTCTCTCTGAAAAATGTGTGACGATTATGGGAAGACGAAGAGAAGGCCGAACATAGGATAGAAGGCTCTAGAGGAGGTTGTGGAAAAAAGAGGGGAAGCGAATACAAGAATAAGGCAAGAGGCCATATAACCGAGGCCAATAAATAGAGGCTAATCTAGTGGAGGTTGGAGGAGGAGTAAGGCCAATCTGGAGGAGGCCATGCATAGAAAATAGAGGTCATATAGAAAACAAGGAAGAGGCCGTGAATCAGAATCAAGCATTAAGGCTGAAAGGAGAGAGGAGAAGGTCGTAGGACCAAGAAAGGTCGAGGCATTTTGAGAACAGGCCGGATGGAGGCCTGTCATGCTCACATTTCCCATGCGGTCACGACACGCATCACACGTGTCATGTCCACATTTGTCATGTGGTCATGACACGAAATATAAAAAAAATTTCCACGCTTCCCTAGAAACCCCTTCGCACGCGTAAGTGTGCTCAGTGGCGTACACTTCAAATGCAAACAAAATAGTTGAAAGCAGGGTAATACACACACGTGCACATACCAATCGCAAGAAGACCATCAAGGGGGTCATCGTGACACGGTTAACGTCGCTAATAGGGTTCAACTTTACTAAACTAACCAAACCCTAAATTCTAGGAAATTTTGGCAGCATAACGCCTCACGGGCATGAGTAGGGTTTATTGTACTAACACTAATTCCGTTCAAGAGGTTTCCTGATTTGGGTTAATAAATTTCTTACATCTCACTAATATAGTTGATTAAGTTAATTGAACATTTTTCAACAAAGCCCGAACATTTGTTCTCCTTCCCATTTTTCTAAAATTTTAATTTTAATTTGTTCTCTTTCACTTTCTCTATCAATCAGAGTTATCACTGCATCCTTTACATTATTCCTAATTTCTTGGTAGATCAGTTCTCTATCAATCAAAGTTATCACTGCATCCTTTACATTATTCCTAATTTCTTGGTAGATCAGTTCTCTATCAATCAGAGTTATCTCTGCATCTTTTACATTATTCCTAATTTCTTGGTAGATTAGTTCTCTATCAATCAGAGTTATCTCTGCATCTTTTACATTGTTCCTAATTTCTTGGTAGATCAGATCACGTAAACAAGACTTACTAACTTCGTTTGATGAAGTCCACTAGGTTTAATTCAACGTTTGGATTAATTTTGTTAATTATATTGCCCCCAATCAAGATTAAAGGATTACTAAATCTCAATTAATACTCTTAGCCCTATTTTGGAAAGGTCATGCATTTTCTCCTCTTTGTTTTCACTTTTATCTTTCTTTCTCTTTTTCTCTCATTTTTCTCAACTTGTTATTTTCTCAATTTACAGGTTGAGTTTAAATGGCCACATATGAAATGCATATGATGACTTCAAATAAATGTGAAGTATAAATATATATATATATATATAGATATATATGTTATTTGTATTTACAATACTAAGTTTTCTTTTATAAGTATAGTGAATCTATAATTCATTCTAAATATATATATATATATATATATATATATATATATATATATATATATATATATATATATATATATATATATATATATATACATTTATTTTACTATGAGCAAATTACATTTTTCTTTTTATAATTACCATGTATTTACATTTATTTATTTTTTTTGTCGATATTGAAACCCTATTACTTTTTTTTAAATAGCTTCCCTTTACAAAATTATTAATAAATAATATATATATATATATATATATATTTATTAATATTTTATTGTGTTACAATATTAGGTTCTCTTTATATAACATAGGAATATTGTTTTGTTTCATATTTTCATTTGAATAACATTGAAAACCCTAACATATTTTTTTTGTTGGATTGGGCAGGGCTGTTGCAAAGGCAGCGATAATGAGGAGGCCGCAGGTGGAGGGGCGTAAAGATGAATGGAGGTCGGGAGACAGTGGGCGATGATGGCAGTGGGCACGAGGTGGAGAACACCAGAGGCGAAGGGCAAGGGGAGGTCCATAGTGAAGGAGGCTGTGGAGAAGGTGTCGGGCGGCAGTGGTAGCTCGATGGCCATTTGAAGTTAGCCGCTGGGTGAATGCGGGGCGTGGGTAGGATGAGGCCCACGGGAATTAAGGGAATAATGGGGATTGTGGGGAGGGAGTAGAGCCCCCACCCACATCCCACAGTGTGGGGTGTGGGTGGGGGCTCCGCCCCCTCCCCACACCCATTGTAAATAACAGTGGCGGTGGGGGGGATTCGAACCCCCCCCAACACTCTTTCAAATTTTTATTATTATTATTTTTTAACAGTGTTCATTTACCCAGAACTGCGATCTGAAAATTTATTTCCTCATTACATTTTATTTATTAAAATCTAAATATATATATATATATATATATTTATATACACAACAATTTCTCATCCTAACATAATTTACAGTTTCATTAATAAAACAAATAACTGTATATATATATATATATTACTGTCAATTAATTTTGTAAGGCAGAATAAAGAAATCAGTATATATTTGATTTTCATACTATATATGTTTTCAAATGCACCTCTAAGATAAAATTAAAATTTCTTTTTCTACCATTTCACATGGATAAATAAATCTATTTTGTTTTTTTTTGTTTCAAAATCAAATCTACTTCAAGGCAATAACTTATTTAAAATATCATCATCATATAATTTATATTCACCCATTTTTTTGAAGGGAAGAAATAAATGTACTTGCAAATAATAAAAAAATTAACTCTAATGCTTAACTACAAACAATTTTCATTTCTTCCAAATAACAAATAATAATTTCTTATTTACCACAATAACAACTAAGTCTCAACCTTGCCAATAGAAATAGTAGGAATTATACACAAGCAATATCCTTTTAAAAACAAATTTCCTTCCTTCATCTTTACTTAAATGGTAAAATTTAAATCAACAATTTTCAACCATCAATACAATTAAGAGGCTTTCTCACAACTTTAGAAACACAATTTTACAACAAGAGAGAGAGAAGTCCTCCTCTTTGAAAATTAACAAGGATGAAGTTCTTAATAAGACCAAGCTCTTCTCAAGAGCTTTAAAAGTAAAGGAAAATAAAATATTTTCCAAGACAAGTAAATTCTTCAACTTCACCCTAAGCTCCATGAAACCTGCATATCACACAAGGGAAAGAAAACACCACACATCTTTCTCTCCTCCCTACCGTAGACCTGTAAGAGGGTCACCCCTGAGCTAGGGAGGTCATCCACACACCTAGGGAACTCAAATCCACTTCACAACAAGACAACAAACATCCCAAAACATAATATTACTCCCTTGGATATTTACAACACAAACTCAACTAAGGTGAGTTTCAAAGGGGTAGGAGAGTGGACACGCTCAACTCGAGTGCCACTCCTTCAAAATTTTTCAACACAATTTCTCTTATGGCCTCAAACCAACATGTTTAACAAAATTTTCAAAAGTATTCATATTTTGGCTCTCAAGCCATATAACAGATTGCTCAAAATCACATAAAATGCCCTCAAGGCTTTTAACATCCCAAAACAAGGTAATGACCTTGAGGAGGATCACTCCTCCCCTACCCCACACTTGTTGAGCATTCTCTCCCAAGTGGGAGAGGCTCTTACAACACCCAACTAAAATTCCCCACAATAACAATAACACTCAAAGAAGAAAACACTCACATAAGCATCAAACAACCAACTAAAATACAAGGGGAAGGCCTTGGCCTTGTAAACCAACCTTTAAAATCCCTATTATGGAAGAAGTTGATGTAGAGTTCCTCCAAAATCTCCTCCAACATAAGCCACCAAACTCCCTCTATCTTTCTTCCCAAAACAATTAAAAAAAATCCTCTAAAATTCAACAACCCCTCACCTTATCCCAAGTGGGATTAAAATAAGCCCAACCCATGAGCTTAGAGGAATGGGGAGTTGACACTTGTCACCTCCTCACTCTTCCTCCCCACTCCAAGTATGTCCCCAGGGATGGGTGTTGACACATGTCACTCACCCATCCTGAAAGTCTCCTTCACCCCTTACCACATGTCCTCTCTCCAACACATGGGAGAGAAAAGGGGAGTTAAAGAGGGAAAGGGTGACATATTTGTCCCCTTCCTTTCCTCTCATGAAGGACCACACAACTCCATGGGTACTCTCACCAATTGTGAGAGAGACTTGAAGTCAAGTCCTCCAAAATTGGTGGGTCTTGGAGTCATCTCTAACCTTGGGAAGTGAAAAGGGATGGGTTTGAGTGTTGGTACCACTCATCCTATCCCTCCCATGCCTCCAAATTCGTCACTTAACTTTAGTGTGAAGTTAAGGTGACCATATGGAGGTTTACCAAGGGTTACCCAAGTCAAAATAGACCCTAGACCCATGGGGTATAACCCAGGGTCAAGTTTTGCCTAGTTAGAACACCCAAGGTCAAGTTAAAATGCAAGAAAAGGGTCTCTAAAAATTTAAAATTAAAAAAATGTAATTCAAAGACAATTCTTACAACACATATTATAATTCAAATTAAACTTAACCCAATTAACCTCATGCAAATTAATATTACAACATTACATCATACATAGAATTGATCTTGGTTCCTCATGGAACTAGATCGGCTTCACAAGGAATTACAACATCAAGTGTGGGATGATCTCCAGTATCTTTGGTTGGTTAGAAATACTTGCGCACTCAGTTGCAAAGTTAATTCCACATATCAATAACATAGCCGAAGCAAATTAAAACTTGCATTCACATATGATATTACCAGTTCTCTTAAGCGTAAAGGAAATCACATTACAATTTTCTAACTAACATCACCTAATTAGTTTTCTTTTAATATAGAGCATCTATCTAACATCACCCAATTAGTTTTCCTATAATATAAACATCTATCTAACATCACCTAATTTGTTTTCTCTTAATACAAGCATCTAACATCACCCAATTTGTTCTCTTAATACAAGCATCTATCTAACATCACCCAATTAGTTTTCCCTTAATACAAGCCTCTATCTAACATCACCCAATTAGTTTTCCTTTAACATAATAAAGTCTAATAGTTCAGGAATCTAGGGTCAATAGTCCCACAAGTATAAAAGTATCAACAACAGTAAGGTAAATAGTCACTTAAACAGAAATGAAAAAGGTAGGCCTCACATCCTCCCCCCTAAGACTATGCTTCATCCTGGAAGTCATCAAAGAGGTGAGGATAAAGAGTCCTCAATCTCGCTACATCGTCCCATGTCGCAGTGACCTCGTCATACATGTCCCACTGGACCCTAACCTGGTCCAGCTCTTGACCTCGAAGGCCTAGCATCCGACGAGCCAATATGCGAATTGGCTCCAAAGCCAGCTGACCGTCTGCCTCTACCTAAAGAGCACTCCAATCTAATACGTGAGATAAGTTAGAGATGTAACGACGTAAAACTGAAACATGAAAGACATCATGGATATGCGACAGGCTAGGTGGGAAGGCTAGACGATAGGCTACAAGTCCTATCCGCTCCAAGATCTCAAAAGGTCCTACAACCCGAGGTGCGAGCTTAGAGCCCTTTCTGTAATAGATTAGACTCTTGTGCGGTCGCACTCTCAAAAATACCTTATCACCCAATGAGAAGATCCGATCAGTTCTCTTAGCATTAGCATACTTCTTCTGTCTATCCTATGCCTCTTGAAGTCTCTGTCTAATCAGTGTGACCTGTTGCTCCATATCCTGAACTATCTCTAGACCAATGGCAACCCTGTACTCTATCCGATCCCAACTCAAAGGTGTCCTGCATGGTCTATCGTATAAAACCTGAAAATGAGGCATACCCAACGAGCTGTGATACCCATTATTCTAGGCAAACTCAACCAGATACAGATACTCCT
Organism: Cunninghamia lanceolata; assembly: GCA_027924645.1. Lineage (NCBI taxonomy): Eukaryota > Viridiplantae > Streptophyta > Pinopsida > Cupressales > Cupressaceae > Cunninghamia > Cunninghamia lanceolata. The sequence continues at coordinate 4,105,802 of BSBN01000704.1, read as the reverse complement.
CCCATCTAGACTGATGGTCCATAACATACATATGAAACATGTCTTCCAACACCTGATTAAATCTCTCTGTCTGTCTGTCGGTCTCTGGATGGTAAGCTAAACTGAAGCTGAGATGAGTGCCCAACACCTACTGTAAGGCTCTCCAAAAAGCTGAAGTGAAAACTGAGTCTCTGTCGGAAATGATGCGGCGAGGTACTCCATGAAGTCTAACAATCTGATCTAAGAATACCCTCGCCACAGATGGTGCATTGTACGTCGTGTGTACAGGTGAGAAATGTGCCACCTTGGTCAACTTGTCAACTGTCACCATGATGGCATCATGGCGACGGGATGACATAGGTAGACCAATAATAAAATCCATAGAAATGGTGTCCCATTTCCACTCAGGTATCTCGTGAGGGTACAACACTCCCACTAGATGCTGATGCTCGGCCTTGACCCTCTGACACTCAAGGCAATGAGCAACATATTCTACAATGTCTCATCTCATCCTAGCCCAATGATATAACTGTTGCAAATCAGTATGCATCTTCTTCACTCTTAGGTGTGCTGCATAAGGTGCTCGATGAGCCTCTGAAAGAATTATTGCATGTAGATCACCCACACGGGGTACATAGATGCGCTGTCGATGTCTAAGCAAACCATCAAACTCAAGGGAATATCCTACAAATCTGCCCTTAAGGGCCCTCTGTTTCTAGATTTCCTGTTGCACCTCAAGAAACCACTTGCCTCAGGTAGATGTTGTAAGATACGCTCTCTCAAGTCCACCCTCAATGTCAAGGTAAGGATCTCGTGGTGTCTTCAACTCAAGGCGTCAGCGACCACATTCTCCTTCCCTTTGATGTAGTGGACATCAAAGTCATACTCGCATAAGAATTCCATCCAACGCCGCTGGCGGGCATTTAAATTTGGCTGTGTGAATATGTATTGTAAGCTATGGTGATCCGAATGGAGCTCAAAGCGTCGACCTAAAAGGAAGTGTCTCCAATGAATAAGAGCATGAATAACTGTAGCGAGCTCTAAATCATGAGTAGGGTAGTTTAGCTCATGTGTCTTGAGCTTACGCGATTCGTATGCAATCACTCTACCACCCTGCATAAGCATGACTCCCAAACCCTCTAGTGATGCATCTGTGCAAACAACAAGATCCTCTGCAGGATCTGGAACTACTAATATGGGAGCGCTGGTAAGACGCTCCTTGAGGACCCCAAAGGCCATCTCACACTACTCGGTCCAAGCAAAACCCTTCCCTTTCCGCTGAAGGGAAGTGATGGGATGCGCTAATCTGGAAAAGCCCTCAACGAATCTATGGTAATAATTAGCTAATCCCATAAAGCTCCTGACCTCTTTCACACTGGTGGGTGCTGGCTAGTCTTCAATTGCTTTGATCTTTGATGGATCTACGGAGATGCCATCACCTGATAAGATGCGCCCCAAATACTGCACCTCTGTCCTGAAGAAGGCACACTTTGCCAGGTTGCCATAAAGTTGCTGCTCTTGTAAGCACTACAAGACCTGACGCAGATGATCCACATGCTCCTCCTTGGTTCGCAAATATATCAAAATATCGTCAAGGAAAATGATCACGAACCGATCCAAGTAAGTTTAGAACACCTCGTTCATGAGGCTCATGAACACTGCAGGGGCGTTTGTCAAACCGAGGGTACCACTGTGAACTTGTAATGGCCATATCTAGTTCAAAAAGTAGTCTTGTGAATGTCTGCCTCTGTGATGCACAATTGGTGATACCCAGATTTTAGATCAATTTTTGAGAACACTTTGGCTCCCTGCATCTGATCAAAGATGTCATCAATCCTAGGCAGAGGATAACGGTTCTTCACCATCACCTTGTTCAACTACTTGTAATCCATGCATAATCAAAGAGACCCATCCTTCTTCTTCACGAAGATAACCGATGCGCCCCATGGTGAAACGCTAGGTCAGATGTGCCCCTTTTCAAGTAACTCCTCTAACTGCAGTTTGAGCTCTATAAGCTCATGTGTAGTCATCCTGTAGGGTGCACGAGACACTGGCTTGACACCTGGCACTAGATCAATGTGGAAATCAACCTCTCTGCGTGGAGGCATACCTGGTAACTCCAGCAGAAATACGTCAGTAAACTCTCTCAAGATAGGGTGATCATCCAATGAAGCCTCAAGCTCATCCTCTGATCTGTCACTGACTGTGATAGCGAACAACTGACACCCCTTTTCGCATGCAGCACTTATGCTGCTGAGCGGATATCATACAAACGGCCACGGGATTCTGTATGCCCACTAACTCAATCGGTGAGCCATGATCGTCTAAATAGCTAATCATCCTTTGGCGACAATCTAACTTGGCTCTATGAGCCGCAAGCCAATCCATATCCAAAACCACACTGTAGGATCCTAATAGCATAACCCTGAGGTCACATGATGTAGTGAAGGAACCCAAGGAGATCTCACAATCTCTAACCAAGGTATCTACTGACATCCTAGCCCTAGAGGCCAACTCAACCTCCCACCTAATGTCCTGCCTAGAAGCCACCAGCCTGCAACATTCCACTAATGATGTAGATAGAAAAGAGTCGGTAGCTCCAGAGTCAAAAAGAATAGAGATGGGGAAATCCCTAGTCATACCTACTGTCTCAATAACTGAGGCCTAGAAGTCAGCCTGGTGGTTGTCAACCGCTGCAAACATGCAGTGGGACTTGCCCACATCACATACAGTCTGCTCAGATCCTCCTGCATGGGGTTGTCCCCCTGCTGTAAATCCCTGTGGACACTCTCTGGCCATATGCCCTGCCCCACCTGCCCCACCACATACATAACACGGGCCCCTAGCCTGTAACTGTCCTGGCAGAGTCCTACCTGACTGCTGCTGTCTAGTCCATCCTGTGGACCCCTGTGAACCTCTGTAAGACTGTTGAGACCTCGCGGGTCCCGCAGATGATCCCAGCTGTCTCTAATCTCTACGCGGGCCCTGCTGCTGCCAACCACAATTCTGTCCTCCTTGAACCCTCTGCTGGGGTCTAGACCTCTGCTGATGCTGCTGCTGCTGCTGTGGAGGCCTAGGAGGTAATGATGAAAAATTGAATCCTCCTCTCTGTGGTGTGGATTGTGGTCTTCAAAAGTTTTGCTGCTGCTGGTGATTACGGTCCTGAAACTGCGGGCGTGAATTCTACCCTTGTCCTTGAATTTCCTCTGCAATAAAAGCCTTTTCGACAGCCTCACTCATAGTCTGGGGGTCTGCCATATGTACTAGTCCTGCTATCTCATGATTCATACCTCTAATGAATTTGTGTACTAGGAGTTTCTCATCGTGGAGATACTCTGCATAACGAGAAAGCTCAATAAATTAGCTCTCATACTGAGCATCTGTGAGTCCTCTCTTCTGTAAATCATGGAACTCATCTATCTGGCACTGTCTATAGTGATCTGACAAGTAACACGCATTAAAGCGCTCTATGAATATGTCCCACGTGAGTGTATCTAAGGATAACTAGTGCTTGCACTCCTTAGTGCACCACCAGGTAGTTACTGCATCTCTCAGAAGGTGTACTGCCACTTGTGCTTTCGTGTTTCTCCCATAAGGTCGCAACGTGAAGCACCTGTCTAGACTGATAAGCCAAGCCTCAGCCACAACTCCCTCTGTGGCTCCTATGAAGGTAGGTGGATTGAGCCTAAATAGGTCTCTGATGGACCCCTCTATCTCTAAGTCCTATAACCAACTCATCCAACCCATACTCATACGGTCCATGATGTATCTGCTCTACTCTCATGGTCTCATCTCATCTCGAAAGCCTCGGAGGACTCCTACTCCATGCTCGGTAGGCTGACCCTACCTCCTCCACTGTAGTATCAGGTATCTCTATGAAAGGCTCCATACGTGGCACCTCTCACGAATCGACGCGGTGCTCCACACGTGGCTCAACATGTGACTTAGCACGCAGCTCCTTACATGGCTCCTCTCACGGATCAACGCGAGGCTCATCACGTGGCTCAGGAATAGCTAGTGGTAACCTCTCTAACATGGCCTGCAATGTCTGTAAAATCTGAGGAGCTATGTCTAATACTGGTGGTGCCTGTGGTACTATCTGATCTGCTATAACTACGGGTCCCTGTCCCTCTGCAGAGGAATCACTGTGCACCTCAACAGATGCAGTGTTGCACGAACGTGCTCATCGAACACGTCGGGGAGGCATCCTACAAAACAAGGTAGGCACTAATTAATCAAAGTTGTAGAATAAATAATGTGCCCAAATATGCCCAGTGTTTAAACTTGGGCTCTGATACCAAATGTCATGCCCACATTTCCCGTGCGGTCACGACACACATCACACGTGTCATGTCCACATTTGTCATGTGGTCATGACACAAAATATCAAAAAAATTCCACGCTTCCCTAGAAACCCCCTCGCATGCGTAAGCATGCTCGGTGGCGTACACTTCAAATGCAAACAAACAGTTGAAAGTGGGGTAATACCCACACATGCGCATACCAATCGCAAGAAGGCCATCAAGGGGGTCATCGCGATGCGGTTAATGTCGCTAATAGGGTTCAACTTTAATAAACTAACCAAACCCTAAATTCTGGGAAATTTCGGCAGCATAACACCTCACAGGCGTGAGTAGGGTTTACTGTACTAACACTAATTCCATTCAAGAGGTTTCCTAATTTCGGTTAATAAATTTCTTACACCTCACTAATACAGTTGATTAAGTTAATTGAACATTTTTCAACAAAGCCCGAACATTTGTTCTCCTTCCCGTTTTTCTGAAATTTTAATTTTAATTTGTTCTCTTTCACTTTCTCTATTAATTAGAGTTATCACTGCATCCTTTACATTATTCCTAATTTCTTGGTAGATCAGTTCTCTATCAATCAGAGTTATCACTGCATCCTTTACATTATTCCTAATTTCTTGGTAGATCAGTTCTCTATCAATCAGAGTTATCTCTGCATCTTTTACATTATTCCTAATTTCTTGGTAGATCAGTTCTCTATCAATCAGAGTTATCTCTGGATCTTTTACATTATTCCTAATTTCTTGGTAGATCAGATCACATAAACAGGACTTACTAACTTCGTTTGATGAAGTCCACTAGGTTTTCGCTCTAGGTTTAATTCAACGTTTGGATTAATTTTGTTAATTATATTGCCCCCAATCAAGATTAAAGGATTACTAAATCTCAATTAGTACTCTTAGCCCTATTCTGGAAAGGTCATGTATTTTCTCCTCTTTGTTTTCACTTTTATCTTTCTCTCTCTTTTTCTCTCATTTTTCTCAACTTGTCATTTTCTCAATTTACAGGTTGAGTTTAAATGGCCACATATGAAATGCATATGATGGCTTCAAATAAATGTGAAGTTATAAATACGCATATATATATAATTTATATTTACAACACTAAGTTTTTTTTATAAGTATAGAGAATCTATAATTCATTCTATATATATATACATTTATTTTACTATGAGCAAATTATATTTTTCTTTTTATAATTACCATGTATTTACATTTCTTTCTTTTTTTTGTCGATATTGAAACCCTATTACTTTTTTTTTAAATAGCTTCCCTTTACAAAATTAATAATATATATATATATATTTATTAATATTTTATTGTGTTACAATATTAGGTTTTCTTTATATAACATAGGAATATTGTTTTGTTTCATATTTTCATTTGAATAACATTGAAAACCCTAACATATTTTTTTTTGTTGGATTGGGCAGGGCTGTTGCAAAGGTGGTGGCAATGAGGAGGCTGCAGGTGGAGGGGCGCAAAGATGAGCGAAGGTCGGGAGACAGTGGCTGGTAATCATAGTGGGTGCGGGGCAAAGAACACCAATGGTAGAGGGCAAGGGGAGGTTCGCAGTGAAGGAGGCCACGGAGAAGGTGTCGGGCGGTAGTGGTAGCTCAGCGGCGGTTTGAAGTTAGCCGCTGGGTGAATGTGAGGCGTGGGGAGGATGAGGCCTGCGGGGGTTAAGGAAATAACAGGGAGTGTGGGGAGGGGGCAGAGCCCCCACCCACATCCCACAACATGGGGTGTGGATGGGGGCTCCACCCCCTCCCCACACCCATTGTAAATGACAGTGGTGGTGGGGGGGGTTCGAACCCCCCCCCCCCCCCCCCCCCCCAACACTCTTTCAAATTTTTATTATTATTATTTTTTAACAGTGTTCATTTACCCAGAACTGTGATCTGAAAATTTATTTCCTCATTAAATTTTATTTATTAAAATCTATATATATATATATAAATTTATATACACAACAATTTCTCATCCTAACACAATTCACAGTTTCATTAATAAAACAAATAACTGTATATATACAATATATATATATATATTTATATAATTATTACTGTCAATTAATTTTGTAAGGCAGAATAAAGAAATCAGTATATATTTGATTTTCATACTATATATGTTTTCAAATGCACCTCGACGATAAAATTAAAATTTCTTTTTCTACCATTTCACATGGATAAATAAATCTATTTTGTTTTTTTTGTTTAAAAATCAAATCCACTTCAAGGCAATAACTTATTTAAAATATCATCATCATATAATTTATATTCACCCATTTTTTTGAAGGGAAGAAATAAATGTACTTGCAAATAATAAAAAAATTAACTCTAATACTTAACTACAAACAATTTTCATTTCTTCCAAATAACAAATAATAATTTCTTATTTACCACAATAACAACTAAGTCTCAACCTTGCCAATAGAAGTAGTAGGAATTATACACAAGCAATATCCTTTTAAAAACAAATTTCCTTCCTTCATCTTTACTTAAATGGTAAAATTTAAATCAACAATTTTCAACCATCAATACAATGAAGAGGCTTTCTCACAACTTTAGAAACACAATTTTACAACAAGAGAGAGAGAAGTCCCCCTCTTTGAAAATCAACAAGGATGAAGTTCTTAATAAGACCAAGCTCTCCTCAAGAGCTTTAAGAGTAAAGGAAAATAAAATATTTTCCAAGACAAGTAAATTCTTCAACTTCACCCTAAGCTCCATGAAACTTGCATATCACACAAGGGAAAAAAAACACCACACATCTTGCTCTCCTCCCTACCGTAGACCCGCAAGAGGGTCACCCCCGAGCTAGGGAGGTCATCCACACACCTAGGGAACTCAAATCCACTTCACAACAAGACAACAAACATCCCAAAACACAATATTACTCCCTTGGATATTTACAACACACAAACTCAACTAAGGTGAGTTTCAAAGGGGTAGGAGAGTGGACACACTCAACTCGAGTGCCACTCCTTCAAAATTTCTCAACATAATTTCTCTTATGGCCTCAAACCAACATGTTTAACAAAATTTCCAAAAGTATTCATATTTTGGCTCTCAAGCCATATAACAAATTGCTCAAAATCACATAAAATGCCCTCAAGGCTTTTAACATCCCAAAACAAGGTAATGACCTCGAAGAGGATCACTCCTCCCCTACCCCACACTTGTTGAGCATTCTCTCCCAAGTGGGAGAGGCTCTTACAACACCCAACTAAAATTCCCCACAATAACAATAACACTCATGGAAGAAAACACTCACATAAGCATCAAACTGTTGGATCTAGGGCATACAACTGAGAGGGGGGGGGTGAATCAGTTGTATAAAACTTCTTCTTCTTTCAAACACTTGATTCTTTGTTGTTAGTTAGCAGCATATCAATTAATCATCCATGAAAGCATAATACATAAACACAAGAGCAGATAAGCATCAACACATTGAACACCAAGATTTTGACATGGAAAACCCAGTTAAGGGAAAAACCACGGGGTGATTAACCCAAGAATTATTCTCTGTTACAAGAATAAAGAAAAATGAATGGCACATGCCAATTAGGGCTCACTGCCCGAGCACACTGCTCACAAAGAGGCCCACTGCCTACAAGGAGACACACTGTCTACAAAGTGATAAAAATCACAGTCTTGAATTGGAGAATGACATCTCTACCATGTCCGGATCAGTTCCAATTAAGCCCAAAAATCTCTGTTCTGCCTTTCGCACTTCTCTTCGCTATGCCACACTCATCCACACACACCACACCTCGAAATGAACTCATAGACCGTTATTTATACAAGACATCGACTTAGGATCAAACATCTAAGTCGGCAAACAATCATAAGAGTATCCGCAAGATGAATAACACATCCGGTCGGCCACCACAAGAACATTCGCAGGATGAACAACTCATCCGGTCGGCTAAATAGAGCAAGAACTTCATCCGGAAGAATAACTTCAATTCCGGGCTCTACTATCAATGCGGATCAACAACACAACCTCAACACGATCTAGAAAACTTCACAAGCCTGCCTGAATGTCCGGATACATCCACACTTCCTTTACTTGCTGGAATCTCTTGTCTTCCTCATCTGGAACTTCAAGAACACAGTCTGTCGCCACTATAGAAGGTACTTCCGGACCTTCAAATCATACATTATCAATGCGGACCAATGACACAACCTCAACATGATCCAAGAACCTTCACAAGCCTGTCTGAATGACCAGGTACGTCCGCATTTCCTTTACTTACTGAAATCTCTTATCCTCCTTATCCGAAACTTCAAGAACACAGTCTGTCGCCACTGTCATAATGCAAGAGGTACTTCCAGACCTCCAAATCATACACAACTCGAGATGGAACATCACAAGGACATCCCAAATACTCTTTCCAATCCGCAGATTAGGATTGTACAATTCCGGACCTCACCGGACCTTTCTGTGATCCTCTGTCACCTCTAAGCACTTGCCGGAACCAGTTCCACACAGACAGCCATAACTTCTTCAGGTCTTCATGCGGACCTCTGAAAACTTGACTGAAGCATCTCAAGACTCATATCTGCAAACCCTTTAATCCGCATCCTCCGGTTCTCAACCTATCCAATATATTTGCCTTCTTCTCATCACTGTTCTTCACTGTTCCTGACTGAGGGTAATTTTCTCAATATCCTCAAACACAGCTCATCCAATCCTTCTTGTCAATGTAATATGAGTATGTTGACATCAATGACAATACTGGTTCACCTCATACTTGCAACAATCTCCCCCTTTGTCATTGATGGCAACATATGATGTGAAAAACCATCAAGACAAGAACTTCTCCTTTCTGTCACAGCTCCCCCTATCAACAACAACTTTTTACATGTCTTCTCTCCCCCTTTGATCATTAACCACTTGTTTTTTACATGTCTTCTCTCCCCCTTTGACATCAATGGCAAAGGGCTCATACTTGCAATTCTAATACATCAGAATCATACCAGCTGCTCCCCCTTAGTAGCAGCTCCCCATTATCAATCCGGATCACAAGATATGACTGTGATATCCACCGGACTGATGCACATCAGTGCATCTTAGTTCATCACCGGAGGGGCCATGACCCCTAACTTCTCCCGGAGATATTCAAAAGAGTCCTTGGGAAGAGGTTTTGTAAAGATATCTACAATCTGATCCTTGGAGGGAACATACTCCAATCTGACTTCTTCCTTGTTTACTTGTTCTCTCAAAAAGTGAAATTTGATAGATATGTGTTTAGTCTTAGAATGCAATACCGGATTCTTAGAAATATTAATTGCACTTGAATTATCACAGAAAATTGTGATAGGCTCCTCATATTCAACTTTGATGTCTCTTAGTATCTGCTTCATCCATAAGATTTGAGTGCAACTACCTGCTGCTGCAATGTATTCTGCTTCAGTTGTAGACAGAGATATTGCATCTTGTTTCTTGCTTAGCCAAGAAACCAATCTCTTCCCCAAAAAGAATGCTCCACCACTAGTGCTCTTCCGGTCATCCACATCTCCTGCCCAATCTGCATCTGTGTAAGCATGAAGAGAGAAATCTGGATCTCTAGGGTACCATAGACCATACTCAACTGTTCCTTTCAAGTACCTAAAAATTCTTTTGATTGCCATAACATGAGATTCTCTAGGATCAGCCTGGAATCTTGCCACAAGACCAACAACCTGCATTATATCTGGTCTAGTTTGAGTGAGATACAACAATCCACCAATCATTGATCTATACTTTGTCTGATCTGTCTTTGGAGAATCATCATCTTTGCTTAACTTACATCCGGTTGCCATAGGAGTGTTCATAGGCTTTGAGTCTTCCATACCAAATTTCCTTAACAATTCTTTCACATATTTGGTCTGAGAAATGAAGATCCCTTCTTTTGTTTGAGTAATTTGCAGACCCAAGAAGAAATTCATTTCACCAAGCATAGACATTTCAAACTCACTTTTCATCTGATTTGCAAAAGTTTTGCACATACTATCTCTTCCTCCAAAAATGATATCATCCACAAACACTTCAACAATCAAAATGTTTTCATGATCAATTTTGAAATATAAGTTACTGTCAGCAGTACCTTTGTTGAATCCAATCTGCACAAGATGCTTATCCAACCTTTCATACCATGCTCTTGGGGCTTGCTTCAATCCATACAAAGCTTTCTTCAACTTGCAGACCATATCATCATTATCAGACAATTGAAATCCATCCGGTTGTTCAATGTAGACTTCTTCTTCCAGATCACCATTTAGGAAGGCAGACTTGACATCCATCTGATATACCTTGAAGTCTTTGAAGGCAGCAAATGCAAGAAGTAATCTGACTGCTTCAATTCTTGCCACCGGAGCAAAAGTCTCTTCAAAGTCAATTCCTTCTATTTGAGAGTAGCCTTTGCAGACCAATCTAGCTTTGTTTCTGATTACTTCACCAGCTTCATTTAGTTTGTTCCGGAAGACCCACTTGGTTCCAATTACATTCCTGTCTCTAGGTCTGGGAACAAGATCCCAAGTATGATTTTTCTCAATTTGCATCAATTCATCTTCCATTGCTTTGGTCCAATTTTCATCATTGCAGGCTTCATTTATTGTTTTAGGTTCAATCTTTGAAATCAGACAACATTCATCCTGATTTTGAGCAACATTCCTTCTAGTTTGTACACCTTTGCTTCTGTCACCTATGATCTGATCTTCAGAGTGCTTCAGTCTTACATACCTTGGAATTTTGGGAGTATCCTGCACTGCTGCTTCTTGATCAGGCTCATTCAAACCTATCTCTTCTTCCTGATTTACCAGATCAGGCTGACTCTGTCTCACCGGAGAGGATTGAGGTCCTTGAACACTGTCTTGGTCATCTTCATCAAACTCATAAAATCTTGAAGGCTTCTCAATTCCTTCATCAACTTTCACATTGGTGCTTTCTATCATCTTCCTCAATCTCTTATTGTAACACCGGTATGCTTTGCTTTGAGTGGAGTAACCCAAGAAAATTCCTTCATCACTTCTAGCATCAAACTTTCCTAGATCTTCATCTCTTTTAATATAACACTTGCTACCAAATACTCTGAAATATTTCACAGTAGGAGTGATGCCAAACCAGAGTTCATAGGGGGTCTTACCGGTGTTGTTTCTGATTTGAACTCGATTGAGAGTGTAGACTGCAGTGCTGATAGCTTCCTTCCAAAACATTTGAGGAACATTTGTTTCCAACATCATTGTCCTGGCAGCTTCCTGAATGGTCCGGTTCTTTCTCTCAAGCACTCCATTCTGCTGTGGAGTCCTAGGAGCAGACAACTGTCTCCTTATACCCTGCTTCTCACAAAAATCAATGAACTCACCAGATGTAAATTCACCACCTCTATCAGACCTTAGACACTTTAGTTTCAATCCAGTTTGATTCTCTACCATAGCTTTGAAGATCTTGAACTTCTCAAATGCTTCTGATTTTTCTTTTAGAAAGGTAACCCACATCATCCGGGAATGATCATCAATTAACAACATGAAATATCTATCACCTTGCAGACTCTTGATTCTTGTCGGACCACAGAGATCAGTATGTACTAATTCCAACAATCCGGTAGAAGACTGATCTTTGCTTTTGAAAGAGACTCTGCTTTGTTTACCTAGATGACATTCTTTGCACAAACTATTTGTAGGTTTCATCAATTTTGGAAGATCTCTTACGGCCTGAGTATTGCTTATCTTGATGATGTTATCAAAATTTACATGGCACATTCTTCTATGCCATAACCAACTCTGATCAATTTGAGCAAACAAACAACTTTTATTTGAACCAACCAGATGAAAGATATTACCTTTTGTCTGAGTACCGGATGCAATCTCAGTTCCGGAGCTTGTAAAGATTCTGCATTTTCCATTTTTGAACCAGAGATCATAGCCTTTGTCCACTAACTGACCAACACTAAGAAGATTGTGCTTCAATCCTTCAACATACAGTACGTTACCTGTTTTGCTCTTTCCATCGAAGGAAATAGTTCCCCTGCCTCTGATTCTGCCAGCAGAATTGTCACCAAACTTTACCATTCCTCCTTCATACCTTTCCAAATTCAAGAACTTATTCTTGTCACCAGTCATATGGTGAGAACATCCACTGTCAATAACCCAATCATCCTTTTCTTCCACTTGAGCAGCCAAAGCTTTTTCAACAACTTTGTGATTGACAGATTCAGAGAGTATTGAATCTTCTTCCTTGATGGCAATAAACACCCACTCATTTCCGGATTTGCTTCCTAGTTCTGATTCATCATCTGTTACTCCTTCATTGTCATCTTCTTCGTGAACATAATAGCAATTCTTTTGAAGCCTTTGTCTGTTAGTATTAGACCTTGCAGATCTTTCCGGACATCTTGAAGCAAAATGACCAATCTTATTGCAGTTGAAACACTTAAAGGGTAGTTTTCCTTCATACTTACCGGATCCTCTTGGCAGTCTCTTTGCAATGAGGGCTTCAAGTTGAGCTGTTTCTGCTTCTTCTTCTTCCATGTCTCTTCTTGCTTGATCATACCATGACATTTTCCTTGATGAGTTTTCTCCCGGATCAAATCTCTGTTTGCCTTTCACATAGGCACTAGCTTTGAAAGCAGATTCAGTCTTGGGAGGATCATCTCCAAACTTGGTCATTTCAAATGCAGCTAGTTTGCCAGCCAGTTGTTCTCTTGTGATAGTTGTGTGGGCTCTGAATTCATCAATGGCAGCAACCTTGATTTTGTAGGCAGCAGGAAGAGATCTTAGGATTTTGCAGACAATCTCATTTTCATCTAAAGTTCCACCAGCATTTCTGATTCCACATACCAGCTCATTCACTCTTGGCATAAAGGTAGTGATGTTTTCATCATCTCTCATTTTCAATCTTTCAAATTTCCCTTTCAGACTTTGCAACCTTGCACTTTTGACAAACTCATCTCCTTCATACAGAAGTTCCAGTTTAGTCAGGATCTCATATGCAGTTGGTAGGTCAATAACATTCGAGAGATCTGAGTCATTCAATGCGCTTAGAAGAGCTTCCTTGGTCCGCAGATTGTTTTCAGCTTTTGTGATTTCATTCAGAGTTGTCAGACCACCTTGTGGAGGTACATATGGTTTCGAGACCATAGCCAAGTATGCTTTTCCCATACATTCCAAGTGACACTTCATGCGACCTTTCCAGAGAGTGAAGTTGGTTCCATCGAACTTCGGACTATCCTTCTTGTATGACGACATCCTGGATCTCCTCAAGCGGTTAAGCTCCTATCAGAGGAACTTAGCTCTGATACCAATTGTTGGATCTATGGCATACAACTGAGAGGGGGGGTGAATCAGTTGTATAAAACTTCTTCTTCTTTCAAACACTTGATTCTTTGTTGTTAGTTAGCAGCATATCAATTAATCATCCATGAAAGCATAATACATAAACACAAGAGCAGATAAGCATCAACACATTGAACACCAAGATTTTGACGTGGAAAACCTGGTTAAGGGAAAAACCACGGGGTGATTAACCCAAGAATTATTCTCTGTTACAAGAATAAAGAAAAATGAATGGCACATGCCAATTAGGGCTCACTGCCCGAGCACACTGCTCACAAAGAGGCCCACTGCCTACAAGGAGACACATTGTCTACAAAGTGATAAAAATCACAGTCTTGAACTGGAGAATGACATCTCTACCATGTCCGGATCAGTTCCAATTAAGCCCAAAAACCTCTGTTCTGCCTTTCGCACTTCTCTTCGCTATGCCACACTCATCCACACACACCACACCTCGAAATGAACTCATAGACCGTTATTTATACAAGACATCGACTTAGGATCAAACATCTAAGTCGGCAAACAATCATAAGAGTATCCGCAAGATGAATAACACATCCAGTCGGCCACCACAAGAACATTCGCAGGATGAACAACTCATCCGGTCGGCTAAACAGAGCAAGAACTTCATCCGGAAGAATAACTTCAATTCCGGGCTCTACTATCAATGTGGATCAACAACACAACCTCAACACGATCCAGAAAACTTCACAAGCCTGCCTGAATGTCCGGATACATCCGCACTTCCTTTACTTGCTGGAATCTCTTGTCTTCCTCATTCGGAACTTTAAGAACACAGTCTGTCGCCACTGTAGAAGGTACTTCCGGACCTTCAAATCATACATTATCAATGCGGACCAATGACACAACCTCAACATGATCCAAGAACCTTCACAAGCCTGTCTGAATGACCAGGTACGTCCGCATTTCCTTTACTTACTGAAATCTCTTATCCTCCTTATCCGGAACTTCAAGAACACAGTCTGTCGCCACTGTCATAATGCAAGAGGTACTTCCGGACCTCCAAATCATACACAACTCGAGATGGAACATCACAAGGACATCCCAAATACTCTTTCCAATCCGCAGATTAGGATTGTACAATTCCGGACCTCACCGGACCTTTCTGTGATCCTCTGTCACCTCTAAGCACTTGCCGGAACCAGTTCCACACAGACAGCCATAACTTCTTCAGGTCTTCATGCGGACCTCTGAAAACTTGACTGAAGCATCTCAAGACTCATATCTGCAAACCCTTTAATCTGCATCCTCCGGTTCTCAACCTATCCAATATATTTGCCTTCTTCTCATCACTGTTCTTCACTGTTCCTGACTGAGGGTAATTTTCTCAATATCCTCAACACACAGCTCATCCAATCCTTCTTGTCAATGTAATATGAGTATGTTGACATCAATGACAATACTGGTTCACCTCATACTTGCAACACAAACAACCAACTAAAATACAAGGGGAAGGCCTTGGCCTTGTAAACCAACCTTTAAAATCCCTATTATGGAAGAAGTTGATGTAGAGTTCCTCCAAAATCTCCTCCAACATAAGCCACCAAACTCCCTCTATCTTTCTTCCCAAAACAATTTCAAAACAATTAAAAAAAATTCTCTAAAATTCAACAACCCCTCACCTTATCCCAAGTGGGATTAAAATAAGCCCAACCCATTAGATTAGAGGAATGGGGAGGTGATACTTGTCACCTCCTCACTCTTCCTCCCCACTACAAGTATGTCCCAAGGGTTGGGTGTTGATACATGTCACTCACCCATCCCGAAAGTCTCCCTCACCCCTTACCATATGTCCTCTCTCCAACACATGGTAGAGAAAAGGGGAGTTAAAGAGGGAAAGGGTGACACATGTGTCCCCTTCCTTTCCTCTCATGAAGGACCACACAACTCCATGGGTACTCTCACCAATTGTGAGAGAGACTTGAAGTCAAGTCCTCCACAATTGGTGGGTCTTAGAGTCATCTCTAACCTTGGGAAGTGAAAAGGGATGGGTTTGAGTGTTGGTACCACTCATCCTATCCCTCCCATGCCTCCAAATTCGTCACTTAACTTTAGTGTGAAGTTAAGGTGATCATATGGAGGTTTACCAAGGGTTACCCAAGTCAAAAGGGACCCTAGACCCATGGGGTATAACCCAGGGTCAAGTTTTGCCTAGTTAGAACACCCAGGGTCAAGTTAAAACACAAGAAAAGGGTCTCCAAAAATTTAAAATTAAAAAATGTAATTCAAAGACAATTCTTACAACACATATCATAATTCAAATTAAAAGAGGGTAGACTTAACCCAATTAACCTCATGCAAATTAAAATTACAACATTACATCATACACATAATTGATCTTGGTTCCTTGTGGAACTAGATCGACTTCACAAGGAATTACAACATCAAGTGTGGGATGATCTCCAGTATCTGTGGTTGGTTAGAAATACCTGCACACTCAGTTGTAAAGTTAATTCCACATATCAATAACATAGCCAAAGCAAATTAAAACTTGCACTCACATATGATATTACAAGTTCTCTTAAGCATAAAGGAAATCACATTACAATTTTCTAACTAACATCACCTAATTAGTTTTCTTTTAATATAGAGCATCTATCTAACATCACCCAATTAGTTTTCCTATAATATAAACATCTATCTAACATCACCCAATTTGTTTTCTCTTAATACAAGCATCTATCTAACATCACCCAATTTGTTCTCTTAATACAAGCATCTATCTAACATCACCCAATTAGTTTTCCCTTAATACAAGCATCTATCTAACATCACCCAATTAATTTTCCTTTAACATAATAAAGTCTAATAGTTCTGGAATCTGGGGTCAACAGTCCCACAAGTATAAAAGTATCAGCAATAGTAAGGTAAATAGTCACATGAACGGAAATGAAAAAGGTAGGCCTCACAAGGCCGACTAAGGGAGGAAATCAACTAGAGATCGTGGTGACAGAAAGGAAAAGAGGTTGGAATGTTGAGAATGAGGAACATCGTGGGGTGAACAATGAATGCATAATAGAGTAGAAGGTGAAAGAAGTCATCGACATGGAGGGTTGGTAGGTAGAAGAGTCAATGTGTTCAATGTAGAAGGTGTCTGGTAATACAATGTTGGCCCAATTTATCTGTGCAATGTATGTAATCGAAGATATTTGTATTCTGATATTTCACAATATAAATTGGTGTCATGTTTGAGTTATTGATCGGTGATATGTAAATGATGTCTACTACTATCTTGATTGGCACAGTCCCCTATGATGAAATCTTGATGTATTGTGGTAATTCATTCCTGTCGCCTTGTAGATAAAGTTGTTGCAAATTCCTGTCGCATAACTGAGTTAGAGAGTGAATTGCTTAGATAGTGTTATTGTGTAATCTTTATCATTGCTGCCTGGTTCTTGTCGTTATTATGACAGGAGGTCCATAGGAGACTGTTAATATGTGGTGAAACTAGGTATGTAGTTGATAGAATGTATGAGTTAATGTAGCATGGTCCAGAATCATGCCATCAGATTGGTATTAGAGCAAGGTTGGTTCTGAGTGTTGAGTAGATTGCTGAAGTGAGGCAACTTAACCAGGACCTACGGACAACCGAAGAAGGTGAAAGAAATCATGAAGAAGCAAAATGCAGATTTTGAAAGAGAGTTGGCAGAGTTGAAAAGAGACTTAAAAGAGTATATGATTGCTAGGCAACAAAGATATGAAGAAGAAAGCTAGGAATACTTTTGGGTATGGCCAATGGAAAAGAAAGTAAGGTGGCCTGTGAAATCTATAATAGAGAAAAGAAAAAGGCAGAAGATAAATGCCTTAAGAAGAGTAGATAAGAATGAAAGGAGTACCCACAGAAGTGGGGATAGCAAGAGGTTGCCGAATGAGCAACATGCACCAGAAGTGGTGAATGAAATTCTCATTGAAGAGAACATGAGATAAGATAAGGATGAAAGAAGAGAGGAAGAGAAAGAAGTGCAGAAAGCATCACTTGTGAAAGAGAAATGAAGTGAGAAGAGTGTCCATGAAGAAGACAATAATGGAGACATTGTGGTCTCTTATTTTGTTTATTAATATTGTGTTTGTAGATGTGTATGCAGGAATGAAGAATGTGTTGAGAAAGGTCGAGAATGGGACCTTGAGGATATCAAGTGATGGGTCAAAAATAGCACCTGAGGAAAGAGTTGAAGATGATAGGAGGATGGTTGCAGCAGTGTGTCTAGAAGAAATTGCAGTAGAGGTACATTGCAAAGTACCTGAGAATGAAGAAGAGTTTGATGCTAAAGATGTCCAACAAAATAAAGAAGATGATGAAGAAGCCATGGAGTTCTATGATGCCCTAGAAGATGATGTGGATGAAGAAAAGGAGTCCTATAAAATAGAAGAGTTAACAAGCTATGAAGCCAAGGTGAGAGATAATTTGGGACAGCCGGTAATGGAAGAACAAAATGTTAATTTTGGTAAGGAACATATTAGTTTTGATCATGTGAATAGAAGTGTGAATATGGGTAGACAAGTTGATAAGGAGAGGAAGAAATTGGAAAATGTAAATATGATTAAGGATCATGGGTATATAGTTCCATATTGGCAAGAAAAACAAGTTGTTATGGGGCAACAGTTAACATATAAAAAAGCCAAAGCTTTTGATTGTGGTTATGCTAACAACCAAGTGCAAAGAATGAGAGTTGTGCAGATGAATAAGTGGCAACCAGATGTGAGGTTGAATTGGCCAGTAAAGAGGCCTAAGGAAGATGATTTGAGGTTAAAAATAGAACAAGGAAAGAAAAGCACAAGTTTAGCAATGAAAGGACAACATACCAATAATAAAGTATGGATGGTGAAAGCTAGGACATTAGCCAATGGAGTTGGTGTAGCAGAAGATGGTGAGAAGAAAACCTTAAAAGAGAATGGAAGACATATAGAAATTATTGGAATCATGAATAAAGAGATTGTGTTGCAACAGGGTAGCCAAAGCCAACAAGTTGAAAGCCATGAAGAGGATATGCCTGTAGAGGTTGAAGCAAGAGGAAAGAACGAGGCTGAAATGGTTACAAGAGAAGCTTGGAGGAAGTTAGAGGAGGATGCATGCAAGATAAAAGATGAGAAGGACATGAGGAGAAGAAAATATAGTAAAAGACAAGGAAATAAACAAAAGCAAATGGAAAAGTTCAAGTGGGTGAAGAGTGATGCAAAGCAAAACAAGGTAACAATAGAAGCATGGAAGAATGAGAACTGTGAAGAGGTAAGGAATGAGATTCCAGCCATCACAAAGGTTAAAGAAGTAAGGAATGGAAGTACTTGGAAAGGTGGAAATTTGGTGATTGACAAGGGGTCTAGAAAAGAAGAGGAAAATAAAAATGTAGATTTGAAGGAAGAGGCAGTTGGTAGCGATGATGAGAAGGATTTATGGGTACAATTTGCAGCAATAGAGCAGGAATGGATAACAAACACTGAGGGTATGCAGACCAATGGAATAGCACATAATGCGGAAAGTAGGCTTGCAGATGATGTTGAAGAAGTAATTGCATCCATGAAGATAAATGTTGGGAATGTTATTGAAGGTTATAATATGGATGAGAAAATTGAAAATGATCTATTGTTGCAACAATTGACTATTAAGGAAGATTGTCTGGAAGGGTTGTCAATTGATGTTGTAGGATGGGAAAACAAAATGGGAAGTGTAGATTTATATGTAGTTGTCACAGATGTTGCTAACATTGGTGAGGTAAAGGAGATTAGGGAACTAGGTTGTTTCCATCAATTTGATAGTTTTGATTTCTGTGTGGATAGTAAGGTTGAGTATGATGATAAAATAATAAGAGCAGCTATAGTAAATGTTGTTGATGATATAATGCATGGGTTGAGTGATTTTGGAAACAAGGAATTTCTATCCATTTACTTATGATATTTTTAGGTTGGGAAAAATTAGAGTTATATTCATAAGAGCACAGAGGAATAGTGAACAACTATGCTAGGTGGATATGCCATATGGGCCATAAAGATTGTGGAAGAAGTGGAAGAAGAGTTTTGACAATCTACTTTGGATAAATAAGCACATGTGGAGGAGCACATGATCTTTTTGTTCCTAGGGAGTTTGATGCAGGGGCATTGCGCTCCTAACAAGTTTTTGGTTTTTATTTTCTTGTGTTGGGAATAAACGGTGTCTAAACTCTTGTCACTATTTTGATGAGCTCCTGTCGCCCTAGTGATTCCTGTCACCAGTCATTTATGTCAAGTTTGGTAAAGTAGTTAATTGTTGCTCTTCTAATCTGACAGTTGGTTGTTGAGACAGCTGGGAGAAGTCGTAGGGTCGTGAGAGGTGGACGGTTGTAAGGTAGAAGGAAACAAACAGTTGTAAAAGGAGGAGAAAAGGCCGCATAGGCGGAGGGAAGATGAAACGCTCAACAACTTGAGCTAGTAGTTAGAAGACAAAGAGACTCTCTGTAACGGCTGTAGAAGAGTTAGTGGTAAAATAATGAAAGATTCTCTTCGAACAATGTCTGACAGTTATGGGAAGACGAAGAGAAGGCCAAACATAGGATATAAGGCTCTGGAGGAGGTCGTGGAAAAAAGATGGGAAGCGAATGCAAGAATAAGGCAAGGGGCCATATAAATGTTACTAATTTTTTGTTCACACTTGAAATTAGTTGGACCCAAGTGTAATTGTTCAGAAGGAATAAAAGAAAACTTCAAGGTTATGCATTTATTGAACAGGTTGATATCTTGACAAGAGTAGAGAAAGAGATTCAGTTGACAGGATAACCCATCAGTCTAATCAAGACTGATGAGTTATCATGACAAGAGAATAAGATTGTCAAGAAATCAAAGATTCAAGAAATATAGTTGATCTAACACAGTTTGATCTTTCAGGAGTTATAAGTTAGATTGATTATTTAGTTAATCAGTTTTTAAAGAAAAAAAAGGAAAGATATTTGTATTGAACTGTTATTTCATGTCATGTTTTGAACATACATTCAAGTATTTGCTACTTTATCTCATGCATTGATTGAAAAGGAAACACATATACATCATATGCATAAGAGAAATTAACTGATCATGTTTAAAAGAAGTGTTCAAATGTGTCCCACACAAGCTGTGGGAGTAACTAGATTGAGCAATTGCAGACAGGCAAGCTATGCATCTGTTTGATAAAAGGAAAAGAAATGAACACATGATAAAATGAAATATCCATCATTTCTTGAGAAAGAAGGTTGTTTGTTGATGCTGGCCTTCAATTCTTCAGTCTTCAATCTTCACTTTCAGTTCCACCATCAGTTGAACCTGCAAAATTTTGGGGACAACCCTATTAGTGCTCCAGATGTTTAAAGTTATCACATGCTTTTATCAAACAGATACATCTACTTATCGCATCATGCATTCATATGAGAGATCAGATTAGATATATGACACAAATTAGGAAGAAATCATGAAGAAGATCAATCAATACTATCAGGTATATTTTTATGCTGACTTGTTTGTTCAGTGTACATGTATATGACAAGTATTGTTGTTGATTTGAAGACACTTAAACATGTGGATTAAATGTGGCTCCCACAAGGGTTGAGCCCAACATGTTTACCTTTTCATTTCATTTGAAAAGGATATCAAAATGAAAGACAAGATGCATCATTTAAGATATATCATGCATCATCTAATCAACTTGCAGAAAAATTATGTCATCATGACATTATTACAGTTGATTAGAGCAAATCAGATTAACATGACTGAGTCAAGTTAACAAAGACAAAGTGTAGAAATTAGGTTACAGTCACAAAAGAATATACATTCTACAGGAGCCATTTGAAGTACAGAATCATTTTGAATACATGTATTTATTTCATCACAAGTAACAAAAACAACTGACATAGTGCATTCATAGTATAAGGACATGCTATAAGTGTTCATATTATTGTGCCTGATGAAGATAAAAGAAATAGAATAAAGCTTCCAAGACACAGAGCTTGTGTATCATTTGAACAAGTTACATGATAGATCATGTAAAAGTATCATCTCATTATGATAAAAGAGCAAGAAGTGAAATGACATGTTACAGGTACTCAAAGTGATCAGCCAGCTAAGATAAATGATACAGATTATGCCTTTAAAAAGACAAAATCAAAACAACAAGGCATCAATAACTCTGGCGGACATATGCCATAATGAATAAACAGGATGATCAAGAAAATGAAACAGTATATGTGGAACTACTATGTCATAGCTTTCAAGATGAAACAACCAAGTCAAAATTCCATATGATTAAGTCATCAATAGAGAGCCTATATTCCTAGGTAGCTGCCATAGTCCCAATGTAATCAAATGTTCAACATTCAAACATTCAAGTTACACATGGAAATCATAGCATGATCCCAATCTCATCACTGTATTGTTTAAACAAGCCTTATCTCATATGCCTTGGCACAGTGAAAAGACATCATGCTACAGTCAGCAAATGCCAGAAGGAGAGATACCTTGCAAGAATTAAACAAATGTAGTCACATTTACTATGAATAGTTATGATAGTGATCATGAAGTGTCTTGTGCAATCAAATACAGTCAGAATAGGTCACAACTTCCATGTCCATCAACAGGAGTAGAACATTCATGAAAGAGGAGAATACCACATCAATGATGAAGAAGCAGTAGAAGGCACATGATATGCCAAATGCTATAGTGATGATGATTGATAGAGGCACAAGATAAGCAATATTTTTTCTCATATGCCATTGTTTCTGAATGACATAGTTATAATAAACATTTGCCAAGAGAAAGGACTGAAGGAGGAGATAAAAGCATGATATATATGCTACTATAGGATCCAAATGCATCATGAGATAAGTAGTGAGCATGCACAGAGGCAGCTAGAAGGAGTATCTAAAGAATGCCACAACCAGATGTAAATGAAGACAACAGTGATTCCACAATCACATACATAAGGCAACATTTCTCATGGAGCTAGCCAAGGTTAAAAAAGCTGATGTCACTTTTGAATCATAAATGTTAAAAGCAAACTGCCTCAACAATATCAGATAATGATACAAGAGAATGTGTCAATTAAGTTCCTTGAGCAGGACAAGTGAGAATGAATAGTTGACAGGAGTTTTTGACAGAATGTGTGCTACAGGAGTATCAAAGTTTTAAGTTACAGATGGAGATAAAGAAACAACAATCATACTTTTTTGAATGTCAAAATCTTGTTATCATATGATGCCTTGGAGCTACAGTTGAAGATACATAAGATAAATGCATCATCATCATCTAACTATGACAGTCACAATGAAAAGGAGGAGTATACATCAAAAGCATTGCGAGTTAAGAGTTAGAAGTAGATATAGAATGTGCCTGAAGATGCAGAAAGTGTTAAGTCACAGGAGGTATAAAGAATGATGAAGACAAATTGTTTGATAGAAGCATTTAGCAATGATAAAATTATAGAAGAAATGACAAGTCATTGCTAAAAATCAGACAAAAAGAGTGCAGAGATCAAACTTTTGTTATGTTTTTTTTTGAAAAACTTACAAAGTCTTGAATTAGTAAAGAAGTGTCATGAACAGCTATAGGAGAACCTTCATTGCACAAAAATGTCAAACTTTCTCATATTTTTAGAACCCTTGTATCAGAGTGTTTATACAGTCAATATATGATACAAAAGAGAGAAGAAAGCAAAAGAAGTGTCACATAAATGAAATAGTGTCATGACTGTATCAGAGGAAAAAGTTCTGTGCAAGAGAAAGTGAAATTTCATCTATTGTTATTTTCAAACCCTAGTGCCTTTTTACCTACAGATAAAAATATAGTGAAAGAGTTGATATATAGAGAAGAGATGTCATGGCCGTGAGCAGAAGAGCATTTTTATGTTAAAAATGTAATACCCATCTGCAAATAGGTAAAGCCCTTGTTTCTTTTCTATATACAGTTGAAATGAGTGCCATAAGATGGAGCTAATACCATAGTTGTGCTAGAAGAAGGCCTTTTTGTGCAAAAAAGAATAAACCCTTATCAGAAAATTTCAAACCCTAGTGCCATCATACACTTACAGCCAAAAGAAAGTGATAAAATGTATCTACTGCCATAGCCGTGCTAGGAAAGGACATTTTCATGCTAAGAATAGAATACCCATCTATATATGTTAAAACCCTTGTTTATTTTCTGTATACAGTCGAAAAGAGAACATAGTAAATATTATAGGAAGTTGGCCATGACAATTATAAGGGTTTTATGCAAAGAAAATTGAAACCCTTGTTTCATATTTAGAAGCCCTCATCAGTTTTTCATATTTTTTTTGTGTTTACATATAGATGGAGCATAGCCATAACAAAATGAAGGCTTTGTATGGGCAAAAAAGAACAAACCCTTGTCATAAAATCAAAAAACCCTCAAAGATTTTGCACCTGCAGTCAAATAAATGATGAAAAGGAGATGTATATAGGCACGAATGAAAGAGATATATCATTTTCCATGAGAAAATTCAATACCCATTCCAATAAATATTAGAAGACCCTTGTCATTCTTCAGTTATAGTGAGACAAATGAAGCTACAGGAGAGACAAGAAATAAATGCTTACCTTATTTTTCTAGAATGAAGAGACACCTATCCGCGGCCTCATTTTTGTATCAAACTTTCAAATACAGGTAATAGTTGCAGAGAATAAAGATGCAGAGATAAAAAAAGAATTTTTGTTAAAGAATGTGTAATGTATTAAGATAGCACTGAGCATGGAAGCTGCAGCCATGAAAGGAGAAAGAAGCTACAGAAGCCAACAAAGATGCCAGTATAAACAAAACAAATGTTTAGCTTCTTTCTTGCATGCAAAATTTTGAAGATTCAACCAAGAGAAGACCAGAGGGAGAATAAAAATCCAGAGAGATATGTTTGAATCCTTCAAACCCTAACCGACAGAATGCAGTTGCAGAGAGAATGAAGGAGAATGCCAAATGAAAAATGAAGACAACTTTTAGGGTTATCTCTTATTTTTGTTCGATGGTTCTTTCTCTCATTTTTTGACTTTACAAAGACAAAAATCAATTACCTTATCCAAAATGCACGTGGTCAAGACTTTAGTCTTGAGATTTCCTAGTCATCATGATATGGAGGGGCCGACAAACATTGTCACACATGATTTTTATAAAGTCAAAAGAGTTAGTATTATGAGAAGGCAAGGCTTCGTGCCTTATGATTCATTTAATTCCTTTGTGGTCAACTAAATGACATGGTTAAAGCTGCCTCATATGAAACTCATGCCTAGTCGAAGATTCTTTGTCATTTTTTGCAAACATTCAAAGGTCAAAGATCCTTCCTTATTATGCATGGTGGCTGACAAGGTCAAAGGAGCATTGTATTAGGACATGATATGCATGAAGACAAAGTAGGTTTACAAGTTGGCAAACAAGGTGAGCATGTGTAATGGTATAATGTTTGATGCATGTAGTTATAAGGTTTTCTTGATATTAAAATTGCACATGGAGATATAAGGTGACCTCAAGATATAAAGATATATGTATGCACTAAGGCATCAAAGGGAGTCATAAGGATATTAATGTATATTTTTTTGTGCATGGAGATATTATAATGCATAGGATGACTTAAGGTTTTTATCTTGCAGAGAGAGGATTAGTGTTTTCTCCTTAGTGCATATGGAGTGATAAGGGTAAATTTTTTTGCCTTAATGTATATGTATCATGCAAACTAGGGGTTTTTCTCACATGGAGGTATAAGGGGATTTTTATTTTCTTCTAAATCCTATTTATGCTCAAATCATGCAAATTAGGCAACTGTAAATTGGAGAGATAAGGAGTGTTACTTTTTTTCTTCTCATCATGCATGATTTTACAAACAAATTAATTGTAAATAAATAATAAAGTAATATTTTACAAATTACTTTATTATTTTTCACAAATTGTAAATTCAAATTTGAACAAATTGTAACTAACAATAGAGTAATTATTTTAATTACTTCATTATTTACTCACAATCAATTTTGCTAAAGCAAATCATGCAAATTGATTAGTTGAGTTAACTAGGCCACCTAGGAGGTTTTTTGCATGATTTGAGGAGTATTTTTAGGGGTCTTGGTCAACTTTTTAGTCAAGCATGTGGAAAAGACCAAGTTGGAGCTTTTTTTGCTCCTTTTGTGGCAGTTTGGGCCCCTATTTTTGAGGATTTTGGAGGTTGCTCGTGAGAGATTATTTTTAGAGGCAGTTAGTTGCAAGTTCATATTTTGTATGCCTCTTCGAGAGAGCAAACCTATATATTGTAAAGCAAAAGCTTGTTTTTGCTAGTTCTTGATTCTCATTCTGATTCAGACAGATTGGAGAATTCTTGTAGCTCATTTTTACAGTTTTATTGAGAGATCGACAGGTTATAGGTTCTATTTTTGTCTTCTTTGCAGAGTTTTCCTTTGTTTCTTTGAGATCAATTAAGTTACCTTTCCATTTAGTGCTAATTATTAAAGTGATTTTGATAAAATTTTGTTGTGTTTAATAATTAAACCTTTAAAATTATTGTCTCACTTCCTTGTTTGTAGCATTAAGCATATAATCATCACAGGTCTTAGGTTGTGTTATTCGGAAGTAGTCCTTTTGTGTTGTAAAAACCATTTCCTTCATAGAAAGCCTATTTTCAAACCTCCCTTAGAATCACTTTTGTGATATTTATTCCAGGATTGGATTGTGTGAAAGTAAGATTTTTGAGTTATGTTGTGAGCCAAATTGCATATTATTATCCAACTTAGGTGCATCACCGAATTTTACAACTTTTATTTCATATAGTTTCTTTCTTCCTTTTTCCAAAACAAGATACATACATTCCAATAGAACATTTGAAGGGAACCAGTCCACAATCTGGAGGTCTAATTTCATTATAGGGCACCCACAACCTAAAATTAGTCCCACCAGGCGTGCCAAAAACCATTATCACTGGGAATTGCACCCATATGCAATGTTGGTAAAGCTCTGCAATTCCACTAAATCCTAAGCTAGAAGTGCTTATGAAGACAGAACTCAATAAACTCATTGAAGGTAATATCATTTTTCCTATCAAACATACTTCATGGGTTTCTAACTTGGTTCCTGTCAGAAAAAAAGAATGGAGAAATTAGATTATGTGTCGATTTCCATGATTTAAACAGAGCATCTTTAAAGGATCATTATACTTTACCAACTATGGAGCAGATATTGCAGGTTATTTCTAGGTCAGAAAGGTCTTGATTATTAGATGGTTATTCAGGTTATAACCAAATTCTTGTAAAAGAGGAAGATCAGTACAAGACAACATTTACTACAAAATGGGGCACACTACCATATAGAAAGATTCCATTTGGCTTGTCAAATGTAGGTGCAACATTTCAAAGAGCAATGGACATGGCTTTTCACGGTTTGATTAATAAAATTGTGCTTGTATACTTAGATGATGTGACTATTTTTTCTAAAAAAGATGAAGATCATTTTCATCATTTAAGACTAATCTTTGAAAGATGTAGAGAATTTGGGGTATCACTAAACCCAAAGAAGAGTATTTTCTCTATTCATGAATGCAAATTGTTGGGACACATCGTGTCTAAAGATGGAATATCAATTGATCCTGAAATAATCACTACAATATTGGCATTGCCTCTTCCTGGACACAAGAAAGGCTTACAGAGCTTTCTAGGAAGAATTAACTTATAAGAAGGTTTATTCCTAACATAGCAGCACTTTTACAACCTCTTACAACAATGTTGAAGAAGAATATTCCTTTCAGCTAGACCAAAGAAGGAAAGAAGAGCTTTGAAGAAATAAAGGAGGCACTTGCTACTGCTCCCACTCTGATAAATCCAAACTTTGATAAAGACTTCATTTTATATGCATTTGGCAGTGTGGATACTATATCATCTATGCTTTGTCAGCAGAACAATGAAGGAATGGAACAGCCTGTGGCATTTTTCAGCCAAGTTTTGCATGACTATGAGGTAAGATACTCTTTTATTGAAAAGCATGTATTAGATGTTATTAGGAGCCTAAAGAAATTCAAACATATGCTTTCAAATAATATAATTCAGTTAATGGTTGGTCACCCCACAGTGAAAGAATTTTTGCTCAGTAAGGATTTAAATGATAAGAGAGTAGGGTGGATAACTAAGGTCATGGAATATGACAAACAAATTAAGGTCACCAAGTTGGTCTGAGGCAAAGGACTGTGTGAACATCTTGTAGAAAATGAAGGATACATCAAAGAACTTGAAGGAGAGGCTGAGACAGTGCTTCAAAACAATGAAACAACTGTTGTCCCAGACCCCCCTACAAGTTGGGTGCATGATATGATCCATTATCTGCACATTGGTGATTGTCCATGGGGCCTGGATAGATCTAAAAGAAGATATTATAGATTACAGGCAATTCCTTATGTTGTAATTGATGGGATTCTGTACAAAAGATACTTTAACAATGTTTTGTTGAGATGTGTACGGCCAGATCAAACTCAAAGGATTCTAGAAGAATTTCATGATGGACATGCTGGAGGTCATTTTGCAGCTAGAACAATAGCTCTAAAAATTATGAGAGCTAGTTACTATTGGCCTAACATGTTCAAAGATGCTCACGAATGGGTAAAGAAATGTCTAAAGTGTTAAGTTTTTCCAAGTAAACAAAGACTCGTAGCAATGCCCTTGCATCCAATTCAAGTGGAACAACCATTTGGCAAGTGGGGATTGGACTTCATTGGTCTTATTAATCCACCTTCAAGCCAAGGACACAAGTGGATTTTGACTGCTACTGATTATTTCACTAAATGGACTAAAGCAGTTGCTTTGAAAGATGCTAACGAAACATCAGTCCTCAATTTTTATCAAGATCTAGTGTCCAGGTTTGGAACTCCTGACTCAATTATTTCAGATAATGCTTTAGCATTTATTGGGTTAAGAATATCTGATTGGTCTGTCAAAAATAACATATTTCTGAATACTTCATCAAATTATTACCCTCAAGGTAATGGATAGGATGAATCAACTAACAAAAATTTGATTAAAATCATAAAGAAAATAGTTGATGAGAATCAGAGGTCTTGGCATGATAAGTTAAAGTTAGCATTATGGGCTGATAGAATTACACCTAAAAGATCAACATGTAATTCACCCTATGTGCTTACATATGGAAAGGAAGCAAAGTTACCAATAACAATGGAGTTGCCAACACTTAGCTACATAAAAGAACTAGAGTTACTTGAAGAACAACCAATGGAAATCAGGCTTGCATAGTTGATTGAACTTGAAGAAATCAGGAAAGAGGCCTTGAAAACATTGGAAGTACACTAGGCCCAAATGAAAAGGACTTTTGATAAAAGGGCAGTACCAAGAGTTTATAAAGAAGGAGATCTAGTTTTCAAATGGAATGAGTTGAAGAGCAGACCAGGACAACATACAAAGTTTGATGCAATGTGGGATGGACCATATATAATAATAGAATGCAAGCAACACAATGCATTCCAGCTTGCTAAGTTAGATGGTGAGGTGTTGCCAATCCTAGATAATGGGATTCACCTCAAGTGATGCTACTAGTAAGGTAGCCTTATGCTGCAAATAAGTGCTTTTGCACATTTAGTTTCAGTTATTGTTGTTTTGTTTTCAAGAAGTGCTTTTGCATGTGTTGCTGGTTTTGTTTTAGACAAATCAGTTTAGTTTTAGTTTTTCAGTTAGTTGCTGCTGTTGTGTTTAGTTAGTGTGAGTTG
Source organism: Cunninghamia lanceolata (assembly GCA_027924645.1). Lineage (NCBI taxonomy): Eukaryota > Viridiplantae > Streptophyta > Pinopsida > Cupressales > Cupressaceae > Cunninghamia > Cunninghamia lanceolata. The sequence continues at coordinate 4,076,491 of BSBN01000704.1, read as the reverse complement.
CAGAAATTCTCTAAGTTTAGGGCAGAAAAGACTCTATGCCCAATGGAGTTACAAAGGCTACTAGTTCTAAATTGTTTAGCAGGCAAACACCCCTGAGAGGTCGCCAAAAATGTTACTAATTTTTTGTTCACACTTGAAATTAGTTGGACCTAAGTGTAATTGTTCAGAAGGAATAAAAGAAAACTTCAATGTTATGCATTTATTGAATAGGTTGATATCTTGAAAAGAGTAGAGAAAGAGATTCAGTTCACAGGATAACCCATCAATCTAATCAAGACTAATGAGTTATCATGACAAGAGAATAAGATTGTCAAGAAATCAAAGATTCAAGAAATATATTTGATCTAACATAGTTTGATCTGTCAGGAGTTATAAGTTAGATTGATTATTCAGTTAATCAGTTTTTAAAGAAAAAAAAGGGAAAGATATTTGTATTGAACTATTATTTCATGTCATGTTTTGAACATACATTCAAGTATCTGTTACTTTATCTCATGCATTGATTGAAAAGGAAATACATATACATCATATGCATAAGAGAAATTAACTGATCATGTTTAAAAGAAGTGTTCAAATGTGTCCCACACAAGCCGTGGGAGTAACTAGACTGAGCAATTGCAGACATGCAAGCTATGCATCTATTTGATAAAAGGAAAAGAAATGAACACATGATAAAATAAAACATCCATCATTGCCTGAGCAAGAAGGTTGTTTGTTGATGCCAGCCTTCAAGTCTTCAGTCTTCATTCTTCACTTTCAGCTCCACCATCAGTTGAACCTGCAAAATTTTTGGGACAACCCTGTTAGTGCTCCAGATGTTTAAAGTTATCACATGCTTTTATCAAATAGATACATCTACTTATCACATCATGCATTCATATGAGAGATTAGATCAGATATATGACACAAATCAAGAAGAAATCATGAAGAAGATCAATCAATACTATCAGGTATATTTTTATGCTAACTTGTTTGTTCACTGTACAGATATAAATAAACACATATTTTTATGAATTAACTAACAAACACAGTTCATTCTAAGGCTAATTGCATCAGATAAATAAACACATACAATTCCATATTATATCATCAGATAAGTAACATCAGGATCCTACACATAGGATCACGAGTACATAGAAAAGTTCCTTTACAAGAGAGTACAACATTACATTGTTTACAATATCGCTATCCAAATTACATTGGAGTACATACATCAAGATAATAGTACATGATTCAACCAATATACAAGACTGGAACATGATCATAAGTATCTGTCTCCTCAAGCTAGAGCAAGATTTGAAATCTGTCATACAAGGTACATCCTTCTCGCACATGATCAACAACAAGGGAAACCAATGGAGAGAAAAGCACAACCACCCGACCATGTGGAACTCTAAGGTCCACCCTCCGTGCTAGGAGATAACAATAAGGTCCCACTAAGAAAACAATCAAGAAAGACAGTAGACTAATAGGTGTAAGGACTACACATGGCTTCAATACAACACGGGTCAATATGAACAACACAAGTAACTCAAACATCACTTCCAGAGGCAATCACACAATGAAAGGGAAAAACACACATTAGGGAGTGCTAGATTGCAGTAGGGAAGAGTGTCATCGCATGGTCCTAGCATGGGTTATCTAGGCTATCTCTCTCTAGAAACCGACCCCCATCTATGGTTATCCTTTTTGTAAGCTTAGTTGTGTTATCCTCTGGGTTCCTTGGTGGGGCGTTACAATAGTCATCACTTTACATTCTTGATTACATAAACATCATAGTCTATTCAATACCCATTTCTCTATTGTATGCACTCTCATAAGATGGTGGTAACATCTTCATTTTTCTTCCGTAGAATGGGTATTAATTCCTTAATGACTTATCATTTCTTAAGTTTAACATTTGATTCTTTCTTCAGTTATCTTAGTAACTCCTTGAATATTTTATTGAAGACCCTAATAGACTCATGTTTCCTTTGTTACAAGGCATAATTTTAGTGGCAATCATGTTGTCTCTAATTAATTTAAATTCTTTTTCAAAATCATTTTGTAGTTTTTTATGATGTTGCATTCAGCTGATGATGTGTTATTATACCAATGAACTATCATTCCTCATAAGAGTAGTTGGAGATTGCTACAACTAAGCTTGAATGGATGTGTAAATTTGTATGCACATTCTATAGTGTCTAATAGGTTATTTTGTCTCATCACTAATAAGCATGAATAATGTTTACCTCTTCTAGCTAGGACTTAAAGGATTAGCCATCGCTTTTAGACTTTCTTGTTCCTTTGTATGGGTCATTAGACTTTGTATTTCCTACGTGTGTGTCACGAACATACCTATTCTCTCTTAGAACTTTCAAATATGCCTTGACCTTTAAAGTTTCCTTCTATCAAGAAACTCGACCTCTAAATGTTCTCAAACTCCATTTTATCATTGATTAGTTAGTATGCATCATGTTATCCAAATATGCATTTCTCTTCTCACCCATGATGAAACTATAAAGTTCTATATCAAGATGGGGACTTCCTTTTTTCCAAGGGGGTTATTACTAATCCTTGATTCCTTTGCAAGGTTTTTTTAAATAGATTGATGAGAAAGGCCTATATCTTCTTCATCCAAAATGGATAGTTGTATAATAATCTTTGGTCACTTGTTATCGTGGGTGACAAACTACTTCCTACCTTTGGCTCTCTCCAATTCAAGTTTTCAATTAGGATTGAGGTTGATGTTTTGGTGTTACATTTTTGGTTTCCTTCCATAGCTTTCATTTTTCTTTCTTTGCTTCATCAATTTTGTTGATTATTTACTTTAATAACATTGTCTCCTTTATTTGATGTAGTTTCATTAACTCCTTTGATGACATTAGTCATCTAATTATTTTTATTCTTTCTATGGTGCCTCTCCTTATACCTGTGAAAATTATTTATCATTCTAATTTTTTATCTCTTCTACCATAGATATCTTGAATTAAGTTAAACTACCTTGACAAGTGATTGATTGCACTTCAACTAATCAATTTTGAAACTAGATCGTCTCTCTAGACATTTGGTTTTACTCACACTCTTGTCTTGTATGAATTCTCATATTGATATGCCCCAAAGAAATTTCTAAATTCCTTGGTTAAATTCTCTATCTTTCTTCATTATCTTTGATTGGCTCCTCAATTCTCTAGTCCCTTATCTCTCAATGTATATCTCCATTTTAGTTTGTCAATATTAATGCTTATTGTCAACAATCTTTATGGTTGATATGACCTTATACAAGCAACATCATAAAAGTCTTATAACAATAAGGGATCCTACAATAATCATGAAAGAACTAACAGACCAAGGGTTATAGCTATAGTTGAAAATTAATACTTGTATTTGTTTAACATAAGTTACATTGTGGACCCATAACTCATAGGTCCCAGGATCATTTTTCATCTTAAACTTGGAAAATATGGTGTTGTTTAAGGGAAATGAAAAAGTGATTTTACAAGATATGAAACCAAAATCATTATCTTAGAATTTGTTATGAGGACATTTTAGAATTTACAGGGGAGGAGCCAATCCCAAACTCACTCCATTCTTAGATTAAATAAAACCCTTTTGTGATATGCAAGTTCCTCAAGAAGTTATTTGGAATAGAGTTAGTTTATGTAATGTTTAAATCTTCAACATGTTTTATATTTTATAGAAAATTGTCATGAAGCACATCAAGGTTATTAAAATTCATATCGGGAATAAAATTCTTGAGCTCATTGTTGTGAGTAAAAATCTAATCATCTTACACATCCTAGGTACATATTTAATCAGAATTCCTATGAGCTTACTATATAAGATTAAAATATAACCCCAAGGGAAGGCACAAGATGAAAAAAAATCCATGATCATAGTTACCATAATTTAAAGACTCCAAAGGCATAGAAATATTGGCAACCCATCTTTTAAAATATTGAGTTTTTAAACATTGTTTGGAGATTTGGGTTTGGAAAATCAATCAAAAGACCTTGAATTGTATCTTTAATTATTTTAGAAAAAGATGAAGAAAGATATCCAATTAACCTAATTACTTAAAGGAAATATTAGACCTAGTGTTCTCTATGAAGTACTTTATGCTGGTAATAGTTGTTAATGTTTTGTTTCTTAAGTTGCCTTGTAAGATTGTTTTGTACCATCTTTGTTTTATTGTACTTCATTATTGAACTTGATCAACCCAATAACCTTGTACATGTTTTGATGTATTTGTTACTATTCAATTATATTTGGTATATGAAAAGAGGATATTCATGCAGTCTCGAATGCATGACTATCATCTTTGAATGTATTTTGAGTATATGGTACTCAATGATGAGATATGCATGTCATTCACTAAGTAAGTGCTATGTGATTACATGATAATACTTTTGTATATTAAAGTAACATCTAAAAGATTGAATATTTGTATGATCAAATTTAAAGATAGGAGATTTATTGTATACACTTGTATTAGCTTCTCATGTATAAATTCATGATCTATTTCTGGTGACAATGTGCTTATAGTTCTAATCATGTTATTGAATAACAAAGTATTTCTATCATATTTAATTGTGGTTTCAGTTAAAGTAGAAGAGTTATTGAAAAGATCTCAAATTTGAGGAATATGATTATAAATGAAGTAGATTCATTGTGATATCGATAATGTTTTGATATTGGTAAGTTGCAAACAAGGGTACAGCCTATTACAAAAAGCTCCAAGGGTAGAAAAAACATACTAGCAAGCCACGCACAACAGAGCAACAGCTGACTAACAACTATAAAGCATATTAATGGAATTACAAGACCAATACCAAAAACAAAGGCAAAACTAGACACTAGTTGAATGGCATATTCCACTCCTCCATAAGGAAACCCAACAGCTCATTCTTACTAGCAGAGTTACCTTCCTTATCATGTTTACCATCTTGGCTATCTTGCAATATAGCTAGAAAAGTCGTACCACGATGAGTCACTATGGAGCAAAGGGTAGCCATCACCCTAATTTTATCCTCAAGGGAGGACATCCTAGACTTCAAGTCTTCCATATCCTTGTTAGATTGATTACTATTGGCACAATTCACCACACTAGCCACCTCCTTCCCCAGAGACTTCATAGCCTCCACCACCTCCTCCTCAGAGTCATAGAAGGAATTATTCAATTTCTTAAATAGGCTGGAACCTTCTTCCTGGACTGTATGTTGGTCGGGGGTAGATTTGACCTCATTTGTCTCCACCTCTTCCTCTGGATTAGAGGCTAAAGAATAGTCGACAATCTTCACCATAGGGGTACTAACACTACCAGTCTGCTTGAATGGAGGATGCTCAGCCTTCTCACAGTGTTCCCTTTAACCTCTTTCTCTTTATCTTTTACAAAAATTTCCTCCCCTTGCATCTGGAAATCAGTATGCCCCTTTTCTACAACAAGCTTTGTTAGAACCTCATCAGCAGTAGTAGGTTTCTTACCCTTCTTACTAGGCTTCCTCGGTTCAGGCAACATGCCAAGGTCTCTTTTCCTCTTCTTATCGCTAGGGTGGGTAGGGCTATTTTTCAAATCACACAAACCCTCTGTAGCCACCTTTTGGGCTTGGCTGAGGGACCCAGCTGCACCACCAGAGGGAGTGGCTAAATTAGAAGGACCCAGCTGCACCACCAGAGGGAGTGGCTAAATTAGAAGGACCCATCTGTAAATGAGAATTATTATGGGAACTATGCAAGGGTTTGGCACCTTTTTTCTTTTGAGAGCAGGGCTCTAGATTGCCAGTAGTCAGGGCCTTAGGGTTTTGAGGGGACCTAGTAGGTACCGGGGAATCTTTCACATCAGGATTAGGGATCTTGCTCCTAACAGGACTGCCATACTTAACACTCAAGGGAATATTATCATCCAAGTCATCATAATTGACCTCCTCCACAAGACAAGCTTTGATGGGCTTAGTTGGGCATAGGATGAGATGAAAGTGGAATAGCAAAAGGATCAATGCTTGGTGGAGCGGTAGAGTCACAATGTTGGGGTTATTCTCATGAGCATTTTTGGCAAATTTGACAGAGGATTCCAAGGATGACAAAAGGTAGAAAGGAAGATTAACAAGAAGCTTTTGTCAAAAATGATTCAACAAGGAAAAGTAATAGTGGTAATAACACCTAAACCTGTCCTCCAACATAATATATTTCATAATAAGGTAGCATACCTTATCCCATGGGTAAATGAGGCTCTCTCTTTTGAATCCACCTTGCAGGCAAACAGGTATTTCCCCTTCCTTGAAAAATCTCTTCATGCTCTCCGGGTCCTGGACTTTCGTATGCTTTTTAACCAGTATCCTTCACACCTCAAGCTAGTGGCCTTGGCATATCCTCACTAACTTCAAACTGTACACCGCCCACTCGAACCATATGTTCCTCATTCCATGGCATTGCAAATTGAATGGAAAGGTTCTCATAATAACCGTTAAGGCATTCCAACAGAGGAGTAATGTCACCCTTGTAGCAGATGCTCCAAAGCATGGCATCCACTTTGAATTCTACACAGGAAGAGGGTTTGGTTCTAACTTTATCACCACCCATGGAGAAATTCTTCATAGCCCTTAGGAAAAGATCACACAGAGTAATCACCAGCAACCAAAAATATTGAAGCTTAATGAGGAAATGTCTAGAAACACTGGGCTGGAAAGAATCATTGAATCTACAATTATGGCCACTCAAAAACCCTAGATTGTCCTTCCGAACACCTTCACCTTTCAAATAATAATTGCAGCAATAATAAGAAATGTGCAAGCTATCAATAGGGATAAGCACCGCCAAATTTTGAATTGGCCTTGAAGGCCAGCTAAGCTTCATCCATGTGATCTTGTTGATCTAGCACTTACTGATGTGGCTAGCTCCATCACTTGGAGAGTGAACATACGTCATCCTACCAGTAATGATGATGACAACCTCCTTCTGCCTCCTACATTGGACACTTTCCATCATAAACCAAGTCATTAGAATATATATAAAAATATATTCTGAAAAATAGCAATAAAAATTTAGAAGGTCCATAGAGAAAATTAAGCTTGGGCCTCCAGCTGGAGGCGGTCCTTAACACTTCCAAGGAGGTTATTGAGACTCCTCCAACACCTAACAGGGAAAAGATTGATTCCCAAGTTAGCCATGGCATCCACCAATTCGTTACCTTCTCTATAGGTATGCTTGACCTCAATACCTTCAAAGCCAAAAATGAGCTTCCTTATGTCTTGTATAATATCCACAATCTGTCAACCCACTCTGGACTTCCCCTAGACATTGTCAAGGATATGTTTGGAGCCACCTTCAATCATGAGGTTCTTAATCCCAATAGCTAGGGGCTACCTTAATGCCCCATAAGAGGGCCATATCTTCCGCAACATTGTTAGAATTTTCTCCCAAACCTCCATCATAGGTAGCCACAAGCCACCCCTTAGTAGACCTCAGGACCCCACCCCCACTAGCCAAGCCTGGGTTGGCAGCCCAAGAAAAATTAAGCTTCGTCCAACCTTCAGAAGGGGGGATCTAATTGGTATTAGATTGGGCAACCTGCTTGGAATTATTAATCTTACAAATGTGAGCCGAGATACTCTAGTTGTTGATAATACTAGCTTCAAACTTGTTGAGAGGGGAATCAATAGCTTTCAGAGTGCTGTTAGAGATGTTTTCCTGCAACAGTTTAGGAAACATGCAGTAGACCTCCTTAGCTGACTTGGCTTTATCCCTAAACAACTTGTTATTTCATTCCTTCCAAAGGCCCTAGGCTAGGATAGGAGGGACCAGGGCCCAAATTTCTTTGCAGATGGGATGGGAGAAGGGGGACCACCAACACCTCATAACAACAGGAAGGTTAAGGTTCATACTCCAAGAGATTCCAAGATTCTACAACGCAAGGCTCCACACTTCCTAGGAGAATTCATAGTGCAACAATAGATGGGGAACTGATCCTTCATCCTTCATGTAGAGAGCACAACACTTTAGGATTTGGAAGCCTCTAATATGAAGGTTATCCATAGTAAGGATCCTATTATGCATTTCCAGCCACCGAAAGTGATTGATCTTAGGAATGAGGTTACGGTTCCAAACCCTTCCCGAAAAGCTAGAATCCTCATTAGGCTCTAGAAGAAATTATAGGCAGATCTAACAGAGAAAGCACCAACCTTATCCTTGGCCCACAACAATTTATCATTGGAGGGGAATAAAGGAATCTTTTACCCCTAAGGGAAATGTTGCAACTCCTCAACAGACTGCAAAATGTCACTCTGCCCCTGACAACAGTATGACAGTTGTTTCCAGCCCCCATTTCCAGGCCTAAGATAATCAGCCACCAGGTGCTTGAAGAAAGCTATAGCCTTGTCAGAAAGTCTTTGAAAGGTTTGGATGCTACAGAGGGGTTGATCCTTTATCCAACTATCTTCCCAGAATTGAATGCTTCTGATATCCCCCAACTTTCACTTGATGCCCTTCTACAATAGGGTTCTTCTCTTTAACACATTATTCCAAATCACCGAACCTCTAGGGATGCCAGTGGCATGAAGAAAATCATCAAGATTATTTGATAGGTACATGGCCCTCATTATATTACACCAATCCTTGCTACTGCTCAGGAAATTCCAACCAATCTTAGCCAAAAGGGCTTTGCTAGTCAGATAAATTTTTCTGATCCCAAGACCTCTTTGCAACTTTGGTCTACACACCTTATCCCAACTAATCAAAGAAATTATCTTCTTCTCCTCCACCCCAGACCATAGGAAATTCCTATGAATCCTTTCAAACTTCTCCACAATATATTTAGGAATTTTGAAGAGGGAGAGGCAGTAAATAGGGATTCCCTGGAGGGAAGCCTTCAAAAGTTGGTGTTTCCCAGCTTGACTCAGTAACTTTCCTTTCCACCCAGCCAACTTCTTCTAGATTCTTTCAAGAATGGAGTTCTAGTATATGGGAGGGACATCTTTAATAGCTAAAGGAAGGCCGAGGTAAGTTCCTGGGAGATCACCACTGGAACAACCCAAGATCCCCATAATTTTCTGCTACAAGTCTATGCTAGTGTTGAAAAAATAGATCGATCTTTTGTCATAGTTGATGCACTATCCAGAACCCTCAACATAATCTTTAAGCACCTTTTTCCATTTCCTAGCCTCAACAACTAAGGCAACCCCAAAGAGAATAGTATCATCCACAAACTGCTGAATGGCAGCAGGGTCAACTGTTGAAGCTGGCTTGATACCTTTAATCTCATGGTTTCTCATCAACTTCATAAAGCTTCTACTTAGAACCTCCTCCATGAGAATGAAAAAGTAGGGGAATAAAGGGTCTCCCTACCTTAGGCCCCTTCCAGCATTGAAAAAACCTCTTGGAACCCCATTAACCAAGATAGAGTATTTGAAAATGGTAACACAAGCTTTAATGAGCTGCATAATCCTATCTTGGAAACCCATCTTCTCAAGGACTTTAAAAAGGAAGTCCCATGCCACCCTATCATAAGCCTTGGAAATATCCAAATTAAAAACCATCCCAGGTAAGTTGCTTCTATCCATAGAATGAATGAACTCATGAGTGGAGATAGAAACATCCAGGATTTGTCTACCAAGGACAAATCCCTTCTAGTTATTACTGATCAGACGGTCCAGCAAGGGTTGTAATCTATAGAACAAGATCTTGGAGAATATCTTATAGATAGTATTACAAATACTAATGGGTCTAAAATACCCCATGCAGATAGGATCTAGTTTCTTAGGAACCAATGCAATGAAGGTGTTATTAAGTTATTTCAACAATTTCCCAATCCTAAAAAAATCCTTAACCGCCTCAAAGACATCCTACCCCACAATATCCCAAAACATTTGAAAAAAGGCCGGGGGGAAGCCATCCAGACCCAGGGCTTTGAAAGCACCCATGGAGAAGAGGCAAGCACGAACTTCCTCTTCAATTAGCAGTTTAGTGAGAAGAATATTTTCTTCATTAGTGAGCTGGGAAGGGATGATGTCAAGTAATTCTTGCTACTCCAAGTCACCATGAGCAGCAAGAAAATTTAGAAAATAAATGGTAGCCACTTGCCCCACTTGAAAATTTAATTGGAGCAAATTCTCATTCTCATCCATTAACTTGACAATGTTCCTCTTTTTGTGTCTCATGGTGGATTGATAGAAAAAAGTTGTATTTTTATCCCCCTCTCTAAGCTATTGCACTCTGGATTTCTATTTCCAATAAATTTCCTCCTTCAACAGTTCACTCCATTCCTTTCTCAAGGAATCCTCTTGCTATAGAGTGGCATTTCAAGTGTCTCCATTAGCCATCAACAGTTGAATGTCAACAAGTTTGGCAGAGATCCTCTTCTTATTCTCAAAGATATTGCCAAAGGCAAACCTATTCCAACCTTTAACTTTGGTCTTCACTATGGTCAGTTTTTGAGCCAACTTGAACATTGGGGAGCCTTAGATAGAGATATTCCACCATCTAGCCAACTAATATCTAAATTCTAGATGCTAGGTCCACATTATTTTAAACTTGAAGGGGAAGGGACCCTTGACCTCCCTATCTTGCCAAGATAAAAGGAGCGGATTGTGATCAGAAGTTGTCTTGGGGAGGGCTTCCAAAAGATAGGAGCTGGTATAATCCCAATTACAGGTGACCAGGAATCTATCAAGTCTAACCTAGATCAAAATCTCACCTTTCCTCAGGTATTAGTCCATGTAAAGAGCTACCCCTAAAGATCAAGGTCCATAAGACCCCCATTGTTGAGGAACTCAGCAAGGTCAACCATGCTGTCAATGTAATCTAAAACGCCTCCAATCTTCTTTGAAGGGTAGATGGGGGAGTTGAAGTGACCCGCCAACATCCAACAATCATCAACATCCAACAATCATCCTTGTTATTCATAATCAGGGAGGTAAGGAGATCCCATAGCTCCTTCCTAGTATTTCTTTGGTTAGGAGCATAGATGTTAACCAAATTCTAAGATTTATTGTGAGAAGTCATCTTAACACTTAAGTTGTTCTTACAACTGGAGAGGAGGCATCATTTCACAACATTATTGTTTCACATGGTGACAATACCCCCAAAATCTCCTAAAGCATCACTAATGTAATACTCCACATTAGGCCATATGCCTTTGACAATAGACTGAAAGCTTTCCTTCCTCATCTTGACTTCTCGTAGTAATAAGATATCAATTTTATTGTCAAAAATGTAGTTCTTGACAAGGACTGCTTTTGAGTGTTGTTGAGCCCCCTAATATTCCAAGAGAGGGTCCTCATTTACCCTGGACTTTCTTGGAGCCAATCTCCAGTGTCGTTTGTCTTCCCATAGCAATGTCTCTATTAAAAACCTTCTATCTGGTTTCTCTCTGAGTGGGTCTCCCAGTTTTGGGGTGCATGCCCACATCAACACTCTTCCTACCATGATCCCTACCTTTCTTTTTAGCAGTGGTCCAACCCTTTGAATCTGGATCATTACCTAGCTTACTTGTTCCCATGACTGGGGATAAGATGATGGACCTGTTGCTTGGTGATAAGATGTCTTGCAACTTGTTACCAACCCCCTTGCCAACCATTGGGTTGTCAATCCTTTTAAAGATAGATTCTTAGCTAGTGTCCATTTTAGATACCACAGAGCTCCCTGTTTTCAAATCTGCATTAGAGATAACTATCTGATGGATTTCCCCATCATCTAAGTCCCCTTCTAGGGAAAGGGTATCCACCCTAGGATGTGGTGATATATATAATGTTACATCCACACTTACTTGACTAATTATTTTTGCTGAAATATGTTCTAGATTCAACTTGAGCTACTGAGGACAACAACTGATTTACAGGGGGAGAATTGTTATGGGACTTTTTCCCCAAAAATGGAAAAGAAACATATTTAATAATAAGCTTTTGAAATTATAAGAGGATAAATTTTATTTATCCTTTATGATTAAAAGAGAGATGGAAAAATAAAGGATATTATGATCCTTTGGTTAAAATGAAGATTAAATAAAGAGTATTTATATAATCCCTTTTAAATGGGAGGAATAAACGTATTTATTTAATTAATGATTAAAAGACAACCTTTGTGAAAGGGTGTGATGTTTTGGAAACCACCCCTTAAAAGGTTATTAAGGCATTTGTGTGAGACTTGGAAAGGGCTGAGAGAACACTCAAGGAAGATAAGGAAAGAAAGGCAAGAAATTACAAAGGACAAGGATTATAGATTTGACATGCAGTGAACATTGGAGAAGGGGCACATAGCATGTGTCCAACTCAGGGTACAAAGTGCACTCAAGATTGTACTAGCCAGGGCTTGTGTGTGCACTTGTGTTGAGCATGTTTTGTTGAACATGGCTCTGGAGCACGTGTGTGTGTGTGTGTTTTCTGAAAAAGAGTTGAATTCTTGGGAAACACATAGTTGGTTCTGAATAAGAACTAGATTCCTCCTAGAAGTACTCACTTGCTAAAAGGGGGTTGAATCTGTAATCCATTCTCTAGAGTGACATGTGGAAGAACTTCTAGGATCCAAAAGATACATATTTATTCCTTTCTATGATGGAAATTAATGAAGTACTAAACTTATTGTTAATAAGAGATATTGATGGGTTTTGATGTTAATACGATTATGTGATAATGTTATCTAATTTGTTTTGTTAATGATTTACTTAAGAGTTCTTATTAAATTATCACCTATTGTAATTTACATTTGTTATCACATCTATTTTAACATCATTGAATATATTATTCTATCTTAACTCTAAATATTAACCATAACAAATCCGCTGCAATTAATTAAATACATAGGGGGAAAAGTAGCATTACAGATACTATGTAATATACTGAGCTATGTTATGCTTCTTGTGCATATGATACTTTTCTCCTTCCTCCTATGGCCTAATTATTCATATCTCTTATTTTTTTATCTTAAACTTCTACTACCTCTCTTCTACTTCTTATTCACACTTATCATTACACTTCTCTAACTAATCACTATCTTTCCTTAGGCTACCATCCCTTAGGGGAATCTCTACTCCCTCCCCTTGGGGGCATATACCTTGACATCTTTCACACCTACTTGATCCCTTCTATTTGATAATTTTCCTTACTTTATCTTTCTATTAGTCATATTTCCTATCGTATTTCCCCAATCATTGGGGGCATTATATCTTTCCCTTCTCCTAGATATCTTGTCTATGTCTCTCATCTTCATCTTATCACCAACTTTCTATAATTCCTTTTATTACTATATATTTACCTTATTCACTTGGGAGCATTTCACACTTCCCCCCTTTGAGATTCTTTTATATTGGGGGCATGAACTTAGTGTCCCTCTCTTTATAGTCTTGTTTATTCATCCTTCTTATCATGACATTAATTATCATCACTTGCGGGCATAATTCACTCATACCTTTCATCTTTGTTCTCTCTTGGGGGCATCATCTTAGTGTCCTCCTTCCCTTCATCACTACTATCTTGATTCTTGATCACTTAGGGGCATGACTCATTATATCTCCTTGTGTTCCTTCTCTCTTAATCAACCTCAGGGTATCTCCAACAATGTTATCCCCTTCTCTTCTTCATCCTTTTCTCCTTAGCTCTCATCAAATCCTCATCAAAATTACCTTTCTCCCTTTAACCATGTGACTCAGATTAACTAGTTCTCATCGTTATCACTCTTTTACCAATCAACTTAAAATGGGGGAATATGTTCTATATCACTTTCTCTCTCTTGTTTACTTTATCTTGATCATGACCATGATGATTAACCTATCATATCAACTTGGGATTAACTTGGGTTTTTATCCAAATGGGTGGTTACTACATAAATATTGATGACATTATCACTGTGTTTATTCTCCTTAGTGTGTCATTAGCCTACTAAAGTGAGAGAAAAATGTACAATAATATAATTTTCATACTCCACAACTTCTATTATCATATTTTGCACTCATTTTAGGTGTTTCCACTTGTGTGCCTTTTTAGCCCTTTCCTAGCATTTCCTTCCCCTTTGTCTAGTATTGTGTATCCATTTTCACATGTAGCCTATCTTTATTGAGCATTTTCTTTTTCTTATGTGCTTTTATGGCCCCTTTTCATGTGTTTTAGACCCTTGGATAACCCTTATCATTCTCATTTGATCCTTGTCCCACCTACTTAGCATTTAATTTTTGTGTCAAACATTTGATGTTCTTTTACCCCTCATTTCTTTATTTCTTGCATCCCATAAGATATTTTTTGCATGAAACCACTTATTTTGGCCCATTCCTACAACATCATCCTTTCCTATGAACTTGAGGTCCCAACATTAAATACTAGGCATGCCCCCTCCAAGGTATGCCCCCTCCCTTTGTGGGTGACCTTGGTAGGTGTGCCAATTGGCTCCAAATTTTGTTGGTCAAATATTAGGCCCTTCCTCATCCCTTTTTCAACATTAGTTTCCAAAAAATATATAAAAGAATCCTTCCCTCTATTATTTTGATCCCACTTCATCCACAATCAAATTTTCCTCTTCTGTGCTATTATTTTGCCTAAAGCTTTGAAGTGTTTTCTAGAGCTTGGAGTCCTTGCTTTGGAGTGCTTGGAGTCTAGTTCTTGTCCTTTTGTGGCTCCTTTTCCCTCCTTCCATTGTCATTATGTTGTTGTTTTCTTCCTTTCCATAGCCAAATTTCCCTCTCCTTTTTTGCATGTTCATTTTCCATAATCTTTAGCCTTCTTTTTGAACCCCATACTCCTTTTATCCATCTCTTTTGCTTTTCCTTTCCTTTCCATGATGTAGGGTTCTTATACTTGTCATAGGTTTTACCTATTTCCATTCTTCCTAGCCACTATATTGTCTTGCTAACTTTGTCATGGCCATGTTACACTTATTTTATAGAAGTTAGTTCATGTGGATTTGTGTTGGAAAACCCACAAGGGGACTCATTGAGGCAAATTCCCCTATAATGCTTTCTTTTTCAAGCTTTGTATTTTTACAAGTATTTTTATTTTATTCATGATAGGTGTCCATACTAAAAAATTGAATGTAAGCCATAACAAAGCTATGTTGAAAACATTGAAGTTGTAGGAGTCATTTACCAACTACACCCCTTTCAAGGGATAGATCCCTCTTTTGTAGAGGACAACACATGGAAGCCTCATATTTTATTAGAAATTTCCATTTATCATTCTAATCATTTATTCTTTTTATAGTTTTAGATTTTACTATAGTCTTCTATTCTTTTTAGTCAAATTAGGGTTTCAATTCTTAGTGTATTTTGGTAATTTGACCTCATTTTCTATCTATTTTCTCTCTATTTTGTTGGATATGTGTATTAAATCTATAGGAACACATTGTCCTCTATCCGCACTTTCTCTTAGACTTGATTAGATAGTGATTGGGTCAAAAACTAGGTGTACCCCCTCTAAGGTACACCTATAACCCCTACAAAGTACACCTATGCCCCTTTGACAAAAAATGCCCACTAGAGCCTCCAAAAATTCTAAGAACCTTTTTGGCAACATTCTAAGTAATCCTATTTCATAGGGTTTTCCTTTCTTAGGTGAAAAAGTGCCACATTTGATGCTTGTATGTTTATTTTCCAAGCTGAATTTTCTACTTGTGTTTCTATTTTCCAAATTACATTTCCAATTGTATGTCTCTAGTCTTTTATTAGTCACAAGTCCTTGTGTTTGCTTCCCTTAGATCATATTTGAAAGTGATGTGTTTGAATGCTTAATTTTAATTTAATTTGAAGGTTACTTCATACAAAAATAAATATTGACTTCATTTATTTTCTTTTGGTTAGATTAGATAGGTTCACCAAAAATGTGTGTTAGTAGAAGAAAGAGAATGGAAAGAATAACATCCAAGATCCACCATATTTGGCCGTAAAAAGGATGCAGAGCACTAGGTTGATTACAACAAATAAGAAAAGGCATTAGATTTGTAAGGGACACGTCCCTAATGTAATATTATGTATATATTAGACTAGAGATAGAAGGATAAGATAGGTAGAACAATGATAAGTAAGAGACTGAATATCTGATATTGTAATCCATGAAGAATATATACATATAAAGAATACTTTATGCTTTGAATTTTGTATTTATGTACATGTTTAAATTTTGTGTTATGAGTTCTCTGCTCTATTAATATACCCCAATATAGTAAATTCTACCGCAAATCATTTGATCATTCTCTTATTGTAATTTTGGGGTATAAATACAACATGCAAGACTCTTAAACTCAAAACTTTGGTCTGTCTATCTACTTTTCTTGCCATCATTTGGTTCCATTGTCAGGACCTTAGTTAAACAATAAAGAATAGATCAAATCAAATACTAATTACGGCGTAAAATAAGCCATCTAAAAAGATATTATAGATCAAAGGAAGAATTTTTTTATGAATTGTGACAGATTCCCTTAGGTCTTAACCTCGTGAGAGGGGATCAGAAACCTAGGGGATGATGAATGGAAAAGCAGGGATCTTGAAGAGATCCCCAAAAGGATGTGACCAATCAAAGAAGGATGATCATGAGCACCATGGGATGCATAAAAGGA
The DNA here is from genome assembly GCA_027924645.1 of Cunninghamia lanceolata. Classification (NCBI taxonomy): domain Eukaryota; kingdom Viridiplantae; phylum Streptophyta; class Pinopsida; order Cupressales; family Cupressaceae; genus Cunninghamia; species Cunninghamia lanceolata. The sequence goes on along the minus strand of BSBN01000704.1, from coordinate 4,059,985 downwards.
TTAGTGGAATTCCAAATATTTAACATCCATGTTGAAAGGAGATAATAAAAAAATTAAGAGATTAACGAAAGCATCAAATTAGCAATGGATTTGAACATGCAAGAGAAATGATAGAAACTAACATAGAAAATAAAAGAAAGATACTGCAAAAGAATTGAAAAAGCTAGAGAGATTGAGTTAGAGCATGCCAAAAGGGTTGCAACTTAAAATGATATGGAAGAAGAGTTAGAGCATGCTAGAGGGGCTACGGTAGAAAAAGAAGATAAAAATCCACTAAGTTTAGAAGAAATGGATATAATCAAGTGACCACAAGGGTTGCAATTGAACAAAATGTTAAAATAATAGAATCATGTGACACTCCAAAACAATTAACCTCACATCTCGAAAAAGAAACAAAAAATATCACTACTTTGGTAGGAAGTATTAAGGAAAATGGTACCTCTTGAACATTATGGAAAGAAGGATATAGTAGCATGGAGGCTCCACCACTTCTTGTACTGACTCAAACACAACATCTTAAACCAAATTTATCTAATCTTCATATCATAATTGATGAAAGATTGAGAGATTCTTAAACGCCTTTTAAAAATTACAACCTTTGTGTTTTAATGTAGAATATCTAGATCAAATAGTTACCAAAAGTGTGGAAAAGGTAAGAAATGATGAATTATATCAAGCGGGACAAGAAGAAACTGATAACATGTTCAACAACTTGGCTAATAATACAATTGGAATAATAAAGGAAGGATGGAAAACATCATTATCTAATAACATGTCTCTAAATAACAAAAAAGCATCTCCTAAAATGAAATGTCACTTTGAAGAAATGAAAACCCTAGACCAAGAGTCATCCCCTATGCCATCTAAATCAAGAAGAATTTTAACATCAAATATATTTGAACATTCAAAGGAAACAATAGAATCACAACAACAATTTGTGCAAGATTGCAACACAGTATTGGGAATGGGATATTTTGATATATAGTTATCCAAATATAAGGGAAGAAATAAGAAACTAGTACAACATAAAACTTGCAAGAAAAATGGTCAATCACCAAACAACAGTACAAATCAACACTGTAAAATAGACAAAGGGCTTATTTCTAACATGAATTCACCAATGAAATTCCTAGTCTTTGGTAAGGACACCACATAAGCAATCAAATATATATTTGTTCTAGAATCTCTATGGCAAATAAAAGGGACCATGAGAGACCAAGAAAAATTATTTTACTTTGTAGGGACTTTGTGGAATGACACATTGAATTGGTATAGAAAAACATGTCCTCAACAAGATAAAGAATGGTCACAAATCAAAGTTGAATTTATATCAAACTTTGAATCACCAGAAATTCCCACTGAAAGTGTAAGTAATATGAGAGACATGATACAAGAAGAGGGTGAATCTAACAAAGATTATGACCATATATTCAATGAGCTTTCTATAAAATTAGAAGAACCACTAATCGAGAAATAACAAATTAAATGGTTCATATCTCAGTTACTACCAAAAGTTAGGACATCACTAGATGGAAGAACATTCAAAACCTACTTTGAAGTGGTAATATTATCTTTCCACATGGAGGCCCAAACATGAATAAGATAGGATAATTCCACTGAGAACAAATAAATAGAAATTAAAATTGGAATTAGAACAATTAAAGATCAAACAAGAAATCCTAGATAAACAAGAAACTAATCACCAAATGCAAAGAACAAACATATGGTGCACCTACTATTCTAGAGAGGTCCACATGAAAAATGCATGTCTAGCCCTAAAAGGAGAGAAGAGAGTTGCCGCACTCAAGGTGGAACTCGGGACAATCATAGAAAGACTATATGCGGAGAATAGGAAGATTATGATTTTGATGACTATCCATCATTACTCTTTAGAGTCCATGAATAAGAAGAATATCATGAATCATGGTGCAACCACCACTAAAAAAACAAAGAATCCATACACAATTATATGGCATATGTTAAACGACTAGCAAAAAGACCCCTTTATGCTCTAGATCACAGATACTGACCATCGAATTGGAAGAATCAAAGAAATATCCATACACTCCAAAATACTCCACCGTAGAGCTAAATACCACATCCTCCTACTTACTCAAATGAGGAAAAAGGATATTACAACAACTATAGAGGTGCAAGAGGAAGAGGCATGGGTAGACGATGAAGAGAAGAAGTTACCTGCTACAAATGCGATGAGATAGCAGACTATGCTAATGAATATAAGGAAGAGAAGAAAAAAGCATGTGGATTCTTTGGACATATAGAACATGATCTATTTACATGAAAAAGTGCACAAAAATATTTCAAAAGTGCTCCATCACACTCAAAGAGCAATGAATTATCTAGCCCTAACACAACAAGAGGGGAAATAATGTTAAAAGTGTTGAACACACATAAGTACTAAGAGGGGGGTGAATCAGTACTTAATCAAATTCTTTCCTTTTAAAAGCATTCAATCTAAACTGAACAATTAAACCAAATGAATCATAATAGTACATACACACATGACAATGGGTTTCTATGGAAACACAAGATGGGAAAAACCACGATGAGCAAACTGCTTGGATCTACTGTCCAAATATAGCCTCACAAATAAAAATAGATTTACAATAAATTTTATGGGCACCAACCCAAAGGAAGATCACTCCCTGATAAAAAATTTTATGGGCTCCAACCCAAAGGAAGCACCAACTCCCTGAAGTGCTACAACACTTACAACACTTACAAGATGAGGCATCGACCTCTGTACCAAAACACTTGACTGATTCTGATGGTTCATCACCTCCACAACATAATCCCACTTAACTCTTTGACATTTACTTATGATTTCAACACCTCTACTCAATCATCTCTACTATCTTCAAAACACCTCTGCAACATAATACTACCTCTGTTATGAATCATGCATTATTGCCTCTAGAGTTACTTCTCAATTTCTGAATCATTCACCTTTTCACACATACACTCACACACTCACACACTATTTGAAACAATCTTCCATCCTTCATATATATCCTCCACAAGCCTTCTTAACATTATCTTCGTCAGCCTAAATGAAATGTGTAACAACCTTGCTTTTCAGCTCCCAAATCATCTACGATAATGTAGGAATGAAAACTCATAATGTTGTTCATACCAGGAGGTCTACTGGACCCAATTTACCTTTCATCTATGGAGGAATGTGGTACATTTTCTTGAACTTTTGCAATACAACTCCCTGTGCCTCTAACAATTTTGATCACTTAAACACTTTCCTTCAAATCCCATGCAATGCTTTTCATCAAGAGGTATTAAATGCAACATTCACAACACCATAAGCAACAATCATAACTCTTTTCACCAAAAGCAAGAAGTCACAACTTCTTCATGTCAGCATATCCTTTAACTTGATAACTTTCGCCTATCCATGAACTTCAGAAGATAAAGTACAACTGTGTACAAATGATACTAATTCAACATCATGCTCATGTCTTTCATCACAACTCCTCTTATCACTACTCCTTTGACATCAATGATTACCACTCTTTTGAGATCAATGACAACATATGCAACAATCTCCCCCTTTGTCATTGATGGCAACACTAACTTGATATACCAATTTTCTCCCCCTTTGACATCAAGGGCAAAGGTCCAGTGGCCTTCCTTTGTACCAGCAAAACATACAAGCTCCCCATGTCTATAAAATCCTTGTCATCCTCCATAGTGTCTTATCTACCTACTCCCCCTAAGAGTTAGCCACCATCAATCTAGGGATAATAAATGTACCTTGAACTGCTCCCCCTAGACAAATGCATCATTTGTGCATCTAGTTAGGAGGGGAAACAACCCCTAATTGTTGCCAAAGATATTCAAAAGTGTCCTTAGGAAGAGGTTTTGTAAAGATGTCTGCAATCTGATCCTTTGTAGGTACATGTACTTCAATTTTACCTCTTGTTTGCAACCTTTTCTCTTAAAAATTGATACTTGATGGATATGTGCTTGGTTCTAGAGTGCATCACTGGATTCTTTGAAATATTGATGACACTTGTATTTTCACATAGGATAGGAATGGGCTCATCATACATTACCTTGATATACTTCAATGTTTCCTTCATCCACAACACTTGAGTGCAACAGGATACTGTAGCTATATACTCTACTTCTGTTGTTGATAAAGAAACTGAGTCATGTTTTTTACTAAACCATGAGACCAATCTATCTCCCAAAAAGAAATCTCCACCACTGGTACTTCTCCTATCATCAATACTACCAGCCTAATCTGCATCAGTTTATGTTGTTAGGGAGAATTCATTAACTTTTTGATACCATAATCCATAATTTGGAGTGCTCTTCAATATCTAAAAATTCTTTTGACTGCCATCACATGTGTTTCTTTTGGATCAGCTTGAAACCTTGCAACCATACAAATAACTTGCACAATGTCAGGCCTTGATGTTGTTAGGTACAGTAGCCCCCAATCATAGACCTATATAGAGTTTGATCATCTTGTGGTGACTCATCATCTTTACTTAGATGGCAACCTATTACTATAGGAGTACTCACTAGTTTGCAATCTTCCATACCAAACTTTTTCAATTCTCCTTGACATACTTTGCTTGTGAAATAAATATACCTTTATCTGATTGAGTGATTTGAAGTCCAAGAAAGAATGAAAGTTCACCTATCATAGACATTTCAAATTCCTTCTGCATCTCCTCTACAAAATTCTTACACATTTCATCATTTCCACCAAAGATGATATCATCAACATATACTACTACTATTAATATGTGCTCATTCTCAACTTTGATATATAGATTACTATTTGATGTACTTTTCTTGAAGCTTTTCTAGAGTAGATACTTATCCAACCTTACATATGAAGCCCTAGGGGCTTGTTTGAGACCATATAAAGCCTTCTTAAGTCTACATACCATATTTTGATCTTTTGATAGCTGGAATCCTTCAGGTTGCTCTATGTATACTTCTTGTTCTAAGTCACCATTCAAAAAAGAAAATTTGACATCCATTTGATATACCTTGAAGTCCTTATGAACTACAAATGCAAGAAATATCCTGATTGCTTCCATTCTTGCCACATGACTAAATTTCTCCTCAAAGTCAATTCCTTCCACTTGTGAATAACCCTTGCAGACCAACCTCGCTTTGTTTCTAACCACTTCTCCATCTTCATTCAATTTATTTCTAAACACCCATTTTTTGTGCCTATCACATTTTTGTTTATAGGTCTTGGAACCAATTCCCTGTTGGATTTAGGATAGACAACTGAGAGAGGGGGGGTGAATCAGTTATCACCAAAATCCTGTTCCTTATTTACTTTAAAACCTTCTTATATTTCAACAGCATATTAATGATTCAATCATGAAAGCATAATGCAATAATTGAAGAGCAGAAACAAATTTAACACATATAACACCAAGATTTTAATGTGGAAAACTTGGTTAAGGGAAAAACCATGGGGTGACTAACCCAAGATTGTATTCTCTATTAAAAGAATAAGAAGAATAAAATGACACTTGCTAGTTAGGGCTCACTACCTGAGCACACTGCTCACAAGAGACCCACTGCCTACAGGAGACACACTGCCTATAGAAGAATATGAGTATTACATACTTGAACTGGAGATTAGCATCTTCACTATGCTTGAGTCAGTTCCATTTAAGCTCAACACCTCTACTCTATTTTTTGCTCCTCTTCCCTACCACCTTCTCATCCCAACCATGGATTCAATTGAATGACTTCGCAACTCTTATTTATACATGACATCGACTTTGGAATGATCATCAAAGTCAGCACAATGTACACTTATTTTATTACAGAGCAATTACACAAAAACAACTTGACTTATTACAAAAAATTCATGTGCATCACTACACTGTCGGCCACACATAGCTAGGACTTCAATCTTCTTCGAGGAACACACCATGCTTCAGAAAACATCTTCAAGATCATCTGCAACATGTGCAAATCATCTAGTCGGCCAAGACTAGGAAGAACACCATCACCCCAAGGTAAATCTTCAATCACGAGCTCAATCTTCAATATGGACTATCAACATGAACTGGACACAATCTAGAGACCTCCACACCACTTCTGCTTACTGTAATAATTCGCATCGTCATCTGGAACCTCAAGAACATAGTCGGCCATCACTGTCACATTAGAAGGATTGCTTGTGGACCTCCAAACCATGAACTAATTGAGTTGTCAATTCACATTAGCCTCCCAAACATGCCATCAGATCTGCAAAATAAGATATTGAATTTTTAGATCTCACTGGACCTATTTGTGTCAATCTTTCACCTCTAAATAGTTGCCAAAACTAGTTTTACTCTCATGGCCATAACTCCTCCACATTTTCATGCGGACCTCTCAAATCTTGACTAGATCATCTTCAGACACATATCTACAAACCCTTAGATGCACATTCTCTGATCTTCATCTAGCTGGGATCTTTACTCCATAGATCTTCAGTATCTTCACTGTTCTTCTCTATTTCTAATAGGACTAATTTTCTCAATATCCTCAGCATACAACCCATCCAATCCTTGACATCAATGCAATAGGAGTATGTTGACATCAATGACAACATCGGTCAGGTCCATACTTGCAACATTCCCAAGTCTGATTTTTCTCTATCTGATTTAGTTCTTCCATTTCCTAGATCCATCCTTCATCAGTAAAGGTTTTAGGTTCCATCTTAGATAGCAAAGATAACTTTACCTATTCATTTGCCCTTGCAAATCCTCTTCTACTATGTATTCCTTCATTCTTGTCTCCAATTATCTGATCTTCTAAGTGGTTCTTCTTAACATACTGTTTAGGGTAAAATTGGGATTGTTTAGTTTTTAGTGTTTAGATGTTTGAATCATCCTTTCACCCTATACATTCAAGGATCTAGGGTTGAGTGGCCAGGCACTATCATACCCTAGGTCATTGTGAGATGTAGGAAAGCTTGGATTAGAGTGTTTAATTATCAATTTCCCTTCTCCTATGCTCAATTAACCATTAAAACCCTAATTTCACAAATACAACTATAAACAGAAGAATAACAAAAAAAGCTCTTGCAGAGGGAAGCAAAATATCAAATCACAGAGTACCTATTTTTAGGGTTCCGAGGTGGAAAAGTCAGGGACAAAGGAGCGGGCGCCCAAGTCCAAGGCCCTAGTTTTTGTCAAGATCTAGAAACTCAGTTTGCAACTCTTCCCTACTATTATGGAGATTTTCCCATCACGGGAGTTGGAGGACTAATGAGCGGGCGCCCAAGTCTAGGGTGTTGTTTTTCCTTCTATTCTGCAATTCTGACACTTCAAGATGCCTTCCTGCAACTTCACTTTGTCTAGCTCCACAACCTGTGTAATGCCTCGTCATGCAACCCTAGAGAGTTAGGATAAAACTATGCGATAAAATGCATATTTTTTTCTTTTAATCAAGAGAAAGTAATGATCACAGATAATAATATCTAATTACAACAAATTAACTTTATAGAAAAACTAACATCTCTAGGGAAAACATAACTACATTAACGAATTTAGACAAAGATCAATAACATACATAACTCAAATTGAATAAACATTAAACCTACTAACAACAAATGTCTCATTACAAATAATTACATCATCATTTACAGTAATGTTTACAAGAATAGATGAGATCAAGATACGTAATTACATAGATACAAGGCTTTCATATCTGGTTACATCAATTACAATTGAATGTCAAAGGTACTCAAATCTAGATCCATAAGGTACAATGCAAGACTTCAAATATAGATGTAGTACTGGAACCTAAAGAGTCACATCTACTCAACACGAACCATGATGCCAATAGACCAGTGGAATATAGCTCTACCACCCAACTATGTGGGACCCTGAGGCCCACCCCTTGAGCTAGGAGATAACAATGAGGTCCCACAATGACAATAGTCAAGAAGACAGTAGGCTAAAGAGTGTAAGAACTACACATGACTCCAATACAACATGGATCAATATGAAAATCACAAGTAACTTAAACAACACTTCCAGAGGCAACCACACTAGGGAATGTTAGGCTATAGTAGGGGTGAGTGTCATCGATGGTCCTAACATGGGTTATCCTGATAGTCTCTAGCTAGACACTGGCCCCCATCCATGGGTTACCCTGACAGTCTCTCACTAGGCGCCAGTCCCCATCTATGGTTAACCTGACAGTCTCTCACTAGACGTTGGCCCCATAGGGTGACACATGCAGAACCAACATTCCTTTTGTGAGGACAAGGAAGTTGATCTTGCCAACTAGGCCTTCTCATCCCATCCTTAGCCTGAACGAGCACTACAGGCATGGGTGAGGAATCTAATTATCTTAATTAGTGTGAAAACTACCCAACCCTCTAAAATATTATTATGTTATCACTAGAATTAACAACTTCCAATGGGTTAACCTGATAGCCACTTTGGGCACCGACCCCACATTGAAAACCACTCCCCCTTCTCTGCATCTAGATTCTTAAAGTCCAAAACATAAACCAAGCATGGACTGTCACATTTCTCAAATATATATCATTTCACATTACACAAGCAAGGCATTCCCATCTTGCATGCTCATCATAATCACATGAATAAGTACACTGAGTAAGGCATTCTCCATCTTGCACATGTATCATACCAACATGAATCAGGAGACAATATTACAAGAGTGCATTTCATTCAACTCACATTCACACCCTCCCAAGCCTCTGGAAACAACTTCTACAACACTTGACATCATTAAAACATAAAGCACATCCTAAACCAAGATCAATAATTCAATCAAAACCATAAATGTAACATATGATCTGATGCACTAATAATAGTCTTAAAGAATGTAACATTATTCCAATCATGATCAATCATCTAACAACATAAGGTAACTCTAATGCAGACAATAATAACTTGAAGGGATACTAATTATTCTATAATAGAAAATTCAATCAAACAAGATACTACCCATTATTAAACTAACCCATTTTCTACACTAATGTGGATCTTTTTAAAATTCTAGACAACTTTGTGATTTCTATTCAAAATAATTGTATAAGCAAAACATAAAGGATCATAAAGTAGATTAAAACCGATCATCCCTTTTAAATCTTTAGAAAGTATATGAGTTAAATGCTAAACGTTTCATATCAAACCTAACCTCCACTTACTCACCCAATTTCATAACTAAGCACAATCTTTAATTTAAGTCATAAATAAGATTAGACTCCATTATATGACCACAAAGTTCCTTAAGGTGAAGAGGAATCAAGATATATATAAAAATACTTGACAAGTCTTACTAAATCTAAACTAAATGTTATCTTCCATCAAAAAAATATCAAAGATATCTAGACATATAACAATCATAAATTAAATTCATAGACTAACTCTATGCACACTACTTAAAATATTCTAATTCATACTAAAATTAAAGACTTAACTAAGGTCATCATACACACCTTATAACTAGATCTAAAATAACAATTCAACATTTATAATATGATAATTTACATCAATTTGACTAAGACAAATATATATTAAGAAGCCTTATTTATTATCCATATCCTACTCTCTTACAATAGATAAAATTACTAATATTCTTAAATATACAAGATAAAATAATAAATCAATAAATGATTTTAAAAGGATTTGACTTTTTATTTATAAAGTAATGCTTAAATATAACATATCCCTAAATAACAGGGATGTAATAAAATAATACTTAACTATAACACATTCCTAAATAATAGGGATTTGATTTCTCATAAATGAAATAAAAAAATACTTAAATATAACACATCCCTAAATAACAGGGATTTGATTTCTCATAAATGAAATAAAATAATACTTAAATATAACACATCCCTAAATAATAGGGATTTGATTTCTCATAAATAAATTAATATTTTTTTAATATTATATTGACCATTTATGACTATTTCAATAATAAATACATTTATAATCCTATTATTTGAACTATACTATTGATTCCAAGAACAAGTTGAACAAAAATAATGATTCTAGTATCAAACCAACACTAATGTTACTTCTATATGACTATTAAATTTTTAACAACAATCTTTTCTAAAAACAATCTTCTAGAATAAAACAATAATTTTGTATATGATACTCATATAACAAGAATTAGATTCTAAACTAATACTTAAAACTTTCTAGGAAATTTAATTAAAGTCCATATTAAATTATTGTTAATTTTGTGAGAACTCCATAATATAACTACAAATTTTATTTTCTATATATAAAAATTACTACAAAGAATAGTTAAATTATTAATTACCTAAACTCAACACAAAAAGAGAATTTCTATTTCTAACTTAATGTATTATTTCCTATTAACTAAATCTACAACCTATGAGAATCCCTAAGTGTTCTCTAGTTAAACTCAGAGATTTTGTTGATTGACAAAATTGCTAAAAATGATTAAAATATCTATCTACATATTCAATCTACAAAAGAATTCATATTGAACAATAAATTAAATTTTTAGGCAAGGAAGAAAAATGATGAAGCTGGTTGAACTAGGCAACCAAATTTCATAGCCAAGAGCCAAGGATCAGAGGAATTTAATTCAGGTAAAAAAAAATTCATTGTTTTAAATGCATAAACTACAAACTAAAATTCAATTGCAATATTCATAATTTCTGGCAACCTCAGGAGGAACCCCCAGCGCCGTACGACAGTGCCTGAGGGGAAGGAATATACATAAGCTTTAAAGTGTAAAAGCTGAAATTCTAATATCTCTTATCCTAAATTTCATTAGGTCTGCAAATACTAAAATTTCAAATGCTATTTCAGACATGATTCAATGCATATGGAGGTCATACAATGTAGCCAGGCAGGCTAGAGGAAAAGAAAGTATTTAAGAGTTTTGATAAAATGAAATCATCTTTATTAGTCTTATTTCAGCAAGTGTTCAAAGAATCCCATCAAATGGCAAGAGATTATAGATAAATAGAATTTGTTTGATATATAGATCAATGACTAGAAAGAAAATAGTTTGGGCCTGGCAACAAATTTTGATCTCTACAAGCAAGGGCGACACTGCAGAAGTTGAGTTTTCTTTTGATAAAAAGAAATTGGCATTCTTAATTTGACACAGGAATGCAACAATAGAAAATGATTTAATTTCCACCAGTGGCAAAAGATTTCATTTAACTAAGGTGTCTACAGGCAATATGAGAATATGGCGACAGTGAAATAGCAAGAGGAATAGATGTGAAGAAAGTAGATAGGTGTGAAGATGATTCAGAGTAAGGTCTCTTAAAATGTCACAATGGGTGGTTGAAGAGAATATTCAAGAAAATGCAAATGGCAAGATTAATAATAATGGGGTTATAGAAAAGAATATATACTCACCAGGCATACAGAGAGAATAGGTTGCAGAGCTTGATCAATCATTTCAATTGACGGGAGAAACTTGCATTTGATTGCAGATGGACATTGATTTTCAAAAGGGTTTACTATTGTTTGGAATAATTCACAGAGAACCACACTTCAACCAAGATTTGACAAATCATAAAATTGCACAGACTACTCACATACATGATTTTTCTTCATATACAAACAAGCAAAAGAAATTTTGTTTAATACATACCTGGAAATTCTTCAGATCTCCCTTGCTCCCTTCTCCTCTTCCTCTACCAATTCCTCTTCTTTTCCCCAAATTTATGTGTATCTTTTCTAAGAATTCTCCCCTCAAATAATCTTCCCAAAACCAAAAATAGACAAAACAATTGATACCCACTAACACCATTCTCACCGTTACAAATATCCGCAACCACCACTAACAGGAATAATTTTCAAATTTCTGACAACCCACTCCAACAAGAAATTAATGGCAAAATAAAATAAAATCTCACATGTCAGATGAAATTAATAAAGTACTAAATATTAACAATATTATTATTATTGCTAGCTTTCAAAGCTACTAATTTAATTTAATATAAAAATCAACTAATTAATATTCTCAATTTTCTACATTAATTAAATAACTAATATTGATGTATATATATAAACTTATTATTATTATTACTATAACAATTAATAAATCTCCAACAAATACACATTGACTATATAACCAAAATGATCAAACATCAACACATCTATACACATAGATCACTTATTCTATAAAATGAACCAAATGACTATAATCAACAACTTAATACCTTGGTCACTAAGTTCAATAAAATGAACCTTAAACTACAATAAACAAACAATAACAACCACATACCAAAGGATGACCAACACCTGAGGACAAGTACCAACTGAGTGACAACTACACCCATGACTGGAAATACATGGATGATGACAAACTAAAGACATTGGCTGACAGAGGGAACCCCATGTTATCTCCCATCCACATTATCCATTGATGTAAAGGCATGCTCAGACCTGCCAATTTAGGTGGAGTTGATGCCTGGTACCTGCAATCCTGCAACAAACAAAAGTGTCGAATACAACATATATATAATCATCCAATAGGCACACTGTGAAAGGGAGTCGCAGCGTAGTAGGGTACTCATCATGAGTAATACTACACTATCCCTTCACAAAACACATCACAAATATCCACATTAAACAAGTTCATTAGTAACTAAACAACTGGATAACACATAGTCAGATGGTCGCATAATTCACGTAGTAAAACAAATCTACATAATCAGTTAATCCATAATTGATCACAACATAAGCATAATGTACTAATCATAAAGTATCAACAGTGTCATCATAGTAAACATCAATGAATGTCATTAACTACATCATACTAGTAAGCCTACCATCAACATGTCTATCATACCCTAAGTATTCCAAGTTTTTTTACCTTCTTCTTCATGCTTCATAGCCCGACCACCTGCTCATCCAAGGTGAAAATGGAGGGGTACTACAACCTATAACCTGCAACCATGGAAACTTTGGGAGGGGGTTGTGGTGTTTAGAGGCTTGCCTCAGTCAAGCCCCAGAGGACACTTAAGTCTCTGAACACCATTGTCAGATAGAGACTGTGGTCCCTTGTGAGGTAGAGGCAAAAACCAAAGGAAATGATGATGAAAACATAATATAATGTCACCTTGTAGTGAAGATATCATGGGAGGAAGATGCTTTTCATTCCATGATGAAATGGATGCTCAAATCTCCAAACACAAACACATAGACCACACCAATCTACTCTTGCAACACAATGAAAGCCTTGAATCATAAGTTGATATCTAGTTGAAATCTAATTGCAATCTAGTTTCTAAATGAATGCCTAAACATGATTTTATATGCAACTACAAACACTCCTACCAACATTTCATAGATTTAAACTTACCTTGTTGGCATAGGACCCAAATAACGGTCACAAGCCGACACCCAAAAATTGGGACTGCCCCAAAATAGGACAGGACTAGGGTGCAAGTGCCCAAGTCCTCCCCCTTATTTTGAGTAGGTTCAAGCTCAAGGGGTCCTCCTAGGTCCCATTTGTCATGTTACCTAGGGCTCATTCCATCAGGACGCCAAATTATGAAGTAAGATGTCCTAAATGCATGCAAAAGACCTGGGAGCTAAACCTTATGAGGGAAAATCCCCCAAGGGGACATTTTCTGACGCTACACATACTTAGCAGGAGTCTTGGTGGCTGGTGCAGGAGCACCTACCTGACAGCTGGTCTTGATAAGGCAGTTAGTTGTTTTAGGTCTTGTTTATGTTTCCAAGAAGGTCTGTTAAGACCAATGCATGTAATAAGGTCATGCTGATCATGATAAGATCATGCTGACCATGCTTTTGCTATTTTTAGGAAGTTTGTTAGAACAGCTGTCATGATGTATGTTCGGTTGGATCTCCCAGCCGCCTGGAGAGTTCCCAGCTGCTTGGAGTCGGGTCAGTAGTACTCGTAGGAAAATCTATTTAAGCAGCGGATCGGTTGATTGTAGATCATCGATCGATAGTATTGCATTAAGCAGAGGAGTTCGAGTGTGCTGTGTGAGAAACAGTATATTGTATTGCATCTTTGAAATCAATAAAGATCCTGTTTTCATCCTCTGTTGACTTCCATCATCTAATCGATTTGCTGGTTTGGTGACTGTATGGATTCACTGATCCATTCCACCGGTTGATTCGTCTGATCGGTGGAATGGTTATGTACAGTAGGGTAGGTGTTAGTTTGTTTGTTTGCATGCAGGTGTGCAGGATCGCGGCTGAAAGGTGTTGAAGACCCTAGCATGGGCATGTGCTAGGTCGAACTGATAAAGTGTGGTAGATCACCCTGGAAGTGGATCGAGTCATCCCTGGAGGATCGGCGAAGTGAAATTTCGCTAAGGCTAAAAGTTCGTGAAAACGGCATCATCAGGATATTTCAGCAAATATCCTGCAGTCGCGTTGGGTATCGTCATCCGGATAAGTGGAGGAGATCGGCATGATGCGGTTAGTTGCATGAAGTGCAAGTGCGTCGGGGTGATCACCATCAGGAGTTGCCGGAGAGGAGTGCATCGGCATCAGGTAGAAGATCGGGTCATGAAACTGTTGAAGTTTGCATGTTGCAAGTGCATCAGGATGTTTTAAGTCGGATATATACTCAGCGTATATATCATCGTCAGGATCATCTCTCGGGAGTGCCCATCATCCGCGTATCGCTAGCAGATGCGGGAGTGAAAGTTCATTTTTTTGACTAAGTGTTGAAGAGGTCATCAGGATATTGGGTGACGTCATCGTCATCAGGATATGACGTCATCGTCATCAGGATATTGAGATATTCCCCTATGCAAGTTTATCCTGCTGTCGTTAAGTGCTTTGGTATCGGCAGAAAGTTGTGTTAACATCATCAGGAGGTTTCGAGAGAACCGGATAAATCATATCATGATGCTGTTGCTTGTATCGCCGGCTATCGGGGTATCGAAGGGGAGGTGCTGAAGGTGATCATCATCAGGATCTTTGGAGCAACCGGATATTGGATATCCTGCAGACGAAGGGGGTGTTACATATCATGATGATGCCGATGGAGCTTGGCGCCCGATGAACAGTGCAACAGGAGGATGTTTGCGCTAGTTGAACATCATGATGATGATGATAGGCGGAAAACGGAGGAAGTGAATAGTAGTCGGCAGGAGGATAATTGTGCTCGTCCGAAATATGATGATGATGCTGACAGTGTAAAGCAAAATATGATGATGATGGTGATGATGATGATGATGATGATGGGCTGCAGACATCCATGCTGTATTGTAAGGTTATAGTGTGGATGCCTCTGCATCATAGTGGTATCAGAGCTCAGCAAAACATCTGGGCTGTTGTGTGTTGATTCTGTCACCGAAAGGGCAGAGGTAGAGTTGGATTGTGTGTTGTGTGTTGATTAAGAGGTTGACAAAATGCCTCCGAAAGGTAGTGGTACTGCAAGGGAATTGCAGGAGATGAAGGAGAAACATGCTAGAGAGATGAGGAAGATGAAGGAGCTTGCTGAAGCACTTCAAGCCAGGCTTACAGCCCTGGAAAAGAACAAAAAGAGGGAAGTGGAAGACAGTGAGTCTGAAGAAGATGAAGATACTGTTGAAGAGTATGAAGAGGTAGCTGAAGATCTGGATGCTGAAGACCAGAGATTGGCAAAACTGTTAAAGGCAGTACAGAGTGATAAACCTAAGGTAAAGGTTGATGTTTCCAAGTATACTGGAAGTTTGAATGAGGATGAGTTGTTGGATTGGATTGCTGCACTTGATAATCACTTTGAATGTGAAGATGTTGCTGAGGATCAGAAGGTAAAGATTGCAAAGACCAAGTTAGGAGGTCATGCTTTGGTATGGTGGGATTATGTACAATCTGAGAGAAGGAAACAAGGGAAGTCAAAGATCACTTCATGGGATAAGATGGTAGCAAGGATCAAAGGTAAATTCTTGCCAAGGGATTATGAAATCCAGATGTTTAAGAAGCTGCAATTTTTAAAGCAGAAGGAAAGGGATGTGAAGGCATATACAGAAGAGTTTTATAAGTTGAGTATGAGATCTGGTCATCATGAGAATGAGGTAGAAAAGGTGGCTAGGTACTTGGCTGGTTTGAGGTTTAACATACAGGATGAGTTAGTGTTAGCTAACCCTAAGAATGTGGAGGATTGTTATCAAATGGCAATCAGGATTGAAGAAAAGATGAATAGAGGACATGATAAGTCCATGAGAGGAAGAGGAAACAATAGGGGAAGAGGAGCAGCCCCTACACAAAAGCAAACCAATGAGGGTCAAGAAGACACTGGTAAAGGACAGGGACAGTCTGATTTCAGGGGTGGATGGAAAGGTAATAGAGGAAGATTTGGAGGTGGTAGAGGTTCTACTACATTTTCAAGAAAATGTTACACCTGTGGTGAGTTTGGTCATCCATCTTTCAAATGTCCAGACAACAAAGGTTCATCATCCAAAAATGATAGAACAAATGACAAGAGAGTACAACTTGTGCAAGAAGAGAAAGTAGAAGAAAGTGTACAAAGTTCAAACACTTATAAAGACAGAGAGCCTGATAATTATGGATATCCAGAGAGTGGAGAATCATTGATGTTAAGGAGAATTAGTTTGCAGGCATCAAAAGATATGATGCAAAGAAGAGCTCTTTTCAAGACCATATGCAAGAGCAAAGGTAAAAAATGTAAGATTGTCATTGATACTGGTTCAACAGACAACATGGTATCTCAGGAGATGGTGGATAAACTGAATTTGGAAAGGATTCCACATCCACACCCTTACAAGGCATCTTGGGTGAGTGATAGTCATTCACTTTTTGTCTCTGAACAGGCATATGTGGATTTTCAGATTGGAGCATATCATGATAGAATTTTGTGTGATATTTTGCCTATGGAATGTTGTCACCTACTGTTGGGTAGACCATGGCAATTTGACAGAAGAGTACTGTATGATGGGTATTCTAATACCTATACCATCAAGAAAGATGGGAAGACTATGAAGTTGATGCCATTGCAGGCAGATGCTGCAGCACAGGGGGCAGCCAAAATCATTTTAATGGGAAAGAAGGAGTATGTGCAGATGCCTAGAGGAGCAGGCATGAAGGCAGTTGAGGATATTGCAGGAAAAGAAGTTGTTCAAGACAACAAGGTGAAGAAAGTTTTAGTTTTGACTAACAGAGATCAGCAGCAAGTGCAGAAACAGGTTTGCACACAGCAAACAGTTGAAAGGAATGACAAGGATGTTGTCATAATTGGGACTATTGCTTGTCCTATAAAGATTGAAAGGAAGACAGGATTGAACATTGCAGAAGTTCAAGAGGCAGTTCAGCCAGAGGTTCTGGTCAGACAACCTGGCAAACACAGGGTATGTGAGAGAAAGGCCTACATCAACAGGCCTGAGGATTTACTTGCCAGAAAGCAAGTTACAGTGCAGAAGTCTTGGAGTAGCCAAGAGCCAGCCGAGGACAAAGCTGGAGCAGATCAGCATATTTCAAAGGCAAAGTGTAAAGGTGGAGGACTTCCACATACTAAACTCATGGGACATGAGTTCTTTTCTGTTGGGGAGTATGGTGCAGGAGCACCTACCTGACAGCTGGTCTTGATAAGGCAGTTAGTTGTTTTAGGTCTTGTTTATGTTTCCAAGAAGGTCTGTTAAGACCAATGCATGTAATAAGGTCATGCTGATCATGATAAGATCATGCTGACCATGCTTTTGCTATTTTTAGGAAGTTTGTTAGAACAGCTGTCATGATGTATGTTCGGTTGGATCTCCCAGCCGCCTGGAGAGTTCCCAGCCGCTTGGAGTCGGGTCAGTAGTACTCGTAGGAAAATCTATTTAAGCAGCGGATCGGTTGATTGTAGATCATCGATCGATAGTATTGCATTAAGCAGAGGAGTTCGAGTGTGCTGTGTGAGAAACAGTATATTGTATTGCATATTTGAAATCAATAAAGATCCTGTTTTCATCCTCTGTTGACTTCCATCATCTAATCGATTTGCTGGTTTGGTGACTGTATGGATTCACTGATCCATTCCACCGGTTGATTCGTCTGATCGGTGGAATGGTTATGTACAGTAGGGTAGGTGTTAGTTTGTTTGTTTGCATGCAGGTGTGCAGGATCGCGGCTGAAAGGTGTTGAAGACCCTAGCATGGGCATGTGCTAGGTCAAACTGATAAAGTGTGGTAGATCACCCTGGAAGTGGATCGAGTCATCCCTGGAGGATCGGCGAAGTGAAATTTCGCTAAGGCTAAAAGTTCGTGAAAACGGCATCATCAGGATATTTCAGCAAATATCCTGCAGTCGCGTTGGGTATCATCATCCGGATAAGTGGAGGAGATCGGCATGATGCGGTTAGTTGCATGAAGTGCAAGTGCGTCGGGGTGATCACCATCAGGAGTTGCCGGAGAGGAGTGCATCGGCATCAGGTAGAAGATCGGGTCATGAAACTGTTGAAGTTTGCATGTTGCAAGTGCATCAGGATGTTTTAAGTCAGATATATACTCAGCGTATATATCGCCGTTAGGATCATCTCTCAGGAGTGCCCATCATCCGCGTATCGCTAGCAGATGCGGGAGTGAAAGTTTGTTTTTTTGACTAAGTGTTGAAGAGGTCATCAGGATATTGGGTGACGTCATCGTCATCAGGATATGACGTCATCGTCATCAGGATATTGAGATATTCCCCTATGCAAGTTTATCCTGCTGTCGTTAAGTGCTTTGGTATCGGCAGAAAGTTGTGTTAACATCATCAGGAGGTTTCGAGAGAACCGGATAAATCATATCATGATGCTGTTGCTTGTATCGCCGGCTATCGGGGTATCGAAGGGGAGGTGCTGAAGGTGATCATCATCAGGATCTTTGGAGCAACTGGATATTGGATATCCTGCAGACGAAGGGGGTGTTACATATCATGATGATGCCGATGGAGCTTGGCGCCCGATGAACAGTGCAACAGGAGGATGTTTGCGCTAGTTGAACATCATGATGATGATGATAGGCAGAAAACGGAGGAAGTGAACAGTAGTCGGCAGGAGGATAATTGTGCTCGTCCGAAATATGATGATGATGCTGACAGTGTAAAGCAAAATATGATGATGATGGTGATGATGATGATGATGATGATGGGCTGCAGACATCCATGCTGTATTGTAAGGTTATAGTGTGGATGCCTCTGCATTAGTGGCCTTCTCTTGTGTTTCTTTTTCTTCAACTTCTTCATCTTCTTCTATGCAAGCAGACTCATCTGAACAACAATCTTCTTGCTCATGTGTGAATGGATGTGACTCTTCATCAACCCTAACATTTACACTCTCAACTATCTTCCTCTATCTTTTACTGTAGCATCTGTAAGCTTTGTTTCTATTTTGAGTACCCAAGAAAAATTCCTTCATCAAATATTGAGTCAAATTTTCCCAAAATTTCATCTCTTATGATATAGCTTTTGCTTCTAAAAATTTTGTAATACTTGACAGAAGTAGGTCTTCCTTTCCATAGCTCATATGGTGTCTAAGTCTTGTTAACTCTTAGTTGTTCTCTGTTAAGAATATAGATAGTGGTATGGAATGCTTCTTTCCAATATACATCAAGCAGCTTAGCTTCATTCAACATTGTTCTTGCCATCTCCTGGACTATTATATTCTTCCTTTCTACTACTCCATTTTGCTGAGGAGTTCTTGCAAAAGATAGGTGCCTCCTTATTCCATGTTCTTCACATATTCCTCAAACTCATTTGATGTGAATTCACCACCTCTATCAAACCTTAAGCACTTCATTCTAGAATTTATTTCATTTTCAACTATAGACTTGAAAATTTTAAACCTACTAAAAGCTTCTGATTTCTATTTCAAAAATGTAACCCAAGTCATCCTAGAGTAATCATCAATAAGCAACATAAAGGGACTCCTTGTTTTGGTAGGACCACACAGATCAGTATGAATTAGTTCCAATGGCTTTGTAGATGAATAATCCTTGGTCTTGAACCTTGTCCTTGTCTGCTTCCTGATCTAACATTCTTTACATAAGGTGCTTGCAGGCTTGGTAATCTTTGGCATGTCTCTTACTGCTTGTATGGAGCTGATTTTCACAAGATTGTCAAAATTGATGTGTCCCATCCTTTTGTGTCATAGCCATCATTCATTTGTTTGTTCAAAAGATATTTTCTTCCATTAACACCATTTAGGTTGTACAAGTTGTTTTCTATCCTAGAATCCTCTACCACCAGTTTACCACTATTTTCTCTTCTAATTTCACATCCTTGTGCATGAAATATGAGGTTATATCCTTTGTTGCACATCTGACTTACACTAAGAAGATTGTGATTAAGATCTTCTAAATATATAGGGCATCCTCTGTTTTACATCTTCCATCAATACTTATGGTGCCCTTTCAACAAATTTTTGTAGATGTATTATCTCTAAATTTGATTGATCCACCATTCCACTTCACAAGATTGATGAATTTATTGTTATCACCTGTCATGTGGCTTGAACATCCACTGTCTATCACCTAGGGGTTTGTTTGTCCTTGGGAATGAAATGTTGTTCGAACAATCATTGAATTTTCCACTTCTTCATTTATTTCATGTCTCTTGGATGTATCAATCTCCTTGTATTGCTTATCGACCATCTAAGTTTTTGACCTTGCTATTAATTCATGTAACACACCATCTCATATTACTTGGAATTACTCACAAAATTTACTAATAAAGTAAATGATTATGTTAACATGAATGAAATTTTTTTTATCATTTGCATATTCTCAAGAAATAAATGCATATCTTTTATGAATATTTTTCAACCTTGAAATTACAATATATTCAAAGATAAAATCATAGTGAAAATATTTCACTTTACATTAAAAAATATTCTGCACTTAGTAATGAGAGTAGTTTTTACATAATTTTGAAAAATCATAAGTCAATCATGAAGTATACTACATCTGGAATCTTGGTGTTTGTCTCACAAGTCTCAACAAGTCTTCTACTACAAAGGGAGAGCATCATCCGAGTGCTTTTTCTCTAACCACTGATTGGTAATCCCCTACTCATCTTCCATCTTGAAGTGGCCCTACCCTTTATGAAGAGTATAGACATAAGGAATCAACATGTTTACATCTGATTCCTAGTGTTGTGTCTTATGTAACTCAATCAACCATACAACTCTAGACAATCTTTTAGCTAAGTATGATCACTTTGACAGATTATACGATTTAGACACGGTGAACCGACTAATGCATGCAGAGACAAATGCATCACTTTGGCCAAAGTTTCTATATAAATAGATGTTTGCAATAAACATAGTCATGTGTTCACACACCTCTAAATCGACTTGGAAACTACCTCATCCTATAGTTTGACTAGCTTGACTAGTATCTCTAGACATAATTTGTCTTAATTAAACTCAAATCCTAGTCAATCTAACTTAGAATTTAATCTTTAATCTAGGATATATGCAATATGTAGGTTTAGGTGTTTTTTACCTTTCAAAGAGTCCCTCATTGCATACTTGCAAATACCAAGGTTTATGACTTCCTATCATTCTACTCAATGACCCAAAGATAGAACACTTTTGAGTAATATATTAAGTTTCTATCTTTGACGAGAAATCATAAATATTTAACATAAGTGCTTTCATAGTATTCCTAAATTATATTTTCTTGATCTATGGTTTCTCAACTAATCACTATCGACCATAATATACACAATTCTTTACTTTCCTTTGAAGCGAAGTGATTGGGTTTACAATATTAGAAAAGTTTAAAATGAACTTCCTATAATATCCATCTAACCCCATGAAACTATGCACTTCATGCACATTCTTTGGCATAGGCCACTCAAGTATAGCTTTGATCTTCGTAGGGTCTACTAAAATCCCTTCGATTGATATTATATGTCCCAAATATTATCTCTTTCTGAAAGAAAGTACACTTAGAAATCTTCCCATACAACTTATGTTCTCTCAACCACTGCAGAACTAATCGCATATGCTACAAATGCTCTTCCTCATTCTTAGAATATATATAAGAATGTCATCTAGAAACACTAGAACAAATTTATCCAAGCAATCTCAGAAAACATTGTTCATCAAATTCATGACTGCTATAGGGGCATTCGTAAGTCCAAAAGGTAAAATTCTGAACTCATAATGTCCATACCTTGTTCTAAAATTTATTTTATGAATATCTTCATCTTTTATTCTCAACTGATGATATCTAGATCACAAGTCAATCTTTGAGAATATCGTTACACCACGCATCTGATCAAAAAGATCATCAATACGCAGTAAAGGATAGTTATTATTTATTTTTGCTTTGTTGAGCATACGATAGTCTATACACATATGCAAGATTCCATCCTTCTTTTTGACAAAGATCATAGGTGCTCCCCAAGGAGAAACACTGGGTCTAATCAACCCTTTAGCCAATAGCTCTTAAAGCTGGGCTTTCAATTCCACATCCATAGTAGTCATGTTAAATGGCACTTTTGAAATCGACTCAAATCTAGGTATTAAATCAATAGATAAATCAAAGGCTCTCTTCAGAGGTTATCCTAGAAGTTCATCTAGAAAAACATCCTCAAAACCTTGAAGGAAAAGATAGTTCTCCAAGGCTACATTTTGTTTACTAGGATCCTCTTCTACTTGCTCCATTTTGACTACAAAAAGTTGACATCCTTTTCACTTGGCTCTCTTAGTTTCATAGCAGAGATTGGTATGATATTGACTTCTATTTGAGTGCCTTGTAGATAGACTTTGTTTCCTACATCGTCTAGACAATCAACTATTTTTGCAAACAGTCAACATTAGCCCTATGTTTCCATAACCAATTTATTCCTAAGATAACATCATAAGAACCTAGGGGGGCTACAAACAAAATCATCTCAGTTGAAAAACTAGAAAGGTCAATCTTGGCTTCAAACATGCATTGCTCTATCTGAGCTTTAGTCTGATTAGCATATTCAACTGACCAGGGCTAGCCATATATCTAGCTCTTTTAAGAAATTTATTTAGTACTCTTAGATAAATAAAACTTTTAGTTGTTCCAGTATCAATTAAAATAGAAATTGAAACTCCAAACAAAGTACCTGTCATCTCTATGGGAGTAATCTAGTACTCTCCCTGGTGATTATCTAAAGTTGCATGGATCCTCTGCTGAAAAGATGTTTGTTGGTTAGGTAATGCATTACCACGCTATTTAACTCCTTAATTCTTGGTTGGACATTGATTTGTGTAATGATCTCCACCATAAGAGAAACATCATCTAGGAGGTCCTCACTTTTCAACACATTTGCCCAAATTATTATCATTCTTCCATAAATTGTTATTATTTTTCTTCTCATTTCTGGATCCATTCTTGTTATTTCTGAAGCCCTTGTCCCTTTTTTTATTCACATCCTGTTTGCCATTCCTTTTCTTGAAAGATTGAGAAGCTGGCAACTTATTAAACTTCTTGCAATTCTTCTCGTGATATGCAGAAATTGTCTTGAGTTTTTGCTCTTATTTGATTGTCTTCTCAAAAACTTGGTCCATAGTGGTAGGACCATGCACATCCACTTCTCCACCTATCTAGGCATTTAGACCCATGATGAATTTCCTAATTCAGAACCTTTCATCCTTTTGATATTGTGGCAAATACTTCAGGAGATGGGTGAACTTTTCCCAATATTCAACCACTCACATTTCTCATTGTCATAGATTCTGAAAATCTGTTAACTTTTGGTCAAATAAAAGTTGTGGTAACCACCTCTGTCGAAATATGACCACAAAATGATTCTAGGTTAAGATCAAAGAACTTAGCCCCAGTTCCATTTTCTTGTTCATCCACCACATGGACACTTATGTAGTGTCCCTCCAGTTTCACCTTGGATTTACAGGTGGTCGGACTAAGGAGCGTGAAGATGAATGTAAATAATCAGAATACTTAGGTTAGTATATTTTATCAATGAACCTTGTTGAAATACTGATAATTCACATGCTCTGACATCGCCTTGCATTCAGGTGATTATGATGTTGATTTTACTATGATTGTCATATGTTAGAATTGAGTTTTATGCGACTGATTTTGTATCATAGGAGGTTATGATGTTTTGTGTGGATCAATTGTATTATGAGTATCATGCGACTATCTGATGATGGTTCTTACTTAGTCATTCAGTAACTGATTAATATGTGTGTTATGATTACATGTTTGATGTGTGGGTGAAAGGAACAGTGTCACATTACTCATGCATGAGTACCCTACTACACTGTGACTTCCTTTCACTATGTGTATGACTACATGATTGCATATATATACATGTTCAACCGTGTTGTTTGCTGTAGGTTGCAGGTACCAGGCATCGACTCCACTTGAATTAACAGGTCTGAGCGTGCCTTAACCAATGGAACTATTGAATGGAGATAACATATGGCCCCCTAGCTTAGCCATCATCCTTGAAGAGGATGAGTATCCGGTTGTGCACCTTGTCAGTGTTGTCGGTTTGGTCATGATAGTCAGTCATTGTTGTGGTGGTCTTACTTTCCGATCTTGCATAGTAGTCAAGTATGGTTTGGCAGTTGGGTTATTTTGTTGGTATTGTTTTGGTTATTGTTACCTTAAAATAAAATAATTAGTTATGAAGTTTTTTTATTAAATAAATAAATATATAAATGTGCGTAAGTAAATTTAGTTTATGAAAAATATATTATTCTAGAAGTTAAGTTAATAAATAATAATAATAATAGTAATAAATGTAATTCCAACTAGAGATAAATAAATTAATTAATATAATTTAGTGTTGTGTTAATGGCAATAAAATAGATAATATTTGCAAGTTGTCATATATATATAAATATAGAAAATACTAAAGTAGATAAAATCATAAATGAATCTTGTCTAGTTGTAAATGAAATAAATAGCAAATTCTAAAATAAATAGAATCAGAAAGAAATTATTATGTGGTTAAAATAGCAAATTGTAAGAAAGTAATAAAGGAGAATCTTCTAGAAGAAATTGTGGGGGGTGGTTATGCTTGCTCAACTTTATTTTGAAATCTCAAGACATAATTTGCAAAAGGAGCGTGCATTTCAAATGCAGAATATGTTTTATGTTTCGGGGATCTCTCTCTCTCTCTCAGGAAGTTTTCATTTTCTTTTGGCACCATAAACCATAGCTTCTAGAAGAAAAGACTTGGGAAAAATGGATGCGAGATGAGAAATTTGTGAAGATGTGATTGAAGAAATATTCTAGGTATGGACTGAGATATGAAAATGATTTATTGTTGCATTAGATTTAGTGAAATATTTTGTGAATTCTCTTCTGTATTTTCTGAACCTAGTCTATTGCGTTAGCTATAACTTTATGTTTATGAACTGGGTTCTTCCATAATTTTTATATCTCATACATGACCTAGTTTTCTAAATCATATCCAAAAATCGTCCATACCCAGTTTGACATTTTTGAGATATGAAGATTTTGTGACTGTCTACCTATCACCCATTTCGTCTCTGTTTTAGTAGTCTGTTACGTTAGCCATAACTTTAATTGTACGAACTAGATTTCTCTAATTTTTTTATATATGGTGTACTTCCTAGATATATGAATCATATCTTAAAATCAGCCATACCTAGTTTATCATTTTTGAGATATGAATATTTTGTGACTGTCTACCTTTCACCCATTTCGTCTCTGTTTTAGTAGTTTGTTACGTTAGCCATAAATTTAATTTTATGAATTGGGTTTCTTTAATTTTTTTTATATATAGTGCATGTCCTAGATATTTAAATCATATCAAGAAACCAACCATACCCAGTTTGTCATTTTTGAGATATGAATATTTTGTGACTGTCTACCTCTCACCCATTTCATCTCTATTAAAACAGTTAGTTGCGTCACCAATAACTCTATATTTTTGAACTGGGTTTCTCTGAAATTTTTTAACAAACTTATTTTGTGCACAGCCTACGATCATTGCTTCCCATAATATGACTCTCTTTGAGACATTCTACCAATCAGTTTGCGTGCCCTGTCTATGCTTTCACATTTTGCATTGTTGGTAGCTTCTAAAGCCTTCTCAACAAATTCATTTTGTGGTGATCCTATCATGTGCATGTGGTTATAAGTGTGGTAGATTTGATGAATATGTTAGATCTATAGGAATGTTTTGTTGTTCTATATTCATTTCCACTCAAGCTAACCTTAGAACAAGGTTCTTTCATTGTAGCTTCAGGTTTTGTATCTTATGATTCTAACTAGTATAAGATATTTATAGCATTCTAATATTATAGGCTTTTAGTCTTGCCTATACAGTTATATTTAATAGTATTTACAAAATTATCCTGTTTATTAATGAAATCTACATAAGTGTAAATAGTGTAAACAATTGTTGTGTTTAATTTGTATGCCTTAGGGCTCTTTGCATGTTGTTCGCAATCATTTTAATTAAATTAAATTTAAAATAAGTCTTAAGAATTATTAGTTAAAATATTGATACTCATGGATACTTATATCTTATGATCATATTATAATTACTACTAGTGATTAGAAAGTTATAGTTCTATCTTATTGAGATAGATTCACTTTATAATTGTTAGATGATTGATCATGCTTGGATTAATGTTACATTCCTTAAAAATATTGTTGAAGGGTATTAGTTTATGATGTGCTTTGAGAGTGAATGTGATGTGAAACCATTGTGTTTTTAATGGTGTCAAGTGTTCTGTCATTTTGGGAAATTATTTTCAGAGGCCTAGGAGGGTGTGATTGTGTGGGGGTTGGCTATGTGTGCATCATGTGAGTTGAATGAAATGCATTCTTGAAATATTGTCTCCTATTCATGTTAGTATGATACATGTGCAAGATGGATAATGCCTTGCTCAGTGTACCTATTAATGTGGTTATGATGACTATGCAAGATGGATAATGTCTTGCTCTGTGTGATGTGAAATGATGTGTATTCTGTGTTGTAAATGCAACATGATGAGAATGTGGTAGTTCATGCTTGGTTTATGTTTTGGGACAAGAATTGGTCCCTATGATTATGATTTGTATGCAAGAAGGTAAATGCCTTACATTGTATATGTTACTTGTCATTGTGATGGTAATTGTCTTGCTTGATGGATGATGTAGGTAGGGGAGTGGCTTTCAATGTGGGGCCGGTGCCCAAAGAGGCTGCCAGGATAACCCATTGGAAGTTTTTAATCCAATGATAACTTAATAATAAATTTAGAGGGTTGGGTAGTTTCCACACTAAATAAGATAATTGGATGCCTCACCCATCCCTGTAATGCTTGTTTAGGCTAAGGATGAGATGAGAAGGCCGTGGTTGGCAAGATCAAGTTCCTTGTCCTCACGAAAGGATTGTTGGTTCTGCATGTGTCACCCTATGGGGCCAGTGCCTAGAGAGAGGCTTTCAGGATAACCATAGATGGGGGCCGGTTTCTAGAGAGAGATAGCCTGGATAACCCATGCTAGGACCATGCAATGACACTCTTCCCTATTGTAGCCTAGCACTCCCTAATGTGTGTTTTTCCCTTTCATTGTGTGATTGCCTCTGGAAGTGATGTTTAAGTTACTTGTGTTGTTCATATTGACGTGTGTTGTATTGGAACCGTGTGTAGTCCTTGCACCTATTAGTATACTATCTTTCTTGATTGTTTTCTTAGTGGGACCTTATTGTTATCTCCTAGCATGGGGGGTGGACCTTAGGGTTCCACATGGTTGGGTGGTTGTGCTTTTCTCTCCATTAGTTTTCCTTGTTGTTGATCATGTGCAAGAAGGATGTACCTTGTACGACAGATCTCAGATCTTGCTCTAGCTTGAGGAGACAAATACTTATGATCATGTTCCAGTCTTATATGTCGGTTGAATCATGTACTATTATCTTGATGTATGTACTCCAATGTGATCTGGATAGCGATATTGTAAACAATGTAATGTTGTACTCTCTTGTAAAGGAACTTGTCTATGTACTCGTGTTCCTATGTGCAGGATCCTGATGTTACTTATTTGATGATATAATATGGAATTGTATGTGTTTATTTACCTGATGCAATTAGACTTAGAATGAACTGTGTTTGTTAGTTAATTCATAATGTTAGTTAGATCTTGTTTTAGTTCGTTAGTGATGTAGCTGTGGAACCCTAGAGGATAAAGCTTAATTTAAATGTTATGAATAAATATATGATTGTTGTTATTTCTTTCATTTAAAAAAATTGACCTTTTTGTAAGCTTAGTTGTGTTATCCTCTGGGTTCCTTGGTGGGGCATAACATTTGGTATCAGAGCCTAGGTTGCAACACTGCGATCTCTGGATTGTTGTTGTTGCTCTAGGTTAAGCATTTTTCTACTTGTGGTGAGTTGGTAATAGTACCTCTCACCTATGTTAGAAGGTTGATAAATTTACAGATTTGTTCTTTGATTCAGGAAGAAATAAATTCTTTATGCCTTGTTTTATTTATGTGTCTGCTATGTGTTCTCTCTCCTTTTCTGAAAATGTGATGTTATATCTGACAATATATGTTTCTTGAATGTTAGTGCTTGTTGATTTGTTGAGGCCTTGAGTTCCTATTGTGGTCTCTAGTGCTTTAGAAGAAAGAAGCATGGTTATTGTTAGTGCATGTGATTAGGAGTGTGGTATTTGCCCCTCTAGTGATGTGAATGTCATGTACCCATTCTGTGTGGGGTATTGTGAAAGGCCAATGGTGTTTGTGTTCCCTAGTTTGGTGAAGTAATCATACATAGGGGTTATGTTTAGCTATGGGTGTGGAAGCACCATACCATCTTTATGTTAATTGCATTATATGTGTAAGTATTGGAATGATTTAATCACTCGGTGGCATCATGCATCGTGAGACATGTCGATTATGTGGTGTTGTCGTGTGTAGGGTATATTTGCGTGGGTGCTTGATAATCTGATATCTATTTCTTAGTTGGCCATGACCTCATGTGGAAGTTTTGTTGTGATTTATGAAAGTTATCATTGTGTATGCCTGTGTAAGAAACGTGTGTAGAAGATCAAATCAGAGCTTGTGTTCGACCCATGAGATCATGAATGTGATACTGTAAGTCAATTAGAGTTTTAAATTATTCTTGTGTGTGATATCATATATTCCCTCTGTAAACATCTTCTTTCATAAGGAAGTAATTGGTAAAATAGAAATTGTACTGCATTAATGATAGAAAAATTTTGTATATAAGTAGCGACTGTGTTACCTTAAATTTTTGTATAAAAGTTGTTTAGATATGAAGATGTAGAAAACTTAGTTGTCCATGTGTTTGGTGTACATTCTCTAACGCATTCTGGACTTTGAGTCCTGGGGTGTTGTGTAGCGGATACTCCCTTTTGTGGCTAAAATTAGTCACACCGTATGTGGATTTGTTTGTAAGATTGGTTGCTTTGAAATTTTTGATAGTTGCTCCATGTATTGTTGGTGGGTTAATAGTGAATTTGTTTTCTTTGAACTCTCTTATGATAGGAGTGGTCACCAAAACTCTTTTCTTTATACTTGATTTATTGTTGAAAATTGTCGACATTTTGTGACTTAAGATTGAATTTGATTATTTCCCCACTTGGGTTTGCATTTTTTAAAATTTCTACAGTGGCTATTCCGAATGTTTGTTTCTGTTGGCTCCGTTTCGTGTTAAGTGTTTTTTCTATCATGTTCATTTCGAACCTCTGATAGTATGTTTAGGGGAGGAATCCGCGGAGAATTGTAATTAGTGGAAATAAGAGATGAGATGTATTTTTCCTTGTTAATATGTGAATGCAATTCTCTAAACTGTATAAAATTCTCAAAATATGTGTGATTGGTTATAAGTAGATCACATGATACGCCTTAAAGGTAAGGAATATATGTTCTTCTTATCTTTATTGAATGATTGTACTTGTCTTATGAACAACTGCTTAATATGGAGGTGTATGTTGATAATAGAAAATTGCAATACTAATATGTTATGTTTTCACCCTAGTCTGTGACTTCCAGGAGTAAGTTAAGTTTTAGGGGGGGAGGATGTAGTGCCCCTCCAGTTTTACCTTGGATGTACAGGTGGTCGAACTAAGGAGCATGAAGATGAATGTAAATAATCAGAATACTTAGGTTAGTATATTTTATCAATGAACCTTGTTGCAATACTGATAATTCACATGCTCTGACATTGCCTTGCATTTAGGTGATTATGATGTTGATTTTACTATGATTGTCATATGTTATAATTGAGTTTTATGCGACTGATTCTATATCATAGGAGGTTATGATGTTTTGTGTGGATCAATCGTATTATGAGTATCATGCAACTATCTGATGATGGTTCTTACTTAGTCATTCAGTAACTGATTGATATGTGTGTTGCGATTACATGTTTGATGTGTGGGTGAAAGGAACAGTGTCGCATTACTCATGCATGAGTACCCTGCTACACTGCGACTTCCTTTTATTATGTGTATGACTACATGATTGCATATATATACATGTTTGACCATGTTGTTTGTTGTAGGCTGTAGGTACTAGGCATCGAATCCACTTGAATTAATAGTTCTGAGCATACCTTAACCAATGGAACTGTTGAATAGAGATAACATATGGTCCCCTAGCTCAGCCATCATCCTTGAAGAAGATGAGTATCCGGTTGTGCACCCTGTTAGTGTTGTCAGTTTGGTCATGATAGTCAGTCATTGTTGTGGTGGTCTTGCTTTCTGATCTTGCATAGTAGTCAGGTATGGTTTGGCAATTGGGTTATTTTGTTGGTATTGTTTTGGTTATTGTTTCCTTAAAATAAAATAATTAGTTATGAAGCTTTTTTGTTAAATAAATAAATATATAAATGTCCTTAAGTAAATTTAGTTTATGAAAAATATATTATTCTAGAAGTTAAGTTAATAAATAATAATAATAATAGTAATAAATGTAATTCTAACTAGAGATAAATAAATTAATTAATATAATTTAGTGTTGTGTTAATGGCAATAAAATAGATAATATTTACAAGTTGTCATATATATAAATATAGAAAATACTAAAGTAGATAAAATCAGAAATGAATCTTGTCTAGTTGTAAATGAAATAAATAGCAAATTCTAAAATAAATAGAATTAGAGAGAAATTATTGTTTGGTTAAAATATCAAATTATAAGAAAGTAATAAAGGAGAATCTTCTAGAAGAAATTGTGGGGGGTGGTTATGTGTGCTCAACTTTATTTTGAAATCTCAAGACATAGTTTGGAGGAGCGTGCATTTCAAATGAAGAATATGTTTTATGTCTTGGGGATCTCTCTCTCTCTCAGGAAGTTTTCATTTTCTTTTGGCACCATAAACCATAGCTTCTAGAAGAAAAGACTTGGGAAAAATGGATGCGAGCTGAGAAATTAGTGAAGATGTGATTGAAGCAATATTCCAGGTATGGACTGAGATATGAAACTGATTTATTGTTGTATTAGATTTAGTGAAATATTTTGTGAATTCTCTTCTGTATTTTCTGAACCTAGTCTATTGCATCAGCTATAGCTTTATGTTTATGAACTGGGTTCCTCTATAATTTGTATATGTCATGCATGACCTATTTTTCTAAATCATATTCGAAAATTAGCCATACTCAGTTTGACATTTTTGAGATATGAATATTTTATGACTGTCTACCTCTCACCCATTTCGTCTCTGTTTTAGCAGTCTGTTGCGTTAGCCATAACTTTAATTGTACGAACTGGATTTCTCTAATTTTTTATATATGGTGCACTTCCTGGATATATAAATCATATCTGAAAATCAGCCATACCTAGTTTGTCATTTTTGAGATATGAATATTTTGTGACTGTCTACCTCTCACCCATTTTGTCTTTGTTTTAGCAATCTATTACGTTAGCTATAAATTTAATTTTACGAACTGGGTTTCTTTAATTTTTTTGTATATGGTGTATATCCTAGATATTTAAATCATATCTAAAAACTAGCCATACCCAGTTTGTCATTTTTGAGATATGAATATTTTGTGATTGTCTACCTCTCACCCATTTCGTCTCTATTAAAATAGTTAGTTGCGTCACCAATAACTCTATATTTTTGAACTGGGTTTCTCTGAGATTTTTCAACAAATTTATTTTGTGCATATCCTACAATCATTACTTTCCATCATATGACTCTCTTTGAGGCATTCTACCAATCAGTTTGTGTGCCCTATCTATGCTTTCATTTTTTGCATTGTTGATAGCTTCTAAAGCCTTCTCAACAAATTCATTTTGTGTTGATCCCATCATATGCATGTGGTTAAAAGTGTAGTAGATTTGATGAAGATATTAGATCTATAGGAATGTTTTGTTGTTCTATATTCCTTTCCACTCAAGCTAACCTTAAAACAAGGTTCTTTCATTGTAGATTCAGGTTTTGTATCTTGTGATTCTAACTAGTGTAAGATATTTATAGCATTCTAATATTATAGGCTTTTAGTCTTGCTTATAAAATTATATTTAATAGTATTTACAAAATTGTCCTGTTTATTAATGAAATCTACATCAGTGTAAATAGTGTAAACAATTGTTGTGTTTAATTTGTATGCCTTAGGTTATTTGCATGTTGTTCTCAATCATTTTAATTAAATGAAATTAAAAATAAGTCTTGAGAATTATTAGTTAAAATATTGATACTCGTGGATACTTATATCTTATGATCATATTATAACTGCTACTGGTGATTAGAAAGTTATAGTTCTGTATTATTGAGATAGATTCACTTTATAATTGTTAGATAATTGATCATGCTTGGATTAATGTTACATTCCTTAAAAATATTGTTAAAGGGTATTAGTTTATGATGTGCTTTGAGAGTGAATGTGATGTGAAACCATTGTGTTTTTAATGGTGTCAAGTGTTGTGTCATTTCGGGAAGTTGTTTCCAGAGGCCTAGGAGGGTGTGATTGTGTGGGGGTTGGCTATGTGTGCATATGTGAGTTGAATGAAATGCATTCTTGAAATATTGTCTCCTATTCATGTTAGTATGATACATGTGCAAGATGGATAATGCCTTGTTCAGTGTACCTATTCATGTGGTTATTATGACTATGCAAGATGGATAATGTCTTGCCATGTGTGATGTGAAATGATGTGTGTTCTGTGTTGTAAATGCAACATGATGAGAATGTGGTAGTTCATGCTTGGTTTATGTTTTGGGACAAGAATTGGTCCCTATGATTATGATTTGTATGCAAGAAGGTAAATGCCTTGCGTTATATACGCTACTTGTCATTGTGATGGTAATTGTCTTTCTTGATGGATGATGCAGGTAGGAGAGTGGCTTTCAATGTGGGGCCGGTGCCCAAAGAGTCTACCAGGCTAACCCATTGGAAGTTTTTAATCCAATGATAACTTAATAATAAATTTAGAGGGTTGGGTAGTTTCCATACTAAATAAGATAATTGGATGCCTCACCCATGCCTGTAGTGCTCGTTCAGGCTAAGGATGGGATGAGAAGTCTGTGGTTGGCAAGATCAAGTTCCTTGTCCTTAAAAAAGGATTGTTGGTTCTGCATGTGTCACCCTATGGGGCCAGTGCCTAGAGAGAGGCTGCCAAGATAACCATAGATGGGGGCCAGTTTCTAGAGAGAGATAGCATGGATAACCCATGCTAGGACCATGCGATGACACTCTTCCCTACTATAGCCTAGCACTCCCTAATGTGTGTTTTTTCCTTTCATTGTGTGATTGCCTCTGGAAGTGATGTTTGAGTTACTTGTGTTGTTCATATTGACTCATGTTGTATTGGAGCCATGTGTAGTCATTGCACCTATTAGTCTACTATCTTTCTTGATTGTTTTCTTAGTGGGACCTTATTGTTATCTCCTAGCATGGGGGGTGGACCTTAGGGTTCCACATGGTCGGGTGGTTGTGCTTTTCTCTCCATTGGTTTCCCTTGCTATTGATCGTGTGTAAGAAAGATGTACCTTGTATGATAGATTTCAGATCTTGCTCTAGCTTGAGGAGACAAATACTTATGATCATGTTCCAGTCTTGTATATCGGTTGAATTAGGTACTGTTATCTTGATGTATGTACTCCAATGTAATCTAGATAGCGATATTGTAAACAATGTAATGTTGTACTCTCTTGTAAAGGAACTTGTCTATGTACTTGTGATCCTATGTGTAGGATCCTGATGTTACTTATCTGATGATATAATATGGAATTGTATGTGTATACGCCTAAAAAAAATGACTTTGCCTAAATAAATATTCTTAATATTTATTTAAGTCAAATTCCTCTATCAATAAATAAATAAACCAATTTATTTATTTGATTCATATTCTCCCCACAATTAAATAAAATCAATTTATTTAATTAAAAGTCTTCTAATTCCTCCAACAAATTAAATAGTATCAATTATTTAATTAGTTCTCCCAAATTCATTCTAAATTAAATAATATCAATTATTTAATTATTTCTTCCAATAATATCTTCTCTAAATTTAAATAAATCAAATATTTATTTACGTTGTTTATTTCTTCTAAATTGAGTTATCTCTAAATATAATTCAATCTTTATGCACATGCAATTGAATATTCTAAATATTTAATTGAGTTAAAATATATTTTCATCCTCATGCGATTTCCAGTCTCTAGTTCTATTCTGTTAACCGATTAATCTATTCTTTTAATTGATTTAATCTCTTCAATTAACTCATTCTTCTATTTTATTAATTCCTCTCATGCAAAATATAGCAAGACACATGTCTTCTTCTTATTCGCACACGTTCTCTCAAGGTTTTTATACTGTTGATCTTCTCATTCTTTCTATATTGTTGATCTTCCCTTTCCCAAGTCTATAAATTGAACCATGTTCTTCCATTTCATTCATCCAAGCCTTCAGTATCATTACTCTGCAGGAATTACAACGCGCCTTTAGCACCCACGTCATTCCTTTTGCTTGTGATCAACTTGTTACTATATCACTACCATTGTTGTGAAGCTCATCTTCATTACAAAGCACTATGCCATTCTCCATTGACAATCTTGGAATAACAAGGAAGTGCACTCTCTGATGGCCTTATTCATACATGCAAGATCGATTGAGATAGGCAATCAAGGGAAGTTATGAAGTATTGAGGTTTGCAAAGGTTTCATCTTTGTTTGTTTGATCTTGATTATTTCCCTTTTTTGTTGAGTTTTAGATATTATTGATATTGATATATTGATTATTCATTTTTACTCTAATTTTCCCTTAACATTTTTGGTGCCCACCATGGGGCCTAGCCCCAAATTTAACCTAAAAATTGAGGTTTTTTGTGTTAGAAAGTTGTACACAGGAGAAATCTACACATTTGACCTATCCTAACATGCATTTGTTGTCTATTCCGGTGCATCCAATCTTTTGGTGCATACAGGCTCTGTTTCGGCTCATATAACCTCTGATATGGCACATCTGCTAGTTCTGTGCGTATACTCTGTATTCTTGCACTTTTGACCTCTGTCTCAACGTATCTGTACTTCCGCACTTCTGAGCTATATTTTTGTGCATTTAGGCTCTAAAGCTGCGCATTTGATCTAGATAGTGATTTTAGGGTTTTTCTTATGGTTTTTTTTTTCCGCTAACGCTAACACTTTTTCATAGGAACACTCTTGGATCTGTTTGCAGGCTAGGCACTAGTTTAGTCATATAGTTGCACTTGTTAACTCACACTTCAATTTCAAAAAAGAAAGTAAATAGATGCTCATGCAAATCTCACATAGTTTTAACTAGTAGGGTGGTAACTGAATCATTGCTATCTTGCATATCATTGAATCATTGCTATATTTCTATCTTTCAAAGTTAGACACATTGATATCTTGGTAAAACTAAACCATTGCTATCTTGTTATCACTTCAAAGTTAACAAATTCTTGCTATCTTGGTAAAACTGAACCATTGCTGTCTTGTTATCACTTCAAAGTTAACAAAATCTTGCTATCTGGGTAAAATTGAACTATTGCTATCTTGTTATCACTTCAAAGTTAACAAATTTTTGTGCTTGCCCAAGTAGATAGCTCATTTAGTCTTTTTTATTTTAATTAGGGGAAATGAACCACTATCTTTTGTGTTTTTGGGAATGATACTAGGCCTATGCTCTCCCCTATCTTGGGTGACCAAAATGCCAGACATATCATTTTCACATGTGTTTTACCTTTAGAGAGGCCTACCCTTAGATACACATCTATCCTTGGGGAACGACCTTAAGTGGTAACAAGCTAAAGCCAAGCTCTACCAAGCCACTATAAATAAATTGTGTTTGGAGCGAAAGCTTCAAACAACGAGTGAAGTTGTGTTATACCGACAACCAACCTCCCCCAAAACCCTCCAAGGTGCAACCCTTGCAGGCTGGGAGACTCCATAATAGAGAGTAGTGCTGCCGCATGTATAACCACTCAAACGGTTGCACTTATTAAACACCTTTGTTTTTAGTGGCCAAAAACCCCTCTAAGCCAGTGCAGGGAAGGGCGATTATCATCTCCCAAAGATGCTTCACTAGAGATAGTGAGAATTTGGTTTATATTGTCCTTTGAAACCTAGGATTGTACTTGCTTTCTTTTAGTCCAAAAAGAGTCAAAAAATCACAAAAAATAAAAAACAATAAAAAGATTCTTTGTGTTTGTTGTGTCTTCTTGCCATAACTAAAGAAAATCATATCAAAAAGACCATCTTACAACCAGGAGAAACCAAAAACATCATAAACATTGCTGAAATTTTGCAAAAACACTGAAAAAACTAGAACTGTGCATTTGTTATCTGAAGTTACGCATCCGCTCTGACTTGCTACACATTTGTATCGACTTGCTATGCTTATATCACCTATTACTACGCATTTGAGTTTTACTAGTATTGCGCATCTGTGTAGACTTTCTACGCATTTATCCTTTTCTGTTGTGCATCTGTTCTTGCGCATGCGTAACAGTGAGCACTTCCACATACTTTGGGGGGTAAATTTTACCATTTCTGGATACCCATTTCAGCCTAGTTCCAAATTCTAAGATCAGATCTTACCTTGCAGTCATTTTCCCATTCATTCCAAGTCAAACTCTCTCTTTCATCAGTCATCTCATCCACCCTCTACCAGGTCTCCCTAGAGCAAAGTCAAAGTATCCTATATCAGATTAGCACAGGACCTTTTTCAGATCATTTTGGATTCAAGTAACCCTAGTAGGTTGTAGAACTTCGCTAGTGGTCTTGGTGCACAACTAGTCTCTACATAGTAAACGGGTATCGAGTACCCTTACTTGTGGCCATCATCTTGTATCAGCCATCTTACTTGGAATCATTGATCAAAAGAGTCCCTTGTCCAAATCTCATCACAAGTATCCTCTTCTTAGAAATCTCCGCCTACACCTTACCAAAATCTTTAGTTTCATCCCACCGCGTGTCACATCGCCTTGCATGGTTTTAACTAGATCTCAATACAAAAGATAACTTGAAATGGCCGAATCATCCAATCGCATTGTCACCCCTCACAATAGTGATGAGGATATCTCTCATGAAGAGTATCAAGGGCACCTCCAAGATCAAAAATTTCAATGCTTACTAGAAAAAGTGCTCCACGAGGACCCTCACAAGTACTTTATGCATCTTGCGAGTCTAGGGCTCAAACTCCCCTCTAACTTTGATCTCAACAAATTGAAAGAGACCACAGAGGAAACTCATGAAAATCACACTGAGTGGGATAAAGGAAAGAAAGTCACAGACTCGAATATACCTATGGAAGAAATGAGGAAACAAATTGAGGGTCTAACGCAACAAATGACGAATCTCAAGACAAGAACAAGTACTAAAACTTACTCTTTGGAAGACACCACACCGTACCCCTTTGACAAAAGTTTGAACATGGTGCCCTTCCCCTTTCAGTTTGAAGTTCTTAAGTTTGACAAATACAAAGGGAAAGGGGACCCAAGAGATCACATTATGGAATTTACCGCTGCATGCATGGAAATAGCTCACAATGAAACTTTCTTAATGAGACTATTCCCTAGATCTCTAGGCAATCAAGCCATGGAGTGGTTCTCACGACTTCCACCGAGTATCAAAACCTTTGATGAGTTAGTAAACAAATTCATCACGCACTTCTCATACAACATTGAACATGAAGTCTCCATGCTCAATCTATGCAATACCAAACAAAAGAGTGGTGAATCATTCGCCTCCTTCTTACAAAGGTGCAGACAACTAGCGAGCAAATGCTCATATGATGTACTTGAGAAGCAATTGATCGAGATGTTTGTCCACAACCTCAACTCTGATCTCAACTATCAAATCCAAATTCAATGTCCTACCTCATTATTGAAGGTCATTGAATTGGGATTATTCATCGAGAAAGCTATGATTGCCAAGGGGCAAATTAAGTTGTACAAGGACACCCCTAACTCCAACTACACCATGGACAAGTCAAAATTTTGGACCAAGAATAAAAATGTCATCAATGATGGAGTAGTTGATGCCAAGGTGGCAGCTCCCAAACAACAACCAATCTTCACTCTCAAAGGAGAAGCAAGCAATGCTACACCCAACAAAACATTCTCACGGGAGTCAAGGTCATGGTACAACTCAAATCCTAGGTGAAAGTTCACACCGCTGGGTGAGTCCCAAGAGTCTGTGTTAAGGAAGCTATTGGCCAACAATGAAATCAGTCTCCCGCCAACTAGCGATTATGAACCTCAAATAAAACCTCACTATTGGAAAGACATTGATTTCTGTGAGTATCATAGAGGAAGAGGACATACAACCAACAATTGTATCCATCTCAAACATGTTATTCAAGACATACTTGATCAAAATCAAGGAAGTGTTCAAAAACACACCTCTAATGAAACACATGTGGCATACAAGGATCTGCTCCTCAATCATGATAGGTTGTACAACAACAACAACAACCACAATAGGCAAAATTAGAATAATGGGAATAATAATGCTAATTATGCAAGTGTACCGTTCGATTATACCATCAATTGCATATCAGAGCACATCCCACAAATCAATGTGGTCACGCCCAATTAACAATCAGAGCCCAACAAAATTGATTGCAGTATCATCACCCGTAGTGGTAACGTCACGTTGAATACCCTCCCTCCAAGGTCATCACCTTCTCAGTCCAACCCCCATCAGTATAGTGTCATAGACCAACTCTGAAAAACTCCAGCCCACATTTCTATCTTAGAGTTGTTGCATTTGTCTCCTTCCCATAAGGAGATTCTCGATAAAGCCTTAGTGGAAATGACTGTGCCCACAAACTTGGCCCAAGAGAAGTTTCAAGCTATGGTAGGAAATCTAGCCTCCTCTAGTACCATATCATTTACCGAACATGATGACCTCTCAGTATCTCAGCCTCATAACACCCCCTTACACATTGTCACCTTCATCCATAAACATCGTATCAAAAGGGTTCTCATTGATGGAGGAGCTGGTTTAAATATTTGCACACTCAAGCTAGTCCTTACATTGGGGTTATCTGAAAATGGTGGATCCAAGGAAAAAGATTACTATTAAAGCCTATGATGAAGAGGAAAGAACTACTAAAGGAATAGTAGTATTACCCATACAAGTGGGACCAGTGATAAAAGATGTTGTTTGCCAAGTCCTAGACAGGGAGCTAGCCTATAACATTCTCCTAGGTAGACCATGGATTCATGCCATGAAAGCTGTACTATCTACCTACCACCAATGCATAAAATTCCCTCATAATGGCAAACAAGTCACCATCCAAGGTGATCCTGACCCCTTTCAGCATTGCAATTCGGTCCGCTCAAAGCCTAATTATATCATACCCAACAATAGAGCTTCTACATCCCCTACCCCACAACATGATTCTACCTCTGAAGCTTCCTCATCTAAGCCCAAAAAGCAAAAAATTACCATCAAAGAAATAGGAGTAGGGGAATACTCCATCGAGCACAACCTCAACTTAGCCAAAATGCCTCTATCTCCTAGATCCTTTGGGTGACCCAAACTTTTCTAAAGCCATTTGCTCCTCCTACACCTCCTATAACTCCCTTTGTAAAATGGGGGACCCTATCAGATGAAACAAAGGAAAGAGATATCCTACAATGGCTCTACATAGAAGAAGAAGAGAACACACAACAAGAACCACCTAAACTCCCAACAAAAGTCTATGGGCAAGGTAAGTCTATCTTACACAGAATGGGTTACGAAGGACAAGGTCCCATTGGCCTAACAAAAGAAGGAATAGAAGAACTTATTCAACTTTCTTCATCCTCATTGGTAAGAAATACAAAAGGTCTAGGCTACAAGGACAAGGGCAAAGCAAAAGCAAATGCTTGTCTTTTGGAAATGATCCATACCCTTCAAGAGGACAGTGACACAGATTCTAATGAGTATGAGTGGGATGAGCTAATAGAGCACTCCTATGACGACAAGGATGTTAACGCCATTCAAACTTATAGCCCCTACCATGAGGGACAAACACTAAATCTAACAAAGGATTGGATGAGTTGCATGCTGAGGATATTGAGAAAATTAGTCCTATCAAGAACAAAGAAGAACAGTGAAGACATGTAAATGGATTGTTGTTGATAGGGGGAGTTATGTCAATAAAGAGAAGTTCTTGTCTTGATGGTTAAAATAGTTTTTCACATCATTTGTTGCCATCAATGACAAAGGGGGAGATTGTTGCAAGTATGGGCCTAATCGGTGTTGTCATTAATTTCAACATACTCCTGTTGCATTGATGATAAGGATTGGATGAGTTGCATGCTGAGGATATTGAGAAAATTAGTCCTATTAGGAACAGAGAAGAACAATGAAGTCAGTAAGGTGAAGAATCCCAGCTATGATGAAGATCAGAGGATGTGCTTCAAAGAGTTTGTAGATATATGTCTTAAGATGATCTAATAAAGATTTGAGAGGTCCGCATGAAGATCTGAAGGAGTTATGGCCACTTGAGTAAAACTGGTTCTAGTAGTTGTTTAGAGGTGACAGAGTGTCACAGATAGGTCCGATGAGATCCAGAAATGAAATATCTTGTTCTGTAGATTTGGTGGAGTGTTTAGGAAGTCAATATGAATTGACAACTTAATTGATTCATTGTCTAGAGGTCCACAAGCATCTATTCTAGTATGACAGTGATGACAGACTATGTTCTTGAGGTTCCAGATAAAGGAGAGAATGATTTCAGTAAGAAGAAGTAATGTGGATGTTCTTGGTGATTCAGGAAAGCTTGTGGAGATCTTTGGATTGTGTTTAGTTCATGTTGGTGATCCGCATTGAAGTTTAAGCTCATTATTGAAGAATTACTTCTGGATGATGGTGTTCTTCCTAAGTTTGGCCAACCAGATGAATTACACTCCCTGTGGATGATCTTGAAGATATTCTGTGAAGATTGGCGTGTTCCTAAAGGAAGATTGAAGTCTCAGATCTATGTGGCCGACAGTGTGTTGATCCATGTGAAGTCTTTTTGTAATTAGTCATGTTGTATTTATGTATTTGCTCTGCAATGTATGCCAACTTGGATGATTATCCCTAGTCGATGTCTTATACAAATAAGGATTTGTAAAGTCATTTCAAAGGAATCTGGAAGGAGATGAGAGTGTGGTAGAGAAGAGAAGTGTGAAAGGCAGAGCAGAAGTATTAAGCTTAAATGGAACTGACTCAAGCATGGTGAAAATGCTATTCTTCAGTTCAAGTATGTAATACTTATTATTCTGTAGACAGTGTGTCTCCTATAGGCAGTGGGCCTCTTATGAGCAGTGTGCTTGGGCAGTGAGCCCTAATTGGCATGTGTCATTTGGTTCTTCTTATTCTTTTAACAGAGAATACAATCTTGGGTTAGTCACCCTGTGGTTTTTCCCTTAACTAGGTTTTCCATGTTAAAATCTTGGTGTCTTATGTGTTAGTGTTTTTGCTATTGATTTGATGCATTATGTTTCCATGATTGATTTATTATTACGCTGCTAAATTACTAAGAGGATTTAAGTAATTTATTGGAAGAAAGTTTTGGACGACTGATTCACCCCCCTCTCAGTTGTCTATCCTGAATCTAATAGGACAAACACTAAAGCATAGACCATTAGAGTGTGATTTGCCAATTCTTGAGAATACGACTTTCGAGGAAAGTTTGAGTTCTATCGCAATAAATAATTTGGAGGAAAGTACATTCCTAGACCGTATCCCTACCAATACCCCTTGCATATCCATTCAAACTATCAATGAATCAGGTCTATCCTCCGACTCCCTCCCCCTTGTGCATCTTGAACTTATCAACTGGGACCTACAAGGAACCCTGCAACTAGACATGTTCCAAAATGAAGATGCCTACATTGACTACATGGAACTTAGGGACCATCTACCCACAGGAGATCATAAAGCTAGCTTTGCCATTGAACTCAATACTGTGGCTTATTTCAGAGAGGGTGTCAAGCCTTCCAATCACAAAAATATCAAAATAAAAATTGGATCTAATGGTGAAAACTGCTTTGTGGCAGTATCAGATCCCAAAATAGTAAAAAGAAAGGATGCATCCGATGGTGAAAACCCAACTGTGGCACCTAATGATGGAAGGCTTGACACTCTCCCCGACAACATGCACCAAGAGAAGTCTCAGATTGTTGTAGAACCTACAGAACCTGTTAACATTGGAACAGAGGAACAACCTAAGATCATTCACTTTGCTAAGTCTCTAACACCACCAAAAAAGACTAAGTTTGTACCATTCTTCAAGAAAAAGCAAGTCAACTTTGCTTGGTCATACGCAAATATGCCAGGATTGGACCTAGATTTGATTCTACATCATCTTACTAGATCTAGGAGTGAAACCAGTCAAACAGAAACTTAGAAAGATGCATCCTCACATTGCACTACTAGTGAAAGAACTCAATAAACTACTAGATGTAGGATTCATTAGAGCAATAGACTATCTAGAGTGGGTCTCCAACATAGTTCTAGTATCCAAACTTGATGGTTGAGTCATACTATGCAATGATTTTAGAGATCTAAATAAAGCTTGCCACAAGGATGACTTTCCATTGCCAAATATAGATATCATAGTCAACTTAACAGTAGGGCATACCATGTTATCTCTCATGGATGGCTTCTCTGGATACAATCAAATCAGGATAGCACCAGAAGACCAACACAAGACAACTTTCACTTGTCCATTGGGCACTTTCTGCTGGAATGTCATTCCATTTGGGCTAAAGAACGTAGGAGCCACATATCAACATGTTATGACCACTATATTCCATGATATGATGCACGTCACAATGTAAGACTATGTAGATGATATCCTTGCAAAGTCACTCACAAGAGAATCACACCTAGATGTGCTAGAAAAGGTCTTTCAGAGACTAGAACAATTCAAGGTCAGGTTGAACCCAAAGAAATGTGTGTTTGGAGTCACCTCGGGCAAGCTCTTAGGCTTCATTGTATCAGCAAATGGGATTGAAGTGGATCCTGCCAAGGTCACGGCCATCATGGAAATGCTTTCACCCAAGAATCTCACTCAACTATGGTCTCTACAAGGCAAGTTACAAGCCATCAGTTAGTTCATATCACAACTAGCAGACAAGTGTCAACCTTTCAATCATCTCCTACATAAGAATATTCCATTTAGGTGGGATGAGAAATACGAAGAGGCATTCGGCAAACTGAAGGAATATCTTATGAACCCACCTATCTTAATGCCTCCTATCTGTTGTGATGCTCACAACATGCCCCATTTTACTCCTTAGCAAAATGAGGACCCCTGTTGTGGCTTTGCTTTTACTTTTGTATGTGGGTCTATTTGGTGGTAAAAGGGAAAAAGAGAGTGAAAGTTGAAAACCTTGTTGAAAATAAAGGAAAAACTGCATTGAGTACTAAAGCTAAATATGGGTGAATTCCTTGTCAAAATTGAGTGAGGGTTGCTTTTTGAACCATTTTAAAATTCCTTGTATTTTGCAAGTTATGAGTGTTTTGGTAAAATGTACAGTCGGGTTTGTATGTTGCATATACAAGGTCCTTTGTATATAAGGTCACTTGCATACAAAGTCCTTTGTATATCGGGTCTCATATACAAAGTTGTTTGTATATGCAAAGTCGTTCGTATACAAATCAGGTTGCATATACAAGGTTGTTTGCATACAAGTTGCGGACCCGACGGAGTTGAGAGTCAGAATGTATATTCAGTTAAGTCTGGTGGATGCATTTTAAGTTTGTATGTTTGGCAAACGAAACATACAACGAAGATATATAATGATATATGCATGTCACGGACCCGACGGAATTCAGAGGAGAAATGAATAAAAGTGAT
The DNA here is from genome assembly GCA_027924645.1 of Cunninghamia lanceolata. Classification (NCBI taxonomy): domain Eukaryota; kingdom Viridiplantae; phylum Streptophyta; class Pinopsida; order Cupressales; family Cupressaceae; genus Cunninghamia; species Cunninghamia lanceolata. Next base: position 4,015,820 of record BSBN01000704.1, on the reverse strand, counting down.
AAGTCCGCCAGATGTATATTGGGCTTTGCATATTTGAGATGTAAGGATAAACATGCAAAGTAGATGTACAAGGCCGTGTACATGTCACGGAACTGAAAGTTTATTAAAAGTGGTTTTATTGTTGTATGTTCACGCTTTGTACATGTACATGTTTCGAGACATACATTGCACTTTGTACATGCAAGGCAGAATTCAGAAGAAATTAAAATCTAGTATATACAATGTATCACACCTTAAAGCATATTAGAAGATACATTACATTATATACATGTCGCAGAGCTGAAAAGTGAATAAACTCCGGTTTATAAAAAGTTGAAATCTGAAAAGGACATACAAAGGTGTTTGTATGTATTGGGCCTTGTATGCAAGGAAATATACAAGCGATAGATACAAGAGAAGATACCAGCATTGTATGCAAAAGAAAAGATACAAGTTAGAGATGCATTCTCGGATGCGAAGAGGAAATTAAATGTAGAAAAGGCTTTGTATGTCAGTGCGCTTGTATATCTATGATATACATTCACAATATACAAAGAAATTAAAAGGCATCGCGGAGGGTAATGGTAAGAGAAGGTTTGCATAAAAGTTGTTTGTATATGCGAAAGATACAAGCGTCGGATTCGAAAAGGAAGTTCAATATAGAGAATTCTTTGTATATTGGAATGCTTGTATGTTTTTGACAAAAGGTTAAGTTCCAGACTGAAAGTGAATTTTAAATTCCATTTTACGAACTTATGTATGTTGGCAGGTGCTTGTATATGGAAAGCGATAGAGAGGCAATGGCGTCTCTGAAGGTGAAGTCTCCCGGGAAAAGGCAAAATTTACAAAGGATACAAACGCCAATGATAGAGAGGCGTGCAGGTAGATATAAAGACAGAGCTTTAATGACGATGACATCACAGGAGGTGGATCAGATCACAAAAGATCACAAACGAAGCAGGAGGAGTAAAGGCTTTCAATGCGAAGAAAAATGCAGGTGGAAGGACACATTATTAAAAGGAACAACAGTTATTTTGGTGATTGTTAGGGTTTCCAAAGGGCATCCTTACGCTCAGTATGGGTATGTTTCTCATAGATTTTTGGTGGGATTTGTTTTCCACCAATTGATGCTACACTTGAAGGGTGGACCATTGATTGACTAGGGTTTTGGAACCGTATTGGGGATAATCAGAGCTATATATTGAGCCCCTTTACTTTGTAAGAAAAAAAAGGAGGTCAATCTTTTAAATCTGACCGAGCCAATTTAATATAGGAGATCAGATTACTGAGACTAATGAGGACTAGATTGTTGAAATGTCAAGGTTCTTTCTTCAGATCATTGTAAATGTACTTGTTCTAAAGCATACTGGATGGAGATGAAGCTTCAGATTACATCCTGATTGTAAACTTTACGTAATCTTCAAGTTGATTTCTGGATATGTAATGGTGAATACTGTGTTCAATAGAAGCACTTTCATTTTATTGTATGTTGTTGCCAACTTTTCCTTTGAAGATTTGCATTGGATCATGCGGATTTGTGGAATGTCCTAGTGAAGTTTGATTCTAGTTTTCTTCTCTTCATTATTGTATCAGAACATGTATGTGGATCAGTGATCTCAGTCAAGTAATTTTGGGAATCTCATTCTTTAAACCCTATCTTTGTCATTTCTTTTTCTTAATTTCATTAAATCACTTCCATAACTGCAAATCATGGTAAATAATAAGCAGAATAGAGAAATATGCTGACATCTCGTAGATAACTAAAAATCATTAGCATATTTGAGCTAAATGCATGTAGTGTTGAAAATATCATGCAAAGAATTACAAATAATGGTAGAAATCATGCAAATATCAACCTATAGGCACATTATTTGAGCAAATTCATAGTGTAGAGGTAGAATTGTTGGAGATTTATGCAAAGCGGATATAAAGAACAGGATATTTGGAGGAATACTGATGAACTTTGTAGAAACAATCAAAATATGTAAGGCCCCTGAATGATTAACAACAACACACATCAACCACTGAGTAACGTCAATAGATTATGAACTAATCAATGGAGACTTGGGATCATAAATTCATCCTAAATTTATCGTATCTTTCAAGATAAATAAAGGTTGTTGTGTAACTTTTATTTCATGTTTGTTTGTGAGTAACATCATCATCAACACTATCCAAGGAAAGTCGTTGTTACTTTACATATCTGCTACGCCAATAGCTCTTGGGGTACTTCTAGCACAACAAGATTACAAAGGTAAAGAAAGAGTTGTCTACTACATCAGTCGTACATTAGTGGGTTATGAACTGCAATACTCTCAAATAGAAAGATTGTGTCTTGCTGTGGTTTTTGCTTCCCAAAAACTACAACATTACATGCTAGCACATCCAGTCAAGATTATTGCAAAGATAGATCCACTGAAATACCTATTAAGCAAAGCAACTCTAACAGGTCGCCTAGCCAAGTGGGTAATGCTCCTAAGTGAATATGACATTGAGTATGTAGACATAAAGGCTATCAAAGGATAAATCATTGTTGATCATTTAGCAGAAGCACCATTACAGGATACCACACCAATGACATTTGAGTTTCCAAATGAATCCCTATTCAATATCACAACACACTCATGGAAGCTCTACTTTGATGGCTCCTATACAAACCATGGATCATGGGTAGGAATCTTGTTCGTCACTCCTCACGGCAACACCATACCTAAGTCTTATTGTCTATTATTTCCATGCACAAATAATATAGCAAAGTATGAAGCCTTGGTCATTGGTCTCAAAATGGCAACAGAATGGAAAATCAAAGAGCTACATGTCTATGGTGACTCTCAACTGGTGATCAACCAAGTCAATGACGACTACCAAACCAAAGATGAGAAGATTATCCCATACAAGCACATGGTTGATGACTTTAAGGATTACTTTGTGATCATATCCTTTGAGCAGATACCTCGCATTGAAAATAAAGCGGCAGATGCCATGGTAACCATTACCTCACTCCTCGAGATCCCAGAGAATGAGTCATGGTACGAGTTCTTGGTGGAGTCAATTCAGTAACCAACTTATGATCATCCTAAAACGCACTCCATATGCCTACTAGTTGGATCTTATTCACCTTGGTACGATAAGATTTACACTTACCTCAAGGACAATACCCTCCCACCTAACTTGTCTTCAAACCAACGTCGAACCTTTATCTGCCAAACCACTCGTTATACCATTATTGCTGACACCCTATACCGACGTGGTCTAGATGGTACTTTACTCCATTGTTTAGAATGAGAAGAATCTCAAACCACCTTACAAGACGTACATGAAGGGATTTGTGGAACACAATCTAGCAGTCCTTAGCTAAGAAACTCATGTGTCTGGGTTATTATTAGCTGAACATGGAAACAAATTCATATCAGTTTGTGAAGAAATGCAAGCAGTGCTAGATACTGTTGGATCTAGGGCATACAACTGAGAGGGGGGGTGAATCAGTTGTATAGAACTTATTCTCTTTCAAACACTTAATTCTCTGTTGTTAGTTAGCAGCATATCAAATAATCATTCATGGAAGCACAATACATAACACAAGAGCAGATAAGCATCAACACATTGAACACCAAGATTTTGACGTGGAAAACCCGGTTAAGGGAAAAACCACGGGGTGATTAACCCAAGAATTATTCTCTGTTAGAAGAATAAGGAAAAATGAATGGCACATGCCAATAAGGGCTCACTGCCCGAGCACACTGCTCACAAAGAGGCCCACTGCCTACAAGGAGACACACTGTCTACAAAGTGATAAAAATCACAGTCTTGAACTGGAGAATGACATCTCTACTATGTCCGGATCAGTTCCAATTAAGCCCAACAATCTCTGCTCTGCCTTTCGCACCTTTCTTCGCTATATCCTGCTCATCCACATGCCACACACTGAAATGAATTCACAAATCATTATTTATACAAGACATCGACTTAGGAACAAGCATCTAAGTCGGCAAACAACCATAGGAGTATCCGCAAGATGAATAACACATCCGGTCGGCTATCACAAGAACATTCGCAGGATGAACAACTCATCCGGTCGGCTAAACAGAGCAATAACTTCATCCGGAAGAATAACTTCAATTCCGGGCTCTACCATCAATGCGGACCAACAACACAACCTAAACATGATTCAAGAACCTTCACAAGTCTGTCTGAATGTCCGGATACATCCGCACTTCCTCTGCTTACTGGGATCTCTTGTCTTCCTCATCCGGAACTTCAAGAACACAGTCTGTCGCCACTGTCATAATGCAAGAGGTACTTCCGGACCTCCAAATCATACACAAATCAGGATGACACATCACAAGGACATCTCAAACACTCCTTCCAATCCGCAGATTATGATAATACAATTCCGGACCTCACCGGACCTTTTTGTGATCCTCTGTCACCTCCGGATACTTGCCGGACCCGGTTCTATACCGGCAGCCATAACTCCTTCAGATCTTCATGCGGACCTCTGAAATCTTAACTGTAGCATCTCAAGATTCATATCTACTAACCCTTTAATCCGCATCCTCCGGTTCTCATCTTATACAGTATATTTACCTTCTTCTCATCACTGTTCTTCACTATTCCTGACTGAGGCTAATTTCCTCAATATCCTCAGCACAAAGCTCATCAAATCCTTCTTGTCAGTGCAGTATGAGTATGTTGACATCAATGACAACACAGGCTCACCTCATACTTGCCAACAATCTCCCCCTTTGTCATTGATGGCAACATATGATGTGAAAAACCATCAAGACAAGAACTTCTCTTTTCTGTCACAGCTCCCCCTATCAACAACAACTCTTCACATGTCTTCCTTTGCTGCTCCCCCTTTGATCATCAACCACTTGTTTTTCACATGTCTTCTCTCCCCCTTTGACATCAATGGCAAAGGGCTCATACTTGCAACTCTCATGCATCAGAATAATACCAGCTGCTCCCCCTTAGTTGCAGCTCCCCATTAGTCCGGATCACAAGATATGACTGTGATAGCCACCGGACTGATGCACATCAGTGCATCTTAGTTCATCACCGGAGGGGCCATGACCCCTAACTTCTCCCGGAGATATTCAAAAGAGTCCTTGGGAAGAGGTTTTGTAAAGATATCTGCAATCTGATCCTTGGAGGGAACATACTCCAATCTGACTTCTTCCTTGTTTACTTGTTCTCTCAAAAAGTGAAATTTGATAGATATGTGCTTAGTCTTAGAATGCAATACCGGATTCTTGGAAATATTAATTGCACTTGAATTATCACAGAAAATTGTAATAGGCTCCTCATATTCAACTTTGATGTCTCTTAGCATCTGCTTCATCCACAAGATTTGAGTGCAACTACCTGCTGCTGCAATGTATTCTGCTTCAGTTGTAGACAGAGATATTGCATCTTGTTTCTTGCTTAGCCAAGAAACCAATCTCTTCCCCAAAAAGAATGCTCCACCACTAGTGCTCTTCCGGTCATCCACATCTCCTGCCCAATCTGCATCTGTGTAAGCATGAAGAGAGAAATCCGGATCTCTAGGATACCATAGACCATACTCAACTGTCCCTTTCAAGTATCTAAAAATTCTTTTGATTGCCATAACATGAGATTCTCTAGGATCAGCCTGGAATCTTGCCACAAGACCAACAGCTTGCATTATATCTGGTCTAGTTTGAGTGAGATACAACAATCCACCAATCATTGATCTATACTTTGTCTGATCTGCCTTTGGAGAATCATCATCTTTGCTTAACTTACATCCGGTTGCCATAGGAGTGTTCATAGGCTTTGAGTCTTCCATACCAAATTTTTTTAACAATTCTTTCACATATTTGGTCTGAGAGATGAAGATCCCTTCTTTTGTTTGAGTAATTTGCAGACCCAAGAAGAAATTCATTTCACCAAGCATAGACATTTCAAACTCACTTTTCATCTGATTTGCAAAAGTTTTACACATACTATCTCTTCCTCTAAAAATGATATCATCCACAAACACTTCAACAATCAGAATGTTTTCATGATCAATTTTGAAATATAAGTTGCTGTCAGCAGTACCTTTGTTGAATCCAATCTGCACAAGATGCTTATCCAACCTTTCATACCATGCTCTTGGGGCTTGCTTCAATCCATACAAAGCTTTCTTCAACTTGCAGACCATATCATTATTATCAGACAATTGAAATCCATCCGGTTGTTCAATGTAGACTTCTTCTTCCAGATCACCATTTAGGAAGGCAGACTTGACATCCATCTGATATACCTTGAAATCTTTGAAGGCAGCAAATGCAAGAAGTAATCTGACTGCTTCAATTCTTGCTACCGGAGCAAAAGTCTCTTCAAAGTCAATTCCTTCTATTTGAGAGTAGCCTTTGCAGACCAATCTAGCTTTGTTTCTGATTACTTCACCAGCTTCATTTAGTTTGTTCCGGAAGACCCACTTGGTTCCAATTACATTCCTGTCTCTAGGTCTGGGAACAAGATCCCAAGTATGATTTTTCTCAATTTGCATCAGTTCATCTTCCATTGCTTTGGTCCAATTTTCATCATTGCAGGCTTCATTTATTGTTTTAGGTTCAATCTTTGAAATCAGACAACATTCATTCTGATCTTGAGCAATATTCCTTCTAGTTTGTACACCTTTGCTTCTGTCACCTATGATCTGATCTTCAGAGTGATTCAGTTTTACATACCTTGGAATTTTGGGAGTATCCAGTACTGCTGTTTCTTGATCAGGCTCATTCAAACCTAACTCTTCTTCCTGATTTACCGGATCAGGCTGACTCTGTTTCACCGGAGAGGATTGAGTTCCTTGAACACTATCTTGGTCATCTTCATCAAATTCATAAAATCTTGAAGGCTTCTCAATTCCTTCATCAACCTTTACATTGGTACTTTCTATCATCTTCCTCAATCTCTTATTGTAACACCGGTATGCTTTGCTTTGAGTGGAGTAGCCCAAGAAAATTCCTTCATCACTTCTAGCATCAAACTTTCCTAGATCTTCATCTCTTTTAATATAACACTTGCTACCAAATACCCTGAAATATTTCACAGTAGGAGTGATGCCAAACCAAAGTTCATAGGGGGTCTTACCGGTGTTGTTTCTGATTTGAACTCGATTGAGAGTGTAGACTGCAGTGCTGATAGCTTCTTTCCAAAACATTTGAGGAACATTTGCTTCCAACATCATTGTCCTAGCAGCTTCCTGGATGGTCCGGTTCTTTCTCTCAACTACTCCATTCTGCTGTGGAGTCTTAGGAGCAGACAACTGTCTCCTTATACCCTGTTTCTCACAAAAGTCAATGAATTCACCAGATGTAAATTCACCACCTCTATCAGACCTTAGACACTTTAGTTTCAATCCGGTTTGATTCTCCACCATAGCTTTGAAGATTTTGAACTTCTCAAAAGCTTTTGATTTTTCTTTTAGAAAGGTAACCCACATCATCCGGGAATGATCATCAATTAACAACATGAAATATCTATCACCTTGCAGACTCTTGATTCTTGTCGGACCACATAGATCAGTATGTACTAATTCCAACAATCCGGTAGAAGACTGATCTTTGCTTTTAAAAGAGACTCTGCTTTGTTTGCCTAACTGACATTCTTTACACACACTGTTTGTAGGTTTTATCAACTTTGGAAGATCTCTTACAGCCTGAGTATTGCTTATTTTGATGATGTTATCAAAATTTACATGACACATTCTTCTATGCCATAACCAACTCTGATCAATTTGAACAAACAAACAACTTTTATTTGAACCAACCAGATGAAAGATGTTACCTCTTGTCTGAGTACCGGATGCAATTTCAGTTCCGGAGCTTGTAAAGATTCTGCATTTTCCATTCTTGAACCGGAGATCATAGCCTTTGTCCACTAACTGACCAACACTGAGAAGATTGTGCTTCAATCCTTCAACATATAGTACATTACCTGTTTTGCTCTTACCATCAAAGGAAATAGTTCCCCTACCTCTGATTCTGCCAGCAGAATTGTCACCAAACTTTACCATTCCTCCTTCATATCTTTCCAAGTCTAAGAACTTATTCTTGTCACCAGTCATATGGTGAGAGCATCCACTGTCAATAACCCAATCATCCTTTTCTTCCACTTGAGCAGCCAAGGCTTTTTCAACAACTTTGTGATTGACAGATTCAGAGAGCAAGGAATCTTCTTCCTTGATGGCTATAAACACCCACTCATTTCCGGATTTGCTTCCTGGATCTGATTCATCATCTGTTACTCCTTCATTGTCATCTTCTTCATGAACATAATAGCAATTCTTTTGAAACCTTTGTCTGTGAGTATTAGATCTTGCAGATCTCTCCGGACATCTTGAGGCAAAATGACCAATCTTATTGCAGTTAAAACACTTAAAGGGTAGTTTTCCTTCATACTTACCGGATCCTCTTGGCAGTCTCTTTGCAATGAGGGCTTCAAGTTGAGCTGTTTCTGCTTCTTCTTCTTCCATGTCTCTTCTTGCTTGATCATACCATGACATTTTCCTTGATGAGTTTTCACCCGGATCAAATCTCTGTTTGCCTTTCACATAGGCACTGGCTTTGAAAGCAGATTCAGTCTTGGGAGGATCATCTCCAAACTCGGTCATTTCAAATGCAGCTAGTTTGCCAGCCAGTTGTTCTCTTGTGACTGTTGTGTGGGCTCTGAATTCATCAATGGCAGCAACTTTGATTTTGTAGGCAGCAGGAAGGGATCTTAGGATTTTGCAGACAATCTCATTTTCATCTAGAGTTCCACCAGCATTTCTGATTCCACATACCAACTCATTTACTCTTGGCATAAAGGTAGTAATGTTTTCATCATCTCTCATTTTCAATCTTTCAAATTTCCCTTTCAGACTTTGCAACCTTGCACTTTTGACAAACTCATCTCCTTCATACAGAAGTTCCAGTTTAGTTAGGATCTCATATGCAGTTGGTAGGTCAATGACATTCGAGAGATCTGAGTCATTCAATGCGCTTAGAAGAGCTTCCTTGGTCCGCAGATTGTTTTCAGCTTCTGTGGTTTCATCTGGAGTTGTCGGACCACCTTGTGGGGGTATATATGGTTTTGAAATCATAGCCAAGTATGCTTTTCCCATACATTCCAAATGACACTTCATGCGACCTTTCCAGAGAGTGAAGTTGGTTCCATCGAACTTCGGACTATCCTTCTTGTATGACGATATCCTGGATCACCTCAAGTGGTTAAGCTCCTATCAGAGGAACCTTGCTCTGATACCAATTGTTGGATCTAGGGCATACAACTGAGAGGGGGGGGGTGAATCAGTTGTATAGAACTTATTCTCTTTCAAACACTTAATTCTCTGTTGTTAGTTAGCAGCATATCAAATAATCATTCATGGAAGCACAATACATAACACAAGAGCAGATAAGCATCAACACATTGAACACCAAGATTTTGACGTGGAAAACCCGGTTAAGGGAAAAACCACGGGGTGATTAACCCAAGAATTATTCTCTGTTAGAAGAATAAGGAAAAATGAATGGCACATGCCAATAAGGGCTCACTGCCCGAGCACACTGCTCACAAAGAGGCCCACTGCCTACAAGGAGACACACTGTCTACAAAGTGATAAAAATCACAGTCTTGAACTGGAGAATGACATCTCTACTATGTCCGGATCAGTTCCAATTAAGCCCAACAATCTCTGCTCTGCCTTTCGCACCTTTCTTCGCTATATCCTGCTCATCCACATGCCACACACTGAAATGAATTCACAAATCATTATTTATACAAGACATCGACTTAGGAACAAGCATCTAAGTCGGCAAACAACCATAGGAGTATCCGCAAGATGAATAACACATCCGGTCGGCTATCACAAGAACATTCGTAGGATGAACAACTCATCCGGTCGGCTAAACAGAGCAATAACTTCATCCGGAAGAATAACTTCAATTCCGGGCTCTACCATCAATGCGGACCAACAACACAACCTAAACATGATTCAAGAACCTTCACAAGTCTGTCTGAATGTCCGGATACATCCGCACTTCCTCTGCTTACTGGGATCTCTTGTCTTCCTCATCCGGAACTTCAAGAACACAGTCTGTCGCCACTGTCATAATGCAAGAGGTACTTCCGGACCTCCAAATCATACACAAATCAGGATGACACATCACAAGGACATCTCAAACACTCCTTCCAATCCGCAGATTATGATAATACAATTCCGGACCTCACCGGACCTTTTTGTGATCCTCTGTCACCTCCGGATACTTGCCGGACCCGGTTCTATACCGGCAGCCATAACTCCTTCAGATCTTCATGCGGACCTCTGAAATCTTAACTGTAGCATCTCAAGATTCATATCTACTAACCCTTTAATCCGCATCCTCCGGTTCTCATCTTATACAGTATATTTACCTTCTTCTCATCACTGTTCTTCACTATTCCTGACTGAGGCTAATTTTCTCAATATCCTCAGCACAAAGCTCATCAAATCCTTCTTGTCAGTGCAGTATGAGTATGTTGACATCAATGACAACACAGGCTCACCTCATACTTGCCAACAGATACATGGAAACCTGATACATGCACCAGCTCAAGAGCTAAGACCTTTAATGACACCTTGGCCCTTTTATCAATGGGGACTCGACCTTGTGGGCAAAATCCACCCGCCCTCATCCAACGGCCACAAGTTCATAATAACCTCCACTGAATACTTTACCAAGTGGATTGAAGCCATTCCACTCACCACCATCACAAGTAAACAAATTTCCTCATTCATCCTTAATTACCTCATCTGCAGATAGGGAATTCCCTCATCTATTATCACAGATAATGGAAGACCTTTCAAAAACTAGGATGTACAAGAACTTTGTGACAGATTCAAAATCCAACACCGTTTCTCCACACCCTATTACCCCCAAGGCAACAGCCAAGTAGAAGCATCCAACAAAACAATCTTGAAACTCCTCAAGAAGACAGTCAACGATGCTGGTCGTGATTGGCATAGCCAACTCAATCCCAGTCTGTGGACCTATCAAACTAGTATACACACTCCCACAGGTGCTACCCCTTACGCCCTTGTCTACGGATTAGCAGCCATTTTGCCCATCGAGGTCGAGTTACCATCTCTAAGGGTGTCGTTAAAAGGTCTCATAACTGACGAAGAGTATAGAGTTTCCAAATTGCAAGAGCTAGAGCTGCTACAAAAAAGGAGACAGAAGGCCTTTAATCATCTCAAGGCATATCAGCAAATGATGTCACGAAGCTACAACCACAGAGTCTGTCCAAGAGTCTTTAAGGTTGGAGATCTAGTAACTTAAGGAAAATCCCCACAATCAATAGGATCAAGAAAAGAAAGGCAAGTTTGAACCCAACTGGCTTGGGCCTTATGTGATCATTGCTGCCTATGGATCGGGGGCATATCAGTTGGCCACATTAGAAGGTGAGTTGTTCAATGACCCAATCAATAGTATGCATCTTTGCCAGTTCTATACCTAAGAGAACCCTAATGTAAGGGGGGCATAAAATACAAAAAAATCAAAAAATTAGAAAAAAAAAACACAAAAAAATCAAAAAATCAGAAAAAAGCACAAAAAAATCATAAAAAATAACAAAAGAATCATCATCTGGTGAAAACCTAGCAAACAGGCACCTTGGATAAGTACCATGATGAAAACCTAGCAAACAGGCATCATGTGTACTTTTAGCTTGTGTAAATAAAAGCAAGTGGTGAAAACCTGGTAAACAGGTGCTACTTGTGATAAACCACCTTCTCCATCTTTGGGAAACCAATTAGCTTGTGTCTATTCTTCCTACCATCATTTTTCATCCAATCCATATCTGTTCCATAATAAAGTACCTTGTGTAACCTAAATGGTAACCTATCATGGCTTGATACTCTATCTCTTTTATCACCTTGTCAACCAAGGTCTTATCCAGTATCCCATCCACAATGTTAGCCTAGTATAGTGTCTGTTGTCAGTATCATAGGGTCAACCGCGAACTACATTGCCTCTGTGTTGTCACGTAGGCAAGGCCATTTTTAATGTGCCCCCGAGGCTCCACCTTTCTACCCATCCCATTTCTTGTCATCTATCCTCTAGTCCATCCATGGTCCCAATCCCCAAACTACATTGCCTCTGCATCGTCACGTAGGCAAGGTCATTTAGCAATGTGCCCCTGAGGCACTAGGTCAGTCCCTTAGGGTCTATTTTACCAGGCATGCAAGCGCAAGGCAAAGCCCGCTTACAACGCAGAAATCTTGACGCAAAAAAAATACAAACCTATCCAACGCAAAGCAAACATGAACCTCAAGCACTCTAAATGATTCTATCTAAATTATGGCAAGAAAAACATGTCTAAATGCAAGAATGTTTTGTGTTTGTGGTCAGGTTAACTTACAGGGTCTTGATTTTTGTTATTATGTCTTCCTATGCTACTCGAGGATGTCAAAAACTAGAGATCCTATGATGGGGGCATAATCATTTTCTTTGTCTGTTGTTTGTGGATTAATCTTTAGTAATGTGACGCCTTGTCTAATGACATGATCGAGAAAAGATCATCGAGGACTTTAGAGGTCTAAACATGAAAGGGGGCAATCCTTGTCTATTGATATGTAAGAAATACTCAGGTCATCTCGGTTCAATTATACCTAGATGCTTGTATTAACTTGCTAAATCAAAATCCATGTAAGCAATACTCGGGTCATCTCAGTTCAATTATACCTAGATGCTTGTATTAACTTACAACATTCAGAAAAAGTACCAAAAAAATATCCCAATGATGAAATAAGCACTTCAAAATACTTGCACCGTCAAGATGTCAAAAGTGAACACCATTTACATCCATTATACATCCATAAAAGAATCCATACCATATCCCATGCAATAAAAGATCCAAAATGTAGAGTATCAATACAAATGAAAGCTTGTGAGTCTTTCTGCCGCGTCAGTCTTCAATCAATCTTCTATCATTGTGTCACCTCTGTGTCGATTGAGTACATTTGGACATAACAAAAACATAGTAGAGGTTGCATATCATATCACATAAGATAGTCATTAACATGATTAAATCATTTGCATACATAACAAGTACATTAGATCATCCATATCCATTGGCATCATACATAACATAATATCCACACAAAAAATCAAAAACATAGGTAAAGACATGTAGAGCATCACATAAATTACATCATAATATAGATTGCATAACATATTTTGGCATGTCAAAACATCACATAGCATAATATAATCATACAAAGTCTGCATTAGATAGCATCGCATAGCATCATATAAACATCTAAGTCTGCATTAGATAAACATCACATAGACATCATCATAAGTATGCATCACATATATATATCATCATAAAATAGAAATGCATCCATAACATGTAGTCTAAAGAACTGCACATAGAGATCATCAATAGCTACATCATCATATCAAATATAACATAAAATATGTCCAAATGTACAATATATCAAAGACTACCAGGACCATCTCTGGGTCAAGGTCATAAAATATGTACATCTCAAAAAATAATGATACATGTCTCAAGTCTATACATGCCAGGCTATCTGAGCCATCAAAAGTGTGCATAAAAGCCAAAGTCTGTACAAGTGTTGGCTAACCCTGCTATCGTGGGCCACTGCTCGCAGTGTTGCCCTCTCCATCCCCTCCTCTGCTGGCCCTAGATTGCTGTGGGCCAATAACAGATGCTCCTGATCGTGATCCCTCTGCCCTCAACACGGTGCCTGCCACAGACTGACACCTATAGCTAGGTACCCTCTGCTCTGCTGGCACTACCCCATGATACAGCCCTCTATAATACTACGTCTGAGCCTGCACTCTAGTAAGCTCTCCTTGCACCTATGCTAACTGGGTCTGTACCTACGCCAAATGTGCTTGTACCTGAGCGAGCTGTGCCTGTGCCTATTGCACCTGTCCAACTAAAAAGCTACTTGTGCTATCTGTGCCCATGGTTGCCACCACCGCATCTCTCTCTACTTTGATGGCCTACACCCTTGCCTCAAGTGCATCTCACTCTCTTGAGATCTTTGACACGTGGTCTGGGTCTGTCTCTCTCCAAGCTGCGGCCATCCTGAGCTATGCCCTCAGTTGTCTAACCTGCCCCCTCAACATAGAAATAGCTCACTCCTATGCATCTGGCTGCACTAGACCCTGAGGAACCTATCCCTATCCCTGCACCTGCTACTGGGCCACCTGCCGTGGTGGTGGCATCTGAACCTACTGTGCAACCTATGGCTACACTACCTGCTGGTGGTGAGAAGATCCCTCCCGAGATTTCCTCCTCTGTCTCGCTCTGTCTCCTCCTCCTCCATCTCCTCCATCTCCATGATCTCCTCCTGCTCCTCCTCCTCCTCCTCCTCCTCCTCCTCCTCCTCCTCCATCTCCACCATCTCCTCCTCTCCCCCTGTGCCTCCTCCTCCTCTTGCTAACCCTCCCCTCATCATTTGCATCCTCCTCATCTATGTGAGGAACCAGCTCTCTGGGCCCTGAGTATCTCATAAATGGGTGCTCTGTGAACCATTCCGCATAATCCAGTGTCATCCCTGCATCTGCCACCTCTCTCCTCATCGGCCAAGCAACATAGGGAGTCTGCTGGAACTCTTCCAATGCCTCCTCATGGGATGCCATTGGTCCCCATCTGAATCGCTCTGCATGTGTGCATGCAAATAGTGCCTGCCCCTGCGGTCGACCCTATCTCCTCCCGAACTATCTTAGCACTCTGCTGACAATCTGTCTCTCTAAGATAATTTGAGTCCTTCCTATGAGCCATCGAATCTGAAAGCAGTATGGTAGCTCATCTTCCTCGTCATCCCAAGGCTCACAGTCCATATATGGCCACCAGATAACTACATCTACGCCATCCAGCATGTGCCTCTAATAATCTAGCTTCCCGAGCTTGTACTGGGAAATCACTCCTGCATATACATAGCTATAGGGCTCTCCTCTCTGCCAAGAAAACACGCAAATCAGTCTAGTGATGAGAATGTGCTCCCATAGCCAAAATTGCAACAGAGAAACACCTGTTGATAGACTAGCACCCCTGTGGTATACCACCTGATGCTTATCGTGGTATAGGTGTGCCAATACATAGACACCCCAAGTGTGGCGGGTACCCTCTGTGATCATCCTCTCCATGGTCCGTCCCCATCCAATAGGGAACCCATGTGATCTCCTATCGGGGCATACAACGCCTCCAATCAGTCCTGCCACTATACCAGGGAAGTAGTCATAGTAATCATGTATATCCTACCAGGAGATAACCTGACAGTCTAGCTCAGGGTCATCAAACACCTGTCTGCACTCTGCAAGTCTTGCATCCCACTAAGGATCGTACACCACAAGCTCACCCTGTATTGACAAGTGTAGTATCCTGTAGACATCCTCAAGAGTCACTGTCATCTCGCCAGTCAGGAAGTGAAAGGTCCCATCCTCGCTATGGAATCTCTCCATGCCTGCAGTCAGTAAACTGAGGTTCATACGAACCTCAGGCATGAAACAAACACAATCTAGGCCCATCGTGTCGAGAGCCTCTTGATCTATCTCCATAAGCATATAGCGCTGCAACATCAGTAGGGGAAACTGCTCCCTCGACATGAGTGTATCTTGAATGTCCTCCTGCAAACACACAAGGCAATGTGTCAACCTAAAGCTACAAGTATCATGCTTAACATATCTATAGAATCATATCAACTAACTTAGCATATCAAATTGATCAACACAACATACTACATCTCTTGACTAGATTCCTGCAATCTCAGAGATAGCTTATCAATTGACGCATCAAATAGGATGCCAATCGAGTCAATCTTGTTAAGTAAACTAACTATCTATATCATATGCACTGAAATAGAAGGTAAATGCACCATTTCTCAGCAAATGTGCCACTTCTGGCAAATGCGCAGTAGCATTTCTTAAATGTGCCAAACCATATCACATGTGTTGATTCATACCGTATATGTGCAACCAAATTGCATGCGCCGATTCCTATGTCAATTGTACACAATCCTCATGCATTCGCCGACCTATATCATGCATGCGTAGTTTTATAACCTAAATGCGCCACAGCAAAATGGATGCGCAGTTTTGCATAGTACATGCGTCGAACTATGATCCTGCATGTTTGTTTTACCTATTTTTGCCTAGCATTTATTGCGCCCATAATTGACCCTAGGTGAAGTTTTTTGAGATACATACTGGTGGTCCTGCCTCAACTGGCCGATCGAACTGACAAACTTGCTCAAAACAGTGCTCCTCGTGTGGAATATCCATCCTAGTGCTGACTGCTCTATGTTCTATGCTCTCTTAAGCTCTCAAGGACAAACCAAACAAAGCCAAGTGTGCAAATGACTTGTCTTGTGGACCCAACTCCTATTTATAGCATGCAAACCCTAAACTAGTTGTGTGGTGACTATGACTACTTCCCTAGCCCATTTCTTCCTGTTTCTCCAAAACATATCCTATTATCTTCAACCCTAACCTAATTTTACCGTCTCCTTCGTGAGATTGTCCATCTCTCGTCCTTCTGCCTTCTTCCCGTCCAATCTCCTGAGGGGGAATCCTATCATCATAACCTATACCAGGGGCAAACTGGGGCATGTATCATTATTAGAAATTCTTTTTCTTTGAAGCAACACCGTAAACTGCATTGCATCAAAGAGGGGCAAAATGTATATGCCTAAAAATGACACAACTCTGCCCAAATAAATATTCTTAATATTTATTTAAGTCAAATTCCTCTATCAATAAATAAATAAACCAATTTATTTATTTGATTCATATTCTCCCCATAATTAAATAAAATCAATTTATTTTATTAAAATTCTTTGAATTCTTCTAATTCCTCCAACAAATTAAATAATATCAACTATTTAATTAGTTCTCCCAAATTCATTCTAAATTAAATAATATCAATTATTTAATTATTTCTTCCAATAATATCTTCTCTAAATTTAAATAAATTAAATATTTATTTAAGTTGTTTATTTCTTCTAAATTGAGTTATCTCTAAATATAATTCAATCTTTATGCACATGCAATTGAATATTCTAAATATTTAATTGAGTTAAAATATCTTTTCATCCTCATGCAATTTCCATTCTCTATTTCTATTCTCTTAACTGATTAATCTATTCTTTTAATTGATTTAATCTATTCAGTTAACTCATTCTTCTATTTTATTAATTCCTCTCATGCAAAATATAGCAAGACACGTGTCTTCTTCTTATTCGCGCACGTTCTATCAAGGTTTCTATACCGTTGATCTTCTCATTCTTTCTATACCGTTGATCTTCCCTTTCCCAAGTCTATAAATTGAACCCTATTCTTCCATTTCATTCATCCAAGCCTTCAGTATCGTTACTCTGCAAGAATTATAGCGCGCCTTTGGCACCACATCATTCCTTTTGCTTGTGATCAACTTGTTACCATATCATTACCATTGTTGTGAAGCTCATCTTCATTACAAAGCACTATCATAGCCATTCTCCAATGACAATCTTGGAATAGCAAGGAAGTGCACTCTCTGATAGCCTTATTCATACATGCAAGATCAATTGAGATAGGCAATCAAGGGAAGTTATGAAGTATTGAGGTTTGCAAAGGTTTCATCTTTGTTTGTTTGATCTTGATTATTTCCCTTTTTCGTTGAGTTTTGGGTATTATTGATATTGATATATTGATTATTCATGTTTACTCCAATTTTCCCTTAACAGTATGTGTTTATTTATCTGATGCAATTAGACTTAGAATGAACTGTGTTTGTTAGTTAATTCATAATGTTGGTTAGATCTTGTTTTAGTTCATTAGTAATGTAGTCGTGGAACCCTAGAGGATAAAGCTTAATTTAAATGTTATGAATAAATATATGATTGTTGTTATTTCTTTCGTTTCAAGAAAAAAATTGACCTTTTTGTAAGCTTAGTTGTGTTATCCTCTGGGTTCCTTGGTGGGGCATTACACTTCTCCTACCAACTAATACGCACCCCAAACTGCCTTGGTTATCTCAGAGTAATTTCTGATCTTGAAATACTTTTCCATCTCTAGCAACCAAGATTCTATAGCATCACCACTTACTATTCCATCGAACTTGGGTGGTGTCACTTTCTTCATATCTCTTGAGAGCTCTAAGGCAAGTCTACTTTTTTCTTCTTGATACTTAGTCTTATCAACATCCTCCCTTCGTTCACTATGAGAACTAGGTTCATGGACATAATCATCATCCCCTTGATGCGAGTCCTCTTTTTGTACTTTAGGTATGCCTTGGCCCCTCACTTACTATTCCAAGTTTCCAAGCCTTTCCTTGGTTTCATTTAGCATGGTCAATATCTGATCCAGCTTATTCATTGGGTTTTTAAAAGGATTCGACTCTCTCTGACTATCTCCGGGATTTGTTTGAGTTCAAACCATGATGTTACTCTATATCACACTTGATATTCATATTAATTTATAGATTAGAATTTAGAAATAATGCATCTTATTAATTCAAAATTCATCAATAAATCTATTCACAAAACTTAGATTTGTGAAAAACAATCTCATCTTTATTATAGTTTATTTTGGGTATAAATACATCCTTATTTAGATAGGTAACCCATCAAAACTAGATGTCACTATCGATTAAAGGATATTCCTCATGTTCCTCTTCCCCATTAGAATCTAATAAAACAAACTTAAAGGGTGGATGTACACACAGGTACTCCTCGATCACCTCTTTTCCAAAATAGAGGCATCATGACCACACCCAAATGATATGTCACGACTAGTAGACAGTTTACTCGGTTTAACTACATGAGTAGGAACAATGGGTTTCTTAGCTAGTTTTTTGTGTTGTTTCTTTTCTAGCCGAATACGCTTAAGAGTGTTAGCCAACATTTCAAAGTCTTCTAGCCATGCACCCTCAACATAGTTAATATGTTCTTAGAGTTTTAACTCCTCGGTTGGTTCTTTCTTAACCACTATCTTGGGTAAGTTATGGGGAATAGACTTCCTACCAGTTTTCTTGGTTCTTCTCCATGCCATTTTGGTATAAAACCAATTTCAAACATTAGCCAATCTACTAAATGTTGACAAGTTTTTCTCGTAGTGAGCTCCTAGGTCCATGTGTTGAACCCGTTAGCTCTGATACCATATGTAACATACCATCTCATATTACTTAAAATTACTCACAAAATTTACTAAGAAAGTAAATGAACATGTTAACATGAATGAATTTTTTTATCATTTGCACATTCTCAAGAAATAAATGCATATATTTTTTGAATATTTTTCAACCTTGAAATTACATTATATTCAAAGATAAAATCATTGTGAAAACATTTCACTTTACATTTACAAATATTTTACACTTAGCAAAAAGAATAATTTTTACATAATTTTGAAAAATCATAAGTCAATCATGAAGTATACTGCATTTGGAATCTTGGTGTTTGTCTCACAAGTCTCAACAAGTCTTCTACTACAGAGGGAGAGTATCATCCAAGTGCTTTTCCTCCAACCACAGACCAGTGGTCCCTTGCTCATCTTCCATCTGGAAGTGGCCCTGCCCTTCACGAAGAGTATATATGTAAGGAACCAACAAGTTTCCATTTGAGTCCTAGTATTGTGTCCTACATAACTCAATCAACCATACAACTCTAGACAATTTCTTCTCGCTAAGTATGATCACTTTGACAGTTTACACCATCTAGACATGGTGAACCGACTAATGCATACAGAGACAAATGCATCACTTTCACCAAAGTTTCTATATAAATAGACATTTGCAATAAATGTAGTCGTGTGTTCACATACCTCTAACTCGACTTGGAAACTACCTCATCCTACAGTTTGACTAGCTTCACTAGTATCTATAGACGTAATTTGTCTTGATTAAACTCAAATCCTAGTCAATCTAACTTAAAGATTAATCTTTAATCTAGGATATATGCAATATGTAGGTATAGGTGATTTTAACCTTTCAAAGAGTCCCTCATTGCATACTTGCAAATACCAGGGTCTATGACTTCCTGTCATTCTACTCAATGACCCAAAGATAGAACACTTTTGAGTAATATATTAAGTTTTTGTCTTTAACAAAAAGTTATTTATTTAACATAAGTGCTTTCATAGTGTCTTCCTAAATTATATTGTCTTGATCTATGGTTTCTCGACTATTCATTGTCAACCATAATATACAAAAGACTAAATCAATATCATAACTGACTTAAGAGTTAAAGTTTTCTAAACCCTTCTGGGTTGATTCTAGGGTTTTGACTTCTCTAACTCAATACATTGAAATATCAAATACCCTTATTTTCCAAAGATAATAAGTTATAATAATATAACATGAATATAATAACCACTAGTCTACTCTTGACCACTTGGTCATTGATCGAATTCATATTTCTCATATCATAGAACACGAGTTTTTATCCTCATTCAAATGAGATCTTAATCAATGCTATCTTTATCGTAAGTACTCTTGACTAAGTTCAATCTTTCATCCTAAATAGGTTTGAGTCTAAATAATAATAATATAATATTTTTGACCTCTTGATCTTCCTAAGTCCATTGACTTTCAATATAGGATAGTTATGAACTCATATATATAACATCCTTTGTATATCTTGATAATGCTTGTCATTATTTGCATAATGCATAAGCGATACTACATCTCCATACTTAGGTATTTTCTAAGCTATCAATATCATCATATATATTCTAAATAAGTGAATTTATATCACCATAATCTTTTGACTATAACCATTAAAACTCATAAATATAAATCATTGAGAAAGGTGAATCTATCGTTGACTAAACTTTCTTTAATCTAACTCATTTTGACTCCTATGTCTACATCTAAGTTATCTAAGTTAAGTTTGCATAATATATATGAAACTAGCAATTTAATAAAGAGTTATTAATCTACACTTCTCAGCGTTACCATGGCCTTCTTGCAGAGATATCATCCCATTCATCGACTTGGCTCATACAAGAATAGAACATTGTTTGACTGAGTCAAAAACATAATGCCATCAACCCTCTTTGGGCGCATTGCACACGTAGAAGAAAAGTTTAAAAAGTTGTTCTATGAACCCTATGGTTTCACAAGAAGGGTATTCACCATTTAGTCAGCCTTTTCTTGAATTGTTCTAACTACACTTGGCATTAAACACAAGTTGCATGGCCTGTCAACCTTCAACAGGCATGTATATATATATATAACAATGTCACTAATAAGAACAAGACTATACGAAGATATTCCAGGTTTAATATACAAGAATGATACACTTAACAAACAATACCAAGAAGATTACTCCAAATACACCTATGTATATATTTACCATTCATCCTCATGCAATCATAAATGCATAGCTTGATATAATAAGATTACACTGAAAGCACATAAGTATATAGACCATTTGGCCTTATGCAAACATAAATACATAGCTCGATACAATAAGATTTGAACTTGGTTAAATTTGAAGGAGTAAATAGTCCCCTTCGTACTTGCATAGACGAGCTACAATATTGTCTTTCCTTGAGGGTTCTTCCCGCAAATAGGCTTTGTGTTTAACATAGTCCTACTATTCCTTATCCCTCTACTAATGGCTTTGTTTTCTCTCTATTAACTGCATGTTCTAAACATAAGGATCTTGCCTCCCATCATGAGGATCATTCCCCATTGATATTGCATTTTTAAAAGGCTTTACTCTGCACTACAGTCCCTCCTAAACCACAAAGATCCTTTCCTTGCTTAAGCCTAAAAACACTCTCTGGTGGCATGCAAGTCAAAGGTGGAGTAACTGGTCATTAAGACCACCCCCTAGCTGGTTAAAAAGCTCCTCCATACTCTCCAAAATAGTTATGGAGTAAAGGAGTCAAGCAACCATAATCACAAAAGTGGTTTGCATTAAATTACAATCTTTACCACGTTCCTCAAGAAGCTTATCTACCACAACACAATAGGTCTAACTCATAAATCATATTAAATATAATATATATATATAACAATGTAATGAAAGTGTACACAATGTATACTTATGTTGTTTCTAACACTTGACAAGATACGAGAATGGGGTCGAGGTATTCTCCCCATCTCTATCTTGTGTAAACGTCAAAATAGATAAAATAACATGCTAGAATTCCAATCGGGAATTACTAATACTAAAATAGTTTAACTATTAGCAACCATTTCCTTGTCAATAGACATAAACTATCCTGACTTAGTTTTTGACAAAACCTAAGTTTAATGGATCTAGTTGACAATTGACGATTTGTCGAATCAACACCAAACTTAGACCAATTCATCAAACACAACTTACCAAACTCAATGATGATTCACTAAGCTGTGAAAACACAAGACTTAGATGGCAACAACTTGTTCTTATCCATACGTCTATTCTCTTCTCTACGATGATGCTCTCCCTCTCTATCTTGAAGGGTGGAAAACATGTTTCCTGATTACAACTTTCATTCACCAAACTAGGATTAGTGTATCGTTAGTCAATCCATAAGCCTTATGAATAAATAATCATGGCATCTTAAAATCACATGTCTAAATTCTAATCATATAAACATAAACTCATGATATCATTGATTTATCCTGACATTTTCACATAACGTCAAATCATTAATTCATGCAAAATCAACTACTAATTGCGTGCAAGTAAAAAAGTAAAACATAGTCAAAATTTGGGGCATGACAATTCATTTCTAAAATATCTTAATATGTGTCCAAAATTGTTGCAGATATAACATATCACATTTACATCTACTAGTAAAGCAAGAGGATTCCTACTTACAAAATTTCTTCTATTCATTCTAGACTTGCACTCCATAGCCTTATGACCATATTTATTGTAGATAAAACAATAACCAAAAAAGACATGATTGAACCTGTTTATGAAGATCTGCCTTGCATGGAAGGGTCTTCCATATCTTCTTTCTTGAGACATGACTGGAATCAGATATGCTTTTTTAGTGTCATCCAGATTATTACATCCCCAATTTTGTCTTGCTAATACGTTTTACTTTTACTTAGACATAAGTAAATCTATTTTGATGTTTAGATTAATATCAAGGAAAGACATATTTTATTGAATGTCATTTATGGAATTATGGAAATGAATATGTTATGTCGATTTAATAATTGCATTATGAGAATTTGGTTTATTATTTCAATAATGATGCACTGATCGTAATCTATTGATTTCAAGTTTTATACAGGATTACAGGTTTCAGATGACTCTCAGAGAAAAGAGAGAGAGAGTATATTTTGAGGAGAGAAATATAGACCTTGGGTTACAAGTGATTATTTGTCAAAATGAGTATGAGTGTTTAACAAAAATGTGAACCAGTATCGATAGAGGTAAGTCATGTTTTGTCAGTATACTTTTGGATCTAATTGACAGGTAGTCGATATCTTTTGATTCTTTCTAGTCAAGTCGTGTGTGTGTGTTTACATTGTTGTTTGTAAAGAAAACGACCTCATCTGGTTAGAACGGTGTCCATTTATGATTAACGCAAATATTACGCCGTCATTGTCAAAAAATTGTTAAGTTAATATCCTTGAGTTGTATAAGGTTTTATTGTTGACATTTAACGTCATATGATGATCTCATCAAGACAAGTTGACATGATTTAATGAAGGATTGTGAAGGGGAGACAAGCTTGACCCATTCACATTATCCATAAGCTTTTGACTTATTATTATTTATTGATCAAAACATAAACCATCAAATAGGATAGATATCATGCTAAACCATATTTATTTATATAAAAAAATATATGTATATGCATCGATTGGGGTTAATACCTCATGATTGTTATTACTACTTAATCACTTATGAGCAGCCATTGGCATAAGTATAGGAGTTCCTTCATTATATCGAGTGAGGGATCAGATCACTTAAGGTGATCACTAAATGATCAAACTATGTCTTTAATGATATGTCAGCCTTATGGAGAAGAGTTTGTGGTGTTTCAAACCACATTTGAAATACTTCCTTCATGGGACGTTTCTCCCTGTCGACAATTGTAAAGCTTTGCAACTTTATAGGTATTGGTTGTAACTGAAATCAGTAGGCAGACTGCTTTGTATTCAATGTGCTTCCAACTGCAAGAGTGGAAGATCGATAGTAGAGTGACTCATAAAGAGTCATGCTTGAGTCTTTATAGATACGACTCAGCAGAGTCGATAGGATGGTCAATCAGTGATATGCTTGTGAGGAATGACTATGAAAATAGCAGATAGTCAATTATAATGCTTTGAAGGGATCGTAGTAAGAGCAAGGAGAAAACATCAGTTCAAGGAGGAAATCGAGACGTCGGTCTCCTGTAGGTGTCGATTGGGATTATTGTCTATGCAACTTTATCTTATTCTAAGCCACCACTAGGGATCATTCAAGCTCTATATGCATTGATAGCATTGAAATATGAAATGTTCTTTATGTCCTCTGTATTGTCTTGTTGAGGATATTTGATTATGCCAATAAGGATTATCCTTTCATTTCAATGTGTATTTGATTAAACCAAAGGAGTCGTGGGTGTTGAATCGATGTTAGTGCTCTTAGTAAACTGTTTAAATACCTTCAGGAATTCGATAGCATCTATTTTAGTGGGATGGCCGATACTTGGAAATAGTTGAAATCCATTCATTAGTGCCTGAGCCGAATATAGTTTTATTGTTTGAAGACTGTTTAAACATCTCTTATTACTGATAATGATTGAATGATCATTGTATATTATATACCTGAAGAAGGATATATTAGTCAGTGTGTGCCTTATAAACTAGTCATTCTAATGAATGAGTTTCATCATGAAGCAAGTCGGTGATATAGTTATAAGTTCATCAAGTAATAGACTTTCGATGAAATTAGTGCAAATGAAACTTGATAGGTAAACTTAATAGCTGTGAGTATTACAGTTAAAGTATTAAGCTGATATATTATCATTTTAAAGCCATTCTTGGTTAGTCTATTTATATATGACAAAACGATTTCTATCCATGAGCAACTTAGATTTTTAGTAATCTTTGGAAACTATTGTATATCCTGTCAAGTGATAGGAAATTTGTAATATTTTGGTAGAAGAATTAAGGTCTGTAAGAGAATCCTTATTATCTATTTTATCATTCTTGTTTATAATATTCTTTGAAAACCATTACGATGGAGTAGACTAAGTCTAACTAGAAAATGACCTTGTATGGAAATATATATAAGTATATATTGTGATTATCAAAGATATCACGTTAAGGAAAGTAGAAGGTTCTCTTACTCCTTTTTGTAGGAGGAGATATCTATTCGAGAAACTATATTAATCTTAAACTTGATTGAGTTAAAACAAGGGTCGATTATAAACCTTAGTCTTGTAAGTTATGAGATATGGTTATTTTGATATGTCAAACTATTCAAGATTGTAATGAAAACCCTAGATTCGAATATGAACTCAAATGATTAGTTATGTCATTTGGACTTATCTAAGTCGAGCAAACTATTGTCAGGGATTGTTAGGGAAGATGATAAAACCATTTATGTAATCATATTGGGTGAGGATAAACTGCAAGAATATGATAGTATCCAAGTCGAGTAGGGGTGGGTGAACACATCGACCACGTTCATTACGAACATTATTGTTATTGAAACTTTGGCCAAATTAATGCATTTGTTTTCTACATGCATTGTCAGTTCACTATATCTAGATTGCATAACCTATTAGAAATCATACTTAGTTAGAGTAGGTTGTATGGATGATAGAGTTTTTGTAGGATACAACACTATGTACTCAGGAAGGCAAATTACCACTAGTCACCTTTGGTCTATATTCCTCATGAAGGGTAGGGCCACTTCCTATGTGGAAGATGTGTGGGAGACCACTGTCTGTGGATGGAGGTAAATCACTGGGAAGATACTCTCTCTCTCCAGCAGAAACACATGCTAGGGCTTGTGATAAAGATGTCAAATATTTAGAAGCGGTAATTATTCCAAATTTGTTTATGTAATTGATTTACTTTTGCAGATATTGTAAATGAGAAAGACAATATAATATATTGTATTATGTAAGAGAATCTTACAAATTGTTGTTGCTTGATTATATGTTAAATAAAAGAAAAAATTTCTCTCATTTTTTACCTTGTTGAGTTACTCTATGGTAAATTTCTGGTTTTTCTATGTTTTTAGAATGTGGATATTACATATGGTATCAGAGCTACCAGGTTCAACACTAGGGCTTATGAGACCACTATGCTTACCTATAGTCAACATTATGTGGTTATCTAATGTTTGAAAATTTCTATGCCAAGATGATACGTCTTAAGAAGATAGCGATAAAGTCAGTTAATACGAGTCACGTTTCCTTAAAGCAAAAAGAGAACGTGAAGCCATTATTAAAACTTTTGAGGGAACTAATGATGAGAGTGACATTTGGTTAAGTGATACTGAAACCCTTGTGAATGCCTTAACTCGAATCAAGTGAATGAGAAGGGAAAACATTGAAAGAGTTAAGATCACTGCTAAAATTATAGAATATATGTTAGATGAGGAAACAACTATGGTTAGGTGAGATCCCCGCATACCCCCCATCTTTTGAGATTATAGAAGTTAGGTCCGATAGTGAGTCAGAAGGTTATATACCTCGAGATTATGTATCTGAAAATGAATCTGAAGGATATACTCCTCTTGAGCATGACTTTTGAAGTCATTTCTTGTATAAATGAAGATTATTCTGTACTTTTAAAATGAAATAAATAAAAAGAGTTGTTTTTGTACCAAACTATTGTTTGATTTGAGTTTATTATGTTTTGATTTAATGGGATGCATTATAATCATGAACTAATAGACAACTTAATATTCTTAGGTGTGAGCAAAATGATAAACATGGTTCAGACAAGAACTAACCAAGGAGAAAGTGAAGAGGGAAACCACCCGCCAAATAATAAGTTGGACCAAATCATAACCATGCTTGAGAAAACCAAGAAAAGACTGGGTGATTTAGAAAAGAATGTGGATGATAAAGGGAATACTGAGGGAGGAGGTGAAAACTCTCATGGAGAAAGTGGAGAGAATCATAAAGATCAAAGTAAGAGCACAGAACCTCATAAAGAGGCAAGGGATAGACTGACCTCAAAACTCTCAAAGGATATGAAGAAGGTCACTCCACCAAAATTTCATGGAAAGGTGAATGGAGATGCAACTGAAGCTTGGTTGACAGAAATGGAAAAATATTTTGAGATAAGAAATTACTCAGAAGTAACCAAGGCAGTTTGGGGAGCATTCCAACTGGCAGGTGAAGCATCCACTTGGTAGATGAATAAGAAGATGGAATTGAATTTAAGCTCTCTAAGGGTAACTTGGGATGAGTTCGTGGAGCTCTTTCACAAGAGATGGCTACCACAAATTTATTTTGATTAGAAACTAACTGATTTTTAGAATCTTTGTCAAGGAGATATGACAGTGGTGGAATATGGAGAAAAATTTGCCTGACTTCTGAAATATGTGCCGCAGTATCAAAAAGATGAGAGATTCAGGATCAAAAAATTCATCATGGGTTTAAATGCTCAGATTGGTGGAGAAGTGGACGTACATGGTCCCACAACAATGGATCAAGTGTACAAGAAGGTGATCAAGCAAGAACAAAATCTGAAATCCATCTTGGCATATCGTGATAGAAACTACAAGAGATTTAATGGAACTCTTGCTAACCAACCATTCAAGAGAAGAAATGATAAGAGTTATGAGAACAAGAGAAAAGATAAAGGATCTCAGAAAATAGGGGTGGACCTGGAAATGAGAAGAAGAAAGGTAATTACAAAAGCAATGAGGATAATAATGGAAAGACTTCAGATAAGAGAGGACCCATTGGAGGATGCTTTACTTGTGGGGGTGACCATTATGCTAATCCTTGCCCTAAAAAGAATCAAAATGGTCAACAAAGAGGTACTACACTACCTACTCAACAAGAAGCATTCCAGCAGAGGATTCATGCAGCTCTTGACAATCATCAAGCAGAGTATCAAAATCACACCCATTGAAATGACAGGTACTTTGTTTGAGTCCCTATTTCTATTTTGATTGATATAGGAGCAACTAAAAATTTTGTTTCTCCTAGAATTTTGAATAAGTTTCCTAGAAAAGATGGGTACATGTCTAAACCTTGGTCAGTAGAATATGCTAACCAATCTAAGGCTTAGGTAGAGCAATGTTTGTTTGAGGCCAAGATTGATCTCCCTAGTTTCTCAACGGAAGTAAACTTGTATGGAGCTCCCTTAGGTTCCTATGATGTAATCCTAGGAATGAGTTGGTTATGGAAGCATAGAGCAAGGGTTGACTATTTTTCAAAAATGGTTGAATGCTTAGATGATTTGGGAGATCATACCCAATTACAAGGAATTCAAAGAGAAGTTAAGATTAAATCTATCTCTACTAAGCAATTGAAAAGGGTTAGATGAAAAGGTTGTTAGTTGTATGTAGTTAAAATGGAACAAGTGGAGGAAGGGTTAGAAAGCCCTAGTTCATCTTTTGGAGAAAAGTATCCCTTTCTTTGGGATTGTCAAGATGTGTTTCCAGAAGAACTTCCAGGACTGCCTCCCAAGAGGGTTTTTGATTTTGCAATTGATATAACACTAGGATCTAAATCTATATCAAAAGCACCCTACCGTATGACAACTACAAAGTTAATGGAATTAAAAGCCCAATTACAAGAATTGTTGGCAAAAGGTTTGATTAGACCCAGTGTTTCACCTTGGGGTGCTCCAGTTATTTTTGTTAAGAAGAAGGATGTATAGATTATCGTATGCTTAATAAAGCAACGGTAAAGAAAAAATATTCTTTTCCACGTATTGATGATCTCTTTGATCAAATGCATGAAGCTACTGTATTTTCAAAGATTGATTTGCGATCAGGGTATCATCAATTAAGATTGAAAGATGAGGATATTCATAAGACAACATTTAGAACCAGATATGGGCACTATGAGTTCACAGTTTTGCCATTTGATTTGATGAATGCTCCTGCCCAATTCATAAATCTCATGAACAGTCTATTCAGAGATTGTTTAGACAAGTTTGTTCTAGTCTTTCTAGATGATATACTCATTTACTCTAAGAATGAAGAAGAACATCAACAACATTTGTAATTGGTTCTGCAATGGTTAAGAGAACATAAGTTATATGGAAAACTGTCAAAGAGATATTATATCTGCTAATGGAATATATGTTGATCCTGTTAAAATCACAACTATTCTGGATTGGCTTGTACCCACAAATGTGCATGAGGTGCATAGTTTCATGGGCTTGGCTGGCTATTATAGAAAGTTTGTTCTAAATTTCTCTAGTATTTCTAGTCCAATCACTTCCCTACAAAGGAAAGGAAGGAGATTTGAATGTATAGACAAATGTTAGGATGCATTTGATCTCTTAAAGGAAAAGTTAACTTCAGCTCCAATCTTAAAAGTTCCTGACCCCGAGGGACAATTTGATGTAATTATAGATGCCTCGGGAGAAGGATTAGGAGTGCTTATGCAAGATGGGAGAGTTATAGAGTATGAATCTAGAAAATTGAAATCCTATGAGAAAAATTATGCACCACATGATTTGGAATTGGCAGCAGTAACTCATGCTTTGCAAATGTGGAAGCACTATTTGTTAGGGAAAACATTTATACTTAAGTCAGACCATTAAAGTCTTAGGTATATTTGTTGCAAATATGTGCATATGATGTGTTGTCATTGATGTCATCATATCTCTATCAGAGACAGTGAAGACAGTGCAGTTCAACAAAGTAGATTTCTCTGCATTTCCAGTGAGACGAAGATTAGAGTTTGCGGACTAAAGGGTTGTGTAGAGGATTGTCTGAAGTTGCTCCAGTTAAGATTTGAGAGGTCCACATGGATGATTTGTGAAGTTATGGCCATTTGAGTAGAACCTGGTTTTGCAGTTGTTCAAAGGTAACAAAGTGATAGGAACTTGGTCCAGATTGCTCTGCATTGGAATATTATGGTCTGCTAATCTAGAGGTATGTTTGGGATGTTGGTGTGTGTCCTCAACTCAAGTGGTTTGTGGTTTGGAGGTCTGCAAGCAATCTTTGTAGTGTGACAGTCATGATAGTCAGTGTTCTTAAGTTCCCATATGAAGGTGCAAGTGATTCTAGTGATTTGAGGAGGTTTGGTTGTTCCTGTTGATTTCATTGTGCTTGTGGAGGTCTTTAGATCATATGCCAAATGTGTTGTGGTCCGCATTGAGGATTGAGCTCGTAGTTGAAGATTTCTACTTGGGTGTTGTTGTTCTTTCCAGTCTTGGCTGACCAGATGCTTGGTGCGTGTTGCGGATGATCTAAGAGAAGTTCTATGGAGTGTGGCATGTTGTTCGAGGAAGATTCAAGTCCCAGCTATGTTTGGCTGACAGTGTAATGGTTCACATGTAGCATTTTAAGTCTTGTGATTGTAATTGCTTGTAATGCCTATCTTGGAGAATGTTCCAAATAGATGATTGTAAGGCTGACTTTGATGTTCATTCCAAAGTCAATGTCATGTATAAATAAGTGTAATGAAGTCGTGTAAATGTGTGGATGTGAGCGAGGATGTGGAGGTAGCGAGGAAGTGTTTGGGGGCAGAGTAGATGTGTTGTGAGCTTCAATGGAACCGAACCTTGGCATGAGCTTCAATGGAACTGAACCTTGGTATGAAGAAGATGTTGTTTCTCATATCAATCTTTCAGTGTTAATCATGGGAATATTTCTGTAGGCAGTGAGCCTCCTCTAAGCAGTGATCTCTAGGCAATGTGCCTGAAGGCAAGTGCCTTCCCATTTTTCTATTCTTTTAACAGAGAATAAATCTTGTGGGTTAACCCCCACCGTGGTTTTTCCTTAACTAGATTTCTGCATAAAAATCCTGGTGTTATGTGTATTAATTGTGTTTCTGCTCTTGTGTTGTTGATTCATGGTTTCATAGTTATATCATTAATCTGTTTATAAGTGGTAAAGAAGATTAAATTCAGCAAAAGATAAAAATTTGTGACAACTGATTCACCCCTCCTCTCAATTGTCTACCCTAATTTCAACAACATTTTCTCTCAACCACATCTGAATGCCCAACAAAGGAGATGGTTAGAATTGATATCTGACTATGACTTTGAGATAAACTACATCAAAGGAAAAGAGAATAGAGTACTTGATGTTTTGAGTCATAGAAGACATATATCTTCTATTGTTTCTACTCGTGGAAATTTCAATGATTTAGTGTTGTAAAATTTGTCTGGTGATGAATATTATGAGCAAGTTAAGTAGGCTCTGAAAGATAATCCTAGAGACCCAAGGTATGATGGGTTTCTGTTTGAGTCAGATGGACTATTGAGGTTTAGAGGTAGAATGTATGTTCCTGATTCAGCTGGATTAAGGGATCTAGTTTGAAAAGAAGTTCATACCTCACCATATTCTGGACATCCGGGAGTGACCAAACTTCTAGCGGATGTAAAACCTCTTTATTTTTGGAAAGGAATGAAGAACGATGCTACAAGATTTGTTGCAAGTTGTTTAGAATGCCAGAGGGTAAAAGCATAACATCAACACCCAATAGGATTGTTTTACCCGCATGATGTACCAAAGTGGAAATGGCAAGTTATAAGTATGAATTTTGTTTAAGGTCTTCCTATGTCTAGGAATAGACATGATGCCATTTTAGTTGTGATTGATAAACTCACAAAGGTAGCACATTTTATACCAGGGAATTTGACTAATGGAGCACCAGTGTTAGTTTGCAAATTTGTACAAGAGGTGTTTAGATTGCATGGTTTCCTTGAAAAGATTATCTCAGATAGAGATGCGTGTATAACATCAAGGTTCTGGCAAACTTTGTTCTCTGCGCTAGGGGCTAAACTCAATGTGAGTACAACTTATCATCCTAAAACTAATGGGCAAACTGAGAGTGTTAACTAGGTTTTGGAAGATTTGTTGCGAATGTATTGCATGGATCAACAATATAAGTGGGAGGAATATTTACCACTTGTGGAATTTTATTACAACAATTCCTATCATTCCCCTATTAAGATGGTGTCATTTGAAGCATTGTATGGAAGAAGATGTTGAACTCATATAAGTTGGGATAAGCTAGAAGATAGGATTAGCATCAGACCATAAATGCTAGCTGAAATGGAAGAAAAAGTTAAACTGATGAGAAAAAGATTGGCAGAAGCCAATGATAGACAAAAGAGTTATGCAGATGCCAAGCGTGTACCATGACAATTCTCTATTGGAGAGAAAGTTCTTTTGAGATTCAAACCTTAGAAAAGTTCTATTAAGTTTGGGAAGTCTTCTAAACTAGCACCTCGATATGTGGGACCCTTTGAAGTACTCGAAGTGGTCAATCCAGTTGCCTAAAGAATTGCTCTACCACCAGCCTTGTGTAGAATGCATAATGTTTTTCATGTTTCTTATTTAAAGAAATATATTGCAGGTGATAATCATATTTTAAATTGGAACTCTTTACAGATGTAGGACCCAGGGGTGGTCATGATCAAGCCACTCAAAGTGTTAGAAACATGCAAGCTCCGCTTGCGTAATAGAGAGGTCTTGCAGTGCAAGGTCTAATAGGACCAGTATGCTGAGGAAAATGCTACATGGGAGGATTACCATGAATTTTATCAGAAGTTTCCTCATTTATTTAATACTTTTACTAGTTGAAAACAATGAACTTGCTTTTTAGTTACATTTTGATACTTTATATCATCGAGGACGATGAATCTTTAGGGGAAGGATATGTTACATCCCCAATTTTTGTCTTGCTAATACTTTTTACTTTTACTTGGACATAAGTAAATCTATTTTGATGTTTAGATTAATATGAAGGAAAGATAGATTTTATCAAATTTCATTTATGGAATTATGGAAATGAATATGTTATGTCGATTTAATAATTGCATTATGAGAATTTGGTTTATTATTTGAATAATGATGCGCTAATCGTAATCTGTTGATTTCAAGTTTTATACAGGATTACAGGTTTTAGATGACTCTTAGAGAAAAGAGAGAGAGAGTATCTTTCAAGGAGAGAAATATAGACCTTTGGTTACGAGTGATTATTTGTCAAAACGAGTATGAGTGTTTAACAAAAATGCGAACCAATATCAAGAGGTAAGTCATGTTTTGTCAATATACTTTTGGATCTAATCGACAGGTAGTCGATATCTTTTGATTCTTTCTAGTCAAGTCGTGTGTTTGTATTTACATTGTCGTTTGTAAAGAAAATGACGTCGTCTGATTAGAACGGTGTCCATTTACGATTAACGCAAATATTACGTCGTCATTGTCAAAAAATTGTTAAGTTAATATCCTTAAGTTATATAAGGTTTTATTGTCAACATTTAATGTCATATGACGATCTTCTCAAGACAAGTTGATGTGATTTAATGAAGGATTGTGAAGGGGAGACAAGCTTGACCGATTCACATTATCCATAAGCTTTTGACTTATTATTATTTATTGATCAAAACATAAACCATCAAATAGGATAGATGTCATGTTAAACCATATTTATTTATATAAACAAATATACGTATATGCATCGATTGGGGTTAATACCTCATGATTGTTATTAATGCTTACTTACTTATGAGCAGTCATAGGCATAAGTATAGGAGTGCCTTCATTGTATCGAGTGAGGGATCAGATCACTTAAGGTGATCACTAAATGATCAAACTGTGTCTTTAATGATATGTTGGCCTTATGGAGAAGAGTTTGTGGTGTTTCAAACCACATTCGAAATACTTCCTTCGTGGGATGTTTCTCCCTGTCGACAATTGTAAAGCTCTGCAACTTTATAGGTATGGGTTGTAACCGAAATCAGTAGGCGGACTGCTTTGTATTCAATGTGCTTCCAACTGCAAGAGTGGAGGAGCAATATTAGGGTGACTCATAAAGAGTCATGCTTGAGTCTTTATAGATACGACTTAGCAGAGTTGATAGGATGGTTAATCGATGATATGCTTGTGAGGAATGGCTGTGAAAATAGCAGATAGTCATTTATAATGCTTTGAAGGGATCGCAGTAAGAACAAGGAGAAAACATTAGTTCAGGGAGGAAATCAAGACATCGATTGGGATTATTGTCTGTACAACTTTATCTTATTCTAAGCCACCACCAGGTATCATTCAAGCTCTGTATGCATGATAGCATAGAAATATCAAATGTTCTTTATGTCATCTGTATTGTCTTGTTGAGGATATTCGATTATGCTAGTAAGGCTTATCCTTTCATTTCAATGTGTATTTGATTAAACCAAAGGAGTCATGGGTGTTGAATCGCTGTTAGTGCTCTTAGTAAACTATTTAAATACCTTCAAGAATTTGATAGCATCTATTTTAGTGGGATGGATGATACTTGGAAATAGTTGAAATCTATTCATCAGTGCCTGAGCCGAATATAGTTTTATTGTTTGAAGACTGTTTAAACATGTCTTATTACTGATAATGATTGAATGATCATTGTATATTATATACCTGAAGAAGGATATATTAGTCAGCGTGTGCCTCATAAACCAATCATTCTAATGAATGAGTTTCATCATGAAGCAAGTCAATGATATAGTTATAAGTTCATGAAGTAATAGACTTTTGATGAAATTAGTGCAAATGAAACTTGAAAGGTAAACTTAATAGCTGTGAGTATTATGGTTAAAGTATTAAGTTGATATATTATCATTTTAAAACCATTCTTGGTTAGTCTATTTATATATGACAAAATGATTTGTATCCATGAGAAACTTAGATTTTTAGTAATCTTTGGAAACTATTGTATATCCTGTCAAGTGATAGGAAATTTGTAATATTTTGGTAGAAGAATTAAGGTCTATAGGAGAATCCTTATTATTTATTTTATCATTCTTGTTTATAATATTCTTTAAAAACCATTACGATGGAGTAGACTAAGTCTAACTAGAAAATGACCTTGTATGGAAATATATATAAGTATATATTGTGATTATCAAAGATATCACATTAAGGAAAGTAGAAGGTTCTCGTACTCCTTTTCGTAGGAGGAGATATCTATTCTAGAAACTATATTAATCTTAAACTTGATTGAGTTAAACCAAGGGTCGATTATAAACCTTAGTCTTGTAAGTTAAGAGATATGGTTATTTTGATATGTCGGACTATTCAAGATTGTAATGAAAACCCTAGAGTCGAATATGAAATCAAATGATTAGTTATGTCATTTGGACTTATCTAAGTCGAGTAAACTATTCTCAGGGAAGATGATAAAACCATTTACGTAATCATATTGGGTGAGGATAAACTGCAAGAATACGACAATATCCAAGTCAAGTAGGGGTGGGTGAACACATCGACCACATTCATTATGAATGTTATTGGTATTGAAACTTTGGCCAAAGTAATGCATTCATTTTCTGCATGCATTGTCGGTTCACTATAGCTAGATTGCATAACCTATTAGAAATCATACTTAGCTAGAGGGTATCTAGGGTTGTATGGTTGATAGAGTTTTTGTGGGATACAACACTATGTACTTAAGAAGGCAAATTACCACTTGTCACCTTTGGTCTATATTCCTTGTGAAGGGTAGGGCCACTTCCTATGTGGAAGATGTGTGGGAGACCACCAATCTGTGGGTGGAGGTAAATCACTGGGAAGATACTCTCTCTCTCTCTAGCAAAAAACATGCCTGGGCTTGTGATAAAGATGTTAGATATTCAGAAGAAGTTATTATTCCAAATTTGTTTATGTAATTGATTTACTTTTGTAGATATTGTAAATGAGAAAGACAATATGATATATTGTATTATGTAAGAGAATCTTACAAATTGTTGTTATTTGATTATATGTTAAATAAAAGAATTTTTCTCTTATTTTTTACCTTATTGAGTTACTCTATGGTAAATTTCTGATTTTTCTATGTTTTTAGAATGTGGATGTTACACGGATTTCCATGCCTTTTTCTAGAGTAGATATTTTTGTCTAGCAAACCATATACTTTCTCCAATTCTTTTCTAAGTGAAAAGATTTCTTCCTCAATTTTGAGCATTCATTTGTCTTGGCTTCAATTTGGGTTTTTTGTTCTTTGTTATCATTCCTTACACATTCAAAGTCTTCAAGAGTAGAAATAAGTTCACCTTCAGGATCAACTTCACATTCTTCATCGTCAATAGTCTTTCAGAAAAGTCATAGACTTTCATAGCCATGAATAAGGATTCTTCTCTTTCATCATCTAATGTGTAGTGATCTGCTTCTCCTGAAAAGTTGTAGTCTTCTTTGGAAAGGAGGTTCCTTTTGAAGTTGTTCCTTTTGAAACCCTTGTTGCTATTTTCATTTTCTCCAAAAGGACATTTAGATGCATAATGACCAATCTTTTCACATTTAAAACATTTGAAAGGTAGCTTACCTTTATTCTTGCCTAAACCCTTCTTTAACTTTCTCACAAAGTTTGTTGCTTCTTCTTCAGTGTAAAGTACACATTTCATAACAAAAGTTATTGAAGTAAATAATCCACTTATTTACATTAACTCAAATAAAAAAGATAAATCTTCTATATATCCACAATAATAACATTACATCTTTCAAAAGGACGTGATATATCCAAGTTAGCACAATAAAATAATATACATCATCCATATTAGGCTCTCTTGCCATAAGTCATCTCAAATAATAACAAGGTATAATAATCAAGTACAAGTAATGAATAATAATTCAATCACTCTCTCCAGCTACCACTAACCCACATGGTCATCCGCAAGTCGAGAGATAGGAACATTGCTCAGGCACTTTTCCACCCAACCATGAAGCAATTAGACTTCCCCGAATCCCTTCATAACATGAAGGAAACCCAACCTTGCATGAAGCATCTAGCAACTGGAAACAATTTTTGGAATAAGGTGCCATTAACCTTGTAAATTCCAATATTGTATTTTATTCTATTTATTATTTATTATTTGTAATTACCCATAAGGGAATGAGGTAGTCTCATTGACAGTTGTAATTTCAGAGTTATTGGCAGCAGTTACGGAGTGACTTTTACTATTGGCAAATGTAAAAACTCATGGTAAATGAGGATGGGTGTACTCCCTTGAGGAATATACTATTTTTGGCATGTATGACAACTGTCATAATGTTTGGTGAGTGAATCTATGACAGCTGCAAGTTGTCATAAGATTCTGAGATTCTATGACGCATATGACAGATATGTTAGTTGTATATTTGCTATATTTAGCCCAAGCTTCCTATCTTGGAAAGATACTCTTTTGCTGGAATCTATGACGGTTATGATGTGTCATAAGATGTTGTAAGAGGCTAGATTTAGTCTTGGGCACCCAACCTTTGCATGGCTATTTTTAGACAAGTGTAAGATGCTTGTAAGATGGTAATTAATGTTTACGAGTTGGAGAATCTTAGGAGAGAGAAGGTGAATGCCTAAGATGAGTTAGAAAATGTTTCTATAAGTATTTGCCATGTATTAGTTGCTACAATACAGATTTTAGGTACTCGGGTGCTGCCAGAATGCTGTCAGATTAAAGACTGGTGGAGAGAGTTGAAGTATTGTTGTATTGTAAATCATTTTTAGATTAATACAAATATTGGGCCTCTTTCCTGTATGGAGTTTTTTATCTGAAAGGGTTTTCTCCATGTTAAACATTGTGTTATGTGTTCATATTTCTGATTTCGCATTTATGTGAAGCATAGTTTTGTTTCTGTGTTACAATATCCATTAATAACACATAGTTAAAGATTGCTAAAATTTATCTTGAATCAGATTTCCATTGTTGCAGCTTATGATTGGGAGATTGAGAAAATGGATGTTAAGACTGCATTCTTGCATGGAGATCTTGAAGAAGCAATTTATATGCAACAGCCTATAGGTTTTGAGGTAAAAGGAAAAGAACATTGGGTTGCAGGTTAAAGAGGTCTCTTTATAGTCTGAAACAATCCCCCAGAATGTGGTATCAAAAGTTTGATTCATTTGTTTTTAAATTGGGTTTTGTTAGAAGCGAGGAGGATCATTGTGTTTACATTCATTGTGTTGATGATTCTATACTGGTTATTGCTTTGTATGTTGATGACATGTTTTTCATCAATACTAAGGGTATAGTTAGTGAGCTTAAAGCCCAACTTTCAAGTGCATTTGAGATGAAGGATCTTGATGCTGCAAGGTATATTCTGGGAATGGAGATTAGGAGGGATAGAATTAATAGAAATCTTTGGTTGTCACAAAGTAAGTATGTGAATACTATTATGCAGAGGTTTAGTTTGCAGGATTGTAACCCAGTTAGAGTTCCTTTACCCATTGGTACTAAGCTTTCATTAGATATGTGTCCAAAGACCGAGGATGATCTTGAGGATATGTCTAATGTGCCATATGCTAGTGTTGTAGGGAGTTTGATGTATGCAATGGTTTGCACTAGACCAGATATTGCCCAAGCAGTGAGAGTTTTGAGCAGATTTATGTCTAACCCTGGTAGACAGTATTGGAACTATGTGAAGAGGGTATTTAAATATCTTGCAAGTACTCCTGATCATTGTTTGGTTTATTCTAGTACTAATAGTGCTGATAAATCTTTGGACATACAGGGTTTTGTTGATGTAGATTGGATAGGTGACTTGGATAGTTGAAGGTCCACCAGTGGCTATGTGTTTACTCTGTTTGGAGGTGCAGTGAGTTGGATGAGTAAGAGGCATCCCACAATTACTTTGTCCACCACAGAAGTAGAGAATATGGCTGCTACTCATGTCTCTAAGGAGGCAGTTTGGTTGAGGAGATTGTGTATAGGTATTGGTTTTGATTACAGGATCATTCAGATTGGTTGTGATAGCTAGAGTGCTATCTGTTTGGCCAAGAATCCCATGTATCATGCTCAGACTAAGCATGTTGATATTCAGTATCACTTTGTTCAAGAGTTGGTTGCAAATGGATAGATTGAGTTGAAAAAGATAGACACTCAAGAGAATGTTGCAGATTCATTGACCAAACCTGTGAGCACAGAAAAGTTCGTGTGGTGCAGAGAGGCCATGGGCCTTGTTTCTAGTGCCTGATTATTTCATTTAATTTCCTATGGGTTGATTTACAATGTATAATGTCAAGTGGGAGAATGTTGGAATAAGGTGCCCTTAACCTTGTAAATTCCAATATTATATTTTATTCTATTTATTATTTGTTATTTGTAATTACCCATAAGGGAATGAGGTAGTCTCATTGACAGTTGTAATTTCAAAGTTACCAACGACAGTTACGGAGTGACTTTTACTATTGGCAAATGTAAAAACTCATGGTAAATGAGGATAGGCATGCTCCCTTGAGGAATATACTATTTTTGGCATGTACGACAACTGTCATAGTGTTTGGTGAGTGAATCTGTGACAGCTGCAAGTTGTCATAAGATTCTAAGATTCTATGACGGATATGTTAGTTGTATATTTTCTATATTTAGCCCAAGCTTTCTATCTTGGAAAGATACTCTTTTTCTAGAATCTATGATGGTTATGACGTGTCATAAGATGTTGTAAGAGTCCAGATTTAGTCTTGGGCGCCCAACCTTTGCATGGTTGTTTTTGGACAAGTGTAAGATGCTTGTAAGATGGTAATTAATGTTTACGGGTTGGAGAATCTTAGGAGAGAGAAGGTGAACACCTAATATGAGTTAGAAAATGTTTCTATAAGTATTTTCCATGCATTAGTTACTGCAATACAGATTTTAGGTACTCAGGTGCTGTCAGATTGAAGACTGGTGGAGAGAGTTGAAGTGTTGTTGTATCGTAAATCATTTTCAGATTAATACAAATATTGGGCCTCTTTCCTATGTGGAGTTTTTTACACGAAAGGGTTTTCTCCACGTTAAACATTGTGTTATATGTTCAGATTTCTGATTTTGCATTTCTGTGAAGCATAGTTTTGTTTCTATGTTACAATCTCCATTAATAACACATAGTTAAAGATTGCTGAAATTTATCTTGTATAAGATTTCCATTGAAGTAG
Organism: Cunninghamia lanceolata; assembly: GCA_027924645.1. NCBI lineage: Eukaryota > Viridiplantae > Streptophyta > Pinopsida > Cupressales > Cupressaceae > Cunninghamia > Cunninghamia lanceolata. Next base: position 3,975,873 of record BSBN01000704.1, on the reverse strand, counting down.
TGTTGCTTTCATTTCTAACAACAATTGGCAGCAGGGAATAGCCAATGTAACCTAATGTCTAAATGTAAATCTAAATGATGACGTGCAAATATCTCACAAGAGGATGTGGTATATATATATATATATATAAAGTTTTTCTAGACAATCTTTCATCTATTTCAATGAACACATGGCTTGGCCTAAGCACTTAAAATAGTTACGAGCAAATCCAAAAAGAGGAAAACGTTCTCTATTTACCCACATTCGACATCCTATCTCGAGAAGTAACCCCAATCACACACAAAAGATAGACTACTTTCTTTCAGAGCAAACCAATTCTTTTATTTTGCACAATCAAAATGAATTCACTTTCAAGCAAATAATTCTAATTGAAAAAGCTTAAAAATATGTTTATTCAAGATACATAAGTAAGACATAAACTAAAGATAACTTAACTCATCCCATTTTTAATTACCTCAAAAGAATCTTATATGTAGATCTTATAACACATACTTTTGCCTACATACAACTATACATTCTTTACTTTTGCTCAATCAACTAGATTACATTTCAAGCAATATTTCTAACAAAGAGCTACATTTAATCATTCAAGAAATACATGGAAATCTATAAAAATAGGGTATATTCTTTAACCCATACTCCATTCAAAAGTATCTAATATACATCTAGAATAAGATTTTCTATCCGCAAGCAAGTACAATTTCTATAATGATTTATTCATAACATTCTTTTAGCAATGAGATTTTATGCATGATTATTTCAAATACCAATACTATATTTACTCAGGTTTACTATCTATTTCTTGATTCATGCAACAGGGTTAAGAAAATTTTAGTTAAATAGTAATAGATGCCAACATTGTTTAAGATGGTACTTACATATATATCTATATGGTAAATATGCTCCATGATTTCAAAGGCTAAAGCTAGATCTATGATTTCATTCCCGCATGTAAGATCATATTTATAGTACTGACATGTTTTAAAACGAGGATTTGGAGAAGAAACATATTTTCTATCAATGCAAATAAGCTAGGTAAAATAAGCAAAACTCCATTAAGAGGCGGATTTATACCCTAAGGTTGTACAACCATTGCAAACAGAATAAACTTAAGTCATCATTGATGAAGGCATAAACATATTAATCAAGTTATTTCATCACACACAATATCTGACTGCCATAGGAATCTAGAGAAAGTAGCTACAGGAAGACAGTCTGCTGCTACAGGAAGACAATACAGAACAACATAGACAAGTTTACAAGAATACAGTAAGGTATGTTATAGAAGTGTATAAGGTCTACTATAGAAATAAGACAGATTGCTATAGAACACCATAGAACTATGGCAAGAAAGTAGTAATGTCTGCTATAGGAATGCATAAAACTGCTATAAGACTGCAGAAATAACTGCTCCAAGACTGCAGAAATAACTGCTACAGGAATGAAAAGCTTGCAGTCAAAATAACATAGTCTAATATAACTTTATCAAGAGGTTGTTTGAAAGAAAACAATAGGTGGTTATGAAGATTAAACTCAGGCGACTCTAACAAATAGAAAGGTTGATAACAACAAGAAACAAGCTGTTAAACTACACGGGAATTGTTAAACTTAAGTCATCATTGAAGAAGGCATAAACAGATTAATCAAGTTATTTCATTCACATACACAATATCTGACTGCCACAGGAATCTAGAGAAAGAAGCTACAGGAAGATAGTCTGCTACTATAGGAAGACAATACAGAACAACATAGACAAGTTTACAAGAATATAGTAAGGTATGTTATAGAAGTGCAGAAGGTCTACTATACAAATAAGACAGACTACTATAGAACACCATAGAATTGTGATAGGAAAATAGTAATGTCTGCTATAGGAATGCAGAAAACTGCTATAGGACTGCAGAAATAACTGCTACAGGACTACAGAAATAACTGCTATAGGAATGAAAAGCTTGCAGTCAAAATAACATAGTCTAACATAACTTTATCAAGAGGTTGTTTGAAATAAAACAATAGGTGGTTATGAAGATTAAACTCAGGCTGACTCTAACAAATAGAAAGGTCAATAACAACAAGAAATAGGTTGTTAAACTACATGGGAATCATTAAATCCATGAAGTAACAGACATGAAGGCATAACATGCTGACAAAGAAAAGCAAAATTTTGATAATGAGAATTATAAGAGGTCAAATAAAGATCTTCAGGCTATTTTAAATTAGTTTAACAAAGCTTAGAAGCTAGCGATTACTCATCAGGCACAGAGGAAGAAAAATCACAGGGTGATTACTATCAACAAAATAGGCGGTAGGAAAGTATTATGGTAGTTTTGAAGAAATATTCTACCAATATCATGAGAACAAAGCATGGACAGAGTTTCAAAGAAACTTAAATTATTAGCTTCAAATAAAATACCCATTTTCCATGCTTGGCTCGTTCTTCTTTGTATTTCCTCTGATCGTTGATCTAGTCCTCTCTTTCTTCTATTGCTGAATGTCCCCCTTCTTCTGTCGTGTATTTTTTTATCCATGATAACTCTTCTAATAATTTCTATTTTTATTTTTAGATCCACCTTTTTATTTTGAAACTCTAGTTTTACCTTCTCTTTTGCATGGCCATTGCATAGAAATACCACCAATTTCTCCTTTTTTTAATATCAAACTCCCTTTCTTACTACTACAGTTCCATTGCATGGAATTAGATTTATTAAAAAAATAGATTTCTATTTATAATATATATTATTAATATAATACATTTATCTTTAATAATGCATATTTATTTTAAGTCTAAAAAAAGATTATATATATTTATTAATTAACTTATTTAAATAAAAAGAGAATACTTTAATTATTTATTAATAATTCAAAGTAAGACAACTTGTACAATTCTTAATAATAATATATTTTTAAATTAAATAACTATATAATATATCTTTAGTTTAAACCTATCAAAGATATTATTTTCAAGCAAGAGTAAATTATATATATATAAACACATTTAATCTCCCGATAATGGGATAGTGTTGGAATTAGATCGGACAACTGAGAGGGGGGCTGAATAAGTTGTCCCAAAATTTAACATTTTCTTTCTTTTAATCTTCTTTCACAATTTGCAAATTGATAAATGATGTAAACATTAAAGCATGAAACAACATCACATAATCAACACATTTGACACCAAGATTTTTGACATGGAAACCTGGTTAAGGGAAAAACCATGGTGGGTGTTAGCCCACAAGATTCATACCTTGTTAAAAGTACTTAAAAAGAATAGGAAGGCACTTGCATTTGAGCTTACTTCCTAGAGCTCACTGCTCAAAAGAGAGGCTCACTACCTACAAGAAATTTAAGTTTTAACATAGAAAGAATTAACTGAGAAATAGCATCTACTTCATGCCTGGTTCAGTTCATTGAATGCTCATAAAACTTTTGTTTTGCTTCCAAATTCTTCTTCACTAACTCTTCACTCTATTATGTTTTTGTTCCTCTGCTCCTCTTCTTCTTTGTTCTGCTCCTGATCCTTTCTTCGGATTTATTATTTTTGCTCAAGGATAGTTTTCCATGACTCAACTATACTCCTTTATATGCTTCATCAACCTTGGAATAAACATCAAGGTCGGCACACCAAACATCTTAAGTTGTCAACCACACATAGCTAAGACTTGAATCTTCTTTCAACAAATCGCCACACTCCAGAGAATTGCTTCTAGAACATCCACAATATGCTTGAATCATCCGGTCGGCTAGGACTGGGAAGAACAACACCAAGAAGGAAATCTTCACCAACAAGTTCAAACTTCAATGAGGACCTCCAACACAGAAGTCACATGATCTAGAGACCTCCACAAGCACAATGAATTCAACAAAAACATCTGCACTCCTCCAAATCATCAAAATCACTTGCATCTAAATCTAGAACCTCAAGAATACTATCTGCCATGACTGTCATCTTAGAAAGATTGCTTGCGGACCTCCAAACCATGAACCACTTGAATAGATGATACACACTGACTTCCCAAACATGCCCCTAGATCCGTAGATCATTAGTTGACATATCCAGAATGATCTGGACCACTTCTCTCGCTCTGTCTCTTCTGAATACTGCAAAATTAGTTCTACTTAGATAGCCATAGTTTCTTCAAATCTTCATGCGGACCTCTCAAATCCTGATTGGCGCTACTTCACACAATCCTCTATACTGCCATATGATCTGCATTTATTAATTTTCTCAATATCCTCAACCTTCTAGTCTTCTAGTTAGGCAACAAAATAGGATATAGTTGACACCAATGGCAACAAGAATATGTTGACATCAATGACAAGACCGATTAGGCACATATTTGCAACAATCTCCCCCTTTGTCATTGATGGCAACATATGATGTGAAAAATTGATTCAACCATCAAGACAAGAGCTTCTCCCCCTTTTTCTTATCACTTCTGCAACCACTATCTTCACTGCTCCCCCTTTCAGCAGCAACTAGTTTTTCACATGACTTCTCTCCCCCTTTGACATCAATGGAAAAGGGCACATATTTGTAGTATTTTCTCCTTAGTTTTGTTTTAAACCAAACTCAAAAATTACATACAGACTACTCCCCCTGAGTAGTGCTTCCTTAATATCAATCTGGATCACAAGATATGACTGTGAATTCCATCAGACTGATGTAGTCTAGTGCATTTTAATTCTGATCAGGAGGGGTAATAACCCCTAACTTCTCTCTGAGATACTCAAAAGTATCCTTGGGAAGAGGCTTAGTGAAAATATCTGTAATCTAATCCTTTGAAGACACAAACTCCAACTTGACTTCATTCTCATTTACCTTCTCTCTCAAGAAATGAAACTTGATGGATATGTACTTTGTCTTTGAATGCAACACTAGATTCTTTGAGATGTTAATTACACTTGAATTATCACAAAAGATTGTAATAGGCTCCTCAAATACCACTCTGATATCCTTCAACATTTGCTTCATCCACAAAACTTGAGTGCAATTACTTGCTGCAGCTATGTACTCTGCCTTTGCAATAGACAAAGATATTGCCTCTTGCTTTTTGCTCAAGCAAGAAACCAATCTATTTCCCAAGAAGAATGCACCACCACTAGTACTTTTCCTGTCATCCACATCTCCTGCCCAATTAGCATCTGTATATGCATGAAGAGTGAAGTCATTATCCTTTGGATATCATAATCCATAATCAACTATCCCCTTGAGATATTTGAAAATTCTCTTGACTGTCATAACATGGGATTCTCTAGGATCAACTTGAAACCTAGCAACAAGCCCAATTGCATTCATGATATCAAATCTGGTCTGAATTAGATAGAGCAATCCTCCAATCATTAATCTATACCTTTTCTAATTTGCCTTAGGGGAGTCATCATCTTTACTTAACTTACATTTGGTTACCATGGGTGTACCCACTTTCTTTGAATCTTCCATCCCAAACTTTTTCAGCAATTCTCTCACATACTTTGATTGAGATATAAAGATACCTTTATTTGACTGAGTGATTTGCAAACCTCAACAATCAGAATGTGTTCATGATCAATCTTGAAGTAAAGATTATTGTCAACAATGCCTTTGTTGAATCCTAGCTTTAGCAAATACTTATCCAATCTTGCATACCAAGCTCTTGGAGCTTGTTTTAGTCCATTCAGTGCTTTCCTCAATTTGCAGACCATATCTTTCTAATCAGACAACTAAAATCCTTCCGGTTGCTCAATGTAGACTTTTTCTTCCAACTCTCTGTTTAGAAAGGCTGACTTGACATCCATCTGATATACCTTGAAATCTTTATAAGTAGCGAATGCAAGAAATAGTCTGACTGCTTCTATTCTTGCCACCAGAGAAAAAGTTTCTTCAAAATCAATTCCTTCCACTTGAGAATATCCCTTGCATACCAACCTTGCTTTGTTTCTTACAACTTCACCATCTTCATTTAGTTTATTCCGGAAGACCCACTTGGTTCCAATCACATTTTTGTCTTCAAGTCTAGGAACAATATCCCAAGTGTGATTCTTTTCAATTTGCATTAGTTCTTCTTCCATTTCTTTTATCTAGTTTTCATCATTACAGGCTTCACTTACAAATTTTGGTTCAATCTTTGAAATCAAACAAATCTCTTCTTGTTCTTCAGCAATTCTTCTCCTAGTTTGAACACCTTCATTTCTATCTCCTATGATCGAATCTTCAGGATGGTTCAGTCTTACATACCTGGGAGTTTTGGGATTTGCTTGAATTTCTATTTCTTGAACTTGTTCCTTAACTTCTGCATTATCCACTAGATTTTCTGAATCAAATTGAATTTGTGTCTAAGTTTGAACTTGTCTTTCTTGATTTTAACTTTCATCTTGATCATCTGATTCATATCTGCAAGACCTGGAATGTCTTTCTTTGCTCTCATCAACTCTAACATTTGCACTTTCAACAATCTTTTTCAATCTTTTGTTAAAGCACCGGTATGCCTTATTTTGAGTAGAGTAACCCAGAAATATCCCTTCATCACTTCTTGCTTCAAACTTTCCTAGATCCTCATCTCTTTTGATATAGTTCACTTACTACCAATAACTCTGAAATACTTTATAGTGGGAGCATAACCAAACTATAGCTCATAAGGGGTCTTACCAGAATTACCTTTGATCTGCACTTGGTTAAGAGTGTAGATAGCAGTACTCACAGCTTCTATCCAATAGACTTGTGGAACATTTGCTTCCATCATCATGGTCCTAGCAGCTTCTTGAATGGTTCGGTTCTTTCTTTCCACAACTCCATTCTGCTGAGGAGTTCTAGGAGCAGATAACTATCTTTTTATTCCTTGCTTCTCATAAAATGAATCAAACTCACCAGAGGTAAATTCTCCACCTTTGTCAGATCTCAGACACTTTATCTTCACACCAATCTCATTCTCCACCATGACTTTGAACACTTTGAATTTGTCAAGAGCTTAGATGATTTTTCTTTTAAGAAGGTTACCCACATCATCTGGGAGTAATCATTAATCAGCAACATGAAATATCTCTCCTTGTATACTTCTGATTCTAGCAGGACCACAAAGATCAGTATGCACAAGATCCAACAATCCACTTGATGACTATTCTTTACTCTTGAATGAAATTCTATTCTATTTACCCAGTTGACATTCTCTACACATGCTATCAGTAGGTTTCACAAGTCTTGGAAGACCTCTTATAGCCTGAATGGAACTTATCTTAACAATGTTATCAAAATTCACATGACACATTCTCCTATGCCAAAGCCAATTATGATCCACATGAGCAATCAAGCAACTTTTACTGGAACTACTTAAATGAAAGATGTTACCTCTAGTCTGAGTACCAGATGCAATTTCAGTTCCGGAGCTTTCCAAAATTTTGCATTTCCCATCCTTGAATTTGAGATCATACCCTTTTCAACCAACTGTCCAACACTGAGAAGATTATGTGTTAGTCCTTCCACATACGGGACATCATTAGTTTTATTCTTACCATCAAAAGAGATGGATCCTCTGCCATGGATTCTACCAGCTGAGTTGTCTCTAAATTTCACAAATCCACCTTCATATTTTTCAAAGCTTACAAACTTACTTTTATCTCTAGTCATATGATGAGAACATCACCTATCAATCATCCATTCATCAACAACTTGAGTAGCCAAGGCACTTTCCACATTTGTACAGCTAACAGATTCAGTAGACACTGGATTTTCTTCTTTGATAGAAATGAACACCCACTCATTTTCTCCATGATCAGATTCATCATCTGTGACTCCTTCTCTAGCTTCTTGAGCATAGTAACAATTCTTCTAACTTTTATATCTGTTAGGGTTTGGCTTTGAAAAAAAATTTGGACATCTTGAGGCAAAATGACCAATCATATTACAAACAAAACATTTGAATGGCAACTTTCCTTCATACTTACTAGATCCTCTTGGAATTCTTATGGAAATAAGAGCTTCAAGTTATGTAGACTCAATTTCATCATCTTCAAGATCCTTCCTTGCCTTAGAAAATCTATTTGATCTTCCTGAAGAGCTTTCACCTGGATCATATCTTTGCTTCCCATGAACACTAGCTTTGAATGCAGATTTAGACTTAGGAAGAGAATCACCAAACTCACTTAATTCAAAAGCTAAAATTTTGCCAACCAGCTGATCTCTTGTAACTTTTGAGATAGTCTCGATTTCCTCTATAGTAGAAACTTTATGTTTGTATGAATCAGGTAAAGATCTGAGCACTTATGCCACAATCTCTGATTCATCCAAAGTTCCACCAACACACCTGATACCACACACACATTCATTTATCTTTTGCATGTAGATTGTGATGTTTTCATCTTCACTCATCCTCAAATTTTCAAATTTTCCTCTCAGACTTTGTAGCTTGGCACATTTGACATATTCATCACCTTCATAAAGATTCTCCAACTTCTTCCAAATTTGATGAGCATTTTTTAGTCCAAAGACATTTGTCATTTTTGAATCAGTCAGGGCACTCAACAAGGTGTCTTTAGCTCTAAGGTTGTTTTCAACATTTTTGACTTCATTTGGAGTTGAAGGATTCTTCGGAGGAATATACTCATCCTTTGTTATCACCCAATAAGCATTACCCATGCATTGCAAATGGCACTCCATGTGATCCTTCCAAATAGAGTAATTTGTTCCATCAAATCTCAAACTGTCCTTCTTATAGGTAGACATCTTAGATCTCCTCAAGTGGTCAAGCTTCTTTAAGAGGAACTTGGCTTTGATATCAATTGTTGGAATTAGAACGGACAACTGAGAGGGGTGGTGAATCATTTGTCCCAAAATTTAACCTTTTCTTTCTTTTAATCTTCTTTCACAATTTGTCAATTGATAAATGATGTAAACATTAAAGCATGAAACAACATCACATAAGCAGAAACATAATCAACACATTTGACACCAAGATTTTTGACATGGAAACCCGATTAAGGGAAAAACCAAGGTGGGTGTTAGACCACAAGATTCCTACCCTGTTTAAAGTACTTAAAAAGAATGGGAAGACACTTTCCTTCGGACTCACTACCCAGAGCTCACTTCTTAAAAGAGAGGCTCACTGCCTACAAGAAATTTAAGTTTTAACACAGAAAGAATTAACTGAGAAATAGCATCTACTTCATGCCTGGTTCAGTTCATTGAATGCTCATAAAACTTCTGTTCTGCTTCCAAATTGTTCACTAACTCTTCAATCTATTCTTCTTTTGTTCCTCTGCTCCTCTTCTTCTTTGTTCTACTCCTGATCCTTTCTTCGGATTTATTATTTTCTCTCAAGGATAATTTTCCACGACTCAACTATACTCCTTTATATGCTTCATCAACCTTAGAATAAACATCAAGGTCGACACACCAAACATCTTACTTAAGTTGTCAGCCACACATAGCTAAGACTTGAATCTTTTTTCAACAACATGCCATGCTATAGAGAATTGCTTTTGGAACATCCACAATATGCTTGAATCATCCAGTTGGCTAGGACTGGGAAGAACAACAACACTAAAAAGGAAATCTTCACCAAAAAGTTCAAACTTCAATGAGGACCTCCAACACAGAAGTCACATGATCTAGAGACCTCCACAAGCACAATGAATTCAACAAAAACATCCGCACTCCTCCAAATCATTAGAATCACTTGCATCTTCATCTGGAACCTCAAGAATACTATCTGCCATGACTGTCATCTTAGAAAGATTGCTTGCAGACCTCCAAACCACGAACCACTTGAAATGATGATACACACTGACTTCCCAAACATGCCTCTAGATCCACAGATCATTAGTTGACATATCCAAAATGATTCAGACCACTTCTCTGTCACTCTATCTCTTCTGAATACTGTAAAACTAGTTCTACTCAAATGGCCATGGTTTCTTCAAATCTTCATGCGGACCTCTCAAATACCGATTGGAGCTACTTCACACAATCTTCTATACTGCCGTATGATCTGCATTTATTAATTTTCTCAATATCCTCAACGTTCTAGTCTTCTAGTCAGGCAACAAAATAAGATACAGTTGACACCAATGGCAACAAGAATATGTTGACATCAATGACAACACCGATTAGGCACATATTTGCAATAGATAGAACATTAAAGATTCATTAGTACAGTCATTATTATATGAGGTGGTGAGCTCAGTGACATGTGAGAAAGGAAGGTTGGTAGGTTTCTTTTCATGCATGAGGAGGCATGTTTTTGAAGGCAATTTACCTTTCTTGAGAAGCGGTCTTCGATGAGCTTCTCACTCTATTTCTCTCTGTGTGGTTTTGTTTGGAGTTGGAGATGGATTCTGTGGAGTCTTGGGGCTCTAGATCAAAGGGTAAGGAGGTGAAGTCTCATGTTACCCGGCACAGACAAATCTCCCACTCTGGAAGTGACAAATTTGTGGGCGGTCGAATGAAAAGAAAGTATACTCCACGGAAGAGAATGAAGAAAATCCTGGCGGAGGCTGCAATGGAAGGGTTTCTGAAGTGCATTGAGAAGGAGGTAAGGAACCCGTTACTATAGGAGTGGTTGTTTCATCTGCTAAAGATCGCAAAGGAGGTAGATGGTCAGGAAGTGGTTAATGTTCATGAATCCATGGCTCATTTACTTCTTGACCTGGGAATGTCCAGGGGCCACTGGAATGTTTTTAGTGTAGCTCAATCCATAGCAGTGGCAACCATGTTGTCTGTGGCTACTTCTTTGGTGTTGACTCATGAGGACCTGGTGGAGTCATCTAACTAGATAGGGGAGAACCATGAAGTCTCCTTGGGACATTTACATGACATCCTTCTTAATGTTTTGGAAACTAGAAAGCTAGTTGAAGGTGTTGTTGTCAAACTTGATGGAGTTGTTCTAACTCGAGCCAAGCCAATCTATACCTGTGCCTGTGATGATGAAGGAATTGTCAATTTGGAGGGAGATGCAGATAAGTAGGAGTAGTGTTTGAAGGCTTTGTTTTGTTTATGCTACTATGTTTTAGACTATTAGTTCTGTTAGTTTTTTGGTTGTTTGTATTGAGGAGTGTGGGCCAAGGTAATTTGCCCCGCTCCTCTAGTTGTTAATAGACTTCTCTGTCAGATTGTTATGGTGTTTTGTTGTTTAAACTATTGTTACAAACTGGTGGGTTTGGCCCTATTTTTGATGGGTCCCTGGTCCCTCAATCAGGTTTATTATATCAAAAAAATAAACACATGTAATAATTAGCAAATAAATCAATTTGAAATCAACTCATATAATTTTCATAAATCGAAAGTCGAAAGAGAATATAATTACATGACTAACTTATGCATTTAAATAAACATACTGTAGCAGTGAAATCACGTATTTATCTGATCATAAAACACCAATCACATTCATTTACTACATGAAATGCTCAAACATGACTACATAACCATATTACAATGTAGAATAAAATCACTCATGAATGCAATATGACATGAAGCTAAGTGAGTGTGTGTGTGCGTCAGGTTTATCCATCATGCCAATTCTTGTCGGGTGGTTAGAACATTTCTACCTCAACCATGTTCTCATCTTTGAAATTCTTCCTACACTCATTCACACTTAGATTTCCATTAATAAGTTAGCCCTTATAATCATAGCCAAAGCAAGAAAAGATATACATCCATAATCTTAATAATAATTGATCATAAATTGACTTTCAAATTTTTATGCATTTTAAATATCTACTATTTTATCTTTCACACATGTGGAGTCACTCACTATTAAAACAATCACAGTTAAAATGTCCCTAATTTAAATTAAAAATAAAGTCCAAAAATGAGATCTAACATCCTTCCCCACAAGGAAGAGACATCGTCCTGATGTCTTATCACACTCATACTAAAATAATAAAAGTATATCACTATAGCAATCAAGTATCAATAAGTATCATCAAATCGAACATAGTATCTCTATTATGCAAAAATAAAAGATTCTTTGCTAAATCCTTAATAATAAAAAGATTTGTCTATCTCTTCTGCATCTTCCCATGTGGCACTATCCATAGAATATTGGCCCTACTTGACCTTATACTGATCAATATCTCTATTACGCACTTAACTTTGCATCTATCAAGAAAAATTCAAGTATATAATCAATCAATCAATTCACATGGCACAACTGCCAATACAATGTATACAACCAACACATGGTAAAACTACCACTCAATTGCATTCATTCTAGCATAAGGATAATAATCACATCTATTATGCATGCCAAACAAGGCATAAATCATAGTTCATCATAGACATATATAAGCATGAATCAACATCACAATGCACATGCAATCTCATGGTAACACAATATAATATCAAAAGATCAGTCCTCCAACCCAACACTAGGTTGAGGTCTCAAAACAACAAAATAATCTCTCAAAGGTGCACCAACTAGGTCAAATCCATCCATCGTGTATACAACTCTGATACTGTACCTCTCCACTCTCCAACTGCTACTGCAATGAAAAGATGCTCTAGCCAAAAGGCGCAATAGACTACAAGCAATCCACAAAAAATTAGGATCATAACTATGCTAGGATAACCTGTCAAGCTATCAACTAAGTCTAAGGAAACTCATAAGGCTACCATACCCATTCTCAAGGTGAATTGCAAACAAAAGATTACTCTCTCAACATTCCTTCCTTAGGCACTACCCACAACAAAAGAACTCAAGGTTCATGAAAAGTTAACTCAAAAAGGTTATAGGCATCACTATCGCACCTTTATCTTGATCAAAAGCATGTCTCAATTCTAGCCATCATTTTACTACATGAGGTACTTCCTCATGTTCCACTCCTAAAAGAGATGATTTCTCTAACACTCTAGCTTTATACTACCAATACTAGGATCAACCAAATAGGTTCTTAGAGGGAAGAATCTAACCACACCTTCTAACAGCATAAACACTTCTATCAAGAAAGGCTTAGTAACTTGTCACTCACTAGGGAACATCTAAGGTTGCTACAATTCACCAACAAACTGTAAGGCTACTTGCAACACCACTTCAACTCTTACCTAAGCTAGACCAAAAGGTAAATCAATATAACACAATCATGAGTTCATGATCGTTTAGGCAACACATAGCTTCCTCGTGGCCTAACACCAAGTATCCATAAAATGGAATACAAAAGACAACAACTTCATCACATAACAATTGCATCCCTTCCAGCATCAAGCTAGGAAACCTCCAACAACTAAAGAGAAACTTCTGAAGCAACCAAATTCCCAATGTGGGAAACTCAACAAAAATAAGAAGACAACTATAAATTACCATAAATATATACATTACGTGCTCATGCACTAACTAAGGCTTCATCTCACTCTACTCTATGTCAAAACATGAGTATAGCTATAAAACTCTCCTACAAATGACACAACAACCCAACACTTCACCAATACCATTACTAAAAGCAAGATTCAATCCTAATGAGTTCTCTACATATCTCATTCACATAGACAACATTTAATCTCATACATAATTCATCTCATATCAAGTGATTTGTAGTGACACAAAATCCATTTAAGAACTTCCTCCACACTTCAAACAATATTCATTGCATCTAACAAACATCAATGAATTCAATCTACCAAAGCTCTAGTAATACGCACACCAAGAATCGGTATATTCTCCGCATTCTACTCCCATATACAATCCATCAGAGGTCCATCATGGACATGATAGAGAACATAACATGATACATGACCAACAGTTTAAAACATTCAAGCATAGCCACCAATAATAAATAAATAAATAAATTCCAAAGTGAAAGAAAAGTCAATTCCAATAATAAGGCATAATATGAGCTCAATTTCAATAGTAAATCAAACATAACCATCAAGGTCACAAGATAAGTAAATATCAAATTTTGATGGCTATACTTTTTCATAAATAAGAATAAAATTTCAATGTTGCTCCTTACAACGTTTAGAGAATTACCAAAGTCAAATGGATAAAATATCAAAATTCAAAAGTTCGACATTACTTGCACTACGTGACTAATTCTAGTCACTAGAGAGGGAGTACGCTGCTACTCTACGCTTGGATCCCAAGCTGAGGTGAGCAAGAGAATATACTCAATCACACCAAATGTATGAGTCTTTAAGACTCCAATCACATCTATAATTTAAGATCATTTCTATTTAACCACACGAACATCACTCAAGATGCCCCGCAACAAAGATTGCACTCCGTTCAAAGGAATCACAATCACTATGCAATGACACACAAGTTCCTACACTAGCAAACATCTAGCAACCAAGATTAAGATGATACAAAATCAAGTTCACAAACCAAGTTATCTATACACATCAATCTCACCAGCAAGTAGTAGTTAACACTTCTCACCAATCACGAATTCACCAATCATATGGATAATGCATTAATGAAACATTCTCATGAGACTGAATTTGTTCACAACATGACAACAAGCATACTAAATGCACATTAAGCAACGGAGAAATCACAACCAAAAGTCACAAGATATAAGGCTTGCTAATTCACTCATGATTCTAACACCTCAACATCACAAGGACTATGCAAATGACCCTTTTCACACCCTTTTTTTCCTTTTTATCTTAAACAATGCAATGCAATAATTACACCCAAGTTCCCACGTGAATCCTAGTGTCACATCTCATTTTGGACTTTATTTATAATTTAAATTATGGGACATTTTTACTATTGAGTGATTCCACGTGTGTGAAAGGTAAAATAGTTGATATTTAAAATGCATAAAAATTTGAAAGTCGATTGATGACCAATTATTATTAAGATTATGGATGTATATTTTATTTTTCCTCGGCTATGATTATAAGGACTAACCTATTATTGAGAATCTAAGTCCGACTGAATGCAGGAGAAATGTCGAAGACGAGAACATGGTTGAGGTAGAGATGTTCTAGCAGCCTGGCAATAACTGGTGGATGGATAAACCCGATGCATACACACACTCACTTAGTTTCATGACATATTGCATCATTCATATTTCTTCATTGAGCGGCTTTATTATGCATAGTTATGTGGTTACGTAGTCATGTTTGAACATTTTATATGGTTAATGGATGTGATTTGTAATGCCCCTCAATTTTGGCTTGTGTCAGTTGATAGTTTTCCATTGCATTTAGATAGTTTGAGACATTGGAGTTGTTAAACTTATGGTTTATGCTTATTATGTTCATGATGGACTATATTTGACTGATGTGGTTATTGATAGGTATTATGAGTTTATGATGACATTATTGTTATTCCAGTTATGATGTGACTGACATGATCAGCAATGGTTTGATATTATCATGTTTTATGTGATTTGTTGTTATCTGATTGTTAAATAGAAATGTTTATGATTATTGTATTGTTTTAGAGTAGGGACGGTGTAGTATTTTGAGCACCCTACTATGCTGCGATTCTCTGACTCTGTGTGTGTTTGATATATATGCATTTGTTCATATACAACATATCATTTTGATGCAAGTTGCAAGTATCGGGCATCAACTCCACCTGATTTAGCAGGTCTGAGCGTGCCCTTTTACCAATGGATAACGTTGATGGGAGATAACATGAGGTTTTCCCTAGGTCAGTGTCAGTCTTCAAGTTGTCAGTCGTCAAGTGGTATGTGGGGTTATTGTTGAGTTTTGATTAGTTAAGCCTATGTGTATATTGGTAATGCATTAATGAATTAATATTATTATAATAACATTATTAATATGCCAAATTTAATAGTATTTTTCTTAGTCGTAGAGTATTAAGGAGTTTTGGAATATTCTTTAAGTAATTTTAATGTAGATTAAATTAATTATTTTAATGTTTTTTATTAAGATTTGAGTCATAAGTACTTAATATTATTTTATTATTAATAGTTTTAATGTTTTTAATATGATTTGAGTCATGAGCATTTAATATTGTTTTATTAAAATAGTATATGGTAAGTTAAAGAATAATATTAGTTAATAAATTATTTCATATGAGTTGTCGTATGTGATTCTTGATTTAGAGAATCTCTCTGGAAAGTGAAAATTAATTGTTTTCTTATAGATTCTGGTAGTGGAAAAATTAATTGAGTTTGCCTATTTTTATTTCTGGGGTGGTTATATTGAGGAAAGTCATTCTAAGAAAGAGGGACAGAAAATTTGGAGAAGAGATTGTTATAGGAAAATTGAGGAAGATTGGAGGTAGCTGAAGAATTTGAAGTTTGGGTCAAAATCCCAGGTATGTTTACTTGTGTTCTCTGTAGCAATTCAGTCAAGTAGTTTTAATTTCTTGAGGAACCTCTTGTGTATTGGAACCTATCTCTTTATTCTAGTGAAATTCTTGCTTTCCTGTCACCATTCGACTCTACATCTGATAGCTTGTTTTCCGTTCTTGAGAAACTTAGGAATCTCTCAACCTCCGTCAATCCAATCCAAATGGGATATCTGCAAAGCTTATCAAACAAATTATTAATTGGTATTACTCTGAATCAATTTTTTTATCAGACTCCTCTTCCAGGAAATGGAATCTTAATTCTTTAGTCACGCATTAAAATGAAACTCAATAGAATCTCACCAAAATTTTTACCTCTGATTGGCTTGCTCATCAATCATTTTTTTGTAATTGACAGATCATATCAATGATCTTTTGGGTCAATTGCTCTGCCTAGTTGTATTCTGCAAATTTTAATCTTCTACACCCACTGCCATGCGAATTCATCCTCTGTTTCCTTGAAGTTTTTCCTACTTAGACACTGTTCTACCTTGCTTTGTTGTTGATGCCTAACCATACAATGTGGGATGGGAGAGCCAGAGAAAAACAATTTTCAAACAAATCTTCCTTATCAAATCTCCTATAGTGCCACCATACGGCCCTCGTTGTTCAAAACCCCTCAAAACTTCATGCACTAAAAATGCTAAACTTACCTCCATTTGATTGTCGTATGGCCATTGTATAGCCTCCTCCTATGCTTTCTTTGCGAAATTTTCTATTAGTTTTAAAATTGATTCTCAATCTTTACCTGGTCACTCAGTGAGCTGAGTAATTCTTTCCTAAAGAAATTTATCCAACTCTTGTCTGAGTCAGCCTAAAACCTCTTAGCCAGATGATTTTTTTTATCTTTGATTTCTCTGAGAATGCCTTCCTTCTTGTATTTTGGCATTTCTTCTTTTAATAAAATTCTTGAAATTATATAATGGATTCTCTCTCTCTGCTCTGAAATCTGTATTGCCATTTTTCTTTCATGGCTTTCTTTTGCTAAACCAATCTCCATTTTTGCTAAAAAAAACCTCCTTCAGCACAAAATTAAAATTATAAAAAAAAGAATAAAATAATAAAAGATAATAAAACTTGTTCTTGCCTGTGATCAGTACTTTTTGGAGTCATTTTTCTTCCTGAACCTACTGCAATCTTCTTCTTCTCTGCCAAACATCTTGAAATCTCTGGTATCTCTGTTAAATTCTTGAAATCTCTAGTATCTCTATTAAGTTCTTGAATTTCTAAAAATTTATATTGGTTTCATCCTGTGCTTCTGAAATCTACATTGCTATCTTGCTCTCATGGCTTTTCCTGGTAGACCATTCTCCATTTTTGCTAAAAACTTCAGAAGTCTTCTTCCAATTTCTTTTCTCTAGATATAAAGACTCAAATAAAATTTGAATATTATTGTATTTTTCATTATGAAGAAGTTAAAGCAAAAGTCCATTTAAATAAAAGGATTGGTAAATGAGTTTATTTAGAAAGTTGCTAATAGACACTACATGGATGTTTAGTAAACATTGCTTAAGTGAATATCACTTTGAGTTAGTAAAGTGTTAACTAGATTTTTTACCAACTTTTTAGGAATAAAATGTGGTGAACTCATACTTGTGTTAGATTAGATTTGAAATATTTTATTAATAGAATTTAATTAGTAGATGTATGTTTGTTAAATGAATTAAATTAGAGTGTTAAATGAATTAAATTAGAGTATTAAATGGGTTATAATGGTATTACAATTCTAGAATTAAATATATTGAATTAAATATTAGTTATACTCATTTTATCTTGTTAAATATAAATTTGTTTAGTTATGATTTAGCAATATACATTGTTTTAATAAATAAATAATAAATTAGAGATTTATTGTGAATTGAATTATTAAGGTATTGGTTAAACAAATATTAGATGGATTTATAAGCTAAGAATTAGAAAACTTCTATTTGTAACTCCTTGAACAACTCATAAATCTTGCTTTGTGTTTTTTAGTTTTGGTTTATTAAATCTTGCTTTGTGTTTTTTTTAGTTTTGATTTATTAAAATTGTTAATTTGACTTTTTTTTATCAAACACATTAAATGGCAATAGTGATAAAGTTAATATTAGGATAGATTTGTATTAAATTTATAAAAATAAAGTTGTTTTAGTAGATGCAAGTTTGATTAAATGAATAAATTAGATTTTTAATGTCTAGTAGATTTTCATAGTGATACTAGTTATTAAACAAATGATAAATAGTATTAGTTATTAAGTTTAAAACTTTATTAGTGCTTCCAGGTTAAAATTGTTCGATGGTGACTTATTTGAGTTAATTTTAGTATTTGGTCATGCTTGTAATGCCATTGTCAGTTAATATTGTCTTGGAGGGATTGGATAATTGAATTTTCCTTTGATTTTGAGTCTTATTGTTCTAATAGACTGTCGTAAATAATAAATGTCAAGTCGTTTAAACCTTTGTTCGACATTGGGAGATGAACTTGTGTATAGTGGTAATGAGTTCAACTTACCAACTCCAGAGGTCAGACTACTTGGGTCTTCAACTTATTATTGTATCATTCTATTCTAATGTTTTATTGATTTATGATTTTTGAAGTGGATAAGGGAAAGTTTTATTGTTGAGGATGAAATTTGAATGGTCTATGTAATGTATTGGATTGTAAAAGATAGATGTCGTTTAGTCCCTTGTCCATGCATGTTATTGTTTTTTATATGTTGGCTAGGGGTTGCTAGTTGTATGTAGGAGAGTGGCTTTCATGGTGGGGCCGGTGCTCAAAGTGGTTGCTAGGATAACCCCATGGAAGTTGTAATCAAGTGATAACTTAATAATTTATCTAGGTGGGTTGGGTAGTAATTCACATAAAAAGATAAGTATGATGTCTGACCCATGCTTTGAGTGCTCTCACAGGCTGAGGATGGGATGAGAAGGCCTGGTTGGCAAGGTCGACCTCCTTGTCTCTATGAGAGGATGTGTCGGCTCCACATGTGTCACCCTATGGAGTCGGTGCCTAGTGAGAGGTCGCCAGGATAACCATAGATGGGGGCCAGTTTCTAGTGAGAGATAGCCTAGATAACCCATGCTAGGACCATGCGATGACACTCTCCCTACTGCAACTTAGTTACTTCCTCTTTATCTTTTGTTGTAGGCTCTGGAGTATTGACTTGTCTTGGTGATTTGACTTATCTTGGTGATTTGACTTGTCTTGATGATCTGACTTGTCTTGGTGATTTGACTTGTCTTGAAGTATTGACTTGTCTTGGTGATTTGACTTGTCTTGATGATTTGACTTGTCTTGATGATTGAGTAGTCTCGATGATTTGTGTAGCCTTGATGATCTGAGTTGTCTATGTCAAGCCTTTATCTGTTTGCTTGTATCCTTTGACTTAGTGGAACCTCAATGTTATCTCCTAGCCCGGGGGGTGGACCTCAGGGTTCCACATGGTTGGGTGGAAGAGCTTAATCCATTGGTTTTTCTTGGACAACCTGATTCATGATCACTGCAGATGATTCTCCAGTTCTAGACTTGTACTTGCATCCTCAAGAGTTATATTATAATTCCAGAATTGTATTATATTGTTCTATATTGTAAACCGATGTGATCGGTCATGTAATCTTGTATTTGAACCTTTGTAATTATTTATCTCTACAAATGAATGATGTAAATCCTCATCTGTTGTATTATAATGTACATCACTTGTACTATTTTTCTGATGCAGTTATGTTCCCTAGAGGTGTTAGTTGTATAACTTGTTTAAATGTTGTTAATAGTGTAATTTTATCTAATGAATCATGCATTCACTTGCTTCAAAAAAAATATTTCTGTAATTCTTTAACTTCTTAGTCTAACACTCTAGGGTTACATGACGGGGCATCACATGATTGATGTATGATGATTAGATAAATATGTGAATTTTGTTGCTACAATATGTTCATTTGAATTGCATAAGTTAGCCATGTATTTATACTTTTTTTGACTTAAATTTAATAGAATTGTATAAGTTGAATTCAATTTTATTTATTTATAATATTTAAAGAGTTTATCTATTTATATATATACAATTTAAATTAATAAATATTTATATATTATGCTCTTGCATGAAATGATATTTTAGATAAACTTAAAATAAGCATATATTTATAAGAAGAAATAAGTTAAATTATTTTAATTTGTTAATTTATTTAATTATTGAATGTGCATGTCTATTTTAAAGATTTAGAGAATCAATTATTAAATTTATAATATTTGTGAATTAGAAAATTATATTTTCCAATATTAGTTTTAAGTAGGATGTGCATGAATATGAATAAAGTCATTTTAATATTATTTTTCTTTTATTAAGAATATAATATTATATTTTGCATTTTAGGTTTTGAAAAAAATAGGAAGAGTTTTTAAAAGAAAAGAATTAGCTTTTTTTCATTCTTTTTTTTTTGTTATCAAATTTTATTATGGAAAGGAGAAGAAAAAATAGGTTATTGAAGCTCAGGGATTTGAAAGTACTTTTTTTTTGTGAAGAATTGAAGGATTGTTGTATTTTTTTTAATTGATTGGTTCATCTCCATTTTTTACCAAATTGCTACAAGGATTGAGGTAGGATTCTTTTCATGAAAGGCTTTAGCAAATACTTACTTTGGTTAATAATTGAATATAGGATTGTGTGAAAAAATTGTGATTTATATGCTTCTTGTGCAAAAGGAAAGATTTAAACAAATTATAGTTTCATTGGTTTTGAAGATTAGAAAATATTTTTTGTTGAATTGGACTTGTTGGGAATTCTTAAAAGTTAGTAGGAAGATTTGATAGGTTATTCAATTTGAATATGATTTTTAGAATATTGAAATATTAATTTCTTGTATAGGAGAAAAAAAAATATATAATAGAAGATTTAGGAAGAGACTGAAAAGAAAAATAGTAATCTATCTTAGTTTAGATATATCTCTTAAACCGTGATCTGGGTATTTCTAATTTCTGGATATATAGTTTTAAATTAGGGGATAAACTTTATCTCCAATTTTTATGATTTTATCTTTTAGTTTGTTTTTAGTTATTAAAACAAGTGGATTGTTTTTTTTTTCAACTGGTAAATCTGTCATGAGAAAAATCAGTCTGTTACGACATCAATAACTTTAGGTTTATGAACTCAGTTTCTCTAAAATTTTATGGAAGGTGCGTAACTACATTTTTTAAATCGTATAAAAAAATTAGCCTTACCCAGTTTGTAAATTCTAAGATATGTATTAATTAGTGAATGTTTATCTCTGCTGCTATTTTTAGCAAGATGTTTATCTGTGATTATATTGTATTTATAAAATTATATTAAAGATGTTTATTATGAAAATATTTATTGATTTCTGTAGATCTATATATTATCTTTCCAACACATTTTAAAAATTAGAAAAATGTTGTGTTTTGATAAAGTCATGTATGTTTTAGTGAAAACTATATTTTATGCAATATAAATCTAAGTTGCTGGCATGAAAGTCATGTTTGGTTTATGTGTGATCTCCCAACATGGTTTTGTGACTTTGTAAGCATGTTGAAATTTCTATATGGATATTAGTTATGAGGGTGTGAGCATGAGTTAGAAATTATAGTGTTTCGGACCACATTTAAAGTCACCTATAGTGTTGATGTCCATGCTTAATTTTGTTGTCCTATCATTCTGTCTCCTGTAATAACATCTTGATCACCAGTAGGTTTAATTTAACTAACTTATCTGTTTATGCCTTCACTTAAATAGTGTTCTTGTTTGACAACATGAATATGAAATTGTTAGAAAAGATGATTCTCCTTTATTCCTTATTACAAATTTAATCATAACGGTATTATAAATATGATTTTGCTTGTGGTTAGGTAAATCTAGATTTATTTATTATATTTTATTTTTGAGAAATTAATAATGAATTATGGGATAAAGATTATAACTAGTTTTATAGCGATCTATGTATATCTTGAATGATTAAATGCAGCTCTGTGAATGAAATATTGTTAGAAATGTATTCTCATTGATTGACCAAAGAGATGAAGTAGTAACTATATCTAGGCAAAAGTATGTGTTATAAGATCTAGACATGAGATTCTTTTTCGGTAATTAAGAATGGAATGAGTTATCTTCAGTTTATGTCTTATTTATGTATCTTGAATAAACATATGTGAGATTTTTCATTAGAAGTGTTTGCTTGAAAGGGAATTTATTTTGATGGTGCAAAAGAAAAGAATTAGTTTGCTTTGAAAGAAAGTAGTATATCTTTGTGTGCGTTTGGGGTTGCTTTCTGGGCTAGGATGCCAAATGTGGAATATCAGAGATGGCTTTTCCTCTTTTCAAGAATTGAACCTTAAACTATTTTATATGCTTGGCCAAGCTAGGATTCATTGAAATAGATGAAAATTTGTCTAGCAAAACTTTATTTATATATATATATCTTTGCCACATCCTGTTGTGAGACAATTTGCATATCATTATTTAGATTTGCACATTAGACATCAGGTTGCATCAGGTGTTCCCTCCTACCAGTTGTTTCCAGGTTTCTAGACATTTCATACAGGGCTGGGTTTCTTTCGTGTCATGAAGGGATCTGGGGAAGTGTAATTACTTCATGGTTAGGCGGAAAAGCACCTGAGCCATGTTCTCGTCTCTCGGCTTGCAAGAGGACCATGTGGGTTCGTGGCGGCTAGAGAGTTTGATTGATTTATTATTTCTTATATTGTACATTATTATTGTATCTAGTATTTAACATTGGATGATTTATGGCATGAGAGCCAATGGCCTTGTATATTATTTATAGTGCTAACACCTGGATTAAGCACGCGATTTGTAAGATTTGATGATATTATTGATTAATGATTATGAGATCTATCTTTTTACTTGAGTGGATGTAAATAAGTGGATTATTTACTTATGTAACTTTTGATATGGAATACGTACTTTACATTTGGTATTAGAGCACAGTTCTATCTTTGGGAGCTCTGGGGTGTGTGTTGCTCGGTTTGTTTGAGCAAGTGTGGGTCCTTGTGTGATAGCGTGCAATGAGTAGCATGTGCCTTATTTTGTTGTGTCTCCCTTTCATGTGTGTGGTGAGGAATATATTGTTTCGGCGTTAGATAGACCCTAGTGGTTGTTGAGAAGTTGCTTATGTGTGTTTTTCTTCTGAATGTCCTGAATTCTTGGCATGAACCCTTGTAGTGTGTGTGAGTGCTTGAGTGACCATAGTAGGGTCATGTTCATGCTTGTGTGACCACTTTTGATAGTGGAAGTTATGAGAACCTTTGTGTGAGAAAAATACTATGTTCTTGAGTGTGATTGAACTTGGTTCACTCTTTTAAGAGTTATGCATTAGTATGTGAAAGAGGATGTTTGATCATATGCTTGATATGTGAATAATATTGTTGTGGCAATGCTAGTTTAAATGTACCTTGCATTGTGCACCCTGTTGTGTGTATGTTTGTTGCAAGAGTAGAATACCCTAAAATGCTTGTTTGATTGATATTGCCTCTGCATGGAGACTTAGAATGCTTGCTAGAATGCATATTGTATCATCTTATTGACAACATATCCCTGAGTATGGATTCATTATGCAGTTGTAAGAAAGATAGTGTTGCATTACATTGCTAGATAGATCATTTAAGGTAATGACTTATGTTCCTAGATTGCATTTTCCCTAGGATTCATGTGGGAACCTGGGTGTATTTATTCCATTACATTGTTTAAGATAAAGAGGCAAAAGGGGTGTGAAAAGGATCATTTGCATAGTCCTTGTGATGTTGAGGTGTTAGAATCTTGAGTGAATTAGCAAACCCTGCATCTTGTGACTTTGAGTTGTGATTTCCCTATTGTTTAGTGTGCATTTAGTATGCTTGTCATCATGTTGTGAAGAAATTTTGGTCTCATATAAATGTTACGTTAATGCATTATCCATATGATGGAGGAATCCTTGATTGGTGAGAAGTGTTAACCATTGCTTATTGGGGAGATTGATGTGTTGAGCTATCTTGGTTGTGAACCTGATTTTGTCCTAGCTTAATCTTGGTTGCTGGATGTTTGCTAGTGTATGACTATGTGTGTCTTTGCATAATGATAGAGATTCCCTTGAACGGGATGCAACCTTTATTATTGGGCAGCTCGAATGATGATCATGTGATTAACTAGAAATGATCTTATGTTATAGATGTGTTTGGAGTCTTAGATGACTTGTATATATTTCGTGTGATTGAGTATATTCTCTTACTCACCTCAGCTTGGGACCCAAGCGTAGTGTAGCATCGTACTCCCTCTCTAGTGGCTAGAATTAGTCACATAGTTCTTATGATGTGGAACTTTTTGAATTTTCATATTTTTATTCATTTGACTTTGGTAATTTCTCCAAATGTTGTAAGGACCAACATTGAAATTTTTATTCTTATTATGAATAAAGTTTAGCCATCAAAATTTGATATTACGTATCTTGTGACCTTGATGGTCATGTTTTATTTACTGTTGAAATTGAGCTCATTTTATGCCTTATTGTTGGAATTGACTTTTTCTTTTCTTCGAAGTTTATTTATTTATTTATTATTGGTGGCTATGGTTGAATGCTTTAAACTGTTGGTCATGTATCATGTTATGTTTTCTATCATGTCCATGATGGGCCTCTAATGGGTGTATAAGGGAGTAGGATGTAGAGAATATATTGTTTCATGGCATGCATGTTACTAAGAGCTTTGGTAGATTGAATTCATTAATTGTTGTTAGATGTAATGAACATTGTTTGAAACATTGAGAAAGTTTTGAAATGGATTTTTGTACCACTATGGATCACTTCATTTGAGTTAAATTTTGTGTGAAATTAAATGTTGTGTAGTGCCCCTCATTTTTGCTTTCTGTTAGACTGATAGTTGTCCTATTAGGTCTAGACAGTATGACATTTTGCTTGGTGATGGATTTACTGTTATGATGCTAGTTGATGATACTTTGTTGATGTTAGACTTACTACTATGATGACATTTGATGATATTTTGGTGATACTGCTATTTTTTTGGGTTATGCATATGCTATGACAGCTTAATGGACATATTAGATGGTGTGGATTAATTTAATTCAGAGCATTATGTGTTATGATGCTGTTATTTGGTAATTGCTCATATTTGATCATTATGTAACTGATTGTTCTATCTTGTTTGTTAAGCAACTGTATGTTGTGCATGATGTGGTTACTGGTTTGATGTGTTGGTGAAAGGGACAGTGTCACATTACTCATGAGCGAGTAGCCTGCTACGCTGCAATTTCCTTTCATAGTGTGTCTGACTAGATGATTATATATCCATATGTTTGATCATTTTGTTGCTACAGGTTGAAGGTATCAGGCATCGACTCCACCTGAATTGACAGGTCTGAGCATGCCTTAACACCAATGGAAATTGTTGAACGGAGATAACGTAAGGTCCCCTAGCTTAGTCACCATCCTTGAAAAGGATGAGTATCCAGTCTTGCATCCTATCAGTAAGATCGGCATGGGCATGATAGTATGTCACTGTTGTTCGATCGTGTGTAGTCGTCAGGTATTGTTCATCATTCAGTTTATTTAGGTTGTAATTGTTTAATTAATGTTTTGATTAATTGCTTCATTAAAATATAATTATTAGTCTAGAGGGCACTGTGATAAATAAATAATAATATTAATGAGGTAAATAAAGTGTTTTTAAAATGGGAATATAATTGATAATATTAATATGAAAAATAATTTATAAACAAGTAATATTTTGTTAAGTGTCCATAAAAAATAAATTTATTATAATTGTGTGTTGTCATAAAATATATATATAGTAAATACTAAATAAATAAAAATAGAAAGAAATCTTTTTGTTTGGTTGTAAATTAAATAAATTGTTATTTGAAAGAAAGTAATAAAGGCAAAAATTATGGCCATTATGGGGGGAATCTTCTGGAAGAAATTTTTGGGGGTTTCTCCCTCTAAAAATAACGAGATTTTTGGGGAGAAAATCAGAAGACATAATTTCATAGATTCAAGTTTATATGAGGAGAAGTATGGATTTTTGGAAAAGTGATGCAGATAGGAGGAGATAGAGGACAAGAAGAGAAGTCAACATTTCACAAGAAAGAACTCACAGGTTTGAGCACTTATTTGTTCATCTTTGTAGTGATACATTTTCAATATAAACTTAATAGTCAATAGCCATATGGCAAATCTAATTTATGGATTTTGTATTTGACTGTATATATGATTAAATCCAATTTTTTTACCTCTGGTTTATAAATGTTATTCTTTCTGGTTTATACGCCTGCCGATTGCTTGTGATTGAAAGTTTTTAAATCTTGATCTACAAATTCATTTTGTGCATATCCTACGATCATTGCAGTCCATCATATGACATTTCTTTGAGGCATTATGTCAAATAGATGACGTGCCTTCTCTATGCTTCCTCATTCACATACCTATCTACCAGAGTATTTCCAACTATAATATTTGACTTGGATCCTACTATTTTATGCATCGATGGATGTCCTTACCCATTACAAAGATCCCATTTTGGCACAGGCTGTTAGGATGTTGGCAAAAGTTGATGATTTGGTCTTAAATCGGCCAATCACATTTGTTTGAAAGTTTCTATAGCCAACTCTCAATAAATCCATTTTGTCCAAAGGTTGTGAAATTTGCTTTACATCTACCAATCACATTTGCTTGAAAGTTTCTAAAGCCTTTTCAACAAATTTCATTTTGTACAGATCTTGCAATCACTGAAATCCACAAGATGTCGTCCCTTTGAGGCATCTGTCAAAATAGTCACATTTCCTGTCTATGCGTTAGTCCTTGCATAACCATCTTCCAGAGCATTTCCAACTATAATATCTGACATAAATTATATTTTTTTTATATATGCTTTGGTGGATGCCTTTGTCTATTCTAGATTCCCCAAATTGGGCTGGCAGAATGCTAGCAAAGGTTGTGGAGTCTGGCTTTTCTTCTGCCCATTTCGTTGCTTGGAAGTTGCTAAATTCTTTTCAACAAATCCGTTCTGAGTATATCCTGCAACCATTGCATTCCAAGAGATTACATCTTTATGGTGCTTTGCCAAAAAGTTTAACCGCATTGTCTATGCTTCCTCACTTTGAAGGTTCTGAATTCTTTTCACCAAACGCAACCTACTTTTGTGGCATTCTCGGAGTCCACATTTCCTTGATACATTTATTTTTGTCTGTGTTTCCACATATTTGCATATGTGTCTATTAGGGCACATGCAACTATCTCATCTGACAAAAACAGGCTTTAATTTTGTTTTTAATAGTTTCCATAACCCTTGTTTTTTTTAAATGACTATGGAATCTTTATATTTTCTTTTTTGATTTGGAAGGTTTTCATTTTTAGTAAGTAAAAGAATTAGAAAGTCTTTAGTCTTTAATTAAGAATATAAATTTAATTACCAAAATGTCTCATTAATTTAGAATGTGAACTCTTACTATCTTTTATAAATAGAATTTAGAATTTAACTAAATACAGATTTAACGAATATTCTTATCTAGTTATTTAAATGTAATTTGTTGTTTTATCATTGATATAAACATAAACAAATTATGAGATATGTTTTAAAATTTGATAATATTAATTAACTTGAAATGACATTACTTTTTATAAATCGATATCGTCGATTAGTCTTTAGAATAAATATAAATTAATTATGAGTCGAGTTGATGCTAATAATTACATTTTTTCTTGTAATAAGTTATGTAATTTTAATTTACGAGTAATGAGTTAGTTATGTTTGCTTGGGTCACTACAATTTTACATAGACCTAAGTTGTTTAGTTTTCCAGAGGCATAGGGGAAATAGTTGGTTGGTAGAAATCTTCATGATTGTTCATTGATGATATGCTTGAGTTGTGTACATAAGGGTTTTAGCTTTGCATTGCTCACTTGTAGTATGGTTGTGATTTGTAAGCAAGATGGCCCATGCCTTGCTCTGGATGTGTGTTGTTTGTGTTTCGTTATGATGCAAGAGGGTTTAACCCCGTTTAATGTGTGGGGTCATCTAGTTGTATCAGGGGGAGTGGCTCTCAATGGGGGTCGGAGCCCAAAGTGGCGTCTAGGGTAACCCATGTGGGAGTTTCTTAACTCAGTGATAACCTAATTAATGAATTAGGGGGTTTGGGAAGTTTCACACTAATCAAGATAATTAGATTCCTCACTCATGCCTGTAGTTCTAGTTCAGCTAAGGATGGGATGAGAAGGTTTGGTTGGCAAAATCAACTTCGTTGTCCTCACGAAAGGAATGTTGGTTCCACATGTGTCACCCTATGGGGCCGGTGTCTACTCAGAGACTGTCAGGGTAACCATAGATAAGGACTGGCATCTAGTGAGAGACTGTCAAGATAACCCATATCAGGGCTATGCAATGACACTCTTCCCTACTGTAGTCTAGCATACCCTAGTCTTGTGTTCATTTCGTTGTGTGATTACCTCTGAAAGTGATGTTTGAGTTACTTGTGATGTTCATATTGACTGTGTTGTATAGGAGTCATGTGTAGTCCTTGCACATGTTAGTTTATTATCTTCTTGACTATTTGTTGTAGTGGGACATTATTGTTATCTCCTAGTACAGGGGGTGGACCTTAGGGTTCCACATGGTCGTGTGGTTGTGCTTTTATCTCCATTGGTTTCCTTGTTGTTGATCATGTGCGAGGAGGATGTATCGCAAGTAGTAGATTTTAGATCTTGATCTAGCTCGAGGAGATAGATATTTATGTTCTTATCTTGTAGAATCATGTATTGTTATCTTGATGTATGTACTTCATTGTAATCAGGAAAGTGATATTGTAAACAATGTAATTATGTACTCTCATGTAAAGAAAATTATATATGTACTTGTAATCCTATATACAGGATCTTGATGTCTACTTATTTGATGATATAATATAGATATGTAAATGTTTATTCATTTGGTGCAATTAGATTTAGAATGAACTAAGGTTGTTAGTTAATTTATAATGCAGCCATGGAACCCTAGAGGATAAATCTTAGCTCATATATTAAGAATAAATATGATTTACATTTCCTTGTTATTTCTTTCTTTAAAAAAATATTTTGTCCTATTGTATAGCATAGTTGAGCTGTTCTCTAGGGTTTCTTGGCGGGGCATTACATTTGGTATTAGAGCCAAGATTAAACATTGGGTACTCTGGTTTTATATGAGCCCATTATGTTGTTCTAGTTTCTTAGACTTTGCAGATTATGTTGTCCTTTTTTTTCATCTTCGCCTAACAACCTGAGGTTGTTCTTTGGTGGTATTTGTGTAGGAAGATGCCTAGAGGTCAAAGACGAGGTCGGGGTCAAGGTAGGGGATGTGGGAGAGGTGGTAGCGATAGCCCTCCTCCTAGTTCCCCTCGTGAGAGTCCTCTAGAAAATGAGAGTCAAAATTGAGAGAATCAGGGTCAGCCAGAGTTAGAGGGAACTCAGTTACGTCATTTGCTTGAGGAGGTCCTTGGTCACCTAGGCCCTAGACAGGAGGTTGATCAGTTAGTGGAGAGGGAAAGAGAAAGGTCTCCTAGGAGGAGAGAGATTACAACAGAGCAGGAGGCTGTCTTAGTAGGGCACATGAGAGACCTCTTGAGGGCACGTCCTCCCAGTTTTGATGGTTCTAGAAGTGGTTTGGAGGTAGAGACTTGGTTGATAGATTTGGATAGGTGTTTTGTCATGCATCCGTATGGTAGTAACACCAAGGTGAGATGTGCCATCTTGCATCTTAGAGGTTCTACTTCTACATGGTGGTGTTTGGAGGAGCAGAAGTTACATTTGGATATTGGTACAATTTCTTGGGAATTATTTTTGGAGAGGTTCAGAGCTCATTTTCTGTCAGATCACTGGAGGCAGCAACGTGTGGACAAGTTTCAAGAGTTGAAATAGATGGCTATGTCGGTGGAGCAGTATGAGCTTAAGCAATATTTAGGTATTGGCGATGATGAGCCCATGTTGGTTCAGCACTTCATTAGGGGCTTGAATTTCCGTATTAGTGGAGGAGTTTGTTTCTTTGAGCCTAAGACCAGGGAGGTGGCAGTCAAGAAGGCTTGTTCAGTGGAGGAGAATTTGGCCATGGCTCTTGGAGGCCATACAGGTGTGCAGATTGGTAGTGCACCTCCGGTAGACTTTGGGTCTCGTGGTGGTCAGTCTCAAGCAGCAGGTTCTTCTAGAGGCCATCATGTACCCACTAAGGGTGAGTAGTAGCAGTAGTATTCCCAGTCAAAACTAAAGAATTCTCAATCTCTGCAAGGTAGTAGGTTCCAGTCTAGGAAAAATTAGAATTGGTAGAAACAAGAGTAATCATTCTAATCAGACAGCTTAGAGCACATAGTCTGCAGTTAGTAGAGGTAGTTTCTAGTAGTCCAATGCATTCTCGAGTGGCAGAGGTTATGGCAGAGGTACAGGATGTTTCTCTTGCGGCCAGCAGGACCATATAGCCAGGCAGTGTCCACAAAAGAATGCTGCAAGATTTAGTCAGAGGCCGGCAACTTCAGAGCCAACCTTGAGTGATGCAGGAAGGTCTCACAGGGTGTTTGCAGAGGTTGATAACTACCAAGTAGAGCATTAAGGCACAATTGTGGAGTCTTCAGGTGTGTTGTAAGGTATTGGTATTTCCATTCTTTTCGACTCTGGTACTTTTGATTCTTTCATTTCCCCTTCTTTAGTGGAGCGTTGTGGATTGGTGGTAATAAAGCAGGATGCTAGGTGGCAGGTTGAATTGGCCTCTGGGGCTAGAATAGTGGTAGAAACCCTCGTGTATGGTTGCGGTTTGAGGATTGGTTCTCTCTTTACCATAGTGGATCTCCGCATCATACCCCTAGGATCTTATGATATAGTGTTGGGTATGGATTGGTTGGATGCTCATCGAGTAGTGATAGATTGCCGACGTAAGTCATTGCAGTGTTTGGATGATTTAGGCAGTGAGGTGGAGGTAGTTGGCATTCAAAGGCCCATCTCCTTGCATATGATTTATGTCATGCAACTAAAGAGATGTATGCATCAGGGTTGCCAGTTGTTTGCCGTGATGGTTAATGATTTGGAGTTAGGGGAGAGTCTAGAGACATCCCTTCACAATCATCCTATCCTTATGAAGTATGCAGATGTCTTTCCCAGTGAGATTCCAGGGATGCCACCTAAGCGTGACATTGATTTCAGGATAGATCTTGTTCCCGGAGCAAAACCTATATTGCGAGCTCCATATCGGATGACCACTCAGGAGCTTAAGGAGCTTCAGTTGCAGTTAGAGGAGTTGTTAGAAAAGGGGTTCATTCATCCTAGTGTCTCTCATTGGGGAGCAGCTGTCATTTTTGTGAAGAAAAAGGATGGATCCCTTTGATTGTGTATTGACTATCAGCAGCTAAATAAGGTGACTGTGAAGAACAAATATCCCTTGCCATAGATTGATGACCTCTTTGATCAAATTAAGGGGGCTAAGGTGTTTTCGAAGATTGACCTAAATTCAAGGTATCATCAATTGTGTATCTTTGAGGCAGACATTTATAAGACAACATTTTGCACTCGCTATGGGCACTATGAGTTCACTATTGTGTCATTTGGGTTGATAAATGTACCTTCTATGTTTATGAGCATGATGAATGGTGTATTTCACACTTACCTCGACAGATTTGTCCTTATGTTCTTAGATGACATATTGATTTATTCAAGGACTATGGAGGAGCACAAGGAGCATTTGCAGCAGGTTTTGTAGTGTCTGAGAGAATCAATTATATGCAAATTTGGCAAAGTGTGAATTTTTTCAGATAGAGGTGAGATATTTGGGGCATGTTATTTCTGGTGAGGGCATTGCCAGAGATCCTTCAAAGATCTAAGCCATCATGGATTGGCCTACACCCACTAATGTTTCAGAGGTTCACAGTTTTATGGGTTTGGCAGGCTATTATTGATAGTTTGTGCAGGGTTTTTCGAGGATAGCTCACCCTATCACTTCTCTTCAAAGAAAAGGGAAGAAGTTTGTTTGGTCAGAGCAGTGTTAGGCAGCCTTTCAAGCTCTTAAGGAATGGTTGACTAGTGCACCCATTTTGCTAGTTCTTGACCCTACCAGAGACTTTGTGGTGTGTACCGATGTATCTTTGGAGGGTCTAGGAGTAGTTCTGATGTAGGATGGTCGTGTGATAGCCTATGAGTCTCGTAAACTTAAGGATCACGAGTTGAACTATCCCACGCATGGTCTAGAGTTAGCCATTGTCGTGCATGCCCTGGTGAGGTGGAGGCATTTTCTTTTGGGGCATTGGTTTGAGCTGCATAGTGATCACTGCAGTTTACAGTACATATTCATGCAGCCAAACCTGAATGCTAGGCAAACGTGATGGATGGATTTCCTTTGCGAGTATGATTTTGAGGTAAAGTATATCTAGAGTAAGGAAAATGTGGTGGCATATGCTCTTAGTCGGCGGAGGCATGAGCTTTCAGCAGTCACTCTTGGAGTGAATTTAAGAGGTCAAATTCTTGCAACACTTCCTACTGATAGCTAGTATTAGGAAGTGAAGTCAGAGGTTGAGTCAGGAAGACCCTTGGAGGGTAGATTTGCTAGTTACTCTCTTGAGTTGGATGGTCTCTTGCGGCACTTGGGTCGCATCTATGTTCCCATTTCAGAGGGTCTTCGTACCCTAATTATGTCAAAGGTGCATCGGGCTCCCTACTCAGCTCATCCGGGTGTCAAAAAGATGCACACAAACCTCTGTCAGTTGTATTTTGGGTCAGAATGAAGAGGAATATTGCTGATTTTGTCTCAAGGTGTCTAGACTATCAGAGGGTTAAGGCAGAACATCAACATCTCGTAGGTCTCCTTCAGCCACATCTTGTTCCAGAATGGAAATGGGACATTATTTCAGTGGACTTTATAGTCGGTTTGCCTATGTCCTCTCGTCGTCATGACGCCATTATGGTCACCGTGGATAGGCTGACTAAAGTAGCACACTTTTCTCCTATTCGGTCTTCATATAATGCTTCTTCTGTGGCTAGAATTTTCATGGAGGACATAGTTAGATTGTATTGGATTCCTCACAAGATCATCTTCGATAGGGATCCAATGTTTACTTCAGCTCTCTAAATGTCCTTACAACATGCATTGGGGACTTAGTTGAACTTTAGTTTAGCTTACCATCCGAAGACTGATGGGCAAACCGAGAGGGTTAGTCAGGTCCTCGAGGATATGCTCAAGATGTATGTCATAGATCAGCAGACCTGCTGGGAGGATTATTTGTACTTGGTGGAGTTTGTGTATAATAATGGGTATCATAGTTCTATTGGTATGTCTCCTTTTCAGGCTTTGTATGGTCATCCTTGTCAGACCCCACTGATTTGGGATCGTCTTGAGGACAGATTTGTCCTAGGACCAGAGATGCTCTGAGAGATGGAGTAGCATGTTGATCATATTAGAGAGTATTTGGTGGCAGCCTAGGACAGGCAGAAGAAGTATGCGGATGCTCATAGGGTTGATCGCTAGTTTTCAGTTGGAGACCAAGTATTTTTGCAAGTGCATCCATGAAAGAGTTCGATCCGTTAGGGAAAAGGCTCTAAGCTCACACTGCACTTTGTTGGGCCATTCAAGGTTTTGGAGAGGATCAGTCCTGTTGTGTACCATCTTGCTTTTTCGCCCAATTTATCATGCATCCATGATGTCTTACATGTTTCTGTTCTCAAGCCATATTATCTAGATATTGCTCATGTTCTTGACTAGAATGCTTTACATGTAGAGGACGGGCAACTAGCTTTGGAGCCCATAGGCATTTTACAGCACAGGAGACTTGCCCTCAGGGGCAGAGACATGGAGCAAATAAAGATCCAGTGGGATCCTAATGATGAGTCTTCAGCTACCTAGGAGGATGCATCCAGGATGCGAGAGTTATATCCATACTTGTTTACAAGCTTCCAGGAATAAGCCTAATTCTGGGGGGAGGATGTAGTGCCCCTCATTTTTTATTTCTATTAGGCTTATAGTTGTCCTATTAGGTCTAGATAGTATGACATTTTGCTTGATGATGGATTTACTGTTATGATGTTAGTTGATGATACTTTGTTGATGTTAGACCTACTGCTATGATGACATTTGATGATATTTTGTGATACTGCTATTTATTTGGGTTATTCATATGCTATGACAGCTTAATGGACATATTAGATGATGTGGATTAATTTAATTCTAAGCATTATGTGTTATGATGTTGTTATTTGGTAATTGCTTGTATTTGATCATTATGTAATTGATTGTTCTATCTTGTTTGTTAAGCAATTGTATGTTGTGCGTGATGTGGTTACTGGGTTGATGTGTTAGTGAAAGGGACATCGTCGCATTACTCATGTGTGAGTACCCTGCTATGCTACAATTTCCTTTCACGGTGTGTCTGACTAGATGATTATATATCCATATGTTCGATCATTTCGTTGCTGCAGGTTGCAGGTATCAAGCATCGACTCCACCTAAATTGACAGGTCTGAGCGTGCCTTAACACCAATGGAAATTGTTAAATGAAGATACCGTAAGGTCCCCTAGCTTAGTTACCATCCTTGAAAAGGATGAGTATCCAATCTTGCATCCTGTTAGTAAGGTTGGCATGGGCATGATAGTCTGTCACTGTTGTTTGATCGTGTGTAGTCGTCAGGTATTGTTTAGCATTTGGTTTATTTAGGTTGTAATTGTTTGATTAATGTTTTGATTAATTGCTTCATTAAAATATAATTATTACTCTAGAGGGCACTGTGATAAATAAATAATAATATTAATGAGGTAAATAAAGTGTTTTTAAAATGGGAATATAATTGATAATATTAATATGAAAAATAATTTATAAACAAGTAATATTTTGTTAAGTGTCCATAAAAAATAAATTTATTATAATTGTGTGTTTTCATAAAATATATATAGTAAATACTAAATAAATAAAAATAGAAAGAAATATTTTTGTCTGGTTGTAAATTAAATAAATTGCTATTTGAGAGAAAGTAATAAAGGTAGAAATTATGGCCATTATGGGGGGAATCTTCTGGAAGAAATTTTTGGGGGTTTCTCCCTCTAGAAATAACGAGATTTTGGGGGGCAAAATCGAAAGACATAATTTTAGAGATTCAAGTTTATATGAGGAGAAGTATGGATTTTTGGAAAAGTGATGCAGATGGGAGGAGATAGAGGACAAGAAGAGGAGTCAACATTTCAGAGGAAAGAAGTCACAAGTTTGAGCACTTATTTGTTCAGCTTTGTAGTAATACGTTTTCAATATAAACTTAATAGTCAATAGCCATGTGGCAAATCTGATTTATGGATTTTGTATTTGACTATATATATGATTAAATCCAGTTCTTTTACCTCTGGTTTATAGATGCTATTCTTTCTGGTTTATACGCCTATCAATTGCTTGTGATTGAAAGTTTTTAAAGCTTGATCTGCAAATTCATTTTGTGCATATCCTACGATTATTGCAGTCCATCATATGACATTTCTTTGAGGCATTATGTCAAACAAATGAGGTGCCTTCTCTATGCTTCCTCATTCCCATACCCGTCTACCAGAGTATTTCCAACTATAATATCTAACTTGGATCCTATCATTTTATGCATTGATGGATGTCCTTACCCATTCCAAAGCTCCCATTTTGGCGCAAGCTGTTAGGATGTTGGCAAAAGTTGTTGATTTGGTCTTAAATCGGCCAATTGCATTTGCTTGAAAGTTTCTATCGCCTTCTCAATAAATCCATTTTGTCTAAAGGTTGTGAAATTCGCTTTACATCTGCCAATCACATTTGCTTGAAAGTTTCTAAAGCCTTTTCAACAAATTTCATTTTGTGCAAATCCTACAATCGCTCAAATCCATGAGATGCCATCCCTTTGAGGCATCTATCAAAATAGTCACATTTCCTATCTATGCGTCAGTCCTTGTATAAATGTCTTCCAGAGCATTTCCAAGTATAATATCTGACATAAATTATATATTTTTTATATATACTTCGGTGGATGCCTTTGTCTGTTCCAAATCACCCAAATCACACTGGAAGAATGCTAGCAAAGGTTGTGGAGTCTGGCTTTTCTTCTGCCCATTTTGTTGCTTGGAAGTTGCTAAAGTCCTTTCAACAAATCCATTCTGAGTATATCCTGCAACCATTGCGTTCCAAGAGATTGCATCTTTATGGTGCTTTGCCAAATAGTTTAACCACATTGTCTATGCTTCCTCACTTTGAAGGTTCTGAATTCTTTTCATCAAACCCAACCTGCTCTTGTGGCATTCTCTGAATCCATATTTCCTTGATACATTTTTTTTTTGTCTGTGTTTCCACATATTTGCATATGTGTCTATTGGGGCACATGCAACTATCTCATCTGACAAAAATAGGCTTTAATTTTGTTTTTAATAGTTTCCATAACCCTTGTTTTTTTTAAATGACTATGGAATATTTCTATTTTCTTTTTTGATTTGGAAGGTTTTCATGTTTAGTAAGTAAAAGAAGTAGAAAGTCTTTAGTCTTTAATTAAGAATATAAATTTAATTACCAAAGTGTCTCATTAATTTAGAATGCGAACTCTTACTGTCTTTTATAAATAGAATTTAGAATTTAACTAAATATAGATTTAACGAATATTCTTATCTAGTTATTTAAATGTAATTTGTTG
The DNA here is from genome assembly GCA_027924645.1 of Cunninghamia lanceolata. Classification (NCBI taxonomy): domain Eukaryota; kingdom Viridiplantae; phylum Streptophyta; class Pinopsida; order Cupressales; family Cupressaceae; genus Cunninghamia; species Cunninghamia lanceolata. The sequence continues at coordinate 3,939,032 of BSBN01000704.1, read as the reverse complement.
TTTTATCCTTGATATAAACATAAACAAATTACGAGATATGTTTTAAAATTTGATAATATTAATTAACTTGAAATGACATTACTTTTTGTAAATCGATATTGTCAATTAGTCTTTAGAATAAATATAAATTAATTATGAGTCAGGTTGATGCTAATAATTGCAATTTTTCTTGTAATAAGTTATTTAATTTAATTTGCGGGTAATGAGTTAGTTATGTTTTCTTGGGTCACTATGATTTTACATAGACCTGATTTGTTTAGTTTTCCAGAGGCATAGGGGAAATAGTTGGTTGGTATAAATCTTCATGATTGTTCATTGATGATATGCTTGAGTTGTGTACATAAGGGTTTTAGCTTTGCATTGCTCACTTGTAGTATGGTTGTGATTTGTAAGCAAGATGGCCCATGCCTTGCTCTAGATATGTGTTTCTTGTGTTTTGTTATGATGCAAGAGGGTTTAACCCCGTTTAATGTGTGGGGTCATCTAGTTGTAACAAGGGGAGTTGCTCACAATGGGGGCCAGATCCCAAAGTGGATGAGAAGGCCTAGTTGGCAAAATCAACTTCCTTGTCCTCACGAAAGGAATGTTGGTTCCACATGTGTCACCCTATGGGGCCGGCGTCTAGTGAGATACTATCAGGGTAACCATAAATGGGGGTTGGCGTCTAGTGAGAGACTGTCAGGGTAACCCATGTCAGGGCCATGTGATGAGACTCTTCCCTACTACAGCCTAGCATACCCTAGTCTTGCATTCCTTTCGTTGTGTGATTACCTCTGGAAGCGATGTTTGAGTTACTTGTGATGTTCATATTGACTGTGTTGTATTGCAGTCCTGTGTAGTCCTTGCACCTGTTAGTTTATTTTCTTCTTGATTGTTTGTTGTAGTGGGACCTTATTGTTATCTCTTAGCACGGGGGGTGGACCTTAGGGTTCCACATGGTCGGGTGGTTGTGCTTTTATCTCCATTGGTTTCCTTTTTGTTGATTGTGTGCAAGGATGTATCGCAAGTAGCAGATTTTAGATCTTGATCTAGCTTGAGGAGACAGATATTTATGTTCTTGTGTTGTAGAATCATGTATTCTTATCTTGATGTATGTACTCCAATGTAATCAGGAAAGCGATATTGTAAACAATGTAATTGTGTACTCTCATGTAAAATAAATTGTATATGTACTTGTAATCCTATATACAAGATCTTGATGTCTACTTATTTGATGATATAATATGGATATGTACATGTTTATTCATTTGGTGTAATTAGATTTAGAATGAATTGAGGTTGTTAGTTAATTTATAATGTTGGTTAGATCTTGTTAATAGTTGTTAGTAATGCAGTCGTGGAACCATAGAGGATAAAGCTTAACTTAGATGTTATGAATAAATATGATTTACATTTCCTTTTTATTTCTTTCTTTAAAAAAAATTGTCCTTTGGTATAACATAGTTGAGTTGTTCTCTAGGGTTTCTTGGAGGGGCATTACATGTTGTCTATGTGAACAAGATATGTAGAGAGTAGTGATTTTTTTAGTGGCTAATATTCGCCAATTGGCTAATAGTTGAAATTGGGGATTCAAAATTTGGCTAATAGTACAAGCTATAAGGTGACATGAATCGCCACATTTTTACCAAATTTTATTTTAGTCCTAGTTAAATTGCCAGAATATTTATTCTATTAAAATTTTAAACTCAAAAATTTGCCATAATATTCGATACCTAATTAGATCATATTTGCCTAAATTTTATAAGTTTTAGTAGAAAATGAAATTAATTCACCAATAATATTATATAATTATTGGTTACTTTAGGGCCATGTCACCAATTTTTAATCACCATCATTGATTTTATTTTAAATCTAATAACTGCAGTTGTATTCCATGGGTTAAAATGTACCCATGGAGCTCCAATGCCCATTGAGATTGAAATTGTATTTGGGCCATTGGTCTCAATTTATAATCTAACAGCTAGGGTTAAATTCCATGAGCCAAAATATACCCATGGAGTGCTAATGCCCATGGGGCCCAAATGCAATTTTGGGACCCATTGGCATTAGAGCTCCATGGGTACATTTTGGTCCACAGAATAGAACCCAAACCATTCGATTATAAATAAAATCAATGGTGGTGAAAAATAATTTAGGGTCAATTTAACATATTTAATTTTTTATTTAAAATATTAAGGAATTAAGGAATTATATACACGAGCATTACACCTTAAACTAGTCAATCACTGCCACCTTCAAGCCTTTACTTTTCCATAGGAATTTAATTTGTTTTTTAGGAAGGATTCGCCATGGTAATTAATGCATTTTCCTATTTTTTGTCAATATTCGCCAGGATTTTCTACAAATTTCTTGTGATTTAAAAAATTTGCCAATAAAATTAAATATGTTTTTCAAAAAAAGGAAAGATTAGCCAATAGAAATTAATATTTTTTTCCAAAAAAATAGAAGATTCACTAGGATTTTCTATATTTTTTTAGGAGGGGTTTCTTAAAGTTATCACTGGTAGAGAGATCATTGGATTGAGTCTTCCTTTTGGAGAATGTTATGTTGGTGTGTCCTTGTTTGGGAGTTTCATAACTACACTTATGTTTTGACATAGCGTAGGGTGAGATAGAACCTTAATTAGTGCATGAGCACATAATGTATATATTTATGGTATTATAGTTGTCTTCTTTCTTTTTATGAGTTTCCAACCTTGGGAATTTCATTGTTTCAGAAGTTTCTCCTTAGTAGTTGGAGGTTTTTTAGCTTGATGCTGGAAGGGATACAATTCTTGTGTGATAAAATTGTTGTCCTTTATATTATGTTTTATGGATACTTGGTGTTAGGCCATGAGGAAGCCTTGTGTTGCCTAATCGATCATGAACTCATGATCGTGTTATATTGTTGATCTTTTTGGTCTAGCTTAGTTAAGAGTTGAAGTGGTGTTATGAGTAGTCTTGCACCTTGTTGGTGTGTTTTGGCCACCTTAGATGTACCCTAGTGAGAGATAGGTTGCTAAGCCTTGCTTGATGGAAGTGCTTATGTTGTTAGAAGGTGTGGTTAGGTTCTTCCCTCTAATAACCTATTTGGTTGATCCTAGTTTTGGTAGTATAGATCTTGAGTGTTAGAGAAATCCTCTCTTTTAGGAGTGAAACGTGAGTAAGTACCTCATGTGGGGAAACCATGTCTAGAGTTGAAGCATGCTTTTGATCAAGATAAAGGTGCAGTAGTAATGCCTATAATCTTTTTAAGTTAAATTTTCATGAACCTTGAGTCCTTTTGTTGTGGGTAGTCTCTGAGGAAGGAATGTTGAGAGAGTAATCTCTTGTGTGTAATTCTTCTTGAGAATGGGTATGGTGGCCTTGTGAGTATCCTTAGACTTAGTAGATAGCTTGAGAGGTTATCCTAGCATAGTTGTGGTCTTGAGTTTTGAGGACTTGACTTGCTTGTAGTCTGTTGCGCCTTTTGGCTAGAGCATCTTCTCCCTATAGTAGCAGTTAGAGGATGGAGTGGCATAGTCTCAAAGGAGTTGTATGCACAATGGTTGGTTATGACCTAGTTGGTGTACCTTTGGAGATTTGTTTTATTGTTTTGTGATCTCGACCTAGTGTTGGTTTGGAGGACTGATCTTGTGTTACCATGAGATAGCATGTGCATTGTGATGTTGATTCATGCTTCTATATGTCTATGATGAATTTATTTTGTCTTGTTTGGCATACATTAATCTAGATGTGATTATTATCCTTATGCTATAATGAATTCAATTGAGTGGTAGTTGTACCATGTGTTGGACTATATATATTGTATTGGCAGTTGTGCCATGTGAACTGATTAATTGATTATATACTTGAATTTTTCTTGATAGACGCAAAGTAAAGTGCGTAATAGAGTTATTGCTCAGTATAAGGTCAAGTAGGACCAATATTTTGTGGATAGTGCCACATAGGAAGATGCAAAAGAGATAGATAGATCTTTTTTTATTAGAGAATTTAGCATAGATTCTTTTATTTTTGCATAGTAAAGATACTTTGTTTGATTTGATGATACTTTTATTGTTATAGTGAGATGTTATTCTTATTCAATTTGTAATGCCCCCACCAAGGAACCTAGAGGATAACATAACTAAGCTTACAAAAAGGTCAAATATTTTTTTTTAAACGAAAGAAATAACAACAATCATATATTTATTCATAACATTTAAATTAAGCTTTATCCTCTAGGGTTCCACGGCTGCATTACTAATGAACTAAAATAAGATCTAACCAACATTATGAATTAACTAACAAATACAGTTCATTCTAAGTCTAATTGCATCAGATAAATAAACACATATAATTCTATATCATATCATCAGATAAGTAACAGCAGGATCCTACACATAAGATCACAAGTACATAAACAAGTTCCTTTACAAGAGAGTACAACATTACATTGTTTATAATATCATTATCTAGATTACATTGGAGTACATACATGAAGATAACAGTACATGATTCAACTAATATATAAAACTAGAATCTATCTCCTCAGCTAGACCAAGATCTGAAATCTGATATAGGAGGTACATCCTTCTCACACACGAACAACAGCATGGGAAACTAATGGAGATAAAAGCACAACCACCCGACCATGTGGAACCCTAAGGTCCACCCCTGTGCTAGGAGATAACAATAAGGTCCCACTAAGAAAACAATCAAGAAGACAATAGGCTAATAGGTGCAACGACTACACATGACTCCAATACAACACTAGTCAATATGAACATCACAAGCAACTCAAACAACACTTCTAGAGGCAATCACACAACGAAAGAGGAAAACACAATTAGGGAAAGCTAGGATATAGTAGGGAAGAGTGTCATCGCATGGCCTTGACATGGGTTATCCTGACAGTCTCTCACTAGATGTCGGCCCCCATCTATGGTTATCCTGGTAGTCCCTCACTACATGCCAGCCCCATAGGGTGACACATGCGGAACCAACATTCCTTTCATGAGGACAAGGAAGTTGATTTGCCAACCATAGCCTTCTCATCCCATCCTTAGCCTGAATGAGTACTATAGGCATGAGTGAGGTATCCAATTATCTTATTTAGTGTGGAAACTACCCAACCCTATAAATTTATTATTAAGTTATCACTGGATTAACAACTTCCAATGGGTTATCCTAACAAGCCACTTTGGACGCTAGCCCCACTTTGAAAGCCACTCCCCCTTTACTGTATCTAGATTCACAAAGCCCAAAACATAAACCAAGCATGAACTTTCACATTTCTCATCATGATGCATTTACAACACAAAGTATGCATTGTTTCACATCACACAGAGCAAGGTGTTACTCATCTTACATAATCATCATAATCAAACGAATAAGTACACTGAGCAAGGCACAAACCATCTTGCACATGTATCATACCAACATGAATAGGAGACAATATTTCAAGCATGTATTTCATTCAACTCACATGATGCACACATAGCCAACCCCCACACAATCACACCCTCCTAGGCCTCTGGAAACAACTTCCTCAAATGACACAAACACTTGACACCACTAAACACAATGTGTAGACACCCAAAAATGACCAAGTCATCACATTACTGGTATTTTGTCTAATCACCTGCATTTCAGCATTAATTAAATAGTCTAATTATTTAATTAATTTCATCAAAATCATCAATTCTTCCAAAACTCCTGCATTTTAACATTAATTAAATAAATCCTCTTTATTTAATTAATTTCAGCAAAATCAACCTTATTCTTCCAAAATTAAATAATTTTAATTATTCAATTAAATCATTGTCTTTTTTCAAATTTTAAGTCTACATTAATTAAATAAATCCCATTATTTAATTAATTCATCACAAATCCTCTTATCTACAATTAAATAATTTACATTATTTAATTAAATCAAATTGTTCTTCCAAATTTAAATAAATCATGCAAATTTATTTAAATTATCTCAATCCTCTAAAAATAAATAAAATCAAGTATTTTATTTATAATTTTCATGACTTCTAATCTTGCACAAACAATTAAATAAATTTATTTATTTAATTTGCTTTTTCCTCTAAAAATAAATCTTCTAAAAATAAAATATAATCACATATTTTATTTATCATTCATCATGCAAAATAAATTAAATCAATTTATTTGTTTAATTTATTTAAATCTTCAAAAAAAATTTATGTCCTCTAATCTTGCACAAACAATTAAATAAATTTATTTATTTAATTTATTTTTTCCTCTAAAAATAAATCTTCTAAAAATAAAATATAATCACATATTTTATTTATCCTTCATCATGCAAAAATAAATTAAATCAATTTATTTGTTTAATTTATTTAAATCTTCATATCTTATCTATTCTTCAAAATCATACACAAACAATTAAATAAATTTATTTATTTAATTTCAATTATCTTTCCAATTCCTCTAAAAATATCATGTTAACTCATGTCCACAATCAGTCTTATTTTTAGAACTCCAAAAAAAAAAATCTAAAGTTAAGTTAATTGGCTTTAATTTATCTTATTTTTATCAACTCATGAATTAGAAGAAAAAACATTCTAATTTATGAACTCAAAATCTATCTTTATCAAAAAAGTAATTATCTTAATAAAAATACCTTTTCGGAGTGACACATGTCGTGTGCACATTCATCATGAGTTATTTGATTTATCTCAACCATTCATTCTATAAATTTATTTCATCTGTTGATCGATCATGTTTGAAACCTATATAAACCCCCCTCATATCCTTCACAAATCCCCTTCGATCATTCAGCTTTATGACCTCTTCAATTATTTATTCTCAGGCATCCTTTACAGCGCATTAAGCATACATCGCATCGTTGAGCACTTCGATCTTTTGAGCACAAATACACATACATCCGCTTGTTGCAAACATGGTTTCGCAACGTTATTGAGCAATCTACATTCATACAAAGAGAACTATACAATCTAAGTGAAAGTTTTCTTGTTTTATTTGATTTATTCATTGATATTGGCATTTTACTTAGATCGATCTCTTTATGTTATGGGTAATTGAGTTGTTATTATCATTGTTGTGATTTTATCATTCAACCTCTCGATTTTTCCTATACACATTCTGGCATGCTCGGTGGGACCCACTAACCTTGTTTCCTTCTAGAAAAAAGTTGATTTTTTGAAAGCTAGGTACAGGAAAGCGCAATCACAATGCAGAAAATCTAAAGATCCTTGTTCACTAGTTTGAGAGAATAAGCGTTGAGCATTCAAACGGTGTAACCTTAGCTCAAAAGATTTCTGGGTTTTGTCGAAAACATCGAAATCCTATTTGAGTGTCTCTTACTTTTTGCAAAAAGTGTACAGATTTCAAGAAAAATAGATCACAAATCCGTCTCCCTATTTTTAGCCTATGCTTGCTTTTTTTTTTTGCTTTTTTTTGGGCCTATTTTTAGCAATTTCATGAAATCGGGCATATCTGTATAACTTTAGCTCAAAAGATTTCTAGGTTTTGTCGAAAACATCAAAATCCTATTTGGATATCTCTTATTTTTTGCAGGAAGTGTATGGATTTCAAGAAAAATAGATCCCAATCTATGTCCCTATTTTTAGCCCATGCTTGTTTTTTTCTTTTTCAGAGCAGTTTCACAAAATTGGGCATATCTTTTTTATGAAACCAATGGCGTTGGAAAGTTGGTTCTCCCAACTTTTCTATGGTGAAAGAATTTTTAGGTAATTTTACTAGATTTATTAGGTACACTCAGTCAAAGTCAACTTTTCTTTGTAAACTTCAAATGGTCATAACTTGTGCAAACTTTATTCAATTTTCACGAATTTTTTTTAAAATTGCATAGAATTTTGTGTATAATCTGATCATAATATCCAATCTACTATACCTAATCATTATTATCAAATTTTTTTTCTAGATTGCTCATTTTTCACCTAACAAGTTAAGTGTTTTTGGTCAATTGATTTGTTTTTTGACTAACTATTAAGTTTTTGGTGGAAACTAATCAACTTTTTATAGCCTCGTATTACTCAAACAGAGAAAATGGGTTTTCCTAACATGGTCATGTAGGACGAGCATGGATGAATTGAAAACCTATCACACTAAGTCTTAGAAACATATTACTTTCTTAAGGGACAATTGAACAATCATCTTTTGTAAAATCTTAGAAACATATTGCTTTCTTAAGGGATAATTAAACAATCATCTTTTGCAAAATCTTAGGAACAAATTACTTTCTTAAGGGACAATTGAACAAATCATATTTGTAATCTAAGTCTTTGGAACATATTGTTTTCTTAAGGGACAAAACATCTTTTTTGCAATCTAAGTCTTAGGAACATATTGCTTTCTTAAGGGACAAAACATCTTTTTTGCAATCTAAGTCTTAGGAACATATTTCTTTCTTGCAAAAACACTTACATTTATTAAAGGACAATTAACATGAATGCAAAAACACTTCAATTTAATAAGGGACAATTGACAATTACAATCGTGTGTGTGCCTAATCTAGTTGCACCTTATTTTTCTTATAACGGGACAATTGAACCTTTGTTTGACGTGTTTGATCTTACATTTCAATTATTTCTTTAGAAGGGCCTACTTTTGGAATGCGCTTCATCCAAAAGGGACAACCCTAAGTGGAGTTTTCCTTTGAACTGCTATATAAGAGGGATAAGGCGAAAGCCAAGTCCTAACCACCGTCAGCCTTATCTTGTGATGTCAAATCGAAAAGAGGTGTAGTAGGACTTTGTGGAAATGATTTTCACATTGTGTGAAGTGTTTGATACTCTTAGTAGGATTGGTTAAAGATTTTAGTAGCTTGTCACATTGCTCGTAAGGCATTGGTCCCTCAAAGTTACTAAGAACCAATCTAGATAGTAACTACCTAATCCACCTCCGAACGTTGCAGTAATCATTAGTGCAAGGGGAATCGATTTAAGCCCTCAAGATACTCACCATTAGCTCCCTTGAGAAGAGATAGTATTCCCTTAGCCATAAAGCTCTTGTGACCTACTTGAGCTTTCTGAGGGGAGGGTGAGATATCCCTACCTATCATCTCTCACAAAGATACAAATGTCTGACACCTTTATGGAATGACATTTGGTCGATGGAGAATTAAATTGTGAGCTGATCTACCGCAATGACACCTTGTCTCTAGGGATAAAAAGTGCTTGATATTGTTTGCAATTATCTTATACCTGTGGAAACATTGGGCTTTTTTGTGAGCCTCGAACATACACTATATGTTGTGTTAGTCCCTTTTGCCACTTTGTTTGAAGTGTTTTCTCTTGCCAAAGCAAATCCAATAAAAATCAAATCCAAAACTATCAAAATTTGCCTTATAAACATCACTGACACTACTTCAGCGCCTTTGGTATAACAGCAGCTTGCTTCTAGCATTACAGTAGCCTACCTTTGGCGTAATGGTACCTCTCCTCTGACAAACCTACTTCAGCGCCCTTGGTATAACAATAGCTCACTTTTGGTCTAATAGTAGCTTGCCTTTGGTATAACAGTACCTTGCCTTTGGTAGCTTAGTCCAACACCTTTGGTAACACAGTAGCTCACTTTTGGTAACACAGTCCTGCGCCTTTGGTCAAACAGTATAGCACCTTTGGTCCAGTAAACTATTCATCAAAACTGTCATTTCTAAAAAACACAATAGAACCCCAACAAATATCTCAAACAAAGCATATTGACCTAGTGTCTCCCATGGTAACCACTAGACTCTAGCAAACAATGAAGGCTAAGCAAGTCACCCCAAGGAAGCGCAAATCGCCTCCTCGTATGCCTCAACCAAGCCAATCCAACATGACTCCCAAGGTTCCTCCAAAGACACCAGTGGAAAAATCAACCAACTCTCAAAACATGTCATAATAGGACCAACCAAACAAACCTCAAGGAGGTAATGTCCCTTTGATTGATACACCTCAATACACAACCGGCCTACCTCTAGGTTTTGTTCCACAAGGTTATACCATAGGTCAAGTCCCATCTCAAGAAGAGCGACACTTTGAAATAGGTCAATCCTCTCAAGAAGAGGGACAAGACCTTGACAAAATCATACAAGATCCTAGAGCCATGGCTGCCTTTGACAAAATCCTTAGCGAGAACCAAGATCATTTCTTTCGCTTGCTAGCAAAGCAAGGAGCCAAATTACCCAAAGGTTTTGATCTATCAAATCTTAGCGATCCTAACAACACCCAAGACACTATAACGGTGGCCCAAACCATGTTAACTGTACCACGTGCCTCAAAGAATATCTAGCTACACCTCCTGTCTTGGTTCCACCAATCGCCAATAGGCCTTTGATCTTGTACATCTCAACTACAACTACAGCCCTAGGGGCTCTTCTAGCACAACATTATGAGTTAGGAAAAGAGCATGTAATCTATTCTATTAGTCGAACCTTGGTGGGTTATGAACTCAATTATTTACCAATGGAAAGAGCTTGTTTAGCAATAGTGTTCGCTTCCCAAAAGTTGCGACATTACATGCTGAACCAACACACAAATCTAATAGCCAAAATTGACCCATTAAAGTATCTACTAGCAAAAGTAGGTCTTGCAAGCAGACTGGCTAAATGGGTCATGATCCTTAGTGTGTTCGACATTGAGTATGTAGATCGTGAAGCAATCAAGGGACAAGTCCTAGCAGATCAACTAGCAGATGCACCCATGATAGATATACATCCTATGGTGTCTAAATTTCTGGATGAGAATCTCTTCACTCTTTCTACCTCAATAATGTGGAAGTTGTATTTTGATGGTTCCTACACACAACATGGATCAGGGGCTGGCATCTTATCTATCACTCCTCAAAATGACTATATTCCTAAGTCATATTGGCTTGCATTTCCTTGCACCAACAACATAGCCAAGTATGAAGCACTCCGCATAGGTCTCAATACAGTAGTTCAATGGGACATCACAGAACTACAAGTATATGGAGACTCACAACTAGTCATTCAACAAGTCACAGATGAGTACCAAACAAAAGATGAAAAGTTGGTCCCCTACAAGCAACTAGTGGATGCCTACAAACCACATTTTTCCAAGGGAGCATAACAAAGCTGCAGATTATATGGCTTTTATGGGGTCACTTATAGATATGCCTACAAACACACAGAAATGTGAGTTCTTGATCGAGCAATTGTTGATACCAGATGTTGATGTTCCAACTACTGAAATCATCTGCGAACTTGTTGGTCCCAATTCCCCATGGTACAAAGATATCTATGACTACCTTAAACATGGTACCTTTCCCATTGACATATCCGCTACCCAATGCAAAACCTTCATCCGTCAATCCTCCCGTTACACTATTCTGGGTGATACACTATATCGCCAGAGTCTCGATGGTATCCTCTTATGATGTCCTAACGCGGAAGAAGCCGAAGCTACCTCACAAGACATACACAAAGGTGTCTGTGGTGCACATTCTACCGGCCCTAATCTTGCTAAGAAGATACTCAGAACAGGATACTATTGACCTACAATAGAACAAGATGCTTCAAAGTTTGCTAAAAAGTGTCTACAATGCCAGCAACATGGAGATTTGATTCACGCACCAGCTCATGAACTACAACCTGTGACTACTCCATGGCCTTTTTCACAATGGGGTCTCGACCTCGTAAGACAAATCCACCCATCCTCATCTAATGGCCATAAATTCATCATTACTGCCATTGAGTACTTCACGAAGTGGGTCGAAGCTATTCCCATGACCTATATCACCTGTAAGCAAATAGCCAAGTTTATCCTTAACTACCTCATTTGCCGGTATGGTATTCCCCAATCCATTGTCACTGATAATGGGAGACCATTCAAGAATCAAGATATCCTTGCCTTATGCACACAATACAATATCCAACATCATTTTTCAACTCCCTACTATCCACAGAGTAACAGCCAAGCTGAGGCTTCCAACAAAACCATTCTCAAAATCCACAAGAAAACGGTCAATGAAGCTAGTCGTGATTGGCACCTGCAACTCAATCCCGCCATGTGGGCATACCGCACTGGTATCAAAACACCAACTAGTGCCACACCCTATGCCTTGGTCTATGGCTTTGAAGCCATTCTACCTATAGAGGTCGAGATCCCATCCCTCAGAGTATCCATGCAGAACCTAATTGATGGAGAAGAGTATTGCACTTCCAGATTAGCTGAGCTAGAATTACTAGATGAGAGGCGCCTTGCCACACTTAATCATCTTCATGTCTATCAAAACTGCCTTCGGCGTAATTACAACAAACAGATCAAAGAAAGACAATTTCAAGTTGGTGATCTTGTCTTAAAAGAAAATTAGAGAAATCAAGCTGATCGAGAAAAGAAGGGTAAGTTCGAGCCTAATTGGTTAGGACCCTTTATTGTCACAACAGCATATGGATTAAGATCTTATACTTTAGCTACACCTAACGACATTCCTCTTGATGAACCACTCAACAGTGTTCATCTAAAGAAGTGCTATGCCTGATCTTTAGCATCTCAAAAAAAAAATCTGTCCTCTGGTGAAAACTTGGTAAACAGGTGCCTTGGATAAGTACCATGGTGAAAACCTGGCAAATAGGCACTATGTGTAGAGTCAGCATCCATCATCTATCGAGTCTTATTCATTCCATATCCATTTCACAACAAACTCCATCCATTCATAATAAAACCATTGACCTTGTTTGTATTTCCATCTCCCTATCTAGAATAGCTTAGAAATTTGTCAATATCCATCATCGTCATCCCACGTCTTGAGCTATGTCAATAGTTATCACTGTCTTGTCCTAGGTCAAACTTTCTATGTCTTCTCCATTTGTCATCCATGCAAATTCCTCTACCGGAATGGGGGCAAATTTTTCCTTAACCTAGGTCTAGGAATGGATCCTTGTTTGTGGTTCACAAACACTTCAATCGATCTCCTTTCAACAAATAACACCCTTTAATGGACACATTGTTCCTACAATAAGGCTATTATCTTCGCAACACTTTTCCTACATCATCACACCAACCAAAACTACATATTATCTCATCTCAATCTTAAGGTACCTTAATCCCATGGATATGGGTATGTAGGCAGTCTAGATTACGAAGGAAGTAACCAGTACTTAGGTACATAAGATCTCATCATTTCCCCAACCCAAGCTCAAACACTTTGACCCATCTCATCACTCTACCTAGAACTACATATTATCATTTTTCATCTTTCCTCGTAATGTGCCTTGATCCCGTGGATACAAGGTATGTAGGCAGTCTGGAATACGAAGGAAGTATCCAGTACTCAGGCACATACGATTCATCATTCTTCACCCATTTCAATCCATTGACATTCCATCTTTCTAGTCTTCCGTTTATCAAAATCTATTCACCTTGACTTGACTAACTCAAGCAACAAAACAACAAACAAATGCATCCTTTCAAAGAAAAAGTCCTTAACAAACTTGAAGCAAAGAAACTTACTTGCAGAGCCATATACTGTCCTATATATCGATTGCCAACATCAGCTAAATCAATTTCAACCAACCAACAGATCAACAAACTTGTCTTATACAGAGTGTTCCATGATCGAGACCAATACATGCGTCTTATACAACATGTGGCATTTCCTAAAACCAGGCATTATCTTTTCAACAGATAACACCCTTTAACAGGCACATAGCTCCTACGAGTTGTTATCTTTCCTATCCAATCTATCCTGAGCAACCTCTTTGGCAAGAGAATATGTTGGCTGTATGTTTACTTTGTAAGTCAGTCAATTTGCTTTTTGGTTAATCTTTTGTCCCTTTTTCCAATACATATTCAAGGCTACCTTGACTTTATCTATAATCTTGGTATGTTACAATGCAGTATGGATTGGGAGCATAGTCATTACTTTTTGTGTGTCGTGTTTGAGGAATGATCTTTAGTATCTTTCTTAGCACCATATTTATCTTGTGGGTGTTACGACCTAGCATCTTACATATTAATATTCTTCTTGCATTTATGTCTTGAATTTTATTTTATGTTCAAGACTATGGCTCATTCACATGTACAACAAGGTTATATTATGTCTAAGGGATCTAAGTTCAAACCGCTTGGTTGCAAAGTCAACGTCCTCACACTCAGATATCACAGCACCTTGGTCATTTATACCTTGGTGGGAAACTATCCATGTGCTATATCAAAAATAAGGATTACTCTTTATAAACATTTGTGAAACCATTGCAACAAGCTTATCCATTGATCCATCCATCTATCCAAATCATCATATAGTTTTTCAAGCAAGGATTGATCAACAGTCTTTCTCTCCACTTTCTTCTATCCTAACCTCGTTTGTCTCCAACACAATCTTCTAGTCAAGCGTCAACCCAATTCTTCTGTCACTTCCCTATCTTTCCTCTCGAGGGGGCATCCTACGACAGCTACACAGGGGCAGCTAGCTACACTGGGACATCAAAATTGTATCATGTCTTCAACAATCATTTTCTTTGATGCAACGCTGTAAACTGCATTGCATCAAAGAGGGGCAAAATGTAGACACCCAAAAATGACCAAGTCATCACATTACTGGTATTTTGTCTAATCACCTACATTTCAGCGTTAATTAAATAGTCTAATTATTTAATTAATTTCATCAAAATCATCAATTCTTCCAAAACTGCATTTTAACATTAATTAAATAAATCCTCTTTATTTAATTAATTTCAGCAAAATCAACCTTATTCCTCCAAAATTAAATAATTTTAATTATTTAATTAAATCATTATCCTTTTTCAAATTTCAAATCTACATTAATTAAATAAATCCCATTATTTAATTAATTTACCACAAATCCTCTTATCTACAATTAAATAATTTAAATTTAATTAAATCAAATTGTTCTTCTAAATTTAAATAAATCATGCAAATTTATTTAAATTATCTCAATCCTCTAAACATAAATAAAATCAAGTATTTTATTTATAATCTTCATGTCTTCTAATCTTGCACAAACAATTAAATAAATTTATTTATTTAATTTGTCTTTTCCTCTAAAAATAAATCTTCTAAAAATAAAATATAATCACATATTTTATTTATCATTCATCATGCAAAATAAATTAAATCAATTTATTTGTTTAATTTATTTAAATCTTCAAATCTATTCTATGTCCTCTAATCTTGCACAAACAATTAAATAAATTTATTTATTTAATTTGTTCTTTCCTCTAAAAATAAAATATAATCACATATTTTATTTATCTTTCATCATGCAAAAATAAATTAAATCAATTTATTTGTTTAATTTATTTAAATCTTCATATCTTATCTATTCTTCAAAATCATGCACAAACAATAAATAAATTTATTTATTTAATTTCAATTATCTTTCCAATTCTTCTAAAAATATCATGTTAACTCATGTGCACAATCAATCTTATTTTTAGAATTTAAAAAAAAAAAATCTAAAGTTAAGTTAATTGGCTTTAATTTATCTTATTTTCATCAACTCATGAATTAGAAGAAAAAGCATTTTAATTTATGAACTCAAAATCTATATTTATCAAAAAAGTAATTATCTTAATAAAATTACCTTTTTAGAGTGACACATGTCGTGTGCACATTCATCATGAGTTATTTGATTTATCTCAACCATTCATTCTATGGATTTATTTCATCTGTTGATCGATCATGTTTGAAACCTATATAAACCCCCTCATATCCTTCACAAATCCCCTTCGATCATTCAGCCTTATGACCTCTTTGATCATTTATTCTTAGGCATCCTTTACAGCGCATTCAACATACATCACATCGTTGAGCACTTCAATCTTTTGAGCATGAATACACATACATCTACTTGTTGCAAACATGGTTTCGCAATGTTATTGAGCAATCTACATTCATACAAAAATAACTATACAATCTAGGTGAAGGCTTTCTTGTTTTATTTGATTTATTCATTGATATTGGTATTTTACTTAGATCGATCTCTTTATGTTATGGGTAATTGAGTTGTTATTATCATTGTTGTGATTTTATCATTCGACCTCTCAATTTTTCCTATACCCACAATGATCTCACATCACATTCACTCTCAGATGCACATCATAACCTAAGATCCGTCATCAATACTTCAATTACAATACCACAAATGCAACATATAATATGATGCACTAATTATGGGTCTTAAGGAAAGTAACATTAATCCAAGCATGATCAATCATCTAACAATTATAAAGTGAATCTATCTCATCAATACATAACTGTAACTTTGTAACCACTAGTAGCAGTTACAATATGATCATAAGATATAAGTGTCCATGAGTAACAATATTTTAACTAATAGTTCCCAAGACTTATTTTAGTTTCATTTAATTAAAATGATTGCGAACAACATGCAAATAACCCTAAGGCATACAAATTAAACACAACAATTATTTAAATGCAATCCTTATCACAGTGAGGGACTATCACCACAATTAAAATCATACAATAGAGTATTAATAACCATAACACATGAATGTTATACGGATGGCTACAAAATCCACTATTTACACTGATGTAGATTTCATTAATAATCTAGAACATTTTGAAAATACTATTAAATATGATTGTATACGCAAGACTAAAAGCCTATAATATTAGAATTCTATAAATCTCTTACACTAGTTATAGTCACAAGATACAAAACCTAAAGCTACAATGAAAGAACCTTGTTCTAAGGTTAGCTTGACAGGAAAGGAATACAGAACAACAAAATATTCCTATAGATCTAACATCTTCATCAAATCTACCACACTTTTAACCACATGCATATGATAGGATCATAACACATTTAAAGGATGGTTCAAACCAAGTAGAAGTATCATGGCTAAAGCAACTCAAGAGTGAACACTAATAGGGCACAAGTAAAAGAACAATCTTTTTCTAGGTTTTACCAAATTCCATTCAACACATGAATAGGAAGAGAGAAGATCAGGTTGCTATGGAAAAGTTTAAGTGTCAACTTGATCAATCTTCTATAAACCACTACTACATTGGTCCTATGAATACCAAAATGATCATACCTAATACAAAGTTCTTCTAGAGGTGTCTACACCTCATAGTGATTACCAAGCTTGTTAAAATCCCTTACCCAACACTAGTATTAACGGAATAAACCAATACAAAGCATTCTAACCTACTAACATACCAAGTCTAGGAATAGAAAAGGGTTGATTGAGTTCAAGACATAAATATGATACAAACATTTTTCTCAACAACAAGGTTAATAAGAATGTGACATTTCTTAAGCACAAATTATAAACATGCTATATACAACTAATGAGCCACAACATCTGTAAAGGACTTTATTATCACATCAAAATTTACTTACCACATCGCATACACATGAAATCAGGATATATTAATCTATGCCTCAGGAAAACCTTGACAACATGACCCTATTACGACCACTGAAACAACTTACACAAGTTCCATTTACCTTATACAATTCCACTCAAAATCAATTAATTTCTAAAACAAACTTATAAATCAAATCTTAAATACATTGTTTACAAACCTAATTCCAACCCATAATCAATTTTCAACTTAACAATACTATTAAAAAGAAATTGTAGTAAAATCAATATTAAATTCATCAACAATAATCAACAACCATGTCAACTCACATTTAATCATATTAAACAAAATATAGTAATGTAATCATATGTGTGTGTGTGTACTTTTGTGTAACAATTAATAAGATATCAGTTGTAAGGTTTATGCAATTTTGGTTATACGGTTATGCAAAAGACCGAGGCATAGACAAGGTTTGTGAACTGTTTAACAGTCGTCTCAAAGAGACGTCATCTCTTGGATCAAAATGATTGCAGGATATGCACAAAATGGATCTGTAGATTTAATAACAACAACCAAGATGGCATAGGAATTGTCTGTCACTAATTGATACATATCTTTGAATTGACAAACTGGGTAATGCTAATTTTTGGATATGATTTTCATATATAAGAGTTGAATCTTATATAAAAATTTTAGAGAAACCCGGTTCAAAAATAAAGAGTTATCGGTGACGCAACTAATTGTTTTAACAGAGACGAAACGGGTGAAAGGTAGACAGTAGCAAAATATTCATATCTCCAAAATGACAAACTGGGTAAGGTTGATTTTTGTATATGATTTAGATAACCAGGTCATGCACTATATATAAACAATTTAGAGGAACCCAGTTCATAAAAATAAAGTTATGACTAACGTAACAAACTATAAAAATAGAGATGAAATGGGTGAGAAATAGACAATCACAAAACATTCATATCTCCAAAATGACAAACTGGGTAAGGTTGATTTTCAAAAACAATTTGGATAACTAGGTCGTACACCATATATAAAAAAATTAGAGAAACCTAGTTCGTAAAAATAAAGTTATGGCTAACACAACAGACTGGGTTCAGAATATGTAGAAGAGAATTCACAAAATAATATAAAGCTTGCATATTACAAATTCATTTCACTAAATCTAATGCAACAATAAATCATATTCATATCTCAGTCCATACCTAGAATATTACTCTATCACATCTTCACAAAATTCCCAGTTCGCATTCATTTTCCCCTAAGTCTTTTCTTCTGGAAATTATGGTTTATGGTGCCAAAAGAAAAATGAAAACTTTCTATGAGAGAGAGATAATGAAAACATAAAACATATTCTCTTATTTGAAATGCACGTTCCTCTCCCAAATTATGTCTTCAGATTTTAAAATAAAGTTGAGCATGCATAACCACCCCCATAATTTCTTCCAGAAGATTCTCCTTATTAAAGGCAATAAATTTCACCTTTATTACTTTCTTACAATTTGCTCTTTAATTCATTTACAACCAAACAAAAATAGTTTCTTTCTACTTTTCTAAAATTGGTCTTTTACTCAAAAGAAACAATTACTTCTAAGATTCCCTCTTGAGGTGCATAATTACCACTTGCTTAAATGGAAAATAATTACTCAAGACAATAATTTTTCATTGTTTTTATTTATTTTAGAATTTGTTATATATATAAGTTTTTATGACAACTCATAAATATTATAAATTTATTTTTATTGCCACTAACAAAAATATTTACTTGTTTATATAATATTTTTATTTTAATTTTATCAATTATATTCTTGTTTTAATAACACTTTATTTTCTTCATTGTAATTATTATTATTTATTGACCTTAGATTACAATATAATATAATTTCTCATAAACTTAAATTTACATAAAAGCATCTATATTATTTATTTATTAAAAGTGCCTTCTTAACTTAATAATTTTATTTTAATGCAACAACTAACCAAAGCACTAATCAAACAATTTCAAACTCAATAATCCAAATGCCGAACAATACATGACCACTATGCATGATCGGATAGCAAGACCACCACAACAATGACTAACTATCATGCCCATACCGACAACACTGACTAGGTGCAAAACTAGATAATCATCCTCTTCAAGGATGATGGCTAAGCTAGGGGACCATATGTTATCTCTGTTCAACAGTTTCTATTGGTTTAAGGCACGCTCAGACCTATCAATTCAGGTGGAGTTGATGTCTGATACCTGTAACTTGCAGCACACAACACGGTCTATGCACAAGTATAATAAATATCAAATGGTCATAGAGTGAAAGAGAATCACGTCGTTGGATGCTCACGAATGAGTGGTACGACATTGTCTCTTTTCACACCACACAATAATCAGATCATCCTATAATACAAAATCAGTCGCATAAAAATCAATTCTAACATATGACAATCATAGTAAGATCAACATCATAATCACCTGAATGTAAAACAATGTCAAAGCATATGAATTATCAATGTCGTAACAATGATTATCAATAAAACATGCTAACTATCATATGAAACCACACATGAGGATAATCAGGATTGTCACCAACATGAATTTGGCATCTAGAAACATCATATAATGTACAACATCAATTGTCTAACATACCCTAAATCTTCCTATTATTTTACCTTCATCTGCATTCTCCTTAGCCAGACTATCTCCACATCCAAGATGAGAATGGAGGGGCACTACACAAGTACGTGTGTAATAAGACATCGAGACGATGTCTCTTCCTAGTGGGGAAGGATGTCACATCTCATTTTGGACTGCATTTATAATTTAAATTATGGGACATTTTTACTATGATTGTTTTACTATTGAGTGATTCCACGTGTGTGAAAGGTAAAATAGTTGATATTTAAAATGCATAAAAATTTGAAAGTCGATTGATGACCAATTATTATTAAGATTATGGATGTGTATTTTGTTTTGCCTTGGCTATGATTATAAGGACTGACCTATTATTGAGAATCTAAATGTGAATGAGTGCAGGAGAAATGTCAAAGATGAGAACATGGTTGAGGTAGAGATGTTCTAGCCACCCGACAATAATTGATGGATGGATAAACCCGATGCCTGCACACACTCACTTAGTTTCATGACATATTGCATCATTCACATCTCTTCATTGAGTGGCTTTATTATGCATAGCGATGTGGTTACGTAGTCATGTTTGAGCATTTTATATGATTAATGGATGTGATTGATGTATGATGATTAGATAAATATGTGAATTTTGTTGCTACAATATGTTCATTTGAATTGCATAAGTTAGCCATGTATTTATACATTTTTTTACTTAAATTTAATAGAAATGTATAAGTTGAATTCAATTTTATTTATTTATATTATTTAAAGAGTTTATCTATTTATATATATATATATATATACATACAATTTAAATTAATAAATATTTATATATTATGCTCTTGCATGAAATGATATTTTAGATAGACTTAAAATAAGCATATATTTATAGATACATATTTATAATTTAAAAAATATATAAAAAATATATATATAATTATAAAAACATATAAGCATTATATTATTTCTTTTATTTATTTATTTTGGTAATTAATTTCTTTTGGAAGAAGAAATAAGTTAAATTATTTTAATTTGTTAATTTATTTAATTATTGAATGTGCATATCTATTTTAAAGATTTAGAGAATCAATTATTAAATTTATCATATTTGTGAATTAGAAAATTATATTTTCTAATATTAGTTTTAAGTAGGACATGCATGAATATGAATAAAGTCATTTTAATATTATTTTTCTTTTATTAAGAATATAATATTATATTTTGCTTTTTAGGTTTTTCAAAAAATAGGAAGAGTTATTAAAAGAAGAGAATTAGCTTTTTTTTTTTTTTTTTTTTTGTTATCAAATTTTATTATGGAAAGGAGAAGAAAAAAAATAGGTTATTGAAGCTCAGGGATTTGAAAGTACTTTTTTTGTGAAGAATTGAAGGATTGTTGTGTTTTTTTTTAATTTATTGGTTCATCTCTATTTTTTGCCAAATTGCTATAAGGATTGAGGTAGGATTCTTATCATGAAAGGCTTTAACAAAGACTTAATTTGGTTAATAATTGAATATAGGATTGTGTGAAGAAATTGTGATTTATATGCTTCTTCTGCAAAAGGAAAGATTTAAACAAATTATAGTTTCATTGGTTTTGAAGATTAGAAAATATTTTTTGTTGAATTGGATTTGTTGGGAATTCTTAAAAGTCAGTAGGAAGATTTGATAGGTTATTTAATCTGAATATGATTTGTAGAATATGGAAATATTAATTTCTTGTATAGGAGAAAAAAAACATAATAGAAGACTTGGGAAGAGACTGAAAAGAAAAATAGTAACCTATCTTAGTTTAGATATACCTCTTAAACCATGATCTGGGTATTTCTAATTTCTGGATATATGATTTTAAATTAGGGGATAAACCTTATCTCCAATTTTTATGATTTTATCTTTTATAGTTTGTTTTTAGTTATTAAAACAAGTGGATTGTTTTTTTAAAAAAATAGCTAAATCTGTCATGAGAAAAATAGTCTGTTACGACATCAATAACTTTAGTTTTATGAATTGGGTTTCTCTAAAAATTTTATGGAAGGTGTGTAAATACATTTTTAAATCATATAAAAAAATTAGCCTTACCTTGTTTGTAAATTCTGAGATATGTATTAATTAGTGATTGTCTATCGCTGCTGCTATTTTTAGCATGATGTTTATCTGTGATTATATTGTATTTATAAAATTATATTAAAGATAGTTATTATGAAAATATTTATTGATTTTTGTATATAATTGAATTTTAAAATTAGAAAAATGTATCTACACATCTTTCATAAAAATTGTGTTACTCGATTTGTTTCACTATGTATTATCTATCCAATGCATTTTAAAAATTAGAAAAATGTTGTGTTTTGATAAAGTTATGTATGTTTTAGTGAAAACTATATTTTATGCAATATAAATCTAAGTTGCTGGCATGAAAGTCATGTTTGGTTTATGTGTGATCTCCCAACATGGTTTTGTGACTTTGTAAGCATGTTAAAATTTCTATGTGGATATTAGTTATGAGGGTGTGAGCATCAGTTGGAAAATATAGTGTTTCAAACCACATTTAAAGTCACCTGTAGTGTTGATGTCCGTGCTTAATTTTGTTGTCATATCATTTTGTCTCATGTAATAGCATCTTGATCACCTGTAGGTTTAATTTAACTGACTTATATGTTTATGCCTTCACTTAAATGGTGTTCTTGTTTGACAACATGAATATGAAATTGTTAGAAAAGATGATTCTCCTTTATTCCTTATTACAAATTTAATCATAACGGTATTATAAATATGATTTTGTTTGCAGTTAGGTAAATCTAGATTTATTTATTATATTTTATTTTTGAGAAATTAAGAATGAATTATGGGATAAAGATTATAACTAGTTTTATAGCAATATATGTATATCTTGAATGATTAAATGCAGCTCTGTGATAGAAATATTGTTAGAAATGTATTCTTATTGATTGAGCAAAGAGATGAAGTAGTAACTGTATCTAGGCAAAAGTATGTGTTATAAGATCTAGACATGAGATTCTTTTGGGGTAATCAAGAATGGAATGAGTTATCTTCAGTTTAAGTCTTATTTATGTATCTTGAATAAACATATGTGAAATCTTTTTCATTAGAATTGTTTGCTTGAAAGTGAATTCATTTTGATGGTGCAAAAGAAAAGAATTAGTTTTCTTTGAAAGAAAGTAGTATATCTTTGTGTGTGTTTGGGGTTGCTTTCTGGGCTAGGATACCAAATGTGGAATATCAGAGATGGCTTTTCCTCTTTTCAAGAATTGAACCTTAAACTATTTTATATGCTTAGCCAAGCTAGGATTCATTGAAATACATAAAAAATTGTCTAGCAAAACTTTATTTATATATATCTCTGCTACATCCTGTTGCGAGACAATTTGCATATCATTATTTAGATTTGCACATTAAACATCAGCATTGGGTGTTCCCTCTTGCCAGTTGTTTCCAGGTTGCTAGACATTTCGTGCAAGGCTGGGTTTCCTTCATGTCATGAATGGATCCAAGGAAGTGTAATTGCTTCATGGTTGGGCGGAAAAGCACCTGAACCATGTTCCCATCTCTCAGCTTGCAAAAGGACCATGTGGGTTCGTGGCAGCTGGAGAGTTTGATTGATTTATTATTTCTTATATTGTACATGATTATTGTATCTTGTATTTAACATTGGATGATTTATGGCATGAGAGCCAATTGACATTGTATATTATTTATAGTGCTAACACCTAGATTAAGCATGTGATTTGTAAGATTTAATGATATTATTGATTAATGATTATGAGATCTATCTTTTTACTAGAGTGGATGTAAATAAGTGGACTATTTATTTATGTAACTTTTGTTATGGAATGCGTACTTTACATTTGGTATTAGAGAACGGTTTCATCTTTGGAAGCTTTGGTGTGTGTCTTACTCAGTTTGTTTGAGCAAGTGTGGGTCCTTGTGTGATGGCGTTCAATGAGTAGCATGTGCTTTCTTTTGTTATGTCTCCCTTTCATGTGTGTGGTGAGGAATATGTTGTTTCGGGGTTAGATAGACCCTAGTGGTTGTTGAGAAGTTACTTATGTGTGTTTTTCTTCTGGATGTCCTGAATCTTGGCATGAACTCTTGTAGTGTGTGTGAGTGCTTGAGTGACCATAGTAGGGTCATGTTCATGCTTGTGTGATCACTTTTGATAGTGGAAGTTATGAGAACCTTTGTGTAAAAGAAAAATACTATGTTCTTAAGTGTGATTGAACTTGGTTCACTCTTTTAAGAGTTATGCATTAGTATGTGAAAGAAGATGTTTGATCATATGCTTGATATGTGAAGAATATTGTTGTGGTAATGCTAGTTTAAATGTACCTTGCATTGTGCACCCTATTGTGTGTATGCTTGTTGCAAGAGCAGCATACCCTAAAATGCTTGTCTGATTGATATTGCCTCTGCATGGAGACTAAGAATGCTTGCTTGAATGCATATTGTATCTTCTTATTGAGAGGATGTCCCTGAGTATGGATTCATTATGAGGTTGTAAGAAAGATAGTGTTGCATTACATTGCTAGATAGATCATTTAGGGTAATGACTTATGTTCCTAGATTGCATTTTCCCTAGGATTCATGTGGGAACCTGGGTGTATTTATTCCATTACATTCTTTAAGATAAAGAGGCAAAAGGGGTGTGAAAAGGATTAGTTGCATAGTCCTTGTGATGTTGAGGTGTTAGAATCTTGAGTGAATTAGCAAACCCTGCATCTTGTGACTTTGATTTGTGATTTCACTATTGTTTAGTGTGCATTTAGTATGCTTGTCATCATGTTGTGAAGAAATTTTGGTCTCATAAGAATGTTACATTAATGCATTATCCATATGATTGAGGAATCCTTGATTGGTGAGAAGTGGTAACCATTGCCTATTGGGGAGATTGATGTGTTGAGCTATCTTGGTTGTGAACTTGATTTCATCCTAGCTTAATATTGGTTGTTGGATGTTTGCTAGTGTATGACTGTCTATGTCTTTGCATAATGATAGAGATTCCCTTGAACGGGATGCAACCTTTGTTGTTGGGCGCTCGAGTGATGATCATGTGGTTAAGTAGAAATGATCTTATGTTATAGATGTGTTTGGAGTCTTAGAGGACTTGTATGTTGGGTGTGATCGAGTATATTCTCTTACTCGCCTCAACTTGGGCTCCAAGTGTAGCATCGTACTCCCTCTCTAGTGGCTAGAATTAGTCACATAGTTCATGTGATGTGGAACTTTTTGAATTTTCATATTTTTATTCATTTGACTTTACTAATTTCTCTAAACGTTCTAAGGACCAACATTGAAATTTTTATTCTTATTATGAATAAAGTATAGCCATCAAAATTTAATATTTATTTATCTTGTGACCTTGATGGTTATGTTTTATTTACTATTGAAATTGATCTCATTTTATGCCTTATTGTTGGAATTGACTTTTTCTTTTCTTCAAAATTAATTTATTTATTTATTACTGGTGGCTATGCTTGAATAGTTTAAATTGTTGGTCATGTATGATGTTATGTTTTCTATCATGTCCATGATGGGCCTCTGATGGGTGTATAAGGGAGTAGGATGTGGAGAGTATACTGTTTCGTGGTGAGTGTGTGTTACTAAGAGCTTTGGTAGATTGAATTCATTAATTGTTGTTAGATACAATGAACATTGTTTGAAACATTGAGAAAGTTCTAAAATGGATTTTTGTGCAACTATGGATCACTTCATATGAGTTAAATTTTGTGTAAAATTAAATGTTGTCTATGTGAACGAGATATGTAGAGAGCTCGTTGGATGGAATCTTGCTTTTGGAGAATGTTATGTTGGTGTGTCCTTGTTTGGGAGTTTCATAACTACACTTATGTTTTGACATAGTGTAGGGTGAGATAGAACCTGAATTAGTGCATGAGCACATAATGTATATATTTATGGTATTATATTTGTCTTCTTTCTTTTGTTGAGTTTCCAACCTTGGGAATTTGGTTGTTTTAGAAGTTTCTCCTTAGTAGTTGGAGGTTTTTTAGCTTGATACTGGAAGGGATACAATTCTTGTGTGATGAAGTTATTGTCCTTTGTATTCCATTTTATGGATACTTGGTGTTAGGCCACGAGGAAGCCTTGTGTTGCCTAATCAATCATGAACTTGTGGTCATGTTGTATTGTTGATCTTTTTGGTCTAGCTTAGTTAAGAGTTGAAGTGGTGTTATGAGTAGTCTTACACCTTGTTGGTGTGTTGTGGCCACCTTAGATGTGCCCTAGTGAGAGATAGGTTGCTAATCCTTGCTTGATGGAAGTGCTTATGTTGTTCAAAGGTGTGGTTAGATTCTTCCCTCTAATAACCTATTTGGTTTATCCTAGTTTTGGTAGTATAGAGCTTAAGTGTTAGATAAATCCTCTCTTTTAGGAGTGAAACGTGAGTAAGTACCTCATGTGGGGAAACCATGTCTAGAGTTGAAGCATGCTTTTGATCAAGATAAAGGTGCGGTAGTAATGCCTATAATCTTTTTAAGTTAAATTTTCATGAACCTTGAGTCCTTTTGTTGTGGGTAGTCCCTGAGGAAGGAATGTTGAGAGAGTAATCTCTTGTGTGTAATTCTCCTTGAGAATGGGTATGGTGGCCTTGTGAGTATCCTTAGACTTAGTAGATAGCTTGAGAGGTTATCCTAGCATAGTTGTGGTCTTGAGTTTTGAGGACTTGACTTGCTTGTAGTCTGTTGCGCCTTTTGGCTAGAGCATCTTCTCCCTACAGTAGCAGTTAGAGGATGAAGTGGCATAGTCTCAAAGGAGTTGTATGCACAATGGTTGGTTATGACCTAGTTGGTGCACCTTTGGAGATTTGTTTTATTGTTTTGTGATCTCAACCTAGTGTTGGTTTGGAGGACTGATCTTGTGTTACCATGAGATAGCATGTGCATTGTGATGTTGATTCATGTTTCTATATGTCTATGATGAATTTATTTTGTCTTGTTTGGCATACATTAATCTAGATGTGATTATTATCCTTATTCTATAATGAATGCAATTGAGTGGTAGTTGTACCATGTGTTGGACTATATATATTGTATTGGCAGTTGTGCCATGTGAACTGATTAATTGATTATATACTTGAATTTTTCTTGATAGACACAAAATAAAGTGCGTAATAGAGTTATTGCTCAGTATAAGGTCAAGTAGGACCAATATTCTATGGATAGTGCCACATAAGAAGATGCAAAAGAGATAGACAGATCTTTTTCTTATTAGAGAATTTAGAAGAGATTCTTTTATTTTTGCATAGTAGAAATACTTTGTTTGATTTGATAATTCTTTATTGATACTTTTTTTGTTATAGTGAGATGTTATTATTATTTGAGTATGTGTGCAATAAGACATCAGGACAATGTCTCTTCCTAGTGGGGAAGGATGTCACATCTTATTTTGGACTTTATTTATAATTTAAATTATAGGACATTTTTACTATGATTGTTTTACTATTGAGTGATTCCACATGTGTGAAAGGTAAAATAGTTGATATTTAAAATGTATAAAAATTTGAAAGTCGGTTGATGACCAATTATTATTAAGATTATGGATGTATATTTTGTTTTGCCTTAGCTATGATTATAAGGACTAACCTATTATTGAGAATCTAAGTGCAAATGAGTGCAGGAGAAATGTGGAAGACAAGAACATGGTTGAGGTAGAGATGTTCTAGCTGCCCGGCAATAACAAATGGATGGATAAACCCGATGCATGCACACACTCACTTAGTTTCATGCCATATTGCATCATTCATATTTCTTCATTGAGTGGCTTTATTATGCATAGTTATGTGGTTACATAGTCATGTTTGAGCATTTTATATGGTTAATGGATGTGATCGATGTATGATGATTAGATAAATATGTGAATTTTGTTGCTACAGTATGTTCATTTGAATTGCATAAGTTAGCCATGTATTTATACATTTTTTTACTTAATTTAATAGAATTGTATAAGTTGAATTCAAATTTATTTATTTTTATTATTTAAAGAGTATCTATTTATATATATATATATATACAATTTAAATTAATAAATATTTATATATTATGCTCTTGCATGAAATGATATTTTAGATAGACTTAAAATAAGCATATATTTATAGATACATATTTATAATTTAAAAAATATATTAAAAAAACAATATATAATTATAAAAACATATAAGCATTATATTATTTTTTTATTTTTTTATTTTGGTAATTAATTTCTTTTGGAAGAAGAAATAAGTTAAATTATTTTAATTTGTTAATTTATTTAATTATTGAATGTGCATGTCTATTTTAAAGATTTAGAGAATCAATTAATAAATTTATCGTATTTGTGAATTAGAAAATCATATTTTCTAATATTACTTTTAAGTAGGACGTACATGAATATGAATAAAGTTATTTTAATATTATTTTTCTTTTATTAAGAATATAATATTATATTTTGCTTTTTAGGTTTTGAAAAAATAGGAAGAGTTACTAAAAGAATAGAATTAGCTTTTTTTCATTCTTTTTTTTGTTATCAAATTTTATTATGGAAAGGAGAAGAAAAAAAATAGGTTATTGAAGCTCATAGATTTGAAAGTGCTTTTTTTGTGAAGAATTGAAGGATTGTTGTGCTTTTTCTGAATTGATTGGTTCATCTCTATTTTTTACCAAATTGCTACAAGGATTGAGGTAGGATTCTTGTCATGAAAGGCTTTAGCAAAGACTTACTTTGGTTAATAATTGAATATAGGATTGTGTGAAGAAATTGTCATTTATATGCTTCTTGTACAAAAGGAAAGATTTAAACAAATTATAGTTTCATTAGTTTTGAAGATTAGAAAAATATTTTTTGTTGAATTGGATTTGTTGGGAATTCTTGAAAGTTAGTAGGAAGATTTGGTAGGTTATTTAATCTGAATATGATTTTTAGAATATTGAAATATTAATTTCTTGTATAGGAGGAAAAGAAAACATAATAGAAGACTTAGGAAGAGACTGAAAAGAAAAATAATAACCCATCTTAGTTTATATATATCTCTTAAACCGTGATCTGTGTATTTCTAATTTCTGGATATATGGTTTTAAATTAGGGGATAAACTTTATCTCCAATTTTTTATGATTTTATCTTTTATAGTTTGTTTTTAGTTATTAAAATAAGTGGATTGTTTTTTAAAACAAACTAGTAAATCTGTCATGAGAAAAATTAGTCTATTACGGCATCAATAACTTTAGTTTTATGAAATGGGTTTCTCTGAAATTTTATGGAAGGTGCGTAACTATGTTTTTTAAATCATATTAAAAACAACCTTACCCAGTTTGTAAATTATGAGATATGTATTAATTAGTGACTGTTTATCTCTGCTGCTATTTTTAGCATGATATTTATTTGTGATTATATTGTATTTATAAAATTATATTAAAGATAGTTATTATGAAAATATTTATTGATTTCTGTAGATCTATGTATTATCTTTCCAATGCATTTTAAAAATTAGAAAAATGTTGTGTTTTGATAAAGTTATGTATGTTTTAGTGAAAACTATATTTTATGCAATATAAATCTAAGTTGTTGGCATGAAAGTCATGTTTGGTTTATGTGTGATCTCCCAACATGGTTTTGTGACTTTGTAAGCATGTTGAAATTTCTATGTGGATATTAGTTATGAGGGTGTGAGCATCAGTTGGAAATTATAGTGTTTCGAACCACATTTAAAGTCACTTGTAGTGTTGATGTCCATGCTTAATTTTGTTATCATATCATTCTCTCTCCTGTAATAACATCTTGATCACCTATAGGTTTAATTTAACTGACTTATCTATTTGTGCCTTCACTTAAATGGTGTTCTTGTTTGACAACATGAATATAAAATTGTTAGAAAAGATGTTTCTCTTTTATTCCTTATTACAAATTTAATCATAACGGTATTATAAATATGATTTTGCTTGTGGTTAGGTAAATCTAGATTTATTTATTATATTTTATTTTTGAGAAATTAAGAACAAATTATGGGATAAAGATTATAACTAGTTTTATAGCGATCTATGTTTATTTTGAATGATTAAATGCAGCTTTGTGATAGAAATATTGTTAGAAATGTATTCTCATTGATTGAGCAAAGAGATGAAGTAGTAACTATATCTAGGCAAAAGTATGTGTTATAAGATCTAGACACGAGATTATTTTGAGGTAATTAAGAATGGAATGAGTTATCTTCAGTTTGCGTCTTATTTATGTATCTTGAATAAACATACATGAAATCTTTTTCATTAGAATTGTTTGCTTGAAAGTGAATTCATTTTGATGGTGCAAAAGAAAAGAATTAGTTTGCTTTGAAAGAAAGTAGTATATCTTTCTTTGTGTTTGGGGTTGCTTTCTGGGCTAGGATGCCAAATGTGGAATATCAGAGATGGCTTTTCCTCTTTTTGATAATTGAACCTTAAACTATTTTATATGCTTGCCCAAGCTGGGATTCATTGAAATAGATGAAAATTTGTCTAGCAAAACTTTATTTATATATATCTCTGCCACAACCTGTTGTGAGACAATTTGCATATCATTATTTAGATTTGCACATTAGACATCAGGTTGCATTAGGTGTTCCCTCCTGCCAATTGTTTCCAGGTTGCTAGACAATTTGTGCAGGGTTGGGTTTCCTTCATGTCATGAAGGGATCCAGGGAAGTGTAATTGCTTCATGGTTGGGCAGAAAAGCACCTGAGCCATGTTCCCATCTCTTGGCTTGTAAGAGGACCATGTGGGTTCATGGCAGCTTGCAAGAGGACCATGTGTAATTATACATGATTATTGTATCTTGTATTTAACATTGGATGATTTATGGTATGAGAGCCAATGGACATTGTATATTATTTATAGTGCTAACACCTAGATTAAGCACGTGATTTGTAAGATTTAATGATATTATTGATTAATGATTATGAGATCTATCTTCTTAATTCATTGGATGTAAATAAATAGATTATTTACTTATGTTACTTGTAACGCCCGCCTTGAACACCTTAAAGAAATACACACTTATGCTATAAGAAACAGGGAATTTTTTTTTTCAAATGATTAAGTAACGTTAACATAACTAATTACGACATATTCTCTAAGGATTCAAGGCTGCATCACTTAACAAATCAACTAACATAATTTATCATACATCAGTAACTGATCCAAATTCATGCTCAATTAAATAACTTATTTATATTCATTGCATATAATCAAATAACAGAATCTGCATGATTAAATACATAACTAAAACGCTTTCATATAAGTGCATCATGACATCATTACATTGCCATTTTTAGTCTACATCAAAATTACATACATAAAGAATGTTCTGTTACACAAATCTGGTACAAGGTTATACACATACATCTTCATCACTGGTACAAGTACAACTGGAACAAATCCTTTCTGCATATGATCTTGACAAGAGTAACCAATGGATAAAATAGCTCTTCCACCTGACCATGTGGAACCCTAAGGTCCACCCCCCGAGCTAGGAGTTAACATGAGGTCCCAAATAATGACAGTCAGGTAGACGAAAGACAAACAAGAACAAAGGACAACCAACGCCAATACAACACATGGCAATAACAATACAACACAACTTAACTTCCAGAGGCGACACAAAACAAATGAGGAAAAATCGAACAAGGGATGCTAGGTTGTAGTAGGGAGAGTCTCATCGCACGGTCCTAACATGGGTTATCCTGACAGCCTCTCACTAGGCGTCGGCCCCCATCTATGGTTATCCTGACAGCCTCTCACTAGGCGCCAGCCCCATAGGGTGACACATGCGGAATCGACCTTCCTTTCATGAGGACAAGGAAGTCAATCATGCCGACCAGGCCTTCTCTACCCATCCTTAGTCTAAACAAGCACTACAGGTCATGGGAGAGGAATCCAATAATCTTATTAATGTGAAATCTACCCTTAACCCCCTAGTTTATTTTAGGTTATCACTTGATTAATCTACTTCCAACAGGTTATCCTGACTGCCACTTTGGGCGCCGGCCCCACGTTGAAAGCCACTCTCCTTCCTAACACCTAGTAAACCTTAAACATCATGCAAGACTTTATAACAAAACACGTATATGTACATTGCAAGGCATAAACCCTCTTGCATCAAAATAGAACCATAACATCAATTGTTATCCAACACTTTTAACATTACAATACTTTATTCTTTTACAGATTTCAGGTCTCTCCATACGACAGGCGGTACAATAAGATCACAAGTGGTTTGATATCTCATCCTGAGATTATTACTTTACAAGACACATAATCAACCTTGACAACACCTCATTATACTTCATACTATGTTTGATCCACATAAACGCTATTACATCGTAATTACAAAAACAACAATACACAAGTTGCAAACACTCAACTGTGACAACTCAGCCTCTGGAATTCGAGTTTATCCACTCTCAATTTGACTCTTTACAATCAACAGAAATACTTAACTTATACCGTTTAATACAGTTCCAAAGTCAACACTACAATTTCTTCTCTGTTCAACGTAAACAACTTCTGTAATAAAATCAACATTATATTACATTCTCTACTGTTACAGTTTATTACAATTCTACTGCTTGTAAGAGAATCGTACATGATCCTATTTGAAAGGAACGTGAACAGCTCGTATAGGTTGTTAATGAGGAGTAAAATGGCTATTGACTGTTTTGTCATTGAAATGGATAACAGCTGATTAGTCTAACAACTTCCTCAACTTGTAAATCTAATAAGATTGATATTATCCAATGATCACAAGAATAACGTAGGCAAAAGGTTTGATGACTAAGTTTTTACGGTATCCAAGGACGTTCTTTGAGATCCCCGCATCTTGTTCATGCTTCTAACTGTAGTGCTGATCTCTCAAACATGGAAAGTATAATTACAAGTTCAGAAATTACTTCCCCTCAGGTTTAATTTCTGACAGAAATGGATAGATTACAAACATCTCAGTAAATCGCTGATTGCTGTATGTGTTTAGCTGTCCCTTGTTGCAACAGCCTTCAGAGGAAGCACCATTTCTGTCAGTGATATATCAGTTAAGAATGTGTCAGTTATATGGACTATATTGCAGTCCGTTTAGCTAATGTGAAAGTATGATCTACAGAAAGAAACCTCTCAGAAATGTGCCCAGGTAAAACAGCGATTCTCAGAAAAAGACTGATTGCTAGGTATATACGAAATGGAATTGTTGCAAGGGACTCAAGAAACTCTCTATAGTGCACACTATGGTTGTCATCTACGTTCTTACAGAGGACTAATAGAGATGTAATTGTCTAATAACCTGATCAACGAATAACTAGGGAACCAGAGAATGGTTATGACGTGATATCTGAAAAGAAGATAATGGTTTTGCCAACACAGCCATCTCATTTCAACCTTGTATGTGAACTGCATTTGTTAGTTTACTGGAAAAGCTTCCCGCAAGACGAACTATGTCGATGATCTTTCCATCACACTGTCGCTGCCGAGTCTGTTATCGAGTTTCAGAAACATTCAGGGGTTGAGGATTGTCTGTATATGGGACAGTAAGCTATCAGAAACCAACAGCTGCTCAAATTATTTTTGGGAACCATTATTACACTACACCAACAGTTGGTTATTAATTGTGCATTGTTGACCATCTTGCCTTCGCTGGCTATCTTGAGGACACCCCAAACTTTTCAGGAATGTGCCAGCTAAGGTAAGGCAATCTACAGATTTTACCGACTAAGTTTTACCTCTAACAACTGCAGAAATCATAAGTTCTTAAGACATTACTGCAGCTATATACGCTGTGAATGCGGACAGGGATTGATGTGTGACGAAAACACTAATCAATTTCGATCATGAATACTACAGCCTCCATCATCCTCCAGAGATAATAATGTTGCTCAGCTTGTTTAAAGGCCAGTGAACTCGTGGTAGTCCAAACTATAAAGTGGACTGGTATACAAAGAATCATCGTCTCAATACTGCTAATGACTGACGGAGGCCACAAAATGGACATGTTGAAAAGACTTTTGAGACTTCAATCAAGGGCAAATAGTGAGACAATAGCGGCAGTGAACTTCCTAACTCATCACCTCCATCACGCCCTGGCATAACAATTTGTAGCATCTCCTAACATTATCAGTCCACTACTAAACAACACCAAACGCAACAAGCAAAGTAAATAGAGTGTCGTCTCACATCTCTAGGTGAAAGCCGAAATGACAAGGCTTCAGATCTTTCATTCAAAGCGATTGATAATAAGGCAGCGAACTACCTAATTGGTCACCTCCTTATCACGCCCTATCATTAAACCTTCAGCGTAACCTGATAACCAAGTTCGACACCACACCTTACTAGCCCCACGTCTGGCAAATGACAGATTCACCTAAATATTCCTATATTACACTTGCATTTACAGGGTGCGAATCTCATTTATATCCTTTGTAAGATCTATGCCCAGCCCAAACGGAACCAAAAGAAACTCAAATAATCGAAGAAGGATGAATTTTGCGGCACTCAGATCGAAGGTTTATTCCTCCATTAAAAGTAACTGTCGAATTATAAAATGTCATGTTCTAAAAAGTGTTCGCTAACCCTAAAAAGAGAACCAAATGATTATTAGCTTAACACACAGGTCTCAACATTTAAAGAGGTATACGAACCTGTAAGGACGGAAGCATGCCGGAAAAAACCCTATGTGACCTTTGTTTTTACTACAACTCTCTCAACGACACCGACTAGCAATGCGATCTCAATGCCGGCTAAGTTTGTTAAAGGTAGCGACGGCAGAAATGGAAATGGAAGATACAGGAAACTGGTTTCTAAAGAAATCTGGGATGGCATGGGGTAAATACCAAATCAGAGAACACTACTCAACTTGCGAATCAGATGTATTAACCTATGATGGGCTTTCTAAGAATGATATATGTCTCCCTATTCACAGCCTGGTACGGTCTCTTTTCAGAAGCAAGGTTCCGCAATACACCGAGGGCATACCACACAACACGGTGTCGTTTTACAACTACAAACCCTACCAATATTACGCCGGTCTGAGAGTGCATACAGAATGATTCGGCAAATAGTGAAAGGAAGACAATCGAATAACAGAATCCTTGAGCAGAAAGGAATGATTTAAAACCCTAAGAGAAGATGTTGTTTAAACACAGAGAGGACAGTCCACAAACATGAACTTTGATGGCACAACACAGAATACAAACTAATTTCAGATCAAACTATTTGGAATCAAATAAACTACAACAGCATTTGCAGATTAGGAATAAAGTTCAGAGATAAGGCATTCGACAGAACCTGGCTACGCAATCAACTCGATGAATCTGCTTCAATCACTGCAGTTCCAAGCTGCTTATTTCCTTTCACCTATAATGCCGTCCTTTATGCCTCTACCGCTCTTTTATAACATAGTCTCTCTCATCTACCAAGGAGCTTAGCACGCGATCCCGTGCATCTCTCCTTTAAAAATATATATATTTTTATTTAATTTAATGATCCCCAATTATTATTTATTTTATTTTATTATTATTTTTTTTAAATGTAAACACATAATCTCAGACAAAATCTAATTTCTTTATAGCCGACCCAATATATTGTTATTAATAGAATTGTACTATTTCGTCAATTTATAATTTTGTAACTATATTTTAATTTATTTTATTTATCAAGTTGTAAATCACAATTTACAACATGATTACAACTATTTATATATTTAAATATTTATTATAAATAATATTATATCGAACAATACAACATTTCTTACAACTTTATTTAACAACTACAATTCTAATAAAATAATAATTTATTTATAACGACAATCGACAACTAACGACATTATGCTCATTTATCAACATTTATACTCTTTCGTATAATGATTCTAACTAAAGCACAACATTACCATACACATTTAGACACCTGCAGAACTAATTAGACTCCAAGGTACAGTATTACCTGACAGCAAGACATGATCGAATGACAACCAATAACCACAAGGGTAAACTGACGACCAAGGAACACTGACTAGGGACCTCACGTTAACTCCAACCAACTAATCCATTGG
This sequence comes from Cunninghamia lanceolata, assembly GCA_027924645.1. NCBI lineage: Eukaryota > Viridiplantae > Streptophyta > Pinopsida > Cupressales > Cupressaceae > Cunninghamia > Cunninghamia lanceolata. The sequence continues at coordinate 3,903,059 of BSBN01000704.1, read as the reverse complement.
CGAAGGCACGCTCAGACCTGGTAATCAGGTGGAGTCGATGCCTAGTACCTGCATCCTGTAGCAACGCACAGTTAACCATAACAAGATATACATATACATCACATGCAGTCCCACAGTGAATGGAAATCGTAGTGGGGTAGGGTACTCGAGAACGAGTAATACGACACTGTTCCATTCACGTTGACGAATAACAATCAACTATATTGAACAAGGTATCATATTACTAATCTACATCATAAAATGATCAACTAACTTCCAATCCCATATAGTGAATAACATCAAAGCATCTAAAACATCCAGTTCATTTATCAAATTGTAAAGCATAAAATGACATAATCCAACATCAACATCTGTTATCATAACAATTAGGTTCATAGTGAAATAGCAGAATAACTAGAAATGCATCATCAAACGATCTAAAATATTGTCATAATGTCTAGTACTACTAAGCAAACATCAGTCCAAAAGACGACAAGTTGAGGGGCACTACATTACTTTTGTTATGGAATGTGTACTTTACACCTAGGGAAGAATGCAATCTAGGAACATAGTTATTACGCAAATGATATAATCTAACAATGCGATGCAACACTATCTTTCTTAAAACTAGATAATGAATCCAAACTCAGGGACATGCTCTAAATGAGACAATTCAATATGCAGTTTAAACAAGCATTTACCATTCACTAGGTAGAGGCAATTATTAAATTATGCCAAGCATATAATCAAAAATCCTCTTTCACATACTACTGCATAACTCTTAAAAGAGTAAATTAAGTTCAATCACACTCAAGAACATAGTATTTTCTTTCACACAAGGTTCTCATAACTCCACTATCAAAATTGGCCACACAAGCATGAACATGACCAGGCTATAAAGGTCACACAAGTACTCTCATACACTGCAAAGGCTCATGCCAAGCCTTCAGGACATCAAGAAGGTAAACAAACATAAGCAACTTCTAGGCAACCATCAAGACCTATCTAACCCTGAAATCAATGTATCCCTCACCACACACATGCAAGGGAGACATAACAAAAGAAGGCACATGCTACTCACAACATGCCAACACACAAGAACCCACACATGCTCAAACAAACCGTCCAACACACACCCTAGAGCTCCCAATGTTGGAACCATGCTCTTATACCAAATGTAAAGTCACATTCCATAGCAAAAGTTACTGAAGAAAATAATCCACTTATTTACATTAACTCAAATAAAAAAGATAAATCTTCTATATATCCACAATAATGACATTACATCTTTCAAAAGCACGTGTTATATCTAGGTTAGCACAATAAAATAATATACAACATCCATCTTAGGCTCTCTTGACATAAGTCATCTCAAATAATAACAACGTACAATAATCAAGTACAAGTAATAAATAATAAATCAATCACTCTCTCCATCCACCACTAACCCACATGGTCATCTGCAAACCTAGAGACGAGAACATAGCTCAGGTGCTTTTCTACCCAACCATGAAGCAATTACACTTCCCCATATCCCTTCATAACATGAAGGAAACCCAACCTTGTATGAAATGTCTAGCAACCTGGAAACAAATGGAAGGAGGGAACACCCAATGCAACCTGATGTCTAAATGCAAATATAAATGATGACGTGCAAATATCTCACAACAGGATGTGGCCGAGAAATATATATAAAGTTTTGCTAGATAATCTTTCATCTATTTCAATGAACACATGGCTTGGCCCAAGCACTTAAAATAGTTACAACCAAATCCCAAAAAGAGGAAAGCCTTCTTTGTTTACCCACATTCAGCATCCTAGCCCGACAAGTAACCCCAATCACATACAAAAGATAAACTACTTTCTTTCAAAGAAAACTAATTCTTTTCTTTTGCACAATCAAAATTAATTCACTTTCAAGCAAATAATTCTAATGAAAAAGCTTAAGCATATGTTTATTCAAGATACATAAATAAGAGATAAACTAAAGATAACTTAACTCATTCCATTTTTAATTACCTCAAAAGAATCTTGTGTCTAGATCTTATAACACATACTTTTGCCTAGATACAGCTATACATTCTTTACTTTTGCTCAATCAACTAGATTACATTTCAAGCAATATTTCTAACAAAGAGTTGCATTTAATCATTCAAGAAATACATGGAAAGCTATAAAATGGGGTATATTTTGTAGTGTCTTTACTATGTCTAGTGAACTTGGTGGTAGTCACACAATTCAAAGGAATAACCTACTGAGCAATCCACTATTATCCTTGAAAATACCTTCATTGAATTATCAACCAGGGCTAGTAAACTTGTGATGTCACTGGCAATGTATGTGCTTTCAAAGATCAAACTATCTAACTCATCTTAGTACAGTATCAAAAATCAAAACTACTCAATGACAAAAGACAGTAATGCTTCTACTGTTGCTATGGGTACTCGCAATGTAAGACTGTAACAATGATTGTGAAGGAATGATATCTAAGAATTAGCTTGGTACTGATAACTTATCCTATCCTTTGGAGTATCACAAGTCAAATGAACTAAAACAACTTAAGAATCTAATTGATCTTGCATTCATGAAATAACTGCTACAACAATAATAACATGCAAGAAATAAAGTGAAGGACAGTTATCATGAGTGGCCCTTGCTCATGTGACTACCTCACTGCTTTTAACTCAAAAATAGTTCTTTAGATCAACACAATCATATTGATTCTAACTCATTCATTACACAATCCTTTCAAATCACATAAATTCTTGCTAAACTGTAGTATTCATAACTCATAATTAAAATAATAACATTGTCTGCATAATCTGGAAAAGATTCAGATAGATATATCTGTGACAGAACAAAAACTATTCAAACTGAAACTTAACTAACTAACTTCTACCTCAACCACTGAGCCATACATATAGGCATGGGGGACTTTATTGAAATAGGTCTCTTAACTATAAACATAAAACACCACTCCCTACGAACCAAAATGTAATGAATGTTAACAACAATAATTGAAAAAGAAGGAAAGAAGTATCCTAATAAAATTATAACTCTCTACTGAAACAGGGGAACGTGGACTGGTTGAATCAGTCTCATTGGTCTTCTAGTTGCAATAGAATCCTTAAAGATTTCAATAATCTTTATTGATTACCATCACGATGTGTGATTATCTCCATCAAGTGTCTTCATGCCATGGTTGTTGTACTTAGTTGAGTCTAGAACCTTTCCTACTCTGTTGTATGGAAATGTTGTGGCTGCGGACTGCACCTTGCAGTTGTTGTGGGTTATAGTCCTCTTCTTTAGCTACAGGAGTTAGTCCATAAACATGTACAAAATACTAACAACCATAACCAACACAAACATTCTCTACAATCCATACATTCCCACATATAACATACAATTTTCATCATATTATAATCATATATCCATATACTTAATAAACCAAGTTCAAGTTTGCATAATGATCATAAGGGATAACATAATATAGAAGTATGTTTAAAATAATATCTGGGAATGTCTTTCAACTTGCATAAAACTATAATAAAATAGGCTAATAACTAGGCTCATCACACCCCCCAACTATCCATTTGCTTTTCCTCAAGCAAATCAACTAAGGTTGTAGGTTATAATGAAAGGTGATCTCTCTGAAATCTGCAACAGTACCTACTCCCTTGATCTACTCCAAATAAAATCCATTAAATTATATGCCAATTTGTTCATTTTGGAGACCTCTGCTTTCTCACACTCTGTACTCTTCTTCCCAATCCAATGTGGCACTGGATATAGAAGCATAGGGGGTTGCAAAGTAAGTGGTATCCAGCTCAGTTCTTGTCCCTTGGCAATGTCCATGTATTTCTTGACCCTTTCAAACATAGCCATGAAGTTATGAACAGAGTGGGGTTCTTTCTTTTGTAACTCTAGAGTCAAACTGTTCCACCTATCCTGTATATACTGATGAGAGTGATGAATGAGCCCAACTGTTAAATGTTGAATCTTATCATAATCCTATAGCCTTAAATTCATGATCTTCCTTCCCACACCTTTGTGTTCCAAGAGTTGTCTCCATTCTGCAATGATTGATTCAGGGATTTCAGATACTCTTCTTATTGGGAGGGCAATGGATTTTTCTCTCTATATATAAGCTTGCATGATTTCCCCTCTCAATTTCTCATTGCTGAAGTAGGAGGCCAGTACTCTCGCCTGTAAATCCCCCACATAAATCAATGGATTCCATTTAGCATCCTCAGATACAACATAATTATGTAAGTAAAACTCACATAGCTGGTCTTGCTCTTCAGGTGTGGTGGTAGCAAAAACTTTTAGGAAGGTCATTTTTCCACTCATTGCAACTGGTTTATTATTGATCAATTTAATAAACTGGTAACTCAGAAATTTTTCCTGCAGAAACAAGGCATAAGTCCTAGCTGGGGGGTCTACATTTGACAATTTGAGCATCCTTGTCTGCTATTTCCTCCATTCTGACTACTAGCCTTCCCAACTCAATATATTTCCTTTCTAATGCCTTAGTGTGTTCTATAATCATGGCTTCTTTTTCTCTCTTCCACACTTCTTTTTGTTTAGAGAAATCCTGAGTAACCTTCCATAGCTGATATCCTAAGGACACAACTGTATGACAAGTTGGGGTTTGTACAATAGGGAGTCTTTTCTCTTCAGCCACTAATTCCTTATTTCCTACAACTACTATGGCTAGCTCTGCAAGGATATCTAGTTTTGACCCCTGATCATAAGTGTTAACTTTTTCTTTCAATTCATGTATCTTTGCTTATCTCTCTATGTCCCTCTGCTCATAGGTTTTGACCAATTCTTCCAGTTGCTTTATTCTCTCAAAGGCTTCCTAAAATTCTCTTCTCACATTCCTTTCTTCAATCAATAATTCCTCATCCCTTAAAGGTTGTTCATACCACCCCTTGTGGACTTATATCCCTCACTATCAAGGTTGTTTGGGGTTCTTTTCCTAGTTTTCCTAGCAATAAAAATGTCCTTTGATTCAGATTTAGAGGTAGTAGATACATACCATATCCTTTTGATGGGGACTTTTACATTCTCAGTCACATTGGCCTCTTGTTCATGGTTAGTTTCTACTTCTACAACATCCTCTTTCTCTTTTCTAGGCTTCTCAACAGCACCCCTTATGACACCTTTCTTCTTTAGGTGGTGTGAATGCCTAAAAGGTGTGGGTTTCTCTTTTGACCTTTTTTTAGGCTCAGAAGAAGAACCACCCTTCTTCTTCCTAGTTCTTGGTGTTTTGGTGTTGGGTTCTTTGCTAGAGGATGGGGTTTTAGTGTCATCTACTACTAGGGTTTGATTTTCCTCTTCCACTAAAGGTTGGTCAAATGCTACATGTGGTAAAATTCACACATCTTGCTCCCCTGTTTCTTCCACGCTACGGGTTGGTGAAGCAGCAGGTGTAACATGGTTTTCTCTAAAGGATGTGGTAGGTGACTTTACATTCTTTGTTGTTGTTGGCTCATTAAGGATGTCATTAATGTTTCTACATTTCAAAAATCTTTTCCAGGGCACATGTGGATACTAAATCCTAAGACTTCTCTTTACTAACAGAGTGACCAAACAATCATGGGAAAATGCTGACTTATTTGACTTCCTTTGGTATTCATATCCTATTCTCTTTAAGAAATTATACAAGAAATTTGGCACATTGACTACTCGGTTATGGTGAAGATGACTTAACAATTTAAAATGCATAGTGTATAACATGGATTGACTGCCATCACAAGTGAGGTATTTAATAATATGAATAGCACAAGAATCCCATAATAGTGGGAGTGATAGTCTTTTAGTACCTTGTGATGTGGATTCTAGTTGCTCCCCCACCTCACTGAATTCATCTCTTGCAGTTATTACATCTACCTTGATAGAAAATTCCTCTTTATTTCTGGGTAAACCAGATACCTCGGCAATTGCTACTTTTGAAGCATCCACTATCAAACCTTTGATAATGGCTTCATCATGGTAGAGTGAGGCTTAAAATTGCCTCGGCATACCTTCATTGTATTATGTGAGCCTCAGAAAATAGCCAATCCATCCTACTTGTGTAAAGATCGGCAAGGTTAACTGGTCTCCCAGTACCACATCATGCACTGTAGGTTCCCATCTAATGAAGTATCCTCCCATATTACCAAATTGAACTTCAAATTCAAATTCTTCACAACCCTTCTACTAACCCTCTATTATATTTGCTTGCACTTTCAATTTTGCTATATTATACCTATATGCATCAACTCACACCAGCCTGAACTGACAAACCAACTTGAACTGACTCAGAATTGTGGGGAATTTAGCAGACAAAAGGTCATAGACATAAGAAGGCAAAGGAAGAAAAGTTTGTATTATCTGTGTTGTGTAACTGACAATGGCAAAAAATTATTATTTTGAGCAAAAAACACTATCCTCCCCCCAACTAAAATCTTGAAGTGACCTAAGTTCAAGGTTGTGTACGACAGAGAGAAGGATGATAGTAAATGGATGTAAGATTACTAATGAGAATTTTGTATTATTAAATGTGAGCACATATGGAAGCATTAAAATATCTATGTTAAATAATAGAAAGTTAATAATTGTACCTGTTGGAATGAAACAAACTGGACTTTGCACGAGTGGAGCATTGGAAAATGTGTCTACAGCATTAGTTCGATTGGATGGGACTCATTATTATGAGGAATGGTGGAAATGACATACTAGCACATGTGAACCAGCTGATAAAGCTTGCATATGGTGAGATGACGAATGGTAGCTACATGTGCTTGGAAAGTGGAGTGCATGGCGTGAAATTTGAATGAGCTGACAGATAGTGTTGAAATTAGGGCAGACAACTAAGAGGGGGGTGAATTAGTTGTCACAAAAATTCTATCCTTTGCTGCAACTTAAACTTCTTACCACTTACTAATAGATGAATGATATAACCATTAAAGCATGAATCAACAGCACAAGAGTAGAAACAAAATTAGCACACATAACACCAGAATTTTTACGTGGAAAACTGGTTAAGGGAAAAACCACGGTAGGGGTTAACCCACAAGAATTTATACTCTATTAAAAGTATTACAAATGGGGAAGGCACATGCCTTCGAGTACACTACCTAGAGTTCACTGCTCAAAGAGGCGCACTACCTACAAAAATAATTACAAGAGTTTACTGGAATGATTGAACTAAGAAACAATATCTAACAATGCACAATTACAGTTTCGGTTATGCACAATATACTGACTTTACACACTTCGTATCCTTTTGCTCTGCCATGATCCAGAGCTTAGATCTCTTCTCTTTGCACTTGATTCTGCTATATTTCACACTTATCCCTTCATATTCACACTCCACCACCTTCAAATGCTCAAATCCATTGATCATATATATCTGCTACATGAAATAACATCAACTACAGTCAGCTTTTGAGAAAAACTTAAAGTCTTTTTAAGAAAACTATTCTGTCCGCTGAATCCATGCACACACTCAAGTCACCTCACTTGTCAGCCAACACCACTAGATCTCATAAATTGCTTGACCAACCATTTCTCTTCATCCGCACAAGGATCAAACACCTAGTCGGCATGTTCTTCACCGAACTAAATTGTCTAACCAAAACCCGATACTTAGATGCTTGTAACTTACAATCCCTTCATCACCAGAGGCTAAAATCTTAGATTTAGGTATCCCTAAGATCCCTTAACATTCCCTCATATCTGCAGCACAATGTGATTACCTGTGGAGAAATACAGACTAATATGTTGAACCCTATTAAATGCTCTGTTCCTATCTATTCGGACTTAGATAAATCTGCACTCTGACTTCTGGTATGATCAAATGATGTAATGTGGATGTGTAGGATAGATTCAGTTGCCATCAATGACAACACCTAACATGCCTAGCAGTGTCTCTTGCCAACAATCTCCCCCTTTGGCATTGATGGCAACACTTAGTGAAAAATAACTAAGTGTTAGAACAACCCCCCCTTACTTTATACACTTATGATTTCCAATGCTCCCCCTTATATTAATTCTTCATTTTTCACTACTTTTCCTCTCCCCCTTTGACATCAATGGTAAAGGCTTGGATCCGTATACCAAAATTCATGCAAAAATTTTGTGTACAGGGGTCAAAACTCTACATACATCCGCATAAGAACACATAGCTTTTAGGCTTTGTTCATCAGCAAAAAGATATCACCAAAAATGTTTTTCAACTTTGTCAATTCATTGTCCCAGTTCTTTTTAATACTGCCCAAGATAGATATATGCCCACTGAACAAAAATGCCTGTGATTTTGCCTTTTGAAGGTCAGTAGGATCAATAGTAGCAGCTGCTGCTTGGGACTCTGCCAGTATATCATACATAGTTTCTAACTTAGGGGAGATCAATCCCCAAAGCTCATCCAATCTACCCAGAATTTTGGCCTTTTCTTTCTCCAAATCACTCACTTCATTCCGCAGACTCACTACTTGGCATTCTTTGGTAATTACAGACTCAGTTAAAGGACTATATGACTGAGAAATATTAGACAGTTTGAGCTCTATGTTCTTAATCTTTTTCTTAATATCTTTGACAACTTTAGATCTATTTAGACAAAACTTATAGATCTCTACACCTTCAGATAGGGCATTTTGAATACTCTTTACACTGGTATCAAGTCTCGATCTATCATAGCTAATTATTTTCTTTATTTCAGCAAACCTCTTCTCATTAAATTCATTTTTGACTTTAATTTCTACTGATTTCTCTAAGGTTTCAAAATGAGAACTTATAGAGTTTATCAAGCTTTTGAACTAACTGGATGGAGATGCTGAAGAATCCTTCTAAAATGTGGGCATGATTTTCTCCAGAATCCCAGATGCAAGGCCAAGCAGCTCACTATCTTCTAAATGGGACTTTGAAATTTCCTCTCTAGCCTTAGCTTGTGTGATAGAGGCCAACTTTATCTTCTACACCGGTGATAAAGTATCAAAATTGATTGGTCCTTGTATTATGTCCTGATCTTTTGCAATCTGCTTATCTCTTTCCAAAAAAAAATTCACTGCATCTGCAGTGTCTCTTGCCCAAAATGATGTTTCAGACTTTTGCTCTTCAGGGCCTCCATCTTCTCCCTTTTCAGAGTCAACCACAATGTTCTGCTCATCACTTTCATTCTTTTTCTCTTCTTCTGCCTTCTCTGTATCACCATCAGAAGCATCCTTGCTTTTATCTATCTCAGAAATATCTTCTACATTCTCTTCCAGAGGATTTGGTGTATCCTCAGTGGTAGTATTGTCAAATTCCTCAACATCCAAAGTGGAGGAATCAATTCCATCAACAGTTTCTTTTACTTGATCTTCCTTCATCATTTCTTCATCTTCTTTATTCAATGCTTCTTCCAGAATGGAGACATCAACTTCTCTAGTTTGTTGCTCATTTTTCTGCAACTCTTCATCATTCAGGACTGATGCATCCTTAGTATCAACTGGTTCTTCTGTAACCACATAAAACATGTTTTTGTCCAATGCCTTCTTTAGAATTTGTTATGTTTCTTTAACAACTTCATCAATATCTCCAATCATCAGCTTATTCATCCTTTTCTTACTTCTGAATTCATTCTTGACTTCGTTGAGAATCTTACCTGCTTCTTTTCTGGAGATCACTGGACACAGACTAGACATTACATGTTCCCTGAGCTCCATATCCTTTTATTTGACAGCTTCTTTTCTTATTTCCAGAATGTCTCTTAAAGTCTTAGGAACTTCTGACAAAATTTCCACTAGTGCTCTGTTGAATACATTCAAATATTTTACAGTAGCATCCTCCAAAATTCTTTTGTCAGTATCACTGCAATGATCATAAAATTTAGTCATTGGTTTTAGGTTTCCATCTACAGCGATTGTTTTAACGATGTCCTCCACAGAAGGAATTGGCTTCTCAACATCAGTCTCTGACTTATGCCTTTTACTTGACTTTCTACTTCTGGAGGGCTTATCCTTAGACACTTTAGCAACTTTAGTTCCTGAGGCCTTTGGCTCTTTAACTTCAAAATCTGAGTCAGTTTCTTCTTCATCCTCTTTTTCTACACTGACATATGTTCTTCTTCCCTTTAGTTTTGTCCTCTTTCCTTCCTTATCGGTAGTTTTTTCTTTGGATTTCTCTGTAGTAGGAGAAGGTGATGCACCGGAGGCTGAACTAAAACTTCTAGTAGTTCTTGACTTGGAAGGAGGTTCTGCTGGAACACTTCCCTGTTCCCTATCCTATTTCTCTTTCTCAACTTTTTATGTTCTTTCTCTGAATTGCCTCACAGCTTCCTTAGTAAGGCCTAGATTCTCGTCCAACTGCTCAACTTATTTCCTTACTTTCCTTTTGATTTCTGGAGCCTTAAATTCAAGATGCAGTTTTTGTGAAATTTCTTCATAAGTTCCAAATCTCTCTTCAGCCGGATCCCTAGACTGACTTCACAAATGTTGTGCATACAGTTCCAGCACATGCCAATCCACTTCATACCCCATGGGTATGATCCACACAACTCTAGGCTCTACTGCTTCCATTTTGCATTGATCAATAGTAACCATAAAATAGATGGTGTCCTTGTATTTTTCAACAATAGTCCTAGGTATTCTTGCCCTAGCCTGCATCATACTCTGGAAGTTTTCGAAGAATCCCCAAAGTGTAGTCTTTTGTGCATCATGATTACCCAAACAACTTAAATAATTCCTAATTTGGACCGATTTGTCACTTGACCAAATTATATTTTTGTTTCCTAGAAGCTCAATCAAAAAATAGAAGAAGAGACAGATGATTAGCATACCATATTTGAATGAGTACTTCTTGTCCTTCTTTATCTTGCTTAGGTTCTCCATAAGCTGGTTCAACAACAGTTCACAAAGATCATAGTCTGCACCTTCTTTTACCATCTTATATGCAGCATAGATGGTTATTTCGAAAACTGAATTTTCTCTGCTAGAGTAATATTTCATGTATCCTATCACCATTGATGCGAATCTCACCCCATGATCCTCTATGTCATTTATAGTCATGGCTCTTGTGTATGAGGAAAATTGACTATGATTAAATCAAAACTAATAAAATCAAAAACCCATAACATAAAGAGATCTAATCTAAATAAAAGCTATTATCAATAAATCCAATGAAATAAGAAATCTTTTACCCAGACTTGTGTTGTTCTCTTTGTTCGAATGTGGATTGCTCAAATATGTTGCGAAACCATGTTTGCAACAAGCAAGTGTAGGTTCTCAAAGATCAATGTCAAAAGATCATAAGTTGCTCAATCGATGTAATGTATGCTCAAAGTGCTGTAAAGGATGCCTAAGAATAAGTGATCGAAGAGGATTTGTGAAGGAGATGAGGGGGGTTTATATAGGTTTCAAAAGAGATTGATCAACGGTCCAGATAATTCAGAAGAATCAACGGAGGAGATAAAACAAATAATCATGATGAATGTGCACACGACATGTGTCAATCCATAAGGATATTTTTATTAAGATATGATGAAAACAAGATTGATTGAATAGATAACTCAACTTGTAATTTTTCCTTTTTTAGAGTTCTAAAAATAAGATTGATTGTGCACGAGTTAACAAGATATTTTAAGAGGAATTGGAAGAATCAAAGAAATTAAATAAATAAATTTATTTAATTGATTGTGCATGAGAGAGGAATAGATAAGATTATAAATAAAATATTTGATTTTATTTATTTTTAGAGGATTGAGACAATTTAAATAAATTTGTATGATTTATTTAAATTTAGAAGAACAAGTGATTTAATTAAATAATATAGAATTATTTAATTGTAGATAAGATAGAATTTGGATGAATTAATTAAATAATTGGATTTATTTAATTAATGGAGACTTGAAATTTGACAGAGGATAACGATTTAATTAAATAATACAAATTATTTAATTTTGGAAGAATATAGAGGAATTTAATGAAATTAATTAAATAAACATAATTTTTTTAATTAATGTTGATTTTTAGAAGGTTTGGAAGAATTTAATGAAATTAATTAAATAATTAGATTATTCAATTAATGTTGAAATGCAGGTGATGCTACAGATTAGATGAAATTCAAGTGATGCAATGACTTGGTCATTTTAGGGTGTCTACATTTTGTCCCTCTTTGATGTAATGTAGTTTATAGCGTTGCATAAAAGAAAATGATTGTTGAAGACATGATACAACTTTTGATGCCCCAGTGTAGCTAGTTGCCCCAGCGTATGCCCCCTTGAGCAGAAAGACAGGGAAGCGACAGAAGAACGGGGTTGATGCTCGACTAGAAGATTGAGTGACAAGGTAGAAGGACAAGCATGGGTGGGAAGAAAAAAGGGAGGGACACTATAAACAGGTCCCATGGGGACCACAATCCTCACTTTGCACACTAAGAGTTTGCTAGATTTAGAGTATAGAGCCTCCAAACCTAGTGTGTGAGAGTTGAGTGGAGAAGGAGCTTGCAGCGAGGAGAGATGCTGATCCCAATGCATTGACATCAGGCGGAGCTAGTGCAGACGTACAGGAGACCAGCAGGAGCTCTAGCAGTGGTAAGTGTCTGAAAACCTCCTTCTATTTAATGTGTTAGGTCTGATTTAGGGTTTTAAGCTAGGTAGGTCATTAGGTCAGCCAAAAGCACTGTAGGATGGTAGGGTACATCTGGTAGTCAGTTAAAGTGCTTTCGGCATGCTGAAGCGCCTTTGGTAGGTCAGGACAATGCGTTTAGTCAAAGCTCAGTGCTTGTGGTTTTTAGTCGGTGCGTCGCAGCGCGGTTGGTAGGGATCCGCAGCGCTATTCGTATAGCAGTAGAGCACTGTCAGTAGGGTAGTGAAGCGGGTTGGAAAGGGTAGGGCAGAAAATGAGTCGCCTTTGTGAATACAGTAAGGCACCGACAGATGCGCAGTGAAGCGCACCTGTGTAAAACAAGTCACCTTTGGGAAATGGCAGTAAAGTGCACTTGCATAAACAGTAAGGCACGGATGGTAAAACAGTGCAGCACGCCAAGCTAAAACAAGGCGCTTTTGGTTAGGTTAGAAGAGCGAAGTAGTTAGGGTTGACCGAGGGGTTGACCACCTAGGTTAGAGAAGGGTAGAGTTGGTTCTAGGGCTCCATCAACGTGTAGATGTCGGTAGGGATTTGGAGAAGTGTGTAAAAAGGTCTGACAAGTGGTTTTGTGGATGCAGAGGATCATGTCGTCGCTGATGTCAAGAGAGCGACACCACATTATCGTAGACAAGGTGGTACAGATGACGTGGGAGGAGGACGCATTCCTAGAGTACATGGGATTGTAGCATGTGGCGCACCTTACACACATTAGGGCGAATCTCACCCTAGTGATAGCGGTCATGGAGAGATTCCACAGTGAGATATGTTCGTTTCACTTTCCGACAGGGGAGGTCATAGTGACACTGGAGGATGTGTATCGCATCCTCAGGATTCAGATTGATGGGGAGTGAGCTGACTTTGACCCAACGCAGGGTGAGGCGGGCTGATAGAGGTGTTCTACATAGATGACCTGAGGATTGACGATGGCGAGATTCGGTGGGCAGACGTTTCAAGACTCTACGACAGGATCAAATGGATAGTATCGTCACTAATTGGTGGCTTCCTGTGCCCAGATAGGCAATCTAGGGGATTATCTGTAGGATGGGGCACTGTACTATTTGGGATGTTTACACATGGAACTTAGTATGCATGGGGCCCATGTGTGCTTGGGCAGCTGTATTGAGATATGCACGATTGTGTATATAGGAGAGGCTGGAGTCTCTCAGCAGGGGTGACCTTACTACAGGTGTGGGCGTGGGAGCATATCCCAGTGATTAGACCTATCACACAGCGTCATCGGGAGAGGGGGAAGCCTTATGCATTTCTGTATGAGGGAGTTATCACACACAGGAGGCTTGGATCTGTTAGCCACTGGAGGCGACAGATCAATGAGATGGACTTATTCGTTTGGAGGTCATGGTTACTATGTGAGGCGTGGGAGGATGAGTATGAGCAACTGATGTACTGTCACCAGGCTTGATACTTATTCAGGAGATAGACAGATACTATTGAGAGATACCTGCCAAAGCAGGTACTCAGATACTTTGGACTGCCACAGGGGTTACCAATTGGGGAGGCCACCCATGCGAGGACACGGAGGGAGATTGGGGACTGGGATGCCAAGATTCTAGTGGCTACAGCATTGACAGAGGTATGAGGACTTGTCCCCATGAGATGGGACTAGGATTCAGGACTAGCAGACCCAGGTACTTTACCTGAGTATGACCAGTACTGGCAGACACACAAGCCAATGAGACTGACTACACTAGGTGTGGCAGGGGTAGTGGGGGAGGTACTAGTCCCAGGTGTGGAGGTGAGGATGAGATGGTAGGCCAGAGAGGCAAGACAGCAGGCAGGTGGAGAGGTCAGAGGCCAGCAGGTAGACATAGAGATGGCCGAGGAGGCAGAACCAGTCGTAGAGACCAATTTACAGCGGCCAACATGACTACTACAGGAGGAGATGGCACAGAGGACACGGCTAGAGCTCTGGATGGTGAGGGTGAGGAGAGATAGGGATGCAGCGAGGGTAGAGGTGAGACAGGTCGAGGCCCTAGCATAGGTACAGACATAGATAGCAGTCACAACACAAGCAGCCTTGGTACAGGCACAGGCACAGGCCGCACCCACACCGTCAGGGGATGATGGGCAGTTAGCCCAGGTGACTAGGGAGAGAGACACAAAGGCACAGCTATGGTTGACAGTAGAGGCCACACTACAGAGAGTGAGGTGGGAGAGAGATGAGGCATGCTATGCATTGGGTGCCGATAAGAGGACACTCTACAGTGAGTTCATCCGCGTGCAGGGAGAGCTTATGACAGTAGGTAGAGAGGCTAAGTACTATAGGGGACTCTACGTTGGTGCGGTGCCAGCGGCTCAGCGAGAGCTAAGCTTTTGAGAGAGGAGCAGGTCTGGAGCATTCGGGTCTCGCAGGACAGGGCATTCATTGTCCTCAGTTAGAGGACCCCTTGTGCCACCAGGGAGAGGAGGACCAGCAAGGGGACCTGCACCGAGCACAGGAGGAGGACAGGGGCCACAACAAGAGGGCAGCTCTACCCACTAGAGCATGGACTATGTACAATGTGTCATTTTGTATCAGTTTTGTCCCATGATGGACACTTGTATAGTTTTGACTGATGCCTGCGTGCATCCGATGTATATTTGTGGGCTCTTGATAGCCTTGATGTACTATTTGATGTATATTTGGATGTATACATGTGGACTATTGATGTAGACACATACAGTTTGTATTTTGATGACCTTCACATGATATATATGATTACATATTATGCTCACTGATGTTCATGCTTTCATGTATGCACTTCTTGATGACATGGATGTGATGATATGTATGTATGATTATGGATTTATGTGATGATGTATATTTCTTATATGATGCTCATAGAGGCATGGCATATGATGACATGATGCTTATAGATGTATGATGATATAGATGCTATGACTTGTGATATCTAACATGTGGGTTTTGCAGATATGCACCAGAGAGAAGAAAAGCGGAGATGAAAGAGAGAGACTATCGATCGATCATTGCTGTGAAAATGATATAAGGCCATGGGTAAATGGATGGGTGAATGATGAGCTTGTTGCATTGGTTTCACAATTGTATATAAAGAGCAATCCTTATTTTTGATATAGCACGTGGATAGTTCGCCACCAAGGTATAAAAGACCAAGGTGTTGTAATATCCGAGTGCGTGGACATTGACTCTACAAGCAAGCGGTTTGAACTTAGATCCCTTAGACATAATATGACCTTGTTGGAATATGTGAATGAGCCATAGTATTGAACATAAAATAAACTTCAATACATAAATGCAAGAAGAATATTAATATGTAAGATGCTAGGTCGTAACACACACAAGATAAATATAATGCTAAGAAAGATGCTAAAGATCATTCCTCAAACACGGCACACAAAAGCAATGACTATGCCCCCAATTTGCACTGCATCGTAACATACCAAGATTATAGATAGATCAAGGTAGCCTTTAATAGGTAATAGAAAAGGAACAAAAAGATAAACCAAAAAGTAAATTGACTGACTTACAAAGTAAACATACAGCCAACATATTCTCTTGCCAAAGAGGTTGCTCAGGATAGATTGGATAGGATAGATAAAAGCCTTATCGTAGGAACTCTGTGTCCGTTAAAGGGTGCTATCTACCTAAAAAGACAATGTCTTGCTGTAGGAAATGCTACATGTCGTATGAGACGCGTGTGTTGGTCTCAACAATGGAACACTCTACAGAAGACAAGCTTGTTGATCTAGTGCTTTGGTTAAGCTGGACTTAGCTGATGTTGGCAATTGATATGCAAGACAGTAGGTGACTCTAGAAGTAAGTTTCTTTGCTTCTGGTTTGCTAAGTACTTTTGCTTTGGGAGGATGCATTTGTTTATTGTTTTGTTGCTTGAGTTAGTCAATTCGAGGCGAATGGATTTTGATAAATGGAAGACCGGAAAGGTGACATGCTAATGGGTTGAGATGGGTGGAGAATGATGAATCGTATGTGCCTGAGGACTAGATACGTCCTTCGTATTCCAGACTGCCTACATACCATGTATCTACGGGATCAAGGCACATTACGAGGAAAGATGAAAGATGATAATATGTAGTTCTGGATAGAGTGATGAGATGGGTCAAGGTGTTTTGAGCTTGGGTAGGTGAAATGATGAGATCTTATGTACCTGGGTACTAGATACTTCCTTCGTATTCCAGACTATATGGGTACTAGATGCTAATGAAATGAGAATGGTTTTATTGGAAGCCTCAGCTTGGTCATTACTCTGTGGATAGTAGGGAGTTGAAAAGTGATGCTGGATATTGTATTATGTGCATAAGGCACAGATATCTTGATTCTTGAAAGGTCTCCCATTATCAGTGACAATGGCTTGGGGAATACCATACCAGCAAATGAGGTAGTTTAGGATAAACTTGGCTATTTGCTTACTAGCGATATAGGTCATGGGAATGGCTTCAACCCACTTCGTGAAGTACTCAGTGGCGATAATAATGAATTTATGGCCATTGAATGAGGATGGGTGGATTTGTCCTACGAGGTCGAGACCCCATTGAGAAAAAGGCCATGGAGTTGTCACAGGTTGTAATTCATGAGCTGGTGCGTGAATCAAATCTCCATGTTGCTAGCATTGTAGACACTTCTTAGCAAATTGTAAAGCATCATGCTCTATTGTAGGCCAGTAATAACCTGTTCTGAGTATCTTCTTAGCAAGATTAGGACCAATAGAATGTACGTCGCAGACACCTTCGTGTATGTCCCGTAAGGTAGCTTCAGCTTCTTCCACCTTAAGACATCATAAGAGGATACCATCGAGACTCCGGCAATATAGTGTATCACCCAGAATGATGTAACGGGAGGATCGACAGATAAAGGTTTTGCATTGGGTAGATGAGAGTTTAGAGGGAAAGGTACTGTGTTTAAGGTATTCATAGATATCTTCGTACCATGGGGAATTGGGACCAAAAAGTTCACAGATGATTTCAGTAACTGGAACATCGACGGCTGGTATCAACAACTTCTTGATCAAGAACTCACATTTTTGTGTATTTGCAGGCATATCTATAAGTGACCCTACATAAGCCATAGAATATGCAGCCTTGTTATGCTCTCTTGGAATTTGCTCGAATGTGATGCTAGAAAAGTGTAGTTTGTAGGCATCCACTAGTTGCTTGTAGGGGACCAACTTTTCATTTTTTGTTTGGTACTCATCTGTGACTTGTCAAATGACTAGTTGTGAGTCTCCATATACCTGTAATTATGTGATGTCCCATTGAACTGTTGTATTGAGACCTATGAAGAGTGCTTCATACTTGGCAATGTTGTTGGTGCAAGGGAATGCAAGCCGATATGACTTTGGAATATAGTCATTTTGAGGTGTGATAAATAAGATGTCAGCCCCTGATCCATGCTGTGTGTAGGAACCATCAAAGTACAACTTCCACATTATTGAGTTGGAAAGAGTGAAGAGATTCTCATCTGGAAAGTCTACTACCATAGGGTGTGTATCTGTCATGGGTGCTTCTGCTAGTTGATCTGCTAGGGCTTGTCCCTTGATTACTTTACAATCCACATACTCAATGTCGAACTCACTAAGGATCATGACCCATTTAGTTAGTCTTCCTGTAAGAGCTACTTTTTCTAGTAGATACTTCAATGGATCAATTTTGGCTATAAGATTTGTGTGTTGGTTCAACATGTAATGCCGCAACTTTTGGGAAGCGAACACTACTGCTAAACAAGCCCTTTCCATTGGTGAATAATTGAGTTCATATCCCACCAAGGTTTGACTGATATAATAAATGGCATGCTCTTTTCCTGACTCATCATGTTGTGCTAGCAGGGCCCCTAGGGCTGAAGTGGTAGTTGAGATGTATAATATTAAAGGTTTATCAGCAACTGGTGGAACCAATACACGAAGTGTAGCTAGATATTCTTTGAGCTGATCAAATGTTGCTTAACCATCGAAATGAGACATCCTTTTGGAGCAAGTGTTGAAATGGTTGACATTTATCTGCTAGTTGTGAGATGAAACGCCTAATGGACTGCAATCTTCCTTGAAGGCTCCTTAATGCTTTGATGTTCTTTGGTGGAGGCATCTCCACTATAGCCTTTACTTTTGTGGGGTCTACTTCGATGCCTCTATGAGATACAATGTATCCCAACAGCTTCCCTAATGTTACACCAAAGACACACTTCTTTGGATTGAGGTACACTTGGTATTTCTTGAGCCTATCAAATATCTATCCTAGAACTTGTATGTGATCTACCCTAGAAGATTTAGCTAGTATGTCATCCACATAGTCCTCCATGATATGATGAAAGAGATCATGGAATATCACTGTCATTGCTCTTTGATAAGTTGCCCCTACATTCTTTAGACCAAATAGCATGACACACCAACAATAATTACCCCATGGACAAGTAAAAGTTGTTTTATGTTGATCTTCCTCTACTATCTTTATCTAAATGTAGCCAGAGAATCCATCCATGAGAGAAAGCATTTCATGACCAGCGGTCAAGTCTACTATGAAATCAATGTTTGCTAATGGAAAGTCATCTTTGGGACATGCTTTGTTAAGATCTCTAAAATCATTACACATGTGGATGTGCCCATTCGGTTTAGACACAGGTGCAATGTTTGATACCTAGTTTGAATAATCAATGGGTCAGATGAATTTTGCATCTAACTTCTATATTTCCACTTTTACCAAGAGAGTTATTTGTGGGTGCATCTTCCTCAGCTTTTGCTTGACTGGTTTAACTGTTGGATCCACTGTGAGATAGTGAACTACTAGCTTAGGGTCCAACCTTGGCATATTAGCATAGGTCCACACAAAGTTGAAGGATGTGAAACACATCCTCGAGTGTCACTGTCGCCTCCCCTGTCAGAAAGTGAAACGAACATGTCTCACTGTGGAACCTCTCCATGACCATTGTCACTAGGGCAAGATTCACCCTAATGTGTGTAAGGTGTGCCACATGCCACAATCCCATGAACTCTAGGAATGCATCCCCCTCCCACGTCATCTGTACCACCTCATCTGTGATAATGTGGTGTCGCTCTCTCGACAGCAGCGGCGGCATGATCCTCTCCATCCACAAAACCACTTATCAGACCTTTTTACACACTTCTCCAAATCCCAACCGACATCTACCTGCTGACGTGAACCCTAGAGCCAACTCTACCCTTCTCTAACCTTGGTGGTCAACCCCTCGGTCAACCCTAACTGCTTCGCTCTTCTAACCTAACCAAAAGTGCCTTGTTTTAGCCTGGCGCTGCACTATTTTACCATCAGTGCCTTACTGTTTATGCAAGGGTGCTTTACTGCCATTTCCCAAAAGTGACTTGTTTTTAACAAGTGTGCTACTCTGCTCATCCAGCCATGCCTCACTGCACTCGCAAAGGTGACTTGATTTTCCTTCTCCCATGCCAACCGCGCCTAACTACCATACCAACCACACTCTACTGCTATGCCAAGTGCGTTGTGGGACACTACCAACCGCTATGCGGTGTGACAACTAAAAACCAATAGCGCTGACCTTTGACCAAATGCACTATCCTAACCTACTAAAGGCGCTTCAGCACACCGAAAGTGCTTTAACCGACTACCAGATGCGTCCTACCATCCTGCAGCGCTTTTGGTTGACCTAATGACCTACCTAGCTTAAAACCCTAAATTGGACCTAACACATTAAATACAAGGAGGTTTTTAGACACTTACCATTGTCGAAGCTCCTGCTGGTCTCTTGTACATCCGCACCAGCTCCACCTGATGCCTATGCGCTAGGATCGACATCTCTCCTCGCTGCAAGCTCCTTCTCCACTCAACTCTCACACACTAGGTTTGGAGGCTCTACACTCTAAATCTAGCAAACTCTTAGTGTGCAAAGTGAGGATTGTGCTCCTCATGGGACCTATTTATAGTGTCCCTCCCTTTTTTTTTCCCACCCATGCTTGTCCTTCTACCTTGTCGCGTAATCTTCTAGTCGAGCATCAACCCCGTTCTTCTATTGCTTCCATGTCTTTCCGCTCGAGGGGGCATACGCTGGGGCAACTAGCTACACTAGAGCATCAAAAATTGTATCATATCTTCAACAATAATTTTCTTTGACGCAACGCTGTAAACTGCATTGCATCAAAGAGGGGCAAAATGTAGACACCCTAAAATGACCAAGTCGTCGCATCACTTGAATTTCGTCTAATCTGTAGCATCACCTACATTTCAACATTAATTGAATAATCTAATTATTTAATTAATTTCATTAAATTCTTCCAAACCTTCTAAAAATCAACATTAATTAAATAAATTCTATTTATTTAATTAATTTCATTAAATTCCTCTATATTCTTCCAAAATTAAATAATTTGTATTATTTAATTAAATCGTTATGCTCTGTCAAATTTCAAGTCTCCATTAATTAAATAAATCCAATTATTTAATTAATTCATCCAAATTCTATCTTATCTACAAATAAATAATTCTACATTATTTAATTAAATCACTTGTTCTTCTAAATTTAAATAAATCATGCATATTTATTTAAATTGTCTCAATCCTCTAAAAATAAATAAAATCAAATATTTTATTTATAATCTTATCTATTCCTCTCTCATGCACAATCAATTAAATAAATTTATTTATTTAATTTCTTTGATTCTTCCAATTCCTCTTAAAATATCTTGTTAACTCATGTGCAAAATCAAACTTATTTTTAGAACTCTAAAAAAGGCAAAATTACAAGTTGAGTTATCTATTCAATCAATCTTGTTTTCATCATTTCTTACTAAAAATATCCTTATGGATTGACACATGTCGTGTGCACATTCATCATGGTTATTTGTTTTATCTCCTCCGTTGATTGTTCTAAATTATCTGGACAGTTGATCGATCTCTATTGAAACCTATATAAACCCCCCTCATCTCCTTCACAAATCCTCTTCGATCACTTATTCTTAGGCATCCTTTACAGTGCTTTGAGCATACATCGCATCGATTGAGCAACTTACGATCTTTTGACATTGATCTTTGAGCACCTACACTTGCTTGTTGCAAACATGGTTTCGCAACATTATTGAGCAATCCACATTCGAAACAAAGAGAACAACACAAATCTGGGTAAAAGCTTTCTTATTTCATTGGATTTATTGATAATGGCTTTTATTTAGATCAGATCTCTTTATGTTATGGGTCTTTGATTTTGTTAGTTTTGATTTAATCATAGTCAATTTTCCTCATACACGGCTCTTTTGTCAAATTTTGATCCCATTGCCTCGGTGACTTCTTGATTCTTCACAGCCTTCAACTGAGGTAAGGTACCAATTGAATTCAGTCCTGTAACTGCCCTTATTACATCCTTTGTGATTTTGAATGTATGATTCAACCATAGAAACTCATCATGGATATGACTCAAGACATACCAGACCCACTCATCCTATGTGAAAGTCAAAAACTAAACAAATTTTATGAACTTCTTGTCTTTCAGGGCTTTGTATTTCGATTTGAGCTCAAAATCATTACCTTTTAAGTGATTCATGAATAGATCAATAAACCTTGAGTTGTCATGCTCCTCTAGAGGCGCGTGAACGTAATCCCTAATGTCCTCTGTGTGAAGAACTCCATATGGAACTGTGGAAAATGCTCCCATCGGATCGACTTCAGTGGATTTGAAGGGATGCTTCTTAAACTTTGGCCTAGGTCACTCAGTGATATTCACAACCAGAAGTGTAGCCATTGCAAAAGATTACAAGTTCAAAGCTTCACAGGAAAATACCTTTTTCTTTACAGAGTTAGGGTTAGTTGCCGAATTCGTTCTTCACACTTCCATTCTCTAAAATTTCAGCTCAGGTGCTCTTCTCCTTGATATCTTCGAATGCAAAGTGATTCAAGTGTTTAAATGAATGACCTTTTATCCTCCACAAAACCTAATTAGTCATTGTAATAAATGATTTGCCCTAGTTCATCCGGTAACATTGTTTCTGCATACAGTCGATCTTCAATTGCTCCGCAATCAGTTGCATTAGCTTCTTTTCTTCTAGAATATGCTTCAATAGGTATGAATTAGGCTTCTTTATCTTCATTCATCATTCCAGATTCAGGCACCCACTTATTGGTAGGGGAATTAGATTTTCAATGCAACTCCCCCTAAGCCAGAGCTCCTAATTCAATTCCCTGAGGAATTATCAACACCAGATTCTGGTGCAAACCCATTGTCAACTTTCATTTCACCTTTCTTCACCCATGTTTTGTTCATTTCATTTTGAATCTCATTCAAATCAACTTTGCCCTTGCCTTTGTCCAACTTCTACTCTATTTTTCCTTTACCTACGTGTGAGTTCTCCTTTTTGCTCCTGCAGAATTTAGCAATGTGTCCAGATTTGTTGCAATTGAAACACACAATCTTATTTTACTGACAATTACATGTTGGAGTTGGTTTAGAACTGCATTGCATTGCAATATGCCCAAACTTATTGCAAGTAAAACATCTTCCATTGAACACTTGTTTGTTCTTAGAAGGGTTCCTTGATCCACTTCTACATTCCTCACCCTTATGACCTATCTTTTTGCAACTGAAGCATTGACCAGAAAAAGATGATGCATTTTGATTAACTTGACTTCTGCATTGATTAGCTTTATGACCATACTTATTGCATTTGAAACAATTTCCATTGAAAGATGGATACCTTTGAGCATTAGGTTGTCTTATCGAAGGTCTTCTAGGATTCCTTCTTTGATTTCTTGCTTCAGGATTTCTTTGACCGGATCCAGAGCTTTCACCTTTCTCAAATCCTAGACCATGCTTATCATCTACCTTCTTTTGACTGTCAAGCAGCACCTCAAGTTTAGCTGAGCTTATCTTGAATTTTTCTTTATATTCATTTGCAACTTCTAGGTCATGTTTGAGAATGACAATTTGCCTTTCAAGTTCTTCCTCATTTTCCCTGCTTTCTTGTAGATCAGACTCTAGATGGCCAATTATTCTGTCCAATCTGTAGCATTCTTCTGTTCTTTCTTTCAAAGATTGATTCATTTTTTCTTCAGTCTTCTTCCTTTCTTCAATTTCCTTGGTTAGCCTCATCACCCCGGATTCCATCTCATGTTTTAGGACAACAACTTCTTTTGCTAACTTCTCACATTCCTTTGTCTTCTCTTTCAGGGCCTCATCCATGTCATTGTCTTCATTGTGATTTGCTAGTTGAAGAAGTAGCTCCTTCCTCTTTTCATTAGATTTGCTCATTTTTTCTTTTGAGGTCTCTATGAAATCTTCAACATCTTTAAGGTTCTCTTGCAGATCTTTGATTTCTACTTTGGACAGGTCAAGATCATCTAAGGCTACTTGTAGTTGTTGGTTGATACCATCAGAATTCTTGAATGAACCCATTTAAGACACCTTCCCAAATCTTCCTCAAGCTGTTAAACTTCTTCTAAGGAACCAAGCTCTGATACCAATTGTTGAAATTAGGGCAGACAACTGAGAGGGGGGGTGAATCAGTTGTCACAAAACTTTTATCCTTTGCCGCAACTTAAACTTCTTTACCACTTATTAATAGATGAATGATATAACCATGAAAGCATGAATCAACAACACAAAAGCATAAACAAAATCAACACACATAACACCAGAATTTTTACGTGGAAACTCGGTTAAGGGAAAAACCATGGTGGGGGTTAACCCACAAGAATTTATACTCTATTAAAAGTATTACAAATGGGGAAGGCACATGCCTTCAGGCATAGTACCCAGAGCTCACTATTCAAAGAGGCTCACTGCCTACAAAATTAATTACAAGAGTTTACTAGAATGATTGAACTGAGAAACAACATCAAATAATGCACAATTATAGTTTCAGTTATGCACAATATACTAACTTTACACACTTCATCTCCTTTTGCTCTGCTTTACTACTCTACCATGATCTGGAGCTTAGATCTCTTCTTTTCGCACTTGATTTTGCTATATTTCGCACTTATCCCTTCATATTCACACTCCACCTCCTTCAAATGCTCAAATCCATCGATCATATATATCCGCTACATGAAATAACATCAACTGCAATCAGCGTTTGAGAAAAACTTAAAGTCTTTTTAAGAACACGATTTTGTCGATTGAATCCATACACACATATTAATGTGGACCAAAACTTATGTGTTCAAGTCACCTCACATGTCAGCCAACACCACTAGATCTCATAAATTGCTTGACCAACCATTTCTCTTCATCCACACAAGGATCAAACACATGGTCAGCATGTTCTTCACGAGACTGAACTGTCTAACCAAAACCTGATACTCAGATGTTTGTAACTTACAATCCCTTTATCACCGAAGGCTAAAATCTTGGATTTAGGTAGCCCTGACATCCCTTAACATTCCCTCAGATCCGCAGC
This sequence comes from Cunninghamia lanceolata, assembly GCA_027924645.1. Taxonomy (NCBI): domain Eukaryota; kingdom Viridiplantae; phylum Streptophyta; class Pinopsida; order Cupressales; family Cupressaceae; genus Cunninghamia; species Cunninghamia lanceolata. Next base: position 3,878,107 of record BSBN01000704.1, on the reverse strand, counting down.
ACAATGTCATTACCTGTGGAGAAATGCGGACTAATATGCTGAACCCTGTCAAATGCTCTGTTCCTGTCTATCCAACCTTAGATAAATCTGCACTCTGACTTCTGGTATGATCAAATGATGTAATGCGGATGTGTAGGATAGATTCATTTTCTATCAATGACAACACCTGACATGCCTAGCAGTGTCTCTTGCCAAAAATAATTGTTGAAATTAGGGCAGACAACTGAGAGGGGGGGTGAATCATTTGTCACAAAACTTTTATCATTTGCTACAACTTAAACTTATTTACCACTTATTAACAAATGAATGATATAACCATGAAAGCATGAATCAAACACACAAGAGCAGAAATAAAATAAGCACACATAACACCACAATTTTTACGTGGAAACCCGATTAAGGGAAAAACCACGGTGGGGGTTAACCCACAAGAATTTATACTCTATTAAAGTATTACAAATGGGGAAGGCACACTACCCAGAGCTCACTACTCAAAGAGGCTCACTGCCTACGAAATTAATTACAAGAGTTTACTAGAATGATTAAACTAAGAAACAACATCTAACAATGCATAATTACAGTTCCAGTTATGCACAATATACTGACTTTACACACGTCATGACCTTTTGCTCTGCTTTACTGCTCTGCCATGATCCGGAGCTTAGATATCTTCTTTTTGCACTTGATTCTTCTATATTTCATACTTATCCCTTCATATTTGCACTCCAACTCTGTCAAATGCTCAAATCCATCGATCATATATATCTGCTACATGAAATAACATCAACTATAGTTGGCTTTTGAGAAAAACTTAAAGTCTTTTTAAGAACATTATTCTGTCAGCTGAATCCATGCACACATATTAATGCAGACCAAAACTTATGTGTTCAAGTCACCTCACCTATCAACCAACACCACTGTATCTCATAAATTGCTTGACCAACCATTTCTCTTCATTCGCACAAGGATCAAACACCTAGTCAGCCTATTCTTCACCGGACTGAACTATCTAACCAAAACCCGATACTCAGATGCTTGCAACTTACAATCCCTTCATCACCAGAGGCTAAAATATTAGATTTAGGTAGCCCTGACATCCCTTAAAATTCCCTTAGATCCACAGCACAATGTGATTACCTGTGGAGAAATGCAGACTAATATGTTGAACCTTGTCAAATGCGTTGTTCCTGTCTATCCGGACTTAGATAAATCTACACTCTGACTTTCAGTATGATCAAATGATGTAATGCAAATGTGTAAGATAGATTCAGTTGCCATCAATGACAACACCTGACATGCCTAGCAGTGTCTCTTGCCAACAATCTCCCCCTTTGGCATTGATGGCAACACTTAGTGAAAAATGTCTATGTTAGAACAACTCCCCCTTACTTTATACACTTATGATTTCCAATGCTCCCCCTTAGATTAATTCTTCATTTTTCACTACTTTTCCTATCCACCTTTGACATCAATGGCAAAGGCTGGGATCTGCATACCAAAATTCATGCAAAAAATTTATGCACAGGGATCAAAACTCTACATACTTCCGCATAAGAACATACAACTTTTAGGCTTTGTTCATCAGCAAAAAGATATCACCAAAAATGTTTTTCAACTTTGTCAATTCATTGTCCCTGTTCTTTTTAATACTACCCAAGATAGATATGTGCCCACTGAACAAAAATGCCAGTGATTCTTCCTTTTGAAGGTCAGGAGGATCACTAGTAGTAGATGTTGCTTGGGACTCTACCAGTATATCATACATAGTTTCTAACTTAGGGGAGATCAGTCCCCAGAGCTCATCCAATCTCCCCAAAATTTTGGCCTTTTCTTGCTCCAAATCACTCACTTCATTCCGCAGACTCACTACTTGGCATTCTTTGGTAATTATAGACTCAGTTAAAGGACTATATGACTAAGAAATATTAGATAGTTTGAGCTCTATGTCCTTAATCTTTTTCTTAATATCTTCAACAGCTTTAGATCTATTTAGACAAAACTTATAGATCTTTGCACCTTCAGATAGGGCATTTTGAATACACTTTACACTGGTATCAAGTCCAGATCTATCATAGCTAATTATTTTCTTTATTTCAGCAAACCTCTTCTCATTAAATTCATTTTTGACTTTAATTTATGGCGACTTCTCTAAGGTTTCAAAATGAGAACTTATAGAGTTTATCAATCTTTTCAACTAACCAGAGGGAGATGTTGAAGAATCCTTCTGAAATGTGGGCATGATTTTCTCCAGAATCCCAGATGCAAGGCCAAGCAGCTCACTATCTTCTAAATGGGACTTCAAAATTTCCTCTCTAGCCTTAGCTTGTGCGATAGAGGCCAACTTTATCTTCTACACAGGTGATAAAGTATCAAAATTGATTGTTCCTTGTGTTGGGACAGGAAAATTCAAAATTTTCTTGTATTTTCACTTCTCCATATCTGACCAAATCATAAAACATTTTGCCCAAAATCATAATTAAATTGATACATCCTATGAAAAGGTCCATGAAAAAAAATGTAAAGGGCTTAAATTTCATACTTTCGGCAAGACTTTATGTTATTTATGCCGATCCATGAAAAACTATTTGAAATGACTATCGGTGTGAAGACAAAGATTGGAGAGAAGATTTCAAAAGTCACCGATGGAGGAAATGTTACCGATGACCTTTTGTCGGGGAGAAAATCTATCAGTCATGCCGATCAGTATAACCGAAGACTATCGGGTAACACTTCGACAACCTCCCCAACGGTATAGATCATACCGATGAAGTATTTTCACAAAACTCTCACCGAGCATCTCATGGAACCAAAAGAAATAGTGGTCATCGGCAAGAAATGAACATCGGAGTGAAAATTTTATAAGTCTCCAATACTCAAATGTCTCAGTGAATAACAAAAGGTATTTTGGCATAGCTCACACCGATGTATGTGATAAATAAGAACCATCGGTGAAGCTAAACAAATCAGAACGAAATTTATGTCTTACCGACCCACTAGTCACAGCGATAAAAGTACGAGTGACACGTCATGAAGTTCTCTTCGATAAGGAATACAAAGGGGCTATTGGGGAGATAACCATGATTGGGTGACTTGAAAAGATTACCGCGATGACATATCTCACCCTGATAGAAATGAGGATTACACTCGCTGATAAAAAGTCTTACTAATAGTCATATCAGTAACACATAGCATATCGGAGAAGAATATAAATCACACGATGATGAAAGAAGTCATGCCGACGGCAACTATGCATACTTTCATATCGGATAAAGCATGGGCACCTCTTGCCGATACGATTTAATGTAACGTTGAGGAGACAATTGAAGGGTTACAGTGATTGATCATTCGCGCCATAAGAAGATATTAAAATCACCCAGACATTATGAAAATCATGCCGATGAAAGGAGTTTATGACGATGTGACATTTCACAACGATCAAGGAAATTGAACTTCTTGAACAATTAAATGCAAACGACGAAGAAATCCTCTAAGATCATTACAATTAAAATTGACAGAGTTGTTTCAGAAGAATCTATAGGGGGAAACTTGAAGTGCAAACAGGGGAATTCGATCACAGCCACCAACAACAGGTACATACATACAAACCTCTGTGTTGTAGCCTATAATTTGATTTTCTGTCAAGGATTGAAAATGAAGACTCCAGGAAAAGGAAAGGGCAGAACATCACAAGGGGATACAAGTAAACCTAAGAAACAGAAAATTGATAAAACCCCTAAGGAGAAAACAAAAGATTGAAAACTTAATCAAGATTTGATTGATCAATTACCAAGATCAACTCCCAAAGCTTGAAGATCTGCTCAACTCAGGGTGGAAGTGGAAAAATTAGAAGATAGATGTAAATACCTAGGGAATATTTGGACCCCAATCAGAGGGTACAAACTTTTCAAATTCCACCACAATAAAAGATTTAGGAATTCTCCAGTATCAAACCCATGGCATTTGAATTTGGGTAAATTAGTTGTGCCTGATGTGTTCTTGAATGTTGAACTTCTCCAACTTCTTGCTAAAACGTATAACCCAAGTCTTAAGGCTATATGCAACCCACAAGGGGAGCCTGTTATACACTTATCAAAGAATGTCATCTGTGAAGTATTCGACTTGGATGATTTATGCACTGTCGCCATTGTTTATGAGGATTTAGAAAAGAAATACTAGAGAATGGATACAACTTACAATGGATGGAGGTTGCCTATTCATAGGCCCAGAGCTGAGGGAAAATTGGTGCCTATCAATGAGGATGATGCTCCTCCTTTTCATGTATCAATATTTGAACCCTACATACAACATACCTATTATTCTGTGGGCCAGGTCCTAGCATCGAAGGTCCCTAAATTTATGACAATCCCTTTGATGGTCATAGCTACTGACATTCAATGCAATAATGCAAGGCAATTTGATTATGCTGCTTATGTTGTTAATAGAATTGACTCTGGTCTGGCTGCAATAAGAAACAATGCCCCAATAGTTTCTTTTGAACATTACTCACTTATTATGCACATGGTGCTCTATTATGGCCAGGAAGTGGGGTTATGGACAAATGAATTTAAGATTGTTCTAGTAGACCAGAAGGGACATAAGTTACCAATACAGATATGGACCAGGATATGGGATAGCAGATATGCCCATTCTAGCTATGTACAATTTGAAGAATATTGTGTAAAAGTGCTGTATAGATATTTCAGTCACCCTTGTAAGTATTCAATCTCAAGTGAGATAAAGAGGTTCCTTAGACTGAAAGATTTTGGTGGTCCTCCTACTATTATTCATAATTGGGGAGATTGGTACTATTTTGAAGATGCCACCATGGTTAGAGTGCATGGTTTTGAGGACACTCCCTTTATCTTACCTAAAAATGTCCCTGACAGAATTGCTTACCTAGAAATAGTTAGGCAAATGTATTGTTCAAATGTGATGCATCTGAGCTCCCATGACAAATAGTCTTTTATGCCTAGCACTTTGTGTTTTGGAGATTTCACTGTGGTTTCCAAAGAAGGTTATAATCTTATTTTGGATAAATTGATGCACTACAATATGAGGTGTGCTAAGGTGAGAAAAGGATTTGATCCTGAAGGCTTTATTGACCTTGCTCGTAGGAAGGAAAACCTCAGCGGGTACACACATATCCCCTATCCACATGATGATGTCATCAGAAATCTGGAAGAGGCTGAGGTGGAATTGGTGGTGGAAAAATATAACAGGGACCTAGATGAGAAAAGGAGACAGGTGGCAAAAATTGAGGTATTATCCTCTGGAGATGAAGAACCGGCAGGGCAAGAGGAACCACAGGAAAAAACAATAAAAATGTCCAAAAGAAAGATGCAACAATATCAGCCTCCTGTCATAGCACATGATGAGGAGGGGTCTGCAAATGAAGACCCAAGACAAATAGCATATGATTCTTTTATTGCTAATGATGAATTCATTCATTCTAAAGAATTCAAATCATTTTTATATAAATGCAAAGGGAAATAAATTAGAGAGTCAGTTGATGATGTCTCTGCCAACAATGAGAGACAATTACTTGATATGTTGAAAGCAACAGTGGATAACGAGCTACAAGATATGACCCCTAGCAAAGGTAGATAGTTGCTCAAAGAAGCAGGGGTAATGATCTTTCCTAGCCTTGATTTGAATTTTGCTCTAGTCTTTGACAGTTTTCTAAATAATACAGATGATAGATATAAGCTCACTCTAGAAGGTGTCAATGAAGTATATATGGGCACCAAGTATAATAATGACGAAAATTCATTAATGATATGGGCCCTATATCCTCCCCACAAAAAGACAGCTATTATAGACACTGAGAAAACTTTTGGCCATATCATGACTTTGAAGGAAGGGGAGACTGACCCCTTGATCATTGCAGACATTGGCATCAATGTTGCAAAGCTGAATAAGGCACAGGCTCAGATGTTAATTAAGGAAAGAGATGCGTAAAAACTGAGTTGTGAGAGGTTGACAAAAGAAAATGATTATTTGAAAGATGTTGTTAAGAGCACTTTCGGGGGATCAGTAAAGAAGTTAACCCAGAGTGAAAGTTCACAGAGTGCCCAAGCACTATCCACAGATCAAGTAGCACAAATTTAGATGGATACACTTGTTACAGTACTCTAGAGCAAGCATGCCAACATGATACATTGGTTGAACCAATTTTGGGATAATTATTCTCAAAATTATAAGGCAATTCAAGAACATGAAAGGCTTGAAAAAAGGTTTCAGGAGAAATTGAATGAGACACAAGGTAAAGATACTTCCGACATTACAGGTGCCTCCAATGCAAAAGAGTTGATCGAGCAACATCAGAAGTACTATGATCAACTTAAGACTGATGCCAAAGAATGTGCTGAAGCTTCAAAAGAAGGAGTGCCCGCATTATTCAAAAGTGATAAAGAACTAAAGAGCAAAGAAGAGTGGAGCAGTGACTGTCAAGCTATATTACATGAAGCTTTGGGAGCTCTTAAGGACAAAGATTCTGCATCCGGGGAAGCCTGTAAACATTTGGAGAAGATGGTCACAATGGATGTGATTACAAGGAATGCCATTGAATTTACTGATTCCCATCGTAGCCAGGAGTACCTAGACCATGTTGCTAAACTTTACTTGTGGTTGAATAGAGCCTAATCGTGGTTATGTTATGGTTGTTAATCTTGTTAAATTCCCAAAAGACTTCTTGAAGAGTTATGTCTCTTCATAAGAATTTCTATATAAGTTCAAACATTTGATGTTGAAAGACCATCAGCAGTAGAATATAAAAACATGCAGTTTACAATGTTTTCAAGAGACCATGTTGCAAGTTTATTATTGAAAAAGTAGATTGAAGTTCTCTGATTTAGTGGTTCTATTCTGACATCAATTGTTTGTTAAGATTATTCAATTGTGTGGTTGTCTCCAGTTTTGTATTTCCCTATTATTCAAATTAATATATCAAGTATATAATTAATTTATCAATGCACATTTGTTGTACTTGTGTGATTGAGTAAATTGGTTTCCATTAGAGGAATTAAAATCATTCTGATCAGTCACAGTAACCTGGAAGTGTTAGTTTGGATTACTAAGAAGAATCATATAATTAGGATTGCCATTCTCTCTCCAAGTAAATATTATCTGTTGTTCTTGCAATTCCATTCAATTGGTTCCTTCAAGAAAGGATTAAAATACCTTCTGGTGAATTACAAGATATCTTATTATATTGGTTGGATCAATAAGAAGAGTTTGTCAGTCATCTTCCTGCATGTTTATACATGTTATAAACTAAAATTGTGCCAAACAGTTAGAATTACTGCCCATTATAAGCCACTAGTCTTCGTCCTTCATTTTGACTCTGTTTACCCAACAAGGCACTGGTCTTATTTCTATTCATCATTTAAAATTCACCTTGATATTGCTTATATAATTGATACCAACCATTCATTAGATATAACAATTAGTTAACAAGCTTTCATCTATCCTACACCCTATGCCACTGTAGATAGATTTGATTAGTCAATACATTTGCATTTAGTCTGCTTTAATTCCAAAGGTTCACCCACCTAGGTGTAACAGGACCTAAAGTGAAGGAAATCATCAAACCTTGAAGGTTGACTTCGTCAAGTTAGTTCAAAAACATTGTGAATCTAAGCATAGAGCCTGACATCCTCTTAGGATTAGCAACCTGCATTTTTGAGACCTAACAAATTGGCGACTCTACTGGGGATATAAGTAAAAGACCTTAGAAATAAATCATTCCTTTCATAGAGTCATTTTAGAAATTTCAATTTGGTAACTCTGTTGGCAACAAGAACCCATAAAGATAAAATTACAAACTTTTTCCTATTTACAAAATAGGTGGCGACTCTAGTGACTGTTATAACAAAAAACTAATACCAAATGGATGGTAGAAGATCCAAGATGGAAGGCAAGAAATTGTAGTCATCTCCACCACTTAGAAACATTTCCAAAAGAAATGGAACTTTAAATTACTCTCACCAGGATAATAACCAGGATGCTCAAGAGGATAATGCAGAGCAAACTATTTCAATTCACAACAAGTTCACACCTCTACATGACTCAAATGAAAATCTCAACGGAGTAACTGGTGATATTTTGGCAAGATACAAACATGATCCTCAAGAACAGCTCTAGTATGAAGCACAAGTCATGAGGGACATTGATCAAAACCAAGCTGAATATGATTTCAAGATGTCATTACATTAGGGAAAAGGGGTAAAACATGGATTCTCAAATCAAGAAATAAAAGAGAACCCAAGAAGTATGAGTGAAGAGCAACAAGAGGTGCTCAGGCTCTAGAAAGAACTCAAAATGTTCAAGATACAAGAGACTAAGAGGTTGTTGCAACAGGAGATTCAACAGATGAAAAGTAAAGCTAAAACAGCCCCCCCACAATATGTACCTCCGCATAGAGGAAACACTTCAAGGAATCCATAGCAAAATACAAGTGGTGTTCAAAATTCACATACATCTGGAAGTCATCAAAATACTATTCCCCAAAACCCTAGGCCACCTCCCATACATAATACATCTCAACATATGGCAAATCCTTACCCACCCCCTGGCCAACAATATTACAGACTGCCAAATCCTTACATAAATCCCCACATAAACCTGCAACAATAATATGCCTATCATTAGCCACCAGGTGGATATAATTATTATTCTAATCAACCACCCCTTAACTTTCCACCTCAAAACCTTGCGAACATATGTAGCCAATTTGATTTGACTAGTTGTATCCATATCCTATGGATAGTAATTTGAGAAATATAGTTCCCAAGATTACTGGGAACAATGCAATCTCAGCTAAAGATCACATCAGAAGCTTCAATGCTTTCATGCAAGATATTGGTATGGACTGGGAAGATATTAGAATGAGGTTATTCATGATGTCCCTCACTGAAGATGCCAGAGACTGGTTCAACAGCTTGCCTGATGCCTCAATCAGTTCAATAACTAATTTCCATAATCAATTTAAGGAGTAGTATGGCAATCAGTATGCCCCTGAGTTTGCATTACATGAATTGATAAGTATCCAAAAGTACCAAAATGAATCAGTATATGATTTCAATCTAAAATTTTCCAAATTACACAACAAGGTACCACATGGATCCAAGTTGTCTAATCCAGCAGCACTGAGCATTTATATGAAAGCATTTGACCCCAAGACAGGGTACGAGCTTAGAAATTGGTGTCCTACGACCCTGGCTGAAGCACAGAAAGTGGCATTAACTATTAAGAACAATAGGAAAGCTACAGGTATGGTTAACAAGAGATATAACCCTAGAAATCCTCAGAACCCAAATGTTCAACAGATTAAACAAGAAGGTCAGCATAGGCATGAAAGGCCCAGGTTGCATGATATGTCGTACAATACAAATTGGAAAGATGGGAGACCCATTGACAACAGCATAAAGCAACATTATGGCAAGGATACCCCTGACCCTCTGAAAAGAAATATGGCACATATGGTAGAAAATAAACCTTAGTGTTTGGTGTGTAATTTACCACATTTACCCGAGTACAGTGAGGTAGCTAAACCGGTACAACAAGAAGAGATGTTATACAATTATAATAGAGACAACCACACCATAAATATGATGCAAGATACACCATGTGTGGTGACTGAAGATTACTCTTCTACAGAGGAAGAGGGATATGATTATGATGTAGGAAACCAGAGGCATCATATCAACATGGGAGAACAAGAAGTGTTCTCAGATTAGGAGGATGGTTATGAGGAACCTACTTACTATAACAATCAGCCATATGAACAATGGAGAAAGCCTACTGAAGATGAAAGAGAAGCTCTTACAATAGCTGCAATAGCTCAAGCTAAAAACACTTATAACCTGAGGAATAGGACAGTAAACACTGAACAAGGAACACTTGGGGGTGTATTCATAAAAGATCAGAATAACAAAAAGAATAATCCAAAGTCATCATTTAAAGAACCAGAAAAGGGTGGTAAGGGTAAAGCGAAAGAAAATTTACAAAATCAAGAAAAAGAAAATATAAAGACTGAAAAGAATGATTAGACTATGGCCCATTCTTTTGACATTGCTCATGTAGTATCTCAGGTAAAAATATCAGTTCCACTTCTAGAAATGATGAAGGTGGACAAATACAGGAATACAGTTGTTAAACTGATTTCAGATATACCAAGTCAAAAACACAAAGGATCTGAAAATAGAACAAACAATGTTCATTAAGAAACATTCCAAATATGTAAGGTATACCTTGGTGATACACTGACAAAGAATCCCTCATAGGTAGACCCTTTCTACACTACATTATTGATCAAAAACAGGATAGTGAGGAATTGCATGATTGATTCAGGTGATGCCATGAACATCGTGCCAATAGCAGTTATGAAAGAATTGGGAATGTGGGTTGACACTACATTTGGCAAATGTTATGCAATGGATAATAGATCTATCCCAATCGTTGGTATTATGAGGGATGTGGAGATAAAACTTGCCTCACACCTTGAAGCAACTTATAACATTGATATTACTGTGGTTGACATCCCACCATATTGTGGAATGCTTCTATCAAGACAATGGGCTGCAATGGCAGGGGGAATGTCCAATTGGACTTATCATATGCCAACATACCAGTGGGAGGTAAAGAAATTAAGCTATGTAGAGAGCCAAGGTATGAAAATATTATAGAATGTTTGGATCAACGTCAAATAAATTTCTTTTGTGATACAGATTTGGGAGCTTTCAAGGTTGGAAAAAATATGCCAGAAATGCATAAAACTGATCCAATACATATTGAATCTATGAAAGAAGAAAAATGATGTATGGAAGATGTATTTCGATGGTGCATGCAGCAAAATAGGAAATGGGGCTAGAGTGGTTTCTATTTCACCAGGAGGTAAAATTTTCAAATACTCTTTTCTATTAACATTCGAATGCACAAATAATGTAGCAGAGTATGAAGCTTTGCTCATTGGTTTGAACATAGCCACTAAGCATAAAATAAAAAAGTTAGCTGTATATGGTGATTATGAATTGGTCACTTCCCAAGTAAGAGAAAAATACCTATCAAAAAATAAGAGGTTGAGACAGTACAGAAATGCAGTCTGGGATAATATTTAATTATTTGATGCATTTTCAATCAACTGGATTGATAGGTCTAAAAACATTATGGCAGATTTTCTAGGGAATATTGCATTGAAAAGGGATGATGTCACATTAGGAGGAATTACAGAGGTTGAATTCAAAACCAGACCCACCATCCCAGATAATATACATAACTAGCAAGTGTTTGATAACGATGTTGATATAATCAACTTTTTACATTGTGCTGATTATTATGAAAATCAAGAGATTGATTTCAATGCATTTGTAGAAGAACATCATGGGAAGGAAACCCTTTTTGGTCAAGAGATAGTTCAATTGAAAACAAATAAGATACCTAAAGGACTTATAGCATTGGAAAAGGCATTCGATGGACATGACAGATTTAAAATGAAAGACACACCAGTGGCACCGAATGCCCTTGAAGAAATCAATTTGGGGACACAAGCAGCCCCAAAGAATGTGTATATTGGAAGAAATCTTAACCCAAAAATTAGGAGTCGAATCATCAATTTACTTAGGAAGTTCAGGCATGTATTTGCTTAGTCATATGATGATTTAAAAGCATATAGAGAGGATCTATTTCAGCATGAGATACCACTAAAACCAGATGCTAAACCATCAAGCAAAAATAAAGGCCAATCAATCCTACACTAGCTCCTAAGATGCTAGAAGAACTTACAAAATTAAGGGATGGAGCTATCATTAAGCCCATCAGACATTCCTCCTGGGTTTCGAATTTAGTGCCTGTTAGGAAAAAGAATGGTGATATTAGACTATGTGTGGATTTTAGGAATTTAAACAAGTCTTCTCTTAAGATAACTATCCCCTCCCCAATATGGAGGCAATATTACAAAAGGTTACTGGATGTGAATTGTTGTCAATGATGGATGGCTTCTCAGGTTACAATCAGGTGAAAGTCAAAGAATCAGAGCAATTTAAGACTGCATTCACCACTCCATGGGGAACATATGTATATTTGAGAATGCCATTTGGACTCACTAATGTTGGAGCAACATTCCAAAGAGCAATGGATGTGGCTTTTGCTGAGTTAATTAATAAGATCATGATAGTGTATCAAGATAACTTGACAGCATATTCTAAAAGGGTTGAGGATCATTGCACACATTTAGAGCAAATATTTATCAAACACCTAGAATATGGAATCTCATTGAATCCTAAGAAGTGCCATTTTGCAGTGACGAGGGGAAATTGCTTGGCCACATAGTTTCAAAGGATGGAGTGAAAATAGATCTGGAGAGGGTAAAAGCAATTGACCAAGTCCCTATTCCTAAGAATGTGAAGACCATACAGTCATTTTTTGGCCAAATTAATTTTGTTAGGAGGTTTATTTCAAATTTTGCAGAAATTGTTTGCCCTATATCAAGGATGCTAAAGAAAAACTCAGAAGTAAAATGGACAACAGAAGCAATAGAAGCATTTGCTACTATTAAGAGAGCAATGAAAGAAGCTCTTGTCTTGATATCCCCTGATTTCAATAAACCATTCCAACTATTTTCATTTGCCTCTTATCATACAGTTGCGGCAGTGCTATTGCAGAAAAACAATGATGGATATGAACAACCTATCTCATTTTTCAGCAAATCCCTTCAGAATGTAGAATTAAAGTATGACCTTGTTGAAAAATAGGCATATGCATTAGTAAAAGTAGTTAAAACTTTTAGGCCATACTTGGTGGGAGCCGAAATCATAGCATATGTACCTAATGCTGCAGTAAAGGATGTATTGGTCCAAACTGAAGTCACCGGTAGAAGATGCAGATGGATCAATAGAATTCAGGAGTTCAATATTCAAATCTAGATCACTAAACTAGTGAGAGGACAAGGTCTCACTAGGTTGATGGCTGAAAGTAATCTTGAAGCTTTATAGATATGTGGTGCTAATGATGTTGATAATGCAAGTTCTAGTATTGACCATACTCCATGGTATTCTGACATTATATATTATATAAAACATATGAAGTGTCCTGAGGGGTATGATGATAACAAAAGGAGGATACTTAAATTGCAAGCCTCAAAATATGTATTTATTGATGGGGATCTTTACTGGAAAAATAGAGATGGAATTCTACTATTATGCTTAGGTGAGCATCAATCAAAACATGTCATGAAAGAGTTACATGAAGGCATGTGTGGAGGTCATTTTTCAACAAAGACTATAGCCCACAAGATCTTAAGGGTTGGATACTATTGGCCTAAAGTTTTTAATGATTCATATCATTACACTAGAAAATGTGAAGCATGTCAAAAGTTTCAGGCAAGTTGAAATATCAGAGAGCATTACCCTTAAAACCCATGCAAGTCGAGGCTCCATTCTATCAGTGGGGTATTGACTTCATAGGAGAAATTGCGGAGAAATCAAGTGGTGGACACAAATGGATTTTAGTGGCAACTGATTACTTCACAAAATGGGTGGAGACAATTCCAACCAAACAGGCAACAAGTAGGGTGGTGATTAACTTTCTCATGGAAAATATTATATTCAGATTCGACACTCCAGTAAGGTTAATTACAAATAATGGAATGTGTTTCAGATCTGATGAATTCAAAAATGTCTGTAGTACACATGGCATCACTGTGTCCTATGCTGCCCCTTATCATCCACAAGCAAATGGACAAGCAGAATCAAGTAACAAAAGCCTCTTAAAAATCATAAAGAGAATGTTGGATAGAAACAAGAAAGCATGGGATTCAAAATTAAGAATGGCAGTATGGGCTGATAGGATTACTGTAAAAAGGGCAATTGGGAGATCTCCTTTTGAGCCAGTGTATGGAACACAGGCAAGAATACCGTTAGAAAATCTCGTACCCGTTTATAAGTTCATTCTTCAGGAAGATTTAAACATTCTAGAACCAATGGAGGAAAGGTTGGAACATCTTGCAGAACTTGATGAAACAAGGAGACTAGATCAAAGGCAGAATATTAAGTTACAATCACAAGTGAAATACCTCTTTGACAAAAAGGCCAAAGATAGGAAGTTTGAAATAAACAATTTAGTACTGATGTGGAATGCTAGGTGCCAGGACAAAGGAAAGCATGGAAAATTTGAATCTCTATGGTTAGGTCCTTTTGTTATAACTAGCGAAGGAGGTAATGATTCCTACCATTTGCAAAACATGTCCGAAGAAAAGCAGGAATTGCCTGTGCATGGGCAATATCTGAAACCTTTCTTTTCATAAAATATCATGCACAAAAAGAATTAAGTGTTGCCAGTGCATGGACAACCCTTTAAAATTCTTAAGATAATTTCATTCCATGCACAATAGTTTAGGGAAACCAAAAGAGATTAGGATCTGCCCTTACATGGACAATCCTATCAATCTCTATAAAAAAAAGGCTTTTTTATGTACAATAGTATAGGATCATTCCCGTTCCCCATTATTATCACTCCCATTCCCCATTTTCATACAATTCTCATAAAATTATCATCCCGAACAAAATAAAACGTGTGGTCTACTCCCCCAAGAGATCTGAATCCTTGTTATACTCACAAAGAGTATACATCCCAGACAGAGCCACTGTTGGGACAGGAAAATTCAAAATTTTCTTGTATTTTCACTTCTCCATATCTGACAAAATCATAAAATATTTCACCCAAAACATTAATTAAATTGATACATCCCACGAAAAGGTCCATGACAAAAACAATGTAAAGGGCTTAAATTTCATACTATCGTCAAGACTTTATGTTATTTATGTCGATCCATGAAAAACCAGTTGAAATGACTATCGGTGTGAAGACAAAGATCGGAGAGAAGATTTCAAAAGTCACCGATTGAGGAAATGTTACCGATGACCTTTTGTCAGGGAGAAAATCTATCAGTCACGCCGATCGGTATAACCGAAGACTATCAGGTAACACTTCGACAACCTCCCTGACGGTATAGGTCATACCAATGAAGTATTTTTGGCAAAACTCTCACCGAGCATCTCATGGAACCAAAAGAAATAGTGGTCATCGGTAAGAAATGAACATCAGAGTGAAAATTTTATAAGTCTCCGATACTCAAATATCTCAGCGAATAACAAAAGGTATTTCGGCATAGGTCACACCGATGTATGTGATAAATAAGAACCATCGGTGAAGCTAAACAAATCAGAATGAAATTTATGTCTTATCGACCCACTAGTCACAGTGATAAAAGTGTCGGTGACATGTTGTGAAGTTCTCTCCGATAAGAAATACAAAGGGGCTATCGGGGAGATAACCATGATCAGGTGACTTGAAAAAGATTACCTCAATGACATATCTCACCCCGATAGAAATGAGGATTACACTCGCTGATAAAAAGTCTTACTGATAGTCATATCAGTAACACTTAGCATATCAGAGAAGAATATAAATCACATGGCGATGAAATAAGTCATGCCGACGGCAACTATGCATACTTTCACATCAGATAAAGCATGGGCACCTCTTGCCGATACGATTTAATGTAACATCGAGCAGACAATTGAAGGGTTACAGCGATTGATCGTTCGCGCCATAAGAAGATATTAAAATCGCCCAGACATTATGAAAATCATGCCGATGAAAGGAATTATGACGATGTGACATTTCACAACGATCAAGGAAATTGAACTTCTTGAACAATTAAATGCAAACGACGAAGAAATCCTCTAAGATCATTACAATTAAAATTGACAGAGTTGTTTGGGAAGAATCTACAGGGGGAAACTTGAAGCGCAAACAGGGGAATTTGATCACAGCCACCAACAATAGGTACATACATACAAACTTCTGTGTTGTAGCCTATAATTTGATTTTCTGTCAAGGATTGAAAATGGAGACTCTGGGAAAAGGAAAGGGCAGAAAATCACAAGGGGATACGAGTAAACCTAAGAAACAGAAAATTGATAAAACCCCTGAGGAGAAAACAAAAGACAGAAAACTCAATCAAGATTTGATTGATCAATTACCAGGATCAACTCCCAAAGCTTGAAGATCTGCTCAACTTAGGGTGGAAGTGGAAAAATTAGAAGATAGATGTAAATACCTAGGGAACATTTGGACCCCAATCAGAGCGTACGAACTTTTCAAATTCCACCACAATAGAAGATTTAGGAATTCTCCAGTATCAAACCCATGGCATTTGAATTTGGGTAAATTAGTTGTGCCTGATGTGTTCCTGAATGTTGAACTTCTCTAACTTCTTGCTAAAACGTATAACCCAAGTCTTAAGGCTATATGCAACCCACAAGGGGAGCCTGTTATACACTTATAAAAGAATGCCATCTGTGAAGTATTCGACTTGGATGATTTATGCACTGTCCCCATTGTTTATGAGGATTTAGAAAAGGAATACTGGAGAATGGATACAACTTAAAATGGATGGAGGTTGCCTATTCATAGGCCCAAAGCTGAGGGAAAATTGGTGCCTATCAATGAGGATGATAGTCCTCCTTTTCATGTATCAATATTTGAACCCTACATACAACATACCTATTATTCTGTGGGCCAGGTCCTAGGATCAAAGGTCCCTGAATTTATGACAATCCCTTTGATGGTCATAGCTACTGACATTCAATGCAATAATGCAAGGTAGTTTGATTATGCTGCTTATATTGTTAATAGAATTGACTATGGTCTAGCTGCAATAAGAAACAATGCCCTAGTAGTTTCTTTTGAACATTACTCACTTCTTATGCACATGGTGCTCTATTACGGCCAGGAAGGGGGGTTATGGCCAAATTAATTTAAGGTTGTTCCAGCAGACCAGAAGGGACATAAGTTACCAATACAGATATGGACTAGGATATGGGATAGCAAATATGCCCATTCTAGCTATGTACAATTTGAAGAATATTGTGTAAAAGTGTTGCATAGATATTTCAGTCACCCATGTGAGTATTTAATCTCAAGTGAGATAAAGAGGTTCCTTAGACCAAAATATTTTCATGGTCTTCCTACTGTTATTCGTAATTGGGGAGATTGGTACTATTTTGAAGATGCCACCATGGTTAGAGTGTATGGTTTTGAGGACACTCCCTTTATCTTACCTAAAACTGTCCCTAATAGAATTGCTTACCTAGAAATAGTTAGGCAAACGCATTGTTCAAATGTGATGCATCTGAGCTCCCATGACAAACAGTCTTTTATGCCTAGAACTTTGTGTTTTGGAGATTTCACTGTGGTTTCCAAACAAGGTTATAATCTCATTTTGGATAAATTAATGCACTACAATATGAGATGTGCTAAGGTGAGAAAAGGATTTGATCCTGAAGGCTTTATTGACCTTGCTCGTAGGAAGCAAAACCTCAGCAGGTACACACATATCCCCTATCCACATGATGATGTCATCAGAAATCTGGAAGAGGCTGAGGTGGAATTGGTGGTGGAAAAATATAACAAGGACCTAGATGAGAAAAGGAGATAGCTGGAAGAAATTGAGGTATTATCCTCTAGAGATGAAGAACCGACAAGGCAAGAGGAACCACAGGAAAAAACAATAAAAATGTCCAAAAGAAAGATGCAACAATATCAGCCTTCTGTCATAGCACATGATGAGGAAGGGTCTACTGATGAAGACCCAAGACAAATAGCATATGATTCTTTTATTGCTGATGATGAATTCATTCATTCTAAAGAATTCAAATCATTTTTATATAAATGCAAAGGGAAAGAAATTAGAGAGTCAGTTGATGATGTCTCTGCCAACAATGAGAGACAATTACTTGATATGTTAAAAGCAATAGTGGATAACGAGCTACAAGATATGACCCCTAGCAAAGGTAGACAGTTACTCAAAGAAGTAGAGGTAATGATCTTTCCTGGACTTGATTTGAATTTTGCTCTAGTCTTTGACAGTTTTCTAAATAATACAGATGATAGATATAAGCTCCCTCCAGAAGGTGTCAATGAAGTATATATGGGCACCAAGTATAATAATGACAAAAAATTCATTAATGATATGGGCCCTATATCCTCCCCACAAAAAGACAGCTATTATAGACACTGAGAAAACTTTTGGCCATATCATGACTTTGAAGGTAGGGGAGACTGACCCCTTGATCACTGCAGACATTGGCATCAATGTTGCAAAGCTGAATAAGGCACAGGCTCATATGTTAATTAAGGAAAGAGATGCGTACAAACTAAGCTGTGAGAGGTTGACAAAAGAAAATGATTATTTGAAAGATGCTGTTAAGAGCACTTTCGGGGGATCAGTAAAGAAGTTAACCCAAGGTGAAAGTTCACAGAGTGCCCAAGCACTATCCATAGATCAAGTAGCACAAATTCAGATGGATACACTTGTTACAGTACTCCAGAGCAAGCATGCCAACATGATACATTGGTTGAACCAATTTTGGGATAATTATTCTCAAAATTATAAGACAATTCAAGAACATGAAAGGCGTGAAAAAAGGTTTCAGGAGAAATTGAATGAGACACAAG
Source organism: Cunninghamia lanceolata (assembly GCA_027924645.1). Taxonomy (NCBI): domain Eukaryota; kingdom Viridiplantae; phylum Streptophyta; class Pinopsida; order Cupressales; family Cupressaceae; genus Cunninghamia; species Cunninghamia lanceolata. The sequence continues at coordinate 3,859,591 of BSBN01000704.1, read as the reverse complement.
GTAAAGATACTTCCGACATTACAGGTGTCTCCAATGCAAAAGAGTTGATTGAGCAACATCAGAAGTACTATGATCAACTTAAGACTGATGCCAAAGAATGTGCTGAAGCTTCAAAAGTAGGAGTGCCTGCATTATTCAAAAGTGATAAAGAACTAAAGAGCAAAGAAGAGTGGAGCAGTGACTGTCAAGCTATATTACATGAAGCTTTGGGAGCTCTTAAGGACAAAGATTCTACATCCAGGGAATCCTACAAACATTTGGAGAAGATGGTCACGATGGATATGATTACAAGGAATGCCATTGAATTTACTGATTCCCATCGTAGCCAGGAGTACCTAGACCATGTTGCTAAACTTTACTTGTGGTTGAATAGAGCCTAATCGTGGTTATGTTATGGTTGTTAATCTTGTTAAATTCCCAAAAGACTTCTTGAAGAGTTATGTCTCTTCACAAGAATTTCTATATAAGTTCAAACATTTGATAATGAAAGACCATCAGCAGTAGAATATAAAAACATGCAGTTTACAATGTTTTCAAGAGACCATGTTGCAAGTTTATTATTGAAAAAGTAGATTGAAGTTCTCTAGTTTAGTGGTTCTATTCTGGCATCAATTTTTTGTTAAGATTATTCAATTGTGTGGTTGTCTCCAGTTCTGTATTTCCATGTTATTCAAATTAATATATCAAGTATATAGTTAATTTGTCAATGCACATTTGTTATACTTGTGTGATTGAGTAAATTGGTTTCCATTAGAGGAATTAAAATTATTCTGATCAGTCACAGTAACCTGGAAGTGTTAGTTTGGATTACTAAGAAGAATCATATAATTAGGATTTCCATTCTATCTCCAAGTAAATATTATCTGTTGTTCTTACATATTCCATTCAATTGGTTCCTTCAAGAAAGGATTAAAATACCTTATGGTGAATTACAAGATATCTTATTATATTGGTTGGATCAATAAGAAGAGTTTGTCAGTCATCTCCCTGCACGTTTATACAAGTTATAAACTAAAATTGTGCCAAACAGTTAGAATTACTGCCCATTATAAGCCACTAGTCTTCGTCCTTCATTTTGACTCTGTTTACCCAACAAGGCACTGGTCTTATTTCTATTCATCATTTAAAATTCACCTTGATATTGCTTATACAATTTATACCAACCATTCATTAGATATAATAATTAGTTAACAAGCTTTCATCTATCCTACACCGTATGCCACTGTAGATAGATTTGATTAGTCAATACATTTACATTTAGTCTGCTTTAATTCCAAAGGTTCACCCACCTAGGTGTAGCAGGACCTAAAGTGAAGGAAATCATCAAACCTTGAAGGTTGACTTTGTCAAGTTAGTTCAAAAATGTTGTGAATCTAAGCATAGAGCCTAACATCCTTTTAGGATTCGCAACCTGCATTTTTGAGACCTAACACCTTGTAGTATGTCCTGATCTTCTGTAATCTGTTTGTCTCTTTCCAAAATTTCTTTCACTGCATCTGCAGTGTCTCTTGCCCAAAATTATGTTTCAGACTTGTGCTCTTCAGGGCCTCCATCTTCTCCCATTTCGGTGTCAACCACAATGTTCTGCTCATCACTTTCATTCTTTTTATTTACTTCTGCCTTCTCTGTATCATCATCAAAAGCATTCTTGCTTTAATCTATCTCAGAAATATCTTCTACATTCTCTTCCGTAGGATTTGTTGTATCCTTAGTAGCAGTATAGTCAAATTCCTCAACATCTCGAGTGGAGGAATCAATTCCATCAATAGTTTCTTTTACTTGATCTTCCTTCAACATTTCTTCATCTTTTTTATTCAATGCTTCTTCCGGAATGGAGACATCAACTTCTCTAGTTTGTTGCTCATTTTTCTGCAGCTCTTCATCAATCAGGATTGATGCATCCTCAGTATCAACTGGTTCTTCTGTAACCACATAAAACTTGTTTTTGTCCAATTCTTTCTTTAGAATTTGTTGTTTCTTTAACAATCATCAATGTCTCCAATCATTAGCTTATTCATCCTTTTCTTGCTTCTAAATTCTTTCTTGACTTCTTTGAGAATTTTATCTGCTTCTGTCCTGGAGATCACCCGACACAGACTGGACATTACATGTTCCCTCAGCTCCATATCCTTTGATTTGGTAGCTTCTTTTCTTATTCCTAGAATGTCTCTTAAACTCTTAGGAACTTCAAAAAAAATCTCCACTAGTGCTCTGTTGAATATATTCAAATATTTTATAGTAGCATCCTCCAAAATTCTTTTGTCAGTATCACTACAATGATCATAAAATTTAGCCATTGGTTTTAGGTTTCCATCAATAGTGATTGTTTTAACGATGTCCTCCACAGAAGGAATTGGCTTCTCAACATCAGTCTCTAACTTATGCCTTTTGCTTGACTTTGTGCTTCCAGAGGGCTTCTCCTTAGACACTTTGGCAGCTTTAGTTCCTGAGGCCTTCAATCCTTTAACTTCATCATCTGAGTCAGTTTCTTCTTCATCCTCTTTTCCACACTGACATATGTTCTTTTGCCCTTTACTTTTGTCCTCTTTCCTTCCTTATCGGTAGGTTTTTCTTTGGATTTCTCTACAGCAGGAGAAGGTGATGCACTGGAGGCTGAACTAAAACTTCTAGTAGTTCTTGACTTGGAAGGAGGTTCTGTCGGAACACTTCCCTGTTCCCTGTCTTGTTTCTCTTTCTCATCTTTTTCTATTCTTTCCCTAAATTGCCTCACAGCTTCCTTAGTAAGGCCTAGATTCTTGTCCAACTACTCAACTTTTTTCCTTACTTTCCTTTTAATTTCTGAAGCCTTGAATTCAGGATGCAGTTTTTGTGAAATTTATTCATAAGTTCCAAATCTCTCTTCATCCAGATTCCTAGGCTGACTTAACAAATGTTGTCCATACAGTTTTCACACATGCCCATCCACTTCATACCCCATGGACATGATCCACACAACTCTAGGCTCTACTGCTTCCATTTTGCATTGATCAATAGTAACAATAAAATAGATGGTGTCCTTGTATTTTTCAACAACAGTCCTAGGTATTCTTGCCCTAGCCTGCATCATACTCTAGAAGTTTTTGAAGAATCCCCAAAGTGTAGTCTTTTGTGCATCATGATTACCCAAACAACTTAAATAATTCCTAATTTGGACTGGTTTGTCACTTGACCAAATAATATTTTTGTTTCCTGGAAGCTCACTCAAGAAATAGAAGAAGAGACAGATGATTAGCGTACCATATTTGAATGAGTAATTCTTGTCCTTCTTTATCTTGCTTAGGTTCTCCATAAGCTGGTTCAGCAAAAGTTCACAAAGATCATAGTCTGCACCTTCTTTTACCATCTTATATGTAGCATAGATGGCTATTCCATAAACTAAATTTTCTCTGCTAGAGTAATATATCATGTATCCTATCACCATTGATGTGAATCTGACCCCATGATCCTCTATGTCATTTATAGTCATGGCTCTCTTGTCAAATTTCAATTCGGTTGCCTCGGTGACTTCTTGATTCTTCACAGCCTTGAACTGAGGTAAGGTATCGGTTGATTTTAGTCCTGTAACTGCCCTTATTGCATCCTTTGTGATTTTGAATGTATGATTCAACCATAGAAACTCATCATGGATACGACTCAAGACATACCAGACCCACTCGTCCTCTACGAAAGTCAGAAACTCAACAAATTATATGAACTTCTTGTCTTTCAGGGCTTTTTATTCTGGTTTGAGCTCAAAATCATCACCTTTTAAGTGATTCATGAATATATCAATAAACCTTGAGTCGCCATGCTGCTCTAGAAGCATGTGAATGTAAACCCTAATGTCCTTTGTGTGAAGAACTCCATATGGAACCCCAGAAAATACTCCCATCGGATCAACTTCAGTGGATTTGAAGGGATGCTTCTTAAACTTTGGCCTAGGTCACTTAGTGATATTCACAACCAGAGGTGTAGGCATTGTAAAAGATTACAAGTTCAAAGCTTCATAGGAAAATACCTTTTTCTTTACGGAGTTAGGGTTAGCTGTAGAATTCGTTCTTCGCACTTCAATTCTCTAAAATTTCAGCTCAGGTGCTCTTCTCCATGATATCTTCAAATGCAAAGTGATTCAAGTGTTTGAATGAATGACCCTTTATCCTCCACAAAACCTAATTCATAATTGTAATAAATGCTTTGCCCTATTTCATCTGGTTACATTGTTTCTGCATACAGTCGATCTTCAATTGCTCCGCAATCAGTCGCATTAGCTTCTTTTCTTCTAGAATTTGCTTCAACAAGTCTGCAATAGGCTTCTTTATCTTCATTCATCTTGCTAGATTCAAGCACCCACTTACTGGTAGGGGGAATTAGATTTTCAATGCAGCTCGCCCTGAGCTAGAGCTCCTGATTCAATACTCAGAGGAATTATCAGCACCAGATTCTAGTGCGGACTCATTGTCAACTTTCATTTCACCTTTCTTCACCCATGTTTTGTTCATTTCATTCTGGATCTCATTCAAATCAACTTTGCCCTTGCCTTTGTCCAACTTCTGTTCTATTTTTGCTTTACCTGCCTATGAGTTCTCCTTTTTGCTTCTGCAGAATTTAGCAATGTGTCTGGATTTGTTGCAGTTGAAACAAACAATCTTATTTTTCTGACAATTACATGTTGGAGCTGGTTTAGTTCTGTATTGCATATCAATATGCCCAAACTTATTGCAAGTAAAACATCTTACATTGAACACTTGTTTGTTCTTAGGAGGGTTCCTTGATCCACTTCTGCATTCCTCAGCCTTATGACCTATCTTTTTGCAATTGAAGCATTGATCAGAAAAAGATGATGCATTTTGATTAACTTGACTTATGCATTGATTAGATTTATGACCATACTTATTGCATTTGAAACAACTGCCACTGAAATATGGATACCTTTGATCATTAGGTTGTCTTACCAGAGGTATTCTAGGATTCCTTCTTTGATTTCTTACTTCAAGATTTCTTTGACCGGATCCAGAGCTTTCACCTTTCTCAAATCCCAAACCATGCTTGTCATCTGCCTTCTTCTGACTATCAAGCAGCATCTCAAGTTTAGCTGATCTTATCTTGAATTTTTCTTTATATTCATTTGCAACTTCTAGATCATGTTTGAGAATGACAATTTTCCTTTCAAGTTCTTCCTCATTTTCCCTGCTTTCTTGTAGATCAGACTCTAGATGGCCAATTATTTTGTCCAATCTGCAACATTCTTCTGTTCTTTCTTTCAGAGATTGATTCAATTTTTCTTTAGTCTTCTTCCTTTCTTCAATTTCCTTGGTTAGCCTCATCACCCCAGATTCTATCTCATGTTTTAGGACAACAACTTCTTTTGCTAACTTCTCACATTCCTTTGTCTTCTATTTCAGGGCCTCATCCATGTCATTGTCTTCATCGTGATTTTCCAGTTGAAGAAGTAGCTCCTTCCTATTTTCATTAGATTTGCTCAATTTTTATTTTAAGGTCTCAATGAAATCTTTAGCATATTTAAGGTTCTCTTGCATATCTCTGATTTCTACTTTGGACAGGTCAAGATCATCTAAGGCTACTTGTGGTTGTCGATTGATAGCATCAGAATGCTTGAATGAACCCATTGAAAACACCTTCCCAGATCTTCCTCAAGCTATTAAACTTCTTCTAAGGAACCAAGCTCTGATACTAATTGTTGAAATTAGGGCAAACAACTGAGAGGGGGGGTGAATTAGTTGTCACAAAACTTTTATCCTTTGCTACAACTTAAACTTCTTTACCGATTATTAACAAATGAATGATATAACCATGAAAGCATGAATCAACAACACAAGAGTAGAAACAAAATCAGCACACATAACACCACAATTTTTATGTGGAAACCCAGTTAAGGAAAAAACCACGGTGGGGGTTAACCCATGAGAATTTATACTCTGTTAAAAGTATTACAAATGGGGAAGGCACATGCCTTCGGGCACACTACCCACAGCTCACTACTCAAAGAGGCTCACTGCCTACAAAATTAATTACAAGAGTTTACTAGAATGATTGAACTAAGAAACAACATCTAACAATATACTGACTTTACACACTTCATCTCCTTTTGCTCTGCTTTATTGCTCTGCCATGATCTGGAGCTTAGATCTCTTCTTTTCGCACTTGATTCTGCTATATTTTGCACTTATCCCTTCATATTCACACTCCACCACCTTCAAATGCTCAAATCCATTGATCATATATATCTGCTACATGAAATAACATCAACTGCAGTCAACTTTTGAGAAAAACTTAAAGTCTTTTTAAGAACATTGTTTTGTCGGTTGAATCCATGCACACACTTTAATGTAGACCAAAACTTATGTGTTTAAGTCACCTCACCTGTCGACCAACACCACTAGATCTCATAAATTGCTTGACCAACCATTTCTCTTCATCCACACAAGGATCAAACACCTAGTCAGCCTGTTCTTCACCAGACTGAACTGTCTAACCAAAACCTGATACTCAGATGCTTGTAACTTACAATCCCTTCATCACCAGAGGCTATAATCTTGGGTTTAGGTAGCCCTGACATCCCTTAACATTCCCTCATATCCTTAGCACAATGTGATTACCTATGGAGAAATGCGGACTAATATGATGAACCCTGTCAAATGCTTTGTTCCTGTCTATCCAGACTTACATAAATCTACACTCTGACTTCTGGTATGATCAAATGATGTAATGCAGATGTGTAGGATAGATTCAGTTGCCATCAATGACAACATCTGACATGCTTAGCAGCATCTCTTGCCAATAGATAGTTGTTGCATGTTCCTTTTTTAACAAGTCCCAATGTGTATTGTGGCAACATGGAGGTTGTTTCCTTATACAAGTCCCTACGGCTCATTGAATCAGTCTCCATGAAGATGGTGGCATCAGTGCTATGTGTGCACATGAAGAAAGGAAAGAAATTATACCTGAGTGACCTTAGGAGGTGAGCTGTGTAGCTCACCTACTAAGTCACTTTGATAATTGACATTGGTGATAATATAGCAGTATCTGGTTCAGGGCTAGGAATTGAGAATTGGTTTAGAAAATCATCTCTGGTTGCTGGCCTAGTAATGAGCTTTAATCTGTGGCCATTAACCAATAGTGAAAACCTGACCTCATCTATGGTTTGCAATTTAACAGCTCCATTGGGAAAGACCCGGTGTATTTCATAAGCTCCTAACCACTTTGATTGCAGTTTGCCCTTGTGATCCTTGTACTTGGAATCATATAACAAAGTCCAGTCACCCACATAGAATTGTTTATTCTTGATGAACTGATCATGCCATTTGGCTCTCTGCTTTTGAACTATCTCTATGTGGTGTATAGCTTCCATTCTGATCTCATCTAACCCATTGAGAATATGGAGTCTTTCTTGTTGTGTTGTTGTTAGATCCATGTCAAGTTCTAGTGTAGTCCTTAGTGTCTTATATTCAAATTCTATTGGAAAAACTGATGTTTACCATACACTAACTTATAAGCTGTCAAACTAGTTTTTGTTTTTTATATGGTTTTGTATGCCCATACTACCTCTAGTAGTCTGGTTGCCCAATCCTTCATGTGAATGTTCACTATTTTGGTCAGAATATTCTCAATTTCTCTGTTTGTAACTTCCACCCGCCCATTGGCCTGGGGGTGATAAGGTGTTGATTTTATATGCTTGACTTCATATTCTTTAACCAGTGTAGAAATGAGTTCAGAAGTGAACTGGGGACCTTGATCAATGACAATTTCTCTTGGTGCTCCATACCTAGTGAAGATCTTTTCATACAAGAATTTGGCTACATTCCCATCTTTGGAAAATTGGAAGGCATTGACTTCAACCTATTTTTTTAGATAATCAGTGCAAACTAAAATGTACTCCTTATTATTAGAAGCTACTGAAATTGGCCCAATGAAATCTAGGCCCCATTTGTCAAATGGTGCTAGTTCCATCTGTGGTTGTAAAGGCATCTCATCTGATCTTGTTGGTCTGCCCATTCTCTGACATCCGTCACAACTCCTTGTATAGTTGACTACATCCTTATGAAGAGTTGGCCATTAATAGCATGTTGTTACAATCTTGAATGTTGTCCTTTTGGCTACAAAGTGACCCCCACATGGCTCATCATGACAAGCTTTTAGGATGTCAAAGACCTCATCTTCTCTTATACATCTCCTCATAATATGGTCTAGACCAGTGTAGAATAAATAACCAGTAATTGAAGAATATGGAAATCTTTTATGCACTATCTCCTTTCTCTTGGAGAGAAATGTGATGGTATCTACCTTGCTACCAAGTAGTTAGCAATATCAACAAACCATGGTGTGTGTAAATTGAGAGCAAACAAATGCTCATCTAGAAAAGAGTCATCCACAACACCTACATCTATTTGTGTAGGTAATTTAGACAGAAAGTCTGCCACCACATTAGCTTTCCCTGGCTTATCCACTATTGTTATATCAAACTCCTGTAGTAAGAGCAACCATCTAACTAGTCTACCTCCAACCATAGGTTTGTTCGTTAAGTACCTAATTGCAGTATGATCTATATGGATAAAGACTTGGTAACTAGTGATATAATGCCTAAACTTGTTTATAGCATAGACAAAAGCCAACATCTCGTTCTCTGTGATTGTATGATTAAGTTCTGCTTCTTGTAAGTTTTTGCTGATATAATAGATAGCATACTCCTTATTACCTTCTTTCTGTCTCGATACAGCTCCTACAGCAAAATCAGAAGCATCAGTTTGTATGTGGAAAGGCAACATCCAATTTGGTCCTCTCAAGATAGGTGCTTTTGTCAAAGCTGCCTTAAGTGTGTTAAAAGAGTGCTGATATTCTATGGTCTAGTCAAATTCCATGTCTTTTGTGAGCAGAGTAAACAAAGGTGCTACAAGTTTGCTGGAGTCCTGAATGAACCTCCTATAATAGCCTGCATGGCCAAGAAAGCTTCTAACATCTTTTTATTTTTGTGGTATAGGAAGTGTAGAAATTATCTCAATTTTATAGGGATCCACCTGAATACCATCACTGGATATAAAGTGTCCTAGAACAACCCCTTGAGTCATCATCATAAAGCATTTTTCATGACTCAATGATAGATTATGTTCTTGACATCTTTTTAGGACCTTCTCTAGATTACTGAGTGTTGTTTCAAATGTGTCTGGACATAGGTGGTGAAATCATCCATGTAGATCTCCATAGAATCATGAGCATAGTCTAAAAAGATACTTAGCACTATCCTTTGGAAAGTGGTTGGGGCATTGCATAACCCAAAAGGAAGGACAAAATAAGCATATGTACCCCAAGGGCATGTAAATGTGGTCTTATCCTGGTCCTCTGGAGCTATTTTTATCTGATTATAACCACTAAAACCATCTAAGAAGGAGTATTTTTTTGTTGCTAGAGAATCAAGTACTTGGTCAATGAAATGTAATGGGAAATGATCTTTTCTAGTGGTTGTGTTAAGTTCCTTGTAATCTATACATACCCTCTACTTGCCTCCTTTCTTAGGGACAATAACTAAAGGTGACACCCATTCGCTATCAGAAATAGGGTAAATGAAGCCAGCATCAAGGAGTTTTTGTAGCTCAGTTTAAACTATCTCATAAGGCAGGATTCTTTCTCCTTTGTGGCTGCCTTATTGGCTTGAAACCATCATTTATGTAGATCCTATGCATGCACAAGTCCAAATCAATTCCTTTCATGTCATTGTAATCCCATGTAAAAGTTGATGCATGTGCTTGTAGCACAATGTTCAGAGAAGTCTGTTGTTCCTCGGTTAGGGCATTATCAATATTCAGCATTTTGCCTAGCATGATTTCCAATGTTTTAGAAGCTGGTTGAATAGATGAAAGGTCACATCCACTAATGTTGGGAACACATTCCTAAGGTAGTAGAGACTAGAAAAGATGGGATAATTCCTCTGAGGAATGTGCAGGTATGATATTTTGTAATGGATCTTGCAGACATGATAGACAATCTTTTTGTTGTGGGTCCCTACCGCAATGGTTCTATATAATGTGGTCAATTAAGTCATCCTCATCTTGGGTTGCTAGTAAGGGACTGCATTTAATGGTCATGAGAGTTTGTAGGGAATAATGGTCTTCTTCTTCTAAGGTAGGCCATATGATTTGCTCCAGATTGTCATGAGGTTGAGCTAGTGGATAGAGGACCAATTTCTTGGTTATAGTTCCATTTGATATTATCATGTTTCCAAACCTACAACCTATGAATGTATCTACTATTGCTAACCATGGTCTACCTAAGATAAGTGGATAACCTAAAAGATTGACTTTTGGTTGCAAAACTATGAAATCTACAGGGTACTCCCATGAGTCTAATGTTATGACTATGTCTTCAATGATCTCGTCAGGTTTTATTATTAACCTGTTTGCCAACTATAACATAGTTGGTGTAGGCCTCAGGTTAGGTAGCTGAATTAGTTGCATTGTTTCTTTAGTCATGGTATTGATGGCTGCCCCTAAGTCAATCAAGGTATTTTTTATGAGAGTTCCATTAATCTTAACATCCACTACTAGACTGCCAGGGTCTATGTATTTAGGGATAGTTATGTTCCCTAGCATGATATTAGCAAGGTTCCCTAGGACATGGAGTGTCTAAGGGTCCTTCCTCTTTCTTCCTAGTTTTTTAAGACAAAGGTCTCTCACTGTCTTGGTGTAGATTGGAATGTCCTTGATAGCTTGGATAAGGGTTATCTTGATACTGACATTCTTAAGTTGACCCAATAGGTTAGTCTCTGCCTAGGTTTGATGTTTTGGAATGGCTAGACGTTCAAGGAAAGGAGGCTCTAGATTTGAGATTGTCTAATTTACCTAATTTGATTCAGGCTCCAAAGATGAATTGTCTAATGTCTCAGCTATGGGTTGTTCATCCACCACCTCAGTGATTTGGGGAGATGAAGGCCTAGCTAATGTTTTCCCTAACCTGAGGTGGAGATCACTCACCTCTACCCCATAAGTGGGGTATTGAATAGCCTTGTTAGTGTATGCTTGTTGAACAGGCTTGTTATTGGGGTTAGGTGCAGGTTGGGTAGGCAGTTGTGGTGCTCTTGGTGGCTGAGTTGTAGGACTGGATAGATTTGGCATAATAGCTTGTTGTTGTGGCTAAGAAGGCAACAAGGGTTGTGCGTAATTCATATTTTGGTTTTGCCATTGTTGTCCCTATTGCCATTGGTTTTGTTGTATTGGCCATTGAGGGTTGTAGTTAGGTCCTTGGAAGTTTTGTTGGGGCCATACATTATTAAGGGTTTTGCCACTAGTTTTGGGTATTTGGCCAAGGCTGAGGGTTGCAACCAGAGAAATTATTATGACCTATTGGAAATGATGTATTGAAATTTAGAGGATCTTGTGGCATACCTTCTCTTTATTGTCATGGTTTCCTTTGTGCAACATAGTACATCTGGCCATCTTCACCTTCAATTGGTTGAAAGTGTGGTTTCTCTTACTTATCTTCTGTAATACTGGCCACCCTTCTGCACTTGCAATTGGATTTTCTTTGTTTGTAATTGGGACAATATATTGAATGAGTATTTCATCAGCCTCCTACTTCTTCTTCAAGTGTAGAGTATCCAGTTGAGTAGCTAGGTGACTGATAATATCTTCTTTCATGTTGGTCAACAAGTTGCTCAAATCCACCCTTGAGACTGAATTAGATGTCTTATCAATGGTAGACATTCTCTCTCCCCTTGTCCTCCTGGTGAAAGTCCTTGAGTAGTTTCTACAAACTCAGTAGACATCTTCAAAGGGTAATTGAGATATATCTCCTACCCCAATAAGATTAAGGGCATCCATGCAGTCATCATTGATTCCTCTCAAGAATACAAGATTCAAAGATTCATCTGAGAGTTTATTCTGTGGATTTTTCTTTAGGTAGAACTAGAACCTTTCTACATAATCCTCCAATGGTTCATCCTCTTTTTGAGTCATCCTAAAGATGTCATCTCTTCTCCTATCAATTCCTCTACAATAATCTTGGTATTTCTCCAAGAATTTTGTTTTCATTGTGTCCCAATCTGAAATAGCATCCTTGCCTAGTCCCATAAACCATCTCAAAGTAGTATCCTTCAAAGTAACGGGAAATATCTTGAGCCTATGAGGATCAGTTGTGTAGTCATAGCTTCTACACAAGACATCAAACTCAAACAAGAATGTATCTGGATCTTTAGTCAACAAGCCATAGAAGACTGGTAATACTGAAGGAGGTATATTCTTCAGAGTAGCAACCCTCTCTTGGTTAGTAATTGGAAACTTAAAGGTCACATGCTCGGGTGGATCATCCACTGCATCAATCATGGTTAGGAAGCTTCTTTCTGTATTGTCAGTGGATGTTGATGAGAGGAAAGATTCTTCTTCAATAATACCCTCACTCTGATCACTGTAGTCACCAATATCTGTCATAGCTTGTTGGGTTGATGGAAGAAACCTCCCCAAAGCATCTCTATGCCTCCGCATACAATAGGTATGACTTTGTGTAGCAATGGCTCCTGCACAATGTTAGTGAACTTTTCTAGTATTTTGTGAGGTAAAACCTAAGTGCCCTATCTTCTGAAAGCAAAATGTTTAAACTAGGAAATCTTGAATATAAAAGGAATTGGTCTCTAAAAATAGTGCCATCCCCGACAACGGCGCCAAAAATGTGGCGTCTTTACTATCTCTAGTAAACTTGGTGGTAGTCACACAATTCAAAGGAATAACCTACTAAACAGCCCACTATTATCCTTGAAAAGACCTTCATTGAATTATTAACCAGGGCTAGTAAACTTGTGATGGCATTGGTACTGTATGTGCTTTCAAAGATCAAACTATCTAACTCATCTTAGTACAATATCAAAATCAAAACTGCTCAATGACAAAAGACAGTAATGCTACTACTATTGCTACGGGTACTCGCAATGTAAGACTGTAACAATGACTGTAAAGGAATGAATTATAAGAATTAGCTTGGTACTGATAACTTATCCTATCCTCTAGAGTATCACAAGTCAAATGAACTAAAACAACTTAAGAATCTAATTGATCTTGCACTCATGAAATAACTGCTACAGAAATAATAACATGCAAGAAATAAAGTGAAGGACAATTATCATGAGTGGCCCTTGCTTAGGTGACTGCCTCACTACTTTTAACTCAAATCTAGTTCTTTATCTATTAACACAATCATATTAATTCTAACTCATTCATTACACAATCCTTTCAAATCACATAAAATCTTACTAAACTATAGTATTCATAACTCATAATTAAAATAATAACATTGCTTACATAATTTGGAAAAGATTCAGATAGATATATTTGTGACAAAACAAAAACTATTCAAACTGAAACTTAACTAACTAACTTCTACCTCGACCACCGAGCCATACATATAGGCACGGGGGAGCTTATTGAAATAGGTCTCTTAATTGTAAACATAAAACACCACTCTGTATGAACTAGAGTGTAATGAATGCTAACAACAATAACTGAAAAAGAAGGAAAGAAGTATCCTAATAAAATTAGAACTCTTTGCTAAAACAAGGGAACGTGGACTGGTTGAATCAGTCTCGTTGGTCTTCTAGTTGCAATAAAATCCCTCAAGCTTTCAATCATCTTTATTGATTACCATCACGATGTGTGATTATCTCCATCAAGCGTCCTCATGTCATGGTTGCAGCACTTAGTTGAGTCTGGAACCTTCCCTACTCTGCTGCCTGGAAATCTTGTGGCTGCGGGCTACACCTTGCAGTTGCTGCTAGTTATAGTCCTCTTCTTTAGCTATAGGAGTTATTCCATAAACATGTACAAAATACTAACAACCATAACCAACACAAACATTCTCTACAATCCATACATTCCTACATATAACATACAATTTTCATCATATTATAATCATATCTCCATATACTTAATAAACCAAGTTCAAGTCTACATAATGATCATAAGGGATAACATAATATAGAAATATGCTTAAAATAATGTCTAGGAATGTCTTTCAACTTGCATAAAACTATAAGAAAATAGGCTAATAACTAGGCTCATCATATTCTTTAACCCATACTCCATTCAAAAGTATCTAATATACATCTAGAATAAAATTTTCTATCTGCAAGCAAGTACAACTAGTTCCTTTAATGATGTATTCATAACATTCTTTTAACAATGAGCTTTCATGCATGATTATTTCAAATATCAATACTATCTTTACTCAGGTTTATTATCTATTTCTTGATTCATGCAACAGGGTTAAGAAAATTTCAATTAAATAGTAATAGATGCCAACATTGTTTAAGATGGTACTTACATATATATCTATATGGTAAATATGCTCCATGATTTCAAAGGCTAAAGATAGATCTATGATGTCATTCTTGCATGTAAGATCATATTTATGGTACTGTCATGTTTTAAAATGAGGATTTGGAGAAGAACCATATTTTCTATCAATGTAAATAAGTTGGGTAAAATAGGAATTTATACCCTAAGGCTATACAACCGTTGCAAATAGAATAAACTTAAGTCGTCATTGATGAAGGCATAAGCAGATTAATCAAGTTATTTCATTCACATACACAAGATCTGACTACCACAAGAATCTAGAGAAAGCAGCTATAGGAAGACAGTATGCTGCTACAGGAAGACAGTCTAATGCTACAGGAAGATAGTACATAACAGCAGAGACAAGTTTACAAGGATACAGTAAGGTCTGTTATAGAAGTTGAAAAGGTCTGCTACAGAAATAAGATGGACTGCTATAGAAACACTATAGAACTGTGATAGGAAAATAGTAATGTATGCTGTAGGAACAAAAATAAACTGATACAAGAATGCAGAAAACTACTACAATAATGCATAAAACTTCTACAGGATTGCAAAAATAACTACTACAGGACTGCAAAAATAACTACTACAGGAATGAAAAGCCTACGGTCAAAATAACATAGTCTGACATAACTTTATCAAGAGGTCATTTGAAAGAAAACAAGAAGCGGTTACAAAGATTAAACTCAGGTTGGCTCTAACAAATAGAAAGGTCGATAACAACAAGAAACAAGTTGTTAAACTACACAGGAATCGTTAAATCCATGGAGGAACATACATGAAGGCATAACAGGCTGACAAAGAAATATCAAACTTTTGATAATGAGAATAATAAGAGGTCAAATAAAGATCTTCAAGCTATTTTTAAATTAGTTTAACAAAGATTAGAAGCTAGCAATTACTCATCAGGCACAGAGGAAGAAAAATCACAAGGCGATTGCTATCAATAAAACAAGCAACATGACTGTATTACGACAGCTTTGAAAAAATATTCTACCAATATCATGAGAACAAAGCACAGACAGAGTTTCAAAGAAACATAAATTATTAACTTCAAATAAAATACTTGTTTTCCACGCTTGGCTCCTTCTTCTATGTATTTCCTCTAGTCGCTTATCTAGTCCTCTCTTTCTTCCTCCCCCTTCTTCTCCCGTGCATTTTCTTTTTATCCATGATAACTCTTCTAATAATTTCCATTTTTATTTTTAGATCTACCTTTTTATTTTGAAACTCTAGTTTTACCTTCTCTTTTGCATGGCCATTGCATGGAAATACCACCAATTTCTCCTTTTTTAATTTTAAACTCCCTCTCTTACTACTACCGTTCCATTGCATGGAATTAGATTTATTAAAAAAATAGATTTCTATTTATAATTATATATTATTAATATAATATATTTATCTTTAATAATGCATATTTATTTTAAGTCTAAAAAAAGATTATATATATTTATTAATTAACTTATTTAAATAAAAAGAGAATACTTTGATTATTTATTAATAATTCAAAGTAAGACAACTTGTAGAATTCTTAATAATAATATATTTTTAAATTAAATAACTATATAATATATTTTTAGTTTAAACCTACCAAAGATATTTTTTTTCAAGCAAGAGTTATATATATATATATATTAGTAATTAAACTATATATATATTTCTAAATAAACACTTTTAATAATTAACAAATAAATCAATTTGAAAACAACTCATATAATTTTTATTAAATTTAAAGTCTAAAGAGAATATAATTACATAACTTATGGATTTAAATGAACATACTATAGCAACGAAATCATGTATTTATCTGATCAAAAAACATCAATCACATTCATTTACTACATGATATGCTCAAACATGACTACGTAACCATATTACAATGTAGAATAAAACCGCTCATTAATGCAATATGACATAAAGCTAAGTGAGTGTGTGCGTGCATCAGGTTTATCCATCATGCCAATTCTTGTCGGGTGGCTAGAACATTTCTACCTCAACCATGTTCTCATCTTTGACATTCTTCCTGCACTCAGTCGCACTTAGATTTCTATTAATAGGTTAGTCCTTATAATCATAGCCAAAGCAAGACAAGATATATATCCATAATCTTAAAAATAATTGGTCATCAATCAACTTTCAATTTTTTTTGCATTTTAAATATCTACTATTTTACCTTTCACACACGTGGAGTCACTGATGAAGGGGGTAAATCATAAAACACACAACAAAAATTGCACACAGAAAATAGAACATTCTTTTATTGATTTGGACAACTTATTACATTACAGAAGCTCAAATACAATCAGAGGAATCAACCCTCCACAGGCTACAACACATTATAGTTTCCTATCACAAGACTCCAGAATCATCTACCTTCTGTAACCCCAAATCAGCTAGGGTTTCTATTTTCCCCACCTATTCTTGAATCTACACTTTCCCCCTTAACTCCACTACTACCCAGGGTTCCCAAAAATGGTTATTAATAGACTTTTTGGTGGCCAACAACCTAATTTTGAAATTTGCATCTCCCTCCAAAAATTGATCAACTTTCAGAAGCCATAACTTTTGATCTGGGTGTCCGATTGACGAACCATTTTATGCATCAGAAATCTCGCGGAGTGCTCTACATGCTAAGAACTTTCTCTACTAGTTATAGTAATTTTTGGGCCCGTACGGGGCTGTTTAGTGCCTCAACCCTAAGTTTGAATAATTTTCAGGCATTTTTCAAGAAACGAAAACTTTAATATCTTTCATCTCACAAATGATCTTTGCATGATTCCTTTGCCAAAGGTCTTATTTTTTAGTTACGAAGCTTCTTGTAAATTTTCACTTCAATTCGTGCCCAAATACAAACTTTCCTAAAATAGCAGGTTGCTATTTTTAGCAGTTTAGAAACACTGAAAGTTCTACATCATTATTTAAGCGATTATGGAACCAGAACCACAAATTTTGAAAATAAATGGAAAGAAGATCAAAAATTTTGAAACACATCTTTTTTTGGGTGATGCAAGATTGCCCTTACACCACTGGATGCTCCTGCATCAAACACCCAGGGTAATTTGAGAAGTGACCCTATCACGTCTCAGGTGTTTGTGTGAGGAAAACCCAAATAGTCAACCTCTGCCTTAGACAACCAAGAAGAATCTTCAACATGCCTTCCTTTCCATTTCACCAGATATTCTTCATATTACATTTTTTTAGTACTTCTTCCCACACGGCTATCCAAGATCTCTTCTATCTCCTCTGTTGAAGTAGATGCCAGAATACTCCACTGTTCTTCTGTTGGCCCATCCTCTGTTCCACCTTCATGATATTTTGATAAATCAGCAATGTTGAAAATAGGGGAAATGTTGATCCCACTCAGTAGCTCCACCTCATATGCATTTCCTGAATCATGTTTCGTCAAAATTTTGCATGGTCCAAATTTCTTCATTTTCATCTTATTGTATGTTCCAATTGGGAACCTTTCTTTTCTCAAGTGAACCATGACTTCATTTCCTACCTAGAATTCCTTATATCTCCTCTTCTAATCTGCCTTAGCCTTGTACTAAATATTCATCTTATTAATGTGCTATTTCACCTCTTCATGCAAATTATTCATGTGTTCTGCAAAGTCTCCAGCCTCGACACTTGTCTTTTCTCCTTTGTCCAAATTCCTTTACTCTGAAGCATTTCTTAGACTATTCCCATATATAATCTAGAATGGTGATTTACCAGTACTCCTATTGACAGAATTGTTGTAAGCAAATTATGCATGTGGTAAAATTAAATCCCATCCTTGGGCTTATCTCCTACTAAGTATTGTAGCAGATTACCTAAACTCCTATTCACCACTTCGGTCTGTCCATCAGTCTATGGATGGTGTGCAGAACTAAACTTCAAATCTGTCTTCAACTTCTTCCACAATGTCCTCCAGAAATAACCAACAAACTTAGTATCTTGATCTGAAACTATGCTCTTTGGTAGACCGTGTAATCTTACCACCTCCCTGAAAAATAACTCTGCAATATGAACAACATCATTAGTTTTCTTATAAGGAATAAAATGTGCCATCTTCGAGAATCTGTCCACCACCAAAAAATGAAATCATGTCCTCTCTATGTCCTTGGTAAACCAAGAACAAAATCCATACTGATATCATCCCATGGCTTCTCTGGTATAGGTAATGGCTGATATAGCCCTATATTCTAACTTGTTCCTTTTACCATCTGACACACTCTGCAACTCTGCACAAATTTCCTCACATCCTGCTGCAACTGTGGCCAATAATAATTTTCACCAACAATAGTAATGGTCTTATCTCGACCAAAGTGTCCAGCCAATCCTCCACTATGCTTCTCCTTAATTAGGTTCTCTCTCATGGAACTCCTTGGAATGCACAACTAGCTTCCTCTAAACAACATGCCATCTTGGATTATGAAATCCAACCATTTTGTCGTGTCCAAAGTAATAGGTTCCAAACAAGCTTTCCAGGCCTCTGCAAAATCTGGATCTTCAGGATACAAACTTTTGAGATCATCGAACCCAACAACCTCTATCTTCATTTATGTCAACAAATTTTACCTTCTTCTCAAGGCATCTGCAACTTTGTTAGACTTCCCACTCCTATGCTTCAAAACAAAAGTATAGCTCTGTAAAAACTCAACCCATTTTAAGTGCCTTTGGTTCAACTATCCTTGACTATTAAGATACTGCAAACCTTGACGATCAGAGTATAAAATAAACTCCTTTGGCAACAAATAATGTCTCCATTTCTTCAAAGCCTAAACTATTGCATAAAACTCCTGATCATAAACAGAATACTTTTTCTTGGCATCATTAAGCTTCTCACTAAAATAGGCAATAGGCTTACCTTCTTGGCTCAAAACAGCTCCTATAGCACTGCCACTAGCATCACAATCTACCTGAAATACCTTATTGAAATCTGGAAGTGCCAAAATAGGTTGCTCTGTGACTTTCTACTTCAATGTATCAAAGCTTTTATCTGCTCCTTTAGTCCATCTAAACTCTTTTCTATCCCCTCTCATTGTCTCAGTTAGGGGTGCACAAATGCTACTAAAATTCCTGATAAACTTTCTATAAAAACTTTCCAAACCAGGAAAAGATCTTACCTCGAAAGCATTCCTTGGTGTAGGCCATTCAATGACAGCCCTCACCTTCTCTGGGTTCATCTTAAGACCTTCCTCTGAGACAACAAATCCTAGGTATACCAACTCCTTTGCAAAACTACATTTCTTCAAATTGATCAACAACTTCTCCTCCCTTAGCTTCTCAAAAACTCTTCTGATATGCATCATATGCTCATCCCAAGTCTTACTCAAAATCAAAATATCATCTAAATAAACAATAACAAAACTTCCCAAAAATTCTTTCAGTACCTCGTTCATGAGCCGCATGAATGTACTCGGTGCATTGGTTAGCCCAAATGGCATGACTAACCACTCATACAAACCTTCCTTTGTCTTGAAGGCTATCTTCTACTCGTCTCCTTCTTTTATATGGATCTGGTGATACCCACTCTTCAGGTCAACCTTTGTGAAGTACTTGGCTCCACTCAAACAATCCATTATGTCATCCATTCTGGGCAATGGAAATCTGTACTTGATCGTTATCTTATTGATGGCTCAAGAGTCTGTACACATTCTCCACTATCCATCTTTCTTTAGTGCTAGTACTATAGGTACCGCACATGGACTTGGGGTCTCTCTTATCAATCCCTTCCTCAACAACTCTTAAACTTGTCTATTCAACTCTTCACTCTCTACTAGAGTCATTCTATGGGCTGCCTTATTCGGCAAACTGGCTCCTAGTATCAAATCCATTTGATGACTTATCTTCCTCATTGGTGGTAAACCGTCTGGTACATTATCAGAGACAATATCTTAAAATTCTTCCAACATTTCTGAGACTTTTGCTAGTACATCTTCACATTTCTCTTGACTAATCTTAGGAATCAATGCAAAGCAATGACACTCATGCTTCATACCCTCCAAAAATTTTCTACCATTTACCAAGCAAATTCTAGCAGTACTACATACCTTTTCTTCCACCTCCTTCAAGGGCTTCAACTTATGACGAACTCCATGCTTTGTTAGGGAGTATGTGTTTGCACGGCCATCATGGATAGCGCTCCTATCATACTGCCACAGCCTCCCCAATAACATATGACATGCATCCATCGGTACGATGTCACACAGCACCTCATCATGGTAGTCACCAATCTTGAACTTCACTAAACACTACTCATTGACCAAAGCTTTATGGTCCTTCTGCAAACATGCAATCCGATATGGATGTGGATGCTTTCTTCTTGTCAACTTCAACTTGTCAACCATCTCCTCTAAAACAAGATTATCAGTGCTTCCACTGTCAATAATAATATCACAACACTTACCTTCACATTTGCACCTTGTGTAGAATAAACTCTTCCTTTGATTGGGTTCTCTCTCCTCTTTCAACAAATTTCTTCTGACAACTAGGGTTTCTCCCCTTTCAGCATCTTCAGAGTGCTCAGATTGCACATCTTCATCGACATGTGCAACTCGTGCATTACCTTTAGGTCTTCTATTTGTCCTTTTTTTATGTTGTGGACACTCGTATGCTCGATGTCCTTCTTCTCCACATTGGAAATAGGTTCCTCTAAAACCTCCTCTTCCAGGTCCTTGCCCAGGTCTACCTCTTCCTATTCCTCTTTGATCACCATTGTTCTGGTCATGAGGGCTGTAGGTATTATCTCCTCTCTAATTTTGACTGGTGCTAGCTTCTTCACTTTTCTTTGAATCTTCATTTCAGCCCCCATAGGGTCTTCCACTAGTCCTTCTGCCTTGACCTCTTCCCCTTTGCTTGCTGTCAAATCTTTTATTCAGATTCTCTTCCACATTCAGGGAAAACCGGTATGCATCTTCTATGGTGGTCATTCTGACTAGGCTCAGCTCCTTTTGAATACTTGGCCTCAACCCATTAATGTAATGGGCTACCTTCTCCTTATTGGCCTCTGCATGACCATTTCTAATAGTAATCTTATAAAACTCTTCTATATACTCCTTAATAAACTTGTTGTCTTGCTTCAATCCTTGCAGCTTCTTCAACAACTCCATCTCATAGTCCACAGGAATGAACTGCTTCTTCAGTTTCTCCACCATCTAATCCCATATGGTGATCTTTCCTTTTCCTCTCCCATTCCTCTCTAACTGGACCTCCTTCCACCAAATACTGGTATGGCCCTTCAATTTTGTTTTTGTAAACTTGACCCGATCTAGGTCTTCCACATCTTCATACTCAAAATATTCCTCCATGTCATTGATCCAATCAATAAGTTGTTCTGGATTCAAATCTCTAAAATATGTAGAAACTTCGATCCTGGGCGTCTTTCCAATCTTAGAAATGGCCCTCAACAATCTAACTTCTGCAGGATCTCCTACAGCTTCTTATTCTTCCTCAGATAGCTCCTCTTTCGCTTCATCCTCACTTTCTTCTCTTGTTCTTGGCTCAAACCCTCTTCGCATCTCCTCTTGCAATGCATCAATTTGTCTTTGCAGGGCTCTAAAACTCTCTTCCATAAAAGCATTCCTCCCAATACAATTTCTTCGTGGAGGCATCTTGATCTCCGCAGCAAACCCACAACCTCAGGTCCTAGTACAAACTACCTCACGGTCGGTGATCTATCTACACACTCAGGAACCCTTACTCTGATACCACTTGATGAAGGAGGTAAATCATAAAACACACAACAACAGAAATTGCACACAGAAAATAGAACTTTCTTTTATTGATTTGGACAACTTATTACATTACAAAAGCTCAAATACAATCAGAGGAATCAACCCTCCACAAGTTGCAACACATTACAACTTCCTATCACAAGACTCTGGAATCATCTGCCTTCTGTAACCCCAAATCAACTAGGGTTTCTATTTCCCCACCTATTCTTGACTCTACACTTTCCCCCTTAACTCCACTACTGCCCAGGGTTCCCAAAAATGGTTATTAATAGCCTTTTTGGCAGCCAACAACCTAATTTCAAAATTTGCATCTCCCTTCAAAAATAGGTCAACTTTCGGGAGCCATAACTTTTGATCCGAGTGTCTGATTGACAAACTATTTCATGTGTCAGAAAGCTCGCGGAGTGCTCTATGTGCTAAGAACCCTCTATTCCAGTTTAGGCCATTTTTTAGGCCCGTACGGGGCCGTTTAGTGCCTCAAACTTGAGTTTGAATAATTTTCAGGCATTTTTGAGAAATAAAAACTTTAATATCTTTCAGCTCACAAATGATCTTTGCATGATTCCTTCACCAATGGTCTTATTTTTCAATTACGAAGCTTCCTGTAAATTTTCACTTCAATCCGTGCCCAAATGCAAACTTTCCTAAAATAGTAGGTTGTTATTTTTAGCAGTTTGGAAAAATTGAAAGTTCTACATCATTATTCAAGCGATTATGGAACCAGAACCACAAATTTTGAAAATAAATGGAAAGAACATCAACAATTTTGAAACACATCTTTTTTTGGGTGATGCAAGATTGCCCTTACACCACTGGATGCTCCTGCATCAGTCACCCAATATTAAAACAATCATAGTAAAAATGTCCCATAATTTAAATTATAAATAAAGTCCAAAAATGAGATGTGACACTTAGACTCACTGTGTAGAGCATATGTTCCTTCTTTCTTTATTGATTTGAAAGAAGCTTCCCTTTTGGATGTATATTTGAATCCATTTCTCATCACATAAGCAGTGAGAGACCCAAACAAATCATCCATGGTAAATGTGTTCAAATCTTTGGCTTCTTTGATAGCAAAAAATTTTGAATCAAATATGTGAGGGAGAGATCTTAGAACTTTCTTCACAACCACTGAGTCCTTCACTTCTTTGCCCAGCCCTCTGATTCCATTGACAACTTCATCCACTCAGAGTAAATAGTCAATAATGCTTTCCTCTTCTTTCATTCTCATATTCTCAAACATTCCTCTGTAAGTTTGTAATTTTGCTTGCTTTACTTTGTCATTTCCTTTGTAGAGATTTTTGAGTTTATCCCATATTTCCTTGGCTATCTTGCACTACATTACCTTAACAAACTCTGATTTAGTTAGACCACTTAAGATAGCATTCTTAGCTTTAGTATTGTTTTCACAGGCCTTCTTTTTAGCCAGATCTATAAGAGGATGATGAGTAGGATCCATATAAGTATCAATTGTAGCTCTCCAAACATCATACCTATAGAGATCAGATAGGCTTCCATCCTTACACTCCAAAAGGCATAGTTAGTTCCATCAAATAGAGGTGCTTTGTTAGAAGAGGACCCTTCTTGAGCCATGTGTTCAAATCCAAGATCTACCTTCAGTTGTTAGGCTGCACCAAGAAACTTTTCTCTGATACCAATTATTGAACACACAGAAGTACTGAGAGGGGGGTGAATTGGTACTTAATAAAATTCTTTCCTTTCAAAAACATTCAATCGAAACTAAACAATTAAGCCAAATTAATCATAACAACACATACACACATGACACCAGATTTATGTGGAAACCCAAGATGGGAAAAATAGTGGTGAGCAAGTTGCTTGGATCTACTATCCAAATCTAACCTCACAAATAAAATAGATTTACAATAAATTTTATGGGCACCAAACCAAAGGAAGCTCCAACTCCCTGATCTAAAGTTTTATGGGCTCCAACCTAAAGGAAGCATCAACTCCTTGAAGTGCTACAACACTTACAACACTTACAAGACGAGGCACCAACCTCTGTACCA
The DNA here is from genome assembly GCA_027924645.1 of Cunninghamia lanceolata. Lineage (NCBI taxonomy): Eukaryota > Viridiplantae > Streptophyta > Pinopsida > Cupressales > Cupressaceae > Cunninghamia > Cunninghamia lanceolata. Next base: position 3,835,528 of record BSBN01000704.1, on the reverse strand, counting down.
AAAACTTGACTGATTGTGATGGTTCAATCACCTACACAACATCATCTCACTTAACTCTTTGACATTGACTTATGACTTCAACACCTCTGCTCAATCATCTCTACTATCTTCAAAACACCTATGTAACAAAATACTACCTTTGTTATGAATCATGCATTATAGCCTCTACAATTACTTCTTAATTTCTAGTTCATTCACCTTTTCGCACATACACTCACACACTCACACACTATTTGAAACAATATTTCATCCTTCATATATATCCTTCACAAGCCTTCTTAACATTATCTTCATCGGCCTAAATGAAATGTGTAACAACCTTGCTTGTTGGCTCCCAAATCATCTATGGTAATGTAGGAGTGAAAATGCATAATGTGGTTCATACCATGAGGTCTATTAGACCCAATTTATCTTTGCACACATCTCTATGTTGGCACATACTTTCAAACATAGCGCACTCATTCAAACACACCATGTCAGCACTGCAAACACTTATCATTTTATACATTAGCTCCAGACCCTATGCAAACCGAAGAAGAGAGATATCATCATGTGGTTCATGTCATGAACACTATATGACCTAAAAAACCTTCTCATGCACTCCTCTTTCTATCTCATGCTTCATCTTGTTGGCACAAGCAATCAAACTTTGGTGTTAGAACCCTTACATAGTCTAGTCACCTTGTCTTGACATAGAACATTGAAAAACATACTTGTGGTGATCAAGAACACTTGAAACCTGAACTAAGCATTCATACTAACCATCTAAACTTATCTTCCAAATAGAAAATCTAAACATCAAAGTGTGGTGAAATACGGTGGCTTTTTGTTCTACCTCTAATAATCTTATACAGTAACATGACTTGTTCTTACTCAACTGACTCTGGAAAACACTATGGTAACTTTTATGCTCTAAAACTTGGATCATGCATACCTCTTATCTATATCTAGCTATCCTCCAAGCCACAAGGTCATATCTTCAAGTGCAGAGAAATGTAGAGCATTCTTTTGTACCTTTGAGACTGCAACAACACTATAACACCACTGTCTTCACTCTGCTAACTCTTGGAAAGCTTTGCAGTTGTTCTTATTCTCTCAAATCTAAACCACGCATACCCTATAGTTATTTCTAGCTAACTTCCAATCCACATGCTCATGTCTTCATATGCAGAGGAATGTGGTACATTTTCTTGAACTTCTATAGTACCCCGTGCCTCTGACAATTTTGATCACTTAAACAATTTCCTTCAAATCCCATGAAATGCTTTTCATCAAGAGGTACTAAATGCAATAGTCACAACACCATAAGCAAAAATCATAACTCTTTTCACCAAAAGCAAGAAGTCACAACTTCTTCATGTCAACATATCCTTTAACTTGATAACTTTTAGTTGTCCATGAACTTCATAAGATAAAGTACAACTATGTATAGATAATACTGATCCAACATCATGCTCATGTCTTTCATCACCATATCTTTCTCATCACAACTCCTCTTATCACTACTCCTTTGACATCAATAATTACCACTCTTTTGCCATCAATGACAACATATGCAACAAAAATTTCCCAAAAAACCATCACAAGGGGCAGGGAGATGCCACAAAGAAGAAATAGAACCTGAACAACACAAGAACTTCTATATCGTAAACAAAGAAAAGGCATTGGAAAAATAATACCTTGGGAAAAAGGAAAAACTAAGACCAAAAGCTTTGTCAGAATATAAAGAAAAAAGCAATGTTGTGATAATCACTAGAAGAGGGAAGGATTTTGCTAAGGCCATACAAGAGATAGAGGAATCAAATGAAGAATAAGACGGAGAATAAGAAGATTTTTATCCCAACAAACATAAACATAATGAAATAGTTGAGGAAACTAGATAGAATATACTTCAAGAACAAGAAAAAGAAGAATATTATAGAGCTTGCTTCTCTGAAAAAGAAGGCCTAACATTAAAACAAATAGACTCTTTTGTAGAAAAACAAAACCTAATTGAAAAACTTAAACAATTTTCCAAATATTGGAATAAAAAAACACTATAAAAACCACATGCTAGAAAACTTACAAAAACATCAAGACAGTGGAAGACTAAACCACTAATGATAAACACACACATTAATCATAGACAAATCAAACAAGTCATGGTTGATTTAGGAGTTGATGTTAACATGCTTCCTAAAAGAGTATGTGAATATCTAGGGAAACCTCAACTACAAGAAACTCTATACAATATCATCTTAGCAGATGGCTCATCTATAGGGACAATGAGAACATGGAAAAATGTAGAAGTCAATTTGTTAGGAATTAAATAGACAGTAGACTTTGAAATCATAGAAATGAAGGAATCATTTGACACCTTCAATGCCCTCCTAGACTTACAATGGTTTGTAAATTTTAAAGGCATTATAGACTCTAAGAGAGAAGAATTATCCTTTGAAGACAATAAAAAGATAGTACACGTACCCCTGAATATTGACATGAGTAATGCATATGTAGAAGAAGTGGTGCAAGATGACTATGAAGACGAATCTAAAGCACTCTATTCCCTAGAAAAACTTTCCAATCTTGAACTACGCAATGAACCAAACTCAAAAGGAGAAATATACATTGATAGTAGTAATGAGAGTACAAACAGTGAAGATGTAGTCAATGCCTGCCTAAGGGATGAATCAGAACTACAATCTTGCAAGTTAAGAAGAGTCTAAAAAATTGTGCCATACACAAAGTACAAAGAAACACACTGCAGCTTACAACAAATATGATAATCACACTGCAAACAACTCTAAACACATCTACTAGGCATAATCACTCTACCCTATAAAACTCATGATAGTTGAATCATATCTCATGCAGTATATCCCACATCAAGCTACCCAGATATTTAGGAGTAGGTGACTTGACAACATACTTAGAAGATATGGAAAAAACATTTTATAAAGAAGAATTGAGACTAGATGCACTAAAACTTACTTTAATTTGGAGTGCTGCAAGATGGTGGAATACACATAAATATAACATCTCCACATGGAAATCCCTTAGAATTTTCATTCAAGAAAGATATTTACTTGAAGGAGAGTGTAAACAAATTCCTAAGTATGATGGCACCATAACACCTCAACAACACTTGAACATCTATTTAACCGCATGGGACAAATGAAGATGGACACTCACACTAGTTGTACAAATGGTATATTAACTAAGAGAAAAGAGCAGAAACAAGAAATTGGGAAGAGCTCCAAAAGGATTTTTACAACACATTTTGTTTCTCCAACCCCAACATGGTTATCCACAATGCACTTCAAAAATGAGGGAGATCATCTTCCTACCTATAGAGGAAAATCTAAAGATAATACATACCAAACAAGATATACCAACACCACCGTGAAATGAAGGTATATGGAAACTAATAGAATGGATGGATAAACAAGACCATTACTTTGAGAAAAGGTGTTATACTACACAACAAAATGGAATGGAGAATGAGGAATAGCCACAAATACCTAAATGGGATATAGAAATCAAGCAGCAAGAAAGAGAAATAACATCATAGAATGAACAAAAAAGCAAATACTATAACCAACCATTAAAGCTAAGGAAAGAAAACATAGCAACTAAGGGTAGGCCTAAACTGGAAAAAATAGGGGATTATTGGGAAGAAAAAGAAGTCATGAAGGTCAAGGAGATTCTATCAGAATATGAAGACCTATTTTCTTGTACATTTACAAACTTGAAAGGAACTAAGGAGGAAGAAGTCTGAATAATGAAAATACAACTCAAATAAGGGGTGAAACCTTTGAAGAAAAGACCCTATAGACTAAACCCAAATATGAAGAAGAAGGTTAAAATAGAAATTGATAAGTTGTTAGCAGTAGGGATAATCAGATGTGGAAGGCGTAGAGCGGGCAGCCCCATGGTAGTGAAAAACAAGAAACTCAGTGCTATTAGAATATGTGGACTTTAGAGAATTAAATAAAGCTTGTGTCCATGACCCTTTCCCTACACCATTCATAGAAGAAGTCTTAGAATCAACCGCCAAAAGGGAAGCATACTCATTCACTAATGGCTTCTCTAGATATCACCAAGTTAAGATCCATGTGGAGGATCGATCTAAAACCACATTTGCAATAGAATGGGGATCTTTTATGTATACAATTATGCCCTTTGGCCTAAAGAATGCAACGATAGTATTTATCCACATTATGTTCAAAGACTATATTCATTATTTCCTATAAGTCTATCTAGATGATTATACAGTCTATGGGATACTAAAATACCATAGCCAAGTACTTTGCATAATGTTAGAACAACTTACAAGTTTGTGAATCTCCCTGAACCTAAATAAATGTGTCTTTGTGGTACCATTTGGAACATTACTTGGCCATATAATCTATAAACAGGGACTTATGATAGACCCCTTAAAAGTAGCACTTATCATGAACCTACCTCCTCCAAAAATAATTTCAAAAGTGAAAATGTTTCTAGGCTATACCTTTACCATCAAAAATTTATTAGAGGCTATGCCACAATTGTAGCCCCAATAGAAGAATTATTGAAAAATAGAACAAGTAAAACAATTAATTAGACTGAAGAATGTAAACAAGATTTTGATACACTAAAGCAAAAAATAGTAGAGGCGCTTATATTAATCTTTCCCAATTGGAATGTTCCATTTTATGTATGTGTTGATGCATCTAGAACTACAATAGCAACAGTTTTAGCACAACCAAGGGGAAATAAAGACCATCCAATTGCTTTTGCAAGCTGCAAACTTTCACAAGTAGAAAAGAACTATACCACCACAAAATGAGCAAAATGAGAAGCTTTAGCAATGGTATATGCCCTACACAAATTTAGAAATTACTTTCTATCCACTCCATTCACATTCCATACAGATCATGAACCTCTAAAATATCTACTCAATAGATCAGTCACATAGGGAAGAATATACATATGGCTCTTACTTTTCCAAGAACTTGAATTTAATATCATGGTCAAACTAGGAAAAAGCAATCAATGCCCTAATTATCTCTCAAGAATAGAAATAGGAGAAGAACTAGAAAACATAGAAGAAGATTTACTTGGCACAAACTTATTTAGAGTAATTATGGTACCAGAAGAACTTAATGATGTTGAAAGTCTACTCTCAACTAGACAATTCCCTAAAAATAGCTCCCTAAGTGACAAACAAACGATATATGAAGGTCACTACTTTATACATTGATTGAAGGAGAACTACATAGGAATCGACGAGACAAGATCGTTTGCAGGGTAGTATTTAAGCATGAGAGACAAGACATTCTCTAAGAAGCATGCAAAGGAAAATCTAGAGTTCATAACCTCAAGGAAAGCTACTGCAAAGAAAGTCATATTTTTTAGATTGTGGTGGCTCACACTATTCAAGGATGCCAACTTATACGCCAAACAATATGATATATGTCAAAGGGTAGGAAAACCTACAGCAAGAGATGAAATACCATTGCAACCAATTCTAGATAAGTACCCTTTGAGAATTGGGCCATAGACTTCATCAAACCAATGGAGCCACCATCCAAGAGGACAAAAGCCAAATTGCAATGCCAAAACTGCCACCAAGTTCATCTATGAAAACATTATAACTAGATTTGGTTGTCCTCTAAGTATCACTAGTGATCAAGGAAAACACTTTGTTATCAAAGTAATTATAGAACTTTGAGAAAATTTACAATCACTCATAACAAAAGTAATCCATACCATTCATAAGAAAATGGAGCTAGTGAAGCCTTGAACAAAATCATAGGCACCACATTTAACAAAAATGTGTAACGAGAACACATCAAATTGGAATGTGAAAATTCCAATAATATTATGGGCTTACAGAACCACCTATAAAACATAAACCAAATTCTCCTCCTTCGAGTTAGTGTATGGACTTGATGCTACTCTACCAATAGACTTCATTGTACCAAATCTATGCATCAGAATGAAGAGGACTCCTTAAAACAAAGATTGGAGAATCTAGACAAATTGGATGAAGATAAACTATTAGCGGTATACAACCAAAATATAGAACATAAGAGCCAAAAGGCTTGGCACAAAAGGAACCTAAGGTACAAGACATTCCACAAAGGTGACCTAATTCTACTTTATGAGAAAATTCAAGAAGTAGGGGAAGCTAAAAGTAATATGGCTAGGGCCATATCATATTGAGGAAATCTCTAGGAAATTATTAGTAGGATATGTTAATGGGGCAAGGTTAAAACTTTACCACCAAGCCATTTGTTGTGCCCTGCACACACGCCCCAATTTTTGCACCCACAAAATAGGGACCCCCTTTTTTGGTAGAAGTTTTAGTAATTTCTTTGCTTCTTTCATTCATGTGGCATCTCTTGATGATCTTTTAGGTCCTATCTTGTTTGAGACAATCCAGTGAGATATATTGATCACCTAATATGATTTAGCATGTAGTCTAGTTTTGAGTGCATTTAAGAAGTCCTTAGGGGTCTCAATTGCATGAGTAGGAATGGTTTGAATGGTTGTGATTGAATCTTTCGCCTTTGATGAGCTTATCATCTGAAGCATATGATATTTTCATTTGGCATGGATGTCACGATGTGATTTTCATTCATTGTTTTTGTAGGGGTTTTACTAGGTTATTTTCACATAACTTGATGTGGTCTCTTCATAGGGTATGAACCTTGATAGTTTACACCTATTGTTAATGTTGTTATCTTGCTAATGACATTCACACCCTGTGATCTGGGCTCGGTATTTCTTTATTCTTTTGTGTAAATAAAATAGGTGAGGGCATCAATGATTTTAAACTGGTTCATTATTTCAATGTTTAATAACCATCTTAAAATATTCCCCTCCCTTTTGAGCAAGTAAAGAAGGTAGTCTTGCAACCATAAGAGTGATAAGGAGGAGTTGTTTCTTATCATGGTTTGCATGGTAGTCTAAACTCCCTTCCTAAGGTTTTGTAATGTCTCCATTTTTAGCTAAGTATAATTTTGGCATTTCATCATGTGGGAATTGCAATTTCTATTGTAATTTCTCATATTCAGGGGGGTAGGACTAATTGAGGGGCCAAATTCATGAAGTATTTTATAAGGCCAAAATGAAAGAGGGAAAATGAAATCTTTAATTACACTTTCTCTAATCTATTCTTATGGAGTTATATTTCATGGTTGAGGCTAATCAACTGAATGGGAAATAGCTTCAGGTGGGACCTATTGACAAAATAAGTGTTTGGGTGTATTTGCCATGATAAGGATAGGTCCAAGTTAATACAAATGGTGTTCAAACTCTCTCCAACGGTTGCATAGGAATGAGTGCCAACGTTTGGGAAGGAGTAATTACAAAATTGGATCATATGACACTTTTATCTCCAACGGCCACTTGCATAAGGGAAACCGGTTGTCAACCAACGCTCACCTAGGATCATGTGCCAACGGCTATATAGAAGCATGTGCCAAGTGGTTAAGGAAGAGGTCTAATTCATTGGATCATGTGGTATTCTACCTCCAAGAGCATCGACTAGCATTTAATTGGCCAAGACAAAGGATTCAAAGCATAATTCACCCAAGGAATGATTAAGGGAGACTTGCATAGAGGTGCGAATAGCACTAAAGGAGATATATTTGCATTGAAAGAGGTGCCAACGACCTCAAGGAAAGGATTTGGCCAAGCATGATACATTCACCAAGGAAAAGATAAAGCGAAAGGTATTTGCCAAGACAAGGGGAAGACATAGGATTGATGCATAATAGAAGAAAAGTATTTAATACTGATACAATCCCATTCGCCTAGACATGAGGATATTCGTCCAAGAGAAGAAGTCACCATGAAAGGATAAATCAATGATAATGCAATTATATTTACCCAAGGAGAATCACATCTATCAATGCAAAGGATCAATCAGCCATGAAGAGGAGGAATGGCTAGCTAAGGAGGAGAATAAATAGGAGACTTCATCACATTGACAGGACATGACTGATTTTGGTATGTTTTATCTATTCCTTTCAAGCTTGAAGATTCTGATTCTCATGCTTTCTTGCAAGGAGATGTGCCCTTGCCAATAGGGAGATGACCCCCTATGATTTATGAGGTGATATTGCTCTAATTTCACCATTGATTTCGAATTGCAGGTATTCATAGATATTGCAGGTGTTAGGAGAGATTGTGAGCATTGACATCATTGAAGATCATTGAAGATCCTTGCTTTGAAAGATTTGAATAATTCCTAGCTATTTTCTCAAGCCTTGGATCACATTGTGGGATCTTGGAAAGGATTTTGTCATCATCTGAAGACATATTTCTTGCTGAAATATATCATATATTTTGCAGCAGTCTTACAATCATTTGGAGTTGTCATTGATGTTATTATGGCTACATACAAAGCTGGAAGCAATTAGCCTTCATCCTCTAGTGTTGGGCTTTCATACGGCTACATTTGGAAGCCATCTTGTAATGTTCTAAAGACTGATTTGATTTCATGTATATGACTGTCATAGAGGACAGTGAATTCTGATTTTGTATTGGCATCATTTGAATCAAAGAAATAAAGTAATTGGTTGTTCGTTTCATTGATAATTTGTTCTCATTTGAGTGATTTATGAGTTGCAAGTGTTCTTAGCTAAGTTGAAGTAAATTTTCAGTATTAACCACCAAGGAACATTACAGGTTTGCATAGGCCTTAAAACCTCTCACACTCCCCTTTGAATTTTGTTAGTTCTTGTTACCTTCTTTGCACTATCCCACCACTACCAGCTAACATTAAATGTTTTCCTACTATAATTGGTTGTTGGGAGTTGTTGCGAATTAAGGTGTCTCAACCTTGTAAATTCCTTGCATTTATTATTGTAAGGTAATTTATTTACTTAGCCTATGTTGTAATTTTGTTGCACATCCTGTTTTGTCATCTAGTGTGAAGTGGCATGATGAGTTGTCACCCCACTTGTAAGGTGACTAGGATGGTCAACTCACTCCATGTGGAGATAGGTATCCCTTTTGTGTGGTAGAGGTTTTTTGCCATGTGTCGGCATCTTGACTAGTGTGTAAGTGAATCTTGACTGAAACGGTTATGATAGATTCCTATGACAGAATCTATGACATGTAAGATTCAGAAATAGAAGGTTCTATGACAGGTGAAGACATGTGTCACAAGGCATCTTGGAAGAAGGCATATTTAGGGGCCCCAAGGAGGGTTTTGTCATGTTGTAAGAGAATATGCTATTTATAGCCTATGTATGATAGATTCTCTTACAGTTGTAAGTTATGATAGCTATGACAGATTCTATGACAGCCGGTTAGTGCGTAAGAGCATCTGTCATTGCCCAAATTGGAAATAGGTGACCATATTGGGATGGGGTAATATGACAAGTGTCATGACCATGCTGTAGTGTTGGACAAGTGTCTCTAGGCATGGGTTTTGGGCCATGAGGCCAAGTTGGACACCCATTCCAAGATATATTCAGTTTTGCATTGAAAACTTCATTATAAGCAGGTGCTTGGAGAGGAGATGTAAGAGGTGATTAACAGGTGTTGTTATTCTACCAGTTTCTCTTCAGATACGAGTATAAAAGACTCCTGAGAGCTTGCATTGCAAGTGTATTGTAAACCATTACAGTTTTGATAATACATTGTGCAGGTTTTGGAGTGTGGGGTTTTTCACCCAATAAGGGTTTTCCCCACGTATATCTTGTGTCTCTCTTCTTCTGTCTTACATTCTTATGTGGTGCATTGTTGCAATATCTATGTTGTTGTGTTAAACATTCTGTAATTGTAAAGGTTAAAATGAATTTTCACTCTTCTCTCCTCATTAGATTAGTGTAGGAAGTGATTTCCACACACCTTGCTTCCTTTCAATTGGTATTAGAGCTATTCTCTTTGGTCCTAGTTGTTGGATAGGGGTTTTATGTACTAATCTTAGGTTGAGTGGGAGTCCATGCAGAGTATTCTGAAATCTTGTTGCAAGAATGAGATGGTAGGCACATCTAGAAGAATAGAGATGAGGATGTTTAACGACACAAATTTTGAGTTATGGAAACTTAAGATGGAGTGTTATGGAGTTGATCATGTGGTTACATTTAGTATGATATTGATCTGGAGCTCTTGTTTGATAGTATTCAATAACCCTCATGCATGGTGGTTATGTTCTATCATTCTATGGTCGTTTGTAGCAAAGTATTCATGTTGGGTGTTCAATCTTGGCTCCTTGATCACATGGAGAAACTTGAGTTGCCATGGATATGGTTTGATGTGCTTATGTTGGGTGCTTGGTTTTAGCCCCTAGCATTGGAAGACATTGTCTTGTTAACCCCGAATGCATGCAGGTTGTGGAGTTAATCTTTGGATGGTTTGAAAGCTTCTGGAACAGCCTAGTTCCTCTGTATGCTTATACATGGTGGTGGTTATGGAGTTGGCCTACAAAAGGGCCTGAAGTTCCTAGACCTCTATTTCATATTAGTTAGTTGTACTTGCATGTCTCAATTTCATATTGATTTGATCTGAGGGTTTGTAGATGTTCCATTTCAAAAATCTATGGTTACACTTATCTATGTTATTCCATTATTCTGGTTTAACTATATTGTTGATTTTTAGATTTGTGTGTTTTCCAGATGATAAGTGGATATGGATCTGCATGTATGTCAGTGACATGGTGGTTTTGCAGGTTTTACATGGTTAATCAGAACTTGTGGTTTTGTAAATCTGCAGACAAACTATTTTTCAGATTATGATTCCTTGAGATTGTTTATGGATGTAAGATAGTTGCAGATTTGTATGTATGTTGCATGCCTAATGTGAGGAGGTTTGTATCTTTCTCAGTGTGGAGATGTTGGTATGTGATTTATCACTCATCATTTCTATAGCATATGCTTGATTAGTTCCTTGACTACGATCACTCCTTTGTGGACTTGTTGGCAAATTGAATCTAGAATTGATTTGATGGTTGAGTCTTGAAGTCTACAGATTGTCTTCTTTGGTATCTCAGTTTGCAAGTTACTAATGTGATGATGAGTTTGTATGTTTCATGTTTGGGATCTACGAGTTATGCAGTTTTGTGGGCTGATCACCTATTTGATTGCAGTGGGATGACTCGGATGTGGACTGTCTATATCCACAAGATTGATTCAGTATTTATGCAGACTTTGTTAGTTGGCCTTGTCTATGGTCATTTGTGTTTTTTTGGGTATGTTGCTTTGGGATAAGAGGATGGATAATTAGAGTGCATGGATAGTTAATTATTGGGACTTATAGCACGTTTATCATAATGTCATGGATAGCTTGGTTACACAGTTTAGTGTAAGCTTTTTATAGTAATGGCTTTATCTTCTTGACTTGGAGATCTTGGTTCTACTTTATTCATTTGTGTTACTGATATTGCACAGGACAATTGTTAGATTGTGTTAGAACCATGGATGATCTTCATTGAGAGGATGGTTATCATAATGCCTGATAAGCTCAGTATCACAGTTCCAGTGGGAGCTTTGGCAGTGATGTTGGATTCATCAGAAGTGATGGATGATCTTCTATAGTGGATATTGGTGTCATGGAGGAGATCTTGGTTTTGAGAGTTCTTTGACATTTTCAATTTTGTTATCAGTAGATGGTTATCTTCATATGTTTGCGATGTTGACATCTTGGTTGAGGTGTCGGGTTTATGATTTGTCAGTATGACATGTTTATCCTTTGTTTAGAGATGTTGTCATTATGTCATGGTTTACTCTTGATGCTAGCTTAAAGTTTTGGCATGATACAGATTCTCTTGAGGCAGGATGTATGCATCATTGTACACTTTGTTGTATGTGATCTTATAGGGAAACGGTTAGATCATGATGTCATGATGGGATTCTTGATCATGCAGATGTGCAGTGGGAATTCTGACGATGATTTTGTCTGTTCTCTTTGGTTTTGAGTATTAATCATTTGCTTGAAGATTCATGATATTGCAGGATGCATTTGAAGTTGGCATGTATTGGTTGATGGATGCTCATGGATACTAGAGAGACTTGAGGTGAGGCTTGAGATCTCTTTTTGTAGGGAGCATGTGTTGGAATGGTTAAGTTTCAGCTGAAAGACCGAGAAGCCTTCACTTGTTATGGACGTGAGTTCATATTTGAACTTGAGAGGAGATTGTTCTTGGAGAGAGTATATGAGACTTGGTGTATCTTAGTGGATCATTCTCATTCCCCACTCTCAGTTCACTCAGTAGAAAATGATCTGATAGGTATTGTCCAGGTTATTTCAGATTCATTTTGTTTTATTCTTTGTTTTCTCATGGATATGAATCTTGAGCTACAGTTATTGGTTCTGGAGGTTTCATTTGAGGAATGTTAGCATGGTTATCTTCTTGATTCATATGTTTTTCTTTATGATGTTTGTTTATGAGGAGTTTAGGAGATGTGATTGGGTTTATTCCTTGTTATGGAATGGTTATGAGTTTGATCTACCTTGATTAGAGAGGCTTACATCCATGTTGATGTTTATTTGATCTTATGACATTGTATGGTTGGGTGTTGTTAAGGATTTTCAGTTGGGGTTTTGTGAAGGAGATCATACTTGGCACAGCTTAGTACTTGGTGATGTTGGCAGAAGGACATGATATGGTTTGTAGTTTCTCTTTATGGTCTCATTCTTCTTCCTAGAGGTTCTTATTCATCTAGTATAATCACTGGGTTTGTGGTCATCTACTATTGTTGTACTTTATTGTTTTTTGGCAACAGTATGTGTTCTTTTTAGATGTAGACTTGGGAGAAGTGGAGGAGGTCAAAGGTGAGAAAGTGAGCAAAAAATTGTTTGTGGAAGTATGCTCTGTTTTGCAGCAATTGGTTGTAGTTTGCAGATCATTGTAACTGTTCTTTGTATTATATGTTTGTATTATAAGCCATCTTTTTATGTAAGTGCTGATTGGTAGACTTTGAGCTACTTTAGTTGGCATTGCTCATGTAGTTTGATTCCTAGGATGTATGTATATCTTTGGTAGATGGTTTTTCATTAGACTGCAGTATCAAAGGTCTTCAGATTTTTTTTACATCAATGGTTATTGGTATGTTTGTTATCATGGGAGATGGCAACTTTGTCATTATACAGGGATGAGAGTTGCAGTATGGGTTGAATATGTCATGTGCAAAAGTTCTATCAATGGTAGTTTTTTAGTTGGATGTAAACAACTAGTTGTGGTTGTTGTTCTAATTGTTTTGGAGCTTACAAGCTTGATCTTGTTTTGAAGATGTTTGGACTTCAAAGTTATGTTTTGTTAACCAGTTTGAAGTTGGATACATTGGTGTGTCTATGTGGCATTTAGTGTTTCATCATATTTTTGGCATTCTAATCATTTTATCATGTTGGTGATCACTTGGAAGGTGTTACAGGTGTTTCTGTAAAGCTAGTGAGCATAGTGGAGTTCAGTTGAGCTGAGTATTTGGCAACTACACATGCTTGCAGGGAAGCCATTTGGATTAAGATATTATGTTCAGATATTGGTGTTGGTGCAAGATAGTTTACTATTTGTTGTGACAGTCAAAGTGCGATGTTGCTTATGCATTAAGGAAACTAGTGGGCATAGATAAGTTCAGATGGTGGTCGGAGTCTATGGGCCCCTCGGCCTATAGCAGTTAATCCCGTTATTTCTATTAGCTCTTACAAAGTGTTCGACAAGTGGGAGAATGTTGGGAATTAAGGTGTCTCAACCTTGTAAATTCCTTGCATTTATTATTGTAATGTAATTTATTTACTTAGCCTATGTTGTAATTTTGTTACACATCCTGTTTTGTCATCTAGTGTGAAGTGGCACGATGAGTTGTCACCCCACTTGTAAGGTGACTAGGATGGTCAACTCACTCCATGTGGAGATAGGCATCCCTTTTGTGTGGTAGAGGTTTTCTGCCATGTGTCAGCATCTTGACTAGTGTGTAAGTGAATCTTGACCGAAACGGTTATGACAGATTCCTATGACAGAATCTATGACATGTAAGAGTTAGAAATAGAAAGTTCTATGACAGGCGAAGACATGTGTCACAAGGCATCTTGGAAGAAGGCATCTTGGAAAAAGGCATATTTGGATGCCCCAAGGAGGGTTTTGTCATGTTGTAAGAGAATATGCTATTTATAGTCTGTGTATGACAGATTCTCTTACAGCTGTAAATTATGACAACTATGACAGATTCTATGACAGCTGGTTGGTGCGTAAGAGCATCTGTCATTGCCCAAATTAGAAATAGGCGACCATATTGGGATGGGGTGATATGACAAGTGTCATGACCATGTTACAATGTTGGACAAGTGTCCCTAGGTGTGGGTTTTGGGCCATGAGGCCAAGTTGGACGCCCATTCCAAGATATGTTTAGTTTTGCCTTGAAAACTTCATTATAAGCAGGTGCTTGGAGAGGAGATGTAAGAGGTGATTAACAAGTGTTGTTATGTTGCCAGTTTGTCTCTAGATATGAGTGTTGAAGACTTCTAAGAGCTTTCATTGCAAGTGTATTGTAAACCATTACAATTTTGATAATACATTGTGCATGTTTTGGAGTGTGGGGTTTTTCACCCGATAAGGGTTTTCCCCATGTATATCTTGTGTCTCTCTTCTTCTATCTTACATTCTTATGTGATGCATTTATGCAATATCTCTGTTGTTGTGTTAAACATTCTATAATTGTAAAGGTTAAAATGAATTTGCACTCTTCTTTCCTCATTAGATTAGTGTAGGAAGCGATTTTCGCACACCTTGCTTCCTTTCAGGAGTCATTTTGAAACACCCAACACCTTATAAAGGAGTTTTTACATGTTTTAATACATTGCTAGGGTCATTTCTACCTTTTATCCCATTATTAATCCTTGATTGTTACTCATATGACAGTGATAAAGTCCTCTTACATTTTTCTCATTGCTTTAAACCTAATTTTGGGCGTTGAAGGAAGAGTTTACTTAGTTTGAGGCTTTTATATTCTGCATATCAAAGAAATTGGAATAACAATGGTGTCATGGTTTTGGCAGCAAAATTTAGTATTTTCATGCATGTCTTGATAGGAAGAAAGAGAATCTATGTACAGATACTCAGATACCTTTACACTTCTAACTTTCACCAGTGTATCATGTAAAGAAACCATGTACAATTTAATTCATGCCATAGCCCAAGCATTTAGTAAGATTGTGTTGCAAACATTTCTATAACCTTGAATTCTCTCTAGTAGGCCACCTAGAGTCTAGAATCTCAAACCTTTGTCTAGTCCTAGGTACAACAAAGTTGGGCACTCAAGCATTGTCTTCTCTATATCATCACTATACATATTGTAACAAGAAGCCAGTATCAACATCTGTAAGGATTTATGCCAAGAAAATGATCTAACTCTAAAACTTGTAATTGGCTCACATCTAGTGACATTTATTTCCTTTAGATTGTGATAGTTCTCAGCAATGGCAAGCAATGAAGCATCTGATGTGTTAATCAACCATGAAGAATTTAAGCTTTCAAGGCTAAAGACTGCACCAAGAGCCACACCCCTAGTGTCAGTAACTCTAGGTCCACACTCAGCGAGGTTAAAAACTTGCAAGCAATATAGTTGTTGTAAGTCTCGCTCCAGTGCGTGACCAGATATATCCATCAACATCCATTTTGCTTACAAACCTTCGTTTGGTCCTGTGCACTCCACTGTTTCTGCATTCCATTGTAAATCTCAAGACTTTCACAAATAGGTCATTGTTATGGTTTGGAGGACATTCAAATGTGCTATCTCAGATTGATCATGTTTGTTGAGGATAGATCTTCTACAAAGTCACATGATTGTAAAGTATCTTCAAATGTGAGGTTATCATAACTAAAAGAATAAGCGGGGAAATGACATCTTGTCGAATAATATCCTATAGCACCCAAAAGACCCACAAAATCTAGTAGGTACTCAATCTCCTGCAAATTCCCATAGATGGTTGAAGATTCGTTTGGCCTGGTCTGCCACGCTGAAATGGGGATGTTGGGAACAAGTTATGAGTATCCATGAAGTGTGAACGATAGGAGAATTTCATCTTAAGATACATACAAAGCACTTGAACTGTTATATTCACGATTAACTTGAAGAGGAGTTTTCTCTTACAATCATCCTGCTAGATATCTGTTGTCGATTAGGATTGTACCCTTATGCAAAGCTATGAAACTCTGCAATCCTTTGAAACATTGGATCAAACTCAGGCTATGGGTAACCTATGGTGAGCTTGAACCTCCAGATGGGCTAGTTCCCTTGATAAAATGATAAATTTGCAGGAAAAGGGTCAAAAAAATCTAATGGAATCACTAAAACTGAAACTATAAATGCCGTGATGCACCTAATTTTGATGGAAAACTTACAAATCTGACTCACAACAGATCTCATAAATCTATCCACACAATCCACTTTTGGCAATGTAATCACAAAAATGTTTCTAAGGAAGGCTGGAAATAACTTCTTTATGAAGGAAAAAGGGTTTTTCACAATATGAAGGAAAAAGACTTCAGTAGCACAACCTAAGACCTATGATATCACTACGCTTAACACTTGTAAGTAAGAACGAGACAATAATTTTAAAGGTTTTGATATTTAAACACAATAAAATTTCATCAAATCACTCATACAAGTAGCATTAATGGAAAGGCCAACACTTGATTCCAATGAAAAATAAAGGAAAATATTGCATAAAAGACAAGAAAATGGAACCTGTAACCTACTCTAATCTCTATAAAATCTGTAATCAATGAGCTACAAAACCTTCTTTCTCTCTCAAAGTGTAAAGAGCAAAAAAGGCAAGAACTTGAAATGAGTTACAAACAAACTCTATCTCTCAATGTGTAAAAGAGAAAAGAATGCAAGAACTAGCAAAAACCTAAGTTTTCTTTACAATATATAGTTTGCTCTCTCCAAGAGGCATAAAAAAAAATAACTGTAGCTAACTACCTCTAAAAATAAGCCCTCCAATTTTATCCACGAGCAAACCAAGAAATGCCTAAAAATAAAGGTCAAAACTGCCTCAAAAAGAGCAAAAATAGCTCCAATATGCTAGTCTCCATATGTTTGACCCAAGAGTTGACCGATTTTGTCTATTTTATCCTCCAAGCCATGCAAAAAGTCTTCAAAAGACCTCAGTTAACTTAGCTCCTCCATTTTACATGTTTTTGCATGATGATCATGTGGAAAACTAATAAAGTAATCATTTGCATGACTTACTTTATTACGCCGAGAGGTGTTCCTACATTCATAGCATGAATGGAGCTGAAAGATTCCAGAATTTCTATGTAAACTTATAAGATTCCAATTTAGAATCTTTATTAAAAAAACCAAATAGTCACTCCACAAATTAAAAAAACCCAAAAAAAGAAGTGAAAGGAATAAAAAAAAATGCATGCTGGATGGAAAGAAAGGTGGATGGCAGTTTCAAAGAAGTCATCACTATGCACTGAGATGAAAGAAAGAAACGTTACATAATGACATATGAAAAGACACACATTCAATCTATTTATATTGCCTCCTTAATTTTTTTTCACATGTAGAACGAACATATCAAATTGTAGGATTTGAGGTAAATTGATATAAAAAAATAGCACCTGGAGCAGGATATCTCTCGACGTACTTTACATATATTTTTTTAAATATAAATATACTAGTTATGAGTTTCAACTTGTACAATTTCTCCAATTTTACAACTTGTGACAAAATAATAGAGTAATTTATAAAATATTACTTTATTAATTTGTTTACATGATAAATAGTTGTAAAATTATGCAAGTGGAAGAAAAAGAAAACTCCTTATCTCTCCTTTTACATTTGCATAATTTGCATAATTTTGCATGATTTTGATGCCAAAATTAGGTCTTTATACATGAAAGAAAATATTACCCCCTTATGCCTCCCATGCAAAACTAGGTCACTTGTATCTAAAATTATATGATGAATTATTAAGAGGAATAATAATTGCATCATAATCACCTTATAACTCCATGCAAGATAAAAGCTTCTAGTTGCATGATTTTATCACTTAAGGCAAAAATATCCCTTATCACTCCATAATGCACCATGCAAATATCACCATGCAAAAAATCTTTACCTTATCTTTGTCTTCATTATGTCCTCTTGTTTTGACTTTTGATGCATTAAAAATGCAAAAGGCATAAAAGGAACTCAACCACACTTGGTCTCCATGCATGATTTTGAATCTTGAATTGTTGACTTGGTTTTTCATTATGGCAAAAAGGCATCTTCGACCATGTTTTGTCGACCTCCATGAGATAATAAAAAGCACTATAACCTCACCTTCTAATGATTTCATCTTTTGACTTAGTAGAAATTTGAATGCAAAAGAAAATGATTTCCTTTTTGGCCCACGACCCCTCTTTGGCATCATCATTAGGATTTATTGAGATTGAGGTCTTCACCTCAAGCAATAATTTGATTTTTGCTAAGTCAAAAAAATAGATGGGAAAACACACCATCGAACAAAAGGAAGGAACTAACCCTAAAAGTTTGTCAATTCTCATTCAGTTACCTTTTATTCTTTAGCTCTAAAACTCCAAGAACCGACGCTAGGATTTCATGGAAATACATCTCCTCTAGTTCTTACTCTATTTTTTAGTCGATGGCTTCTCTGAATCTTTTAAAGGCATTTCAATGCAAGAAAAAGGTGAGCATACTTTGGGTCTGTATTGAGTAAATTCTTATCATTTCTATTCTTTCTTCATGCTCTGGTCGCAGCTATGTGTTGGGTATATTTAACAATCTTTTCCTTTTTCCTCTGTGTCTTATTTATCTGCAACTGTAACTCATATGCAAGAAACCTCCAAGAATGAAGGTTGCGGCTATTTGTTAGTTTCTTTTCTCTGCAAAATGAGGTGAGTTTCTTCTCCTGCCCTCACCATTCATTTTATTGGATTGTAATAGGGTTTTTCTAAGAAAAATGATATGGGTATTCAATATTTTGAAGAAAAGAAAGCTTCGTTGTTACGGCCATGGCTGTAAACTATTTTCTTTGACTCTTTTCTGTATTTGCTTCTGCTAAAAGAAACTTACAAGGGTTTTGAAAATATAACATGGGTTTGTAAACTTTTTGAAGGAATGGCCTTTTCTGTTACGGCCATGTTATTCTACATACCTGGAACCTTGATTCTTGTTTGTTGTTCATTCCTTTGTTTGCTAGAAAGACACCGTAATAGAGGAAATCTTGGTGGACTTTTGTTGGATTGATATCTTTCTCTGGTATAATCCATGAGGATAAGTTGTTCCATCTTGTTTTCTTTCCTATGTTCAAATACCTAGCAAGATTCTTTTACAAATTCTATAGTCTCTTAAACTAGAATGAAGGAAAAATGTAGGGGATAAGAAACCCCACATTGACTGTCCAGATTTACTCAATGATATGAAACTGATGAAAATCTACCCTTTTCTAGGGTTTGACTTGTCCTCATATAGAAACCCCTCTAGGGTTTGACTGTGAACAATAGGCTCTCTTGCTTTCCTCCAAGTACTTGAAAGGGTTTCAATTTCTTATGCCTAGTGATGGAATAGTCTAATATGATGGTTCCTTGAGAACAGGTAAAAAGAGTGACATGACTCTGCTTTATCTATAAATGTTCTTTGTTCTCAATAAGTATATACTCGTTGTACCCATTTGGATAATTATTCATTATGTCTGAAAAAATCTTCATGTTGACTGTTGCACTATCCCTATGACTGTGTAACAGTTACCTCTATGGATGAGACCATAATTGTTTTGCAATAATGACTGATGAATGTCCTTATACTTTTGAGCCTTGCAAATGATTGCTATTGATTCTTTATGTTGTTCCTATAAATGTTGTTATCATCATTGTGAAGGGTGTTAAAAGACTGTTGATTTGTCTATACCATTATGTAACAGTCATGATGCTATCTTTTGATTGCCATTATAGACTTTTTTGGTATTTGATGGCCCCCTCTTAAGATGCATGTACTAGAGATCACTTTTGGCATTCATTGGTAGCATTTTTATCATAATGTTTCACTTTTCATGCTACGGTCCCATCTGGTTGTTCTCTGTATCCTTTCTTTAGTTGCTTTACCACTCATCTCAAAGGGCATGTATGTTCACATGAGCAATAATGACAGAGACTTGATGACTGATTACAGAGGTCAAGGAGAAGTGAGATCAGGACCACCAGATGTCTGCTATTATTGCTTCAGACTTCATAGGATCTTTACCACACCCAAAAACTATGACAATCTTCTTGTTCTATTGTATTTGACTATTGTTTCTTCTGACTTGGTTATACCTATGACAGTCCCAAAGCTACTTTAGGACTATTCTATTATGTAACAGTCATGATGCTTTTCTCTATATATTGTCTCAAAAAAGATATCAAAACTTATTAGATTGTCATCATTATATGCAAGGTTTAGGACTGGAGCAGAGGCATCCTCATGACTGTATATTGATAGCTGTCCTGTGAGTTTCTTGTCTACTATTTTCCCATGTTACCACTTCTCCCTTGACATCTCTGTATGATCTTTGCACATTGTTATCTCTAAATTGCACTTACATGTATTGAAGTAGTATTGAATTGTTACAGTTACCTAGAAAGGGTTCCCCACTAGCTGTTAGACTGATTACACTCATACCATGACTGTCTCCTCATTGTTGTCTATTATATATCTATATGCAGTCTTTTAAATGACTGTCCCTTTTATGGATGACTCTCCTTTCAAAATTGTCTGGCATCCTTGATGAATTGATATGATTGTATCACTGATGTTGACTGTCCTCTGTCATGTATAATAACCTTCAAGACAAATAGGGCTATGCTATGACAATCATGCAGACTATAGGCTTTTGACTATTCTTGGTTGTCCTTTTTAAGACTACAAGGTTGTCATACTTATGAATACTGCTCCTTACATGCCTTTTGGATGTCAATGCTTCTTGTACCTTCTACTTTTAAGACTATTGTAGCATTTATTTCTTTGGGTATACTTGACTTATTTGATGAGCTAATTACATGCCTGAACTATGGCATTGATGTATTAATGAAGAAAGAAGAAAAACTATGAAGTCTTCATGATGGCTGGTATACTTAGTGGTTCATTTGCATGTCTTTTACTTTTTCACTTGTTCAATAGTAATATCATACTTTATTATGACAGGAGATGGGAAAAGTACATGTCTTAAGTGCTTTGGCTGTACTATTTGGTGTAACTGTACTTCTTCTTCTATACTTGATCATTAATGAGATATGATCTGTGGCATAATGAGAATGTGATGTAATATTGCTATTTGTTTGTTTAGTTGAATATCTTTGCACATTTTGAGCATGCTGGGCTCAACCCTTATGGGAGCCCATTTTCTCCACATACTTTAATATCTTCAAATCAGCAACATTGATTTTCCTATACCCGCACAGTAAAAAAAACAAGTTAGCATAAAAACATACATGTTGAAGTTGGTTGACCCTTCTCATGATGATCTGATTTATTGCACATGTCTAATTTGATCCATTCCAATAAAATGCATAATGTCTGCAAGTTGATGTCTGTTGATAAAAGCATGTGATAATCTTAAATATCTGGAGCTTCTAATAGGTCTTTTCCCCCAATTTTGTAGGTACACTGGCATGATCTGGAGTTGAAGATAAAGACATAAAGACTAGCTCTCAACTGAAGACATCAACCTTCTGATAAAAGGCAGTGATGGATATTTAATATTCTCGTGTGTTCTTTCTCTTTTCCTTTTATCATCATATGTATAGCTTGCATATGTCTGCATTACTCAGTTTAGTCACTCCGACGGCTTGTGTGGGACACATTTAAACATTTCTTTAAACATGATCAGTTACTTTACCTTATGCAATTCATTTATGTATGATTCTTTTTTAATCAAATGCATAGGATAGAATAACTGAAACTGATATGAAACATATGTTCAAAATATGATATGAAATGACAGTTTCATAAATACCTTTCTTTCACACTGAAATGTGATCACTTGGATAATTCAATTGTCTCATAATTGAAAGATAAAACCAATTAGATATGTTCTGTCATTCATTAACTGTTTGATATCTTGCCATTAGATATTCACTTGTCATGATGTTTGACAGTCCTGATTGGACTGTTAGATTATCCTGTCAACTGATCCTTATTTTCTCTTGTCAAGACATCATGCATTCACCGATTGCATTAACTTAAAAATTTTCTTTTACTCCTTTTGAAACAATCTGAAAATCAAGTCTAACTAAATTAAGTGTGAACATAATTTAGTAACAATATCTATGCACGATGTGAAGAGCATAAATAGTTAAATGTGAACCAAATGGTTTGAATGAGAATTATCGAGGGCAGAAGATACAAATCAATAGTTATTCTTCTCTTGTGGCTTTCAAATATGGTCACGCATATTATCCACGTCAAAGATATGCAAGATGGAAGAACTTCGTCAAGGATTTTGGTTGTGGATTGCATAGACAAGAAATGTAAACTAATGATTGAAATGCCTCGAATAAGTATGATGTAGTACCACCAATAGAAACAATGCGTAGTAAACATAAGGTTCTAAAGAAAAGTGATCTCATCACTAGATACAAACTTGGATAAAAATGTGATGATAGCAGGAAATATCAAAGGAAAAACTTGATTGCAAATAGATTACTCAAGTGAATCATTTTGCAGTGTGGGGTTTTCATAGGCAGGTGGATATTGCGGGGATTTGGCGCCCATCATGATAATATCTTGTGACATTCAAAATTCCCACAATGTCTTTTGACACTCGAAACTCCCGCAACCTTTCATAGTGTCATTAATTCTGGAAAAACCACATAGAGGAATATCCTCTGATAGAAGTATACACTAAATATGGAAGCAAAGGAAAAGGTGCATGAACCATTTAAATACCTTTAATAAATATAGTCTTGCGGAATATTATGATGCATACGTGAAGGGTGAAAATAGGTACCTGAGGTGAACATATTAGATTGCAAAATCCACGTTGGATTGAAGAAAAGTATGAGTAAAAACAGTAGGAGCCGCCAGATCAAGTAACAAATATCTATCTAGGAGTGAATAACAAAAGACTTCGTTGGATATGCATTTAAAGTGCTACTATTTATGTTTGTGGGAATATCTTATCAGGCCTGGAATTTGACGGTCACCCTTGCCTGTCATATAAAATTTTTATGACAGTTTTATCATTTAACTACCTTTCAATTGACGTTTTTAAAAAAAAATCAATTCTCAAAAAAATGTTTGAGTGAATTTATTTTAGTAAAAAATGCAAGTTAAGAAAAAGGACCATTGTTAAGTAGGTCTATGGAAAACGAGAGGGCTTTCACAAATCAATTACCCATTTCCTTGAATCTTTCACGGCAAAAATTGACCTTTCTCAAAATTGACTATTAAATGCATTCACCATCAATTTTACAAATTTCTAAATTTCTAGGAGATCATGTTTTAAAAGCAAATTGTTGTTTTAAATCTATTCCCGAATTCCCAATTTACCAAGCTTCATACAGCTACCTAATGCTTTCTAAAAATTCTAGCGATATGTCCAAAAAAACAAAAAAGATTTAACTACCGTAAGTTTAGCTTTATTTTAGCATGAATTTATAGTTCTAAATCTAATTCCAACACTGAAATATTGTTAATATCCAAAATACATAAAAACCGGGAGGCAATAAGTTTCTAGCCATACCTTAACAACTGCTCTTGGAGTATGAGAGAACTTGGCAAATTGAAAAAAAATGGAAGAAATAGCATCAATTTTTTTTCTTAAAAAAAAAAAAAAAATTGTGCTTTGTTTGCTTTGTTTTTTTCTAAATTACAAATTAGAAATTAGAAATTATAGAGAAAGCAAAGATTTTTTCTGATTTTTAAAAATTAAAAAAAACAAGATAAAGATTTGTTGTAATTTTTTAAATTTATTGAAGATAAAGATAAAGATAAAGTTGATAAACATTGTAATATTTATATTTTTATAATGTAAAAAAAACCTTTTCTTTGTAGTTTTTTCTAAATTAAAAATTAAAAATAAATTAAATTAGAAATAAATTAAATTAATATATATATAAGAATACTATATTATATTTGCTTATTATAAAATTTTACGGTTTACTACTAATTTAAAGAGTCATATCTACGGTTATATAAAAATTTAGAAAGTCAAGATATACGGTTCAATAAATTTTATAGTTGTAAAATACGGTCTAAAATGGCAAAAACGGCCAAATAGACCATCAAATTCCAGGCCTGTATCTTATCCAAGCAGATGCAGAGAATTGATACCTCACCAGATAATATCCTACAGCTCCATTTTCCCCGCAATATCCTATCAGCTTTATTTTCTCTGTAATATCTTGTGAACCGCTATTTTCCCGCATCTACCCAGCACCCTATCTCCCACAAGCATATTTTGCCCGTTGAATATGAAATCGCAATGTTTGATCTAAAATGGAAGGTTTCGAACATGTTATAGAAATCCATCAAAGGATGAGGTATAGAGGATTTTTGTCGGGCATTGCAATTGCAGTTGCATTGAAGACGTGCATGAGATGTGGAGGTGTAGATAAGGCACATCCTTTGTCATTGACTACCAATCAGATCACTATTTGGTATATCTTGAACGTACAGGATTATAAGGTAAAACAATGATGCTTTAGAGCTCCTTGCAAAGGTAGATCAATATTCAAACATGATGAAGGTTTCAAAAGCCAATAGAGGTTTGTCATGCTTTAAAGGTGGTACACCAGTCCACAAAGTCATTGAAATATTAAATTTGGGTGATGATCTATATGAAGGCTAGGGTTTGATTGCCTAAAGGCAGTCCATCAAACCCTAAGCCTAAATCTTCTATTAAGCCTGGAGAAATTAATCAAAAAGACTACCCTGAATCCTTGAGAAAGAGTGTCACACTCTAACCACATAGCCCTAAATGATGATACTATTTCATTTGAGACTCCTTAATCTGAGAGTTATTATGGAAACAAAGGTTGAAAGGTGCAATTTAAGATCATTACTATCATGCAGAGAGGGAATCAAAGGTACCATCATATGTCTTATCCAAGACTCTCACGTTATTACTTTAAAATCTAAAAGGAAAAGGTGGTGTTGAGGGTTAATATTATCACGATATCATTTATCCTTTTTCCCATACATTGGATCCCTAAGTGTCATAAGGCTATTGTCAAATTGTTAGGAGAAGATAGTTCAATGTATGAAAATGTTTGATTGGAGACTAAGTGCATTGCAAAGTCCTTGAAGTATTGTCATGAGAATCTATTGAAATGTGTGTACAAGGATAATACTCTGTAGCTTCAACCAACAAAGAGACTGTCACAATTTGGGAACAGTCTATTAGAACAGCCAACTAAGATTAAATAGGTGTCATTTATGAGTTATTGTTGTCAGAATTATATGGAGACTATTTTAATCATGCCATCAGTGCATCATGAGAATGGGTTTCATGCACAAGGAGGGTCTTGTTGTACAAGGTAGCATTGTCTGACATTGGAGTGTCATGATTCTCATTTCACTATCACATAGTACCAAGAATACTACCAACCACTTTGCAACCATCACAAGCCAGTAATAATGGGTAGCTTTGAAGGCATAAAAGAGAAGTATATTCTAGCTATGTTGATGCTGAAGAGTTTAGATTGGCTCAAATGTGTGGTTTGAATACCATTTTCTTGTCCAAATCAATTGAATTCAAAATGCTAAATCTTGTTGAAAATTTGATTTTCTATGTTTGAAAGAATTACATTTGTGAAGGATTATTCATTATGCTTTTCTTTTCTTGTAGAAAGAATGAGGTACCAGAGGAGAAAAAGCGTCAAGAAGATTCCTAGATCAAGGAAGATAGTATGTTTGACATCAAGATTTTAGTCGAAGTCTCCTGAGATATCAAACCTATTAATTGAATGCAGAAATCAAGAAGATCGTATTGTTGTCAGAGATTGCAAAGGATGTACACTATTTTGAGCTCAGTTTCAACCCTGTCTACACTTGTTCTAGTTAGCACATCAACCCAGGAAGCATCTAGTTGGATATCCCTTCATAAAAACATGCCACATACTCCATTTGACCAGTCAACTCATTGGAAAAGTGATTTCCCTCATTCGACAACTCAAAAGGTTGTTATTTTGTCCTATTCTCATGAGCTAAAAAGTTGTAATTTTGTCTTTTTCCTATAGGACAAAGTCAAATCCAGGAATGTAATTTCCCACCATCCAATATTAGATGTTGTCTAATCTAATCCCTTGGTGTTGGTTTAATCCTCACCGTCTATTGAAAACTCACTATGTTTGCCCCTCTATATAAAGGCAACCTCTCTTATTGTAAAGGTCTAAGAAAGATTGAAGAGAAAAGAATTGTTGAAACTCTGCCATTTTCTGAATCAATGTAAATAGAAGTTCATTTACTACTACCATATGAGTTCCTTTTGTTGATTGGATATGATTCTTGTGGTTCCTCTCCACCTTTCTGATTACCACCTTTCTGATTAGTTATTTAGTTGCATTTGTGGTTAATTATTCAGATATTTGATAGATTTTCCTATCCATACCATTGGTGGATTGTTGATTGTATGTCATTGTGCATGGTTAGTCTGGGCATATTTGTATGAGCTAAGTTTGATTGTGTGAGTTTATTGAACTACGTTAGGAATTGGGTGTTGAATGAACCCTTCACAGTTTGAAAATCCTTATATTTCCTTAAAAGATTGCACAGTCTCTGTAGCGTTGTGGGTTGCCTAGCTAAGTAGAGATTTGTTTATTGTTGGGAATCTATCTATCTGTTTGTTGATCATTCATGTAACTATCTATACGGTATCTTTATCTCTTCTCTCCCCCTTTTCTTTTGCATTTTGTTTATCAAATCCTGTTAGAATAGGTTCCATAAACTTGCACAGTAATGTCACAGAATTCATATTTAGTGAATACAAGTTAGTAGATTGCTTAATGTGGATTGAAATGACATATCTTGTAGCAATCTGAGTATACATCAGTTTGTTTATGCATTGTCAAATTAGAAAACTGACAGGTCTATGTATGATCAAACCCTAATTCACTAAAGTTTGTCTACATTGCATGTAAGTCCCCTTGACTGGAACATCAAAGTACATATCCACTGAGTTATCTTGCAAGTCAAGACCTGACATTAAAAACCTTGGGGCAGCCTTATTTTGGATCTGTTGGGATAAGATTCCTTTCAAGAGGGGTGAGATATCCTACATCTTACCTACGTTGTTGTGTGTAAAAACACCCATCAACACCACATAGTAAAGAAAACAAAAATTTATATCATATGTACCATATAAAGTGCAAACCATTATGTACCATAGGAAAATTAAGATGTGAAAAATTAACAGCTAGAAAAGCATGCAAAGCCTAGGAATGAATAAAAGCATTAAATGCAAAATCCCACCATTGAAGGTTATATAATAGACCCAAAACCTCGTTGAACACTACTACATACTAGAAATAAAAAATTGTAATCTTTGATGAAAGACGAACTAATCTAAAAGAGAAAATGGAGACTCCTACACTAGTTCACATCTCCCAGAAGCTGAGGCCAAAATATAAGAAGTTCCCATACAAGGCGATAGAGGTAGACCCACATGGTGCATTCTCTATGGTCCCAGTTGATTTTATATACACAAAAGATATAAAGAAATACATCCATATGCCACTCAAAAAAATTGACCATACAAATTTTGAATCACTTTGGAGGTCTCTGCTACAACCAGACCAAAAGAAATATATGCCCCAATACTATAAAATTGAAAAGAAGAAGCTAGATGTATGGAAGGATTTCCTAGACTTCTCAACAAAGCATGGCTAGATAAAAATCATTTTGAGCTGCATCCATGATGAATACATGTATCTAGACAAACCCTATAGGATAACAACGCAAGCTATCCAAGCCATAACGAGGTTGAATTCAACAGTGGAGCTACTTTCCAAGAAAGCCATAAAAATTACAAAGTAACATAATTAACGGGAGCAACATATGATGAGAGGAGCCTAGATGTCACCAAAATAACAAGCCCAATTTTACAGTATTCCACCATGGGTATTGCATATAAGATCTACTATATAAATAGGGAAGACATGATGACCTACATCTTAATTCACATAGCATACCAGATGGTCATAGAAGGTAAAGACATCGATTTGTGTGAAGTACTCTAAGAGCAACTGCTTGAAAATATCCAAAGTAAAAAGAATATGCACCATCAATTCTGGTATGGTACTCTAATCATATTCTTAGCTTTCTACTTTATGAATATATTACCATCATTCCCTAGTAAATTATTTTAAAACTAGTTAGTCACAACCCAAATCAATACCCACATCCACCAATTCAAGGACATCACAACATACATCACCACATATTGGGGTTTCTTTAAATACCTCCAACAACAAATGCAGAATAGAGACTGGATCTCCTATGATATGGTCCACAAGTATGCAAATGATATTGTATTCTTAGTGGACAAGGACTATACCCTGATGGAGGTAGTAGAACCTAGGGTTTCATGGATCCTACAGCTCCCCAATGAAATAAGTACTGATCTTTTAGAATCATTTGACAAGAATTCGTTAAAATAACCAAAGGATACAAATGCAAAAAGATTTGGTACATACAAAGAGTTTATAGATAAACAAAGAAAAAAGAGTGTGAAGGAACATGTAGAAAAGCACAAATAGAAGCTGCATCAAAAATGGGGCATTCCAAATCCTGAAGCACCACAAGGAAGCACCTATACACCACAAGTGTGGAGGTTAGATAGATTAAATTTGGGATCTCCTAGATCACAAGAAACAATAGAATAGAGCACCAAGGAGAAAACACCAATAAAAAAAATGACTCCACTACAAGCACAATAAGAAGAGTCATCAGCTCAGGAGACCTCTAAAATACCGATCCAACAAAGCTTAGAGAAGAAAAATTCTAGATAAAAGCAAGGATTAAAAAAAAAAAAAATTCAAATGTCAACCATAGAACCTAAGAAGGAAGAACATGACACACATCAACAAGAGAAGAAAGAACCACAAAAAAGGGTAACAAGAAAAACAAACAAGCATCACTGGAAACATAAACAATGTTGGAACAAGAAGTTAACAAAGAAGATATCATGAATGTAGACCTCCTAACAAATGTGCTAAACCACAAAGGGATGCTAAAGCAAACAAAAAAATGTACACCCAGGTGGGTTCAAAAAATCAAGCAATAATTGAAGAAGCAATAATTTGACATATCAAGGTATCTACAGACACCTTAGACAACATAATTGAGAACTTTGTACATCATCTTGCCTCATCTATTAGACATAAAAGGGAAAAATCAATATAGATAGAAGAGGAAATGAAGAAACAAACACTAGAATAAATCAATCCAAGCCTATCCACCGAGAAGAAGGAAAAACTCACAAAGTTGCAAGCTAAAGAGTTAAGATCCAAACAAAAGGTGGACACCTTGATGGCACTAAATGAGGAAGTTAAGGAAAAAATCCACCAAGAGACCATTGCAGTAACAAAACAAGCTTATGTGACATTACTAGAAGAGGAGAAAAAGGCTTAGGAGGAGAAAAACATAGACGTTGTAGGACCACATAAATAAGAAGAATAATCAGAGGATCAAGGTCAACAACAAGAGCCACCCACATCTCCAAAAAGGGAAACATCTTCCACTGCCACATCCCCCATGCAACACAAAATATTTTTTGGCTCAGCAAAAGCAAATCCAACCCTTGGCAATACCGCAGCTACTAGAATTACCACTAATAGACACACATGTGGATTTATCAAGCAAATCACCTCTACAAAAGTTTCAACTTGGGATATATTCCACAACATCGCAAGGGAGGATATTCTAAAGTAACATGTAGAAAACATAGAACACATGGAGACTACAATTAATACAGCTCAAAGCAAAATACCTCAGGTACAAAGAGATACAACCGTGCCATTGGGACAACAACTAAAGAAACTCCTAGATAGTATGATATCAGAAATGGATGATCAGGAAACAACTATCAGAAACAAAATATTAGCAGAAGTGGTGAAGAACTGCATGGATGAAATAAGGAAGAAGTGTGTGATTAATCATACACAACTAAAGACTTGCATCAATATTCTTTAGAACACTATCAATGACATCAATACACTGTACCAATTTTGTTTACATTGGCCCACATTGACAAAAGCACTTAAGAATCAAATAGACCAAATGGAAATTTAGATATTGCAAGTAGCCAACACATATTCAATGCAATGCAAGATGTGGATGGTAAAACAAGAGCACAAATAGAGTCCATGCACACTCAGCTCTAGCAACTACATGATCAAAGAGAGGTAATCAAAGCGCAGATCAAACAACTCCAAGAGGTGGTTAGCCTTAGACTTGCCCATGTTATTGGATTAATCAAAGATGCAAAGAAGATAATCCTACAAATCTAGATACCATCTACCATAACAGAGGTAGAAAAGACCCTTACATAGGTTAACTACCAAGTTCAAGTGTTGCAACAAGATAAGAGTCAATGGGATATAACATTTCAATAGGGGTGAGTGCAAGAAGATGAGTCCATTTTTTGCCAAAAAGTGGAAGTGTTTGTCCTATTTTTCAAATTTTGTCATACTTGGAGTGAAAATTTAAAGCACTTACACATAGAATATTAATATGATGTAAAAATATGAAATGTAGGATTTTGTTTCTAGTTTTCAAATATGTATTTTTTTCTAATACTCAAATGATAAAAGTTGGTTTTTTATAGGATGTACAAAAAGTGACTTTTTAAAAGTCTCTTGTTTTTTGCCAAAGCATGCATGTGTATGACCAACATAATTTGACCTAAATGAAGTTATTTTTTTAATTACTTTTATGGAAAGATGCACATGATGTTGAATTTTGGTCAGGATATCTTTTTTGTAATTTTTTGATAAATATTTTTTTTATTTTTTTATGGCCTTAATTAGTGTTTTTAAAACCCCTCATGTACGGCTAACATAATTTGAGCTAAACTAATCAATTCACTAATTTTTTTCATCATGTAGAGAATGATGTGTAGATTGGTCAGGCATAATTTTTTATCAAGAAACTTTCAAAATCAAAAGTTATAAAAAATCGTAATGTATGTTATTTAAAGATTATGAGTCTCTTTGTTTAAAAAATAATTACTAAATATAAAATTATGTTTAAGAGTACAAAAATTTACATATTTGAAAATTAGACTTTGAGATCTATAATGGGTTTTAATCTCATTAAAAGATTCTGAAAAAAAGTCGTCAACCATAGTGGTGAAATCATTTTTTTCTCTTGTTGTTTACATGGTATCCTAGTTGCAGGTCCAAGACTAAGGCATGGGTTTCCAATCCTTTTCCAAGCCTAAAACCAATTCAAACTCATGGGCTTACAATTTCAAATTTTAAGAAATGGGTACTCGCTTATAAACAGGTGCTTGTTCAATAACAATAGAACCAGGAGCACGTTATAAACAGATGCCCGTTTCTAAATGGGCACCCGTTTATATTTTATCCATTTTTTTCCATAAAAACATAGTACGACCTATTTTTTACAACATTATTTTTTACATGTACGACTGACAACGATGAATTCTTCAATTTTTTTATATGCAGCTGTCAATTCAAGCTCTCAACATATTTTATTCAATTTTTATAGGGATTCAATCATAAGGAGCATTTTCAGATGGAATGAAATAGAATAACTATTTTTTAGAGAGATCAAACAAATAAATTATTTTTTAGAGAAATCAAGCAAATATCATATTGAACAAAGGATCTACATCTACTTGTACTTTAGAAATTTTAAGGAGGGATCCAAGTCTAATTATAGTACAATATCATGTGTTGGTTTTATCAGCATATTTTGGTAGTCATGGGATCAAATAAACGTCAACAAAAAGAGAAAAGGAAGGTCATGACACTCAAGAAGAAATTGAAGCACATCGAGAGAAAGAGGCAAAATGATAAAGAGATAGGAGAGAGAGGATTCAAAAAATGAAGAATGATGTAGCATCCAATTTGATGAATATTGAAGAGGAGAACATTGAAGAGACCAATATGGATGAGGTGAATGTAGAATATGCAAATGTGGAAGAGTTCAAGAATATGGAAAATGCAAATATAGAAATGAATCTAGGTATGTCTTCAAATCCCTTGAATGATAATGAGATTAATGATTTAATGGAAGTTGGATATTGTTGGCAAGAGACATTGCTTAGCACTGATAGGTGTTGTCATTGATGGCAACCAAGATTGTTCCACACATCTGCAGTGCAGTATCTGATCCTACTGGAAGTCAGAATGTTAATCTATCTAAGTCCAGGAGCCTAAAATAGAGCATATAGCAGAGTCTAGTATTTTGGTCAGCGGATCTCTCCAGTTAACCATTATGTGTTACGGATCTGAAGGAGTATAAAGAGACACCAAGAAAATCTAAATCCAAGTTTTCAGCCTCTAGTGATAAAGGAATCAAAAGTTATGAGCATCTTAGTACTAGGTTCTACTATGACAGAACAGCTTAGTGAAGAACAGGCAGACTTATGTAAATCCTTGTGCGGACCCAATAGAAGTGTTTTGATGAACCGTGTATGAGATAGGATGTTAGTGGCCAACATGTATGATGATCTACATGTGTTATTTGTGGTACGCATTAATAATTGTGTATGGATCTAGCCAATAGAGAAAATCTCTTAAAAAGGTCTAAGTGTTGTTTGTTGTTGCCAACTGGCAAGTGATTGCAATTTCAAGATAAGTATATATAGCTGATGATTGTGAATATTTTGGGTGTGAGTGTATGGCGGTCATGAAAAAAATGTGAAAAGTGCAGAAATCTAATATCTGAATAAAGGCAGAATAGAGAGAAGAGCATAATAAAGATGAAGTGTACAAAGTCAGTATTCACACTTAACCGGAACTGATCTCTAGCATTAACAGATGCATCTTACCAGTTCAAAATCTCTGTAAATCTCTTGTAAACTTTTATGTAGGCAATGAGCCTCCACTTGAGCAATGACCTCGGGGCAGTGAACCCGAATGCATGTGCATTCTCATTTGTAAAATACTTTTAACAAGGTATTAATTTTGTGGGTTAACCCCTACCGTGGTTTTTCCCTTAACCAAGTTTCCACGTCAAAATTTTGGTGTCAAATGTGTCATTCATGTTTTCTGCTCATATGCTATTATCTAATGCTGAAATGTTTATATCATTGATTTAATCTTAAGTTGTAAAAAGGGTTAACAGTAGAAAAAGTTTGATAAGAGCAACAACTGATTCAAACCCCCCCCCCCTCAGTTGTCTGGACCTATTCCAACAGATATAACATTGTTGATATAAATTCTTCTATTACAAACAATACAAGAAAAAATGAAAATGAAAACCCTTGTATGAGTGAAAATGAAAATATTTTTTTTTAAGTGAAAGTAATGTTTTTAATAATCTATGGTAAGATATCTTGGAGACAAATTTGAACCCATGCAAATAGATTGTATAAACTATTTTTTATAGAAAAACTCTTGAATTTCAATGTCAACTTGTATTGCAATTGATGAAAATGTCAAAAATGTGAAAAGTAATGAAAAATTAGACATATTTGTAAAACCCAAAAAGGTGGATGATTCAATTGAAAATTTTATGTCTAGTGTTTCTAATGCTATTGGTTCTATTGGAACAATGAGTCAATCTAAGGATAAGAATGCAGCACATCGAGCAATAACAATTGTTTTAGTCAATAAATCCATTGTGATTAAAAGAATGATAAGTAAGACAAGTGGATATTTAAATGTGCATGCTAAAACTTTGAGAAGAGTGACAAAGAGAAGAGTAAGTATTGAAGATGATCCAATTAACCACTATTGGACTTTTAGTGGTAGACTCCCAAGGTCTGACATGAAATTGAACAATGAAATTAGGTCTTTGAATGAAATTTTTTGGCTTGATAATTCAAGGGTTTCATTAAATGATAGAGATGTTTTGAAATTAAGGGTGGGATCAAAAAATCGTGATCCTCATCCAAAACGTCTTTTAGACGTGACTCAAACAGAATTATATAGAAAACTTCTACATGATTCAGTTATAATTTTTTTTAGCATAAGTCAAAGATCATTTGAGAAATGTAAACTTTGGTATGTCAATATTAATAAGAAATGAATCTCTTGTTGTTGCAAAACTCATGTCCAATTTCATTATTATTATGATTTTTTTTATATATACATTGTACTTTGCATACTAGCCAAATTATGTAAGAATGTAGTACTAATATGCCACCTACAACAATTAAGGAGTTTATAACAAGTTTACTTTGTGAAACACCTGATGGCCAATTATTTTATCAAAACTGTGTTTCTTGACAATGCAATAGATGTGGTGACCTTTCATTGTTAGGAGAATACATGCATGAAAGTAGTTCACATGATTTTGAAAAATAATTAGTGGATGTGAAGAGGTTCAACAATGTTCAATATCCATTAAAGGATGGAAAAACTAGAAAGCATTGTGAGTTAGTCACAAAACAAAGTAGTGTACATGCATTCATTGCACAGATCAAAAATATGATTGTGTATAACTATATAAAACACTCTCAATATGCCAGGTGGCTTGATGAAAAATTTTGTAGATGTAAACACACATTTCCAATTGGAACTATACTATCAGTGGTTGACTTTGCAAAAAACTATACCCTTGCTCTATAAGAGAAGATTCAATCTTAAAATTATAACTCAAAATAGGTGGCCATCTTTGTTTATATTGTATACAAACATGCAATTGATAGTACAGAAGATGAATGAAATTTTTTGAGGGAGTACCATTTCTATGTGAGTGATAACCGGTTACATTCATTAGAGTTTGTGCAATATTGTTTCAAAATATTTAATGACAACTTAAAAGAAAGAGAAATCTAGATGACACAACATCTCATATGGTCAGACAATTGTATAGAACAATTAATAAATGCTTGAAGCTAGACATTTGTGGAGTTTCTTTGAAGATAGACATGGTAAAGGAGAACACAATGGAGCTGGAGCATGTGTGAAAAGAGCTCTTGCTAGGGAAAAACTAAAATTTATGGATGCAACAAAGTTTAAAGATGCACGTACAATTGTGGATTGGTGTAATGCAAAATTGACTACAGGATCAAGTGAAAACTCTAAAGTTCAATCATTTTTTTAGTTGGTTGAAGAATAAAACATTCTTCCTTGATATGATTGTGATACAATTAGTGGATCAACAAAAAGACATTCATTTAAGAGTTCAAATGCAAGCACATTGACTATATGGACTAGGGAGCTTGCATGTTTTTGTCAGTTTTGTATCGGAGGTGAGTGGGAAGCATATGAAAATATAGACTGGGTTGAAGGATGGCAACAAAGATCCATAACACCTCTACAAACACATGATCAACATGAGATAACATTTGAAGAGGATAATCAATTGCAAGCATCAGATCACTATGATTGTATTTCAAACCTTGTATAAGAAGGTACATTAATTCAATATTTAGTTTCATTACATTATTTTGCAATCTATTAAATTCTATACATGCATGTATATTTTTGTGACTTATATATCACGTGTCCTACTTTATTGAATTTGAAAGTTTTTTTCAAGACTTGTGTATGCTATTGTTGCACCTGAGGTTAATGAAGAGGAAACATAGTATTGGTTGGCTCGATGTGTTGAGGCAAAACACAACTTGTTATAGCCTAGAGTAGATGATGATAACTTTTAGTATCCAACAGGTTCTATGGTTTTTGTTGGCACTTGGCTACACAAATATTTGATAAGGAGGAATGGTATACCTGTATTTGAAGATTATAAAATACATAAGAAAATTTTGCACTACTCGCATCTGGTTGTGGCAAAAAATATACAATTAGTGAGATATCAAGCAAGCCTTGTCACAAAAGAGTTATGGACACTTTATATGCAACAGCATGAGGCAATCATAGATGCAATACAAAAAAGATATGATGCAAATGGTACAATGGAGTAATTTTTATAAATGGTTTGTAGGTATGTAGAAAACTTTAAACTTTAGATCTTTATTTTTTGACTAATGTATAGTTGTATACATATTTACTTGATAGCTCTAATAAATTTACTTTCATGCTCTAACAAGATTATTAAGTGATTTCATGCCCCTTAAGCCATCCTCTTAACTCCCCTTACACCATCCCCTATCTATGTTTCATAAATTAAGTAATTATAATTTAGTTTAATAGCTTTAGAATTTTATCTAGGATTTGAGTTTAGGATTAATATGATCAGTTAATTGATTGCATCTCCCCTTAAGCATCCTCTT
Organism: Cunninghamia lanceolata; assembly: GCA_027924645.1. Taxonomy (NCBI): domain Eukaryota; kingdom Viridiplantae; phylum Streptophyta; class Pinopsida; order Cupressales; family Cupressaceae; genus Cunninghamia; species Cunninghamia lanceolata. The sequence goes on along the minus strand of BSBN01000704.1, from coordinate 3,799,249 downwards.
AACTCCCCTTAAGACATCCCCTAGATATGTTCCATAATTTAGGTAAGTACGATTTAGTTTAATAACTTCAACGAATTGGGTTTAGAATGCGAGTTTAGGATTAAGCATATTTAATATAGTTAATTGATTTACGTTATCACACCCTTACCAAAATACTAATTAATTGCATCTCCCCTCAAGCCATCCTCTTAACTCCCCTTAAGCCATCCCCTAGCCATGTTCCATAAGTTAGGTAACTATGATTTAGTTTAATTGGGTAAATTAGAATGCGAGTTTAAGATTAAGTATATTTATAGGTACTTGATTTACTAGCCTGCACCCTTACCAAAATACTAATTGATTGCATCTCCCCTTAATCTATTCTCTTAACTCCCCTTAATCCATCCCCTAGCTATGTGTGTATATTAAAAATTTGAGAGGTTGTGAATAATATCAAAGGCAATGAAATAACAACTCAAATCCCCATAACATCAAAAGATCTATCTAAGCAATAACCAAATCAATGAATAATCAAGTTACGAACAAAGAAGCTATCACCTAGATTGTTTGGATCTCTTGGTTGATTGTAGATTGCTCAATAAATTGCATACCCATGGTGTTGTAACAAGCGGATGTAGATTGTGTTTATGTTCAAAAGGTCGATGTGCTCAACGATGCGATATGTGCTCCAAGCGTTGTAAGGAGGCAAAAGTTTAAATGATTGAAGAGGATTTGTTATGGAGATGAGAGGGGTTTATATAGATTTCAAACATGATCGATCAATGGATGAAATAAATCCATAGAATGGATGGTTGAGATAAATCAAATAACTCATGATGAATGTGCACATGATGTGTCACTCCAAAAAGGTATTTTTATTTGAAATAATTGCTTTTTGATAATTGACATGGAATAGACATGATAAAGATAGATTTGATTTCATAAATTAGAATATTTTTTTCTAATTTATGAGTTGATGATAAAAATAAGATAAATTAAAGCCAATTAACTTAACTTTAGATTTCCTTTTTGAAATTCTAAAAATAAGACTGATTGTGCACGAGTTAACATGATATTTTTAGAGGAATTGGAAGATAATTGATATTAAATAAATAAATTTATTTAATTGATTGTGCATGATTGAAGAATAGATAAGATATGAAGATTTACATAAATTAAACAAATAAATTAATTTAATTTATTTTGCATGATAGATGAATAAATAAAAATATTTGATTTTATTTTATTTTTAGAAGAGATATTCAATTTAAATAAATTTAAATGATTTATTTAAATTTGGAAGAATAATTGATTTAATTAAATAATTTAGAAATTATTTAATTATAGATAAGAGGATTTAAATGATAAATTAATTAAATAATTAATTTATTCAATTGATGTGGTTTTAAAAATTGGAAGATGATAATGATTTAATTAAATAATTGAAATTATTTAATTTTGGAAGAATAAAGTTGATTTTTGATGAAATTAATTAAATAAATAGAATTTATTCAATTAATGTTGATTTTAGGAGATTTGGAAGAATTTGATGAATTTGATGAAATTAATTAAATAATTAGATTATTTAATTAACGTTGAAATGCAGGTGATTTGACAAATTTGATGAAATGCAAGTAATGCGATGACATGGTCATTTTTGAGTGTCTACACTATGTTCCATAAGTTAGGTAACTATGATTTAGTTTAATTGGGTAACTTAGAATGCGAGTTTAGGATTTAGTATATTTATAGGTAATTGATTTACTAGAGTTCACCCTTACCAAAATACTAATTGATTGCATCTCCCCTTATGCCATCCTCTTAACTCCTCTTAAGCCATCCCCTACCTAAGTTTCAAAAATTACGTAAGTTTAATTTACTTTAATAATAACTATTGGATTTGGTTTAGTTTAATATATTTCAAGTCTCCTACAACTATTTGGCATGATTGTCACTAAGTTGGTGCACTCAACATTTGACATTTATATTGGATTTTCATATGCTACACATCACTTCATTGTAAGCAATTTCTACCATAATTTTGCAACTTTATTTTATATAATTTTCTCACCTGACTTATAGTTGTACAACTCATGTATTTATAGTTTTAATTTATTTACTCTCAATAATTATATGCATACTTTCTTGGTCATTGTACTTTTTATCATCTTTGTTTCAGCTAGATCCTACAACTAGATGACATAATTGTCATCACTTGTACATTCTATGCATGTGAGATCTGACATCCCTTAAAATCAAAGAAATTTTATATTTTACAATTTACTATAATCTAGGAGTCCAAAATCTTGAATTAGGACTCATGTAATTGTAATTTTGACTAAACATTTTGACTTAGAATTATGACTCCTATACTTGTAATTTTCTTGTACTTGTATCTAGAATGTTATAATAGTATTGTTGGTTCTTTGATAACATATATATATATATATGCCCATTCATATGTCTTTCTTAAAATTAACTTGTTCAAGGATACTATTTAAGAGATGTTCAATTATGACTTTATTTAAGGAGTTTGCAATTAGGAAATGAAATTAGGATTTCAATTAATATTTGGAATTATGAGATGAAAATAGGACTTTAATCAAGACATGAAATTAGAACTTCCATTTTTAGGGTAAATTAGGGTTTAGAAGATCATGAAAATAGGACATTAATTAAGAGATCCATTAATCATAATCCACATGATCCATTAATAATCCCATCCAAATGTTAATCAACCCTAGTCATAACCCCATCACTTGAGCTTAATTTCTAATCCCATCATTTGAGCTTAATCAAGTCTACCATAATCCACTAGCCCTTGAATCCTAACATCATCTCATCATCTAAGCCTTCATTCATTATCACCTTGTCATCATCTTAATCCAATTCCCTTTTCCACTTAATCCCCTTTAATCCATCCTAATCCTTGATCTGGATTATCTTCAAATTATCTCAACCTATATGCTCAACTTAATCTAAATATTCCCCATCCCTAATCATTCCATCCATTAATCAACCCTAGTTGTAGAGGAAAACTAATGCTTTGTAGACTTAACATAATTCAAGGGTAAACCTATCTGAATAGTCCACTCTATCATTGTACTCCTACATTAAATTATCAACCAAGGAGCATAAGATTATGATGGCACTGCACTGTATGTGCCTTCAGGGCTCATATTCTTCCTAAACTATCTTATCCAAACCTACTCAGGCTATTCTACTCTGCTGGAATTCACGAAAATGCAAGAATAGTAAAAATAGCTATAGAATCTAGTGGCTACGGGTACCTTTAGCATAAGCTATAGATAACTGTTATCAACAGGAAATTATAGAATTAACTCAAAACATCCAAAATGATAAGAGAACTAATGCTAACCTCTAGAGGACTTAAAGTAGACAAAGCATGCACTTGTTCATGAACCATACTACTGTAATTTAACAATCAAACTATTCTAATTGACTTGTAATATATTTATATGCAAATGAAGAACAGATTTAACAAGAATGCATAAAGGAATGAGGAAATAATGAAGTGATGATCAGTACGTTGAGTGGCCGACTCAGGAGACTAACTCGCTTAATTGGAAATCAAATCTAATTCAGATACTCATGCATCTTTATAACACATAGTTTCATTCATTTCAAATCATAAATAGAATCTCTTCAGATTGTATTCAATAATGACATTCCTTAATAAAACATGTTTGGATCTTCCAATATTGAAAAATAGAGTAACAACTGAGTACCTAGAAAATAAAGTAACTAACTTGACATCTAACTCGTCCCTCCTAACTTATACAGAAAAAGGAGAGTTTTATGCAACTACCAACTAACTTCAACCATCAATCCATTCCTAGATACTAGGATACAAGTTTGAGATTGATTTATTAATCTAATTGAATAGAGGAAGCAGAGTCCTATTCAAACAAGAATTCTTATGCAATGGTTCGCATGAAGAACAAACATAAGTTGTGTTTGAAACAAGTCTACTTCTTCTGCATTTATTTCTATCCATGATGGTTCACATTCATCCTCCAGCTGCCTGCACTTTTGATGTCCTAACTTCACTTCCTTTAATTCTCCTGTCTGCAACTTCACTGCAAATGCTCATTTCCTTGATGACAGGTTCTTTTTGCATAGGGGTTAATTCACAAAACATATGCACACAAACAACCTTCATGTCTAAACTATAGGATTTCATCTATATTGCATGCATACTCATATTTAAATCATTCAATTGATAATATCATCACCATATTCCATATTAATAACATAGATTCAGAGTCTTGCAAAGTATATAAAAAGACAACATATAATGATGGTGATGTTGGTAAAGTGTCTGGAGGATCATATGGAAAAATTCTAAAAGCAAATAAAAACAATATAAAAAGAGGTCAATATTTCAACCCATCACTAGTCACAATCCCATCACTTCAAATAGGAAATTAATTAAGAGATCCATTAATCATCCCATCTAGATGTTAATCAACCCTAGTCATAACTCCATCACTTGAGCTTAATTTCTAATCCCATCTTTTAAGCTTAATCAAGTCTAACATAATCCACATAATAATCTACTAGCCCTCATCCTAAGATCATCTCATCATCTAATCCTTCATCTAATGCTCATAATGCGACTATAGCAACTATATCAATATGGAACAACCATATGAGAGTGGAAATTCCTCATGATTTATAGTTTGTGGCCCAAAATTAGTCTTCCCTAGATTTGACGACATAGATTTGACCATATGGCTTTATTGAGCTGAATAGTACTTCAATTTGCATAATACTTATTTAGTGAACCAAGTCCCTGTTGCATCATTCCATTTGGAGAAAGAAGTTTTCCATTAGTATCAATGGTATCTCAAGTCTAATGATGAACCTAATTGGGATACATTTATCAACCACTTGTTGGTTTGATTTGGCATTAGTGCCTATGAGGATTTTACTAGTGCTCTTACTAATCTCTGACAAACTAGCATAGTTTGGAAACATCAAACTAAATTTGAGCACCTTTCCAATCATGCACAAGGCTTGCTTGACTATGTTTTCACAAGTTTCTTGATTAGTGGTCTTAAGGATCTAATTATCTTTGAGGTCAAAATGTGTCACATCTCGACTATGTTGCATTTATAATTTAGTATAATTGACAAGACTATTAGACATTACCTTATGATTGTTTGACTATTGGGTAATTTCAGGTGCGTGAAGGTAATTGTCGTTAATTTTAAAATTTACATAAATTTGAAAGTTGATATAATGATGGATTATTATATTGTGATTATGGATATATATCTTACTCATGCTTCAGCTATGATTATATGGACTAACCTATTGATGAGAATCTGAGTGCGACTAAGTGTAAGAACATGTCCAAGACGGGAACATGGTTGAGGTAGAAGCATCCTAGTTGCCTAGCAAGAGTTGGCATGACTAAAAACCTGATGCATGCACACACTCACTTAGTTTCATACATATTGTATCATTCATATTGCATTAATGAATGGCTTCTTTATGCATTCCCAACATAGATACGTAGTCTTGATTTTGCATTTTACATTGAATATTGGTTGTGGTTGACATTTGATGATTAGTTAATTATGTAATTGTTAGAAACTTGTTGGTGTTGTCATTGATGTCAACTCCCAGCAGATGATTCACTTGGTTTCCAAGTGCTTTTGAGAAAATTTGATAAAAAGGGTGTGTAGTATGACAGAGGTACCCTCAGTATTATGCTCTGCATTTCTTCTTAATTGAAGATATGTCTATGCAGCTTGGAAGTATTGATTAGAGGTGTTCAGAGGTATTATATTCAGAGTTTCAGGTTCTGGACCGTGCGGAAGTAGAAGATGTGTTTGACAGAATCTTTGACTGTGAAGAAAGGTGTCTAAGAGAAATGAGAATGCTCTGCATTGTGCTTTCCTATCTTGTGGATCTAGGAGAGTGCTTATATTATTTGTATCCACCTTCCCTTGAAGTTTCTAGTGTTGGGATGCTCCGCAAGTTTAGTTCTTGTGTTGGTGATCAGTAATAGTGTGTCCTGGTGTGCATAATGAAGACATTCTTTGATTCAGATAGTTGCGACAGTGTTGTTGAAGTTTTTGATGATGGTGAGTATTCTAGGAAGGTGTGTGAATTCTTTAGAGTGTCTCTCTCTAGTCTGCATCATGTTCTTGGACTTGGAAAAGTGTGAATATGGCCTTTTGCTTAGGTTTGGTCGACCTGGCTTACTAGAGTCTTTTGCGGAGGTACCTCGTGGATTGTGGATGTGATAAGAAGCTTGATGATATAAATTTGAGTCCTAGTTATCGCTTGATATGGCCCACTTTCACTTCTTTCCACTGCGGAAGTGTATAGTGCCGACCTAAGTAATGTTGCATGTCTGTAATGCACACTCTTCATTAGGACTGACCTAATTGAGATAGGTCTTGGTTATTGATGAAGGGGGTAATCATAAAACACACAACAACATAAATGGAACACAAAAAATAGAATATTTCTTTATTGATTTGGACAACTTAGTACATTATAGAAGCTCAATTACAATCAAAGGAATCAATCATCCATGAGCTGCAACACACTACAGCTACACATCACCAACCTCTAGAATCTTCTACCTTCTATAACCCCAAATCCACTAGGGTTTCTATTTTCCCACCTATTCTTGACTCTACGCTTTCCCCCTTAACTCTACTATTGCCCAGGGTTCTTGAAATAGTCATAAATAGCACTTTTGGCGGCCTCCAACTAAATTTCAAAATTTGCAACTCCCTCCAAAAGTAGGTCAACTTCTGAGAAGCATAACTTTTGATTCGGGTGTCTGATTGACAAACTATTTTAAGCACCAGAAAGCTTGCGATATGAAATATCATGCCGGAAATACATAAATAGATTTCCATCAACATTTCGAGATGTTATGGGATGTTTTAGTGCCTCATATCTCATTTTAGAAATTTTCAAGGGATTTTCAGAAAACAAAAACTTTAATATCTTTCAGCTCACAAATGATCTTTGCTTGATTCCTTCACCAGAGGTTTTATATTTCAGTTATGAAGCTTTCTATAACTTTTTGCTTCAATCCATACCCAAATGCAAACTTTCTTGAAATGGCAGTTAAACATTCCAAAACTAGCAGTTTACTATTTTTAGCAATTTGGAAAAACTGAAAGGCCTACATCATTATTCAAGAGATTATGGAACCAAAAATAGTAATTATGGAAAGAAATGAAAACAACTGCAATGATTTTGAATCAACTTCTTTTTGGGTAATGCAATATTGCCCTTACACCACTAGATGCTCATGCATCAGACACCCAGGGCAATTTGAGAAGTGACCCTGTCACGTCTCAGGTGTTTGTTTGAAGAAAACCCAAATGGTCAACCTCTGCCTTAGACAACCAAGAAGAATCTTCAATAGGTCTTCCTTTCCATTTCACCAGATATTCTTCATATTGCCTGTTCTGAGTACTTCTTCCCACATGGCTATCACAACACTTGCATTCACACTTGCACCTTGTGTGGAATAAACTCTTCCTCTAATTGGGTTCTTTCTCCCCATTCAACAAAGTTCTTCTAACAACTAGGGTTTCTCCCCTTTCAGCATCTTTAGAACGCTCAGACTACGCATCTTCATCTACATGTGCAACTCGTGCATTACCTTCAGGTCTTCTATTTGTCCTTCCTTGATGTTGCAGACACTCGTATGCTTGATTCCCTTCTTCTCCACATTGGAAATAGGTTCCTCTGAAACCTCCTCTTCTAGGTTCTTGCCCAGGTTGGCCTCTTCCTCTTTGCTCACCATTTTTCTGGTCACGAGGGCGGTAAGCATTATCCCCTCTCTGATTTCGACTGGTGCCAACTTCTTCACTTTTTTTTTGATCTTCATTATGGCCTCCATAGGGTCTTCCACTAGTCCTTCCGCCTTGACCTCTTCCCCTTTTCTTGCTATAGAATCTTTTATTTATCTTCTCTTCCACCTTCAGGAAAAACTAGTACACATCTTCTATGGTGGTCATTCTTGAACGGAAGTTAGGTGTGCAAAAATCGCTTCCTACACTAGTCTAATGAGGGGAGGAGAGTCTAAATTCAATTTTATCTTTACAATTACAAATTATGTTAACCCACTAACACAGATATTTCAGCAAACACATATACAAGAATGTGAGACAGAAGAAGAGAGACACAAGATATACGTGGGGAAAACACTTACGAGTGAAAAACCCCACACTCCAAAACATAGCTCAAATGTATTTTGTAAACAATGAAGGTTACAATACAGTCACAGAGCTAATGCTCTTGCAAGAGTCTTTGACACTTGTATCTGGAGATGATCCAGCAGCATAACAGTACTTGTCAATCACATAATGCATCACCTCTCCAAAGCACTTGTTTATAAAGAACATACAAGGCAAAAATGGGTCCACATTGAGATGGGCATCCTCATGGCCCAAAACCCATGCCTATGGACACTTGTCCAACACTGTAGGATGTCCTTGACACTTTTCAAGTCACCCCATCCTAAGGAGGTCGCCTATTTCTAAAATGGGCTATGACAGATGCTCTTACGACTCTTCCAACCATCATAGAATCTGTCATAGCTATCATAACTTACAGCTGTAAGAGAATCTGTCATACACAGGCTATAAATAGCGTATTCTCTTACAACATGTCATAACCCACCTTGGGGCACCCAAAGATGCCTTCCTTAAAGATGCTTCTCGACACATGTCCTCACCTATCATAGATTCTTCTATTTCTGACTCTTACATGTCATAACTTTGTCATAGGAATTTGTCATGACCCTTTTGGTCAATATTCCCTTACACACATTCCAAGATGCCGACACATGGAAAAATATTCCTACCACTAAGTGGGATGCCTATCTCCCCATGTGAGGATAAATTTACATGTGGTCATATGCCATGTAGGATGACACATCACCGTGCCAACTCCCACAAGATGACAACATAGGATTTGCATCCTAATTATACAATAGGCAATAAATAAATAAATACAATGAAATAATACAAGGAAATACCAAGGTTGAGACACCTTAATTCCCAACATTCTCCCACTTGTCAAACACCTTGTAAGATCCAATAGAATTAACAGGATTTAACTACTATAGGCCGACAGGCCCATAGACTCCGAACACCATTTGAACTTCTCTGTACCCACTGGATTCGTTAATGCATCTACAACATTCTTCAAAGTATCTACCTTCTCCAAATTTACCTTCCCATCCTCTACTCCCATGAAGTGAAACTATACATCAGTATGCTTTGTTCTGGCATGGAAAGTTGGATTCTTCGCAAGGCAAATCACACTCTAACTATCACAACAAATCGTAATATGTCCTGCATCAACACCAATATTTAAACACAATCTCTTAAGCCAAATGGCTTCCTTGCAAGCATGAGTTGCTGCCATATACTCAGCTTCGGTTGTGGACAAAGAAACCACAGGTTGTCGCTTACTCATCCAACTAATTGCACCACCAATCATAGTGAACACATAGGCATTGGTGGATCTCCTGCTGTCAATGTCACCTACCCAATCAGAATCCACATGTGTATGAGGAAAAATTGATTGAATCTAAACTAAATAAAATCAAAGAACCCAATAACATAAAGAAAACGAATTTAAATAAAAGCCATGACAAATAATCAATGAAATAAAGACTTTTACCGAAATCTGTATTGTTTCCTTTGGATTGAATGTGGATTGCTCAATGAAGTTGCAAAGCCATAGCTGCAACAAGCAAGTAGTGTGCTCAAGAGATCAATGTCAAAAGATCGTGATAGTGCTCAATCGACGCGTTTTGTATGCTTAAAGCTCTGTTAAGTATGCCTGAGAATACAATCGAAGAGAGAGGCTCAATGAAGGAGATGAGGGGGGTTTATATAGATTTCAACGAAGATCAATCAACGGTCCAGATAATTCAGAAGAATCAACGGAGGAGATAGGTTGAGGAACGTGCAACGAATGAGAAGAAGACATGTGTCTTGCTTGCTTTTGCATGAGAGGAGTTATCAAGAATAGAAGAATAAGTTAACTGAAGAGATAAATCAATTAAAAGAATAAAGCAATCAGTTAAGTGATTTAAAACAAGAAGAAGAGATTTGCATAAGACAAGAAGATATTTTGCTTTATTAAATATAGAAATATTTAATTGATGAGCAAGAAAGCTTGAGTTATATTAGAGATAACTCAAATTAGAAGAAAAAACAATTTAAATAAATAATTGATTTATTTAAATTTAGAGAAGATATTTTGGAAGAAATAATTAAATAATTAGAATTATTTAATTTAGAAGATTTAAAAGCAAATTAAATAAATAAATTTATTTAATTGTTGTGCATGATTTTGGAAGAATAAATTTGATTTTAATTAAATAATTTAAGAATTATTTAATTTTAGATAAGAGGGAATTTGTTGAATTAATTAAATAATGGGAATTATTTAATTAATGTAGACATAATTTTGGAAGGTGACAATGATCTAATTAAATAATTAAAATTATTTAATTGTGGAAGAATATAGAGAAATTTAATTTAATTAATTAAATAAAGAGGATTTATTTAATTAACGTTGAAAGTATGTGATTTAGAAGAATTTGATGAAATTAATTAAATAATTAGATTATTTAATTAACGTTGTAATGCAGGGGATGAGACAGATTATGAAATGTAAGTGATTTGACGACACGGTCATTTTAGGGTGTCTACATTTTGCCCCTCTTTGATGCGATGCAGTTTACAGCGTTGCGTCAAAGAAATCAATAGTTGAAGATGTAATACAAAAAAAAAAAAATTATGCCCCAGTGTAAGTAGTTGCCCCAGTGTATGCCCCCTCGAGCGGGAAGACAGGGCAACGACAGAGGAAAGGGGTTGACGCTCGACCAAAAGAGGACGCGACCAAGAAGAAGAAAAAGCAGAAGAAGGGGTGGGAAAGAAAAACTAAGGGGGGGGAACACTATAAATAGGTCCCATGGGGACCACAATCCTCATTTGCACCCGTGGAGATTCTAAATTTAGAGAGGAGAGAATTCAAACCTAGTTAGAGAGAGTGGAGTAGCGAGCGAGGAGAGATGTCGATTCCAATGCACAGTCATCGAGCAGAGTTGGTACGGACCTACAGGAGGCCAGTAGAAGCTCCGACAGCGGTAAGTGATCGAAAACCCCCTTTGCATTTGTCGTTTAGGGTCGCTTTAGGGCTAGGTTTAGGTAGGGTTAGCCAAGTCAGCCAAAAGCGCTTTAGAAAGCTGCAGCGCGTATGGTGTAGGGTTGCAGCGCTTTTGGCGCTCTGTAGCGCGGCTGGTAGTCACCTGCAGCGCTAATGGTAAAATCGCGTCACTTTTGGTGTAAAGTGCTCGCGCCGCAGTGCATTTGGTTAAGCAGTGCAGCGCACTTGGCAAAGCAGATTAGCGCAAGTGGTGGGTAGGTGGAAAAAGCGCGTCGCGTCTGGTAGGACAGAGTGGCGCGGTGGGTAGGATAGAGTGGCGCTTCCAGAAAAACAAGGCGCATGTGGTTTAAAAAACACAACGCATCTGGATGAACAATATAGCGCTGTTGGTAGAGAGGGACAGCGCTCTTGTATAAAACAAAGCGCTTTTGGTTTGAATAGAAGAAAAGTTAGGGTGTAATAGAAAAGTTAGGCTGCCAAAGAGGAAAGGGAAAGTTGGGGGTTTTAGGGACTGATGGTAGATAGGTTTTGAGGGATTTGGGAAAGAAACTAACAAGTGATTTGTTATGGATGCAGAGGATTTTGCCACCACTGATGTCGCGAGAGCGACATCACGCGATCGCACACGAGGTTGTGCAGCTGACATGGGAGGAGGACGCATTCCTGGAGCATGCGGGACTATGGCATGTGGCACATTTGACACACATTAGGGCGAATCTCACCCTAGTGACAACAGTCGTGGAGAGGTATCACAGCGAGACCTCGTCATTCCACTTTCCGACAGGGGAGGCGACAGTGACATTGGAGGATGTATACCGCATCCTGAGGATCCAGATAGATGGAGAGATCGTGGACTTTGACCCAGCACGGAGTGAGGTAGGCTTGGAGGAGGTCTTCTGCACAGATGACCTGTGGATAGAGGACGGCGAGATCCGATGGGCAGATGTCCCGAGACTCTACGATAGGATCAGATGGATCGTTGCATCATTGATTGGCGGCTTCCTGTGCCCAGACAGGAGATCGAGAGGATTGTCAGTTGGCTGGGGGACTGTTCTATCAGGGATGTTCACCCATGGCAGACAGTACGCGTGGGGACCCTGCGTGCTAGGACAGCTATATCATGATATGCACCATTGCGTGTACAGGAGAGGCAGGAGCCTCTCAGCAGGGGTGACTCTACTACAAGTATGGGCATGGGAGCACATTCCAGTCATCTGACCCATGGCACAGCGCCACCGAGACAGAGGTGAGCCATATGCATTTTTATATGACGGGGTGATGACACACCAGAGGATGGGGTCTGTTAGCTACTGGAGGCGGCAGATAGACGAGATGGACCTATTTATATGGAGGCCCTGGTTACTATGTGAGGAGTGGGCTGACGAGCATGAGTAGCTCATGTACTGTAGACAGGCTCGCTATCTGTTTGGTAGACGGACAGATATGATAGAGAGATACCTTCCAGAGCAAGTTCGCAGGCAGTTTGGGTTGCCGCAGGGACTACCCGTGGGGGAGGCCACTCATGCCAGGACACGGAGGGAGGTTGGAGACTGGGATGCCGAGATCCCAGTGGCGACAACATTGACAGAGGTACGGGGACTTATCCCCGTGAGATGGGATTGGGACTCTGGGCTAGCAGACCCAAGGACACTGCTAGAGTACGACCAGTACTGGTAGACACACAGGCCGATGAGACTGACTACACCAGGTGTAGCAGGGGCAGTGGGAGAGGTATTGGTCCTTGGAGGGGAGGCGAGGATGAGGCGGCAGGCCAGGGTAGCCAGGCAGTAGGCAGCAGGCCAGCAGGCAGGTGGAGAGGGTAGTGGCCAGCAGGTAGATGTGGAGATGGTAGAGGCACTGGGCCCGGTCGTAGAGACCGACTTACAGAGAGCAAAGCGACTGCTACAGGAGGAGATAGCCCGGAGGACTCACTTAGAGCTCCGGATGGCACGACTTAGGAGAGACAGGGATGCAGCGCGGGCAGATGCGAGGCAGGCAGAGGCCACGGCCCAGGCACAGACACAGGCAGCCTCAGCAGCACAGACAGCCCTAGCACAGGTACAGGCGCAGCTACAGGCACAGGTGTAGGCATACAGACAGTTACAGGCCCAGATACAGGCATAGGCACAGGTACAGGTGCAGCCGCCAGCCGCACCAGCAGAAAACGCAGATGAGCTAGCACAGGCTAGGAGAGAGAGAGACGCAGAGGTGCAGCTGCGGTTGACAGCAGAGGCCACACTATTTAGAGTGAGGCGGGAGAGAGAGGAGGCACGCCGCGCACTGGGTGCAGACCAGAGGACCTTATAAAGCGAGCTCGTCCGAGTGCAGGGTGAGCTAGTATCCGCCGGCAGGGAGGCAAAGTACTACAGGGGCTTGTACATGGGAGCGGTGCCAGCAGCTTAGCAGGCACCGAGCTACAGAGATAGGAGCAGATCTAGGGCATCAGGATCCCAGAGGACAGGGCAGTCAGCGTCCTCAGTTAGAGGACCACTCTTACCGCCAGGGGGAGGAGGAGGACCATCAAGGGGACCTCCACTGAGCACAGGGGGAGGCCAGGGGCCACAGCAGGAGGGTAGCTCTACCCACTAGGGCACCTTCATTTGTATTGTATCATATTGTATCATTTTGGATAGATGCCTGCGTGCATTCTGATGTATATTTTGAGGGCTCTTGATAGCCTTGATGTACTATACTGGTGTATATTTGGATGTATACATATTTTTGTATTATTGATGTAGACACAGACACTTTGTATTATGATGGCCATTACATGATATATATATATGATGATCTGTTCGACTCACAGCTGTTCATGCTTTTGCGTATGCATTCCTTGATGTCATGGATGTGATGATATGTATGTATGATTATGGATTCATGTGATGACATATGTGGCTTATATGATGCTTATAGATGTATGATGATAGAGATATATGATGATATAGATGTGATGACTAGTGATATCTGACATGTGGGTTTTGCAGATGTGCACCAGAGAGGAGAACAGGAGGAGATGGAGACAGAGACTGTTGATCGATTACTGCAATGAAAGCGATATAAAGGATGTGGAAATGGATGAATGAGCTTATTGCAATGGTTTCGCATTTGTATATAAAGAGCAATCCTTATTTTGATATAGCACGTAGATAGTTCGCCACCAAGGTATAAAAGACCAAGATGCAGTAATATCCGAGTGCGGGGACGTTGACTCTGCAAGCAAGCGGTTTGAACTTAGATCCTTGTAGACATAATATGACCTTGTTGGAACATGTGAATGAGCCGTAGTCTTGAACATAAAATAAACTTCCATACATGCGAATGCAAGAAGAATTATTAATATGTAAGATGCTAGGTCGTAACACACACAAGATAAATAGAATGCTAAGAAAGATACTAAAGATCATTCCTCAAACACGGCACACAGAAAGCAATGACTATGCCCCCAATCCGTACTGCATCGCAACATACCAAGATTATAGATAAATCAAGGTAGTCTTGAATAGGTATTGGATAAAGGACAAAAGATAAACCATAACACAAAATTGACTAACTTACAAAGTAAACATACAGCCAACATATTCTCTTGCCAAAGAGGTTGCTCAGGATAGATTGGATAGGAAAGATAACAGCCTTATCGTAGGAACTCTGTGTCCGTTAAAGGGTGCTATCTACCTAAAAAGACAATGTCTTGCTGCAGGAAATGCCACATGTCGCAGGAGACGCGTGCGCTGGTCTCGACAATGGAACGCTTCGCAGAAGACAAGCTTGTGGATCTAGGGCTTGGTTAAGCTGTACTTAGCTGATGTTGGCAATCGGTATGCAGAACAGTAGATGACTGTAGAAGTAGGCCTCTTTGCTTCAAGTTTGTTAAGGACTTTTGCTTTGAAAGGATGTGCTAGCTTGCTGTTTGAGTTAGTCAAGTCGAGGCGAATGGATTTTGACAAACGGAAGACTAGAAGGATGGAATGCTAATGGATTGGGACGAGTGGAGAATGATGGATCGTGTGTGCCTAAGTACTGGATACATCCTTCGTATTCCAGACTGCCTACATACCCTGTATCCATGGGATCAAGGCACACTTACGATGGAAGATGAACGTGATAAATATGTAGTTCTGGATAGAGTGATGAATGGGTCAAGGTGAAAGGAGGGGATCTTATGTACCTAAGTACTGGAAACTTCCTTCGTATTCCAGACTGCCTACATACCCATATCCATGGGATCAAGGTACCTTAAGATTGAGAAGAGATGATATGTAGTTCTGGTAGATGTGATGATGTGGGAAAAGTGCGGAGAAGAGGTGATCTTATGTACCTGAGTACTGGATACGTCCTTCGTATTCCAGACTGCCTACATACCCATATCCATGGGATCAAGGTACTTTAAGATTGAGAAGAGATGATATGTAGTTCTGGTAGATGTGATGCAGGGGGAAAAGCGTTGAGAAGATAACAGCCTTATCGTAGGAGCGATGTGTCCGTTAAAGGGTGTTACCTGTGGAAATGAGACAAGATTGAAGTATGCGTTGCGAACCATGAACAAGGAACCAATCCTAGACCGAAGCTAAGGAAAGAGTTGCCCCCATTCTGGTAGAGGAAACTGTAGGGGTGACTGCCGAAGAAGACACAGAAAGACGTGATCTAAGACAAGACAGTGTTAACTGTAGACACAGATCAAGACATGGGAAGACGACGAGGGACATTGACAAATTTCCAAGCTATACTAGATAGGGAGATGGAAATGCAAACAAAGTCAATGGTTTTATTATGGGTGGATGGATGAGGCGCGTTGCGAATTGGACAAGGAGTGGACAGGACTCGATAGACGATGGATGCTGACTCTACGCATAGTGCCTGTTTGCCAGGTTTTCACTATGGTACTTATCCAAGGCACCTGTTTGCCAGGTTTTCACCAGAGGACGGACTTTTTTGGATTTTTTTTTTGTGTTTTTTTTTTTTTTTTTTTTAGAATACTCTGAGGATCAGGCATAAAACTTCTTGAGATGGACACTGTTAAGTGGCTCATCCAGAGGAATGCCGTCAGGTGTACCTAAAGTATAAGCTCCTGATCCATATGCTGCTGTCACAATAAAGGGACCTAACCAGTTAGGCTCAAACTTACCCTTCTTCTCTCGATCTGCTTGATTTCTCTGATTCTCCTTAAGTACAAGATCGCCAACTTGAAACCGTCTTTCTTTGATCTTTTTGTTGTAATTACGCCGGAGGCGATTTTGATAGACATGGAGATGATTAAGTGCGGTAAGGCGCCTCTCATCTAGTAGTTCAAGCTCAGCTAATCTGGAAGTGCGATACTCATCTCCACCAATCAAGTCCTGCATGGATACTCTGAGGGATGGGATCTCGACCTCTAAAGGTAGGATGGCTTCAGAGCCAAAGACCAAGGCATATGGTGTGGCACCAGTTGGTGTTCTGATACTAGTGCGGTAGGCCCATAGGGTGGGATTGAGTTGCAAGTGCCAATCATGACCAGCTTCATTGACTGTTTTCTTTAGGATCTTGAGAATGGTTTTATTGGAAGCCTCAGCTTGGCCGTTACTCTGCGGATAGTAGGGAGTTGAAAAGCAATGTTGGATATTGTATTGTATGCATAAGGCATGAACATCTTGGTTCTTGAATGGTCTCCCATTATCAGTGACAATGGCTTGGGGAATACCATACCGGCATATGAGGTAGTTTAGGATAAACTTGGCTATTTGCTTACCGGTGATATAGGTCATAAGAATGGCTTCCACCCACTTCATGAAATACTCAGTGGCGGTAATGATAAACTTGTGGCCATTGGAGGAGGAAGGGTGGATTTGTCCTACGCGGTCGAGACCCCATTGAGAAAAAGGCCATGGAGTAGTCACAGGTTGTAACTCATGAGCTGGTGCGTGAATCAGATCTCCATGCTGCTGACATTGTAGACACTTCTTAGCAAACTGTGCAGCATCTTGCTCTATTGTAGGCCAGTAATAACCTGTTCTGAGTATCTTCTTAGCAAGATTAGGACCGGTAGAATGTGCGCCACAGACACCTTCGTGTATGTCTCGTAAGGTAGCTTCAACTTCTTTCGCGTTAAGACATCGTAAGAGGATACCATCGAGACTTCGGCGATATAGTGTATCACCCAGAATGATGTAACGAGAGGATCGACGGATAAAGGTTTTGCGTTGGGTGGATGATAGGTCAGGGGGAAAGGTATTGTTCTTGAGGTATTCATAGATATCTTCATACCATGGGGAATTGGGACCAACAAGTTCACAGATGATTTCAGTAACAGGCACATCGACGGCTGGTATCAACAATTGTTCGATCAAGAATTCACACTTCTGGGTATTTGCAGGCATGTCAATTAGTGACCCTACAGAAGCCATAGAATCTGCAGCTTTGTTATGCTCTCTTGGAATTTACTCAAATGTGATGCTAGAAAAGTGTGGTTTGTAGGCATCCACTAGTTGCTTGTAGGGGACCAACTTTTCATCCTTTGTTTGGTATTCATCTGTGACTTGGCGAATGACTAGCTGTGAGTCTCCATATACTTGTAATTCTGTGATGTCCCATTGAACTACTATATTGAGACCTATAAGGAGTGCTTCATACTCGGCTATGTTGTTGGTGCAAGGGAATGCAAGCCGATATGACTTTGGAATATAGTCATTTTGAGGCGTGACAAATAAGATGCCAGCTCCTGATCCATGCTGTGTGTAAGAACCATCAAAGTACAACTTCCACATTATGGAGTTGGAAAGAGTGAAGAGGTTCTCATCAGGAAAGTCAGCTACCATCGGATGTGTATCTTTCATAAGTGCTTCTGCTAATTGATCCGCGAGGGCTTGTCCTTTGATTGCCTTACGATCCTTGTACTCAATATCGAACTCACTAAGGATCATAACCCATTTAGCTAGTCTGCCTATGAGAGCTACTTTTGCTAGTAGATACTTCAAGGGATCAATCTTGGCTATCAGATTTGTGTGTTGGTTCAGCATGTAATGTCGCAACTTTTGGGAGGCGAACACTACTGCTAAACAAGCCCTTTCCATTGGTGAATAATTGAGTTCATAGCCCACCAAGGTTCTACTGATGTAATAAATTGCATGCTCCTTTCCTGTGTCATCATTCTGCGCTAGCAGGGCCCCTAAGGCCGAGTTTGTAGTGGAGATGTATAAGATCAAAGGTTTGTCCGCAACTGGTGGAACCAATACAGGAGGTGTAGCTAGATACTCTTTAAGTTGATCAAATGCTGCTTGACACTTATTGTCCCATCGAAATGAGACATCCTTTCGGAGCAAGTGTTGAAAGGGTTGACATTTATCTGCTAGCTGTGAGATGAAACGCCTGATGGACTGCAACCTTCCCTGAAGGCTCCTTAGTGCTTTAAGGTTCTTGGGTGGAGGCATCTCCACTATAGCCTTTACTTTCGCTAGGTCTACTTCGATGCCTCTACGAGATACAATGTATCCCAACAGCTTTCCTGATGTTACACCGAATACACATTTCTTTGGATTGAGTCTTACTTGGTACTTTTCAATCCTGTCGAAGATCTATCCTAAGACCTGTATGTGATCCACTCTAGAATATTTAGCCAATATATCATCAACATAGTCTTCCATGATGTGATGAAACAGATCATGGAAGATCACTGTCATTGCTCTCTGATAGGTTGCTCCTGCATTCTTTAGACCAAATGGCATGACACACCAACAATAATTGCCCCAAGGACAAGTAAAGGTTGTTTTATGTTGGTCTTCTTCAGCTATCTTTATCTGATTATAACCCGAGAATCCGTCCATGAGAGAAAGCATCTCGTGACCTGCTGTCAAGTCCACTATAATATCAATGTTTGGTAGTGGAAAGTCATCTTTAGGACATGCCTTATTGAGATCTCTGAAATCATTACACATGCGGATGCGCCCATTAGGTTTAGACACAGGTACAATGTTTGAGACCCAATCTGAATAGTCAATGGGTCATATGAACTTTGCATCTAACAGCTTTTGTATTTCCACTTTCACCAAGAGAGCTATCTGTGGGTGCATCTTTCTCAACTTCTATTTGACTGGTTTCACTTTGGGATCAACTGTGAGATAATGAACTACCAGCTTAGGGTCTAGCCCTGGCATATCTGCATAGGTCCATGCAAAGTTGATGGTTCGTTGCAAGAAGAAGCTGTTAAGATTTTTGTGCTCTGTGTCAGATAAGGATGCTGCTAGGAATGTTGTCTTTGGATTTTGTTCTGTGCCAAGATTTATTTCTGTAGAATCTTCCACTAAGAGAGCTGATTTCTCTTGATACTTAGATGGTAAGGGAAGGTCAAATCCTCCATCCTCTGGTGCCACAGTTAGGTTTTCACCTTTGGATACGTCCTTTGTTTTTACTATTTTGTGATCAGGAGGTGCCACAGTGTGGTTTTCACCTAGAGATCTTTCTTTATTTGCACTTTTGCGACTGGAGGATTTGGCATTCTCACCAAAATAAGCCGTGGGCTCTAGTTCCATTACAAAACCTGCCTTGTGATCACCAAGAGGGATACCTTCCCGAAGTCCCATGAACTTAGCTAAAGATTCGTCATTCTGAAAGACATCTATAATGGGGGTCCCTTGTTGGTCCCAATCGATAAGTTCAGGGTAGACAAGCGTGACATTCTGGGTACTGGTGGTGGAAGTTAAGGAGACGGAGGATAGTGTAAAAATGGAGGATTCTACGAATAGATTGGTCATGTGGAGGGAAGAGTCATCGATGATAGCCTCTGTAGACGTCGTATCGGCGGGAAAAGTGTCAGCTACCTCGTCGAGGATATACTCGATGTCCAAGGCGCGTGGTACCTTCTTACCAAATCCTAATCCTTTCTTGTCTAGCTTCTTTGTTACCACAATGGGCTCCATAGTGCCTTGATTTTGTTTCCCAAGGCCACCTTTGCCTTTATAGCCCATATTTTTCACTATCCTTAAGCCATTGCCATATTGCTTGACTGGTATCGTGACTGGTTCTCTCTCCTTGTAGAGCCAAGAAGAGATGTCCTCAATAGTTTCCTCTTCCAATAACCGTCCATGTTGGAATTGGGTTAGGAATGTTGGGGGAGGAATAGCTGCTTTTTTGGTTACTTTGGCAATGGGTGGTTTGCCATAAGATTTTGGAGATAAAGGCATCCGCCCTACACAACAAGATTCTGAGATATCATAAGTGCCAAATCCTATATCTCGGACATGAGCTGTGATTTTGGGGAGGGGTGTAGACTCACTTGTAGAGGCTTGCATGAGAGTTTCAGGGTCAACATAGAGAGGGGATTCAAGGGCTTTGTCATTTTTAGGCACTTGGTTGCAATTCTTATAGCTTCCTTGCAAGACACGGCAGAATTCAAAAGGATTAGGATCTCCTGGGATGGTGATCTTCGTACCATTGTATGGGAACTTGAGGGACTGATGGTACGTGGAGGGAACAGCTTTCATTGCATGGATCCATGGGCGGCCTAGGATAATGTTGTAAGGCAGCTCAATGTCAAGGACTTGGCACCTAGTTTCAAGCATGACAGGGCCCAGTTGTATAGGCAAGTGAATAACACCTTCTGAACGGCGTTCTGCATCATCATACCCCTTGATTGTAATACTATGATCAGTGTTGACGTGATCCTCAGAGTATCCCAATTGCTTTAGTAACTTTAAAGAACAGATGTTGAGACTAGCACCACCATCTATGAGTATGCGTTTGATTTTGCGCTTATGGATGAGAACTTCAATATGAAGGGCATCGTTGTGACAAGGATCGTGGGAGGGGAGGTCTTTCTCAGAGAAGACCACATTGTAGGGCGAAGCAATGTTACCTACTATAGCTTGGAAATCTACGACGGCTATGTTGTTAGAAACAGAAGACTATTGGAGGGCTTTTTCTAGCACCACTCTATGTGCAGGTGATGACCGTAGAAGGTCCAAAATAGAGATCTGTGCTAGTGTTCTCCCTAGATGTTTGACAAGATTATAATCAAACTGAACCGGAAGCCTAGGTGTAGGTGCACGGATGGTGATATGACCTCGACGAGTAGTAACAGCACAATCCGTAGATTTGCCTTTGATGGTGAGGGTAGACACTCGACTCTCTTCAAAACGACCTACAATGGAATCGAAAGACGTGGAAGCGTGAATGATACCTTTACCTCTATCCTGAGGAGGAGGTGGACCGTGATGAGGGAATGGTTCCTTGTACATATCGAGATCTTTGTTCGTGTGTTGTGCTGGTGATTCATCCTCAAAAGTGATTTGATTACCGTCGATGAGGTTTTGGATGAGGTGTTTAAGCTTCATGCAAGACGCAGTTCTATGCCCTTTGCTCCTATGGAACTCACAATACTCATTGTCTCTGTAACGTGCAATTTTGTAGACAGGTTCTCCATATGGGGGAGTGTCAGGTAAGGTGATGAGCCCTTTCTGCAAAGCTTGCTGTAAGACCGATTCGATGGGTACTCCCAAGGGAGTGAATTGACGTCGCGGAGGGTAATCTTGTTGGGGCCGCTCTTGTTGTCGTTGCTATTGGTTGGGATAAGGCTGCCTTTGTTGCTGTTGTAGTTGAGGTGGAGTTTGACTTGGTTTGGAGAGCTGCAGCAGTGTTTGCAACATTTGGACATGCTTAGTATCGACCACCCCATCGTTGACCACGTTTTTGTTCTTGTTCCAATATTTGGGTTTATCGTTCGACTGTTGATGAGAAGTACTATCTTTTGTCTCCTTAAAGATCTTGACCACACCCTTAGCAATGAGGGCTTCTCAATGTTGATACCCTTGTATGTGATTTCATCGAAGGTTGTAGCACTAAGAATTTGTAAATGGAAACCTAACTCTTGGTTGAGGTTCTGCACAAATATGCTAACAAGCTGTTTCTCCAGAATCTTGAAAGGGAATTTACTAGCCATTTCTCTCCATCGTTGAAGGAAAGAAATGAAAGTTTCACCATTTTTCTGTTTATTGTTGCATAGGTCCGTCATGGAAATCTCATGCTCTGCGTTGTAAGAAAAATGGGTGGCAAACTTCTCTGCTAACTCGTTGAAAGACTTGATACCCATGGGTAAGTGTGAGAACCATTCTATTGCTTGACCTCCAAGACTGCGAGGAAAGAGACGCATAAGATATGTGTCGTTATGAGAGACCTCGAAGCAAGCAAGATAGAATTCCCTAAGATGGTCTTTTGGGTCACCTTTTCCTTTGTACTTATCGAACTTGGGAATAGTGAAATTTTGAGGAAAAGGGATCATTGGTAATGACTGATCAAAAGGATAAGGACACACTTCCTCTAAAGAGAAGGTCTTTTTGGTGTGGCCAAACGTAAGATTAGATAGCCGCTGTTGAACTTCTACTATCTTTAGCTCCATAGTCGTGGGAGGGGTTGGTAACATCTCCTGTTGTCCAAAGAGTGGTTGGTGTTGCCCATACGGAAGATTATAATGTAAGCCATGTGCACTGGTATTATAAGGGTCGTAAGATTGATTGGGATCATATGGGTTGTACGATTGGTTCAGATTGGGTTGGAATTGGAGGCCTTGATTAGGCAGAGGTGGAGGTGGCGCTAGGTAAGAATGTTGGCTTTGCGATGGTTGAAGAAAAGTATTGGGGGGAGGAAAGCTAAAGTGCATTTGATTAGGTTGTGATGGTGGCACATAGCTTTGGGAAACCTGATGTTGGAAATGTTGAGAGTGGCTAGGCAATGTGTGAAAGAAGTTGAGCGAGGATGAACGTTGTGGAGGAGGAACATAGGTAGAAGTGATTTACGACGGTTGGGGTTGATTGAGGATGAGAGTAGAAGAATGTTGTGGTTGGGGCTGCTTGAGGACGAGATTAGAAGAATGTTGTGGTTGGGGTTGCATGACTCTACTTGGTTGAGAGACATGAAGGTGTGATGATATAGGAGGTGCCATTTGTTGAGACCCTTGTTGCATGGCTACATAAGTGTTCCCCGGATTGTAATTGGGTGGGAAACCTACGCGTGATGGGGTAACCAAGATTCCACTTGCGATTGGGGTGGACACTTTAGGAGGTGGTTGCACATTCGATCGAGCTAAGATGGCTTGCTTAGCTAACTCTGCTTGACGTTGGAGAGTTTCTTGTTGGTTTTGATAGATCTCCATAGGAGTCAAAAGCGGTGATATGGGCCTCTCCTCTATTGGGTTTTGAAAAAGGGGATTCCTATACTGCGAGCCTTGAGTAAGTAAGGGCGTAGTTACCGTGGACATGGTTTGCACCGCTTGTATGGCTTCTTGGGCGTTGTTGCTCTCCTTGAGAGTGGACACATCAAAATCTTGAGGTAACTTGGTGCCTTGCTTTGCAAGCAAGCGAAAGAAATGATCCTGGTTCTCACTAAGGATTTTATCAAAGGCAGCTATAGCTCTAGGATCTTGTATAAATTCATCAAGATCTTGCCCATCTTCTTGAGAGGATTGACCTATTTCAAAGTGTTGCTCTTCTTGAGATGGGGTTTGATCTACGATATAACCTTGTGGGACAAAATCCGGAGGTAAGCCTGTGGTATACTGAGGCGCATTTATCAAAGGGGTTCTATCCTCATGAGGATTGCTTGGTTCATCTATGTGCGGCATGTTCGGAGAGCTAATTGGTTTTGCCGTGGGTGTACTAGGAGTCACCTTGGGAGTAATGTTGAGACGACCTGATTGTGGTGTGCGAGGAGGTGACTTGCGCTTCTTAGGGACAACTTGTTTGGATTTCATAGTTTGTTGTAGCCTGGTGGTGACCATGGGATACTCTAGGACAAAATATAATGCTGGGAATCTGTGAGATGCTTTAAGAAACAGACAAACTTCTAACGCACAAAGTACTGGACCAAAGGCGCTATACTGTTTGACCAGAGGCGCAGGACTGTGCTACCAAAAATGTGCTACTGTGGACCAGAGGCGACGGACTGAGCTACCAATAGCGAGTTACTGCTATGCCAAAGGTGAGCTACAGTGACCAAAAGTGAGCTACTGTTATACCAAGGGCGCTGAAGTAGAGTTTTGCCAGAGGCAGGTTACTACTGACCAGAGGCGATCTACTGTACTACCAAAGGCGAGCTGCTATAATACCAGGGGCGCTGAAGTAGTGTCTAATGTTTTTCAAAGGCAAAAATTTTCTGTTTCTGATTGGATTGGTTTGGCAAGAGAAAACACAGCAAACAAGTGGTCAAAAAAGGCACAAGGACTGACACAACAGATAGTGTATGTTCAAGGCTCCAAACAAGCCCAATGTTTCCACAGGTCTAAGACAATTTGCAATCAATAACAAGCACTTTTTATCCCTAGAGACAAGGTTTCATTGCAGTAGATCAGCTCACAGCTTAATACTCCGTCGATAAAAATATCATTCCATAAAGGTGTCAGATATTTAGTATCTTTGCGAGAGACGATAGGTAGGGATATCTCACCCTCCCCTTGGAAAGCTCAAGTAGGTCACAAGAGCTTTATGTCCAAGGGAATACTATCTCTTCTCAAGGGAGCCAATGGTGAGTATCTTAAGGGTTTAAATCGATTTCCCTTGAACTAATGATTACCGCAATGTTCGGAGGTAGGTCAGGTAGTCTCTATCTAAAAATGGTTCTTAGTGACTTTGAGGGACCAACGCCTTACGAGCAATACGACAAGCTACTAAAAGCTTTAACCAATCCTACTAAGAGTTTCAAACACTTCGCTCAATGTGAAAATCATTTCCACAAAGAGCTAGTACACCTCTTTTCAGTTTGGCACCACAAGGTAAGGCTGACGTCGGTTAGGACTTGGCTTTCGCCTTATCCCTCTTATATAGCGGTTCAAAGGAAAACTCTGCTTAGGGTCGTCCCTTTTAGATGAAGCGCAATCCAAAAGCAGGCCCTTCTAAAGGAAATACAGAAAAGTAAGAGCAAGCACGTCAAACAAAGGTTCAATTGTCCCGTTATAAAAAAAATAAGGTGCAACTAAACTAGGCACACACACGTTTGTAGTTGTAAATTGTCCCTTATGAAATGAAGTGTTTGGCATTCATGTCCATTGTCCTTTAGAAAAATTGAGGTGTTTGTTCATACATGTCCATTGTCCCTTAAGAAAAACAGTATGTTCCTAAGACTTAGATTGCAAGGAAAGATTTGTTTAATTATCCTTTTAAGCATGCAATGTGTTTCTAAGACTTAGTGAGATAAATCAAGAGGTCTTCAATGCTTGTCCTGCATGAACATGTTAAGAAAACACCTATTGGCTCCGTGTGAGTAATAAGAAGCTGCAACAAGTGAGTTAGTTCCACCAAAAATTCACAAGTTAGCAAAAAACAAATCAACTTTGACCAAAAGCGCTGTACTTTCTTACCATACGTGACTTACTGTATTCCAAGGGCGCTGTATCGCAGACCAGAAGCGTTGCAGGATATTACCAGAGGCGCTGCAGAATAACCAGAAGCGCGGCACTGTGTATCCAGGAGCACGATATTGTTCTGCCAAAAGCGATGTTGTGTATAGAGGAAGCGCTGTAAGATACCACCAGAAGCACTGACAAATAACCAGACGCGTTGTACTGTTATGCCGGAAGCGCCGCACGGTCTCAGATCATGAAAAGATTAACTTTTGTCAAAAAGGACTAGATCAAAATGGGATTTCATGTTTAATTTGTTGTTCTGAGCAATAATATCTGATAGATCTGAATAGTGAAATCCAGACAGCTCAAAAAGTGTAGCAATACAATAGATTAACACAACTACCGAAGATACCCCTAAATAAATCAGCTTAGGATGTATCAAATGCAGGCTTGGAAAGATAAATACAATAGCTTGTCAAACCAATCCACTGATATGAAATGAGAAAAACCCTGTAAAAAAACACTGAATGCGGTCAAAACCTAATTAAGCCAGAAGCGCTTCACAAGACTGTCATTCACGCTTTGCTGTGTTACCGAAAGTGCTGCTCTGTGTCACCAGAAGTGCTGTAGTGCCCCCAAGAGCGCTGAACTGTGCCTCCAAGAGCGCTGAAAAATACTATCAGAAGTGTTGTGCAATATCGTTTGCGCGGTGCCATACTGTGACTTCAAAAAATACAATTTCTCAAAGAAACAAAGGGATTAGTGGGTCCCACCGGGCGTGCCAGAATGTGTATGAGGAAAAATTGGTTGAATCTAAACTAAATAAAATCAAATAACCCAATAACATAAAGAAAATGAATTTAAATAAAAGCCATGACAAATAATCAATGAAATAAAAACTTTTACCGAAATCTGTATTGTTTCCTTTGGATTGAATGTGGATTGCTTAATGAAGTTGCAAAGCCATAGCTGCAACAAGCAAGTAGTGTGCTCAAGAGATCAATGTCAAAAGATCGTGATAGTGCTCAATCGACGCGTTTTGTATGCTCAAAGCTCTGTTAAGTATGCCTGAGAATACGATCGAAGAGAGAGGCTCAATGAAGGAGATGAGGGGGGTTTATATAGATTTCAATGAAGATCAATCAACGGTCCAGATAATTCAGAAGAATCAACGGAGGAGATAGGTTGAGGAACGTGCAACAAATGAGAAGAAGACATGTGTCTTGCTTGCTTTTGCATGAGAGGAGTTATCAAGAATAGAAGAATAAGTTAACTGAAGAGATAAATCAATTAAAAGAATAAAGCAGTCAGTTAAGTGATTTAAAACAAGAAGAAGAGATTTGCATAAGACAAGAAGATATTTTGCTTTATTAAATATAGAAATATTTAATTGATGAGCAAGAAAGCTTGAGTTATATTAGAGATAACTCAAATTAGAAGAAAAAGCAATTTAAATAAATAATTGATTTATTTAAATTTAGAGAAGATATTTTGGAAGAAATAATTAAATAATTGGAATTATTTAATTTAGAAGATTTTAAAAAAAAATTAAATAAATAAATTTATTTAATTGTTGTGCATGATTTTGGAAGAATAAATTTGATTTTAATTAAATAATTTAAGAATTATTTAATTTTAGATAAGAGGGAATTTGTTGAATTAATTAAATAATGGGAATTATTTAATTAATGTAGACTTAATTTTGGAAGGTGACAATGATCTAATTAAATAAATAAAATTATTTAATTGTGGAAGAATATAGAGGAATTTAATTTAATTAATTAAATAAAGAGGATTTATTTAAGTAACGTTGAAAGTATGTGATTTAGAAGAATTTGATGAAATTAATTAAATAATTAGATTATTTAATTAACGTTGTAATGCAGGTGATGAGACAGATTATGAAATGTAAGTGATTTGACGACACGGTCATTTTAGGGTGTCTACACCACAAATCCATGAATACAAACTGAATGCAGAGGTCCTGTAACATTACCATGACTCAGAAGTACCCCTCAAATATCTGAACACTCACTTAACTACAGACCATAGCATACATCAAACTGCCAATAGCACTAGCATAAGATACTTTGCTCATGTCCTCCACCTCACTAGGAGATTTTGGACAATCATTAACAGACAACATTGTCCCCAAAGAAACAGGAACACACAATGGTCTACAATCTGCCATGCTGAACCTATCCAACATGGTCTTCACATTATTACTCTGGCTTAACCAAAGTTTTATGTTAGCTCTGTTTCTTCTGATTTCTATTCCCAGAATGTACCTGGCTGCCCCAAGATTTTTTACCTCTAACTATGCTGACAACTGAGGCTTCAAATAAGAAATCATATTCTTACCATTCCCAATCAACAGTATATCGTCAGCATACAATGCAATAATGAGAATGTGATCATTGTCAAACTTATAATACACACAATGATCTAATTTCAATCTCAAATAACTAATTGACAACACAAAGGCATCAAACTTCAAGTACCACATCCTAGGAGATTGCTTCAAACCATACAAAGACTTCTTTAACTTGCAAACCAATTTTTCTTTACCTTTCTCTATGTAATGCTCTGGCTGTGACATGTAGATCTCTTCCTCCAAATCACCATGAAGGAAAGTTGTCTTCACATCCATGAGTTCTACCTCTAATTCATAAGCAGTTGCAAGAGATAACAAGAACCAAATGGATGTCATATTTGCAAAGGGAGAGAAAATTTCACCATAATCAATTCCCTCCACTTGTGAATACCCCTTCGCAACCAATCTAGCCTTGTACTTTTTAACACTACCATCTGCACCGAATTTCTTCTTGAACACCCATTTGCATCCAACGGGTTTCTATCCTTCAAGAAAAGGCACCAAGTCCCATGTTTTATTCTTCTCCAAAGAAGCCATCTCATCTTCCATGGCCTCCTTCCAGGAACCTGCATCTTTCATGCCCATAGCCTCTTTCACAGTTCTAGGCTCATCAGTGTTAGTAAGTAAAGCAAAAGCACAACTAAAATCAAGTAATGAATAACCAAACCTATCAAGTTGCTTCCTTGTTCATGTAGACCTCCTCAATGGCTGAGGTTGAGGTTTTGCTTCTTCTTCTGAGCTTTCAAAGCTGCTAGAGCTCTCCTCATCATCAAGTCTCATAGGGTCTGTCGGTTCAGTCTTCTCAGGGGTAGAAGGAAACTGAACCACATCCTCTTTCTTTTCTGTCTGTTCTGGCTGTAGAATAATGGAAGAAGGTGTTAGCTCTCTAAAGATAACACTTCTTCTATACAACACTTTTTCATCCACAGGATCCCAAAGCTTGTATCCTTTCACACCGACACCATAGCCAATGAAAATACATTTAACATCCTTGTTCTCCAATTTAGACCATTTCTCCCTAGGCACATGTGCATATGCCTCACAACCAAAAACATGAAGATGCCTAACTGAAGGCTTCTTACTAGACCACACCTCCATAGGTGTCTTACCAATAAGAGCTGATGTAGGATACTTGTTTACCAGGTAGCAAGTAGCGGCTACAGCTTCAGCCCAAAAGTTTTGTTCGAGGGTTGCTTTACTAAGCATACTCCTAGCCTTCTCCATCAGTGTCTTATTCATCCTCTCTGCAACTCTATTTTGCTATGGGGTGTATGGAGTTGTCTTATGTCTTTCAATCCCTTGCTCTTTATAGAACTTATCGAACTCTTTCGAACAAAACTCACCACCATTGTCAGTTCTCAAACACTTAATCTTTTTACTAGTCTAATTTTCAACAAACGCTTTAAACTCTTTAAACTGACTAAAGACTTTAGTCTTGCTTCTGATTAAATAAACCCATGTCCTTCTACTATAATCATCTATGAAAGATACAAAATATACAAATTTAAAAATTGAAGGAACATTAATAGGACTAAACACATCAGAATGAATAAGATCCAATACACCAGAAGACTTGTGAGAACTAGAGTAAAACTAAACATGGTTTTGCTTTCCATATACATAATGTTCGCAAAAGTCAAACTCAAGATTACAATCATTTAACCCCTCAACGAGGTTTTTATTTTTTTGGGTTCTAATACCCTTCTCACCAATGTGGCCATATCTCAAATCCCATAACTAGTCTTTTCAGTAGGGAACTTAACTTCCAAAGTATGTGCACTACCATCAGAATGTGCTACAACAAATTTCTTCACTACTCATTCAGAAGGTGGGGATGAAGAGACTACAGCTCTTTTCTTTGAGTCAGAAGAACTATTGCA
The DNA here is from genome assembly GCA_027924645.1 of Cunninghamia lanceolata. Lineage (NCBI taxonomy): Eukaryota > Viridiplantae > Streptophyta > Pinopsida > Cupressales > Cupressaceae > Cunninghamia > Cunninghamia lanceolata. Next base: position 3,769,530 of record BSBN01000704.1, on the reverse strand, counting down.
TTGTGAAGTGCATGCCTCCAGCTGAAACAAAGTACCTCTTCGAGTACCCTTCGCAAGCACCATAGATCCTCTAGTCATCTTGCATCCATCCTTTGAAAAGACAACTTGCACACCTACATCATTCAACATACTTACAGAAAGCAAGTTTTGTGCTAGGCCTGGGATATGCATAACCCCAGTGATCCCCTTCACTCGTCCATTAGGGAATGGGATTGAGACTCTTCCACAACCAACAATCTTCAGATGAGAGTTGTCACCCAGGTACACTCTTCCACCATCAAACTCTTCATACTTCATGAACCAGCTTCGATGTAAGGTCATGTGGAATGATGCACCAGAATCAATCAACCACACATCATCAAATGCATGGGTGGCTAGGGCTGCGATGAAGGCATCACCATCATCTTGGACTTGTCAGAATCTAAATCTGGGGCAGTCTTCTTTTTTTTCTTTTCTTCTTTACATTCCTTTCAGCAATACCTAGATTTACCACAGTTCCAACAGAGAGCCTTGGACTTTCTAGGAGATTTGGATCTCCCACGGGATTTGGATATACCCTTTTCACCTTTCTTGTCCTTCTTCCCTTTCTCTTTGGGTCTTCCACGAACCACAAGAGCCTCTTTAGCCAACTCAGATGTCTTTCTCTGCATTTCTTCAGATAACAATGAAGACACCACATCTTCCATCTTGAAGGTGGTAGTGGTGCTTTTGATGGCCATGACAAGATGATCCCATGAATCTGGCAAAGAACAAAGCAAGGTCATATACCGATCCTCCTCCATTTTCACACCCACAGATGTCAATTGTGCAATGATCATTTTGAAAGCATTCATATGGTCTGCAACAGGTCCTCCATCTTCCATATTCAGAGCAAACAACTTCTTTTTTAGAAAAAGCTTGTTCACCAAGGACTTGGCTTGATAAACATCACCCAGCTTCTTCCAAATGTCTTTCGTGCTCTTCTCCTCATGGACATTCAACAGGACAGAGTCAACTAGACAGAGTCTTATGAGACCCTTAGCCTTTTGATCTTTGAGGTCCCAATCAGCTTGTGACATTACTGTAGGTTTTACACTGGATACAGTTTCCCATCGGTCACGATCAACAAGTAGGTCTTCCATCTTGAGTTTCCACAACTCAAAATTAGTGCTATTGAATTTCTCCACCTCTAATCTTCTGGATATGGTTGCCATCTCCTTACTGCAACAAGATATAGAATACTCTGCACAAACTCCCACTCAACCTAAGATTAGCTCAAAAAACCCCTACCCAGCAGCTAGAACCAAAACTGACCAGGGTCTAATACCAACTGAAAGGAAGCTAGGTGTGTAGAAATTGCTTCCTACACTGGTCTACTGAGGGGAGGGGAGTGCAAATTTAATTTTATCTTTACAATTAAAGATTATGTTAACCCACTAACACAGATATTGCAGCAAACACATACATAAGAATGTGAGACAGAAGAAGAGAGACACAAGATATACGTGGGAAAAACCCTTATGAGTGAAAAACCCCACACTCCAAAACAAAACTCAAATGTATTCCATAAACAATGAAGGTTACAATATAGTCACAGAGCCAATTCTCTTGCAGAAGTCTTTGACACTCGTATCTAGAGATGATCCGGTAGCATAACAGACCTGTCAATCACATAATGAATCACCTCTCCAAAGCACCTATTTATAAAGAACATACAAGGAAAAAATGGGTCCACATTGAGATGGGCATCCAACATGGCCTCATGGCCCAAAACCCATGCCCATGGACACTTGTCCAACACTGTAGGATGTCCTTGACACTTTTCAAGTCACCCCATCCCAAGGAGGTCAGCTATTTCCAAAATGGGCTATGACAGATGCTCTTACAACTCTTACAACCGTCATAGAATCTATCATAGTGATCATAACTTACAACTGTAAGAGAATCTATCATACACAAGCTATAAATAGCATATTCTCTTACAACATGTCATAACCCACCTTGGGGCGCCCAAAGATGCCTTCCTCAAAGATGCTTCTCGACACATGTCCTCACTTGTCATAGATTCTTCTATTTCTGACTCTTACATGTCATAACTTTGTCATAGGAATCTATCATGACCGTTTCGGTCAATATTCCCTTACACACATTCCAAGATGCCGACACATGGCAAAATATTCCTACCACTAAGTGGGACACCTATCTCCTCATGTGAGGACAAATTTACATGTAGTCATATACCATGTAGGATGACACATCACCGTGCCAACTCTCACAAGATGACAACATAGGATTTGCATCCTAATTATACAATAGGCAATAAATAAATAAATACAATGAAATAATACAAGGAATTACCAAGGTTGAGACACCTTAATTCCCAAAAATTTTGACCAGGCTCAGTTCCTCTTGAATACTTGGCCTCAACCCATTAATGTATTGGGCTACCTTCTCCTTGTTGACCTCTGCATGGCGTGTCCTAATAGTAATCTTATAAAACTCTTCTATATACTCCTTAACAAACTTGTTACCTTTCTTCAGTCCTTGTAGCTTCTTTAGCAACTCCATCTCATAGTCCACAATATGATTTCTTCGTGGAGGCATCTTGATCTCCGCAGCAAACCCACAACCTCAGGTTCTAGTGCAAACTGCCTCACAGTCGGTGATCTGTCTACACACTCAGGAACCCTTTCTCTGATACCACTTGATGAAAGGGGTAAATCATAAAACACACAACAACAGAAATGGCACACAGAAAATAGAATATTTCTTTATTGATTTGGACAACTTATTACATTACAGAAGCTCAATTATAATCAGAGGAATCAATCCTCCATGGGCTGTAACACACTATAGCTACACATCACCAGGTTCTGGAATCTTCTACCTTTTGTAACCCCAAATCAGCTAGGGTTTCTATTTTCTCACCTATTCTTGAATCTACACTTTCCTCCTTAACTCTACTACCGCCAAGGGTTCCCGAAATAGTCATAAATAACACTTTTTGGCTGCCTCCAGCTAAATTTTGAAATTTGCAACTCCCTCCAAAAGTAGGTCAACTTCCGAGAAGCATCACTTTTGATCTGGGTGTCTGATTGATGAACCATTTTAAGCATCGAAAAGCTCGCAATGTTAACTATCACATTGGAAATACATAAATAGATTTCTGTCAACTTTTTGGGACGTTATGGGATTTTTAGTGCCTCATATCTTGTTTCAAAAAATTTCAGGGGCTTTTCAGAAAACAAAATCTTTAATATCTTTCATCTCACAAATTATCTTTGCCTGATTCCTTCACCAAAGGTCTTATATTTCAGTTATGAAGCTTTCTATAACTTTTCACTTCAATCCATGCCCAAATGCAAACTTTCCTAAAATTGCAATTAAACTTTCCAAAACTCACAATTTGCTACTTTTAGCAGTTTGGAAAAACTGAAAGTCCTACATCATTATTTAGGAGATTATGGAACCAAAAACACTAATTATGGAAAGAAATTAAAAAAACTACAATGATTTTGAATCAACTTCTTTTTGGGTGATGCAAGATTGCCCTTACACCACTGGATGCTCCTACATCAGTTATAGATGGTATAAATGCAAGATGAAGTTGAATAGAGTAAGGTAGAGAAGATAATGGAAATGTGAATAAAGGGTAGTGAACTGTGTGTGATCTTAAAAGTGTATGACACTAGAATGCAGTGAGCAGAAGGTGTCTACATTTCAGTGTGCTAGAAGTTGTTGAAGGCAGTGAGCCAAAGGTTGCGGATGGAAAAGGATGTCAGTGGTGGATCTCTTCTATTACTTTGAGATAGTGAATCTCTCTATAACAGATTTCTTCTTTCTTCTCTCTTCTAGGTAGTGAGCCCTTGGTAGTGAGCCTTTCTCTGGCAGTGAGCCTTTCTTCTAGGCAATGAGCCTTTGGTAGTGAGCCTATTGATTTTCAGTGTTGTTATTCACATATATTGTGAGCTAATCCTCACCGTGGTTTTTCCCTTATAGGGTTTTCCATGTAAATCTGATGTTCTTATGTGTTTGGATGTGTTTGCATTGATGCTTCATATGTTTACATTCTGTTAATATAATAAGAGATTGATGTGTGGAATTGCTTTGAGGGTTTAATGTTTTAATAGTCAACTGATTCACCCCCCCTCTCAGTTGCCTTGTGCTTTCTAACAATTGGTATCAGAGCCAAGTTCATTGAAGAAGCTTAATAGTTTGGGGTAGATATGGATGGCGCATAAGAAAAGTTTAGAATTTCTAGTGTTTGATGGAACAAACATTGCTTTTTGGAAGACCAAGATGGAAAGCTTTCTTATCTCACTAGGATATAATGTATGGAAGATTGTTGACAAAGAGGATGAAGATGAGATTAAAGAATATGAGAACAATAGCAAGGCAAGGAGTGTTGATTCAGGGGCATCTTACCCTACAATTTTGGTTTTTTCTTCTTTTTGTTGTTTTGGTTCTTTTTGTAGCTTTTCTTTTTAAATAAGGGCTGACTCTTTGTCTTCTGTCATTATCTTGTAAACTCTATCATATGTTAAGCTAAATTTCAATGAGTTCCTATCACCATGTGTTTCATGTCTTTGTCACTTGCTATTGGAAATCAAGTTTTGTTTGGAAGCTCATGTCGCCCATGCGATAAAAATGATATCAAAAAAGGACTTTAAACCATCGACGGTTATTTTGGACAATCGACAGATGGAAAGCTTAGGGTAGTTGAAAGGGTTTGAGATGTGGTCGATGCAGTTAGTGAGAAAACTATCTAAGAAGTTCCTCCACACTTGGAAAGAATCAGAGGATGCGAATAGTCGGTTTGGGAAGAGGAAAAAGACACGACTATCCCGTGACAGGAAAGAGAAGGCCCACGGTTGCAGAAGGAAATGAATCGACATCCTCGCGAGAGAGCGGAAAGTAGAAAACCACAAAAAGAGATATCTGCATGACAGAGAGAGAGATGAGGAGATAGGTAGAAGGACGGGAGGTGAAGACAGAGGTTTTGGAGTTTTTCTTTGTACTGCAGATTGGACAAGCCATTTTGTGAGGAGGCTAATTATTGTGTAATGTTTTGCTTTTAAAACAGAGAGGAGTTTATGTTCTGAATATTGTCTTTTGATAGTGATTTCCATGATAATAAAGACTGCATGTTGTTTAGGGTAAAATTGGTTTTGTTGATCTTTTGTGGTTTAGATGTTAAAATCCTCCTTTCACCCTAACATTGAAGGATCTAGGGTCGAGTGGCGAGCACTATCATACCCTAGGTCACTTCCAAATGAGGTGAAGCTTGGATTAGGGAATTAATTATCAATTTTTCCTTCTACTATGCTCAATTAACCATTAAAACCCTAATTATGTAAATACGACAGTAAATTGACGAATAACAGAAAAAGCTCTTGCAGACAAGAGTAAAATACCAAATTACAGAATACCTATTTTCAGGGTTCTGAAGTGGAACAGTCAAGGACACTAGAGTGGGCACCCAAGTCCAAGGTACCTACTTTTTCAGGGAATCTGGACCTCCTTCGGACACTGATCAGCCCTGTAACTTCTATTTTTTAGAATCTGTCTGTGGAGGACACTGGAGTGAGTGCCCTAGTCCCAGAAGTGCTCCTTTGTCCATCTTTCCTTCAGATTTCAAATCCCTGATGTCTTCCCAACCTTCCTGCAACTCCACTTTTCCCGGATGCGACACCTGTAACTTGCAATCACAAGACTTGGTTTGGGGATTGTGGTGTTTATAGGTTTGCCTCAATCAAACACCGGAGGACACTTAAGTCTCCAAACACCGTTGTTAGATAAAGAGGGCATGCCCTTGTGAGGCAGAGGCTAAAAACCAAAGGAATCAATGATATGTCACCTTGTAGTGAAGCTCTCATGGAGGAAGATGCTCTTCATGTCATGAGAAGATTGAGCTCAAATCTACAAATATCAACACACAAAACATACAAGTCTACTCTTGCAACACAATAGAATCCTTGAATCACCTTGAGAACACTTGAACATCACACTTGCTATCTAATTGAAATGTAGTTTTCAAATGAATGCCTACACATGCTTATATATGCACCTACAAGCATTCCCGCCAAGTTATTAAAAATCAAACTTTACCATGTCGGCAAAATAACCTCCTAATGGTCATAAACTGACACCCAAAAATTGGGGCTGCCCCAAAATAGGGCAGGACTAGGGCACGGGCCCCCAGTCCTCCCCCCTATTTTGGCCAGGGTATAGCTCAAGGGGTCCACCTAGGTCCTATTTGTCAAGGAACCTAGGTCTCATTCCATCGAGATGCTAAAATATGAACTAAAATGTCCTAAATACACTCTAAAGACCTAGGAGCTAAACCTTATGATGGAAAAGCCCCCAAGGGGACATTTTCTGACATTACATTTAGCCCCCACTTTAATGTATGTATGAACACAAGGCCCAAACATGCATTAAAGTATGGTCACAAACACAGAAAACACACCAAGCACGGAGAAGATAGACTAATCACATAAAAGACAATAACAAGCACGCAAAACATGGAGAAGACACACCAATCACATAAAAGACAATAACAGGCACGCAAAACACGGAGAAGACATTTACAGTCATGCAAAACATGGAGTAGACAGTCAATGCATAGAATATACATTAATGCATGGAAGATAGAAATGATATCTTTTCTTTTATTTTTCTCATATATATGAAATGCAAATGCAAGTACTGGAAAGTAAACAAAACTCCCAAAATGCAAGAAGCACTACTCGAAGGTGCTGGTCTCTGCATATGGGGCAACACACATGCAATACATGCAAAACCTCCCAAAATGCATGAAGCACTACTCAAAGGCGTTGGTCTCTGCATATGGGCCAACAAACACGCCACACAAAACAAGCACGCCAAAACACACACACTTGAAGACACGGAGAAAACACAGCAGACAAGCGATGGAGTGTACCTATTTCTAGGCCCAACACCATCTCAGGCACATTACAGGCACACACTGACGATTGGGCTTTGCCACAACAATCACCAAAGACACGCTTAAGGGTTGAGTTAGTCACAAAACCGCTCCCCGCCTCCGCAAAGGACTTTTGAAAATGACAGGATGATGCAATTTGCTCTGAGAAATACACCATCCCCGCCTCTGCAGAGGGCTTAAGAAAAAGGATATGTGCGATATCCCACCTCCGCGGAGGGCTTACATGATTGATTGATTGATTGCAAACAAGCTCAGGATGCACGATGAACTACTCTGGGGTGCAAGTCTGCATCTAAGGTCAAACACTTTGCTAAAATCTATAATAGATAGATTACCTTATATGCCCCCACCTTAAGGTGGTTGATATCAGTTATCGATATCAAGCACATTAAGGTAGGAAGAAAACACACAAGGGAACACTGACTTTCGCAAAGCCCATGCCCCCCGGAGGTGACATGTACTTTATGATCGCCAAATATTCCCACAAACACATCCCTGCAAGAAACATGTTAGTGTCTACAAGATCATGATAAACAACAACATCAATGCATATGATTAACCACACAAAGAGCCAAGGTTATACAATGAATTCGGAGTTCGAGGATAACCAGGGGCTATATCATGAAGCTCTATGAGTCGAGTACTGCCAAGGCTAGATTCAAAGGCAAACAAAGGTACACAAAGCAACAGTATTGTTAAGGTTAGTAAATGTGATAGAAAGATCATGAAATTCACTACGCATAAAGCACGAGTGCTTTGACTAGCCAAGCGTTAGATAAGATATACAACCCCATTATCATATTAGGAACTAAGTCCATTTTTTTTATTGCTCTCGAAAGGGACACTAGGTCCGCATTAGTATAAATGTTTGTCATCATCCACCTGCTAGATGGAAACACTAGAGGAATTGAAATAATAAATAAGAGAGAAGAAACAAGTGTCTTAGGGAGAATCACGTAGGAGGGTGCCCCCAATTCACCAACCACGACGCTATGTCTATAAGACACAACACTCAACAATAAAATCAGAGGGAGAGCAATTTAGAAGAATGATGATACAAATAGAAGGTCACAACAAAGGCGGTCTCCTGGTATCTCGAACCTTACAGGATAATCTGAGGTCATTCCAGGAGGCTTAAATAACATATATCACATCATGGGGGAAGCACATTACGATAGAAATAAAAGATTAGAGATACTTACCTGTAGGGTCTTCATGCTAGAAGTCATCAAAAATCTTTCTCTTTCCAATTGCAAACATAAGGTACTATTACCAAGTTTTTGTAATTATTCTTTTGTTCATTCTTAAATTATTCTTGGTTTGACTCAATGTTAGGTGGAATGTTTTCTTGTTGAAGTTCATTATTACACATACTCACTATCCTCTTAGGTGGTGGGAGAAGTAAATTATTTTGAGTGATCTCAACATACATCCTTGAAGAAGTTAATGTGAGAGACTTTTCCTCATCCACTAGCGCTACATCCTTAGTGATGTCCAAATGACACGAATAATCAAACAAAGGAGGGACATAAAAGGTCTTCTCTTCCTTAGTGAAATCTAAGCTATGTGGACAATCAACTAAAGGAAGAAGGTTGGTGGGATGATCCATAGAGATTTCACGCACTAGGATAGGAATGTGGTTATTGTTAAATTAATGCTCATTGTCATCCCATGGAATGTCCTTTGTTAAAGGGAGCTCTTCATTCACTAATGTTTCATCTTGGCCAAGGAGAACAGTGGAATTACTAAAGCTATCTTTCTCATGAGTATTCTTATTGATGAATTTAGTTAAATCTTCGAAGATCAAAGGATATACTCCTATGAATAGTGTGAAGCTACTAAAATCATGTGGATAACAAAGTAATTGCAATTCATATGTAGAACATATAGAAGCATCAATACCACTTATAGAAGCTATGTGCTCTAGAACATGAGGATTATCATTAGTGAAATTAGAGAAATTTTCAAGATCTAGGATATACTCATGCAAAGATTTCATAGATGAATAATATGAAGATGGTATAATGAGATGCAAAATCATATTTTGAAAGCTTTTCTAAAGTATGCAAAAGACAAGCACAAAACTATATGCAAAAATAGCCTAAAATACTTGATTTTTTGATACTTTTTCAAAGCCAATGAATGACACAAAGGATGTTATAAGGATTCTGATTGAGGACAAAAAATTATATGTCCTATATCAGTCCAAAACAGCAATCTAATCACTCTCAACACATTCTTGATGCAAATCCAAGATAATACCAAGTCAAAATATAGTGAAAATATGTCAAAATATGCACTTTTTTCACCAAAATTCAATGCAAAAGAGCATAACAAAGGGTGTTGTGAGAAAAATGGTGATGGAAAGAAAATAATATCAGCCATAAAAGCCACTTGATTCAAAAATACCTAACACAACACGATTGTATCGCCACTTAAGGTAAAACCCTAGTGAAAATATAGCAAAATATGCAATTTTTCTCAGTTTTTCAACTCCAAGACCTAGCAAAAGGGGTGTTGTAAGGAATTTTAGGAGGTAAATCAAATAATATCAATAATATCACTCACTTCAATCCATAAAATTGATCACAATACTCTTGGAGTGCAAACTAGGTCAAACCCTAGGGCAAAAATAGCCAAAATATGTAGTTTTTCACCAAATTTCCACTACAAGAACCCGTTAAAAGGATGTTGTGAAGATTTTTATGAGGGGAAGAAAATTATTACCCTGATAACAGAAAATTCATACAAAAATATCTTTCACAACACACCTACGGTGCAAGTTTAGAGAGCCAATAAGGCCAAAATTAGTGAAAATTATCATTTTCGAAGCCCTAGGTTTGAGATTTTGGAACAAAATGCTATGAGAATTTTTTGAAGTCTGATTTTGAATTTAAATTACATACTCTCAGATATGAAAATGATTTTCAAGCTTAATCATGCAAAATTCCCATGAAAATGCACCAAAAGTGCTAGTTTTTGTTGAAATTTTCAATGCAAATAATTTAAATTTAAATGCAAATTCACACTAAAATGCAAGAATATAGCCAAATGAAAATTTGAATGAGCCTCTAAAATCAGTAGAAAAATCTGATAAAATATTTTGCCTACAAACCCTAGATTTTGGAATTACTAGGTTATCTAAAAATTGTCAAAATTTCTACAAAACCTTAGCAATTAAATGATGAAAATGCAAAGAAAGATCTTGAATTTTTGTATTTTTCTATATTTTATATCAGATCTGATGCAAAAATCATGAATTAGGAAAATTTAGGAAGAATTGCCACAATTTAGTAAGCCCAACAATGCAATTTTTTTGTATTTTCCAATTTTTTCAAAATTTTCTTAATGCAATAAATTAAATGACCAAATGAATGAATGAAATCACACAAAATCTGCAGATAAACACTCAGTAAGTTGCAATTTAAGTTCAAAGACATGGGTTCACCAAAATGTTTAGGGTAAAATTAGATTTGTTGATCTTTTGTGGTTTAGATGTTAAAATCCTCCTTTCACCCTAACAGTGAAGGATCTAGGGTCGAGTGGAAAACACTATCATACCCTAGGTCACTTGCAAATGAGGGGAAGCTTGGATTAGGGAATTAATTATCAATTTTTCCTTCTACTATGCTCAATTAGCCATTAAAACCCTAATTATGCAAATACGACAGCAAATTGATGAATAATGGAAAAAGCTCTTGCAAACGGGAGTAAAATACTAAATTACAGAATACTTGTTTTCAGGGTTCCAAAGCGGAACAGTTGGGGACACTGGAGTGGACGTCCAAGTCCAAGGTACGTTCTTTTTCAAGGAATCTGGACCTCCTTCGGACACTGATCATCCCTGTAACTTTTGTTTTCCAGAATCTATCTCCGGAGGACACTGGAGCGAGTGCCCTAGTCCCAGAAGTGCTCCTTTGTTCATCTCTCCTTCAAATCCTGAATCCCTAATGTCTTCCTAGCCTTCCTACAACTCCACTTTTCCCAGATGCAACCTATAACTTGCAATCACAAGACTTGGTTTGGGGGTTGTGGTATTTATAGGTTTGCCTCAGTCAAACCCCGGAGGACACTTAAGTCTCCAAACATCGTTGTCAGATAAAGAGGGTGTGCCCTTGTGAGGCAGATGCTAAAAACCAAAGGAATCAATGATAAAAACACAATGATATGTCACCTTGTAGTGAATCTCTCATGGAGGAAGATGCTATTCATGCCATGAGAAGATTGAAGCTCAAATCTGCAAATATCAACACACAAAACATACAAGTCTGCTCTTGCAACACAATAGAAGCCTTGAATCACCTTGAGAACACTTGAACATCACACTTGCTATCTAATTGAAATGTAGTTTTCAAATGAATGCCTACACATGCTTATATATGCACCTACAAGCATTCCCGCCAAGATATTAAAAATCAAACTTTACCGTATCGGCAAAATAACCTCCTAACAGTCATAAATCGACACCCAAAAATTGGAGCTGCCCCAAAATAGGGCAGGACTAGGGCGCGGGCGCCCAAGTCCTCCCCCCTATTTTGGCCAGGGTACAGCTCAAGGGGTCCACCTTGGTCCTATTTGTCAAGGAACCTAGGTCTCATTCCATTAGGATGCTAAAATATGAACTAAAATATCCTAAATACACTCTAAAGACCTGGGAGCTAAACCTTGTGAGGGAAAAGCCCCCAAGGGGAAATTTTCCAACATTACACATGCATATATATTCTTCCTGTCATTTTGGTATTTGTTTATTAATCTGTGTAGATGATCTTTCGATCTCCTGTCATTATTTCTAAATGTTTATGTGATTGAAATCTTTGTGAAACTAATTGAATTTAGTGACTAGCAAGGCAACCATCAATTCGTATTAGAGCATGAAGAGATTGGGCATTGGTAAGTGGTCAAGATGCCTCCAAGAAGAATGGCCTGAGGAGGAGGCCAAGGCAGGGATAGAAGAGACCACGGTGACCTTGAGTTGTTGCATAATTTGGTTGCAAGGATGGAAGCTCTAGAGAGGGCATAGAGGAGAGGAATCCCTCATGATGAGGATGCCAATGATGAGGAACTAGAACAACAAAGAGAAGAGAATGAGGTAGGATAGGTGGATCAAGAAGAGGAATTTGATGAAAAACTGCTAAAGACAGTCATGAGTATAGGTTCTAGACCCAAGTTAGAAATGCCAACATATGCCGAAAGCCTCAATGGTGAAGACTTGATAGACTGGATCAATGACTTGGATAAGTATTTTGAATATGAATGCATAGCAAAGGAAAGAAGAGTGAAGTTTTCCTGCACCAGATTGAACGGCCATGCTGCCATGTGGTGGGACTTTGTCCAAACTGAGAGGAGAAGGAGAAATAAGGAGAAGATCAACCCTTGGGATTGAATGGTGGCCAAGTTGAAGGCCAAATTTCTGCCAAGTGATTATCAAGCTAATCTTTTTAAGAGATTGCAGAATTTGAAGCAGAAAGATATGTCTGTGAAAGACTATACGGAGGAATTCTACAAGTTAGTATTTAGATCAGGGCATGCTAAAGAAGATGTGCAGAAAATAGCTCGATATGTGAATGGTCTCAAGTATAGTTTGCAAGATGAAATGAGTCTTTTGTCCCCTAGGAGCCTAGAAGAGGCTTATCAACTTGCCTTAAAGGCAGAGGAGAAGCTGCAAAGAAAGCAAAGTCAGCAAGAGAAGAAGAGAGGAAGAGGTTTTAGAGGAAGGGGATAGCAAACAAGTAGGGGACAGTAGCATCATCAAGGAGAAGAGGCTTGAAGTTCCAATGGGACAGCCAATAATGATAGAGGTGGATATCAAGGAAGAGGAGGAAGGTCTTATAGAAGAGGTGGTTCACAAGGTAGAGGAAGGGGATTTGCAGGAAAATGTTTTAAGTGTAATCAATATGGGCACAAGAGTTGGGAATGCTCTGAATCATCACAAGGAGGACATTCAAAATTTGAGAGAAGCAATCAAGTTGTTCATGCTGATCAAGAGAGTGTGGGATCATTGGTACACCACAAGGATGAAGCAGAATCATGTGAGTCTTTAATACTTAAGAGGGTGTTGTTGAAGCCACAAAAAAAAGTCAAGAGCCAATTCAAAGGAGAGCATTGTTCAAAACCAAGTGTAAGTCACAAGGTAAATGTTGTAAGCTTATTATAGATAGTGGTAGCACTGATAATATTGTTGCAACTGAGATGGTAGAAAAGTTGAATCTTAAAAGGATTAAACACCCAACTCCATATAAAGTGACTTGGTTACAAAAAGGTCATCAAATATTGGTTAGTGAGAAGGCCTATGTTGATTTTTAGATTGGCGGTTATAAAGATTGTGTTTTGTGTGATATAATGCCCATGGATGTGTGCCATGTTTTGCTTGGAAGACCGTGGCAATTTGATAGGAAAGTGGTACATGATGGAAGGGAGAATACCTACACCATTGAGAAGGATGGAGAGAAGCATACCTTGCTGCCCATAAAGGAGAAAGAAGGGGACAACAGCAGCAGTAAGATAATGATAGTAAGTGGTAAAGAGTTTTTGAATGATTTGAAGAATGAAGAAATTGGTTATGCTTTGGTTCCTAAACCTAGATGTGTAATGACTTCTACAAAATTGGAGGATTTACCTATGGAAGTACAAGATATTTTGAACGAGAACTTGGATATTATTGCATCTAATTTACCTAATGAATTGCCTCCTATTAGAAGCATTAGCCATCATATTGATTTGATTCTAGGTTCTAGCCTTCCAAATAAGGCTGCATACAGGTTAACACCAATGGAAAATGAGGAGATAAGGAAGCAAGTGGAGGATCTTTTGAAGAAGGGTTTGTAAGGGAAACCTTGAGCCCTTGTGTTGTTCTTGCAGTGTTGGTTCCAAAGAAAGGAGGGGAATGGTGTATGGGTACTAATTCAAGGGCAATTAATAAAATCACAATAAGATATAGGTTTCCCATACCTAAAAATTGAAGATTTAATGGATTGCTAGAGAGGCTCCATGTATTTTTCTAAAATATATTTGAAAAGTGGCTATCACCAAATAAGAATTAAGCTGGTGGATGAATGGAAGATAGACTTTAAAACTAGTGAGGTTTGTATGAGTGGATGGTTATGCCTTTTCGATTATCTAATGCCCCTAGTAATTTTATGAGGTTAATGAATAAGGTTTTGAAACCACTCATTGGTAAGTTTGTGGTTGTATATCTGGATGACATTTTGGTGTTTAGCAGGTCCAAAGAGGAGCACATAGAGCATTTGAGGCAAGTTATGAGGAGGCTACATGAAGAGAAGTTGCAGATCAATTTGAAGAAGTGTGCGTTTATGCAAACAGAACGGGTTTACTTGGGCTTTGTGGTGTCCAAAAATGGACTAAAAATGGATAAGGAGAAGGTTCAGGCCATACTTGATTGGCCATCACCAAGAAGTGTCATGGAGGTAAGGAGTTTTCATGGTCTTTCCAGTTTTTAAAGAAAGTTTATAAGAATTTTCAGTCATATAGTAGCACCTATCTTGGAGACTATTAAGGGGAATAAAAGACCATTTGTTTGGACCAAGGAGGCTAAAGAAAATTTCAGATTTCTCAAGAAGAAGGTGAGTGAACAGCCCATACTTGCTTTGCCTAATTTTGATAAAGTGTTTTAAGTAGAATGTGATGCGAGTGGTTTGGTTGTTGGGGCAGTCTTAAGTAAAGAGGGAAAATTAGTTGCATATTTTAGTGAGAAATTAAATTAGGCAAAAAGAAAGTATTCTTCTTATGATTTGGAGTTTTATGCTTTGGTTCAATCCCTCAATAAATAGAGACATTATTTATTTCCCAAAGAGTTCATTGTATCTATGGATAATCATGCTTTGCAGTTTATTAACAACCAATACAAATTGAATCAGAGGCATGCTAAGTGTGTTGAGTATATTCAGAGTTTTAACTTTGTTTTGAAACATAAGAGTGGTCAAATGAATAGAGTTGTTGATGCCTTAAGTAGGAAGAGTTTATTGTTGTGTGAAATGCAAACTAACAGTGTGGGTTTTGAAGGTTTGAAAGAATTGTATGCAGAGGATGCAGATTTTGGAGAAGCATTTGCAGCTTGCAATGATCCTATTTGCAAAAACAAAGAGCCATGGACTGATTACATGATTCAAGAAGGTCTGTTGTTTAAGGGAAATAAGTTGTGTATTCTTAGAGGCTCTATGAGAGATAATTTGTTGAAGGAAAAGCATAGTGGTGGTCTTGCTGGTCACTTTAGACAGGATAAGACTTTTCTACAACTGAGCACTCTTATTATTGGCCAAAGATGAAGGCAAATGTGAAAAGATATGTGGAAAGATGCAGAATTTGTCAACATGCTAAGGGAAGAAGTCAAAATGTGGGGCTTTATCAGCCATTACAAGTTCCAACCAGGCCTTAGGATTTGGTGAGTATGGATTTTGTTTTGGGTTTGCCTTGTACATAAAGAGGCAATGATTCAATCTTTGTTGTGGTAGATAGATTTTCAAAAATGGTGCATTTCATACCCTGCAAGAAGACTAGTGATGCCACTAACATTGCCAATTTGTTCTTTAAAGAAGTTGTAAGGATGCATGGTATTCCAAGAAGCATAATTTCTAATAGGGATACTAAGTTTGTGGGTCATTTTTGGAGGACTTTATAGAAGAAATTGGGCACAAATCTGAATTTTAGTTCTGCTTATCATCCACAAATGGATGGCTAGACCAAGTTTGTTAATAGAAGTCTTGGCAATTTGTTAAGATGTCTTATTGGTAGTTCACCTAGAAGTTGGTATCTCATGTTAGCACAAGCTGAATTTGCATTTAATGATTCCCCAAATAAGAGCACAGGTTTCAGTCATTTCTATACATTGGTGTATGGTATGCACCCAAGAGGTGTATTTAAACTTCAGGATCTTGCTGGAATGGAGAAGAGGAGTGTAGATGGGGAGGAATTTACTCAAGTCATTCATGACATTCAGGAGAAAGTAAAACACAACATTGAAGACAACAATCAGCAATACAAAAAGTATGTTGATCAAAAGAGGAGACGGTTAGAGTTTTAGATTGGAGACCTTGTATTGGCACATCTTTGAAAGGAGATATTTCCTACAAGAACATACAACAAACTTCAAATGAAGAAGATTGGTCTTTGCCAAATCCTTAGGAAGTTTTCTGCCAATGCATATGACATTTCTCTGCCTGCAGAACTGAATATATCTCCTATTTTCAATGTGGTAGATTTGTATCCATATAAGGGGGATATAGAAGCAAAGGAAACTAAAGCAGCAATTCCATCTCTGGAAGAACAATCTGGGACAGTCACTGCTCCATAGCAGATAGAATGCATTCTGGACAAGCAGTTGCTCAAGAAGACCCGTAAGCATGAGTATTTAAAATATCTCATCAAATGGAGCAATCATCCCATTGAAGATGCTTCATGGCTCACTAAGGATGAGATCATTAAGCAGGGTCATTCAGTAGGAGACCTCATGAGCAAGAGCTCATGAATTCTTTCCACCCAGGGAGTTTTATGCAGGGGCATCTTGCCCTACAATTGTGGTTTTTTCTTCTTTTTGTTGTTTTGGTTCTTTTTGTAGCTTTTTTAAAAATAAGGGGTGACTTTTTATCTTCTGTCATTATCTTGTAAACTCCTATCATATGTTATGCTAAATTTCAATGAGAATTTCCTATCGCCATGTGTTTCCTATCTCTGTCGCTTGCTATTGGAAATCAAGTTTTGTTTGGAAGCTCCTGTCACCCGTGTGACAGAAACGATATCAAAAAAGGACTTTAAACCATCAACAGTTATTCTGCACAACCAATAGATGGAAAGCTTAGGGCAATTGAAATGGTTTTAGATGTGGTTGATGCAATTAGTGAGAAACCAACTAAGAAGTTCCTCCACACCTGGAAAGAATCAAAGGATGTGAAGAGTCAGTTTGGGAAGAGGAAAAAGACACGACTGTCCCGTGACAGGACGGTTGCAGAGGGAAATGAATCGACATCCTCGCGGGAGAGTGGAAAGTAGAAAACCACAAAAAGAGATATCTGCGCGACAGTGAGAGAGAGATGAGGAGATAGGTAGAAGGATGGGAGATGAAGACGAAGGTTTTGGAGTTTTTCTTTGTACTATAGATTGGACAAGCCATTTTGTGAGGAGGCTAATTATTGTGTAATGTTTTGCTTTTAAAACATAGAGGAGTTTATGTTCTAAATATTATCTTTTGACAGTGATTTCCATGATAATAAAGATTGCATGCTTATATATTCTTCCTGTCATTTTGGTATTTGTCTGTTAATCTGTGTAGATGATCTTTCAATCTCCTGTCATTATTTTTGAATGTTTATGTGATTGAAATCTTTGTGAAGCTGATTGAATTTAGTGATTAGCAAGGCAGCCATCAAGTGCTCTTCCGAACAGTCTTTCTGATTCAGAACTGGTGAAGGTAATGGGCTGCATGTCATGCCCACATTTTCCTTGTGGTCACAACACACTTCGCACGTGTCATAGCCACATCTGTCATGTGGTTATGACACGAGATATGAAAAACTTTTCTCACACCGCCCTAAAAACCCCTTTCGCATGCGTACGCATGCTCAACGGTGTTCTCTCATGGCGAAACACTATACTCATCGACGGAATACAAGTACAATGGCGTGCAAACGGAAACATATAGATCAACAAGAGGGTCGATACAACGCTGCTAACGTCATTGCAAGAGTGAGATTACCCAAGTTCTTAAATCGAACCCTCGGCAATGTTCGGTAGCAAAATGCCTTACGGCGTTAGTGGGAATTACGCTGCACTCATTTACGCACGTGGTTCGCTGATAGAGGAACCACTCCCCTCGACGCCTTGTTCCAACTAAACCGGCTAGTGATCTCCCTATTTAGTCATTTTTCAGCCAGGCACGGTTGTCTGTCTCCTCTCTTGTTTCCTGAAACATACTACTCCTATGACTTAGCATTTTCAACAAGGCGGCTTGGTTGCCCTCTCTTCCCTTTCCACAAGTTCTTAAGTTGGATTATAACTTTATCGCCCTTAACTTAACTATCTCTTAGTTCATTTAGTGTGTTTATATTTCGGTCTCTCTCTCTCTTTCATTTTCTATACTTTCTTTATGTGCATCCTGTCCTTTCTTCGTGATTTACGTCAATCAGGGTTATTACTGCAGTTATTGTTGATATTAAACCTAATTTCAGGATGATCTAGGCCACAAAGGCTGGTTTACTATTTCGCTGGACTCAGTCTCCTAATCTTCCCCGATCTAGGTTCCTCCTCTTCGTAAATACTTAGTCAACTTGTACCTAAGCACAATTGACAGAAGGGTCCGTCAACTTAGTTCTCTTATCCCGTGTGAAATATGTCGCGCATTTTCTCCTCTGTGTTTTCCAATGTTGGTTTTTCCTTCTTCGGAACCTCTTACAGGTTTACATATGAGATTGTTTGCTACAGTTGAGATTAATATGGCCACATGGATTGTTAGTGGTGGCATCATAAGTTTATTTCCAGTGTTCTTTTGCACAAGGAGTTGAGTAATTTTCCTCTTCATTTTTCGGGTGTTTATAAGTACGTTAACAGATGAAACTTCCGAAATACTCTTTCCAGAGTATCACTGAATATTCCTAAACTCACTTTACATCTAATTTTATTTTCTCTTGTTTAGAATTACTGTTGTTACTGTTACTCTTAATTACGATTCATACACTGTTTGTAACTCGTATGACGTTGTCAATAGATGTAGGTGGTTCACCACTTTATAAAACTCTGTTCATGGTAATATAGCTTCTTTGGTTGTTGTGTTCAACACTTAATAACATCTCCTGTGAGATTATAATTGTTATATATATATATATATATATATATATATATATATATATATATATATATATATATATATATTTTTTTTTCTCTATATCCATGAAACATAGTTATTAACGATTTTAAACGAGGGCCCAATAAATATATATATATATATATATATATATATATATATATATATATATATATATATATATATATATATATATATATATATACATACTTACATATAATATATTTATTTTAATATCTCAATAATGAACAAATTGGTTTCCCACAACTTATAAACCTATATATATATATATATATATATATATATATATATATATATATATGTATATATATAATCATTCTTATATTATATATATAGCTATATACATAGACATATATAATATATATATATATATGCCTTTATATAGAGCTATATAAAAATAAACTGAATTTATTTACCAAATAACCCATTCATATGTTAGGGCCCAAGCCCTACATTTTTTATTGCTTTCAACCCACAGCAGATGGCGGCCATGGGCGGCAGTGGCCGCAGAGCGGCGGACGGGGATCTGTGGTGGCCGCAGAGCGGCGGACGGGGATTTGTGGTGGCCGCAGAGCGGCGGGCAAGACTTCGCGGTGGCCGCAGAGCGGCGGAAAGGTTTCGCGGGAGGCATAAGGGTTTGGAGGGGGGGGGAGATGTGGAGTGGGGCGGAGCCCCACCCACATTCCCACGACGTGGGGTGTGGGTGGGGCTCCGCCCCACTCCACACCTCCATATGTAATAACAACTCGCGGTGGGGTTTACTCCCCACCGCCCAAATAAAATTTCGACTGTGTTTCTTTTATCCGCGGCTAACATGTTGACAGTCTTTCACCATTCGTTGGTTCTTATAATAATAATATATTATATATATATATATATTTATATATATTCATATATAAATATATATATATATATATATATTTCAACAATAATATATTTATATATATCTATATTTATATAGTTCATATATATATATATATATACATATATATATATATATATCCCCCTTTTTTTTTATATTGATATATAACAGTTATAATTACTTTCAATTACTCTTTTATTTTCTTAAAATGATAATTACTCAAAATGAGAAATATATATATAGCTCTATATATATATTTATAAATTTATTGAGAGAAAAAGAAATACTCTTTATAGATTTTTATAATTCCAATTTCCACAATTTTCTCAAAATTCACTACTCTAAGCCCATTTTTATAAACATACAAGACTTGTAAATTTACAACCAGATTATATTTACATGCTAGATTTCCTCTAATCCTTCTAATTTAACAGAATCCATTAAATAGGGAGGATAACACAAATATTTAAAACTGTCTTTTCCATTTTAATATTGAATAGAAAATCAGCATTTCAACTAGTGAAGCAATTCCAAACTTTCAATGTAAACAACTCAGATTAAGTTGCAAAAACGAACTTATTCCTTTCAGTAATACTTGAAACACAAAAATTGCTATTGAACAAAGGTTGCAAACATCAACTTAAAAATTTAAGCACAGTCATATTACAACTTCTCAAACATGAATACCAACTTCCCAGATATGAACTTTCTCCTCCCAAACAGTATACAACTGAAAACTTATGACAACCAATAAAAGTCCAATAATAACAAGACCAGGGAGGTGATTTTCTTCACTCCCAGAATATCAGTAATTTACAACAATAACAAGAGAGGTGTTCTCTCTTCATTTCTATGAAATAATCCAGGCCTAATTCTCATGACAAGAAGATGATCTGTTTCTTCATAAAATAGCCAACCAGAAAGCTCCAAGAGAAAAACCTGCATATCAAAGACAAACAAAGAAGAAAATACCACTTGTCTAGCTCTCCTCCCTACCGTAGACCCGCAAGAGGGTCACCCCTGAGCTAGGGAGACCATACTCACACCTGGGTATTCAAACACTCCACTTCACAACAGAAACAACAACAATCCCAAAGCACACATACACCCGTGGCTATTTTACACAATACGGAAACTCAACTACAGTGAGTTTCATAAGGGGCAGGAGAGTGGATACACTCGACTCCAGAGTGTCACCCTGACAGATAAATGAACTCATATAAATATCTCTTGGTCTCAACCAAGTGTGATCACATTTTGCAAGAAATCTGTATATGACTCTCAAGTCAAAAATACAGTCACAGATACATGCCCTCAAGGCTTTCAACATCCCAAAAGATGGAACAGGTATGCACCCGAGGAGGATCTCTCCTCCCCTACCCCAAACTTGATGAGCATTTCTCCCAAGTGGGAGACGCTCTGTCAAACACCCGACAAGAACCCCACAGAAAACAAATTTAAACACATATTCCAAACACATTTCATACACATTTCAGTTCTACCAAAACAAAGGTAAAATTCAGACCAACCTTGCAAAGCCCTCCTGGAATGAAGTTGTTGCAGAGTCCACAGAGTTCACTCCCAAGCTTAGCCACCAACTCCCTCTCCCTTCTCTATCTTCCAAACTAACTTCTCTATTTTGGGTAAGGCCAAAGATGAAAGATTTTCCCCAAAATTCAACTAACTCCCTCTCATCCCAAAATTTGAAAATAAATAACCCAAAATTCTCTTTCTTTCTAATTTTGAGAAATGGGGAAGTGACACTTGTCACCTCCTCACCCTTCCCAAAATCACTATTCTGTCCAGGTGGCTTATGTCACTCTCCATTCCCAAGGGTACTCCTTATTCCTTTCATGTGACTCCACTTTCTCATAGGAGAAATAAAAAAAAGAGTTAAATGGGAACAAGACAGGTGACCCATGCCTCTTTCTCCTTTCTTCACATGGGTGTCCCCATAGTACATGGGGGAATCTTACTAAAGAAGAGGTAACTTTCACTAATGGATGGCATCTCTTATCTAGGGGAAAGTAGAGGGGATGGGTTGAGTGTTGGTACAACCCATCATGTCCCCTCCTACCTCCAATTTTCGCCACTTAACTTCAGGGGGAGGTTAAGTTGACTAGATGGAGGTTACTCAAGGGTTACCCATGCCAAATAGGCCCCTAGACCCATGGGGTAGAACCCAGGGTCAATTTTAACCCATACAAGACACCCCAGGTCAAGGTAAAGCACAAGAAAAAGGGCCTCATAATTTAAATAAAAATAGAAATTTCAAATTCAATCTCTTTACAACACTTACTTATAAAAATAATATTACATGAGGGTAACCTAACCCACTCGACCATACGAAAGACCACATTACATCATGACATCAAACACAAAGAGATCTTGGTTCATCGTGGAACCAGATCGGCTTAACAGGGAATAACAATTAACAAGGTGTGGAATGATCTCCGAAATCTGTGGTTTGATTAGTAGTCCCTGCACACTCAATTACAAGATCAGTAACCACATAAATTCATCATAGCCGAAGCAACTTAAATAACACATGCATTCTCATGCCTTAGTACAATCTAACATAATTAAAAATCATATTACAATTTTCCATCATCTCTAACATCTCTAATTCATTTTTCTGAAAAGTAACTTATCCAAACATCACCCAATTAGTTTTTCCGAAAACATAATAAAGTTAAATAGTCTGACAAATTTCGGGAACTGCTATCCCACAAATATGAAAGTAACAATAACAGCACTGTAAAGAGTCATGACAACAGTAGTAAAAAGGGCGGTCCTCACACTGCAAAACTACTCATGAGATCTGGAAGAAGCTGGTAAGTACCTACAAAGGAGATGACAAGGTCAAGAAAGTAAAGATATAGATGTTGAAGGCCAAGTTTGAAACCCTAAGGATGGCTGAAAGTGAAAATATTGCAGGCTACATGCAGAGAGTGGATGAAGTTGTTGGAAAATGGTCAGCACTCCCCGTGGGATTCGTGACATGGACTAACCGCCTCCCATGGATTCATTAACTCTGGCACTTGTATCAGAAATTGATGCTTGTATTAGAAATTGACAGGTTGACCTTTTAGTTTAACAGCAATCGTGGGCCAACAATTGGTATCTTTGTTCATAGTGGTTTGTCATTGATGTCAAAAGTGATTTTATGTTGCTTTGGTTGCTTCATGTTTGTCATTGATGTCTGTTCAAAAGGTCATGATCATGTTTCATCAAGATTGCTTCATATAGCTTTCATATCTTTATCATGGAATTCATGTCTTAGTTTTCTCAAAAGTATAGTTGCAAGGTTGATTGAGTTGAATTGATGTTGTGGTGTTATTCTTCACCCATCAGGAGGACAGACATGTGTGTTATCAATATAGAGTAGATTGATGATGTTATAGTATTCCTTGGTTTGTGTTCCTTGGTATGTTATTGATGCAAAAGTAAGAAAGAAAGTACTTCATCTCATGATAATGGTTTAATTTATCATTGTTGTCCAAGGTTTGATGGTGCATGCATTTCACATTGTCATAGTTACTTCATGGTGGCTTTGATGTCAAAAAGTCATGATGTTGATAAAGACATAACAGAGCATATTTATGCTACGAATTCAAGAGCCTACTCACAAAGGTATTAGTAGTGTTCTAATTTTTTTTAGGGGCACAAAACCCTAATAGTCAAGAGCTCTCTTATACCCTAAAGCAAAGTATTCTAACCATCACCACCAAAAGTTACTTTTTGTTAAAATGAAGCAGTAACCTTCTATTAAAGGTTAAGGTCACTTAAAGTGACTTGTTGAAGGGGTCTAAGAACATTGCCCACCGGCTCTCTTCCTTATGAAACCAGTGCTATCTGGTTTGTTTTAAAGAGATGGGCACCAAATTGATATCAATGAATCATATTCAATCCTGCAGGAGCGTGAAACATAAGATCTAGGGTTGTTTTTTAATTTGCTTTAAAACCCTAACGACCATTCAGAGAAGGATAACTTTGACGGCCTTTTGCAAGTCAGGGTGTGCATGAATTGTCTTAAGGTAGTTCTTAACAGTTTAATAATCATTCTTTTCTGAGAGATCTTTGAAATGTAAAAGCAATAAGTGTAAATATACAAGGTTGTAGTGAAAGAGATGTTAATGATGTTGTGGTTCAATGATCCTAAGATGAGATCTTATATGTGAGAATGAGTATGTGTTTTTCTAATGAAAAAATGTGTTTTACAGAGAGATAATTTTAACACAGAGCTAAAAGGATGTAGAGTTTAATGAGAGTTTTTGTTGAATATACAGATAGGGGAAGAGTTTTATGTTTGACAGAGACTTGTATTGCAGGGTATTACTTTGAATGTCATCTATTATGAAAGCCTTCATGAAGCAGTAAAAAGTATATCTTGTGGAAGAATGTACAATATAGGTATGTATACCTAGGTGAAAATGTTTTGTAATAAAGTTTGTGTTTGTGGGGGATTTTTTATCAAAGTTTGAACAATGTAAGAGGGGTCAAGAGTTGAAGTATATGTTTCTTTATATCTGTTAATGTAATGTGAATAAGACTACATATGATAGAGATAAGACTCTAAATGTACATTCAGTGATGGTGATCTGAGTTGGTGACAATAAGACCTTGGGAAAAGTGTTCATGGAGTTTATATGTTGATCATATATATTGTGTGTAGAGATATAATGATTGAGGGGAAGATTTGTGAATGTGCAACACTGTAATGAGTTTGATATGCATATGGATTGTATGGTCTTTCTGTAGAAGAGGCTTGTTGAGGTTTTAGAATGATATGAGCAAACTTGTGTTAAGTTTTTCATGCATAGACAAGTATTGGTACAGTAAAATTTTCATGTATTGATAGAGTTGATATTGAATGTACATTTGAGAAGATAGTGAACTGCGGAGATTGATGAATATAGTGTTATGTAGAGAAATAGAGTGTTCCTCTGTAATTTCATTTCCATTATGTTATTTGTCAGTGAGATATCTCTTTTGTCAGTGAGACATCCTGATTGTCAGTGAGACATTTTGGTTCCCAATGAGGCTGATTTGCTAGTGAGGCATATATTGTATCCAATGAGGATTGGCCAGTGAGGCCCAATAAAATCTATTTTCATAGTGGTTTTTTCCCTTCTAGGGTTTTCCACTCAAAATACTTGTGTTATGTCTCTTCTTGGTGGTTGTCACTTTGTGTCTAATAGATTATCTCTGTTCAAGTTGTATGTTTTGTTTTACATGTAATTGTGACTCACTCAATATTCAATGCCTATGATGTTCAAAGTGTTATAATGGTTCTTTTTTCCAAAACCAAGTGATTTGATAAATTAAAAATTAGGTTCCTGGTTAGACCATTGATTCACCCCCCCCTCTCAGTGGTCCTGTATTCCAACAATTGGTATCAGAGCTACAGGTTCCCTAGAAGAGTTGGTGCAGGAGCTCCCAGTTTAAGTCATTTTTTGGCTATGTCATGTTTTGTTGTCTTGTTCTTTTGTTCTCTCTAAGGCTTTGAAATCCATTTTGCATAAGATGTAATAAGGACTTGGTCCATTTGGTCAACTAGTCCAATATAGCCTTAATAAGGTCTATTTTAATGTAATTTCACTTAGAAACATGTGGTTTCTTGTGAAGAATGTAACCTCCATCAGTTCACTGCCCTTGGAGGGCAGTTGTATGGTTAAAGGAGAAGAAGAATCATTTCTAAATCCTTCTATAGGCAGAAAACTATATGATCATGCCAAGTTAATGAAGTGGAGACGTTTTTGGAGTGCAAAACAGTAATTTTTTGTGTTTTTGCTGAAGACAGTCATCTGGTACGGCCTGTACAGACGGTGTAGGAATTTGAAACCTAGAAAATGTGTTAGGGCTTTGAACTACCTTTCATTTACATGTCATTAGAGCTCTTGACACTTCTTGTGAAGGAAGAACCAATTCATTTTGTAAAAACTATTTTGAAAACCCTCTAAACTAGGGTTTTGTGCAAAAATGAGGAATTTCTCCTCTGTCCTCTGAAAGATCTCACCCATTTTCAGTAGGATGGAGGTAGGTAGGTTAGGTTTCATGTTTTTGGTTGCATGTCAAGTTGCACTCTTCTCTCCAAGGTGTTTGGCGTGACTCTAACTAGTCTATACAGTGACTAGTTAGGTTGCAAACAGTGGACAGCAGTGTAAACTCATAAAATAGTCAAGCCTATGACCAAATGGATGGTGTGTTTGATGTTTGGGAATGAGAACAGACCTGTGTAGATGCTTATCAAGTCCTGAGCATGTGGATGCGGTACACTTCCTTTGTAAAGGCTCAAACTAGGCCTATTTCCTATAAGGAATAGTCTGTTGTGATTGTACGCCTGTAGCAAAGTATGGCCATGCACCTTGGTGGAAGGTTGTAAGTCCACAATGGGTATTTGAATGTGAAATGCATCCTGGTTGTCTTTTGGAGGTCTAGTAAGTTATTCTTGATTTAGTCATTCTCAAGGGCTATAAGGAGCTAGCCTTTCTAGGCACTGTCAAAGTGCAGTCAAACCATAACTTGCTGTCCACTGTCCTGGAGGGTGTAGAACTTGGTTATTGGGTCAATGACCTTGTGTTAGTCATGTTCTTGACAAGTAAAGGCTGGTTGTAGTGTAAAGATCCTATTGATAGAGTAGTTGGTAGATTGGTTGTGTGATCTAGAAGGTGTTTGTGCTTGTAGTTTGGGTTGAGTAGTGACTCCCCAAAAGAGAGTTGAATAGCCTGTGTGGGTGGACACTAGGGTGTGGTCCTAGGCTAGGTCAATCTCTTGAGTAGCCTTGTGTAGGCTTGTGTCACA
This sequence comes from Cunninghamia lanceolata, assembly GCA_027924645.1. NCBI lineage: Eukaryota > Viridiplantae > Streptophyta > Pinopsida > Cupressales > Cupressaceae > Cunninghamia > Cunninghamia lanceolata. Next base: position 3,743,088 of record BSBN01000704.1, on the reverse strand, counting down.
TTACCTTTGGAAACCTCTTGAAGGAAGCATTGAAACCTAGGTCTATTGTGTGGACAAAACCAAATCTACCATTACCTCTGCATCATATTGGTATCAAAGCCAATATCAGATTGGAAGCAATGTATATCAGATGAGGAGATTGAAACAGAGGCTAGTACAATGCCTCCCAAGACAATGAGTCAAGAAGCCATCAAGAAGTTGGTGGAAGAGATGGTTGAAGCAAGATTGCAAGAAGAAAGAAAGTCTAAGGGCAAGACCAAGGAAGATGGAAGTTCCTCTGACACAGAGGATGAAGAAGTAGAGGTAGAAGAGAGTCCTCAAGGGCAAGACATGTCTGTAGATCAGAAAGATTTCTTGAATGCACTTAAGGGTGCTCATGGAGACAGTGGTGATCCCAAGATGGATGTGCCTACCTTTCATGGCAAATTGGATGGGGATGCTCTCACCGATTGGATAGAAGCCATGTGCAACTTCTTTAATTACAAGGAGTTCAATGATAGCAAAAAGGTTAAGTTTTCCAAGACAAGGCTAAGAGGTTCTGCACTCGTGTGGTGGAACTACATGCAAAGTGAGAGGGAGAAGATTGGGAAGAGTCCCATAACTAAATGGAGTAGAATGGTAGCTATGCTCAGAAGCAAGTTCATGCCACCTGACTATGAGATTCAAATCATTAGGAGATTCCAGAATTTGAGACAAAAAGACATGGATGTGGCTACCTACACAGAAGAATTTCATAGAATAAGTATGAGAGCCAACCATAATGAAGATGAAAAGGGGATGGTAGCTAGGTACCTAAACGGTCTGAAATACAATCTACAAGATTAGATCAGTTTAGTGATCCCTAAAATAGTGGATGAATGCTTCTTATTGGCCTCTAGAGTAGAGGAAAAGCTGAGAAGGAAGGGTGAACAAAGTGCCAGAGGAAGAGGTGGCAGAAACCAAATAGGAAGAGGCAGTTTTGGCCGTGCACAGTCCAACAAAACTGAAAATAACAGTCAGCAAGAAACACCAATTGAAATAGAGCATAGAGGAGGCTTCAGAGGTTGGAGAAGGCCTAATGGTAGGGGCAGAAATGGTGGAGGAGGTAGAGGACCAGAGTCTTCACTAGAAGGTGTTATGGCTACAACCAAGTTGGCCATACAATGAACAAATGCCCAGAGAAAGCCAGTAGTTCTCATGACAGCGGAAGGAGAAATCAGTTAGTGAAGGATGATGATTGTGAGAGTGTGAATTCACCAATGGGAAGTGTTGCACCTATCCTAGAAGGAGAGAGTATGATGATTAAGAGGTCTATGTTGAAGATGCCTTTGAAACAAGAGCCCCCTCAAAGAAAGAGTCTTTTTAGAACCCAAGGCATAGCCTCTGGGAAACTTTGCAAGATCATAGTGGATTCAGGATCTTATGAGAATGTGGTATCCACTGAGATGGTTGAGAAGTGCAAGTTGAAGAGGCTGCCTCATAACAGTCCTTACAAGATCTCTTGGTTGAACAAGAACCAAAGTTTCATGGTGGAAGAGCAAACTTGGGTTGAATTTGAAATCGGTGACTACAAGGACAAAGTGCTCTGTGAAATCATCCCTATGGATGCATGTCATCTACTTCTTGGCCATCCATGGCAATATGATGTTAAAGTACAACATGATGGTGTCATCACCAAGAATGGGAGACCATTCAAGATGGATCCTATGTTAGAGCAGACCGGGAGAAAAAACAATGACAGCAGTGTCATGTTGGTGAATGGTAAAGAGTTTTTGAACCTCTTGAAGGAGAAGGATACCCAAGGGTATGCCTTGGTCATGAAGCCAAAGAGTGGATCAGATCAAAAAGAACAAAAATAGAAGGAGATTCCATTGGAAGTGCAGCAACTTCTAGACAAGTATCAAGATCTTGTGGTAGAGGAAGTCCCCAACTCCTTACCACCCATGAGGGACATAAGTCATCAGATTGACTTAATACCTGGTGCTACATTGCCTAACAAGGCTGCATATAAGCTGACCCCACAGCAAAATGAAGAGGTGGCAAGGCAAATTCAAGATCTCTTGGAGAAAGGGCTGATTAGGAAGAGTTTAAGTCCTTGTACAGTCCCAAGTGTACTTGCTCCTAAGAAGAATGGAAAATGGAGGCTATGTACGGACTTAAGGGCCATAAACAAGATCACCATAAGGTACAAGTTCCCAATGCTAAGGATTGAAGATCTTTTGGATTATCTTGGAGGCTCATGCTATTACTCAAAGATAGATTTAAAATCAGGTTATCATCAAATCTGGATCAGACAGGGAGATGAATGGAAGACTGCTTTCAAGACTAATGAGGGTCTTTATGAATGGCTTGCTATGCCATTTGGCCTTAGCAATGCTCCAAGTACATTTATGCGCTTGATGAATGAGGTATTAGTTGAATTCATTGGTAAATTTGTTATTGTTTATCTTGATGACATACTAATCTTTAGCAAGACAAGAGAAGAGCATGTGAAGCATGTTGGTCAGGTGTTGGAGAAGCTACATGAGCACAAGTTGATGATCAACTTAGACAAATATGAGTTCATGAAAACTGAACTTGTATACCTTGGATTTGTCATTTCTAATGGTTGTTTGAAGATGGATCCCTCTAAGATTGAGGCTATTCTCAGTTGGCCTACTCCAAAAACAGTGGGAGATGTGAGAAGTTTCCATGGATTGGCAACTTTCTATAGGAATTTTATCAGAGGTTTCAGTCACATTAGTGCTCCCATCCTCAACACCATCAAGGGTGGAGTCAAATGTAGATTCCAATGGACAAAGGAAGCCAATGATAGTTTTGAGTTGTTGAAAACAAAGGTGGCTGAGTTGCCTACCTTAGTACTCCCTGATTTTGATAAGGTGTTTGTTGTTGAGTGTGATGCAAGTCAGCAAGCTATTGGTGTTGTTCTCAGCCAAGAAGGACATCCTGTGGCATTCTTCTCAGAGAAGTTGAATGAAGCCAAGCAAAGGTACTCTACCTATGACTTAGAACTCTATGCAATGGTGCAAGCTCTTAAGAAATGGAGACATTATTTGCTGCCCAAAGAATTTATTGTGTTTACTGATAATCATGCTTTAAGCTTTCTAAACAGTCAAGAAAAATTTAACCATAGACATGTTAAATGGATGGAACAGTTGCAAGTTTATACCTTCACAATTAAGCACAAAAAAGGTGTCTCTAACAAGGTGGCTGATGCATTAAGTAGGAGGTTGCTTATTATTCATGAAATTTAGTTAGAAAGCATGGGCATTGACTGTTTAAAGGAGTTGTATAAAGAGGATTCAGATTTCAAAGAGGCTTATGATGTTTGTGTGAACTTGGCTAACACATTCCATGGAGAGTATGCAGATTTTGTTTTGCAGGAAGGCCTCTTGTTTAAGGGCAATTTGTTGTGTATCCCTAAGTGTTCCATGAGGGACAACATCATCAAGGAGAAGCATAATGGTTCTTTGGGAGGACATTTTGGCTTAGACAAGACACTAGAACAAGTTACAAGGTTCTATTTTTAGCCAAAGGTGCAATCCGATGTGAGGAAGTATGTAGCTAGTTGTGCAATCTGTCAAAGGGCCAAGGGTGTGTCTTCAAATGCAGGTCTATACCAGCCCCTTCCCATTCCCATTAGACCTTGGGAAAGTATAAGCATGGATTTTGTACTTGGGTTACCTAGGACAGCCAGAGGGGTGGATAGTGTGTTTGTTATTGTTGATAGGTTCAGCAAGATGGCTCATTTTGTGCCATGTAAATGCACAAATGATGCATCTCATGTTGCAAGTCTATTTTTAGAGAGGTGGTAAGAATCCATGGTTTGCCATTGTCCATTGTAACCGATAGAGATTCTAAGTTTGTGGGTCACTTCTAGAGGACCTTGTGGAGAAAGTTGGGCACACAATTATCCTTTTCATCAGCCTACCATCCACAAACTGATGGTTAGACTGAGGTGGTTAATAGGTCACTTGGAAACCTCCTAAGATGCCTTACAAAACAGCATGGTTTGGCATGGGACTTGGTTATCAGTCAGGTTGAATATGCCTACAATGATTCAAAGAATAGGAGCACTGGTAGAAGTCCTTTTGAGGTAGTTTATGGTTTTCACCCAAGAGGGCCACTTGAACTGATGGATCTCCAAGGATGGGATAGAAGGAGTGCTCTTGGTGAAGATTTTGCTACCTCCATGAAAACAGTCCATGATCAAGTCAAGTTGCAATTAGAAAAAATAGTCACCAAGTACAAGGAAAGGGCAGATTTGAAGAAAAGAGAAGTGCAATTCAAATTTGGAGATTTAGTTATGGCATATCTAAGGAAAGAAAGGTTGCCAAAGGGCCAGCCAACTAAACTCCTAATGAAGAAGATTGGGCCATGCAAAATAGTGCACAAGTTCGGTCCAAATGCATATGAGATTGAGTTACCATCCAGCCTTGGTATCTCTCCAATCTTCAATGTTTGTGATCTTTTTCCTTTCAGACCTCCATTACTTGGTAAAAATGGATCAGATGTGGTGGCTAAAGATGCTGATTGGATCAAGGATTTGCCTCCAAGCAAACCTTTGCAGTTAGAATGTATTCTAGATTCCAAAGTTGTCAAGCAGACTAGGAGAGGTGTCTATAAAGACTACTTGGTGAAATGGAAGGATCTTCCTGATTCAGAGGCCAATTGGATGACTGAAGTAGATATCTTGAAGCATGGAATGACACTTCAACAATTGGCAACTCAAGGGACTTGAGTTCTTCCTACAGGGGGAGTATGGTGCAGGAGCTCCCAGTTTTAGTCATTTTTTGGCTATGTCATGTTTTGTTGTCTTGTTCTTTTATTCTCTCTAAGGCTTTGAAAGCCATTTTGCATAAGATGTAATAAGGACTTGGTCCATTTGGTCAACTAGTCCAATATAGCCTTAATAAGGTCTATTTTAATGTAATTTCACTTAGAAACATGTGGTTTCTTGTGAAGAATTTAACCTCCATCGGTTCACTGCCCTTGGAGGGTAGTTGTACAGTTGGAGGAGAAGAAGAATCATTGCTAAATCCTTCTATAGGCATAAAACTATATGATCATGCCAAGTTAATGAAGTGGAGATGTTTTTGGAGTGCAAAACAGTAATTTTCTGTGTTTTTGCTGAAGACAGTCATCTGGTATGGCCTGTACTAATGGTGTAGGAATCTGAAACCTAGAAAATGTGTTAGGGATTTGAACTACCTTTCATTTACATGTAATTAGAGCTCTTGACACTTCTTGTGAAGGAAGAACCAATTCGTTTTGTAAAAACTGTTTTGAAAACCCTCTAAACTAGGGTTTTGTGCAAAAATGAGGAATTTCTCCTCTGTCCTCTAAAAGATCTCACCCATTTTCAGTAGGATGGAGGAAGGTAGGTTAGGTTTCATGTTTTTGGTTGCATGTCAAGTTGCACTCTTCTCTCCAAGGTGTTTGGCATGACTCTAACTAGTCTATATAGTGACTAGTTAGGTTGCAAACGGTGGACAGCAGTGTAAACTCAGAAAACAGTCAAGCCTATGACCAAATGGATGGTGTGTTTGATGTTTGGGAATGAGAACAGACCTGTGTAGATGCTTATCAGGTCCTGAGCATGTGGATGTGGTACACTTCCTTTGTAAAGGCTTCAAACTAGGCCTATTTCCTAAAAGGAATAGTCTGTGGTTATTGTACGCCTGTAGCAGAGTACGGCCATGCACCTTGGTGGAAGGTTGTAAGTCCACAATGGGTATTTGAATGTGAAATGCATCCTAGTTGTCCTTTGGAGGTCTGGTAAGTTATTCTTGATTTAGTCGTTCTCAAGGGCTACAAGGAGCTAGCCTTTCTAGGCACTGTCAAAGTGCAGTCAAACCATAACTTGCTGTCCACTGTCCTGGAGGGTGTAGAACTTGGTTATTGGGTCAATGACCTTGTGTTAGTCATGTTCTTGACAAGTAAAGGTTGGTTGTAGTGTAAAGATCCTATTGATAGAGTAGTTGGTAGATTGGTTGTGTGATCTAGAAGGTGTTTGTGCTTGTAGTTTGGGTTGAGTAGTGACTCCCCAAAAGAGAGTTGAATAGCCTGTGTGGGTGGACACTAGGGTGTGGTCCTAGGCTAGGTCAATCTCTTGAGTAGCCTTGTGTAGGCTTGTGTCACATTACCTTTGGAAACCTCTTGAAGGAAGCATTGAAACCTAGGTCTATTGTGTGGACAAAACCAAATCTACCATTACCTCTGCATCAAGAGTCCAATAGACTTGGGTAGATTTTGGAGGTGGAATACTATGGGTAAGAGGTATAGAAATAAAGTTTCTAAAAAGGCGAAAGATCTGCATAAAAAGAAAGAGAAGTCTAATACAAAAGTTGATGATGTTTCTAATGTTCTTGGCTCTAAAGAATGTCATGTAGGAATGTTTGATGCAAAAAGAGATGAGTTTCAATTCATGGAGGTTGCGGATGAGCAATTTGATGAAAATGATGAAGAGGAAGCACAATTTTCTCTTGAAGATGAATTGATTGTTGCCTTGGATGAATTGAGAAAGAAAGAAGAGAAAAAGAAGAACTAAAGATGAATTGTGAAGAATCTAATCAACTTGTTGAAGAACTAAAGAAGAAGTGTGTAGAATCTAATCAGATTATTGAGAAACTAAAGTTGCAATTGGAAGAGTCTAGAAAAGTTAAAGAATCCACTTGCATGAAGTTGCAAACCAAAGTAGAAGATTGCCAAAAGCTAGAGGCTAAAATGTTGTTCCTAAAGAAGCAATTAGAGAAGGTAAATAAGGATTTGAAAAGAAGTCTACAAAATGAGTAGAGCACTGAGTTGTTTGAGCCAATGATGTTAAGTCAAAGGTCTCTATCAAACAAATCTAGGATATGATATGAAGGATAAATAAATAATAAAGATACTACAGTGTCCAAGAAGCCAATGAAATTGACAAGCCTATCAAAAGAAGTAGCATATGAACAAGGAGAATCAAGTCTTACTTCCAAAAAGTCTATAGATCAAAATATTTATGAGGATGCATACAGAAGAGTTCATGATCCCAAGCAAAGTCTCAGAAGAAGGTCATCAACAAGACAAATCAGGTACAACTATTCACATTTCCATGGTTATTGTTATTCCTGTAATGATTATGGACATAAAGCAATTGATTGTAAATGAAGAAGTCAATCTGCATCTTATAGGAATATGAATGTAGTTTTCTATAAGTGTAACAAAGTTGGCCACATAGAAAGAAATTGTAGAGTACATGTATGGTACACAAGAAGAAATGATTATGGGTGGTCAAGAAGATATAACAAAAGGCCATATACCTTGAACAAGAAGAAGAAAGAAATGAAAGTTTGGAGAATGAAACAAAACCAAGAGAAGGAAAAACCTATGCCTGAGCCTTATGCACAAAAGGCATCTCCAAATGCATTAAGAGATCTATAAGTTTGGGGGGAGTAATCATTCGATATGCATTGAAATGGTTTGAATGATTACTTACTTTGGTAGTGATGTTTACCTCTACATAAGTTTCATAAGTTTGTTAGTATTTCATTGCTTTCTCATTCAATTAGCACTAAGAACATAAACAGGATAGTAGTGCTGACAAATGTTAATTAGACTCTGCAACTTTTATCAGTATTCTTGGAGCCTTGGAACAGGGTATGGAATCTATCAAAGTGTTATGTTGTAAATTGTTGTTGTTTCTAGATAGACATGTTTGCAAAATGTAGAAGGACAGACAAGACAAACAAGGCATATGAACTTTGTAAATATCTCATAGATTTGTGGCCTACTAGAATGGTGTATTTATATGATGGAATCAAATGCATCTTATTCTCTGTTGGATCTTTGGAAGTTAGTGTGGACATACATCAACTAGCTTTGACGAAGATGTTAATGTTTTTTTGTTTGTGTCTTGATCTATCATTGTAGTTTGGGATTATGACAGTACGGTCAATCAAAGTGATCTGACAGGATAGTACAGTGAAGTCTAATAGTGCTAACACAAGTGTTTTTGTTGCTTGATCTATCATGGAGTCTGACAATGCTTTTTGCAAGAACAGTTATATATGTTGATAAGACAGTGTCCTTGAACTTTGACAGTGGCTTTCATATGATTTATGATAGTAGGTGCAGTGAAGGACTGTGATGTTTGGAAGTGATGTATGTTAGAATTGCAATGATAGGATAGTTTTTGAGTGGAGAACAGTGGTCTCTATGGACAGAGCATTTTATGATATAGTTGATACATGACAGTGCCAATCATATCCATGACAATGTTTTTCATTCATTTTGGAGTTCTTATTCTTGCACAATGTTTCTAATAATCTTGGACAGTGATTTGATGTTGATGATTGTTAATAACAGTGCAGTGTGATAGTATTCTTGGACAGTGGTTCATCTTTTGCTTGTCAATCCACATGTCATCTCAGTCAAATTCTATTGTGACAGTAGTTTTGGTATGGATCTTCCATAGTGAGAATACAAGGAAATAGTTTGTAGTGATCTCATAGTGATGTTTTTGTTTCTAGCTTTTTGCAGGATAGTCGTCAAGAGTGCATGATCTCATAACAATAACATTTGATCTCAACATCAATTCATTTATTGCAAATAGATGGTTAGTATTTAATTATTTGAGTGCAAGGATAGTGGTATAATAGCGATATCTAACAGGATGTTGACATTTATCTTGCATGTGTTTAGGACAGTAGTGACAAGGACATTATGACAGTGCTTGGTACATTATGACAAGGATATTACAACAGGACAATATGACAGCAGTGCAGTCTTTAGTGTGTCCATGGCAGCAATTGTTCTTTTCTTACATCTTATTCCTTTTGGATTGACTCTCATGAACAGACTCATATTGGTTTAATTTTATTGCCATTGCTTTAATTATATTGACTCATCCTGATAGTTTGACAGTGTGACAATGTTGCCTAATTGTCACTATATGATAACCTATTCAATTCATTTTCCTTGACAATATTTTTGCTAACAGTAGACAGTGTGAGAAAGGATTTCTCTTGTAGGGGGGTCCTTTGTCCTTGATGTCAAAGGGGGAGAGACAGATTGAGGATTGAATTTTGCCATCAATGAGAAAGGGGGAGTTTGTTCATAGTGGTTTGTTATTAATGTCAAAAGTGATTTGATGTTGCTTTGGTTGCTTCATGTTTTTCATTGATGTCTGTTCAAAAGGTCATGATCATGTTTCATCAAGATTGCTTCAGATAGTTTTCATATCTTCATCATGGAATTCATATCTTGGTTTCCTCAAAAGTATAGTTTCAGTGTTGATTGAGTTGAGTTGATGTTGTGGTGTTATTCTTCACCCATCAGGAAGATAGACAGGTGTGTTATCAATATATAGTGGATTGATGATGTTATGGTATTCCTTGGTTTGTGTTCCTTGGTGTGTTCTTGATGCAAAAGCAAGAAAGAAAGTACTTCATCTCATGATAATGGTTTAATTTGTCATTGTTATCCAAGGTTTGATGGTGCATGTATTTCACATTGTCATAGTTACTTCATGGTGGCTTTGATGTCAAAAAGTCATGATGTTAATGAAGACATAACATAGCATATTTATGCTACAAATTTAAGAGCCTGTTCACAAAGGTATTAGTAGTGTTCTAATTTTTTTAGGGGCACAAAACCCTAATAGTCAAGAGCTCTCTTATACCCTAAAGCAAAGTATTCTAATCGTCACCACCAAAAGTTACTTTTTGTTATAATGAAGTGGTAACCTTCTATTAAAGGTTAAGGTCACTTAAAGTGACTTGTTGAAGGGGTCTAAGAACATTGTCCATCGGCTCTCTTCCTTATGCAATGGGTGCTATCCAGTTTGTTTTAAAGAGATGGGTGCCAAATTGATATCAATGAATGATATTCAATCCTGCAAGAGCGTGAAACACAAGATCTAGGGTTGTTTTTGAATTTGGTTTAAAACCCTAATGACCATTTAGAGAAGGATAACTTTGATAGCCTTTTGCAAGTCAGGGTGTGCATGAACTGTCTTAAGGTAGTTCTTAACAGTTTAATAACTGTTCTTTTCTAAGAGATCTTTGAAATGTAAAAGCACTAAGTGTAAATATACAAGGTTGTAGTGAAAGAGATGTTAATGATGTTTTGGTTCGGTGATCCTAAGATGAGATCTTATATGTGAGAATGAGTATATGTTTTTCCGATGAAAAAATGTGTTTTATAGAGAGATCATTTTAACATAGAGCTAAAAGGATGTGGAGTTTAATGAGAGTTTTTGTTGAATATATAGACAGTGGAAGAGTTTTATGTTTGACAGAGACTTGGACTGCTATTGCAGGGTATTACTTTGAATTCCATCTATTATGAATGTGCAACACTGTAATGAGTTTGATATGCATATGGATTGTATGTTCTTTCTATAGAAGAGGCTTGTTGAGGTTTTAGAATGATGTGAGCAAACTTGTGTTAAGTTTTTAATGCATAGACAAGTATTGGTACAGTAAAATTTTCATGTATTGATAGATTTGACATTGAATGTGCATTTGAGAAGATAGTGAACTATAGAGATTGATGAATACAGTGTTATGTAGAGAAACAGAGTGTTCCTCTGTATTTTCATTTCCATTCAAATTTGTGGTGTATGTTATTTGTCAGTGAGACATCCTAATTGTCAATGAGACATTTTGGTTGTCAATTAGGCATATATTGTATCCAGTGAGGATTGGCCAATGAGGCCCAATAAAATCTATTTTCATAGTGGTTTTTTCTCTTCTAGGGTTTTCCACTCAAAATATTTGTGTTATGTCTCTTCTTGGTGGTTGTCACTTTGCATCTAATGGATTATATCTATTCAAGTTGTATGTTTTGTTTTACATGTAATTATGACTCACTCAATATTCAATGTCTATGATGTTCAAAGTGTTATAATGGTCCTCTTTACCAAAACCAAGTGAGTTGATAAATTACAAATTAGGTTCCTGGTTAGACCACTGATTCACCCCCCTCTCAGTGATCATGTATTCCAACAATTGTTAGTTCCATCAATGGTCTTGGTGGGAATCTAGAGGAAAGTGAAGTGGTAAAGAATGTACTAAAAACTCTTCTAAAATCTTACAGTGCTAAGGTTTCTGCTATTGAAGAAACACAAGATTTAGATAAGTACTCTAGGGATCAAATGTTTGGTACTCTAACTACTTTTGAGATAAGAGAATTTGGTCAAGATGATGCAAGAAAAGAAACTGCTTTTAAGGCTAGAAAGTTAGAAAAGAATGTTGAATCTGATTCAGATGTCTTTGATGAAGTGGAAGCAAATTTTGTGAGTAGGTCAAAAAAGGGCTTTGGAAAATGCAGAGGTAAGTTACCTTTCAAATGTTTTAGTTGTGGAAAGATAGGTCATTATGCTTCTAAATGTCTAATCAAAATTTCTAATGACAAATACAAGGAGAACAAAGGTAAATCATTCAAGAAAAGTTATTATGTTAAAGAAGATGACAGCATATCTGATGATGAGTCTGACTATCTGGATGATGATGGTAATGAATGCTTGTTCATAGCTTTGAATGTTGGAACTAATTCTACTAACCCTAGAAGATGTATGAAGAATAGTGCTCTGGAGATAGGGTGCCACATTGAAGGAGCAATGGTCACTGCCTTCCATGCAAGAGAGAAGGAAGATCTTTGGTTAATTGATAGTGGGTGTTAAAATCATATGATAGGTAATAATAATAAGTTTGTGAAGCTTGAGAAGTTTGATGGAGGATTTGTTAAGTTTGGAGATGATGCATCTGTTAAGATCTGTGGAAGAGGTTCAATTAGTTTTGAGGGCAAGCACAATATAGATGATGTCCTTTATGTCAAGGACCTCCAGCACAATCTTGTAAGTGTAGGACAAATGTGCAGCAGAGGATATAATCTTGTGTTTCAGGATGGTGGTTGTGAAATCAGAAAAGAAGACTCCGAAACTCTGATTGCTACAGGAACAAGGACAAAAGGAAATATATATCAACTCAAAGGTGTTGAAGATGTGTGCCTTATGACTCAAACTAATGAAAGTTGGCTATGGCATAGAAGAATGTGTCACCTTAATTTTGACAGTTTAGTGAAGATCAGCTCTGCTCAAGCTATGAGGGATTTGCCAAGGATTACAAAGCCTAACAATGAAACCTGCAAGGAATGTCAGATTGGGAAGCAAACAAGGAAGAATTTCAAGATCAAGGAATATTCTACCACTAGACCTTTGGATTTAGTGCATACAGATCTATGCGGACCTACAAGAGTAGGAATCTTTCAAGGTGATAGGTATTTCATGTTGTTGATTGATGATTTCTCTAAACTGACTTGGGTAACTTTTCTCAAAGGAAAATCAGAAGCTCTAGACATGTTTAAAGCTTTTAAGGCTATGGTTGAAAATGAAATTGATCTAAAAGTCAAGTGTATAACATCTGACAGATGTGGTAAGTTCACCTCCAATGAGTTTAATTTCTTTTGTGAAGATCATGGAATAAAGAGGCATTTCTTTTCACCTAGGACTCCTCAGCAGAATGGAGTTGTGGAAAGGAAGAATAGGATTGTTTAGGAAGTAGCAAGGACAATGATGAAAGAGACAAATTTACTAGATATCTATTGGAGAGAAGCCATCCACACTGCAGTTTACATACAAAACAAAGTGGAAGCCAGGGTCAACAGTTCAAAGACTCCATATGAACTATGATATGGAAGAACTCCTACTGTAAAATACTTTAGAGTGTATGGAAGTAAATACTACATTAGGAGAGATGAAGAGAACTTGGGAAAGTTTGTTACAAGATCAGATGAAGGAATTTTCCTTGGATATTCTACAAAGAGTAAGGTATATAGGTGCTACAATAAGAGACTCAAGATATTAGTGGAAAGTGCAAATGTCAAAGTGGATGAAGAACCATACCAAAGTTCAGTGCTATTATAAGGATACGAATCAGATGAAGATCATTGCAGAGAAGTAGAAAGAGAGGAAGAAAAGGAAAAGGAGAAGCAAGTAGATGCAGAGGATGCTCTGGAGAAGATTCCCAAGGCTCCCAAGTATGTACAGAAGAACCATTATGAAGATCAGCTCATTGGAGATAAGAACAAAGGTGTGTTAACAAGGAGAAGTATTGCTATGGCAGATGAACAAGTAAATTTGTGCTTATTGTCTCAAATAGAACCCAAGACAGTGACTGAAGCATGCAAAAATGAGCATTGGATCAAGGATATGGAAGAGGAATTGATGCAGATTGAGAAGAATCAAACCAAGGAAGTTGTCCCATGACCAACAGACAAAAATGTGATTGGAATCAAATGGGTCTTTTGGAACAAATTGAATGAGAATGGGGAAGTAGTCAGAAATAAGGCCAGATTGGTGTATAAAGGCTACTCACAAGTGGAAGGAATAGATTATGAGGAAACATTTGCTCGAGTGGCAAGATTGGAGGCCATTAGATTGTTCTTGGCATTTGCAACTCACAAGGACTTCAAAGTTTATCAGATGGATGTGAAGTATGCATTCTTAAATGGAGAGTTGGAAGAGGAAGTATATATTGAGAAACCAAAAGGCTTTCAGTCATTAGATGATCCAAATATGGTCTGCAGATTGAAGAAGGCATTGTATGGACTCAAACAAGCTCCTAGAGCCTGGTATGCAAGGTTGGATAAGTACCTGCTACAACAAAGATTCAAAAAGGGCACTGCGGATAGCAATCTATACTTCAAAGTTGAAGAAGATCAAATCTTGATTGTGGAAGTATATGTAGATGATATAATCTTTGGAGGAAATGAAGGTATGTGTAAGAGATTTTTAGAAGAAATGCAAAAGGAATTTGAAATGTCAATGTGTGGGGAAATGAATTACAAATCAGTCAATCAGAAAAAGACATTTTCATTTCACAGTCAAAGTATGCTAGGGAAATGTTGAAGAAGTTTGGAATGGAAGACTCCAAACTAGTATGTACTCCCATGACTACTGGTTGTAAGCTAAGCAAAGATGATGAATCTCCTAAGGCTAATCAAAGCAAGTACAAATTAATGATTGGTGGATTGTTATACATGATTGCTACTAGACCGGATATCATGCATGCAGTCTGTCTTGTGGCTAGATTCCAAGTTGATCCCAGAGAGTCACATATTATAGCAGTAAAGAGGATATTTAGATACCTAAAAGTCACTCTGGAGTTCAGCCTATTGTATCCCAAGGATACTAATTTCTCCCTAAGTGCATAAATAGATGCAGATTGGGTAGGATGTATAGATGACAGAAGGAGTACAAGTGGTGGTGCTTTCTTTCTGGGAAGCAAACTTCTCTCATGGTTAAGTAAGAAGCAAGACTCAATGTCATTATCTACTATAGAGGTAGAATATATTGCAGCAACATCTTGGTGCACACAAGTGTTATGGATGAAGCAGACATTGAAGGATCTCAAAGTGTCATATGATGAACCTATTTCTATACTATGTGACAATACAAGTGCTATCAACATTTCAAAAATTCTAATGATGCATTCAAGGACAAAACATATTTCAATCTGGTATCACTTCTTAAGAGAAAAAGTTACAAAGAATGAAGTTAAGTTGGAGTATGTGCCTACCGAGGATCAAGTTGCAAACATTTTTACAAAGGCTCTCCCTAAGGATACTTTTGAGTATCTCCGACAGAAGTTAGGGGTTATTTCCCCTCCCTCTATTAATTAGATACATAAGTATGTGCATCTATCCAGGAAGAATTTCAAGATACATTTTTATGGACCTGGACTGATGTTGAAGGCCACCTCTCAGGAGGAGTACGTAGGAATACTATTGGTTGATATAATCAGATGGAGAACATCCTATGATCTTAAGGGGGAAAGTGTAGAAAAGTGAAAGCAGTAGAGATGAAGTAAATACTTGTTGGTGTTGTTGCCCTTTGCCATTGCCATTGATGTCAAAGGGGGAGAGAGAGTCGAAATGATTGAAAAACCATTGTGTAGAGAGGTGTGTGAAAAGTAAGAGTTGTTTCTGTCAGGGGGAGTAAGAGCTCCTTTAGGTCTTAATGGTTTTTCAAGGAGTTGGTGTTTCCATCAATGACAAAGGGGGAGATTGTTAGAAATTTTTTGGTGTTCTCATTGATGTCAACTCCCAGCAGATGATTCACTTGGTTCCCAAGTGCTTTTGAGAAAATTTCATAAAAAGGGTGTGCAGTATGACAGAGGTACCCTCAGTATTATGCTTCACATTTCTTCTTAATTGAAGATATGCCTATGTGGCTTGGAAGTATTAATCATAGGTGTTCAAAGGTATTATATCCAGAGTTTTAGGTTCAGGATCATGCGGAAGTAGAAGATGTGTCTGACAGGATATTTGATTGTGAAGAAAGGTGTCTGGGAGAAATGAGAATGCTCCGCATTTCTCTGCATTGTGCTTTCATGTCTTGTGGATATAGGAGAGTGCTTATATTATCTATATCCACCTTCCTTTGAAGTTTCTAGTGTTGAGATACTCAACAAGTTTAGTTCTTACGTTGGTGATGAGTAACAGTGTGTCTTGATGTGCATAATGAAGACATTCTTTGATTCAAACAGTTGCGGCAGTGTTGTAGAATTTTTTGATGATCGTGAGTATTTTGGGAAGGTGTGTGAATGCTTTGGAGTGTCTCTCTCTAGTCTACATGATGTTCTTGGACTTGTAGAAGTGTGAACATGGCCTTTTTCTCAGGTTTGGCTAACCTGGCTTACTAGCACCATTTGTGAAGGTACTTCATGGATTGTGTTGAACTCCATTATTAACCAATACATTGATGTAGAAAGGGCATGCACACTACTCAACAAACCAATAGATCCTATATCAAGCAACCTACTAGTTATATATTGTGTTGGATTTACATTGTCAAACTAGGGAATCATAATCTTCTTGGATGATGCTTGTACTGTGTGTACAGTTAAGGATTCCTAAGTTTTATTCTAGAGGTTGTGTAAGGGAACTAAATAAAGCAAATACAATACTCTAAGTAAACAGGAATGATGGAAAATAACTAAGTTTGTCCAACATAGCAATAATCAAATGATTTTATGCAACTTCTATATAAGAGAGTAACTAACAATTGGTTCAGTCAGTAATCAACTTGACTCAATAGACTCAATGACATAAGTTACCAAAGTTTAACTATTTCACATTACTCATCACAACATACATCAATCACACATATATATAACACATACAATTATAAACTAAACATATAAATAGAGTGGAGAGACAATACCTCAAGTGGCCTGCTTGAGTAACTGTGATCCCACAAAATCTATTTGAATCTCTGTTGTAACTTTGTAATCATTAACAGAACTTAAAACATATATTCTTTTATTGAATGTTAGAATGAAAGGATACAACAAAATCTAATACTATATCTTTGTCTCTCTCTATATGAAGCAAAATCTAATCTCTATATATGAGATCAACATTGTCTATATGAATAAAACTGCTAAACAATAAATGCTATAACTGTCCATTATCCAACAACATAGGAAAAGAACTTTATTACAAAGCAAACTAGAAATAAGAAACTAAACTAACATGAAGGCAACATAGATGATATAGTCCTACTGTAACTCTATCTCTCTAATATTCATGAAGAACAATCAAAACTAGAAACAGAACATAGAGCACGATCTAGATTCCTCCATTATTCATCACTACATCATTTATTGAAAGATAACCATCACAGAGTCATGGATGACTCATCCCAATCAATTCAGGATCTTCTTCACTTAGCTACAAGTCCCCGTATCATCTACAGTGGATATCAGCATCTCCTTCGGCTGCAGGTTGTCCAGCGATCTTCATGATATGAAGCCACACTTTTGCTACATGAGGAGTTAGTACACCACATAGTATTTATGCATCACTATCACTAAAATCAACATAAAGTACTAACATATTTCATGAACATCAACCATTCACACATCATTAATTAACAACATATTATATACCATCTTCATGCTTCAGTGTCTTAAGGATAATCATAGACATAATTAGTGTATATAGAAGTCTGGAAATGTCTTAGGAAATAGGTACTTAAAGCAAGAGAAACAAGACAAAACATGGTCTCATCACACCCCCCAACAAATCATGTTGTTGGTCCTCCAACAACCAAGGTCTCAAATCACACTGAAGATATATTTCTTTGTAGTATGTAGGTTCTTCTACTCCTCTTTCTTGTTTGAGATAGAAGCCCTTCTATTCTGCCAACCTATTCCACCTGGCTTGTCCTATTGCCTAATCCATCCTATACCCCATCCAATGTGGAATAGGATAGAGAAGCAGAGGAGGGTGGAATACTAGTGGTAACCAGGTTATCCCATGTTCCTTGGCTATTCTTATATATCTCTATACTTTGTGGATTGCTACTGAGAGGTTAAATACTAAGTGAGGCTCCTTTCTCTATAGTGCTGGTGTCAATTCCTTCCATCTACCTTATGAGAAACCCAAATTTTCCTTACCAATCTTTTCTACCAATTCCCTAAATTTTTGATAGTCCATAACTCTGCATTCCAATAGTTTACTTTCTACCTCTTGATGTTCAATCAGGTTCACCCATTCCTCCACTATCTTCAGGGGATTTGGAGATTCTACCCTCAATTTGAGAGGAAGTGACTTCTCTCTTTCATTATACTGCTACAGTAACTCTCCCCTCCTGTGCTCATTTTGAATGAATGAGGCTAAGGCCTTCAATTGTACATCCCTGATTACAACTAGGGGATTCCAGTGAGTGTCATAAGGAATGGCAAGTTCATGTAGGTAGAATTCACATAGTTGGTTTTGTATTTTAGGGGTAGCTCTTTGGTAAGTTGTTAGAAATAAGGAAGGTGTAAAAAGGGAGACAGTAGCATCACTATAGAGTTGGCTAAATTGGAAGCTCAGATACTACTCCTATAGATAGAGGGTATAAACCCTAGCAGGTGGCCTACATCTCATCAATTGAACAGTCACGTCTGTCATTCTATCTACTTTAAATTCCAACCTCTTTATTTCTATGTTTTTCATCCCTATCTCCTTGTGTTTCTCCTCTAATTCACCTTGTTCTTTTACTAATTTATCTATCTCATTCCATAGTTACAAGGTAACTATAAATAAGGTAGTTGGATTAGGTTCCTCAGACTGCTCTTCTGACTGCATAGGCTCTTCATTCCTTCTGTTGATCTCAATGATGGCTAATTAGGCCAAATGTTCAAGTCTTGATCCCTATTTCTAGAAGACATTTAACTGCTCTTCTAACTTTTTAACCCTTTCATTCAACCCAGTTTCTTTTTGTTGATAATCCCTCAGTTTCTTCTCCAACTCTACAATTTTCTGCATTACTAGTTGTAACTCATCTTTCTCACCCTCTATTGTATCTTTAGAGTCTAACAATAACTCTTCTTCCTAAGGTTCATCTTGAGGGTTTGAGAAATCTGGTTCTTCAGTTTCAGAGGAAGGTTTATGACTTTTTCTAGCTATCCATAAATCTTCCTCCTCAGACTCTGCATCAGATTCTGGAACAAGTGTATAACCCAAATTTTTCTGCTCTCTGTCAACAAACATGTGCTCCCTCTCAGAGTCTGTATCAATATCAACTACATTCCTCTTTTTAGGTTCCCCTAAAAGTTCTTTTTCATTTAGGCAACCTGAATGCCTAAATGATTGAGTAGGGGTTCCTTGTTTCTTCTAAACTCTTGAAGAAGAAGAGGATGATTTCCTTTTCTTGGTGGCTTTTGAAATGGAAGGGGTTTCATAGACAATTTCAGATGTTGCGGGCAGTGAGCTAGAAGCTATAGGCTACAATTTTCATTTTGACTTTCTCTTTTTGTGGCTAGAAGTTTGTGAGGATACATGATCTAGTAAAGAGGTTGAAATTAGTGAGACCACATGTGTAGAAGAACTAGCGGGGTTTTCAATAGGTTCATTAGAGCTCGGAGCTGGTTGCTCCTCAACAGGTGCATGGCAATGGGTAGGTGAAGCTTCTAGGTGAGAAGAGGTTGCAAGTGCTTCCTCTTCTTCCCATGTTTGTAAATTTTCTACCTATGCCTCTTCTTCTCTCCCCGATTCAACACTCACACCCCTCATTGACATGATTAACTTCAAGAAAACTTTCCAAAGAAAACTCAAGGTACTGGATAGATAAACCCCTCTTTACTAATAGCATAATCAAACCATGATGGGACAATGAAGACTGGTAGTTTTTCTTTCTATATTCAATAGACATCCTTTTTAATAAATTGAACAAAAAATTTGGGACATTCACTACCCTTCTGTGACGAAGATTGCTCAAAAGTTTAAAATGTACAGTATAGAGTAAAGATTGCCTCCCATCACAAGTAAGTTATTTAATAATGTAGGTAGCTACAGAGACCCATAACTAGGGTAAAGAGAGTCATTATGTACTTTGAGATGTCAATTCCATCCTTTCTCCTAGTTGTATGTGTTGATTATCAGGAACACTAAGAGGGGGGGTGAATCAGTGTTCTATAAATCTTTCCTTGTACTTTTAATTTTAACCATTTCAAAAGAATAATCCAATAGAAGCAAAATATACAACTGAACAACATCCACAAAATCATAACACATAACACCAAGATTTTATGTGGAAAACCCAAAGAGGGAAAAACCACAAAGAGGATTAGCCCTCATATATATATTGCATTCTTTACAAAAATGATGTTCAGGCTTGGTCACTCCATAGGCCTAGAACATACTGGCTTACTGCCGTGAAGTACAACTAGATTTAGCAGGCCCACCGCCTCAACCCTAAACTTAGCAATATTACAATGAGGGTTGTTAAACCCTACTGGAGGCTCACTGTCGGCTTACTGCCTTGATGACAAAAACTTGCTTCCAGTCAGATCACACATGATAACTGAATACTGCTTAAGCATCTGCCACTACACCAGGGTGCAATCATTTAGCAACTAAATTCTGAATCCCAAGTCTTCATCGTTGCTTCTCTTCTAACTCTACTCTTCTATTCACATGCTTGCATCACACACACACACACACACACACACACACACACACACACACACACACACACACACACACACACACACACACACACACTACTCATGCACACCACTCAATTGAAGATCATCGCTCTTATATATATCTGCATCATGATTTAATCCATAATTAGGTTGGCATCCAAGAAGTGAAACGTGTACATAGAAAGATGTACCTTGTCGCTCAATCCAATGCACTATGTGTCGCGCGGACCCAAATCTTCTACCAAACATGTTCACATAGGTTGGATCTAATCATTCAAATACTTGAATGGATCTTTCACACACTATCCTTTCTCTGCATCATGATTTATCTCACCAGTCGGCCTGTTCCTCAAGAGTGTGCTTAACAACTTCATCTACTGACTTACAACTTTTACTGAGGATCTCAAAACACCTTCCAAATCATATCAAGGACTCTTTACACATTCCCAATCTTACCCTTAGAACTGCAAGGTATTATATCATCTTGCGGAGAAATGTGGACCATCAGAACTCAAACTCTGTCTCTGTCAAACTATATCAAACACTATGCCGATACTTAGCAACTTGCATCTAACCTTCCGGTGGACTTCAGATCTCCTAACTCTGGAATAAGACACTTCATACAAGTGTTTACAACACCCTACAACCACATAACAAAATACTTATCTGTGAAAGAATGCAGACCTCTGCACTAGACCCTATTCACTATTCTTGCTATACCTTTGCTTACCTAGACTTAGATATTTCTTCTAAGTGACTTCCAGAGGAAATGAAGTCTTAGTCTCTGGAGCATGATACCACCAAACAATTACTAACATCATATCTAAACTGTATTACACAATCATCATCTATGGAGACATTCTATCTAACTTGTCCTCTACTCAGAATACTTTCCATACTTAGCCATTTTCTGTCAACTGGACCTGAAATCCAATATGCTCTTATGGAGATATTTCTTCCTATCATGGTGATAGGATCTCTGAGCCTTGTTGCCATCAATGACAACATACAAGTCCATACTGAAGCAGCATCTCTTGCCAACAGTATGAACTTAGCCCTTACAAAAATGGTCTCTGCTCTTACATGGAATTCTTCTTTGGCTGCCCGTAGCCCTGTAACCTCAGCTATAGCTGCTACAGTCACATCAACCCTTAAACCTTTCACTGTAGCTTTCTCATTATGGAATGTCTCTTCAAACTACTGAGTAATGTCTTCATCATATTCTGTTATCCTAAGAAAATATTGCAACCATCATGTCTGCTGAAAAATCAGCAAATACTCCCCGTCGACTAATAGTGTTGAGTGAACAGTAGGCTCTTTTCTAATCGGGTCACCACCCATCATGATATCTCATGAAAATTCTCAATCCCCTATTTGATCTCCAATTCTACTCACCAGGACCTTATTACCAATTGTCTTTGTCAGTTGCTTGATTTGTTTAGCTTGTATGTTATGCGGTGGATGGTAATAATTATGGAGTAAGGGATTTTGAAGTTTGATTTGAAGTTTGAATGTACATAAAATAATTCAAAATCCCCCACAACTATAACTTCATTTGTCCTCAAATGAGAAGACAAGGCAATGGTACGGAGGAACGGGTTCAAAGCATGTTGAATTGATATAATATGGAAAATTAATTATGTGCGAATAAAAAAATCATGAAATAAGTAGCAATAAATGTTAATTAAAGAAATGAGTGAGATGAATACCATTAAGCTAATGGTGAAATTGGAATTGTTGGATGTAAAAATGATTGCATGGCAGATTGAGTTGATGTGCTTGACGAACGAGCTAGAGTGAATCACAATGATGTGATAGTCAAAAGATGTGCTGACTGAATGTGTGGTAGATGTGTGACATGTAGAAGGAAAGTACAATCCAGTGGAAGATGGTGTGATAAAATTTGCTAGAGGCATTAGTGGCTTCATGCATGCAAGCAGATTATGAAATGAATAGGTCCCATGTGCATTGGCTGTGGGTGCAGCTGTTACAGGTCCTAAGTGAATGAAAAACCCTTAGCTGTAGGTGCAGCAAATACAGGTCCCATGGAACAACATGTTTCCTTTGGCTACAGGCCCCTTCAGTGAAGTGGCGTAATGCCAAAGGATAACTCTAGTTTATCATGGTAACTGAAATGATGGAGTCTGTACTCTAATTAGAAGATCGCCTTATTTTATTGCTATTCTTATGTGATGTGTGTGTTTATTTATGTACAAAGTTTGTAGAACTAAAACTTATGAAACTTCAGTTAAGCTGGTAGCTTGATCTACTACTAGAACAGTATGATCAACTGATACTTGGCAGGGAATCCTCACCAGAGGTAGAGGGCTATGGAACTTCAGTCAAGCTGGTAGCTGGATTTGGTGTTGGAGCATAGTTTTCAGCTCCTACCTAGCTGGAGACCCCTTCTAAGGCAAGAGGTTGTGGAACTTCATTGTCCATATCTGCCTTTAATTGTTAGAAAAATACAACTTTACTTAAAGGCTTCTTATACAATTTCAATCGATGCCCATCAACCATTAGTGAGAATCTAACTTGGTCAATTGTAGTTAATTGGATTGCACCATTTAGGAAAACTCCCTTGATCTCATAAGGGCCTAACCATCTGGTCTGCAATTTGCCCTTGTGATCTTTATACCTGGAGTCGTAAAAAAGTGCCCAATCACCTGTCTAAAAGTCCTTGGTTTTGATATACTGATCGTGCCATTTGATTCTTTGGTTTTGTACTAATTCAGTGTGATGAATTGTTTCCATCCTAAGCTCCTCCAAGGTATTAAGCTGATGCAGTCTTTCCTTTTGAGCTTTTCATAGGTCCATACCAAGTTTGGATAGTTGTTCTCAGTGTTTCATATTCAAACTCAAGAGGAAGGACAACCTTTTTTCCATAAACTAACTCATAAGGTGTGTACCCTGTTGTTGTCTTCCATGTAGTTCTATATTCCCAAACTGCTTCAGAGAGTCTTGCTGCCTAATCTTTCTTATGCACTGCAATTGTCTTTGTCAATATTGCCTCAAGCTCAATTTTGGTTACCTCAACTTGACCATTTGACTGTGGATGATAGGGAGTGGACTTTTTATGTCTGATTTCATATTCTTGAATAAGGCTAGTAATCAGTGCAGATGTAAACTGTGGCCCTTAATCTATGACTATTTTCCTTGGGACCCCATACCTTGTAAATATTTGTTCATAGAGGAATGCAGCAACCTTACTATCTCTCGCTACTATCAGGGCTTTCACTTCTACCCATTTTGTAAGGTAATCAGTGCAAACAAGTATATATTCCTTGTGGTTAGAAGGTGGATCTATGGGTCCAATTAAATCAATGCCCCATTTGTCAAATGGTGTGACCACTAGTTGTGGTTGTAGAGACATTTCATCACTTCTTGTAGGTTTTCCCATCCTTTGACAACGGTCACATCTTCTTGTATTTAGAGCTATATCTTTATGTAATGTTGGCCAATAATATTTAGTATTCAAAATTTTGACTGTTGTCTTCTTGGCTGCAAAGTGTCCACCACATGGTTCATCATAACAAGCTCTAAGAATGTCACACACTTCATCTTCCCTAATACACCTTCTCATAATAAGATCAGGTCTTGTATAGAAGAGATAATCAAATACCCATGAATAGGGAAAGTTGCGCTCCACAAGGTGGCGCCTCTCTCTAGGTGAGAGGTGTGGAGGTGTTTTCCCTGTGACTAGATAATTTGCTATATCTACATACCAAGGAGTTTGTACAGTCAGTACAAATAAGTGTTCATCTAGAAAAGAATCATCAATGACTGGGTCCTCGAGTTTGATTTTAAGTTTGAATGTATGTAAAATAATTCAAAATCCCCCCAACTATAACTTCATTTATCCTCAAATGAGAAGACAGGGCAATGGTACAGAGGAACAGGTTCAAAGCATGTCGAATTGATATAATATGGAAAATTAGTTATGTGCGAATTAAAAAAATCAAAAAATAAGTAGCAATAAATGTTAATTAAAGTAATGAGCGAGATGAATACCATTGAGGTGATGTTGAAATTGGAATTGTTGCATGTAAAAATGATTGCATGATGGATTGAGTTGATGTGCTCGATGAACGAGTTTGAGTGAATCACAATGATGTGATAGTGAAAAGATGTGCTGACAAAATGTATGGTAGATGTGTGACACGAAGCAGGAAAGTACAATCCAACAGAAGATGGCATGAGAAAATTTTCTAGAGGCATTAGTGGCTACATGCAGTAGTGGTTACATGCATGCAAGCAGATCATGAAATGAACAGGTCCCATGTGCATTGGTTGCGGGTGCAGTTGTTACAGGTCCCAAGTGAATGAAAAACCCTTGGTTGTGGGTGCAACAAATATAGGTCCCATCAAACAACAGGTTTCCTTTGACTACAGGTCCCTTTAGTGAAGTGGTGTAATGCCAAAGAACAACTCTAGTGTATCATGGTAACTAAAGTGATGGAGTCCATACTCTGATTGGAAGATCACCTTGTTTTATTGCTATTGCTATGTGATGTGTGTGTGTTGTGTGTTTTTATTTATGTACAAAGTTTGTAGAGCTCAAACTTACTTATGGAACTTCAGTCAAACTAGTAGCTTGATCTATTACTAGAACAGTATGATCAGCTGATACTTGGCTGGAATCCTCACCGAAGGCAGAAGGCTATGGAACTTCAGTCAAGCTAGCAGCTGGATTTGGTGCTGGAACATTATTTTCAGTTGCTACCTGGATAGAGACCTCTTCTGAGGCAAGAGGCTATGGAACTTCATTATCCATATTTGCCTTTAATTGCTAGAGAAATACAGCTTTACTTAAAGGCTTCTTATACAATTTCAATCGATGCCCATTAACCATCAGTGAGAATCTAACTTGGTCAATTGTAGTTAATTGGACTGCACCATTTAGGAAAATTTCCTTGATCTCATAAGGGCCTAACCATATGGTCTACAATTTTCCCTTATGATATTTATACTTGGAGTCATAAAGAAGTGCCTAATCACCTGCCTAAAAGTCCTTGGTTTTGATATATTGATCGTGCCATTTGATTCTTTGGTTTTGTACTAATTCAATGTGATGAACTGCTTCCATCCTGAGCTCCTCCAAGGTGTTAAGATGATGCAGTATTTCCTTTTGAGCTTTTGATAGGTCCATACTAAGTTGGACAGTTATTCTCATTGTTTTATATTCAAACTCAATAGGAAGGACAACCTTTTTTCTACAAACTAACTCATAAGGTGTGTACCCTGTTGTTGTCTTCCATGTAGTTCTATATGCCCAAACTGCTTCAGAGAGTCTTGCTGCCCAATCTTTCTTATGCACTACAACTGTCTTTATCAATATTGCCTCAAGCTCTCTGTTGGTTACCTCAACTTGACTATTTGACTGTGGATGATAGGGAGTGGACTTTTTATGTCTGATTTCATATTCCTGAATAAGGCTTGCAATCAGTGCAGATGTAAACTGTGGCCCTTGATTTGTGACTATTTCCCTTGGGACCCCATACCTTGTAAATATTTCTTCATAGAGGGATGCAACAACCTTACTATCTCTGGCTACTGTCAAGGCTTTCACTTCTACCCATTTTGTAAGGTAATAGTGCAAACAAGTATATATTCCTTGTGGTTAGAAGGTGGATCTATGGGTCCAATTAAATCAATGCCCCATTTGTCAAATGGTGTGACCACCAGTTGTGGTTGTAGAGCATTTCATCACTTCTTGTAGGTATGCCCATCCTTTGACAGTGGTCACATCTTCTTGTATAGAGAGTTGTATCTTTATGCAATGTTGGCCAATAATATTTAGTATTTAGAATTTTGATTGTTGTCCTCTTGGCTGCAAAGTGTTCAACACATGGTTCATCATGACAAGCTCTGAGAATGTCACACACTTCATCTTCCCTAATACACCTTCTCATGATATGATCAGGTCCTGTATAGAAGAGATAACCAAATACCCATGAATAGGGAAAGTTGCTCTCCACAAGGTGGCACCTCTCTCTAGGTGAGAGGTATGGAGGTGTTTTCCCTGTGACTAGATAATTTGCTATATCTGCATACCAAGGAGTTTGTATAGTCAGTGCAAATAAGTGTTCATTTGGAAAAGAATCATCAATGACTGGGTCCTCATTACAAGTAGGGAGCCTGGAGAGGAAATCAACAACAACATTGGCCTTCCCTGGCTTGTCTACAATAGTGATATAAAATTCCTAAAGGATCAGTAACCATCTAATCAATCTGCCACTTACCACTGGTTTACTCATAAGATATCTTATTGTTGCATGGTCAATGTGAATGAAAACAGGATACCCAGTGATATAATGCCTGAACTTATTAATTGCATAAACAACAACTAACATTTCTTTCTCAGTAATAGTATAGTTAAGTTCAGCACCTTGAAGATTCTTGATGATGTAGTAAATTGCATATTCCACATTCCCTTCTTTATGTCCTAACACAACTCCTACTGCAAAATTAGAAGCATTTGTATGTATATGGAAAGGTATTGCCCAATTAGGTCCTCTAAGTATAGGTGTCTTTGTTAATGACTCTTTGAGATGGTCAAAGGATATTTGATAGTCAGTTGTCTAATTAAATTATGCATCTTTAGAGAGTAAGACAAACAAAGGAGCAACAATTTTATGGAAGTCCTTTATAACTCTTCTATAATACCCTACATGACCTAGAAAGCTTCTGACATCTTTCTATTTTTGAGGAACAAGTAAGGTTGAAATGATTTAAATTTTGTGTGGATCCACTTGAATTCCTACTTTGGACACAAAGTGGCCAAGCACTAGTACTCCTTCTTGCATCATCATGAAACATTTTTCATGACTAAGGGATAGGTTATGATATTGACATCTCTATAGTACTTTTTCAAGGTTCTTCAAGGCCTCCTCATAAGACTCTCCATAAGCGGTAAAATCATCCATATAAGCTTCCATAGATTCATGGGCAAGGTCAGCAAAGATACTTCAAACAACTCTCTGAAATGTGGTAGGTGCATTGCAGAGTCCAAATGGAAAGACAAAATAGGCATATGTCCCCCATGGGCATGTGAATGTGGTCTTATCTTGGTCTTCAGGGGCTATCTTGATCTAGTTATATCCATTGAATCCATCAAGAAAAGAAAAATACTTTTTACCAGCCAAGGAGTCTAGGACCTGGTCAATGAAAGGAAGAGGGAAATGATCTTTCCTAGTGGCAATATTTAATTCTCTGTAGTCTACACAAACTCTCCACTTACCTCCTTTCTTTTGCACTATTACTAGTGGAGACACCCATTGCCTATCTGTTATTGGGTATATGAATCTTGCATCCAATAATTTCTGCAATTCATTCTTCACTGTCTCTTATTGCAAGGTTCATCCTTCTTTAAGGTTGCCTAACTAATCTGCATCCTTCATTAATGTATATCCTATGCATGCAAAGGTTAGGGTCAATTCCCTTCATATCATGATAGTCCCATGCAAATGTTGTCTTATGAGTTTGCATCATTTTAATCAATTCAATCTTCTAGACAAATGTCAATTCACTGTTGATGTTAAGTGTTATGCCTGGTGTAATGTCAACTGGTGCTACCATAGGAATCACAGAGGCAATATCCAGCCCTGATAAGTTAAGACTACAACTATGAGGCAACAACTGATGAAACATTTTGCTAGTGGAAGCATAGGCTAGAGTATTGATTGCAGGCAGAATATTGTGAAGGGGGCATACCATACATATTAGACATGGCTTGTTGTATATATGTTTTGTAATTGTTTTGTATGACATTGGAAAGCACTTCATCTTCATCCTAGATAGCCAATAGTGGGTCTCTTTTAATTGTCATTAATGTATGAAGAGAATATTGGTCAGGATCCTCCAAGTCTGGCCAAATAGATTGCTCCATATCAGCAAAAGGTTGAGTAGGTGTATAAAGGACTAACTTCTTTGTTACATTCCCATTAGAAATTATCATATTTCCTTATCGACATCCTATGAAGGCATCTTTTTTTGCCAGCCAGGGTCTCCCTAGGATGAGTGGATATCCCCTAGGCTAGCCTTGGGCTGCAAGACCATAAAGTCTGTAGGGTATTCCCATGAATCCAATGTGATTACAAGATCTTCAATAACCCCTTCTGGCTTGACTGTGGACCTATCTACCAGCTGGAGTACTATGGGAGCAAGAATGAGGTTATCTAACTGAAGGTTACTTGTTGTTTCCTTTGTCATTACATTGATGGCTTCACCTAAGTCAATCAAGGTGCTTTTGATAAGGGTACCATTGATTTTTACATCAACCACAAGGATTCCAGGATTTGCATATTTGGGAACAACCAAGTTACCTAACATGATATCAACAAGTTGTCCTATAAGATAGACTTCTAAGGATCTTTTCTCTTCCTTCCTAGTTTCTTAAGGCATAACTCCCTTATAGCCTTGGTATATATGGGCACATCCTTGATGTCTTGAATGAGGTGGATTTTAACAGAGACATTCCTTAGTTGCCCCATGAAATCAAAATTAGGTTCAGATGGAGTTGGTGGAGGGTGCATTTTCAATCTGTCTGGAAATGGAGGGCTTCTAGTAATGGTTTCTTCTTGCAGAGAGATTTGCTCAGGAGGCTTCTGCTAGTTATTTAGATGGTTGTCAGTGATGGAGGGTTGTTCCTCATCAAGAAGTTATGTGATGAGCGGTGATGGTGGTCCAACAAGCATCTTTCTTGAGAGCAGGTGCACATCACTAACTTCAACCATATAGGCTAGGTATTGGATGGCCTCATTAGTATAGGCTTGCTGAATAGGCTTGTTTTTAGGGTTAGGTGTAGGTTGTGCCGGTAATTGAGTGGCTCTAGGTGGGGCAGGAGTAGGTGAGGTTGTATTTGGCATAAGGGCAGGTTGCTGAGGCAGGGCTTGTTGTGGTTATAGGTAGTTCACATTTGGATTTTGCCAAGGTTGGTTTTCACACCACTATTGTGGCCATGGGTTTTGATTGGCCTGCCATTGTGGATTATAATTTGAGGATTGGGATGGCTGCTAAGGCCACACCCCCTGCTGTTGGGTCAAACTAGGTTGCATGGTTGCCCATTGTTGTTGTGGCCAGTTATACTAAGGTGCATTGTTGCAATTATGAGGATTTGAAACATGTGGTGCAAATGACATGGAATTGGTCAAGGGGTGTTGAGGCATACCTTGTATTTGCTACCATGGCCTTCATTGTGCAATGTAGAACACTTGACCTTCTTCATCTTCTATAGCTCTAAAATCTACTTTCTCATTCTTTCCCTCAGAAGTACTAGCAAGTCCCTTGCATCGTCAATTGGCCTTCTTATGTCGATAATGTGGACAATATTCACTCAAATCTACCTCTGATGCCTCTTGTTTCTTCTTTATGTGCAGAGTGTCTAGCTCTATTACCAAATGGCTTATGATATCCTCTTTCATGTTTGACAGGAGATTGTTGAGCTTAACCTTGGAGACTCCGGTGGATGATTTACTCGAAGTCAAGGTCCTAAAACCTATATTCTTATTTAAAGTAGAGCGTGAATAGTTTCGATAGATTTGACAAGTTTCATCAAATCCAAGTTGAGAAATATCTCCTACTCCAATTAGATTGAGTACATCCATACATTCTTCACTCACACCTCTTAGAAGGACCAGCTTGAATGACTCTGGAGAGAGACTATGTCTTGAATTTTTGAGGCAAAACTAAAATCTCCAAACATAATCTTCCAAAAGTGGCTCATCTTCTTTTTGTTACATCCTAAAGATGTCATCCCCTTCATATCTCTACCATGACAATAATCCTGATATTTCTACAGAAACTTCTCCTTCATGGTGGCCCAAGTAGTTATAGAATTCTCACCCAGACCCATAAACCATCTTAATGCAGCATCCTTGAGGGTGGCTAGGAAGAGCTTGAGCCTGTATGCATCTATAGTGTAATCATAACTCCTACAGAGTACAACAAACTCAAAGAGAAATGTATCAAGGTCTTCAGTGATTATCCCATGAAAGTTTGGTAGAGCGAAAGGAGGGATATTTTTCAAGGTGTTATCTCTCTCCTGGTTTACAATATGAAAGGTAAAGGTAACTGGTTCAACTGGGTTCCCTACTTCTTCATCTGCCATGATGCCTTGGTTCCAATATGCAATAACTTTAAAATCTTTAGTGTTCTCCACACCAAGGGATGATTCAAAATGTTCTTCTTCTTCTATTGAACTAGTTGGAAGAAACCTCCCTCTATGGTCTCTTGGCCGCCACATACAATAATGTATAAGCTAATGGCTCTATTCCTGCACCGTGTTATTGAATAGTTTGGTGATGGATTGAATATCTAAGTGATCCTAAATGCTGAAAAATACTATTTCCTAGTAAACCAAGTACAAACATGAATTAACAAGAACTTAGAAACTCTAAACCTTATCACCATCCCCGACAACGACACCAAAAATGTCGAACTACATTATTAACCAATACATTGATGCAAAAAGGGCATGCACACTACTCAACGGACCAACAGATCCTATATCAAGCAACCTACTGGTTATATAATGTGTTACATTTACATTGTCAAACCAAGGAATCGTAATCTTCTTGGATGATGCCTATACTGTGTGTATAGTTAAGGATTCTTGAGTTTTATTCTAGAGGTTGTGTAAGGTAACTAAATAAAGGAAATACAATACTCTAAGTAAATAGGAATTATGGGAAATAACTAAGTTTGTCCAACACAATAGTAATCAAATTATTCTATGAAGCTTCTATATAAGAGAGTAACTAACAATTGGTTCAGTACGTGATCACCTTGACTCAATAGGCTAAATGACATAAGTTACCAAAGTTTAACTATTTCACATTATCACAACATACATCAATCACGCATATATATATATATAAACATACAATTATAAACTAAACATATAAATAGAGTGGAGAGACATAGTACCTCAAGTGGCCTGCTAGAGTAACTGTGATCCTACGAAATCTATCTGAATCTCTATTGTATCTTTGTAATCATTGATAGAACTTAAAACATATATTTTTTTATTGAATGTTGGAATGAAAAGATACAACAACAAAATCTGATACTATATCTATGTCTCTCTCTGTATGAATCAAAATCTAATCTCTATGTATGAGATCAGCATTATCTATATGAATAAAACTATTGAACAATAAATGTTATAACTGTCCATTATCCAACAATGTAGGAAAAGGAATTTATTACAAAGCAAACTAGAAATAGGTAACTAAACTGACATGAAGGTGGCATAGATGATACAGTCCTACTATAACTCTATCTCTCTAATATTCATGAAGAACAATCAAAACTAGAAACAGAACATAAAGCATGATCTAGATTCCTCTATTATTCAAGACTGCATCATTTATTGAAAGATAACCATCATAAAGTCATGGATAACTCATCCCAATCAATTCGAGATCTTCTTCACTTGGCTACAAGTACCTGTATCATCTACTATGGATAGTAACATCTCCTTCGACTGTGGGTTGTCCAGCGATCTTCATGATATGAAGTCACGCTTTTGCTACATGAGGAGTTAGTACACCACATAGTATTTATGCATCACTATCACTAAAATCAACATAAAGTACTAACATATTTCATGAACAATCAACCATTTAGACATCATTAATTAACAACATATTATAGACCATCTTCATGCTTCAATGTCTTAAGGATAATCATAGACATAATTAGTTCATATAGAAGTTTGGAAATGTCTTAGGAAATCGGTACTTAAAGCAAGAAAAACAAGACAAAACATGTTCTCATCAGATTGTGGATGTGATAAGCAGCTTGATGATACAAATTTGAGTCCTGGTTATCCCTTGATATGGTCCACTTTCACTTCTTTCCACCACGGAAGTGTATAGTGCCAACCTAAGTAATGTTGCATGTGTGTAATGCACACGCTTCATTAGGACTGACCTAATTGAGATAGGTCTTGGTTATAGATGGTATAAATGCAAGATGAAGTTTACTAGAGTAAGATAGAGAAGATAATGGAAATGTGAATCAAGGGCAGTGAATTGTGTGCGAGCTTAAAAGCCTATGACTCCAGAATGCAGTGGCCAGAAGGTGTCTACATTTTAGTGTGCCAGAAGTTACTGAAGGTAGCGAGCCAAAGATTGCGGATGGCAAAGGATGTTAGTGGTAGATCTCTCATGTTGCTTTGAGATAGTGAATCTCTCTGTAACAGATTTCTTCTTTCTTCTCTCTTCTGGGTAGTGAGCCCTTGGTAGTGAGCCTTTCTCTGGAAGTGAGCCTTTCTTTTGGGCAGTGAGCCTATTGATTTTTGGTGTTGTTATTCATATATATTATGAGTAAATCCTCGTCGTGGTTTTTCCCTTATAGGGTTTTCCTCATAAATCCGGTGTTCTTATGTGTTTGGATGTGTTTGCATTGATGCTTCATATGTTTACATTCTATTAATGCATAATAAGATATTGATGTGTGGAATTTCTTTGAGGGTTTACTGTTTTAACAGTCAACTGATTCACCCCCCCTCTCAGTTGCCATATGCTTTCTAACAGTAATTTCATTTACTAAGTATGTTCTTATCAATTGCATGGGTTCGCCATGTATTCATGCTTTCTTTTTGTCTTTTGGTTTTAATAAAACTATATAGGTGATTTCAGATAGATTTATTATTAATATATATATATGTATATATATAAATAAATATATACACATATATAATTTAAATAATATATATATATGTATATACAAATATATATACACATGCATGATACTACATTTCAAATAGACTTAATATAATTATATATACGTCTATATTTATATATACATATATATAATTTAAAATATATATGTGTGTGTGTGTGTATAAATATATACATATGCATGTTTTGAATACAGTGAAATCACAATAGTAAGTGGAGTTTGATTTCAAAATAGTGAGTTAAGGCTTTTATTGGGGTGTCCATGCACCTCCTCTCCATGCATAAAACAAAAAGTTCACTACAGTATGAAAGAGAAAAAAAAAGCTAAAAACTAAAAATAGAACGCCAATTTTAGGGTGAAAGGCATTCATTAAAAAAAGTAGAGAGCTAAGAAAAGTGGATAGACAGAGAACATGAGCAAAAAGGAGATCAACTGCGAAAGAGATCCTGGTTGCCCGGGTGTTTTTTTCTTCTTTTCTTTCTCTTAAATCTATTTGCTAAGATTGCAAGTAATGTGCCTATTAATGCATCTGATCTGCTGAAAGGCATTATGTGGTTTTAAATGTATTATATATATGTTTTTTTGCTATGATCTTACTAGCCTGTATAAGATCTTGTCGGCCTATGTTATACTTTTATCAGCTTATTCTCTTGTTACAACCTAAGTCTTATTAATATCGGCCTTTGTATTAATCAAAAGGCCTAATTTCTATTCTTGTGGCCTATATATTATTCATTTGTCTTGTAAATTATTATTTTGGCTTGTGTATTGTTAAAGTGGCTTGTGTCTATCTCATCAGCCTGAATATTCTTATCAGTTTGTTTGTGTTCACATCGGCCTCTATGCTAATTGTTTCAACCTGAATATGATAATTGTATGAACCTTTCTTCTTCTCTAGCTTGTGTTTGTCTAGCTACCTGAACTTTCTCTCCATGGCCGCGCATCTTCTTTTTGACCTGCGCTTCAATCTGAAACAATTTTTATGTCATTCTTAAACCAGCTTTTATATGCATTCATAAGTGAATCCTTTGGTTTGTATTTTACTCATTCTTCAGCTTGCAAACTAATTGTATCAACCTGTATGTATTCTTATCAGCCTCTATGCTAACTTAACGACATGTGTTTTATAATTCTATTGGCCTGTGCTAATTCTAAACAACCTGATTGATATTCTTATTGGCCTCTGTGCTAATTTAACATCCTGAAGATCTTCTATATCAACTTCTATCATTTCTTGTCCTATGTTTATTTCTTACTGGCCTCCCTATTGTTCTTGGCGGTCTCTCTCTCTCTCTCTCTCTCATACTTAGAAATTAGACGTTGATATCTCTATTGTGTATGGCATTTTAAAATCAGTGGTATATAAACTTGTAGCTAAGTGGATAACTAATTCTTTTCAATACTTTGTCTCCAATGTTGTCATGACAGTATTATAAAATTGATCTTGCCTTAAGTATGAATTCATTGAGCTAGCTTTTATTTTAAGGTAATTGTACATGCAATGTGGTTATGTATTTAACCAGGTATATATATACATGTATATACATATATATTAACCCATATACATGTGTATATATGTCTATATATATGTATATATAGACATCTATGTAAGTTCTATCATGATCACTACTGGCATCTTTTCATTATATAACTGAAATCTCTTATACCTGTTACAAATCAGTAAGAAATGGTTAGGTAACATGAGTACAAATAGTAATTGTAAGTGAAATAAATAATGCATGGAACTCATTATTAGAGGTGTACTATGCATACATCATCATAGATCTCGTACTTTCTAGAAAAGTGTATTCACGTTAATTTTTGCAAGGAAGTAAAAGTAATTGTTTATTGGGCAAATGCATGTGTTACCATGAATTGTTTTTGTAAGGAAATTAGTTTATTTTCCCATGAGTGTATTGGGTTTACCTTCCAGGATAGGGTGTTGAATGTTGACTAATAGAGAAGGTTATCCTCTTTTAATGATCTGTCGGTGTATGCATAAGTGCTTTGGCCAAAGTTGTGTTTTCATTGAAATAAATGAATAACTGCCTATTTTTTATTGATATGTTTCCTTGCCACATCATGATTGTAAAACAATGCACGTTCTAGTTAGAAATGCATGTAGACATCAGATTGCACTGGATTTTCCCTCCTGCCTATTGTTTCCATGTTGCTAGGCACTTCGTGCAGTGTCGGGTATCCTTCGTGTTAGGAAGGATTCCGGGAAAGCATAAAGCTTCGTGGTTGGGCAGAAAAGCACTTGGGCCATGTTTTAGTCTTCGGCTTTACAGATGACCATGTGGGTTAGTGGTGGCCGGTGACGATGACTTTATTCATTATCATTACTTGTATAATTCTTGTATATGTACATTATTATAGTAAAGAATTTATTATTTTGCATGAGAACCAAAGTTGTATCATTGTGTATCATATTTTCTTGTGCTAACTCCTGGTTTAGGCACATGTACTTTTAAGATGTAATTTGACATTTTTGGCATATATATTGAAGATGTATCTTTTCCATTTTATATTAATGTGTATGAGATGGTTATTTAATTATGTGTTATTCTTTTTGGGATGTGTACTTTACAAAATGTTCAAACCAAAAGCCATGATGGAAACTATATGTTTGGAAAAACTGGCTAAGGATAAGCTCACAACTCAACGCTATTTTTCCTCTTCAACTACCTTCAATAATACTATATCACCACATCCTCTTCTACCACAACTATTAAATACCACTCCCATTAAACATCTCACCAAGGATAAAATGTAATTTGGTTAGGAAAAGTGACTCTACTACAATCACAAGGGGCCACAAATGTGTGAAAGAGAAGCTATATGTCCTTGATTGATTCAAGCACTCCTATAGATTTACAATAGAGTTTGGCTAAACATTCTATGGTTTTTTTTATCCTACTAGGTTACCACCTCAACGTCTGGAAGACCATTGCATTAACATCCTTCCAAAAGATGAACCTCCTAACATTCACCCTTATAGGTATCTATTCCTCCAAAAAATAGATTTAAAAATTGGTACATGAACATTCATATTGGTTTTCTTTGATGATATTTTGATCTATAGTAGAATTTGGTCAAAACATTTGCAACACCTTAACTTAACATTACAAATTCTTGTAGATAATTAGTTATGCACTAAGCACTCTAAGTGTTCCTTTGGTCAAAATTAAATAAAGAACCTTAGACATATTATCTCTTCAGTAGGTGTTTAGGTTGATATTGAAAAAATTTAGACCATGCAAATTTGACCCACACCCAAGGCACTCATAAGCCTTCATGGATTTTTGGGTCGCATGGGTTATTATCAAAAAAATTTGAAGACTAGTAAATTGTTACACCATTAACTACCTTTCTAAAAAAGGATACCTTCTCATAAGCTATTGCTATAGATAAGCCTTTAAGGTCCTTAAATAGGTTATGTGTACAACACCTATTCTCACCATGCCTAATTTTTCCAAACCATTTATCATTGAAAGTGATGCATCTAGAAATGGAATTGGTATTATTCTTGTGCAAGATGGTCACCCCATTTCCTTCACTAACAAGGCCATCTCTAGGTATAATTTGGTATGATCAATCTAAGAGAAAGAAATTATGACCATCTTACATGTGATGAATAAATGGTAGCCCTATATGGTTGGAATACATTTTTTATATAAAAATAAATCACCATAGTCTAAAATATTTCTTGAAGCAATGGGTGTGCTCTTGCACCTAGAAAAAAATAGATTACAAAACTCATGGGTATGACTATGAGATCACTTATAAGAAGCACAAAAAAATTATGGTTGTGAATGCTCTCTCCCATAAATTTGAAGCTAGAGTGTCCCTTTGTGTAGTTTCTATGCCACTAATAAATTGGCTTCAAGATCTCCAACATAAATAACACTAGCACCTACTCATAAAGTATCTCATCCACCACTTCTCAGTCACCCCTATTATCTTCATTATCTCTTTGCCCATTCAACAAGCATACTGATCCTATGGACAATCTACATCACTCAAGTGACATCTTGTAAGAGCCTTAGGACCTAAAAGAAGACAAACTTTGTCCAAGAGGTATGCACAAACCCTGGTACCTATGAACCTATGATAATCTTTTAAATTTGGCATATCATATTTTTTCCAATATTGTCCCATATAGTCACGTATATGCCTATTTACTCACATATTCTAGAAAGAGATATTGGAGGCAAATTTAACCATTCAAAGAAGGAACACAAATAAGTTGTCACAAGAGCATGCATGCATGATTCAAAGTTCCCTAAAGTTCAAGGTTGATTGTATGACCCTATGCATTACTATTTCAAAGTTATCTCCTCTAAATAAAGTGAACCATATCATTACTTTCCTTATGATTAAATTACTATCTTTTTATCCCCACTTGTTTTGCTTCATCCAAGGTTATGTATCCTATTGGAAAGAAAACAATAATCATATGTATCTGAGCATGTTGTACAACATTATTTTTATTTTAGCTACTATAAGTCTTGAGAAGAATACAATACTTAAATTTACAAGTATTTACACACTACATAAAAGTTCTTTTGTTAGGAAATGAAGCTTAGGTCAAATAAATAGCAACCATGCATTATAAATTGTTAAGAAATTAAGCTTTTAAGTGAAATGAATGTAGTAATCTATTTATACGAGTTTTCTATTTTCAACTTAAGTCTCACAAAACTTTGAGAGTGTTTAATTGCCATATTCATATCTCTTTAATCCTTTCAAGTTTATTCATTCTATATTAGTTTGTTCATTGATTTAAATTTGGCATATCATCTCTTTTCCAAATTATTGTCCCATATAGTGAGTTATATGCTTGTTTACTCACGTTATCTCATTTTCTAGGTCTATAACTTTTTTATCTATATTGAACTCTTAATCTTCTTAGTAAAATATGTTGTTTCCATTCATATTACATGTTTTCTATCTCTTTTACAATTGTTGTTTGACTAATTTAAGTTATAATTGTTGAACTTGACCAATTAGACCAATTGTTGTTTGACCAAAATTGAACCATTCTTATATATATTAACATTAATATGAACTTGTACTTTAATGGATGTAATTGTATTTTCCTCTCACAATTAGAATTTTGACGTACAATTAGAATCAAGACTTGCAATTAAGACATGTAATTGTATAAATTTTCCTCTTATCTAATCGTAGCATCGTAAAATGTGTACACCACCATTTTACCCTTAGTTTACCTCCTAGATGGGCCTCAAATATTCACACTTGTTTATTAGGACCTATTTTAATACCTTTTTGAGCATTAAGCATGTAATACTTGATCCTGATGAATAAAACCCGGAAAAGAATCATAAGGTAGGGATAAGCATGCTTTAAGTGCCCTTTTTCGGGAGGTGTCTGGATAAAGGACCAGGGTGCCCAAGAACCCTAGGCCCTCCTGTTGAACATAATGAGGTGCTGAGAGAGAGGTGAATCAGCACACACTAAAACTTAAGTAGATATTTGCAAATAAAATTGAATTACGTAGAGAATAGAAAGTAAATTATGCACCACAAGAATCAAAACAAGAACACTGAGATTTTTACGTGGAAAACCCTAAAACAAGGAAAAGCCATGGTGAGTGTTAGCTCACAATATATTAGGCTCACTACAAAAATGTTACAACTTTGTTTTTGGGTTGCAGCCCAAGGAAGCTACTACTCCTTGTTTTACAACTTTGATTTAGGGTAGAACCCAAGGAAGCTACTACTCCCTGAATATCCTACTCATTGCACTTAGATTTACAAAAATAAATATATGGACTACTGTAAAGTAGGCATCTAACTTATGTTGATAATGTAGTCTACTTTTTCTTCTCAATACATGTCTTCAAACTAATTCTGCACACTTCATGTCTTGCACTTTGTTATGCTATATTCACATTCACATCTATACCTTACAAAATGAATTTGGTCTTCTATAAATATCCTCCACAATACTTCAAAACATTGATTAGGTCAACCAAAAGGATGAAACATGTAGCTTGTGATAAATCAACCTATGGACACTCCAAAACATCACCATATGCACTTGCAGAGATGAAACATAACATGAGCTTCATCAAATAGGTCGACACATCCTTCAATCACCCTTATAATTCTGCTATCCATATGAATAGTCACTGTTCAATCACCAAGTCACTTAGATCAGGTCTGTACACAAATGCTAGTGAAGATAAAGCAAAAAACTACCAATTGTTCATAAGAAATGCTACTTGCGAAACACCAAACACTTTGAAATTTGGATAGAGTTAACTTCAACTTTAATACTAATCATCTCCTGAAAATTGCATGCCAAAAGGATCAAATGCGGTGGAATGTGGAGCATTCCAATTTGATCTCTACAACTCCAAGCTCTGTATGTACAGTCCGGTACTATGTTGCTTCTAAATTTCACTGCGGAAGGAGTTAAGAGCTGAAAATTTGGAATTAGACTCCTTGAAGACTCACAATGCTTATTGTGGAACCGCAAGCCAAGATGTTGCAATGCAGAGAAATGCAGAGCAAATTACCGATCCCATGTCTTGGAATAATACTCTATTCATGCCTTAGACAATTTTCTCAAAAACACTTGGATGAAAAGATAAGAATACCACTACTCCACAACCTCCTAAAAGACCCTTATGGGTGCATACCAAGTATGAGGAAGTTCAATATGAGCTTCAGAAGATAGGGTGCTTACAAGTCATTCTTCATTCTTTCAGACTTCAGTAATGTCGACTCTGCATCTGCAACATATTGTGCCATCTTGTCTGATTCTGCAACATACCTTGCCAAATTCTAAACATCGTGTTGACTCTACATTATATTGTGGATAGGCATCACTATGGGTTGACATCAATGACAACACTATATAAATATTGCCAACAATCTCCCCCTTTGTCATTGATGGCAACACATCTCTACTTCTCTCCCGCTTTGACATCAAGGCCAAAGGGTAGGATGTCACATCAGAGTTGTCTACAGAGTTGTACTCCCCCTAACAGTGTTATCTAGTTACAAAATTTTACCTTTGAAATCCAAAATGGTACTGCCATTCTACCCAGTACTTCCGCATATACACATTGTTACAAAATTTGTCTATACATCATACAACTTACTTGGAAGAGGGTAATATATCCTTATAGGTTATCTTCAATTGAGTACAAGTTGTGTCCCAATGGCTTTTTGCTGAAGAAAGAGAGTTGTTTTGACATTCAAATTGAATATACAAGTCTTCAGCTTCCTCCACAGTGTTGGGCACTGTCCTCTTCTGTGCTACCTTTTCTACTTCAATCACAATCTCTATCATAGAAGTAAGTCATAGGCTTGCTGTTTCTTTGAGCTGACTATACTACCTTAGAATTTGATCTCTTTGTTGTTGCAGTAGACAAAACTAAGAGTGCCAATTTTCAATAATTGTTCTGGTTGCCCCATCACTATCCTTTAGGGGATCATACAAGCCAGATGCTTGTGAAATCTATGACTCAATGGAGTCCATTTGATCCTTTATGCCCCTTGTAGACACGAGCCATTTCAAGAAAAATTGATACAACAAGGTAGCCTCTTCTATACATGTCTGAAAATCTTTCATCTTATCTTGCAACATATTGTGTGCATTTGCACACATATCAAAAACATCTCTCAATCTCTCATCATTTATTTTCTTCAAGGCATCCTTTTCTACCTTATCTTCCAATTGAGTTGAATGATCTTTAAAAGAATCAAGCGAGAATGTTAACTATTGTATAGTGGTCAAAGATGTATCAATATTTACCTCTGGCACAAAGTCTTGAATAACCTTCACTGCCTCATCAAACAATTCTATATTCTGCTGGTGTTGATGTAGAATTTCCTTTCTAGAAGATGAATGTATAATGTCACCAAGATGTAGCTTATGCAAGGGGGTAATATTTGCCAAATCTACCTTCCCTTCTTGCATAGGATTTTGTAACAATTGTGGAAATACTGATGAGTCTAATTTATGACTCAATTTTGTTAGAATTTATTATCCATTTGTTGTAGTTAGCATGGACTTTGGTACCTAGATCTTAATCTTTTTATGATATTTCCTCAAAACCATAAGATATTGGGCATAGGTTATTTCCTATACTCTTTAGATGACATTGACATGCTATATGAACTATCTATGTTAATTTTACATGTGGATTAATGAATGTTACTCTAAGATAGTTACAGATATGCAATTATTGTGCGTACTAATATTGTTATGCAAATATAATTAGCAGCCTATAAAATTGAGGAAGATTCTATTAGTTGGTCACTCGCCATCAAAGTTAACAAGGTGGTAATTCAAATGTCAAATGGAGGGAAGATAACCAATTTGTAACTGGTCTTAATTGCTTGTTAAGCGAATATAGGAGTTATTTTTGTGCTAGATCTGCGTCAAAGCGAACATGCTTGACCAGATTCCATGCATGCATAACCTCCTCTCCACTTTCTATGCTTTCCCTAAAGTGGCATCCTCCTAATCTGTTGG
This sequence comes from Cunninghamia lanceolata, assembly GCA_027924645.1. NCBI lineage: Eukaryota > Viridiplantae > Streptophyta > Pinopsida > Cupressales > Cupressaceae > Cunninghamia > Cunninghamia lanceolata. Next base: position 3,701,950 of record BSBN01000704.1, on the reverse strand, counting down.
AATTGACCACCTTGCTAGGTAGTTGGTTTGTAGTTTTTCTTTTTATAAATAAGACTCTAATGCTCCTTCGAAGGGGTTGATTAATCGGAGGTTGTACTCGTATTATTAAGTTTTTCAATAAAACAATTATGTTACTCATTTGTACTCATGTTTTCTAATGAATAAAATGAAGTTATAAGTTCGCATCTTTGAGTTTACATTTGTCTTAAGGGATACTCATCAAAGGGGGCCCACTTGGTGAGCATTCCATCCTTTAGTTTAGTTGTTATTTTCTATCAAGCAGTTAGTTAAAATCTGGCACCGTATGTTCCTGCAACCACTAGAATTCCATTCTATGTCTGTTCCTGCAGCCAAAGCAGACAGAGTAGTTTCCTATTTGTTTGCCCAGATTTTCATTTTCTGTCATGCACTTCAGCTTAGTATAGTTGTTGGTTGATGTTCAGCATTTATGTTATTTCTTTCCAAGCAATTTACTTTCAGCATTATGTCTTTCTTAGTCATAGAATGAATGTGGCTACTTTGGGGTTCCTAGTGCACATACTGTGTTAACCCATTTCAAGTTCATGTCCCTGGGTTGAAAAGTTAAATGCACTTTTATAGTGATTAAGATAGCTATTCAGGTTAGATGTCCAATCTCTGAGTCACAGCTTTATGGGCTTAGTTGTTAAAGCATTGTAGGAGGCCAACATTTTTGGCACCATTGCTGGGGATGGTGTCAAACTAGGAAGATCTTTGGAGTCATTTTTAGTATTATTTCTTGCAGAAGTATTTTTGAAGTGTGCTCTTAGTATACCCCTCATTTAGGAAGTAACGACCCAAAATCCGTTCACAACATTCTTTGTGTGAGTTGGCTGATACTGAGTGTATACTGCATGCATAGAGGTAGAAGAAGAGATGCTTTAGGGAGATTCCTTCCTAATGATCTTATTCCTAATGAAATCTTAGTTGAGTATCCAAACTACCCAATAGAAGAAGAAGAAGAAGAGAATCCTTTTCCTGGTGCATTCCCCAATTTGAATAGTTCTAAAACATCCTCTGAAGAACAAGCTGTCCAAAACTTGATTGACAATCCATTTGCTTTGATAATCAACCAAGTAGCTATGGCTACCCAAAATAGGCCCAATCAACCAACCTTTCCATTTCCTATTGCTCATCAAAATGAAGTGGATAACCTCAAGAACATCCCTGCTTTAGTTCTCCCCAAGTTCTATAGACTTGCAACAGAGGACCTAGACACCTTCTTGTTTGAATTTGATATCCTCTGTAGAAGATATGACTACACCATTGATGCTCATAGGCTTAAGCTGTTTCCTACTATCATGAAAGATGTTGCATTGAGATGGTTTATGGGTCTAGGTAGTGATATTGTCAATACTTGTGATGAGATGAAAGAGAAACTTCTTGAGAAGTATAAAGACTATTGTAGGGGTAGAGATATGAGAGGAGATGATATTTTCAGAATGCAACAGAAAGAGGATGAAAGTTTGGAGGATTACATCTCAAGGTTCCTGTTTTGTTTGCAAAAATCTCCCCATCATACACTCAATGAGGGGTCTCAGAAACTACTCTTCCTCAAAGGAATAAGTGAGCATTGTACGGATGCCTTAGATTTAATGGGAGGAGATATTACCAAAGTGCCTTGGGAGGATATTAAGAAGATGTGCCAGAATTATTCCAGAGTAGCCATGAAGAAAGGAAGAGGTTACCATTCCCTTGTGGGCAAAACCCCTACCAATGGAGTTTCAAGGATGGAGATAACTCACTTGTTGTCTGATTTGAAGCAAGATATCATAAATAATATGGCCACCTAGCTGGACAAACTTTAAGCAAAGAAGAAGCAAGACGAGGCAGGGGCAATGTTGGTAGAATATTACCCTCATTGCAGACAAAAGAAGAGGGACTGCAGATGCAAGATGGTAGCTAATATTGATAGTAAGCAGATTCCACCTGAGTTCAAGCCAATCTAGGTTGAAGAAGATCAAGTCTACTATGTTGCACAAAGGAGGCCATGGGCTCCAAGACAAGGTATGCCACTAGATCCATTATCATTTGCTGGACCATATTTCAATACTTATGCATCTAGTAACCAATGGAAACAACCATCTCCATCCAACTATGGAGGATATTCACCTCAGCCTTGGAATAACCCTCCAAACACTTGGCAAAATTACCAAAACCCTGCACCCCAGTGGCAACAACCTCAGGGGAATTGGCAGTCACCTCTAGGAAACTGGCAGCAAACATCTCAATGGAGGGGAGGATAGCAATGGCCAAACTAGACAACTAATTACATGCAGTCACCTTCTCAGCCCCAGCAGCCTGCTGTAATGCCTCCTCCTGCTAGTTAAAATTCAAATACACCTAAACCTACTCAGTTACCAACTCAACCCTCACCTAACCCAAACAACAGACCATAGCAGCAGCCAATATACTCTGCTGATCCAAATTAATTCCCTACATTTGTTGTGAGTGTAAGTGAAATCCACATGCATTCAGGAACTACCTTGGTAGCTCCTTCCACATCCATTATTACTGAGCTTCCTGAGGAGGAAGAGGAGCCTTTAAATGCCCCCATTCAGCTAAATGCACCTAAAAATCCTGAACCAGTCCCAGTCAAGTAGACTACACAAGAACCACCATTTCCATAGAGGTTGGAAACTGTGAAACAAAAGGAAGAGAAAGAGGAACCCACCTTTGACATTCTAGAGCAATTGAAACATGTATGTGTCAAGATCCCTCTATTTCAAGCCATAAAAGATGTTCCTATATATGGTAAAGCAATCAAGCAAGCATGCCTTAAGAAGCCAAGCAGAAAGAGGAAAGACCCCACTATGGTTCATGTGGTGGGACAGTTGGCTGACATCATGCTTGGGAAAGTGACTGTTCCCAAATATAATGATCTAGGGAGTCCTGTGGTAGGAGTTGTTATAAATGGGATCCAAATAAGGAATGCTCTGATTGATTTGGGAGAAGCAATAAATGTAATGACCAAGGATATCCTGCAGTAACTAAATGTTGCAAACATGAGACCTACTCCTACTGTCCTACAGCTTGTTAATAGTTCTACTACTAAACCTGATGGGATAGTAGAGGACCTTGTGGTATCCCTGGACTCATGGGAATATCCAGCTGATTTCATGGTACTTTCTCCTAAAGATACATTGGGAGGGTATCCCATCAATCTAGGAAGGCCGTGGTTAGCCACAACTGATGCTTATATTGGATGCCAGTCAGGAGACATGACCATCTCTAATGGGAGAAGCACTAAAAAGCTTGTTCTTTACCCATCTGCACAGCCATCTCATGATATGGATAATCTTGTTTGGCCACATGTTGGTGAAGAGGCTGAGGAAGCTAATTCTGTGGTACAGCTTATGATGTTAGGCAGAAGCTCTTTCATGTAGCTCCAAGAGGAAGATGAGGTATTGTCTAACATAATTTAGAATCATTGTGAATTAGAGGAAGCATCATCCTCTAATTCTATTGATCCAGTGAAGACACTTATTCCCACTTCTCCTGCAGCAACAGGTATGTATCATACATTGCTACCACAAGAAATCAAGGTACCAAGCATTAGTGAAGCAACTATGGTAGAGTTCACAACTCAAGTGGAGATTTTAGAAGAAAGATATTTGAATATTAACAACAAATTAACTCAATAACAACAACTCTCTTTGACAAGCTTGTTAAAGAAACACAAGAATGCCTTTACATGGGATTACCATGACATGAAAGGACTCAATCCCACATTATGCACCCATAGGATTTACATAGGGGAAGATTGTACACCAGTAAGACTACCACAAAGGAGAATCAACCATGCATTAAGAGAGATTGTCAAAGAAGAATTATAGAAGCTATTAGATGCAGGGTTTATCTACCCAATCTCAGATAGCCAGTGGGTGTCTCCTCTGGTTCTCATGCCCAAAAAGGAAGGGAAATGGAGAGTTTGTTTTGATTATAGAGAATTAAACTTTGCCACCAAAAAAGATCATTTTCCCCTTCCTTTCATAGACCAGCTATTGGACTCACTTGCAGGAAAGCAGTACTTTTCCTTCTTGGATGGGTTCAGTGGTTACAATCAAATACAGATTGCACAAGAGGACCAAGAGAAAACAACCTTTACCTGTCCTTGGGGGACTTATGCCTACTTAGTCCTTCCATTTGGCTTATGCAATGCACTTGCAACTTTCCAAAGGGCAGTCATTAGCATATTTTCTGATAGCTGACATGATTGCATGGAAATCTATATGGACGATTTCACTACTTATGGTGCTACTTTTGATGAGGCATTGGAAAACTTAGGGAAGGTTTTGGAGAGATGTGAAGACCACAATCTATCCCTGAACAGTGCAAAGTGCTTCATGATGATGTAGGAAGGAGTAGTGCTTGGCCACTATGTCTCTCCGAAAGGAATTCAGGTAGACCCAGCAAAGATTGAAGTGATAATCAATCTGCCCATTCCTGCAAAGCAAAGAGATGTCAGAAGCTTCTTGAGTCATGCAGGGTACTATAGATGTTTCATCAAAGATTTCAGCAAAATAGCAATGCCATTGTATACTCTTCTCACTAAAGATGCTGAATTTCAGTGGACTGAAGACTGTAACAAGGCATTTTCTGATTTAAAGGCAACATTAACTCATGCTCCTATACTCAAAGGGCCCAATTGGTAGCTCCCTTTCCACATCCATACTGATGCATCAGATTAGGCCATAGGAGCAGTCTTAGGGCAGAAAGAAGGAGCCATTGAACATGCTATTTATTTTGTCAACAAAAACTTGCAGGGAGCTGAGTTCAATTATACAGTGACAGAAAAGGAAATGTTGGCAGTAATCTATGCCCTCAACAAATTCAGGCACTACATAACAGGCTATCAAATCTTTATGCACACAGATCATGTAACCATTAAGTATCTCATGAACAAACCCTTGATATCAGGTAGATTAGCAAGATGGGTGTTGCTAATGCAAGATTTTGGCATTACCATTGTGGATAAGCCAGGGAAGGCCAATGTTGTTGTAGACTTTCTTTTAAGGCTAACTACATTAGAGGACAACCAAGTCATTGATGACTTTTTCCCTGATGAACACTTGTTTTCCATCACGGTGCAAACACCCTAGTATGCTGACACAACTAATTATCTGGTCACAGGGAGAGTCCCTCCTCATTTCTCTCCAAAGGAGAGAAGGGTGCTCATTGAAAAGTATTTTCCTTTTTCATGGATTGCTGGATGTTTGTTCTATACTAGACCAGACCATGTCATGCGGAGATGTGTGAGGGAAGATGAAACATATGACATTTTGCATGCATGCCACAATGAACCATGTGGAGGGCATTTTACAGCCAAGAGGACAACAATGAAGATTTTAAATACAGGTTATTACTGGCCAACACTCCACAAGGATGTAGGGAGATATACAAGGAAATGTGACAGATGCCAGAGGATGGGACAACTAACCAAATCTGATGAGATGCTCCTTTACCCTTAGCTAGTGATCACTCCATTTGATAAGTGGGGATTAGATTTTGTAGGACCCATTGATCCTCCAACCAATGGTAAATCCTATATCTTAGTATGCACTAATTATGTAACCAAATGGGTAGAAGTTAAGGCCATGAAGCATGCAAGAGATAACATGGTTGTAGAATTTCTTTATGAGGAAATTTTCACACGGTATGGGGTTCCCAGAGAGATAGTGATTGATCAAGGAGCTCCATTCACCTCAACTTACTTGCAGCACTAGTCAATGAGTACAACATAAGGCACAAGAAATCTACTCCTTATCACCCTTAGGCCAATGGCCAAGTTGAGGTGACTAACAGGGAAATTGGAGCCATTCTAACCAAAACTATGGGCAAACAGGCTACCAAAAGTTGTCTGGGCTTATAGGACAACGTGGAAAACAACCATAGGCTTCACCCCTTTTGAGTTGCTATATGGAAAGATAGCTATGATGCCCATTGAATTTGAACATAAGACTCTTTGGACTGCAATAGACTTGGGGATGGATATCTCTGAGGCACAAAAGGACAGAATCATGCAGCTCAATGCTTTGGATGAGATGAGGAAAGCAGCCTTGCATCACACAGAGGTAGTGCAGAATCAGAGAATAAAGTGGCATGACAAATTCATCAAAGACAAGAAATTCTAGCTAGGTGACTGGGCACTGCTCTATGACTCAAGATATCAAGATAATGCAAAAAAATTGAAGACAACATGGCTAGGACCATATGAGGTTGCTGAAGTTTTCCCCAATGGTGTTGTTCAACTAGCCACCATTGACCCTATCAGATTTAAGCTGATCATCAATGCTCATCGCCTCAGGTTGTATCACAAGCCAACTTCGAAGGATGAATTCCTACAATAATTCACTCAGCATGCAACTTCCAAACTTCTTGCAGCCAAAGGAAGTGGACCTAGTGTCCCTCCTTTTGGCTAACCAAGGTACCACACTTGTCATAATAAAGACTTCCACTTTTGTGAGGGTCCAATTCTTCATTCATTCACCCATCCGCCCATCCATATCCATCATTCTCTCTTCCATCACGTTGCCATGATCTCACTTCATTCCACCTCGCTTTATTCCACTCCACTTTCATTCATTGCTCAATGAATTTCTTAAAAGGTGACTGGTACTTTCTCCATCATTTTTACAACTGATCTTCCAAAAATCAAGGTACGTGCGCATCAATTTGTTATCTCTTACTTATCTTTTTGTATATTCATTTAATTACTGTAAATTAATGTTGATGTTCTCCATAGCATGTAATTATTCCCTACCCTGTCAAATCAAGCATCACCATTCCACATGTGAGGACACATGCTCAAATTTAGGTTGGGGGGGGAGTGTGAATACCATGTCCACGTGTCAGTCCATGTTGGTTTACGCCATCACATTAATAAAGTTTAAAATTGAGTTGATTTGAATTCTGAATGAGATGACGGCTCGCAAGTGTGAGGTGATAGCCTTCATTGATTACTCCCTTACTGCCTTTACTACTCTCGTCATAATCTTGAGTCCCCAAATAAGGAAAATTTAGACAACATTGGCGTTGGAAATTTAGCAGTGTTGCAGGAAGGTGAAGTTTAGCTTTCAGATAAAGATTGTAGGAAGAAAAACTTTGTGGAGTGATTGTTTATTTTTAGACAACTAAATAATGGGAGGTGGGTTAATTCGAAATGAACCCTCAGTTCATGAAGTATTACTACAGGATGCACCTAGCCAGGCCGAGTTTAGAAATTGCAAGTGGATAGATATATGCAGATTGGGAGGACAAAGGGGCAATTCTGGCTTCCCTTAATTTTCCAACCACCTATCCTATTATGGCCTGTGCCAAATTTTAGGTACTACTAGTATGACATTGCTAAAGAGAGACAGAGATGGAGCAGATTGGATAGACAACAAGGGTTCTATTGGGATCCTAATTCACGCACTGCAGAAACTGATATAGGACAGCTGGCAGTTGCAAATTTCAAGGCATTGACCAAACAAAAGAACAACCCTTCCTCTACTGGAGGACCAGCAAAGTCTTAGGTTGGGGAGAGTGATGAGTCTAGTTTATGACTCAATTTTGTTAGAATTTATTATCCATTTGTTGTAGTTATCATTGACTTTGGTACCTAGATCTTGATCTTTTTATGATATTTCCTCAAAACCATAAGATATTGGGCATAGGTTATTTCCTATAATCTTTAAATGACATTGACATGCTATATGAACTATCTATGTTAATTTTACATGTGGATTAATGAATGTTACTCTAAGATAGTTACAGATATGCAATTATTGTGCGTACTAATATTGTTATGCAGATATAATTAGCAGCCTATAAAATCGAGGAAGATTCTGTTAGTTGGTCACTCGCCATCAAAGTTAAAAAGGTGGTCATTCAAATGTCAAATGGAGGGAAGATAACCACCTTGTAACTGGTCCTAATTGCTTGTTGAGCGAATATAGGAGTTACTGTTGTGCTAGATCTGCGTCAAAGTGAACATGCTTGACCAGATTTTACGCATGCATAACCTCCTCTCCACTTTCTATGCTTTCCCTAAAGTGGCATCCTCCTAATTTGTTGGAGTTGACCGCCTTGCTAGGTAGTTGGTTTGTAGGTTTTCTTTCTATAAATAAGACTCTGATGCTCCTTCGAAGGGGTTGATTAATCAGAGGTTGTACTCGCATTATTAAGTTTTTCAGTAATACAGTTATGTTGCTCGTTTGTACTCATGTTTTCCAATGAATAAAATGAAGTTATAAGTTCACTTCTCTGAGTTTACATTTGTCTTAAGGGATACTCATCAAAAGGGGCCCACTTGGTGAGCATTCCATCCTTTAGTTTAGTTGTTATTTTCTGTCAAGCAGTTAGTTAAAATCTAGCATCATATGTTCCTGTAGCCACTAGAATTCCATTATGTGTATGTTCCTGCAGCCAAAGCAGACAGAGTAGTTTCCTATTTGTTTGCCCAGATTTTTATTTTCTGTCATGCACTTTAGCTTAGTATAGTTGTTGGTTGATGTTCAACATTCATGTTATTTCTTTCCAAGCAATTTACTTTCAGAATTATGTTTTTCTTAGCCATAGAATGAATGTGGCTACTTTGGGGTTCCTAGTGCACATATTGTGCTGACCCATTTCAAGTTCACATCCCTGGGTTGACAAGTTAAATGCACCTTCATAGTGATTAAGACAGCTATTCAGGTTAGATTTCCAATCTCTGAGTCGCAACTTTATGGGCTTAGTTGTTAAATCATTGTAGGAGGCCAACAGATACCACAGGATGGAATTGCATTTCCAAACTCAGTAGGTCTTTGAATGAATTAGTTGACCCTTGACCAATCTAGATTCTACTCCATCTTGACTCTTCTCTGAAGTCTTTTTTATCAGCAGTAACCACATCTTTGTCAGGATCTTCATGTTGCTTGGTGTTCACTAGAACATTATGTTCATCTTGCACACTTGGCTAATCATCCACTTGTTTAGTGTTCTCTGGAACACTCTGTTCATCTTTCTCTTTATCTTCCTTAACATGTCCTAAAGAATAGGATCAACATTCACATCTTTTTGCATATTTTCATCTTTCTTCTCTTTTTCAACCTATTCTTCTTTTTCTGGAGAGGATGCAACATCATGATGAGGTGATTGTGGTGGTGAAACATGTGACTATTCCACATTCTCTATTTCCCTTACCTCACTAGTAATTTCAGAGTGATTTTTTCAGTTTCTTCTGTGATCTTTTCAATGTCTTCCTTTGTGTTCTGCATAAGAGTGTCCACTCTATGTTTTGTTCTGAGCTCTTGGGCTTGCCTTTGAGCTAATTTCTCTTTTTCTTCTTTAGAAAGGGAAGTGCCAACATTATCCAAGGCATCTTGTCTAAGTTTTTCATCTAGGGCTACAACTTCTTCTCTGTCCCCTCTTAGGGCTTTCTGTAAGCTTTCTGGTACTCTAGGCAAGATCTCATCCAGAAACTTGTTATATCTCATCATGTACATAACAATAGCCTTTTCAATGATGGCTTGATCCTCAAAAGTAGATTCTGTATAAACTACCATAGTTTTATCAAACAAATTGAACCAAATAATAGCATTGTAGATAGCATCTAGAGACATAGGTCCTTTAGGAGAAGATATTGGTACCTGGGAGTCATTTTTCTTTTTCTTCTTAGGAGGAGGGATTGGTTCCTTTTATTCTTCTTCTTCTTCACTTGCTTCTATACCTTATTTCTTATTCCTTTTGGCCTTCACCTTGACCCTTGGTTGCTTTTTTTGTTTTTCCTTTTCCCATTTCTTTGAAATTACCTCTTCTTCTTTATCACTCTCAATCTCCTCTACAAAGGTTTCATTCTTCTTTGTTTGTTTGCCCTTGGATTTCATCAGTGTTTTGCCTTCACAGACTTGGGTCTATCTAGCAGGGGAGGTAGATTGTGGAATATTGGCAGTAGATTGAGAAGTAGATCTACCGGATCTTCTTGGAGTTGAATGCACAGTGGTAGATGGTGCATCATGGTCTACAATATTTCGAGCAATGAACCCACTTTGTGGGATACCAACCTTTTTAAACTTCTCTTTGTTTTTCTCTACATCTTCTTCAGACCTTTTCTTGAGTTGCTTGTTGGTGATTTCATCATAAGTGCCAAACCTATCTATATTAGGATCCTTGGGTTTGCTCAGTAAAATGTCTACATACCCTATCAAATTAGTTTCTAAACCCTCATAAGGCAACTTGGGTATCCATGAAATCTTGGGTTCTACTACTTCCATAGAGTAGTTGTCCTTGTCTACCATGAAGGTGATATCATTTTTGTATCTTTCAACCACCTTGGCAAGTATCCTTTCTCTCTCTTGCATCTTTTCTTGAAAGGTTTTAAAGAAACCCTAGTATGCAGCATTACAAGCATCTAAATTTTCAAAGCTCATCATGTGTTCCCTGATTTGACTACCTACTAAGACATTTCTTTTCCACACAACACCCTTTGATCTAGGAATTCATTCAAAAAATAAAACATAAGACATATTATAAGAGATTCATACTGGAAGTTGTACCATTTCTCCTTTGTCATGTGGAAGTTCTGCATTAGTTGTTGTCGCAACAGCTCACAAACATCAAATTCCTTGTTTTCTCTCACCATTTGATTTGCAACATGAATAGCAGTTGTTGTGGCAGAGCCCACTCTATTAGTGTAGAAGATTTTGTATGCAATGACCATAGTTGCATACCTTACAGCAGGGTTTGTTATATCATCCACAGTTAGGGCATGTTTATCAAACTTTGCACCAATCAGCTTCATCACTTCTTCATTTTTTGTTGACTTCAATGTAGGCATAGGTCCAGTAGCACACACACTAGTCACAACCCTAATTTCTTCCTTATTAATCATATAGGGTTTATCTATAATTATGAAGTCTTCATGAATTCGGCTCAAGACAAGTTTGGCCCAATCATCCTTATAGCTAAAATTGGGAAAATCATTCCATACATTCAATTTATTTACAACCAAACTAGCATATCTTGGCTTCAGATTGAAATCATCACCTGTGAGATTGTTCATTCAGAATTCCTGAATCTTGTTGTGGTTGAATTCGTCCAAAGTGGAGTGAATGTAGATTCACACATCCTTGGAGTGAAAAACATTGATCAGAACCCTAGAAAATGCTCCATCTTTTTCAGTCTCCATTGATTTGAAAGAATGCTTCTTGAATATTGGCCTTGGCTTGTCCATGACATCAATGACCCTAGGAGTGTCCATTGCAACACTGAAATGAAGTTAGGGTTTGCACAACTCTGAAAATACTCACTAGTAGGGTTTTGGAAGCAAGAAATCTCCAACACACTTTGATTTGCCTTTTCTTTGCTTTGCTCTCAAATACCCGATCACAAATGCCTTTTGAGTATGCAAAAAGACTCAAAAGCTCTTCGCAGATATTCAATTATTCTTCATTGAATGCACAAATATGGTTAGGTGAATACTTAGTTAAGCCTACCCTTTGATATAATAGTGACTCTTTGATTACTCCACAATCTACCGCATTGAGAGATTTTTCTCTGGAGTTTTGGGCAAATGAAACTTCATTGTCTTTCCTATGTCCTTCCTAGAGGATTCCATGTTAGTCATTCTGTATAACCTACTTCTGTTGAGAGAAGCCACATCAGATCAGGGGATTAAGTTGATAAACTAGTTTCTCCCCCTGACCCATGTAATTTCCTTCTAATCAATAATGAAATCTTCTGCCCTAGGCAGAAGCAATGTGTCTTTCAAACTTTTTCATGAGTCTTCTCTAGTTTCTCTTTCTACATATTAGTTTAGCTTTTTCTTTTCCTTATGTAGAATTCCATGATGACTTAGCAATCCTTTGTAGATAGTTTAATTACTCCAGAAATTTGATCAAACTTCTTCATATCATTATTTTCACATACTCATACCATTTTAGCAAGAATGTTGAGGAATTTAACATCTTATTTATTCAAGGGTTTGAAGAACTTTGTAGTTGTGACTCCCCCTGAATCAGTACCTTCTTCTTTTAGTTACTGGAGGATCCATTTACACTAAACAGAGGTCCAAAAACATCACATTCCTCCTTCTTCCATACTTTTCTCATTTCCTTCTTTGCTAAGCGATATCAACTTTCTTTTGAGGAGCAGGCCTTACATTCTTTCCAGAGTACCTTGTTTGTTTGCACTTGTGACAGGTGAACTTTGATTGCTAAGCATTTCAATTTCTCCTCACCTTAGATCTGCAATTAGTTGCCTTGTGGCCAAACTTGTTACAAGTGTAACAATATCCATGAAAGGGGTGAGCATTATCACTGTTATTCCTTAACAATTTACTTTTGCATCCATTAGCCTTATGTATTGTCTTATTGCAAGCATAACACCCTATAGAATTCTGATTTAACTTACTCCTACATTCAACATTGTATGACCAACCTTATTGCAAGTATAACACCTTAGAGCATTTTGATTTATCTTGCTTCTACAATCAATAGCTTTGTGACCAAACTTATTGCAAGAAAATAATTGCCATTGAAACCTTGACAATACCTAATGGGAGCAGGTTGCCTTGTAGGTGGAGGACCTCTGAATCCCTTTTATCTCCAGATAGGGGTAAATCCATATTCTTTTGCATTTCCATAGATATTCTTCTTAGGAACTTCAATGCAAGTATTTTCCTTCTTTGTTTTAGACTTTCCTTCCGATTAGAAGTTATCATATAGATTTGCAGAAGCACTTATCATTGGACTCTTCCCCTTTTCAAAACCAAGCCCTGATTTTTCTTTTGTTGGCTTTTGAGAGTTAATTATCTCATCAAGGATTTCAGATCCTCCTTTTCATTTTAGTCCTTTGTCAATCTATTCTTTTGCCTTTTCAGTTCTTTCCTTAGAGTGACAACTTCTTCCTCAAGCTTTGAACATTCAGTTGATTTCTCATAGAAATTAATATTTAAGCAATCTTCAAACCTCTTTTCTTCTTCAACCATGACTTTCAAATTTGAAATCATTTCTTCTTCCTCCTTGAGCTTTATGTCACCTCCTTTATCTCCTTCTATTAGAGTTTTTAGTTTGCCAATTTCTTCTTTTGATTCTTTGGCCTTTGTCTTCAATTTATCAATTGTCTCCTTTGCTTTCTCAAGCATGTCTTCATATTCTATATTCAGTTCTCTTGTTTCATCTAGTTCATCAAGGGTTGACTTGAATTCTCCTTCAAGGTCTACTTCACACACATCAAGATCCCAACCTTTAGGTTCCATTGCTTCCAGATCTAGCTCCAGTACAAATACATCATTGTCCATAACTTCAGATTCCATGTGTTCAAGTGTAGGATCTACCTCAGTTGTTAGGCTTCTCAAAGACACTTAGCTCTGATACCAATTATTGAACACAATGAGGTGCTAAAAGGGGGGGTGAATCAACACACACTAAAACTTAAGTAGATATTTGCAGATAAAACTGAATTACTCAAAGAACAAAAAGTAAATTATGCACTACAAGAATCAACATAAGAACACCATGATTTTTACATGGAAAACACTAAAACAGGGAAAAACCACAGTGAGTGTTAGTTCACAATATATTATGCTCAGTACAAAAATGTTACAACTTTGTTTTTGGACTGCAACCCAAGGAAGTGACTACTCCCTGTTTTACAACTTTAATTTAGGGTAGAACCCAAGGAAGTCACTACTCCTTGAATATCCTGCTCACTGCACTTAGATTTACAAAATTAAATATATGGATTGTTGCAAAGTAGACATCTGACTTATTCTGATAATGCAGTCTACTTTCTCTGATCAATACATGTCTTCAAACTGATTCTGCACACTTCATGTCTTGCACTCTGTTCTGTTATATTCGCATTCCCATCTACACCTCACAAAATGAATTTGATCTTCTATAAATATCCTCCGCAATACTTCAAAACATTGATTAGGTCAGCCAAAAGGATGAAACATGTAGCTTGTGGTAAGTCAGCCTATGCACACTTCAAAACATCACCATATGCAATTGTGGAGATGAAACATAACATGAGTTTCACCAAAATAGGTCGGTACACCCTTCAATCACCCTTATAATTCTACTATCCATATCAATAGTCACTGCTCAATCACCAAGTCACTTAGATCAGGTCTGCACATAGATGCCAATGAAGATAAAGCAAGAAACTACCAACTGCTCATAAGAAATGGTACTTGCGGAACACCAAACACTCTGAAATTTGGATAAAGTTAACTTCAACTACTAATGATCATCTCTTGAAAACCGCATGCCAAAAGGATCAAATGCGGTGGAATGAAGAGCATTCCAATTTGATCTCTGCAACTCCAAGCTCTATCTGCACAGTCTGGTACTATGTTGCTTCTAACTTTCACTGCGGAAGGAGTGAAGAGCTGAAACTTTGGAATTAGACTTCTTGAAGACTCACAATGCTTATTCTAGAACCACAAGCCAAGATGTAGCAATGCGTAGAAATGTAAAGCAAATTACTGATCCCCTGTCTTTGAAAAATACTCTGTTTGTGCCTTAGACAATTTTCTCAAAAACACTTGGATGAAACGATGAGAATACCATTGCTCCACAACCTCCTAAAAGACACTTATGGGTGCATACCAAGTATGAGGAAGTTCAATATGAGCTTCAAAAGATAGGGTGCTTACAAGTTATTCTTCATTCTTCTAGACTTCAGTAATGTTGACTCTGCATCTGCAACATACTCTGCCATCTTGTATGCTTCTGCAACATACCTTGCCAAATTCTAAACATCATGTTAACTCTACATCATATTGTGGATAGATATCATTGAGTTGACATCAATGACAACACTATATACATAGTGCCAACACCTCCTTTAGCCCTGTCCTAAAAAGTGGCCTTGTCAACTTAGGCCCTTTAAAACATTCCTAATGTCGGCCTTATGAGGTTTAACTCTCCAGAATCAATAGGAATGCATATAAAAGTAAGTTATTATATTCATTTGAACATCTCTACACTCTTTCTAACTTCTTGGAAGATTCTTATTCTCTCTTATGCTCTCTGCTCTGCTCTCAAGCTCTCTCTTGTGGATTATTGTTGTGGCACTAACATATTGCAGGACTTGTGAAGATCTTGGAGGCTACATCAACTTCTTGAGTCAAGTTGTGATCCCTACTACAAGCATGCAATGGTTTCCATGCTCATGGTGTATTCTTTCCTTCATGCTTTGTGTTAGCATTCCATTCTACTTTGGATTTGCCTCTACCCTCCTAGGGCATACACTCTTTATCAATCATATTTGCTATTAGGAAGGTGGAAACACCATTAATAGGGATTGATTGAGCCAGGATTCTAAATAGAACCCAACCTTTTCCCTCTTTTATTGTGTGTAGGTCAGATGGATAGGTTTCAGAAGGTGATCTCTGGGAAGAAGACTAAGGTTACTGTTACAGACCCGATAGAGTTTACAATTTTTAGAAACCCTAATTTGGGACCAGGGCACCCAAGCACCCTTGTCATGGGCATTCTAACCTCTAGGAATTTTTTTGAATTGTTCATTGACCTTTGTTGTTCCTTTGGCTGTTGGGTTTTAGGTATTGACAGTTTGTTGTACTCAGATCTTTGATAACTAGGGTTTCATGTCTTGATCCTACCTTGATTGATTGTTTTCCTTGAATATGTTATAGATCATCATAGAAAGATTTAAATCTCTAATTTTGGAATCAGATCTAATTCATATTATATTAGATAATCATTTCATGGTGTTGTATCTTGCATTTGAAGCTCTTATTAGCTAGGTTTTTGTTGAAAAGCTTGCATTTTTGAAAAACCTAGTCAAATTCAAAACCTAGGGTTTATAATTAAAATATTTCTTCAGATTTTTCTGCTATTATAAAAATTTAAAATATGATCTTACTTTTCTATATCATTTCATAAATTCCATTTGTGTTTGAAAATAAGGCTTGCATTGAAAATTTTTGGTCTAGAAGTGAACATTATAAGATTTAGGGTTTGATGGTAAATCCCTAGCTAGTCTTGCATTTAGTGCATCTTTATCAAAGCAAGGTGCTGTAAATCATTGTTGCATTTCAATTGGATACATTATTTAGGAACTTCTTTTGCACATACTACACATCCTACATTTGCAGGACTTAGTTGTTGTGGTTACCAAAAATATCACATTTTTGGGAAGACCCTGCTTCTCTTGCACTTCTAGGTCTTTGATTGCAATCTTATTGGGATTTAGGTTGTACTTGGTTGTGCATTTCTCTTCTATATCATATTTACATATATTAAACAAGTCATTTCATTATGGACTCTACTTGTTTGAAATCTTTGCATGCACATATCATAGATTTTGAAAACTTTTCTAAAGTCATTAGTATGCATCCTCGCATTTTACATAACATAGCTTCCATGTATGATATATCTCATGACAATCATAAATATTCTTCTACTACTACAAATAATGATAATTCCTTGGATCTACTCTCTAAAGCATATGATGATGACCTAGCTTTTCCTACTTCACCCTATGCTTTGGATCCCTCTTCAAAGATGACATTTTGGTGCAAGAGGGTGAGATCGTTGATAAAATTGAATATACTATTTCTACTTCTACCATAGTACATAATGATTCCATGAGTCATCCTATTGATATTCCTCATTTAGTTGAATGTTCAAATACCTTGAATATCACTAAGGAAGTGAAGACCCTCGATCTTCCTCCTTTGGTTGAATATCCAAGTACCTTGGACATCACTAAGGATGCGAAAACCATGAATAGTTCTCCTTTGGTTGCATATTCAAACCCCTTGGACATCACTGAAGATACAATCATCAACAATTTTAACAACAACACCTTACCCTCCCCTCATTCCAATGCTCTCCCTTCAAAGGATGAAGCATTAGTGGATGAAGAGAGGTCTCTCACATTAAATCCCTTGGGGATGGATGTTGAGCTTAATGAACACAATGTCAATTCAATCATTATTAATAGACTTACTCCACCTGCTGAGGGGATAGTGGATAAGTGTACTAATATTCCTAAAATTATTGTGCATGAGACACCTAATACACCTCCTCACTTCAAACTAGTGATTACGGTTTAAGGTGCTCCAACACCACCTTGACCCCCGTGCTATATTCTTAATTATGCAAAGTAAATTACTCAAGGTGTTCAAAATGTGTCATAGCATCACACAATTGCTCACACATACAACACCCATACTAATAAACAAAGTAAGAAAGCACCACATGTGCCTATTTCTCTGCCACCTTCTCAACCTATCCTACCTCAAGCACCCCATCTTTCTACTCATATTGGTAAAGAATATGATCTTGTTGAGCAACTCTGCACTACTCCGATTAAGATCTCTTTATGGGACTTAATACAAACATCACCTACATACCACAAAATGCTCCAAGAGGCTCTTCAAAATGTGAGTGTTCTACCTACTATTAGATCAAATGATGTAGTTAGAGTGTATGCAGGTGACAACATCTGATATATCATTTTGACAACATGAATTTCCTCCCATAGAAGTTCAAAACCAAAATGAGCCTATTATGATATTCGTGATCTTTAATAAAAAGAGGATAAGATGCACTATGATTGATGGTGGATCAGGTCTTAATGTTTGTGGAATTGATTTATTACATAAACTCAATAATGATACATCTTTAATTCAATCAGATGATAAACTCAAAATTCGTGGCTTTGATAATGTTGGTAGGTAATCATTAGGTACTATTAACTTACCTCTTAAGGCTGGATGTATGACATTGCCTACCCTTATCCATGTCATGTTGAATTCTCCTTCATACAATCTTCTTCTTGGTTGACCATGGATTCATGCCATGGGTGCAGTTCCATCTACCCTTCATCATTCAATAAAATTCATCTTTGAAAATAAAGTACATACAAGTGAAGCTGATCTGACCCTGGATAGATGCTTGAAAATAGAACTGAGACATCAAACTCCTTTAAGTAGTTTGATCCCTTCTTTAACACTACCCTTCACTACTAACAATAGTCTTGGTTAGGATAGTGCCCATCCTTCAAATACATTTTTCGATGATGATTGGGGTTCACTAGATTTTACACCCTCCTTTGTGGGTGAATATAAAATCCCACCATCACACCCTAAGACCTCGAAGGTAAATACAATTTCCTCAACACAATCTTCAACTCCTACAATGTTTAAACTTAAATTTAATGATGGTGGAACCTTTAAAATAGATGAAGATCTGCCTTCCCCTACAAGAATGGTGGCCATTTGTGATAAAGCATCATCTCATGAATCATCTAATTCTAATTCATGTCTTGGTAGTGAAGTGGCCTCTTTAGATCTCAATCCCCATGGGATTATTGAAATAAAGATGGGCCCACCTAACCATGATAAAAATACTTATTCTTCTTCTTCAACATATAATCATACTTTTAAAAGCACAACTAGTCATATGACCTCTCTTCGTCCTTCGGTCTTATAGAAGCGTTATGGGTGTGGATTCAAAATTCTTTCAAAACAAGGATACAATGGAAATGGGTTAGGATGTAAAGAACAAGGAATTAAGGAGCCTGTGGAAACAACACCGCACTTGTCTAAAGTAGGTTTGGGTTTCCACCCTTCTCCTACATTTTCTTCACCCTGTTTACAAAAAAAGGTTTGCTTCCTACTCCACCTATATCTTCTCTTTTATCTCAACAAGAGTGTATTTTGGCAAGTCTAATAAAATACCGCTTAATCACTCTTCCTCCTCTAAAAACAAAAAGATTCAACAAAATAATCATTCAACTCATTATTGTGCGTATCATCGAGCACTTGGCCATTCCACTAACAGATTCTGAGTTTTGAGTAGCAAAATTCAACAACTTCAAACAAGGTTTGGCTCTAGCACTCCTCACTATACTTCATGTAGACATTAGAGCACAATATCTTTTTTTCTGTCTATGTGGCACCTTGTAGCAATGCTCAGCATCATACCATGACTACACAAGCCATTGTGTATCATTCATGTAAGAATCGCCTTGGTTTCCTCTTCTTGGGGCAACCCCTTGTTGCGATGTAGCTTTTGTAAACACATCTCATTTGGGCATGTGCTTTTAGAAAGCTCTTGTTCTTGTTCTATATTTCTTCATCAGTCTACCTTAAAGGTAATTGCTCCCTGATAGAGTTAGCAATCACTTTAAGATGGGGGCATATATTGTGCTATGCGCCTTACTCTCTTCATTCTAAACACTTATTGGTTATCAAATATCCTCTCTCTTAGAAAGGATTACGAAAAAGCTTGGAAACAAGATCTTGAGTCATCTTGTTCTCCTAGGTTGAAGCTTGGAAACGAGATCTTAAGTCATCTTGTTATCCTAAGTTGAAGCCCCTTGCATGTTTGGGAGAAGGGTTGCACCACCAACTAGAGTTTGGTAGTAAGGTTGCTTCACCTTCTTATTTTGCAAGGCTTCATGTAATTTCTCTTGCGGGAGGTAGCTTGGTGTATTCCCTTGAGTGGAATCACTTTCCTTTGAGATGGATTATGTGTTTCAAGTGTTTTTACTCCTCTCATGTTTCTTCTCTTTTCTAACTAACCACTTAGCATTCTTCTTTATTGCATCTTGGGGAATGATGCATGGTGATTGAGACATCACTTAGATTGAGGTCTCCTTTGTCATGCTGACTCAAGGTCTTACGCATTTTGTTCTTATATATTCTTATTTTCTATGCTTCATGTGTATTCCATGTGTGTTCTATGTATACCTTGTGCCTTATAGGTGTATGCTTCGTGTATACTCCATGTATTGTGTGTATGTGTTGTGATTTTCTCAAGTGTATGCCTTGTCTTATCTCATGTCTTCTAAATACTTCATGTATGTGAATGAGTTATTTTACATGTCTTATGTGTATGCCAATCATCATGGACTCCTAGAATCCTAAACCTAGGGGATTGATCACCCTTCAATTTTAGTGTCATTCTTTGGTTTCTATGTTGTTGTGTTTGAATTATGTTTTCTCCATCCTTTAGTATGAGTTCAAACGTAAGTTCATACCCACACTAAAGTGGGGGCTAAATGTAGCATCGTAAAATGTGTACACCACCATTTTACCCTTAGTTTACCTCCTAGATGGGCCTCAAATATTCACACTTGTTTATTAGGGCCAATTTTTGTACCTTTTTAAGAATTAAGTGTGTAATACTTGATCTTGATGCATAAAACCTGAAAAAGAATCATAAGGTATGGCTAAGCATGCTTTAAGTGTCCTTTTTTGGGAGGTGTCTAGCTAAAGGACCAAGGCACCCAAGCGCCCTGGGCCCTCCTTTAGCCCTGTCCTAAAAAGTGGCCTTATCGACTTAGGCCCTTTAAAACAATCCTAATGTTGGCCTTATGAGGTTTAACTCTCTGGAAATCAACAGGAATGCATATAAAAGTAAGTTATTCTATTCATTTGAACATTTCTACACTCTTTCTAACTTCTTGGAAGATTTTTATTCTCTATTATGCTCTCTACTCTACTCTCAAGCTCTCTTGTGGATTATTGTTGCGGCACTAACATATTACAGGTCTTGTGAAGATCTGGGAGGCTGCATCAACTTCTTGATTCAAGTTGTGATGTTGTCTACAAGCATGCAATGGTTTCCATGCTCATGGTGACTTCTTTCCTTCATGATTTGTGTTAGAATTCCATTCTACTTCGGATTTGCCTCTACCCTCCTAGGGCACACACTCTTTATCGATCATATTTTCTATTGTGGAGGTGGAAACACCATTCATGGGGCTTAACTAAGGCAAGCTCCTAAATAGCGCCCAACCTTTTCCCTCTTTTCGTGTGTGCAAGTCAGACAAATAGATTTCGAAAGGTGATCTCCGGGAAGAAGATTAAGGTTACTGTTACAGACCTGACAGAATTTGCATTTTTTGGAAACCCTAATTTGGGACCAGGGTACCCAAGCGCCCTTGTCCTGGGCATTCTGACCTCTGAGAAAAGTTTCTGAATTGTTCATTGACCTCTACTATTCCTTTGGCTGCTGGGTTTCAGGTACCGATAGTCTGTTGTACTTAGATCTTTGATAACTAGGATTTCATATCTTGATCCTAGCTTGATTGATTGGATTTGGATAAATTCCTTCTACATTTAACAAAAGGTTAGAACCCCTATAGTTTGGCTCTCCTTCTAAGGTAGAAGTCAGGCTCGGTTTGTGCCTTGCATTTTTTGTAGAAGAGGGTTTGACCTAGTTTGATCTATTGAGCCAGTCTCTCTTTTCTACATTATACGAATTAGAATTAGTACTTACAATATTACAATTAAAGACATGATTTTAAGTAAATATGAGATATAAAATAAAAGTTTGAATATATATGCATAGTGGACATTCAATAAATACTAAAATAGTCTATGAAATAGATGAAATAGTCTATGAGATAAGTACTCAAATAATAATAGTCCATTTAAAAAATAGTGAAATAGTCACAGTTTATGTTCGGTCAATACTAAATAGTCACAAGATCCACATCAAATAAACAATCTAATACACATGTGCAGTCTGAACATGAAATAAATATAACAAATTACACCCTAAGTTTTATCATCATCCATTTCAAGACACCTTTTGGTTCCACGTGACTTAGAGGGTGGCTCATGTTGTGTATAAGAAAAAAGAAGCTTCAAATCAATTTTAATGTCAAAATTACAGTGCATATTATTTAAATCAAATATTTAAAACCAAACCATGAAATTAAATTTTTAAATCTAGACTTGAAAATGTGTAAGCATACCACAATGTGCTCATCATCTCTTGTGTCCTGTTGGCCTGCAACAAATATCGATTTTGGCACACTAAAAGTCTTTGTTGCCAAATCCTATATTTAAATAAAACATGAGTTAGGCCAGAGTATATATACAAAATGCAAGGTCATGATAAAAGACTTAGAAATTTCATAGGATTTAACTATAGGACCTAGAATATAGTAGATGACTCATGCATTTGTGCAAGCTCATCAATGGTAGGATTTATTGAGCTTGCACCAATACCGCTCTCATCCTGGATATATATGTACATGTATATAAATTCAACTCAAGAAGAACTCAATATCACGAAACTATACTTGAAGTGAATTTAAACTAAAAATGTACAATTTTAAGCTACACACCAGGTAATATGAAGTAGGCCTAGCTGATGATGATGGACCCAGATGGACTGGTTGGTTCGACATAAAAGTGTCATGACCTCCCATCTGTTAAATTAAAAGGTTCATCACATTTTTATATTATTCTATAATTATTAAAATCTATCCAATTTTAATCTAGACAAGTTTTTAAACGCACATTATATTTAATGAATGAGCTAGATAGTTAAGGGCAATTTATACCTCTACCATATAAGGTCTACCCATCTCTACGGTCATTGACACTAACTGGTCCAACCAAGATGTAGTGGTCGATGGAGTCATCTGTACCAATCAACATAATATATTAAATTTATTAAATAGATTGATAATTGATATTTTCAGATATATCTATATTTTATATTAAATTTAATTTTATTAAATGTGGCATACATACCTCTATAGGAGCGAATACTGTAGCTAAAAAGGACTCCTCCTCTGAAGTAGATGTAGGAACTGGACCTAAACATGGATGAT
The DNA here is from genome assembly GCA_027924645.1 of Cunninghamia lanceolata. NCBI lineage: Eukaryota > Viridiplantae > Streptophyta > Pinopsida > Cupressales > Cupressaceae > Cunninghamia > Cunninghamia lanceolata. The sequence goes on along the minus strand of BSBN01000704.1, from coordinate 3,679,354 downwards.
TACAATTATGAAAAAACTGTGGTGTAGACTGCATGGTGTCGATGGTCATGAGGTGCTAGGACCAACACCATCTCCTCCAGGCTCTCTAGGATTGACTTCATCTACCACGCAGGTAGCTTGGTCAAGTTTCCTAAGAGCGATGACAAAGATCCCAATACCGAGACCATCGTGCACTGGTTAAAGGGCATAGGAACATAGGACAAAGAAGGAACAAAAGGTATAGGGGGAAAACGTCGATTTGGATCGACATGTGCCCTCATTCTATGTTGTGGCATCAAGCGACCCACACCCTGAAATGATCTCATATCAAAATAATTGGGATTTAAGCCCATCACAAACTCAACCCATTATTTTTTCAAAAAATATAAAGGAACCTCAAAATTGGCATGTCATGGATTGTCAAAGACCATCCACCACCACTCCTAAAAGTTTTGAACTGTCTTCTCATGTGTGCACCATTTTATTGAAATTCTTTTTTATTTGGTGCTATTGGCTGGCCTGTCGAGGGATCAATGAAATATGGGGCTATAGTATTTTTTATAATATGCAAATCATTGATCTCTTTATAAGAGAGACCATCCTCATAAAACTGCCTCCTCTCCTCCCACCATGAGCGGAATGTGTCTAAATCAGTATGAATTTCTCTCACTGAATCAATAATAGTTTGCATCATGGATGCAAACCATGATATATGTGGTGGAACATGCATCTGATTTTGTAAAAATCTATTTTTTCTTGTAATGTATTAATGTTTTCATCAATGCTTGCTCGCAAGTGAGCCTCATTAGATGGTGGGGGTGGGGTGAGTGTTTTGGGGGGCTCTTGGGGGGGGTCAATCATGTATAAATTAGGTAGAAGTAGAGCTGCAATTACAAAAAAAAATTAAAGTTGAATTAGGAATTAGAAATTATATATGTATATTAAATTGCATGTACAACATGTGTTTAAATACATATATTGAAAACTCAAGGAAATATATAAATTTGCATGGTTTAAACAATACATTAAAATGAGATTTGGAGGAAAGTTTGGAATCATAAACTTATCCCTAAAATTAACATGTTTTGGTGGGCTGCTGTTCATAACAAAATCCTAACACAGGATAACTTATAGAGGAGGGGATTCACTTTGGTCAATAGGTGCTTTCTGTGCTTGAAGGAGGAAACAGTCTCGCATTTAATTCTCCACTGTGATTTTGCCAGGGAAATTTGGGATATTATTTTAAAGAATTTTGGCATTCAATGGGTTTGTAATTCTGATATTAGGGAAGTCATTGCAAACTGGTGTCCTACCTTCTCTCATCCATGGCTTGTTGAGCTGTGGAACCAAATTCTGCCATGTCTTGGTTGGACTTTATGGAAAGAACGTAATAATAGAATATTTAGGGATGCTGCTAGGGATACTTCTCGAGTTCTTCATTCCTTTTCTAAGATCCTCATGGAAAGTGTGACCAATTCTCACATCAAAATTGTGGAAAAACCTCTTTCTCAAGAAGAGGAGCAAATTGTGACTAATTGGAGAATTCTAAATCAAGTTCTGGCTCATAATAATTCCAAACAGTTGCAGAGATTAAATACAAGATGGATTCCCCCGAAGCCCTATTGGCTCAAACTTAACTTTGATGGGGCATCTAAGGCGGATGGTAAGGCTAGTGGAGGTGGGATTATAAGGGATGACAAATGGTGGATGGTTGTTGCTTATGCTAGTGGGATAGGCTTCTAAAGCAATAATTATGTTGAAGCCTCTGCTCTTCTATGGGGGGTGAAATTGGCTATTTCTCTTGATATTAGGCAATTGTATATTCAGGGGGATTCCAAACTGGTTATCGATGCTATTAATAACGTGTCGACTTATGGCTGGAAGCTGAAAGATATTATAGTGGATATCCAGATCCTTCTGTAGTGAATTCCCAGAGTTGATATCTCTCATTTATATAGAGAGGGCAATCGGGTTGCAGATGCTCTTGCTGACCTTGGCCAACAATTTTCAAATTGGCGTTGTTGGCGCCAAGTTAATAATATCCCTTTAAACATAAGGGACTTAATTCAAAAGGAGGTGACGTGTTAATGATGATTCAACATACTAGGAAAGACAATTTATTTCGTCAGCTTTGTTGGAAGATGCTGATGTGTATCTTGAAGTACGTGCCTTTTTGTACTTCATTGCCCAATGTCATTTCTGCATTATTACTCCCTTGTGTTAAGGCGAGTTGCTTATTTGTTAATTATAGCGAATGCCAAAAAATTATGTTCGAGCATGGGAAGAGTAGGTGTCAATTGGTCTTTCGTAAGGTGGCTCTCATCAATAATAATGCGTGCAGATTTATTATTATCATAATTCCCTGTCAAGCGGTTAATTTTACCTTTCACAATAACTCTATGAATTTCTAGTTTTGGGGATTCTGTGCTTTTGTCTGGAAGGCTAAAATGGGTGGAGATAGGATCTGAACGAAGCCAGTTTCCTATTGTGAATTTAAGGACAATGCTGTGGTCTTGCACTACTGTAAGGAAGGCGGTATCAGCCCTTATTTGGAACGACTCAATGGCTATGATGAAAATCTGTCTGAGCAATTTGCTAGGTCTTGGCTAAATCGTAGAGTCACTGTGGGGAGAATTGGGTTTGAGATTTTTGAGAAAGTTATTGCTATGGCGTCTGGCCTGTCGACCAAGGGGACCAAGATGCAAAGGTAAGCAAAAGTGGTGGACCATTCTAACCAGAAGTTATTCCTTGGGGAAGGCGAAGAACTGGTTCCTTACCAAGGAGGGTTCGAATGGGCCAAGCTGCCAGAGCCATGGGATGAAATGTGTTTCCTCCTAATGAAATACTTCACTCTGGAGGGGCGTTTTACCAAGTTTTACAATTATCACCTTCCTCTCCTAAAACATTTTAGACGTAATGCTCATATTAGTTTCCCATTTTATTTACTGTCTTCCCTTGAGCATTCAGTTTTTAGGGTTAAAGCTAAGTTGGCCAAGAAACCTTCCAAGAAACCCATTCCCCTGCACCAGGGTCTCATCCTCTACTTATATAACTTTCACCTTGCTTTGGAGCCACCTAAGCCTATCTAGACTCATAGCGGTGAAATGTCTGCCAACCCTAATGATACTGTCGTGTCTGAAGAGCCTTGCCCTTCCCCTGCTTCTCCTAAGTTGAAAGGGGTTTCTTTTTCTCTGTCTAATGAGGAGATTCCCATGGTGGCTGCTACCCACACTCTAGTCTCCAAAGGTAGTGTCAAGAGCAAGAAGAAGAAAATTAGGGAGGTGGAAGAGGAAACTGTGGGGGAGGCTGTGGGGACCCCTAAAAATCTTTGCAGTACCCCTGTGGGACCGGGTAGTAAATCTAATATGTCTGCTAAGAACACGAAGGAGGGCTTTTCCTTTGGGGTTAGGAGGTCGGGGAGGATTGCTGGAAAACTTGCGCCCAAAGCCAAACTTATAGATTATTCAGAGAGTGCATCTGAAGAGTCCACTCAGGGTGATGAGGCCAAGGTTATGGAAGTTCAGGAGATTTCCGAAGATGCTGAGGGTAAGAATGGGAATAAACCGATGGAGGTTTTTGGTGGTGTTGTTGGTGATTCTGAGGATAATGCTGACGAAGGGGGAAAGATGTTTGTGGAGGAAGCTACTAATGAAACAGAGGAAGATGTTGGTTATAGGAATGACATTGCTGTCCTGAGGGGCCGTGTTGAGAAGCTGGAGCAGTCTTTTTCCACTATGCTCAGGCGTACTGTTTTACTTAATCTTTCTATGTTGCAGGATATTAGGACTACTGTTGCTGTTGACAAAGATGAGAATTTCAAAATGTTGGATGAATTTATTGAATCCCTGGCCAAAAGATGGGAGAATCTTTCTCCTTAGTTCTAGTTTCTTTTATGATGTTGATACTCTGCTATTTCATATATATTGTATTTAGACTGGTTATGTTGTCTATGTTGTTTATGCTGGTTAAGTGGGTTATGCTGTGACTATTTTGAGGCTCTTTTGTGTTGATGCCTTTGGGGTTTCTTTTTGTTGTTTTGTAAGGGTTCGGCCCCTTGTTTTAGCCGCCTTATATAATCAAAAAAATACATTAAAACATTTAATTACATAACAATGTACATATATATGTTCAACCAAGTGACATTTTCCAAGAAAATTTTAGAAGTTAGAAAATTTAAATAAAAAATTGTGTTTAATTCCATAAATACATTTTCCTTTAAATAGATACATTTTGCAAAAAATACATGATTGCAACTGCCATTACAAAAAGGTAAATTTAAATAAATACATTTTGCAAATGATGAGTTCATGCTTATATAGAGAGATAATTTACACTTATATGTACCTAATGTCACTAGTAGTGGTGATTTCATACTTGAAGATGACATAAAGTTTACCTGATGTTTACCAAGTAACTTTTATTTCTAGGTTTGGTTTTAACTGAACAAGTTACCATGTTTTTATGGTCCATTACTAATTATCATGTTAAAGAAAAGAGAATTTGTAACATAGTTAATTCACCTAGATATATGCTTTAATATTTCAAGGAATTTCTTTATGCTTTAGTTATAAAATATCTCCATAAGTTTATCCAAGAAATGAAATATTGTGCTAAGAGTTTCTATGAAATAAGGTTATCTTCTAGATAGGTTTCCTAATAATATGTGGACATCATGAAAAAAAGAAGCTAATGATCAATAGGAAGAGACACACTAAGGAACTTCCATGATATCAAATTGTAAGGCAATAATTTCCAAACTCATCACTAGATACGTATCACCATATGGAGGTAATATACCTATATGTAAGTCACTAACATATATCATGCACATAAGGAATTGACATGTCATAAAAAATGTGTTGTCCATGTTCCCATCTATAAACTAACTACGCAGTGCTAACTCATAACTTTACATAAACTAGAGGCAAATTATGACACTATTTGCATGCATTTCAATTATTATTGTTTCTATAAACCATAGTAATAGGTATAAATTCATCAATAAGAATTAAACAACCGAATAAGAAAAGTAATCAAGGGTCAAATAGAGGGTAAGGTTATTCAAATTTGTGATTATTTGAAGCTCTCTATGCATAAATATGAGACCAAAGGAAAGTCAAGGTAGATCAAGTTCAGGGATCTATTGACACAAGGCCATGAGTGAGAACTACAACATATAAGAAGCTTGGGTTTAGAAGCAAAGAACATAGGAATATGAGAATTTGTCCATGGAGAAACAAGGCTTGGTGAATAAGCATATAGTAACCAAGAATATTAAACAAGCCTACATTGATTGAGATATGTAGTTTGATACCAATGCAACATGGAGAAACAAAATAGGGGGTCTAGGACACAAATATAGAGGCATGACCGTAGCACTTGATGCTTTAAGGTTTAGGGTTTAGGGTTTCAAGCTTGGAGTTTTACGGTTTAGAATTATAGGGTTTACGGTTTACATTTTTAGGTTTAGAGTTCAATCATTCAAATAAATTCTATTTGTTGCACTTAATGCATGTCACTAGTATAGGGGACACCTAGCTTATATAATAAGTGGCTCTAATATCAAAGTGATGTTAGTTTCTAGTATTCTTGGTGGAATGAATTCAAGGCAATTAATCATTTTGATTCATTTTGCAAAACAAATCAAGCTCCACATATTATGATTTTGGTGGAGAATCATATGAAAATTAAACTTTCAAAGAATGTATCATCCATTTGGAGAATTTATAAGTCATAGAACCCTATTCTTCTATTTCAACAAACTATATCTAGCACACAATTTTTTGTCCATTTAAATTTGTATGAAAGTGTGATATGGCAAATACAAGAAACATTCAATTTGTTGCCTTGGATTATGGTGGTCTACAACGACCACAATAAAGGGACTGTATTCTAAAATCTACTTTATGAGTACTCCAAATATGTAATATGGAGATGAATTAATGTTCTATGAACTAATCACATACAATATGTTATTTATGTTAGATTCATCGTATTACAACTAAATAAGTTATGTAGTTAGACTAGTAGTCATTTTTTTCAAAGGTGAAGCTTTGAACTAGTTCTGAGGCCTCACACCTACATTCATTTCCAACTCAGATTAGTTGGGATTCATCTAACATGAATGGTTTAAGGACAAGGTAAATAAATTTTATTTTATTAAGCATATCACCACCATAATTAAGTCTTGATAGAATCCAAAGATGATTACAAATAGATATATTCAAGACTTGACTTGGGAAAGGATATTTGTTGATGTGTGTCCACCAAGTTTTTCATTCAGTTATTATCTAAAATTTCTTGATTCTAAAATAGGCATGATGATTAATATGATAGGTTAAGACTCTTCCCAAATCCTATAATCTAGTTGTCCATGTTAAACATTCCCTTATGTTAGTAAGAAAAATATCCCTACCTATAGCTTCCTCTCTCCCATCACCTTGCAGTCCATTCAAAGTTGTCCAATGTAACCTTGTGTAAATTTTGGTCCCATCCACCTCCACTCCTATTGACTACTTTAATCCAATTGAGGTGGCTGAGGTATTAAAATGACATGTTTTAAATATTTCTAATGAGTTCGTGGCTTTCAAAATCTAATTTACAATCTAGTATTTACCTATGCAAGGTCTAATGTTTGAAATTTATTTAATTTGCATTGTTTAGGGTTTCAAATTTAAGAGTTTAGGGTTTAGGGTTTAGGGTTTAGTGCTTATGGTTTATGGTTTAGGGTTTAGGGTTTAGTGTTTAGGGTTTAGGGTTAGGGTTTAGTGTTTACAGTTTAGGGTTTAGGATTAATGGTTTAGGGTTTACAGTTTAAGATTTAAGATCATGAAAAAACAATTAATTATTTATCTAAAAACAAGTAATTATGAATTTAGGGTTTACAATGAAATGTAAACTAAAACAAGACAAAAAATAATAATAAAACAACAAACAACAAACCACCTACCTGCAGTAGTTGACAGTCAGTTTGGAGAAGGCGGGGAGGTCCTAGAGGTGTGCAGTGGGGGTCAGATGACGCGGGTGCCAGTTTTTTGTTGCTATTTCCATCTCTATTGGAAGTTTGTGACTGTTAAAATGAGCTCACATGTATGTTTTAAAAAAATATATACTTTTATAAAATGGGTGCCCATTTTATAAACAGGCGTCCATTCCATTTACGGGTGCCCAATTTGTAATGGGAGCCCATTTGGCTTTAGGATCCTGATGCTAAACAGGAGCCCGTTCCCTAATGGGTACCCATTTAGGCTTAAGCTCCCGCTCCTAAACAAATGCCCATTATTTTCAAAGTGGGTGTTGTTCTAGTCACATTTTTTCTTGCTCTGAAAACTCCTGCGAAAAGTTGACCCATCTTTGTGCTTTTACCCATAGCTTAAAGAAATATACAAGAATATTCTTCTCACAAATTAACCAATTTTCATGTCTTGAGAATAAGACATGGTTTCAAAGGGGGCGATGTGTTGCAAATATGTGCCTAAGTGGTGTTGTCATTGATGTCAACATATTCTTGTTGCCCTTAGTGTCAACTATATCCTATTTTGTTATCTGTATAGAAGACTAGATTGTTGAGGATATTGAGAAAATTAATAACAAATAATGCATGTGGATCATGTGGACATGTAAAGGATTGTCAGAGGTTGCTCTAGTCAAGATTTGAGAAGTTCGCATGAAGATTTGAAGGAGTTATGGCCATCTGAATAGAACTGGTTCCTACAATAATCAGGAAAGACAAAGCGATAGGAAAGAGGTCCGGATTGCTCCGGTAATATAAGATTATGATCTGTGGATCTGAAGGCATGTTTGGGAAGTCAGTGTGTATCCTCAACTCTAGTGGTTTGTGGTTTGGAGGTCCACAAGCTATCCTTCCAATCTGATAGTCATGACGGAGTGTGTTCTTGTGGTTCCGAAGGAAGATTCAAATGTTTCTGATAATATGGTTTAGAGTGAATGTTATTGGTGATTCCAATGTGCTTGTGGAGGTCTCTGGATCATGTAGCTACTATGTTGGAAGTTCGCATTGAAGTTTGAGCTTGTTTATTGAAGATTTCTTCTTGAGGGTAATGTTCTTCCTAGTCTTGGCCGACCAGATGTTCCTAACCTGTTGCGGATGCCTTAAATACATTTTTATGAAGAGTGGAGTGGTTGTAGAAGCATATTCAAGTCTCAGTTGTGTTTGTCTGACAATGTGATGATCCGCATCAAAATTTAGCTGACCTTGTTGATCATTCCAAGGTTGATGAAGTATATAAATACTTGATGAAGAAGTACCGAAATCATCCTTGTGCAAAACAGATAAAATCTGAAGGAAGGATCAGGAGCAGAACAGAGAAGGAAAGGAGCAAGTGCAATGTAGAGTATGAAGAAGAGTTTGAGGCAAAGTGAAAGTTCTTGAGAATTCATTGAAACTGAATCAGGCATGAAATAGATGCTAATTCTCAGTTAATTCTTTCTAATTAAATTCTGTAGGCAGTGAGCCTCTCCTTTGAGCAGTGAGCCCGAAGGCACGTGCCTTCTATTTTTCTAAGTACTTTTAACAGGGTACGCATTTTGTGGGCTAACCCCCACCATGATTTTTCCCTTAACCGGGTTTCCACGTCAAAATCTTGGTGTCAAATGTGTTGATTATATTTCTGCTCTTATGTTATTGATTCATGCTTAAATGCTTGCATTACGAATCTGATAATAAGATAATAAAGAAGACTAAAGGAAGAAAAAAGTTTTAAGGGACAATTAATTCACCCCCCCTCTCAGTTGTCTAGTTCCAACAATTGGTATCAGAGCCAGAGCCTCACATAAAAGCCTAATCGCTTGGGGAGATCCATGATGTCGACCTACAAGAAGGATAGTCCAAGATTTGATGGAACAAATTATTCCATTTGGAAAGACTGCATGGAGTGCCATTTGCAATGCACGGGTGATGCTTATTGGGCAATAACTAGTGTTGCGTATAAACCTCTAGAGAAAGGTCCTTCAACTCTTGATCAAGTCAAAGATGCTGAAATAATCTTCGAGCTAAAGAAGCCTTGTTGAGTGCCCTGACTGATTCAGAAATGACAAATGTCTTTGGTCTAAAAACTGCTTATCAAATCTGTAAAAAGTTGGAGTATCTGTATGAAGGTGACAAATATGTCAAATGTGCAAAACTGCAAAGTCTAAGAGGAAAATTTGAAACTATGAGGATGAGCAAAGATGAAAACATCACAATCTACATGCAAAAGATAAATGAACTTGTGTGGCATTAGGTGTGTTGGTGGAGTTTTAGAAGAATAAAAAATTGATTCAAAAGTACTTAGATCTTTACCAGATTCTTACAAACATAAGGTTGCAGCTATAGAAGAAATCAGGATAGTCTCAAAAGTCACAAGAGATCATCTGGTTGGCAAAATTTTAGCCTTCGAGTTAAGCGAGTTTGGTGATTCTCTTCCCAAGTCAGAATATGCATTTAAAGCCAATGTGTATGGAAAACAAAGATATGATCCAGGTGAAAGCTCTGCTACAAGATCAAACAGACTTGCAAAGACAAGAAAGGATCTTGAAGATGTTGAGATAGAAATAGCAGACCTTGAAGCTCTTACTGCCAGAAGAATGCCAAGAGGATCTGGTAAGTATGAAGGAAAATTACCACTCAAATGCTTTGCTTGTAACAAGATTGGTCATTTTGCCTCAAGATGTCTGGAAAGGTTTTCAAAACCTAACCCTAAAAGGTTTAAGGGTCAAAAGAAATGTTACTATGTCCAAGAAAATGGAGAAGAAGGGGTAACAAATGATGAATCTGATCTAGAGGTTCCTTTGAAAATGATTGGGTGTTTATTGCTATCAAAGAAGAAGATCCGGGGTCTACTGAATTTGCTAGCTGTGAAAATGTAGAAAGTGCCTTGGCTGCTCAGGTTATTGAAAGGGATGAATGGGTTATTGATAGTGGATGCTCTCATCACATGACTGGTGACAAGAGTAAGTTTGTGAACTTTGAAAACTATGAAGAAGGCCTTGTAAAATTTGGAGACAACTCAGCTGGTAGAATCCATGGCAGAGGATCCATCTCTTTTGATGGCAAGAACAACACCAATGATGTTCTGTATGTGGAAGGATTGAAACATAATCTTCTCAGTGTTGGATAGTTGGTTGACAAGGGTTATGATCTTCGGTTCAAGGATAGAAAATGTAGAATCTTAGAAAGCTCCGGAACTAAAATTGCATTAGGTACTCAAACCAGAGGTAACATCTTTCACTTAAGTAGTTCTAGTAAAAGTTGTTTGATCGCTCAGACAGATCAAAGTTGGCTATGGAATAGGAGGATGTGTCATGTGAATTTTGACAACATTGTCAAAATAAGTTCCACTCATGTTGTAAGAGATCTTCCAAGACTTGTGAAACCTAATAACATATGTAGAGAATGTCAATTGGTCAAGCAGAACAAAATTTCTTTTAAAAGTAAGGAATAAGGTTCAAGTGAAAGATTGGAACTGGTACATATTGATCTCTGTGTTCCTGCTAGAGTTAGGAGTGTGCAAGGAGACATATATTTCATGTTATTAATTGATGACTACTCCCAGATGATGTGGGTAACCTTTCTGAGAGAAAAATTAGAATCCCTTGACAAGTTTAAGGTGTTCAAGATGATGGTTGAAAATGAGGTTGGTGGGAAATTAAAGTGCTGAGATTTGACAGAGGTGGAGAATTTACCTCCGGTGACTTTGATGCTTTCTATGAAAAGCATGGAATAAAAAGATAGTTATTTGCTCCTAGGACTCCTCAGCAAAACGGAGTTGTGGAAAGAAAGAACTGGACCATTCAAGAAGCTGCCAGAACCATGATGATGGAAACAAATGTTCCTCAAGTTTACTGGAGAGAGGCTGTGAGTACTATTGTCTACACTCTTAACCGGGTGCAGATCAAAGGAAATTCTGGTAAGACTCCTTATGAACTTTGGTTTGGTCATTCTCCAACTGTGAGATACTTCAGAGTCTTTGGTAGTAAATGTTATATCAAAAGAGATGAGGACTTAGGTAAGTTTGAGGCAAGAAGTGATGAAGGAATATTTTTGGGATACTCAACTCAAAGCAAGGCCTACCGGTGCTTCAATAAGAGATTGAAGAAGATTATTGAAAGTGCGAATGTTAAAGTTGATGAGAGTAAAGAAGGACATTCCAGATACTCTGGATATGACTCAGATGATGAAAGTCAAAATCAAGGAAGGCAAGTTCAAGTTCAGAACTAGATTCAGTTTGAACCGGTGACTCCAGAGGTTAACACAGATGATGAGTAACAAGTTCAAGAAATAGAAGCTCCAACAATTTCCAAAACGTCCAGGTATGTAAGGTTAAATCATCCTGAAGACCAGATCATAGGAGATAAGAGTAAAGGTGTTCAAACTAGGAGAAAAATGTCTGAAGATCAAGAAGAGATTTGTTTGATTTTAAGAATTGAACCTAAATCAGTAAGTGAAGCTTACAATGATGAAAACTGGGTAAAGTAATGAAGAGGAATTGATGCAAATTGAAAAGAATCACACATGGGATCTAGTTCCTAGACCTGAGGACAAAAATGTGATTGGAACCAAATGGGTCTTCCGGAATAAACTAAATGAAGATGGTGAGGTAGTAAGGAATAAGGCAAGATAGGTATGTAAAGGCTACTCTCAAGTGGAAGGAATTGATTTTGAAGAAACTTTTGCTCCGGTGGCAAGGATAGAGGCAGTTAGATTATTTCTTGCATTTGCTGCCTTCAAAGATTTTAAAGTATATCAAATGGATGTGAAATCAGCATTTCTGAATGGAGATTTGGAGGAAGAAGTCTACATTGAGCAACCCGAAGGATTTTAGTTGTCTGATCAGGGATATATGATTTGTAGACTGAGAAAAGCCTTGTATGGACTCAAGCAAGCTCCAAGAGCTTGGTATGCCAGATTGGATAAGCATTTGCTTAAGCTAGGATTTAGCAAAGGTATTGCTGATAGTAATCTCCACTTCAAAATTAATCATGAGAACATTCTAATTGTTGAGGTTTTTGTTGATGATATCATATTTGGTGGAAATGAGTGCATGTGTAAGGCAGTTGTTGATAAGATGAAAAGTGAGTTTGAGATGTCAATGTTTGGTGAGATGAATTTCTTCCTAGGTCTACAAATTGTTCAATCGGATAAAGGTATCTTCATATCTCAGTCCAAGTATGTAAAAGAATTGCTAAAGAAATTTGGAATGGAAGACTCAAAGCCAGTAGGTACACCTATGGTAACCAGATGCAAGCTAAGCAAAGATGATGACTCTCCCAACGTAAATCAAAAAAGATATAGATCAATGATTGGAGGACTACTTTATCTAACTCAGACCAAACCTGATATCATGAATGCAGTTGGACTTGTTGCCAGATTTCAAGTTGATCCAAAAGAATCCCATGTTATGGTAGTTAAAAGAATCTTTAGATATCTCAAGGGGACAATTGATTATGGACCGTGGTATCCAAAGGACAATAACTTCACTCTTCATGCATATACAGATGTTGATTGGGCAGGAGATGTGGATGACAAAAAAAGTACTAGTGGTGGTGCATTCTTCTTGGGGAGAAGATTGATCTCTTGGATAAGCAAAAAGTAAGAGGCAATATCTCTGTCTATTGCAGAAGTAGAGTACATAGCAGCAACAAATAATTGCACTCAAGTTTTGTGGATGAAGCAAATGTTGAAGGACATTAGAATTGTGTTTGAGGAGCCAGTCACAATTTTCTGTGATAATTCTAGTGCAATAAGCATCTCAAAGAATCCGGTATTGTACTCAAAGACAAAGCATATATCTATCAAGTTTCATTTCTTGAGAGAGAAAGTAAATGAGAATGAAGTCAAGTTGGAGTTTGTGCCTTCCAAAGATTAAATTGTAGACATCTTCACCAAGCCTCTTCCCAAGGATACTTTTGAGTATCTCAGAGAGAAGTTAGGGGTTATTACCCCTCCTGAGTAGAAGTAAGATGCATTAAGGTGCATCAGTCCAATGGGATTCACATCCATATCTTGTGATCCAGATTATTGTTAAAGAGGTACTACTCAAAGGGGGAGTAGTCAATATGCAAATTTTGGGATTAGTCTAAAGCAAAAAGGGAGAAAAGATAGCAAATATGTGCCCTTCACCATTGATGTCAAAGGGGGAGAGAAGTCATGTGAAAAACTAGTTGCTAATGTGAGGGGGAGCACTAAAGAAAGTAATTGCGGAAGTGAGAAGAGAAAGGGGGAGAAGTTTTTGTCTTGATGGTTAGATTCATTTTTTCACATCACATGTTGCCATCAATGACAAAGGGGGAGATTGTTGAAAATATGTGCCTAAGTGGTGTTGTCATTGATGTCAACATATTCTTGTTGCCCTTAGTGTCAACTGTATCCTATTTTGTTGTCTATGTAGAAGACTGGATTGTTGAGGATATTGAGAAAATTAATAACAAATAATACATGTGGATCATGTGGACATGTAGAGGATTGTCAAAGGTTTCTCCAGTCAATATTTGAGAAGCTCGCATGAAGATTTGAAGGAGTTATGGCCATTTGAATAGAACCGGTTCCTGCAATAATCAGGAAAGACAGAGTGACAGGAAAGAGGTCTGGATTGCTCCGGTAATATAAGATTATGATCTGCAGATCTGAAGGCATGTTTGGGAAGTCAGTGTGTATCATCAACTCCAGTGGTTTATGGTTTGGAGGTCAGCAAGCTATCCTTCCAATCTAACAGTCATGACAGAGTGTGTTCTTGCGGTTCCGAAGGAAGATTCAATTATTTCTAATACTATGGTTTAGAGTGAATGTTATTGGTGATTCCAATGTGCTTGTGGAGGTCTCTGGATCATGTAGCTACTATGTTGGAGGTCCACATTGAAGTTTGAGCTTGTTGATTGAAGATTTCTTCTTGAGGGTAATGTTCTTCCCAGTCTTGGCTGACCAGATGTTCCTAACCTATTGTGGATGCCTTAAATACATTTTTATGAAGAGTGGAGTGATTGTAGAAGCAGATTCAAGTCTCAGTTGTGTTTGGGCGATAGTGTGATGATCCGCGTCAAAGTTTAGCCAACCTTGTTGATCATTCTAAGGTTGATGAAGTATATAAATACTTGTTGAAGAAGTACCAAAATCATCCTTGTACAAAATAGATAAAATCCGAAGGAAGGATCAGGAGCAGAGCAGAGAAGGAAAGGAGCAAGAGTAGTGCAGAGTATGAAGAAGAGTTTGAGGCAAAGCGAAAGTTCTTGAGCATTCATTAAAACTAAATCAGGCATGAAATAGATGTTAATTCTTTCTAATTAAATTCTGAAGGTAGTGGGCCTCTCCTTTGAGCAGTGAGCTCTGGGCAGTGAGCCCGAAGGCATGTGCCTTCTATTTTTCTAAGTACTTTTAATAGGGTACACATTTTGTGGGTTAACCCCCACCATGGTTTTTCCCTTAACTGGATTTCCACGTCAAAATCTTGGTGTCAAAAGTGTTGATTATATTTCTGCTCTTATGTTATTGATTCATACATAAATGCTTGCATTACTAATCTGATAATAAGATAATAGAGAAGACTAAAGGCAGAAAAAGTTTTAAGGGACAACTGATTCACCCCCCCCCCCTCTCAGTTGTCTAGTTCCAATAGGATGATGTTAGCAAATGAAAGAGAATGGAAAGAACAACATCTGGGATCCACTTTTCTTGCCAATAATGTGTAAGGGAATAAAATCTATTTTATGTAAATTTCTAGGCTAATTAAATAAATGCATACAACCAAGCACACATTAACGTATATTTAATTAATGGAGACAAGCTGGGAAATGATAAATTGAAAAGCTATTTTAGGAATTCAATGCTAATTGATAAGACACTTAGTTTGGGAATAATAACTAAGAAAAATATTGATACCATGCATAATTTAGATGTCCAAGGACACAAAATGAATGCTTGTAGTCTAATGAGTGCCTCGGGCTTTGCACAATCCCAAAAATATCAGTGGGTTGAATTTTATCCCCTTAGGGTCAAACTTGAGTGTCATTAGAATGATATAATGCACAGGATTGACCTGTAACTTGTTGGATCATCTTGACAAAATGTAGGCTTTTGCAACTTGATTCATTGTCTCTTTTGATGCTAGCAAGTTTATTTTTCAAGAATTGTTTCCTACTCATGTTTCTATTTTCTAAATTGTGTTTCCAATTGTGTGCCTCTAGTCTTTTAATAGTCCTAGCTTCTTATATGTGCTTCCCTTAGATCAAATTCTAAAGTGATGTGTTTGAATACTTGATTTGAATAGGATTTAAAGGTTAGTTCATATAAAATGAAGATAGACTTTATTTCTTTTCTTTCAATAAGCTTAGACAAGTTCACAAAAAATGTGTAAGGTAATAAAATCCCTTTTATGTAAATCTAGGCTAATTAAATAAACACATATAATCAATCACAAATTAACCTAGATTTAATTAATGGAGATGAGTTGGGAATTGATAAATTGAAATGTTTTTTTAAGAATTAAATGTTGGGTAAGACACATAGTTTTGGAATAATTTCAAAGAAAAGTGTTGATGCCATGCATAATTTAGTTGTCTATGTAAAAAATGAATGCTTGTAGTTTGATGAATACCTTAAGATTTACAAAATCCCAAAAATATTAGTGGGATAAATTTTATCTTCTTGGGGTCAAACTCAAGTGCCATGAGAATGATGTAATGCAAATTGACTTGCAACTTGTAAAATCATTTTGACATAATGTAGACATTTGCAACCTAATTTTGTGCTACTCTAAATTTGCTCACCACTATTGTGTTTGAGTTGGAAATGGGGCAACACATGAGTTACTTGCATGTGGCTTGTGTGTAGATAGATTAATCTTGCTCACATGGTAGAAACTAGTGGCATGGGGTAGTGTCTAGAGGACCACCCTTTTCATGATGGAGTATCTTAAAGGTGGAAGCGATATTGGAATGTGGGGGAGCTGTGTTGATTTGATCACTCTCTTTGTGAGGAAGAAACACTTGGTGATGGATGGTAGTGTTGATTTGTGGTGTGGTGGTGACAATGTAGGGGTGTGTTCTAGCCAACATCTAAAGAGGTCTTGTGATGGTAATTCTTGTATGATTGTGTGTGTTGTTTGCACATATTACATTAAGCTCCTATTAAGCATTGGTGAGAAAAGTGTTCAATTGATGGTTCTCTATTTCAAGCAATCCGTCTAAGAGATATAACTCCAAGGCTCGGTGTCTTTGGTTTTTTACATGTATTTGGTGCAAGATGTGAGCTTGCTTCTAGAGTTGCTCTTGGTTAATCACTTCTAGGTTTGGTTGAGATTCTTTGAGCTCATTTAAGATAGACTCTACCTAGTCCTCTCTTAACCCAAGGACACATGAGCCTCATAGTGGGGAGAGAAGAGATAGGTAATACATGATTTAGTGTGTTAGTTTAAGCTTTGTGTTTGACTTGTCTTGCATTTGATTTATGGTTTGTCGATTGCTTTCTTAATTGCTTTGTTTGTTTGTCATCTTGTGTTGTCTTCAATAACTTGTCGCATGTTTATTTTCTAAGCTTTGGGCTTTGAAGCCTACAATTGCAAGGACCTACAAGTTGAGTTGATGTTTGTTTCAAGAATGGATTTTAATTGACAAAATGAATGATTATGATCTAGAATAAATGTTGAAATGTATTTTTTAAATGCAAGAAATAAATGATTAATCTATATATTTGTATTTTCTCCAAATAAACAATGTGAGTTGATTAATCAACTAAATGAGTAAATACAACAACAATGATTTCAATTAACTACATGAATGTAAAAATGAGTAAACCAATATTCTATTTTTCTTGGTTTTCTGTATGATTTGGAAGAGGTTTTGTGTATGATTTGCCTTGATTTGTATTTGCTTGTTTGAAAATAATTTTGTTGTTAATTGAACTATTGACAATGTTTGATGTTAGAAAAAATGTTTTGTTGAAATGGAACTAAGATTTGTAAATTAATCTACACCAATATAATGCAATAAAATTAGCTATTATATTCTAATAACCAAATCCAAGAAAATATAGTAAAGTGCTATAGGTCTAGGCACGATGATGAGTTAATTAATTTGTTATTCTACTCTAATCTTCCATAAATACATTACACTAATAACATAAAATAAATATTTAATCTTTAAACTTGGGATATGTGCAACCTAAGATGATGAATAAAATTCTTGTGGCATGTGTGTCCTTAATGATTCAAGTTTTGCAATCCTCTCACCTCTCTAGCTTGTAGTACTCTGCTTGATGAAAGAAGTAGAGGGGATAGGAAACTAGACTTAAGGGGAAATGATAAACAGTGTTGTAGTTGCTATTCTAGAAGCTTTGAAGATTAAAAAAAGACTCTTGGGAGAGCCTATAGGCTATCCAGAGCATGGATGCTATAGGAATGGCTTGGACTTTTGCTTGGAAACCTCTAGAATCAACATTCTAACCTGCTTAAATGACTACGAAAAGAGAGGCAAAAACTCAAAGTTATTTGCAAGAGGCAACCAAGAAGCAACAAAAGATCCTTTGTGAATCCATTTGAGTGAGTATAAATAGGTTTAGATTCACAATTGGGGGGAATTGAAGGATTAACAAAGTTAGGTGCAACTAGGACTGAACTAGGCTTGAAATCAAGGTCAAAATTAGTTAGAAAATGATTGGAATCAGAAGTTTCACATGTCAAAAAAAAATGATCAAATTGCCCCTTTCTAGGGCATATTGCTCAGGTGACTTAGGAATAGCTCAAGTAACCTACAATTCACCCAAGAGATCAGATTGAATCATTTAGATGACCTTGTCACTTAAGAGGCAAACATGTAGTTTTTGAGGAGCAAGAAGGTAGTGATCAAGGTGGAAGGTGTAATGTCCCCTTCTCAAGCCTAGTCAGTTGTGGGCCTGATAGCCTATTTCCTGGAGTGCCGATAGGCTATGTGGTATGGTAAGGGGTTCCTCTTTGTGAAGATCTTTGGTTCAGATGTTCTTGTTGGTTTCTGTTGTTTGATTTAAGCTCGGTGATGTTTCAGGATGACTATGCAACTTTCAGAAGTTTGTTTGACTTCCCGGATAGCTCTCCAAGATTCTTGGAGGAGCCATCTATTTTTAGAAAGTCACCCAGAAGGTGTTGTTATTCATCCCAAACCATATGAAGTATGTTGGTACAATTTATTTGGCATTTTGGTGAAGTTTGGGATTTTCTACAAAAAGCAAGTATTTTAATGAGCTAACAGTTAATTATTTGCACTTAGAAGTTTATAAGTGGGAGAATTGTAGACACCCTAAAATGACCGTGTCGTCAAATCACTGGCATTCCGTTATCTGTCTAATCACCTGCATTTCACACATTAATTAAATAATCTAATTATTTAATTAATTATCATCAAATTCTTCTAAATCTCCTAAATTCAACATTAATTAAATAAATCCTCTTTATTTAATTAATTAAATTAAATTCCTCTATATTCTTCCACAATTAAATAATTTTAATTATTTAATTTGATCATTATCCTCCTTCCAAAATTCACATCCACATTAATTAAATATATCCCATTATTTAATTAATTCATCACAATTCTATCTTATCTACAATTAAATAATTTACATTATTTAATTAAATCAATTGTTCTTCTAAATTTAAATAAATCATGCAAATTTATTTAAATTATCTCAATCCTCTAAAAATAAATAAAATCAAATATTTTATTTATAATCTTTGTTCT
The DNA here is from genome assembly GCA_027924645.1 of Cunninghamia lanceolata. Lineage (NCBI taxonomy): Eukaryota > Viridiplantae > Streptophyta > Pinopsida > Cupressales > Cupressaceae > Cunninghamia > Cunninghamia lanceolata. Next base: position 3,660,673 of record BSBN01000704.1, on the reverse strand, counting down.
TCCAAAATCATGCACAACAATTAAATAAATTTATTTATTTAATTTGCTTTTAAATCTTCTAAATTAAATAATTCTAATTATTTAATTATTTCTTCCAAAATATCTTCTCTAAATTTAAATAAATCAATTATTTATTTAAATTGCTTTTTCTTCTAATTTGAGTTATCTCTAATATAACTCGAGCTTTCTTGCTCATCAATTAAATATTTCTATATTTAATAAAGCAAAATATCTTCTTTTCTCATGCAAATCTCTTCTTCTTGTTTTAAATCACTTAACTGATTGCTTTATTCTTTTAATTGATTTATCTCTTCAGTTAATTTATTCTTCTATTCTTGATAACTCCTCTCATGCAAAAGAAAGCAAGACACATGTCTTCTTTTCATTCGTTGCACATTCCTCAACTTATCTCCTCCATTGATTCTTCTGAATTATCTGGACCGTTGATCGATTTTCCTTGAAATCTATATAAACCCCCCTCATCTCCTTCATTACCTCTCTCTCTTCGATTTTATTCTCAGGCATACTTGACAGCGCTTTGAGCATACAACGATTCGATTGAGCACCTTTAAGATCTTTTGACATTGATCTTCTTGAGCCACTTTACGATCTTTTAACATTGATCTTGGCGCAACCCTTACGATCTTTTGACATTGATCTTCTTGAGCCACTTTACGATTTTTTAACATTGATCTTGGCGCAACCCTTACGATCTTTTGACATTGATCTCTTGAGCACACCACTTGCTTGTTGCAGCTATGGCTTCGCAACTTCATTGAGCAATCCACATTCAATCCAAAGGGAACAATACAGGTTTTGGTAAGAGTTTTCATTTATCTTTGATTTGTGATTTATGGCTTTTACTTAGATTCGTTTCCTTTATGTTATTGGATTTTTGGTTTTTATTAGTTTAGATTTAATCCATTTTTCCATATACACATTCTGGCACGCCCGGTGGGACCCATTGGTCCTGATTTAATATCAAATTTGTGGAATTTTTAGTTTGATTTCACAGGTTTTTTAACTCTTTTTTTGGAGAGATTCGAAAAAAAAAAAAAAATTTAAAGGAAGCTTGCTGGGCAAAAACGGAGGTCACGGTTGCGTTCGGAAGGGTCGAGGGACGAAGAAAAATATAAAATTTGGCCTATTTCGGTGAAGTTTTTTGACTTTTCAAGCTTCATAACTTTCACAAACGGACTCGGATTCAGGTGATTTTTTTTTTTGAAAGTTGGTATTTTTCTGTCCTCTACACAGTAGTAATATTGTTTCAAGGATTTTTTGAGATTTATTTTTTAAGACCACTCATTGGCCTATTCTCAATCTCTGACTTCAAGCACTTGCTAACTTTTGAGTTTATGTGGACCTAATATCACTTGTTGCAGCTTCTTATTACTCATACAGAGCAAATAGGTGTTTTTAACATGTTCATGCAGGATGAGCATTGAAGACCTCTTGATCTATCTCACTAAGTCTTAGAAACACATTGCATGCTTAAAAGGATAATTGAACAAATCTTTTCTTGCAATCTAAGTCTTAGGAACATACTGCTTTTCTTAAGGGACAATGGACATGTATGAACAAACACCTCAATTTTCTAAAGGACAATGGACATGAATGCCAAACACTTCATTTCATAAGGGACAATTTACAACTACAATCATGTGTGTGCATAGCTTAGTTGCACCTTATTTTTCTTATAACAGGACAATTGAACCTTTGTGTGACGTGCTTGATTTTACATTTTTTGTACTTCCTTTAGAAGGGCCTGCTTTTGGATTGCGTTTCATCCAAAAGGGACGACCCTAAGCGGAGTTTTCCTTTGAACCGCTATATAAAAGGGATAAGGCGAAAGCCAAGTCCTAACCGACGTCAGCCTTACCTTGTGATGCCAAACTGAAAAGAGGTGTACTAGCCCTTTGTGGAAACGATTTTCACATTGAGCGAAGTGTTTGAAACTCTTAGTAGGATTGGTTAAAGCTTTTAGTAGCTTGTCGCATTGCTCGTAAGGCGTTGGTCCCTCAAAGTCACTAAGAACCAATTTAGATAGAGACTACCTGACCTACCTCCGAACATTGCGGTAATCATCAGTGCAAGGGAAATCGATTTAAACCCTTAAGATACTCACCATTGGCTCCCTTGAGAAGAGATAGTATTCCCTTGGACATAAAACTCTTGTGACCTACTTGAGCTTTCCAAGGGGAGGGTGAGATATCCCTACCTATCGTCTCTCGCAAAGATACTAAATATCTGACACCTTTATGGAATGATATTTTTATCGACAGAGTATTAAGCTGTGAGCTGATCTACTGCAATGAAACCTTGTCTCTAGGGATAAAAAGTGCTTGTTATTGATTGCAACTGTATTAGACCTGTGGAAACATTGGGCTTGTTTGGAGCCTTGAACATACACTATCTGTTGTGTCAGTCCTTGTGCCTTTTTTGACCACTTGTTTGCTGTGTTTTCTCTTGCCAAACCAATCCAATCAGAAACAGAAAAATCTTGCCTTTGAAAAACATCCGACACTACTTCAGCGCCCCTGGTATTACAGCAGCTCGCCTTTGGTAATACAGTAGATCGCCTTTGGTCAAGCAGTAACCCGCCTCTGGCAAAACTCTACTTCAGCGCCCTCGGTATAACAGTAGCTCGCTTTTGGTCACTGTAGCTCGCCTTTGACATAGCAGTAACTCGCTATTGGTAGCTCAGTCCGTCACCTCTGGCCCATAGTAGCACGCTTTTGGTAGCACAGTCCTGCACCTCTGGTCAAACAGTATAGCGCCTTTGGTCCAGTACTTTGTGCATCAAAGTTTGTCTGTTTCTTCAAAGCATCTCATAGATTCCTAGCATTACATTGTGTCCTAAACATACCCCATGGTCACCACTAGGCTACAGCAAACTATGAAGTCTAGGCAAGTTGTCCCTAAGAAGCACAAGTCACCCCCTCGCACACCACAATCAGGTCGTCTCAACATTACTCCCAAGGTGACTCCTAATACACCCGTGGCAAAACCAATCAGCTCTCCAAACATGCCGCACATAGATAAACCAAGTAATCCTCATGAGGATAGAACCCCTTTGCTAAATGCACCGCAGTATACCACAGGCTTGCCTCCGGATTTTGTCCCACAAGGTTATATCGTAGATCAAACCCCATCTCAAGAAGAGCGACACTTTGAAATAGGTCAATCCTCTCAAGAAGATGGGCAAGATCTTGATGAATTTATACAAGATCCTAGAGCTATAGCTGCCTTTGATAAAATCCTTAGTGAGAACCAGGATCATTTCTTTCGCTTGCTTGCAAAGCATGGTGCCAAGTTACCTCCAGATTTTAATGTGTCCACTCTCAAGGAGAGCACCAAGACCCAAGAAACCATACAAGCAGTGCAAACCATGTCCACAGCAACTACGCCCTTACCTACTCAAGGTTCGCAGTATAGGAATCCCCTTTTTCAAAATCCAACAGGGGAGAGGCCCATATCACCACTTTTGACTCCTATGGAGATCTATCAAAACCAACAAGAAACTCTCCAACATCAAGCAGAGTTAGCTAAGCAAGCCACCTTAGCTCGGTCGAATGTGCAACCACCTCCTAAAGTGTCCACCCCAAGCGCAAGTGGAATCTTGGTTACCCCATCACGCGTAGGTTTCCCACCCAATTACAATCCGGGGAACACGTATGTAGCCATGCAACAAGGGTCTCAACATATGCCACCTCCTATATCATCACACCTGCATGTCTCTCAACCAATTGGAGTCACGCAGCCCCAACCACAACATTCTTCTACTCTCATCTTCAATCAACCCCCACCGTCGCAAATAATTTCTAGCTATGTTCCTCCTCCACAACGTTCATCCACGCTCAACTTCTTTCATACATTGCCTAGCCACTCTCAACATTTCCAACATCAGGTTTCCCAAAGCTATGTGCCACCATCACAACCAAATCAAACGCACTTTAGCTTTCCTCCCCCCAATACGTTTCTTCAACCATCGCAGAGCCAACATTCTTACCTAGCACCACCTCCACCTCTGCCTAATCAAAACCCCCAATTCCAACCCAATCTGAACCAATCATACAATCCATACAATCCCAATCAATCTTACGACCCTTACAATACCACTGCGCATGGCTCACATTATAATCTTCCATATGGGCAACACCAACCACTTTTTGGACAACAGGAGACGTTACCAACCCCTCCCACGACTATGGAACTAAAAATTGCAGAGGTGCAACAACAGCTATCTGATCTTACGTTTGGCCACACCAAAAAGACCTTCTCTTTGGAGGAAGTGTGCCCTTATCCTTTTGATCGGTCGTTACCAATGATCCCTTTTCCTCAAAATTTCACTATTCCCAAGTTCGATAAGTACAAAGGAAAAGGTGACCCAAAAGACCATCTTAGGGAATTCTATCTTGCTTGCTTCGAGGTTTCTCACAACGACACATATCTTATGCGTCTTTTTCCTCGCAGTCTTGGAGGACAAGCAATAGAATGGTTCTCACACTTACCTACGGGTATCAAGTCTTTCAACGAGCTAGCAGAGAAGTTTGCCACCCATTTCTCTTACAACGCAGAGCATGAGATTTCCATGACGGACCTATGCAACAATAAACAGAAAAATGGTGAGACTTTCATTTCTTTCCTTCAGCGATGGAGACAAATGGCTAGTAAATTCCCTTTCAAGATTCCGGAGAAACAGCTTGTTAGCATCTTTGTGCAGAACCTCAACCAAGAGTTAGGTTTCCATTTGCAAATCCTTAGTGCTACAACCTTCGATGAAATCACATATAAGGGCATCAACATTGAGAAGGCCCTCATTGCTAAAGGTGTGGTCAAAATCTTTAAGGAGACGAAAGATAGCAATTCGCATCAACAGTCGAATGATAAACCCAAGTATTGGAACAAGAACAAAAACGTGGTCAATGATGGAGTGGTCGATGCTAAGCATGTCCAAACGTTGCAAACACCGCTGCAACTCTCCAAACCAAGTCAAGCTCCACCTCAACAACAGCAGCAACAAAGGCAGCCTTATCCCAACCAACAGCAACGACAACAAGAGCGGCCTCAACAAGATTACCCTCCGCGACGTCAATTTACTCCTTTGGGAGTGCCCATCGAATCGGTCTTACAGCAAGCTTTGCAGAAAAGGCTCATAACCTTACCTGATGCTCCTCCTTATGGAGAACCTATCTACAAAACTACACGTTACAGAGACAATGAGTATTGTGAGTTCCATAGGAGCAAAGGTCATCGAACTGCATCTTGCATGAAGCTTAAGCACCTCATCCAAAACCTCATCGACGGTAATCAAATCACCTTTGAGAATGAATCACCAGCGCAACACACGAACAAGGATCTCGATATGTACAAGGAACCATTCCCTCATCATGGTCCACCTCCTCCTCAGGATAGAGGTAAAGGTATCAATCACGCTTCCACGTCCTTCGATTCCATTGTAGGTCGTTTTGAAGAGAGTCGAGTGTCTACCCTCACCATTAAAGGCAAATCTACGGATTGTGCTGTTACTACTCGTCGAGGTCATGTCACCATTCGTGCACCTACACCTAGGCTTCCGGTTCAGTCTGATTATAATCTTGTCGAACATCTAGGGAGAACACCAGTGCAGATCTCTATTTTGGACCTTCTACGGTCATCACCTGCACATAGAGTGGTGCTAGAAAAAGCCCTCCAGGAGTCTTCCGTTCCTAACAACATAGCAGTCGCAGATTTCCAAGCTATAGTGGGCAATATTGCTTCGCCTTACAACGTGGTCTTCTCTGAGAAAGACCTCCCCTCCCATGATCCATGTCACAATGATGCCCTGCATATTGAAGTTCTCATACATAAGCGCAAAATCAAACGCATCCTCATAGATGGTGGTGCTGGTCTCAACATCTATTCTTTAAAGTTACTAAAGCAATTGGGATACTCTGAGGATCACGTCAACACTGAGCATAGTATTACAATCAAGGGGTATGATGATGCAGAATGCCGTTCAGAGGGTGTTATTCACTTGCCTATACAACTGGGCCCGGTCATGCTTGAAACTAGGTGTCAAGTCCTTGATATTGAGCTACCTTACAACATTATTCTTGGCCGCCCATGGATCCATGCAATGAAAGCTGTTCCCTCCACGTACCATTAGTCCCTAAAGTTCCCATACAATGGTACGGAGATCACCATCCCAGGAGACCCTAATCCTTTTGAATTTTGTCGTGTCTTGCAAGGAAGCTATAAGAATTGCAACCAAGTGCCTAAAAATGACAAAGCCCTTGAGTCCCCTCTCTATGTTGACCCTGAAACTCTCACGCAAGCCTCTACAAGTGAACCTACACCCCTCCCCAAAATCACAGCTCGCTTTCGAGATATAGGCTTTGGCACTTATGATATCTCCGAATCTTGTTGTGTAGGGCGGATGCCTTTATCTCCAAAATCTTACGGCAAACCACCCATTGCTAAAGTTACCAAAAAAGCAAATATTCCTCCCCCACCATTCCTAACCCAATTCCAACATGGACGGTTATTGGAAGAGGAAACTATTGAGGACATCTCTTCTTGGCTCTACAAGGAGAAAGAACCAGTCACGATACCAGTCAAGCAGTATGGCAATGGCTTAAGGATAGTGAAAAACATGGGCTATAAAGGCAAAGGTGGCCTTGGGAAACAGAATCAAGGCACTATGGAGCCCATTGTGGTAACAAAGAAGCTAGACAAGAAAGGATTAGGATTTGGTAAGAAGGTACCACGCGCCTCGGACATCGAGTATATCCTTGACGAGGTAGCTGACAAGTTTCCCGCCGATTCGACATCTACAGAGGATATCACCGATGACTCTTCCCTCCACATGACCAATCTATTCGCAGAATCCTCCATTTTTACACTATCCTCCGTATCCTTAACTTCCACCACCAGCACCCAGAATGTCACGCTTGTCTACCCTGAACTTATCGATTGGGACCAACAAGGGGCCCCCGTTATAGATGTATTTCAGAATGACGAAGCTTTAGCTGAGTTCATGGGACTTCGGGAAGGTATCCCTCTTGGCGATCACAAGGCAGGTTTTGTAATGAAACTAGAGCCCATGGCTTACTTTGGTGAGAATGCCAAATCCTCTAGTCGCAAAAGTGCAAATAAAGAAAGATCTCTAGGTGAAAACCACACTGTGGCACCTCCTGATCATAAAATAGTAAAAATAAAGGACGTATCCAAAGGTGAAAACCCAACTGTGGCACCTGAGGATGGAGGATTTGACCTTCCCTTACCTTCTAAGTATCAAGAGAAATTAGCTCTACTAGTGGAAGATTCTACAGAGATCAACCTAGGTACAGAACAGAATCCAAAGACAACATTTCTAGCAGCATCATTATCTGACACAGAGCACAGAAATCTTAACAGCTTCTTCTTACAACGAACCATCAACTTTGCATGGACCTATGCAGATATGCCAGGGCTAGACCCTAAGCTGGTAGTTCATTATCTCACAGTTGATCCCAAAGTGAAACCAGTCAAGCAAAAGTTGAGAAAGATGCACCCACAGATCGCTCTCCTAGTGAAAGTAGAAATACAGAAGCTATTAGACGCAAAATTCATACGACCTATTGACTATTCAGATTGGGTCTCAAACATTGTACCTGTGTCTAAGCCTAATGGGCGCATCCGCATGTGTAATGATTTCAGAGATCTCAATAAGGCATGTCCCAAAGATGATTTTCCACTACCAAACATTGACATTATAGTGGACTTGACAGCAGGTCACGAGATGCTTTCTCTCATGGACGGATTCTCGGGTTACAATCAGATAAGGATCGCTGAAGAAGACCAACATAAAACAACCTTTACTTGTCCTTGGGGCAATTACTGTTGGTGTGTTATGCCGTTTGGTCTGAAGAATGCAGGAGCAACCTATCAGCGAGCTATGACAGTGATCTTCCACGATCTATTCCATCACATCATGGAAGACTATGTGGATGATATATTGGCTAAATCTTCTAGAGCAGAACATATACAGGTCCTAGGACAGATCTTCGACAGGCTTGAAAAATACCAAGTAAGACTCAATCCAAAGAAGTGTGTATTCGGCATAACATCAGGGAAACTATTGGGATACATCGTATCTCGTAGAGGCATCGAAGTAGATCCAGCAAAAGTAAAGGCTATAGTGGAGATGCCTCCACCAAAGAACCTTAAAGCATTAAGGAGCCTCCAAGGAAGGTTACAGTCCATCAGGCGTTTCATATCACAGCTAGCAGATAAATGTCAACCCTTTCAGCACTTGCTCCGAAAGGATGTCTCGTTTCGATGGGACAACAAGTGTCAGGCAGCGTTTGATCAACTTAAGGAGTATCTAGCTACACCTCCTGTATTGGTTCCACCAGTTGCGGACAAACCTTTGATATTGTACATCTCCACTACAAATTCGGCCCTAGGGGCCCTGCTAGCACAAAATGATGACTCAGGCAGAGAGCACGCAATTTACTATATCAGTAGAACCTTGGTGGGATATGAGCTCAATTATTCACCCATGGAAAGGGCTTGTTTAGCAGTAGTGTTCGCCTCCCAAAAGTTGCGACATTACATGCTGAACCAACACACAAATCTGATTGCTAAGATTGATCCCTTGAAGTATCTACTAGCAAAAGCAGCTCTCACAGGCAGACTAGCTAAATGGGTTATGATCCTTAGTGAGTTCGACATTGAGTACACAGATCGTAAAGCAATCAAAGGACAAGCCCTCGCAGATCAACTAGCAGAAGCACCTATGAAAGATACACATCCTATGGTCGCAGACTTTCCTGATGAGAATCTATTCACTCTTGCTAACTCCATAATGTGGAGGTTGTACTTTGACGGTTCTTACACACAGCATGGCTCAGGAGCAGACATCTTATTTGTTACACCTCAGAATGACTACATTCCAAAGTCATATCGGCTCGCATTCCCTTGCACCAACAACATAGCCGAGTATGAAGCACTCCTCATAGGTCTCAATACAGCAGTTCAATGGGACATCACAGAATTACAAGTATATGGAGACTCACAGCTAGTCATCCGCCAAGTCACAGATGAATACCAAACAAAGGATGAAAAGTTGGTCCCCTACAAACAACTAGTGGATGCCTACAAACCACATTTTTCTAGCATCACATTTGAGCAAATTCCAAGAGAACATAATAAAGCTGCGGATTCTATGGCTTCTGTAGGGTCACTGATTGACATGCCTGCAAATACACAGAAGTGTGAATTCTTGATCGAGCAATTGTTGATACCAGCCGTCGATGTTCCTGTTACTGAAATCATCTGCGAACTTGTTGGTCCCAATTCCCCATGGTACGAAGACATCTATGAATACCTCAAGCACAAAACCTTTCCCCCTGACCTATCATCCACTCAACGTAAAACCTTTATCCGTCGATCCTCTCGTTACATCATTCTGGGTGATACACTATATCGCCGGAGTCTCGATGGTATCCTCTTACGATGTCTTAACGCGGAAGAAGCCGAAGTTACCTTACGAGACATACACGAAGGTGTCTGTGGCGCACATTCTACCGGTCCTAATCTTGCTAAGAAGATACTCAGAACAGGTTATTACTGGCCTACAATAGAGCAAGATGCTGCACAGTTTGCTAAGAAGTGTCTACAATGTCAGCAACATGGAGATTTGATTCACGCACCAGCTCATGAATTACAACCTGTGACAACTCCATGGCCTTTTTTTCAATGGGGTCTCAACCTCGTAGGACAAATTCACCCTTCCTCCTCCAATGGCCACAAGTTTATCATTACCGCCACTGAGTATTTCACGAAGTGGGTGGAAGCCATTCCTATGACCTATATCACCGGTAAGCAAATAGCCAAGTTCATCCTAAACTACCTCATATGCCGGTATGGTATTCCCCAAGCCATTGTCACTGATAATGGGAGACCATTCAAGAACCAAGATGTCCGTGCCTTATGCATACAATACAATATCCAACATCACTTTTCAACTCCCTACTATCCGCAGAGTAACGGCCAAGCTGAGGCTTCCAATAAAACCATTCTCAAAATCCTCAAGAAAATAGTCAATGAAGCTGGTCGTGATTGGTACTTGCAACTCAATCCCGCCCTATGGGCCTACCGCACTAGTATCAGAACACCAACTGGTGCCACACCATATGCCTTGGTCTTTGGCTCTGAAGCCATCCTACCTATAGAGGTCGAGATCCCATCCCTCAGAGTATCCATGCAGGACCTGATTGGTGGAGATGAGTATCGCACTTCCAGATTAGCTGAGCTTGAACTACTAGATGAGAGGCGCCTTGCCGCACTCAATCATCTCCATGTCTATCAAAACCGCCTCCGGCGTAATTACAACAAAAAGATCAAAGAAAGACGGTTTCAAGTTGGTGATCTTGTACTTAAGGAAAATCAAAAAAATCAAAAAAGTCAAAAAAATAAAAAAAAAAATAAAAAATAAAAAATCAAAAAAATCAAAAAATACAAAAATACAAAAAAATCCATCCTCTGGTGAAAACCTGGCAAACAGGCGCCTTGGATAAGTACCATAGTGAAAACCTGGCAAACAGGCGCTATGCGTAGAGTCGGCATCCATCGTCTATCGCGTCCTGTCCACTCCTTGTCCAGTTCGCAACCTGCTTCATCCATCCATCCGTAATAAAACCATTGACTTTGTTTGCATTTCCATCTCCCTATCTAGTATAGCTTGGAAATTTGTCAATGTCCATCATCGTCATCCCACGGCTTGATCTGTGTCTACAGTTAACACTGTCTTGTCCTAGGTCAAGTCTTTCTGTGTCTTCTTCGGCGGTCACCCCTACAGTTTCCTCTACCAGAATGGGGGCAACTCTTTCCTTAGTGTCGGTCTAGGATTGGTTCCTTGTTCGTGGTTCGCAGCGCATACTTCAATCTTGTCTCATTTCCACAGGTAACACCCTTTAACGGACACTTCGCTCCTATGATAAGGCTGTTATCTTCTCAACACTTGTTCTACATCATCACACTAACCGGAACTACATATCTCATCTTTTCAATCTTAAGGTACCTTGATCCCATGGATATGGGTATGTAGGCAGTCTGGAATACGAAGGATGTTTCCAGTACTCAGGTACATAAGATCACCTCTTCTCCGCTCTTTTCCCACATCATCACACTATCCAGAACTACATATCATCATTTCAATCTTAAGGTACCTTGATCCCATGGATATGGGTATGTAGGCAGTCTGGAATATGAAGGAAGTATCCAGTACTCAGGTACATAAGATCCCCTCCTTTCACCTTGACCCATTCATCACTCTATCCAGAACTACATATTTATCACATTCATCTTCCATCGTAAGTGTGCCTTGATCCCGTGGATACAGGGTATGTAGGCAGTCTGGAATACGAAGGATGTATCTAGTACTCAGGCACACACGATCCATCATTATCCACCCATCCCAATCCATTAACATTTCATCCTTCTAGTCTTCCATTTTTCAAAATCCATTCACCTCGACTTGACTAACTCAAGCAGCAAGCTAGCGCATCCTTTCAAAGCAAAAGTCCTTAACAAACTTAAAGCAAAGAGGCCTACTTCCAGAGTCATCTACTGTCCTGCATACCGATTGCCAACATCAGCTAAGTACCGCTTAACTAAGCCCTAGATCAACAAGCTTGTCTTCTACGAAGTGTTCCATTGTTGAGACCAACGCACACGTCTCCTGCGACATGTGACATTTCCTGCAGCAAGACATTGTCTTTTTAGGTAGATAGCACCCTTTAACGGACATAGATTTCCTACGATAAGGCTATTATCTTTCCTACCCAATCTATCCTGAGCAACCTCTTTGGCAAGAGAATATGTTGGCTGTATGTTTACTCTGTAAGTCATTCAATTTGTGTTATGGTTTATCTTTTGTTCCTTTTCCAATACCTATTCAAGACTACCTTGATTTATCTATAATCTTGGTATGTTGCGATGCAGTACGGATTGGGGGCATAGTCATTGCTTTCTATGTGCTGTGTTTGAGGAATGATCTTTAGTATCTTTCTTAGCATTCTATTTATCTTGTGTGTGTTACGCCCTAGCATCTTACATATTTAATACTCTTCTTGCATTTACATGTATGGAAGTTTATTTTATGTTCAAGACTATGGCTTATTCGCATGTTCCAACAAGGTTATATTATGTCTAATGGATCTAATTTCAAACCGCTTGCTTGCAGAGTCAACGTCCACGCACTCGGATATTACAGCACCTTGGTCTTTTATACCTTGGTGGCAAACTATCCACGTGCTATATCAAAAATTAGGATTGCTCTTTATAAACAAATGTGAAACCATTGCAACAAGCTCATCCATTTACACCATCCATTTTTCCATGGCCTTATATAGTTTTCCAGCAAAGATCAATCAACAGTCTTTATCTTATGTTCTTTTCTATCTCCACTTTCTTCTATTCAACCTCGCCTATCTCCAACAAATCTTCTAGTCGAGCGTCAACATAGTTCTTCTGTCGCTTCCCTGTCTTTCCTCTCGAGGGGGCACCCTACGCCAGCTACGTTGGGGCAACTACCTACACTGGGGCATCAAAAAATTGTATTACATCTTCAACAATCGTTTTCTTTGACGCAACGCTACATGCTGCATTGCATCAAAGAGGGGCAAAATGTAGACACCCTAAAATGACCGTGTCGTCAAATCACTGGCATTCCGTTATCTGTCTAATCACCTGCATTTCACACATTAATTAAATAATCTAATTATTTAATTAATTATCATCAAATTCTTCTAAATCTCCTAAATTCAACATTAATTAAATAAATCCTCTTTATTTAATTAATTAAATTAAATTCCTCTATATTCTTCCACAATTAAATAATTTTAATTATTTAATTTGATCATTATCCTCCTTCCAAAATTCACATCCACATTAATTAAATATATCCCATTATTTAATTAATTCATCACAATTCTATCTTATCTACAATTAAATAATTTACATTATTTAATTAAATCAATTGTTCTTCTAAATTTAAATAAATCATGCAAATTTATTTAAATTATCTCAATCCTCTAAAAATAAATAAAATCAAATATTTTATTTATAATCTTTGTTCTTCCAAAATCATGCACAACAATTAAATAAATTTATTTATTTAATTTGCTTTTAAATCTTCTAAATTAAATAATTCTAATTATTTAATTATTTCTTCCAAAATATCTTCTCTAAATTTAAATAAATCAATTATTTATTTAAATTGCTTTTTCTTCTAATTTGAGTTATCTCTAATATAACTCGAGCTTTCTTGCTCATCAATTAAATATTTCTATATTTAATAAAGCAAAATATCTTCTTTTCTCATGCAAATCTCTTCTTCTTGTTTTAAATCACTTAACTGATTGCTTTATTCTTTTAATTGATTTATCTCTTCAGTTAATTTATTCTTCTATTCTTGATAACTCCTCTCATGCAAAAGAAAGCAAGACACATGTCTTCTTTTCATTCGTTGCACATTCCTCAACTTATCTCCTCCATTGATTCTTCTGAATTATCTGGACCGTTGATCGATTTTCCTTGAAATCTATATAAACCCCCCTCATCTCCTTCATTACCTCTCTCTCTTCGATTTTATTCTCAGGCATATTTGACAGCGCTTTGAGCATACAACGATTCGATTGAGCACCTTTAAGATCTTTTGACATTGATCTTCTTGAGCCACTTTACGATCTTTTAACATTGATCTTGGCGCAACCCTTACGATCTTTTGACATTGATCTTCTTGAGCCACTTTACGATTTTTTAACATTGATCTTGGCGCAACCCTTACGATCTTTTGACATTGATCTCTTGAGCACACCACTTGCTTGTTGCAGCTATGGCTTCGCAACTTCATTGAGCAATCCACATTCAATCCAAAGGGAACAATACAGGTTTTGGTAAGAGTTTTCATTTATCTTTGATTTGTGATTTATGGCTTTTACTTAGATTCGTTTCCTTTATGTTATTGGATTTTTGGTTTTTATTAGTTTAGATTTAATCCATTTTTCCATATACACAAGAATAATTATAAAGTGCAAGGGTATTATAGCTCATTGGAAAGGGGAAACGACACTATTTTATTTAGGCACATAAAATTGAGAGCTAATGTGGTGATATATTGGAGTTTGAGTGGAAAAGTATATTTTCTATTTAATAATTCATTTTATTGTGCAAACTCCTGAAAAGTGCCTATCTAAGGGGGTTGAGAGCTCATTTTGCTTTTTATGCTGGATGAGATATTGCTATGCTGCAGAAATGAACCTATGAGATCTTCATCCTTCTTGAGAACAGAAACTCTCTTGAAGAAGTTTAGTTTCGGTGGTGAGATATCCACCTTAGTTGAAGGAGGTAACTTCGTTGTCATGAGTTGCAAAGAGCAAACATGGAGATGGATGTTTTTTGATATGTTTTGGATTGTAGGTTTTGTTGTGTGCTGAGTGATTTTGTTGAGGTTTGGAGTTGGGTTTTTGAAGAGTTTATTGTGTTTTGGCTTTAGTCGCATGTTGGTCATACTGCTGGGCCATACTAGCCATGGAGTGCATCATATGATGTTTGAAAGGGTTGTATTCTTGCAACTAATAGCATTGTAATTCCATTTACTTGTCTAGGTGCCATATCTCATATTTTGGAGAGTATTGCTGTTGTTATAGATACCTTGTAACTGGTTGTGCTTCCTCATGGGTCGTACCATGGCATGAGGACATGTTTGTTTTGCAAGGAAATTCAAAGTAACATCTTGTTTGTAGACTGCATCCTTTGTGTAGAGAGATAAATATTAGTTCTGGGTAGTTTCCTTGGATTTTGATGAAGATCAAGACTTCCATAACCCTATCGTACACCTGTTGGGTCGTACCTGTACTATCCTAGGTGAGTGAACTTCTAATCCTATTCACTACCTATTTAGTGTTGCAGACCTTTCCTTTAGTGGTGCCTAACGTGGGGGCCTTTGTTGCTAGTGGTTTGAGGAAGGATTAAGACTAGGAGTTGTTGGGAGTGATGTGTAGGGGCAGTCATTGGGAGTTTAGACCTGCACACCAGCATTGAGTTAGCTTCAGACCAACACTCTTTTCCACTCCTCCTTTCTAGGTATATCTATGGCTACTTCTTGATATAATTGTTTGTTTGAAACCTTCACTAGTTAGACTATTTCTATGCTCATTTGTTACGTAGAGGTATGTTATACCAGATGTCAGGCTCTAGCATTTTAGGTGATCTCATTATAATACTCTGATTCAAACTTTATAATGGCTTCCCACTGAACAAGTGGATGTGCCAGTGAGATTAGTTTCCTATTTGCTTTGTAATGGCTTCCCATTGAATAAGTGGATATGCCTCTTTCATTTCCTGTACTTCATAGCTCAGATTCCCGTTGAATAAGTGGATGCACTTGGTTTTTACTTCCTTGTACTCCCACTGAATAAGTGGTTGCTCACTGCATAAGTGGATGTTTACTTTCATGCTTCATTCCCACGATTGAGTGGATGCCCACTGAATAAGTGGAAGATTGTTTCTACTATTGGTTTATGATTTGAATGCTAACTCTGAAGCACTTGTATGCTCTCACCTTGCCCACATCAAGATCTAGGTGATCAAAAGAGTGTGGAAGAACATTGCTCATGACTTTCATTGTTGTCATCTTGTTAAAAAAAAATCAAGACAACTTATTACAGTGGTATCAAAGCTGGTCTTCCTGCCAGCCTGTTGGTCACCTCTTCCTTGTGACATTCAGTGTTGAGATCAGATTTCTATGAATGTGCTTTTGATGAATCCAAAAGACCCTGATTTCATTACATACAGAAGAAGAAGGTATCAAATTGATTCAGAGTCTGAAGAAGAGAACAATATGGGTGAAAACCCCACAAGACCCTAGTACCAGAGATATTTTGAATGATCTTGCTAGAGGACAACAAGAGCTGGTGAGGAGTAACTAATAGATGACAAGATTGTTGGCTTAGTTGGTAAATCAGAGTATGGGTAATGATACTCCTGTGAATAGAGGAAATAATGAGAACAATGGTGATGCCAACAACTCCAACAATGTAAGCAATCAGGCCAACAACACTAGAACCACTCGGGCATCAACAACTAGGCCCATGATGCCTATTTTCTTGGGACAAGAATAGAACCAAGGTGGTGGACATCAATTTGTGGCTGAAAGTTTTGCTGATTATCAGAAAGAGTGGCTCTCATTGGATGAGGAGTTCCAGAATGATATGTCACTTCATGACTTTTGCCAAATCAAGTATTGGAACAAGCTCAGGATCTAGAATCAGGACCTTCAACGAAAGCTTGGAAGGTGCCTATACCAACATTTGATGGGTCATCTAAATGCACTGCTAGGTCATGGGTGCAAAAGCTTGACAACTACTTGTGTTTGAACCCAATGTTGGAAGGAGATTCTATCAAATCTGCCTCTAGACATCTTGAAGGTGATGCTCATGACTGGTGGACTCATGGCATGATCACTTAGGGTCATAGACTTATCACATCCTATGAATACTTCACTTAAAGAATCATCGATTGCTTTGACAAGCATGATCCTAAGAGTCATTTTAGGGAGCCGACCCAAGTTAGGCAAAGAGACACAGTGGATGTCTACATTTCAAATTTTCAAAGAATTGTTGTGATGGTGACTGATGTGTCTGAAGGGAGGCTTACTTATCTCTTTGTTGAGGGGTTGATGGAATCGTTGAGAGGTTGGGTGAAGGCTTTGGAGCCTAAGTCTTTACAAGAAGCCATCAAAAAGGCTAGGAACATGGAATTTACAGTCCCTAAGAGTAAATTTTAGACCAAGACATTCTTTGATAAGAAGAATGACAAGAGGGAAGACAAGAAACACTTGCAAAAAGAACAAACGCAGCCTAAAACCAGTGCTCCAAAGATGGATGATGAGCTCTGAAATGAGCTAAGAAAGAAGAAACCATGTTTCTCATGTAAAGAGCCTTGGGCCCCTAGACACAAGTGTTATGAAAGAGGCAAAGCTCATCAGTTAGAAGCCTACGTGACAGCTAAATCAGAATCAAAAAATTCAGATCAGCACACTGATTCAGAGTCCAGTGATGAAGATGAAGCTCCAGAAGGATCTAACAAGAAAAAAGTTAATGATGGTATCTTTGGTAGAATATCTTGTCAACTTGAGAATGATCCTTTAAGGTCCATGGTGTGTTGTGTGGACAATGAACCGCTTCTCTAATTGATACTGATGCCACACACAATTTCATTGACAAAGGAGTGGAGGCGAGAAGAGGCCTTTAGATTGAGGAATTTGAAGGATTCAATGTTATAGTTGTTGATGGGTTTACTATCCAATGCACAAGAAGAATTCCAAACTTGAGTCTCCAATTGGGAAATTATGAGGTAAAGGATGTTTTCCATGTAGTTAGTATTGGAAATTCTGAGATAGTCTTGGGCATTCAATGGTTAAAGTCATTGGGAGAGATATGTTTGAACCTTCAAACCATGGAACTCAAATTTCAAGCTGATGGCAAGACCGTGGTTTTGGCGGGAATGACTAATGGTACATCTCGAGCTCCTATTGCAAAGAGAATGGAGAAAGAACCTTGTGCTGATGTGCATACCATATTTGATGAGTAAAATGATGATTTCCACATTAGTTTGCTTGAAAAGCCTCCAAGAGATGATTTTGAGCTTGTTGGAGTTTGCAGAACAATAGTAAGAAAATCAAATTTAGAACTTGCTTTGCATTCAAATGTGGTAAGTCAAAGATATAATTTGAATTTTCACTTATTTGTCAATCCACTCTATGATATCGGAGTGGATTTGAGTCATCACAATCCTCTTTTTGAGTGGAATGTGGAGACAACGATTGATAAAAAAATCCTTGAACATTGATGATGATATAGTGAAGGTGCAAGAAGATAGAGAGAAATTGTTTTAGATTTTTAGGGGAAGTAGGAAGATGATTTGAATAATGATACATTATTTCTTGTTGATAGCAAAAGGCCTAATGCATTAGAGATTCCCTTTGTTGAAAGTATCCGAAGTAATGAAGAAAGTGAGCAACACATGCTGGATAGAGCTGCTCCATCACTTCTTAATCAGTAGAGAAGTCACCAACAAAGTATGTTGGAAGGTTATGGAGACTAGAGGGATGTACCTTGGAGTGAAAAGGATCAAATTTTCAATTCTAACTTGGTTATTTTGCTGTAGACCAACCACTTCAAACTTGAGTTTGCACTAATTCATGGGGTGTGGCCAAGTATTTCCAACTTGGGAAGGAGGAATTTTAAATTGGGAGATATGTGGAAGTCATTTCTAGCCTTTCCTAAGATGGATTTGAGTATTCCAATGCTCGCTTTTCAAAATCAAACATGGAGATTTGATTTGTGCAATTGCTGTCCTCATTCTAAAGCCATGATTTTGATAAAATCAGGTTATGAACTGTTGTTAATTCCCTTGGACAACCACATGTTGATCATAGTTTGGGCTCACATACCTTGGATGGATGATGAAAAGAGGTTTAAGATATGGGAGAGTGATATTTCATCCTTCTTGACATTAAATGGAGTATGGAAATTTTAGTGGGATACCTTGAAACATTCCAAGTGGTTATCTTCTGCTTTGTTGATAAGGAAGTTAACACATGATGACAATCTGATGAGAAGGTGCACGTGGTGGTATTAGATGATGATGTTTGGTCATCCTGTCTTGCAATTTCTTGAGGACAAGCAATTTTGGGGAGGGAGGACTGTAATGTCCCCTTCTCAAGCCTAGTCAGCTGTGGGCCCGATAGCCTATTTCCTGGAGTCCTGATAGGCTATGTGCTATGGTAAGGGGTTCCTCTTTGTGAAGATCTTTGGTTTAAATGTTCTTGTTGGTTTCTGATGTTGGATTTGAGCTCGGTGATGTTTCAAGATGACTATGCAACTTTCAGAAGTTTGTTCGGCTTCCCGGATAGCTCTCCAAGATTCTTGGAGGAGCCGTCTATTTTTAGAAATTCACATGGAAACCGTTGTTATTCATCCCAAACCATATGGAGTATGTTGGTATAGTTTATTTGGCATTTTGGTGAAGTTTGGGATTTTTTGCAAAAAACAAGTATTTTAATGAGCTAATAGTTAATTATTTGCACTTAGACTTATAAGTGGGAGAATAATTATAAAGTGCAAGGGTATTATAGCTCATTGGAAAGGGGAAAAGTCACTCTTTTATCTAGGCACATAAAAGTGAGCTAATGTGGTGATATATTGGAGTTTGAGTGGAAAAGTATATTTTTCTATTTAATAATTCATTTTATTGTGCAAACTCCTAAAAAGTGCCTATATAAGGAGGTTGAGAGCTCATTTTGTTCTTTATGTTGGATGAGATATTGTTATGTTGTAGGAATGAACCCGTGAGATCTTCATCCTTCTTGAGAACGAAAACTATCTTGAAGAAGTTTAGTTTCAGTGGTGAGATATCCACCCTAGCTGAAGGAGATAAGTTCGTTGTCAAGAGTTGCATAGAGTAAACATGGAGATGGATGTTTTTTGGTATCTTTTGGATTGTAGGTTTTTTTGTGTGATGAGTGATTTTGTTGAGGTTTGGAGTTGGGTTTTTGAAGAGTTTATTTTGTTTTGGCTTTAGTCCCATGTTGGCCATACTACTGGGTCGTACCAGCCATGGAGTGCATCATATGATGTTTGAAAGGACTATTTTCTTGCAAGTAATAGCATTGTAATTCCATTTACTTGTCTAGGTGCCATATCTCATATATTTTGGAGAGTATTGTTGCTGTTATAGATACCTTGTACTTGGCCGTACTTCCTCGTGGGTCATACCATGGCATGAGGACATGTTTGCTATGCAAGGAAATTCAGAGTAACATCTTGTTTACATGTTGCATCCTTTGTGTAGAGAGATAAATATCAGTTCTGGGTAGTTTCCTTGGATTTTGATGAAGATTAAGACTTCCGTAACCCTGTCGTACCCTTGCTGGACCGTACCTGTACTATCCTAGGTGAGTGAACTTCTAATCCTATTCGCTGCCTATTTAGTGATGCAGACCTTTCCTTTAGTGGTGCCTAATGTCGGGGTCTGTGTTGCTAGTGGTTTGAGGAAGGATTGAGACTAGAAGGAGTTGCTGGGAGTGATGTGTAGGGGCAGTCATTGGGAGTTCAGACCTATGCACCAACATTGAGTTAGCTTTAGACCAACACTCTTTTCTACTCCTCCTTTCTAGGTATATCTATGGCTACTTCTTGATATAATTCTTTATTTGAAACCTTCACTAGTTAGAGTATTTCTATGCTCATTTGTTACAACAGAGGTATGTTATATGAGATGTTAGGCTCTAACATTTCAGGTGATCTCATTGTAATACTCTGATGCAAACTTTATAATGGCTTCCCACTTAACAAGTGGATGTGCCAGTGAGATTAGTTTCCTATTTGCTTTGTAATGGCTTCCCATTAAATAAGTGGATGTACCTCTTTCATTTCTTGTACTTCATAGCTCAGGTTCCTCCTAAATAAGTGGATGCACACCTAGTTTTTACTTCCTTGTACTCTCACTGAATAAGTGGTTGCCCACTGCATAAGTGGATGTTTACTTTCATGCTTCATTCCCACAATTGAGTGGATGCCCACTGAATAAGTGGAAGATTGTTTCTATTATTGGTTTATGATTTGAATGCTAACTCTAAAGCACTTGTATGCTCTCACCTTGCCCACATCAAGATCTGGGTGATCAGAAGAGTGTGGAAGAACATTGCTCATAACTTTCATTATTGTCATATTGTTAAAAAACAAATCAGGGCAACTTATTATAGAAGGCTAAGGAGGATGAGACAAGAACAAGGGAGGTTCTAGAGACTGATTGGATGCTTCCATCAAGGTCAAAAAAGATGAGGGTTTTTTTTTTAAGCCACGTGGGCCATGAGTTGAATTGTTGGATCATCATCGAATTGCCATGCGTGCTTGAACAATTTTAGGCACTTACAAATTCATTGCAACCTTTGATATCTAAATTTGCATATGGACGGCGGTATTTTAAAACACTTTTGGGGAAAGTTGTTATACTACTAGGTCAAGTTCTTATAGGACAACCTCCTTGATGGATTGGTTTTACGGCCTTGGTTGAATATTCAAAGATATCATTCTCAAACATGTAAGTGACCTATATGCAAATTTTGATGTGATGGGTTTCTTTTAAACTTTGAATCAGAATGTTCATAGAATTGATTGCTTGTTATTCCCTCATGTTCCATGTGAATTAATTGCACATTGAATGCCTTTAAATACCAAGACATATCATGTAGCATATATGTGTACCAAGTTGACTTCCAACAACTAGTGAAAAAGGGCAAGAGTTTGGAATTTAAATTTGGGGTCAATCTTGAGACCCTTGGGACCAAACCCAAGTATTGCAAGATTAACTTGTGACAGGAAGTATGATTCTCAAGGTGGGAATCAAATGCATAGACATGGGTATAAGCATGAGTGCAATAAATGACTTGTAATGATAAATATAATAGAATATGTATAACTAAAATAGGATAAAGTCATTGATAAGGGTGTGGTTCGGTGGTCAAGTCACAGGGTTGTTGTGGCGGCCATCAAGGTTCAAACCCTCGCTAGGCCAAAGAGCTCATAGGCCTTGTGCCTTTGCTGGGCTTCAAACCCCTGTTGGGCTAAAAAGCTCACAGGCCTTGTGCCTTCGCTGGGCCAATCAGCTCATGAGTTTGAACTTGGCGATAATGCCTTGAGGACTGAGACCCCTCAGTAGTGGTCTCAACGATAAAGCCTTTGGAAGAGATCCCCATAAGGGTCTCTGGGCTTGGACCAGGCTAAAAACCTTAGTAACCCTCATAAAAAAAGGATATTTTATAGTTTTTTATTTACTTAAGAGTTATTTTATTTTATTTTAGAACTATTTAAAGAACTATTTTATTTTTAATTATTTAAGAGTTATTTTATAGTTATAGTTTTTTTTAATACATGTTGGGTGTGTTTTAATTTTTATGTATATTGAAACTATTTTATTTAGTTAAGAGTTATTTTATTTACTTAAAAGCTATTTTATAGTTTTAGTTTAAAAACAAATTGTCAACTCTAAGGAAGCGGTCTCATGGGAGGGGGCTTCCTAAATTATCTCAGCAACGCTGTTGAGATTTTTTCGGAGCATTTTACAGTGGGTGGTCCCATGAATTTTGTAGTTGAGGGTATGTTTAAAATTTTAAGCTCCGAATTAAATGGACGCTGGTGGTCTCATGAAGTTTTTTTAACATAAGTTTATGCTAAATAATTTAGCAAAGATTTTTTAGGAAATTGGGAAATAAAAACATAAATTGGTCCCCTAAATTAAGTGGCAAGAATGAAAAAACCGGTAGTTAACTCCCTAAGTTGGTGGGGGAAAGTTTCAACCCCACCCCATCTGCCCCTCCTAAAAAATAACTTTTTAAACATTAGCAGCTCCTATTTTGGAGGAAAAGATTCTAATTTAAGTATTAGCAATTTTTTTTTGAGTTCCATGGGACCCTTTGCTCCACAAAAATAGATCCTCTAGCAAGCTCCTTGGGACCGCCCATGCAAATTTTAAATTATGCATAAAGGATAGTTTGGAATCTTTCCTATTATAGTGAAGCAACTACATTTTAGGGATTGAAAATAAGTTGTGTGCCATATGTCTCCATATATTTACTTTCCTCCTTTTTTTTTAAAAAATTCTTCTAAATCTTATCCCCTAAATTTTCTATATAAACAAATAATTCTTTATTTATAATTTGTTTTTGTTTTTTTATATAGTAAAAAACTAACAAATTAAGATAACTGCTTAAAATAAGATAAAAAAAAAAATATTCATGGGTCACTAACTCTACAAAATTACAAATATCTCCTTAAAAAAACAAGGTAAGTAGTTCCATGGGGACCTCCTAAATAATTTTTTATGTCCTTAAAAATACAAGGTAAGTAGTTCTATGGGGACCTCCTAAATAATTTTTAATGTGTATTAAAACTATTTTATTTATTTAGAACTATTTTATTTACTTAAGAAGTATTTTATAGTTTTAATTTAAAAAAAAATGTCAACTCTAAATAATTTTTTAAGAGATTAAAACACCTCTCCATGAATAATAATTAAAAAATAAACAAAATTTAACACGAGTGCATGGATATGGAAATTGGGCCGCCCATACGTATGAGGCGTGAATGGATTGGAGTGATGATCATAAACTACATCCACTCCTTTTCTTTCGGCTTGCCCTACCGGATTAAGCACCCAACCAGCCCTTCAAATATTTAATATACACCACTAATAAAAGATAAAACGAGCAGGTGTCAACCTGGTTAAGAAAAACGCCAAAGTTTTCGAGTGATGGATTAGGAAGGGGGATGAAAGATAAAAGCAAAGTCTCTATAGGCACCACTAAAATGCAAATAAAAATATATTAATTCGTTGACGAGGAAAATCAAAGATTATATTTTTGTTGGAGAGCAGGGAGAGCGATGCTCGCACTAGAATAGAATAGAATAGAATAGCAGCAGCGTATTCCTTGTGCTCATGGCGGCTTCAGGCGTTCTCTTGCTTCAGAAGCGTGCTGTGTTGCCCTGGAGCGAGAGACGCAAATGCCCTCCAACCGTAAAGCAATTGCAGAGTAGTAGTTGTAGAATGCTATGGGCGAATAGAAGAACAAGTTTGGTGTATGATGGGTGTCGGCTGAAGGGCGCCTCTCCTGTAGCCATGGCTACCGGTGTTCCTGTGGAGTGTTCTAAATCAGAATCGAGCTTCCGACCTCCCCAATCGCAGGTAAGTTATGTCATAGAGGAGCCCAATTGCACACAAATGTACAACCTTCTTTCTAGTGGAACTGAAATCAAAGAGCCCAATTGCACACAAATATACAACCTTCTTTCTAGTGGAACTGAAATCAAAGAGCCCAATTGCACACAAATATACAGGCTCCTTTCTAGTGAAGCTGAAATCAAGGAGCCCAATTGCACACAAATATACAAGCTTCTTTCTAGTGAAGCTGAAATCAAGGAGCCCAATTGCACACAAATATACAAGTGTCTTTCTAGTGGAACTGAAATCAACCATTAAAACTTGGCAACTAGACGCTTTCCATGGACTTTTCTCCACTTAGCTTTAATTCCCTACTCCATTTTATTATGATGGTAGAACAGATAAAGAAAATTAACAAAACCACATGCTTAGTTTGAGGAGGTTCTAGAAAAAACTGTGTTCTCACACTCCATGCTCTACCATCAGGATGAGAAATAAATACAAAAGCACACTCTTCTTTATTAAAAATATAGAAGCCTTTGGCAAAAGGTTACTGTCTTCTATTTTAATTTCTATAAACTATAACGCAATATTCTCTTTCCAGAGCACTCAGGCTTTGTTTTTTCAATTTTATATCATTTTCTAAGTCAATCAATATTAATAGGCAGAGCAAAACATTTCGTATCTGGTTGTCATAGAATAACATTGTAATGCTGCAAATCACTTCATTTTTATTATTACAAAGTCCACTATCATTGGCCTCCAGTAATTACAATTTTTGGATCCAGCAAGACTCCAATAAGTGTAATCTGTAAATGGTTTGCCATTTTTAGTCTAAAAGTTTCCAGTATCAACTTCACTTTTGCGACCTATTTCTAGAGTTCTCTGCAAGTATGTTCACTTCAGATTCTCTGTTTATCAAAAAAACATATGGATGTACCAGTAAGTCTTTGATTTCATTTGTTGTCTTGGAATGCCACCCTATCCCAATGGCAGCAGAACATCCATGTCTGGACTTGCTATTTTAAGTGATTGCAATTCCATTAGCTAAGGTAGACAATGAAGTTATAAATTAACTGGCTCTGCCATGTTGTGCCATGTATTAATGACATCACCTGTTGTAATCCTGCAACTGCAGACAATCCTTCTGATTTTTTCTCCTTTTTGCCAGCTTGCAGATTCACCTTTTCTCTTCAAGCTTCTTCTACTTGGTGGACTTTGGACTTGATTGATTTTAGGCATTTGTTTATGTAGCGGTCTGAGTGGTGTTGTCTCTCTTCCACACAAAATATCATTAGATTGCTGATTTCTATCTTACCTTTATTCATTGTTTTCTACCAGCACTTGTAGCTCTTTCTTCTTTTTTGATGCTTGTTTTATAGCAAACACATTCCTCTCATCATCACACACTTCAACCATATTTGTGCATTTTTAACTTCAGACAGTCCTTGTCCTTATGGTTGCCACATCTGCATTTGCACACAATGTCTGCACTTGGTTTTGGGGAAATCACTTGTGAAATGTCCCCATTTGTTATTCATCCGGAGTTTGAATTAATACTCTTCCTTTCTCATCCTTCTGAATTGGGGATCTTGTTCCTCAACTAGTATTGTGATTTGTATAAGAAATCAGTTATGTATCCTCCTTGATCGCTGTATTTGTCCAGCAGACATGCCCTTGTATGAGACATTAAATGAACAGAATCTTGTGGACACTATGTTCACATCAATTTCAGAAACTGGGATCTGACTTTTATCAATATCCTGTTAATGTTTCTTCTGCTACAATGGTGCACATGTATGTTCTTGTCTTATCTTTTCCTTGTAGATTCTCATCTCTGTATCCTGCCTCGCATCTGTCCGTGCCCCATAACCAGCAAATGGACCCTCTTCCAAGACGTTAAGCTGACCTAATAGTGTGGAGACTATGTCCACAGCAATTTCAGAAGTTGGGATTTGACGTATGCCAATATCTTGCAAATGCTTCTTTCATCACATTTGAGGAGATCTCTAAACCCGTCTTATGTTTTTCTTTATTTTATCACTTTCTACTTGCCAGTGTCGAATCACTGGCATGAATTTCAAAATCACAATTCACATATATGGACATAAGCTAGGTCTACTTTTATTGCATTGTTTGGTTCATCAATACAGGCACACACAAAGTATAAATGTTCTTTTTAATAGCAATCAGAATTCACACACATGTTTCAATAACAATGATTTCACATACTACAGTACTCAAAGAATTGCTGAATATAATGCAATTATATGGGAACTTTACATCTATAGCAAGGCTCGAGCAAGGAGAACCAATTGAATCATCATCAACTACCATAAAGCGGCTAATGCAGGATAATGTCCATGAGGTGGTGTCTTAGACTTAAGAGGCATGGCTGTACAATCTGAGGCTGAACCAAGCTCCTCTCAGTGAACCCTCTTCCATCACCGAAGGCCGATGAGCCTATGGAGGTAGAGAGAAAGCTAGTAATGTGTGCTTGCCCCTGTGGTTTTGGCTGTTAACCAAGGCCTAAGACAATTAGAATGCACCTAATGTTGAAAAATGTAGGCCCACTGCACCTAAAATGGGAATGGGAGAGACAGGGCACTCTAGTGGTAGTATGCAATTCACTTCTCACTGGTCCTATTAAAATAAATTTAGATAGTTTAGTAATGGCCATCTATTGTAACATATTAGATGTTTCTATTCTGTTCTTTAGATTAGCTTTAATCTAATTTAGAAACATCTGTACTATGTATATTTAGAAACATTTGTAACTCTATTTAAAGAGCTTTGCTCTTTGTAAATAAAATATCATTTGAATATCATTCTGATTTTAATATTTACATGGTATCAGAGCGGGAATTTTTTTTCCTAGGCTCTTCGTATTCCATACGACGTACGGATTGTACGGCGCCTGTAAGGACGACTGTACCTGTTTTGTTTTCTACAGTCACGATTTTTTGTTTTTAGTGGGCGACTGTTTGTTCTTGACCGTTGGGTTCTTCTTAGTCTCGATTTCTGGGCGTCTGCATCCTTTCCAGTTGTCATCCATTCTGTGGTTGTGTTTTGAAGATCTCCACGAGCCCTATCTGTTTTCCGCGGGTTCTAAATCTCGCAATTAGGGCTTCGTTTTTTGACTTCGACGGTTTTATTTGCAGCTCGTTCAATCCTTAGTCATGGGATTGATATTCCGTGGTTCTTTATTAGCGGTTTGAAGGTCGCAGTTCATGTTTTGTTTTGACCGGCGATTTTGAGTCTATGACGGTCTATCTTCCTTGTTGGCGTCCTCAGCGTCGACTTATTGCTCAGATATTTATCGCCGTTTGATGTTTGTGAGACTCGTCGGTCTTTCCTGTAAGACTTATACTGTTCGGTCATCAGTCTAAAATCCTCCGTCAGTAGTCACCATTTTGGCGGCATCTGTGGCGTGTCGAGATTCCTTCTGTGATCACGGTTTCCTCCTTGGCCGCGATTTTTCTCTCCTTGATCGCCATTTTAACCTTCTGGTTGCGATTTCCAATTTGTTTGAAGATCACATTTTGCTTTCCGGTAGGTCGTGATTCTGTATTTTTTCCTGTCGCGATTTGTTCCGTCGGTTCTTTGACGCCTCTTGTCACAGTTTTTGGAGGTCGCCTTCCTTTTTCTTCCGTTGGCAGGCTTCACAAGAGTTTGGTCGCGATTCTGCAGCTTCTGTATTTCGGCGACTTCAAGTTTCAGGGATCTCTCAGTATGCACGATTTGCATTTGGATTTTATGTCGTGGTCATGGTTTGGTAGTTTATCATTTGCAAGATTCCTTGAGCCTTTGGTCACAGGCTTTCACAAAGCTTTGGTTGGCGGGTTCAAAGCATCTGTTGTGGTCAAGTTTGGTCGTAGGGTTCTGTTGGCTGCTTCATTGAAGGTCGTGATTCTTTTAATTTCTCACGGTTTCTTTCATTTGTTGCATCTAGCAGCCGGTGGTCATTGTGTGGCCAAGCCCTCAGCGCCCAACATCATTCAGTCATAGTTCGTGCCATTTGGAGGTTTTTTAGCACCGTGCCCGTGTGTTGTCTTTGATCGGCGGTCTTCTGTCTGCAACAACGGGACTCTAGCATAAGTGCTTAGCACTCAGTTTTTGTCTCTAGCGACAAAGCGCTTCAAGCCTCAGTCCATGGTCACAGCCGGCAGTCTCCTCCCAGTCCATCAAGTGCTCAACTTATTCCAGTTTCGGCCTTCGGTCACGTGGCGACCAAGGGCCAACGCTCAACACATTTGTTTTTTTGGCAGGCGGCCATTTTGATTTGATGTTTGTGAGACCCGTCGGTCTTTCCTGTAAGACTTATACTGTTCGGTCATCAATCTAAAATCCTCCGTCAGTAGTCACCATTTTGGCGGCATCTGTGGCGTGTCGAGATTCCTTCTGTGATCACAGTTTCCTCCTTGGCTGCGATTTTTCTTTCCTTGATCGCTATTTCAACCTTCTAGTCGTGATTTCCAATTTGTTTGAAGATCACGTTTTGCTTTCTGGTAGGTCGTGATTCTGCATTTTTTCTTGTCGCGATTTGTTCCATCGGTTCTTTGACGCCTCTTGTCATAGTTTTTGGAGGTCGCCTTCCTTTTTCTTCCGTTGGCAGGCTTTCACAAGAGTTTGGTCGCGATTCTGCAACTTCTGTATTTCGGCGGCTTCAAGTTTCAGGGATCTCTCATTACTCACGATTTGCATTTGAATTTTATGTTGTGGTCACTGTTTGGCAGTTTATCATCTGCAAGATTCCTTGAGCCTTTGGTTGCAGGCTTTCACAAAGCTTTGGTCGGTGGGTTCAAAGCATCTATTGTGGTCAAGTTTGGTCGTAGGGTTCTGCTGACTGCTTCGTCGAAGGTCGTGATTCTTTTAATTTCACACGGTTCCTTTCATTTGTTGCGAATAGCAGCCGGTGGTCATTGTGTGGCCAAGCTCTCAGCGCCCAACAACATTCAGTCATAGTTCATACCATCTGGAAGTTTTTCAGCCCTGTGCCCGTGTGTTGTCTTTGATCGGTAGTCTTCCGTCTACAGCAGCAAGACTCTAGCATAAGTGCTTAGTACTCAGCTTTTGTCTCTAGCGACAAAGCGCTTTAAGCCTCAATCTGTGGTCACAGTCGGCAGTCTCCTCCCAGTCCATCAAGCGCTCAGCCTATTCCAATTTCGGCCTTCGGTCACGTGGCGACCAAGGACTAGTGCTCAACACATTTGTTTTTTTGGTAGGCGGCCATTTTGATTTTTCAGATTCCTCGGGATTTGTGCCTTAAAATCCGTGCTCGGGTTTTTCTGTTTCGGGTTCTGTGCCCTTAATCTGCCTTTGTATTTATGGTCAAGCGACCTACAGATCTTGTCACATTTAGGGGGCATCTTGGTTTAGTTGATAGATTGACCATTAAGGGGGGTATTAAAATAAATTTAGATAGTTTATTAATGGTCATCTATTGTAACATATTAGATGTTTCTATTCTGTTCTTTAGATTAGCTTTAATCTAATTTTGAAACATTTGTACTCTATATATTTAGAAACATTTGTAACTCTATTTAAAGAGCTTTGCTCTTTGTAAATAAAATATCATTTGAATATCATTTTGATTTTAATATTTACAGGTCCATCTCTAGTTGCACATGATGTGATAGTATCCAAAGAGAGTGTTATCAACATTTGTGAAGGGCTGAAAGGAAGCAATAAGCTAGGTAGCTCCAGGGGTCCCATGCAAAGAACTATTTGTGAAAATGAGCTTCTTGGAGAAAATGGCCACACTTCTAAGCAGGATAGTGGAAGAAAGTGGACAGAGAGTTGCCTATGTTTTTGCAGACAATGCTAACTTCGCGAGTCTAATAGTTCGTATGACACCTAAAATAAAGTGCTCCTCATGTTTTCCTTCTAGGAAGGAACAAAGATGACAAATTGTGGAATGTGGTGGTCAGTCTTAACCTGCAATTGATGGGAGCATAACCTTCAGCTGGTGATTGGGGATCTCAGACCATATGGCAAATATAATAGAGATAGCTAGGTTAAATGATGGTGCCATTCACAATTTGTAAGAAATGCTCAAAATAAAAATCCAGCTTTGGGTCGAGAGGTTTCAGAGGAGTTCTTAGTGATTTGAAAGTACTCTTGGCATATATCCCTCCTAATAGATCTATTGATGACCTGCTTTGAGGGAAGAAGGTGAGAAGGGGCATCCAAAGAATGTCTTTAGTATAGATTTCAATAGATTGAAGGACAAACATGGTCTAAGAGTACTGGCAATATCAATGCCCAGTGGGACGTAAAGAGGCAATCCTCTTTGAGGAGCAAGTCCATCAAAACAGTGCTCCTTCCTTCCCCTTCCAGCGTTTCTTGTCTCCCACTTACAGCGCTGTGTTCTGTCCTGTAGCTCTCAACCCTGCTTCCAGCACCAACACTCACATGCTCATACCACCACTTTACGTAACCATCCTCTCCCTCCCGATTCCATAAAATGTTAAAAGTTTTATCTAAAGCTATAACTCACAATATCCAGGCACTTCTTAACTCTCAACTTGCTTAGCACACCCAAATGATAACCCTTGGTACCCAACAGCATAATCAACTTATGATTCAAAATCAACAGATTATGATTTTGCTCCAATAGATTCTGGCAACTATGGTTCAGTTTAACTCATCTACCAATTCCAAATGCAAACAACCTCTAGATTTGTCTGCTCTAGCACTGAACCTGACCCTTAACCCACCAAAAAACCATAAAACATCTAATTTACCACCAGGCTTTTCATCTGATGTCAACATAGAGCTTGTCTAAAAAATGAAAGAACTTGATGACTCTCCTTACGAAGAGAATGGAGGACGCGATCTGGCAAAGGGTCTGCATGTCACCCCATACTGTACTATTCATCATTAGGAATATGTAATGTCCCGTTTTCAAATAAAGCGCATCATGATTCGTGATAAGGTGAATATTTGATAATTCTAGCCTTGTAGAGTCGCGCCATTTGCTGAGACTAAATCCCCAAGGTTTCTCACCCGCAGCCAAAATGAACTCATATGAGAAACACCTAGGGTGATCACCGTGCAAGGAAGGGCATCTTTTATTCGAGGCGAGGGCCTCGAGGCAATTCCACACTCCATATATGGAATCAACACCAAACAACGCGATTTGTGAGGGAAGTGGCTATTGTGTCTTACCACCCAGCACTATTATACCTGCAGTTAATACATACCTGTGCACACTTCATGCTATGGATCTTAGACATAACTTCACTATTTACCCTGCAACCAGTTCATATATTCTCAGGCACATCTCCATGTAGCTGCTTTGCATAGTGACGCGCTTAGAAGATTAGACTTTTAGAACACCTCACAGATAGAGGTTGTAATGTCCCCTTTTGGTGCATAGCTGATTTGTGCACAATTAGCCAATTTCCAAGTCTTCTGGAGGCTAATTGGTTAGTTGGGGAGAACTCCAACGTTCTTGGAGAAGCTTTGATCAGTCTTGTAGAGCAATTGTTCTTGGTTTTGAGTTCAGTTGGTTAGATGGAGCCTTTTGATGCTTTCAGAATCGATTTCCAACCTTTCGAGGGCTCTCCAAACTTCTTGGAGGAGCAGGCTATTTTTAGTAAGTCATCCAGTTGGCATTGATCTTCATCCTACATCTTCAGTATCATCTCAATGTGATCAAAGTTTGATTCTAATGCTGTTTCAGTGCTTTCCGCAACTTGGGTAAGCTATAGTGTTATTATTTAATTATTTCACTAAGGTTGCCTAATGTTGGGATAAATTAAAAGGACAACTTTGTGTTATAGCTCGTTGGAAAGGGAAATAAATGTTTTAAAAAGATGGATGCCTAGCTAAGGGGGCTTTGCACATGAAATAATTTTATTATTTCAAAAAGGCCTTTGTGAGGGAAATAAAGTAAATTATTATATTTTAAAATTGTATATTTCCCTCCAGAAAAAGTTATAAAAGGAGGTTGAGGGCTCATTGTTGGGGTGGTTGATGAATTTGATTTTGCTTCTGCAATTTGACAGAACATGTGTTCTTCTCCATTTTCTTGAGGACGAAAACCCTCTTGGAAATATTGTTTGGTGGTGAAAGATCCCCCCTAGCTGGTTGTAGTGGTTTCATCTAGGAGCCACACCTGTGCTGCAATGAAAGGATTTGATGTGCATTGAAGATTTTCATTGGGTATGATTTTAATTTCTAGTTTGGAGAGTATTTGTTGTGTTTTGGGGTTTATATGAAAATTCTGGATTGATGGCTTGATAATAAGGTTTTGCAGTGATTAAAAGAGTTGTTGGGCGTAAGTTTTGTGCTAAGCTTTGATTTTTAATGCACTAAGAATATTCCAAGTTGCAGGCTGCCTTATTTGGGCATACTTTCGGAGTTGTTTATGTTTTTTTGAAGATGTTTCTAGACTCCTCCTTGGTGGTCGTATTGCTGTCATACAGAGCTGCACATATGGGCGTGAGATTCCCAGGCTGAAGCGCCATTCTTTTTGGTGACTTTCCAGCTTGTTTTGAGGCGCCATAGATAGGAGTCTCATTCTATGATGAGTATGTGATGGACAAATTAGTTTGGAAGAAGTTGGAGCATTGGAGGCTAGGGCTTGAATGTATTTTTCAGAACATTACTCTGCTGTTACAGTTTCAGACGTGCCTTTGACAGAGTTTTCAGTATGTTCAGTGGGTTTCAGTGAGATTCAGGGCCTCCACATCAACCAGGGTTTGAATGTATTTTTCAGAACATTACTCTGCTGTTACAGTTTCAGACATGCCTTTGACAGAGTTTTCAGTATGTTCAGTGGGTTTCAGTGAGATTCAGGGCCTCTACATCAACTACAGTGTTTGAGCAGCGATGGGTAAGATTCCTTGTGTTATTTGAATGATTTCTACATGATATTCAGTGTTATTTCGGACTTATATTGGCTGTTATTTTATATCAGACCTGTGTATAAGTGTTTGACAGTGATTTTCAGTCCTATTTCAATGTTTTGTGGCTTCTCCATCATCTACTACAGTTGTCCTTCACTTGGGTATGATTGCTTCTTGGTCTTACATGATTCACAATGATATTACTTCATGCAATGTGTTGCAGCAGTGTTTCAGATTCAGAACAACAATAAAGTTATTTGCAACTCATAATTATTGTCTTCTATTTCAATAGTTGCAATGATAATAATTGTAAAAAATTGGATGGTAGTACCGCCAGTGCATTTGCATAGTGTGCATATCATTCTGTAATCAATTGGACGGTTTACCGACAGTTCATATAGCATATTGCATTTACAAACCTATTTTGGCATTGAACGAGCTTATCGACCATTTTGGTCTTGATACATTCTTAGACATTCTGTCAGGGTTCATCTATACACACTGGTCCTGCTGAATAAGTGGTTGATAGGTCGGCTTTGCCACCTTGCGTGTGTTTCTGGTTGGCTTGCCATCTCGCATTTTGTCTTTGCATTCAATCAGCTAGTTGTGTGATTTGAACACCGTATGCTCTCACCTTGTCCACTTCGGGATCTAGGTGATTAGAAAGTGTATCTGAGACTGCCTATGCTTTGATTTCAGTTGAAATATTTTCGAAAAAACTAGGGTGGTCATTACAGAGGCGCATTTATTCTTAACACCTATGATTTCCTTCAAACAAAAACTAAGTGATAATTAACTAAAAGTCACAAGGTATATGAAGGGTCATAAGCATTGGAGATATAAGGCATATAAGGAAAATAAATCAAGGAGGAGGAATGAATAAAAAATATATCATATAATAGCATGAAAACATAATATCTATTTTCTTTGTGGAATACAAGCCATGGATTTAGAAATCTGAGGACGAAACCCCGCAAGAGTAGAAATTAAGGACAAAGACCCTTAACTTCTCTTATCAAGTTAGTGGACGAAAACTCCTAACTTGGACAGAAATTAGAAGCATTTCAAAGACATTCATACAAAGAGAAATCGCTGCAAATTAGAAGAAGAATTAGATCAGAGCATAAAGGATAAATTTTATATTTTCAAACATACATCATAAGCTTTAAATCTGAATAGTATAATCAAAATTACAATTTTAGGTAAATTAATATTTATCATTAATTATTCAACTATCACTATTAGTTAGGGTTATTTATTTAAGGCAAAAATAAGGAAATTCTAGAACGGGACATTACAATTGGTATCAGAGCTTTGATCCTGGCAGCCTGCAGGGTAAAGCTAACATTCTGGATGTCTTCCTGTCAAGGAGACTTGAAGGTCTACGAAAAGAAGAGGACATGGATCTTGTTCAAGAGTTATTGTACAAACTTGAGGCCCCCAAAATTTTGGATTAGTATCAAAAGTTGTCAGATCATATCAAAGCTTGCATTCCTTTTGATGAGTACTTGGAGGCACTTGGGTACCAGTATCCCGATAAAAGAGGCCTATACGACTACATAAGAAGGTTGAGAAAGGATGGTTCTATTTCTGAAACTCATGGTGATCATTTTGAAGAGCAATATTTAGAATCTAAGAATACAACAAATGAGATTACTAGAACAAGCAATGATTTTTATGATAACCACCCCATGGATCTTGAGTTGTCCAATGAAAGGAGAGAAGAATTTTGTGATATTTCTGAAAACTCTTTGATTGGATTAGTTATAGAATGTGAGAATCTCGAAAGTGGACCAAAAAGATATAAAAATCATTTTAGAAAAGAACATTGCATTTAAGGTCATAGATGTGTGTCATGCTTCTGATTCTCATCTTCATATATGGAAGGCTCACTTTTCTGCTTTAATTCAAAGAGATATCCATGAAACTCTACAAAAGTTGGGCCAACCAAATCGGTTCTTTGCAGATGCAGTGGATGCCAAAAAGGAGATTGATCTTTAGATTGATGTTTCCTCTACTTGGTTTCAAACTATGCTATTGCAAGACGTCTTTTTGTTTCTTCTCTCTGAGGATGAGAGAAAACTTATCTTAAATCACAAACCTTGCCAGTTTCCAACTCTTGGTTTTGTTGTTGAGAGTTATTGGGAAATACAAGTACATGAGCCAGAAGAATATTGGACAATAAATTGTCCTCATACTTTAGAGGATGCTATCAATCTTATGACATTGAAGGATTATATTGGCAGTCTGGGTGAGGCAAGTATACTAACAACAACTCTCCAGGGGCATCATTGTAGTACAAAGTCGGACATAACCAAGACAATGAGAGAAGCATCACTTGGTGTAGAGTTTTCAATTCCTAATTATATCAAAGTATTGCAGCGGAAGCTAATTACATCACAAGGAGGATCAATGTCTAGGAATTACTAATCTCCAAAGTTGATTTGGGATCCTGGTATTGGCAAAATTATTTAGTTTGAAAGACTAAGAGTTGAACCAACATTGCTTGAGGACAAGCAATCTTTCGGAAGGGCGGACTGTAATGTCCCGTTTTCAAGTAAAGCGCATCATGATTTGTGATAAGGCGAATACTTGATAATTCTAGCTTTATAGAGTCGCGCCATCTGCTAAGACTAAATCCCCAAGGTTTCTCACCCGCAGCCAAAAAAACGAACTCATATGAGAAACACCTAGGGTGATGTGCATGGAAGGGCATCTTTTATTCGAGGCGATGGCCTTAAGGTGATTCCACACTCCATATACAAATTCAACACTAGACAATGCAAGAGGGAAGTGACTATTGTGTCTTAGACCACCTAGCGCTATTATACCCACAGTTAATACATACCTGCACACTTCATGTTGTGGATCTTAGACATAACTTCACTATTTACCCTGCGATTAGTGCATATATTCTCAGGGACATCTCCATGTAGCTGCTTTGCACAGGGACATGCTTAGAAGATTAGACTTTCAGAACACCTCACAGATAGAGGCTGATTTATTCTTAACACCTATGATTTCCTTCAAACAAAAACTAAGTGATAATTAACTAAAAGTCACAAGGTATATGAAGGGTCATAACCATTGGAGATATAAGGTATATAAGGAAAATAAATCTACAAGGAGGAGGAATGAATAAAAAATATATCATATAATATCATGAAAACATAATATCTATTTTCCTCGTGGAATACAAGCTATGGATTCAGAAATCTGAGGACGAAACCCCTCAGGAGTAGAAATTAAGGACGGAAACCCTTAACTTATCTTATCAAGTTAGTGGACGAAAACCCCTAACCTGGACAGAAATTAGAAGCATTTCAAAGACATTCATACAAAGAGAAATCGCTGCAAATTAGAAGAAGAATTACAGCAGAGCATAAAGGATAAGTTTTATATTTTCAGAGATACATCATAAGCTTTAAATCTGAATATTATAATCAAAATTATAATTTTAGATAAAATAATATTTACAATTAATTATGTAACTATCGCTGTGAGTTAGGGTTATTTATTTAAGGAAAAAATAAGGAAATTCTAGAACATGACATTACAGAATAATCTGTGGTATTAATGTATCTTGTATAGTCAATCTCAGCATACCAGTCTTTGTTCGAACTTCGATGTATTGTCATTCCACACCCAATCTGATGGTCTTTTTAAGCTGAATATATATGTTCTCAGCTGTTATGTAATACTTGTTTGCGATGTAATCCTCCTCCTTTAATATAATATCAATTTTCTTATTAAAAAACGATAACTTGATATATGTGACCGCAACAACACAACTATGAAATGACACAAATATCAAGACATTCGTGAATGACAGCAGAAGCATTCCTTTCATTACTATGGCATGAAAATAGTACAATTTAGATTTGAACTCATCAGTAATAACTAGTTGAATTTCTGAATATTATGAGAAAGGACAAGAAACAGAGTTCACCTTTCAAAGAATCTTGGAACTACCCTAACACAAGATCATAACACAATATGCTTGGACAAAATAAATAAAATTCCTCTGAAAGATCTCATTTTTCTTTCCTACTCTTTTTTTTGTACATGTAAACCATTTATTTGACAATTGTCATCCATTTGTCAGCTGAGTAAGGAAGTAAAAGGACATTTTGTCTTTCTTGGCTTGAATGAGCTCTACTAGATTATTCCTTTATTATCCACCTTAGTAGGCAACTCCTATCAGGGGCATTGAGGACTTGATATTCCAACTTATGATTAAGTGTAGGGTGATCTCATCCCCCATAGTAATGCCCTTTCATTTTCTTTTGAATTCTCTTGATGATTTCTAATTGTGCCTTTGTGTTTCTTTTTTCTGCATTGGCTTTTTTTCCCTCTTACTGCTTTTACTTATGTACCTATGACAGAGATGTCACTTTAAGGGAAAACATTTATAATCTAACTCCCGGGGTTAGGTCCCAAGTATGTGAAAAGTTAAATTATTATTGGAAGAGGTTTGGGGAGATTTATTTTAACACAAATCTATATAGGTGGCTAGGGATTTGTTCTTAGTGACATCAATTATGCTAACAACCTCATGAGATTTCCAATATTTTCAAAAATCAAGTCATTCTACAGTTTTGATGGAAATCCAAATAATCTAAACAATAGATGTGTTTTTGTCATCATTTTCTTGGATCAGATTTTGGTGTCTAGGGCCTAAACATTGTTCTGTATTCTTCATTAAACAACCCTTCTTAGCAAGCCCTATCTCTATCCTTTGAGTTCTTAAACAAGGGTAGGAAGAAGCTCTTTTCCAAGATTCTCATTTCTACACTTGTACCCGATTTTTTCTCATCTTGTCATTTTTAATCTGCAGTTTTATCCAAGTCAGGAAGGTTTACCTCAGAGTCTTCTCCCTCTTCCTGAGAAGACTCATCAACTTTAGGTACATCCAATTTTTGAGGGTTTTTCTATCGCCATATCATCATCAATTGATTTTAATTTTTTCACATGCTGTCTACATCGTTCAACATCCAATGTTTGTTTTGACACATTAGCAAGTTTAGGCTTTTGAGCATACATGGATTAAATGACTTGCCCACACTTGTAGCTGGCATACCATAGATTGCTTCGCTGCTTCCTATGGGTGCCATGAGCATGGGCTGCTTAGGTGTGGCAAGAGTGGTTTTCTTTCTTCAAGAGCACCTCTGCTACTTTGCACCATGGTCATCTATTTCCAAATCAGCAGCTGTTAATCCCCTGAATTGTCATCCCTACTTTCTAGATTTTTGTTTGCCAAATAAGCATTCGTCTGTCTTTTGTCTTTTTTTTTCTCATAAAATATTCTCGATGCCTTAAACTCATGGGAATACTCTATGGATTTATACATTTATGGTCTATCCAGATCTTCTCTATTATATATAAGAAACATAGACAACAGCTGTCTATATGATGCACAAGTGAACTGACCTTTGCCTTGCAGGCCTTGTAAGCTGCACTTTTATAATTGCTCATTCATTTTATTTTGGTATATAATCAAGCCAGTTGTACTTATACACCAAAAAGTAATGTTATAATACCTATCTGTGAGAAAAACCTAATCACTGCAAATTCAGCACCCTCCTTGAGATAAATATTCCTTATAGCATGTATATCTACTCCACTGTGTTCCACAATCACTTTTGGATACCGTCACAACTATCCTTCTAAAAACTCCTCTTTGTTTGGTTTCTTCTGAATCTTCTGTGTTACAATTTCATGTTCTTTTGGTATATCAAATACCTCATCCAACATACCAGTTATAATCTTCAATTCTTGCCCCAAATATATTATGGAGCTCTTATCCATATCAAACTTTATCTCTGTCTTAACTGAATGTATTGATTCTGTTTGATGTACTTTTGCAGCTTGCTTATTTGTGGACAGTAATATCTTTCTTCATTTCATATTTTTTCCTTGAGATTTTTCATGCACTTCCTTGTTGACTGCACTTTATGCATTGGTTTTTCTCATTCCCATTGAATTCTTTTTGTTTCTTTGAGTTAATATACAGAATTTCCATTTCATTTGTTCCTTTTTCATAGGGGTCTCATTTCTAGAGATATTTTTGGATGTTATTGAACTTTTGGTTCATCTATATTTCTTAATTCTAGAGGCAACATATGCATGCTATCTCAAGGTCAGATTGATAATTTCAAAGTACCTTTTTCTTTTTTGCTATAAAATATATTTCATTGTATTTCAGTTTAAACTCAATGCTAGTACTATTGATTGATAGTGATATTTAATTCAGACAGTGAAGCTGGAGGACATATTGGCTGAACGAGGGGCCTGTGGTGTTGGATTTATTGCAAACTTACAGAATAGTCCTTCTCATAGCATAATACAGGATGCACTCACAGCGCTTGGTTGTATGGAACATCGTGGAGGATGTAGTGCAGACAATGACTCAGGTGATGGTGCTGGGCTAATGACTAGGATTCCATGGTCTTTATTAAATGATTGGTTCAACAAGCAGGGACTTCCTTCTTTAGATGAGGCCGATACAGGGGTAGGAATGGTATTTCTTCCCACAGGAGAAAAGGATAATCAAGCAGCCAAAGCAAGTGAGTCAATATATTTGTCTCTCAAATACAATATCTAAATCTTTCTTCTAAATTCTTGTCTATCAAAGAAATTATCTTTTAAATGTTACAATCCCTAAATGGAACCCAAAAGTTTTTATATTTAATGCATATTATGCAATACATGTACAACATATAGAAAGTATAATGAATGTTAAATTTTCAGACCATGGTAAGTAGATTCCGCACTTAGAAAATTAATCTTTACTGTATAAGTAGATTCCGCACTTAGAAAATTAATCTTTACTGTAAATTAAAATTAAAACTTCAATCAAAACAGTAGACCTGAGAACGATAACTTGCAAACACACACTGCGGAAAATATGAACAGCAAACACTCAAAAATCTATATTCTGTTAAACTCAAATGAATTACATTGCGCTCAAAACTGCTCTCTCCATCTTTTCTGCTTTGCTCTCATGTATGTGCCTTAGGTCTCTTTTATAGAATAAGAGAAGCTTCTAGGCTTTATAAACACCCGTCTGAGTGGAGCTCCATGTTTAGTAAAATAAGCTTTGTCGTAAAGTACTAAAGCAGGAGACAAAAAGTGCCTTGTTCTAGAAATAAGAACAACAGGTAATCTTTAGAATCCCTCTTATAAGAAAAACCTTTGCATGCCAAATAGAAAACCTGCACTCAACCAAGGAAAGGAAAAAAAAATTAAAAAAAAAAGCTGCTGATTTCTGTGCCCTGCTGAAGGAAAACAGCAACAAGTAACATTCAAAAAATTAACACCCCCTTTTGCGACGAAGGTGTTCTCCATCAAACCCAGCCTCTTCCTTAGTATTTCAAACTTCCCTTTTGCTGGGGGCTTTGTCAAAATATTTGCAACCTGCAGTACATACTTAAGAAGTTAAGAACTACTACTTCCTCCTGAAGTCTATCTTTGAGGAAATGATACCGAATATCTATATGCTTGGAGTGATCATGAAACATTGGATTCTTAGAGAGCTTGATGCAACTCTGATTGCCATAGTACAGTATTGTTGGCTCCAACATCTGATCAGTAATTTTTGCTATCAACTTGCAAAGCTAGATATCCTAACAACTAGCAGAAGAGGCTGCTATGTATTCTGCTTCGGTTGAACTCATTGCTACTATTGCTTGTTACCTACTGAACCGAGATATCATACGTGACCTCAAGGTGAAACAAAAACTTGAAGTGCTCTTCCTAGCACTAGGATCACCTGCCCAATTTGAATCCACAGAACCATGCAATATTAAGTCTCCATCTCCAACATATCTTAACCTGTAATGAATTGTGCCCTTCAAATATTGGAACACATTTTTTGCAGCAGTCCAGTGAATTTGCCTTGACTCAACAATGATTTGGCTCAGTGTATTCATTGCAAAGCAAATATCAGGTTGAGTATTCACCAAAAATAGAGGAAACATATCAACCACCTGTACACAAAAGAATCCACCAAATCTGATTTTGAATCTACATTCAACTTTAGATTTGGAACCAGTAGCAATGGGCTTATAATCCATCATCCAAAATTTCTTTAGAATCTGTACTGTGTATTTCCCTTGACCTAGGAAGGCTTCTCTTGTACCTTGCCACACCTTAAGACCTAGACAATAGTGCATAAGGCCAATGTCCTTCATATCATACTTAAAGGCCAACTCCCTTGTGTTGCATGCCATGAGCTTTTTACTGCGACTTGTAAGGATCAGGTCATCCAAATACAAGTCTAAAATGAAAAAACCAGATTAATCAAACATATAGTAAATATTAGGATATGTAGCAGTTTTGATGAAGCCCAACTTCAACAAGTAATCATCAATTTGTGAGTACCAAACATGTGGTGCTTGCTTAAGCCCATATAGGGTCTTCTTCAACTTGTATACATGGGTCTCTCGCCCATGCACCTAGAACCCCTTAGGCCAATTGATATACAGTTATTCTATTTTACCATTAAGAAAATCTGTCTTTACATCTATTTGATGTAAAGACCAACTGAAAATCTGAAATAAGATGCAATAAACATAATTACCCTAACAAAAGTCTATCTTGCAACTAGAGTAAAGGTCTTATCATAGTCAACTCCCTCTCATTGAGAGAATCCTTGTGCAACGAATTTGGCATTGTACTTCTCAACACTTCCATTTGTTGCATGCTTCACCTTATACAACCTCTTGGAATCAAACACTAATTTTCCATATGGTCCTGGCACAATCTCCCAAACATTGTTCTGTATAATAGAGTTATACTCCTTTACCATGACATCTGGCCATACTTGCTGTAAATATACTTTCTCAAAACTAGAAGGCTCTGCATCAATAATGGAAGACATCAAAGCAACATAACTTGGAAACTTCTAAGGGGAATGACTCACTTGTAAAAAAAGTTTTTGGTGCTCCTATGCCTCTTGCAATGTCTGTGTAAGCCATCTAGGCTTCTTGGTCATACAAGAAGGTCATGAAGTATCTGCTGGTGCACTAGAACTTGGCTGAACTGCAGTTGGTATTGTTGTATTTTGCCAATCAACACTTGGGACAACAATCTATTCACCCTCATCAACATTCGTAGGAGGATCCTAAGACTTAGAGGACCAAGCATCCTCATCAAATTTCATGTCTCGGCTCACTACTATTTTTTGTTGTGATGAAAGAAATATAGACCTTGTAAGCCTTGGAGAAGTCATTGTATCCCACAAACACATCCTTTAAGATGGAGGGTTCAAGCTTCATCCTCTTCTCCTCTGGTGTCATGCCCCCACCTATAATTAAACTATAATTATTTTAAAGACAGAAAAAAAAGACAAAAGTCAAAAAAAGACAAAGTCAGAAAAAGACAAAAGTTAGAAAAAGCCAAAAGTCAAATTAAAATTAAATTATCAAGGCAGCGGTTGTTATTAAAGGGTATGACTTATTCAAAATACAAAGGGGATTTGAAGAGTTGTGACTCCTTCCATAATAAGATATAAATGGGAAGTTATTTCAATGAGAAGATCATCCAAATGGGGAATAATTATTATAACAAGGAATCAATAAAAAATATAAATCATGATCAAAAGGGGTAGTGGGTGTATGAGGAGTTGTGACTCTTTCAAAGAACAACAACTATATGAAAGGTTGTGACTCAAAAGTCAAATTAAAATTAAATTATCAAGGCAGCGGTTGTTATTAAAGGGTATGACTCATTCAAAATACAAAGGAGATTTGTATAGTTGTGACTCCTTCCATAATAAGATATAAAAGGGAAGTTATTTCAGTGAGAAGATCATCAAAATGGGGAATAATTATTATAACAAGGAATCAATAAAAAATATAAATCATGATCAAAAGGGGCAGTGGGTGTATGAGGAGTTGTGACTCTTTCAAAGAACAACAACTATATGAAAGGTTGTGATTCTTTCCAAGAAGAAGATATATAAAGGGTGACATTCCATGAGATAGAAACGAGGAAGGAAAAGATAATCAATCAAGTCTGATTCGAAACATCAATCAAGGGAGAAATATAAGAATCAATGAAGTGATTGAGAAAAAGGGAATCAAGAGATATAATCACCCAGCAGAAATAAAGAATTAAATATATAAGAAATGTACAGTAGAAAATTATTTATTGCAGCCATTCTACCATTCTATCATTCCTTCATCCTATCATTCTATCATTCTATTAATAGCAGATTTCAGAGGAGTAATATATGTGTGGAGTAATAAAAGATATATCTTGTATTTAGAGAACAATGATTATCATTGGTGAAGAACAGCAGTGACTATTTATCATTATCATTGAAGGACAGCAATCATAAAGAGTGCTTCGATCATCATCAAGTGATCACCAAGAGAATATATCTAAGGCAGAGATAAGTCTACAAGGAATATATCAGCAGTGATTTATGTACAATAACTGATATCAGCAAAGATAATATATATAGTAGCCATTCTATCATTCTATAACTCTATCATCCTCTCATTCGATTAATCTATTATTCCATCATTCTATTATTCGATTATTATATCCTTCTATTATTCTATGATTCTATTATTGAATCAATCAAACCAGCGAATATTTGAGGTATCAATTAGCAATCAAAGAAAGCTATCTTCATTGGAAGGAAGTCATATAAGAATCAAGCAAAAGGAAATATATCAAGTCATATATATATACATATATATATATATATATATATATATATATATATATATATATATATATATATATATATACAACAAGTCTTAACAGCATAGAAGGATATATTGCAATCCTTGAACTGAACTTGAAATCCACCAAGAGGTACATTGTATCAACCATCTAACAAATTCTTAAGCAATCCAATTGAATTTAGGTAGGAAGAATGGCCGTTCCGAGTTCACGAGGGGTGAGTGGATGGGGTGTGCTCTCCTTCATGCTCTCATCAAGTCGGCCAAGTAGTGAGGGTGTGTGGCCCTACCATGGTTGGGGTGTGTGGCTCTACCATGCATGGTTTGGGGTATGTGGCCCTATCGTGTTCTTGAGC
This sequence comes from Cunninghamia lanceolata, assembly GCA_027924645.1. Classification (NCBI taxonomy): domain Eukaryota; kingdom Viridiplantae; phylum Streptophyta; class Pinopsida; order Cupressales; family Cupressaceae; genus Cunninghamia; species Cunninghamia lanceolata. The sequence goes on along the minus strand of BSBN01000704.1, from coordinate 3,617,017 downwards.
CTAATCAAGTAGGGTGTGCCTCTTGAGCTTGATCAAGGAGGGTGTGCCTCTAAGGTGGACTGGTAGCTGCAAGTATTCCTAAGGAATTCATTATGGGATTGGCTTGAGGAATTGTGTTATGATGGATTGAACCAAATATTAATTATGCTATGATGATCTGATCTCATTATTTATGTTATGGAGTATTGATATCATTATTAATTATGCTATGATAGATGAATTTAATATGAATGATGCTATGAACTGAATATTATCTTAATTTACTGATCTTTAATATTTCGAATGTCCTTTTCTAGTAGTTATTATTGTATGCAGGTAAAGAAATCAGGAATATCCTAAAAAGGGATATTACATCTGGCAAATGAATGTAGATAGGACTTACCAACACTCGAAAATGAGAAACATCAAGTTTCTCTCTTGTGAAAGCTTCCTTTGGAGTCTCCTCCTTGTTGGAGTTTTGATTTGTTTTTAAGACAAGTTAAGTCAGATAATATGTACATTAAAACTGTACTTCAAATAATAAGAGGAAGCTCCTTGACACCTAACTAAACCTAAAAGCTACAACTATAAATATAATTTACAGTGTACAATATTTAGAAGGAGGTATTGCATTAAACGTAAATTGCTGATTTGACTATGTTTTTGCCCCAGATGCAAGCACCAAATTGTCAATAGTCAAGACTTGCAGCAAGATTTTCAAATTTGAAGGAAACTCTTAGACACAAGTGAATAACTCCAACCTCCTATTGGATAAAGCAGAGACCAGTATTCAACTGTAAACAAATATTTGAAGGAAACACATAGGTAGATCTTGATTACTGGCTAAATTACAGACTAATAAATCTACATCAATGATAAGGAATTAGATGAGTAAAGAGCTCGTGATTTGATGGAATAAATAACTAAAGTGCATGCAAAGCTACAATTTGGGAGGATGGATTTAGCCAATACTAAGCCTACCCAAATACAATCTTTTGTCATTTTAATTTATGGAATTACAAACATCCCATCATAGTTACACAATCACTTCTGCTAAACAGTGGCTTCTGTAGCATAAACATGCCTTCCACCAATATTCATTAACAAAAACACAATATTCTTGACTTCAAAGTTCTGCAACATAAGCTTGCCTTAAACATATCATTCTTTATGCAGCATAAGCTTGCCTTCAACTTATCCTTCTTACCATTTATGTTCTCAAGGCACTTATTTATAAGCTCTCAAGAGGCAGCTTTAAAAGAAAAAAAGTAATAAAATAAAAAAAAGTAATAAAATAATCTCAATAAATCTCTGCTTTAAGGCAACCCTATCCCTATCTTCTAATTCTAAAACAAATAATTAAATGCAAACAAATAATAGGTTCACATCCATTCCCATTGAAAATAGCAATTTCTGCCACATAAGTGATTTTCAAAATTTTAAAATGACTTTGACTTGCAAACTTTGTCAAATCTTCTAAAGTCACTGAAATATGGCAAACTTTTCCTTGCAGCCAATGAAACTTGTCGAACATTGTTTGACTTTGATGCTCTAAAACTAAATGTTCAACCTTGTAATGTTCAACCGTGATCCTGTTTTATGATGGTTTAGCCTATCACTGGCCCTCGTAGGCTAACTCAGATGGTTAGAGGGTCCCTTTTGGCAGAGATCAGTGTGTTTTCTCCATCAGAGCTCAGTATGGGTTTAGGTTTGGCCTTCGTTGGACTCAGTTCTACACACTTACTATTTATAGTAAGTCATCTTTCCTGAGTTTCTATTTATAGCAGGGTATCTAGTCATGTGGTAATTTCAGTGTTGTTCCCCAGTTTCAGCTGGTGATAAGGTTGTTTAGAGGTCTCTGGTCCTGTATTGGAGGTTCTTGCTATTTTTAGCCAACAGAGGTTGATAGAGATGGACCCCTGCTATTTTTGGTAAGATGGTTGGATGCATAGAGGGTACCATGGTGAAACCCCAGGTTCAAACGAAATTGGAAAATGATGTTTAATTAAGGAGATATAATTATTTTAAGTGGCATTAATGATATTGTATTTATTAATGATATATTATAAAGTTATCATTTAACTTTATAATTCAATGTTGAGTTTGGAGCCACTTAAATGATTAAAAGGTTTATTATAAAGTTATGATTTAACTTTATAAGTGGGGCCATTTTGAGTCAATGAGTCATTAATGAATTTATGGAAAAAGTACACCTAAGTATAAGATTATATCATAAGGACTTATTAAAAGGGAAATGAAAGTAAATTGAATGAAATGAATTAAAAGTGAATTTGAGGTGGAATATATAAGGTATTGGGAAAAGCAAATCATTCATTATTGAATGATCATTTGAATCTGTTTTTGTGGTTTTCTGGAGGAGACAAAGGGTTTCTGCATATCAGCCATTGAAGAACGAGAACTCTTCAATGTTTATGCAATTTTGAGGTTGTGCAATACCAGCTGATATTATTGCCATAGTGTGGGCTTCATTCAGGCGTCCATTTAGAGCTTATTGGAGACATTTTCTGCATTATTCCAGCTAGGGTTTTGAAGGTTAAATTGGCATCTTTGAAGAAGGGTTTGAATGCTTGATTGGCTGGAATTGAAGATTTTAGAGATTCAATGATTTTTTAAAGATTGCTATAGTAATCTGTACCGCTGCTATAGTGATCCGTACCATCGCTACAGTGATCCGTACCATTTTGTGTTTAGTTTGCAAGCATATTTGTGGCACTATTTTGGTATTTTGATGCAATCTGGGCTATCAAAGGTTATTGCAGCAGTCATATCTCTGTCACAGCAGTATATCAGAACTCATTTAGGGCATTTGTAAGGTCCAATGAATGATAGGACATCATATTGGTCTTATCTCTTTGTTTTAGCATTGATTGGTGAAGGTTTGAAAGCATATTGATGCTCATTTTGCTTTGTATAGAAGCCTGATTTGAGTCTGATAATAATCAGACATGGCTGATGTATGCAATAGTCAATAAACATTTGTAATCATCATCATTGAAGCCTTTCGTCATAGTAGATCTGAGTATTGAAGCTGGTATGTATTCATCATTTCATTTCAGTATTGTAATAGCACTCTGATATTTGTAATTGGCTATGATAAGCCATACATATGATGTAATGGAAGTCTGAAGCAAACTGAATCCATGGCAGCAGTGTTCTGATTGTGTTGATCATTTATGTGAAATGTATGGTGTATCTCATTCCTAGTAGTTAGGTGCTTGTGGTTTGCCATTGAAATTTGGGCATAGGCTATTCTATAATTCATGTTGTTGATAAATTGAAGGTGCAAATAGAAAATCAGAAAATTCTGTCCTAGGGTTTGATTGAAAAATTACAAGATTCAACATTCAGAATTTTAGCCAATATCCGTCAGGGATATTACAAACCTTCACAATTCCTCCAAGGTCGGTGCCATGGATATGAAACTGATGATTGCCTCTGAAAAAGCAATTTTATGAAAAAGCAACTTTCTAAAAATAAAAAGGATTTTTGAGCTCCTCTCACCATTCCTTGAGAAAGCATAACTACCAAAAATAGTTGTTTCTAAAAATACAATTGTTCCATAAACTTGATGGAATTTTTGTCAATTGAATATTGAACTTGTTGATTTGTCTGATATGGCAAAAAACCCTTATTCATAATGATTCAACATGTGCTGAAACTGTCATATTCGATTAAGTGTTTGAAAACCTTGATTGATCTACATGATTTGGCAAAGGAGAAAGGACTTTGCTTTGTTTGTGAATGCCAAAACCTTGAAACCTTTGCCCATGGCTACCTCCACATGCTTTGGATTGTTATTTACCCTTCTCCTTGATTAATCTACCTTATTTCAATGCCCAATCCTTGACTTAGCCAATTTTCCTCTCAAGCTGAACTTTGTCTTACATTTACCACACTTGGGCACAATTTTTCCATGGCTAAACCATCCCAATTGTGCTCTGAACACTCGACGATTTATGTTTTCTCCTTGGGTGCTTTTTTGCTGGATAAGCGATCCTTTGGCGGAGATTTTCATGGGTTAAACCAAGACAAAAGTGTGCCTAACACTTCAACTTTGTTATGACTTTACCTTGGTGCACTTTATGTGTCTTTTGGCCACTTTTATCACTTGGTGTGCTTTCGTGGCTGATTTTATGTTGGCTCAACCACCCAAAAGGTGTGCTTATCATGTGGCAATTTGACTCAAATGCCAGAGGCATGGTTTTATGCTTTTGGTAGAGTTTCACATTGGTTTAGCCAAGACAAATGTGCGCCTAGCATATGGCTAATTTGACTTAAGTGAAATGGCATGGATTTTGTGTTCATTGGTCATGTGTTGGCATGGATTTTCAAGCTTCAGCCCGTCTAAAAGTGCACCAAACTATTGGCATTTCTTTTTTCCTTTCATAGGCGTGCTTTGGCAGTCACTTAGCCAATTCATGTTCATCGATTTGCCTTGGCTTAACCAACTCAAATGTGCACCAAACTAGTCTTACTTGCTGAGTGGAGTTTTCACTTGCTTGTGTCAACTTGCCCTCACTTAGGCCATGGATTTCACATGGCTTGACCTCCCTAAAAGTGTGCTTGATATGTGGTAGTAGTAGTAGTTTTGTGTCATATTTGCCAATGTGCCACTACTTTGGGGTGCTTTCTCCATGGCTTGGCTATTCAAATTGTGCACCAACTGCAAACCCTTCAACCTTGTGGTCATCATGAAGACACATGTACTCCTCATTTGTGGATGCAAGAAGTGATTCTTCTTTGTCCATATCATCATCCCGTTGAAGTAAACTTGTGAGCACTACTTCATCTTCTTTAGGGCTTCCACATGTATGGCTAGGTGTCCAAACTTCTAGGCATATGAAGCAACGTTGTTTTCTCCTCAACTGATTTTTGCTCTTCTTAGGATCCCTTGTAGGCTGCAAATCCCAAGGGAGCGATTCTTCTTTCTTCTCTATCTTCTTTTTTTTCTCAATGATAACTTTTGATTTTTCTTCTTCTCTTCTCAAATTTCAATGTAGTTATATAGATCTCTCTTTCCTAGATTCCCATCTTCATGTATTCTCAAAAAAATATCAAAGGAAGTGTGATCCTTGAAATCATCTGATAAACCTTGATATTCATCAATGATTATTTTTGTGGCCTCTTTTTTCATTACCACCTCCTTATCGTCTCTCTTTGGTAAGAACTTTTGGAGAGTTCTTATCATCTTATTTTGATTTTCTCTAAGAGATTCAAGCAACGAATTTGTTGTTTCTCTATCTTCCATGATTCATAAATCAACCACATATGCAAAACACATATATACACCCTCTAGGCTGGCAAGATCAAGGCTCTGATACCACTGTAATATCCCCAATGGGATCTGCCCTAAAATTTTTGAATTCTGCCCTAATTTTCTGATTTTAGTTTTCTGCGCAAAACCCTAATTTTCTGAATTCTGATTTTCTTTTCTGATTTATCACAGTGAACAAACAAGTGCCCAAACATGACAAATAAACATGGCAATGATGCTACCAATTGATATTTATAACAAACATGAAATCCACCATGAAAAACACAATATAGGGCATCCAATTGCAACACACAAATCTGATTTTCTGTAGGAAACTTCTGCTGTTATAAATCTGAATATTCTGGACTGATTTTACAATAAATTTTAGTGCACAAACATGCCAAACAAATGCCCAGATTTCTGCTCTATAAATCAGACCTAGAACTATGATTGTACATACCAAGAATATGCAAAATAGATGGCAAATATCCAACCCTAGCTCGGAGAATCCTTCCTTGACAAGCACCTAGGGTTTGCTGCTCCAAAACATGCCAAAATCGCCCTCCAAGATGGACGCACAAGTCTGCTCCAAAAGTGGCGCTCCAATTAGGGCAAAACTCTAATACAATATGCTCATGAAATGCCACAATAGTGCTGCTCCAAAACTGATCTTCAAATCTGATTATGCAATGATGCTCTACTCCTCCAAATGTCTCCAATGAAGCACAAGTAGAACTCCGTGATGAGTCCTCCACAAGATGAGCTAGGGTTTCGTCCAACTCACCACATTCACAAGGGTTTTTCGTCCTTGGAATGAAGCCCAATCTAAGTTGCAGCCAAAGAGTAAAAACTCGAGAAAATATGATATGAAATGATGATGAAAAGCCTCTAAATGACCTTGTATTTATATCCAATTCTTTTCCCTCCTCAAGGCTGGCCGACCACCTCTTAGAAGCCTTCTTTTTACCTCCATAGGGCTGACCTCATGCTAGGCGCCCAAGTGCACAAATAAAAAAATCTTTTATTTTGTTTTCCTTCCTCTAGCTTGGCCGACCTAGACAGGGTATTTTATTTTTCTTATTTTCTTTCCTTCCTCCAAGAGGAGAGAACCACTTAGGCATTCAATATTTCATGTTTGACCCTTCACCTAGGTCGTCCACCTCCAAGGGAATTTTTTCTTAATTTATTTTATTTTATTTTTTCCTCAAAATATCCAAAGGCATTTCCATCTTTTTTTTTTCTTCCTTTCATCCTTCTTTCTCTCTCCCTGGTCGCTCATCTCTAGGGCAAATTATTTTATTTATTTTGACTTCTCCAATAAGCCCACAAAAATATACAAAGCCATCTCTCATCATCAATTTGCCCTAATAAAATTGACTAAATATGATATCTAGTCAATTAGGTTATTCCCTTAGCCCTTCGGCTTAGCCTACGAGAATAAGACAGGCTAACCAACTCCATTAGATGATCACTCGGAAAATGGGGACATTACATAAATCATAGTTTTCTTTGAGGAATCACCAATAAATGAAACATAGTAAATGTTTTCTGCCAGTGAAGTTGCTAACATAGGTTTGTAGACATCTAAATGAATCAGATGAAGAATCCCTCTTGATTTGTGCTCATTGCTAGAGAAGGCAGTTTTGGTATGCTTGCCGAGTGTGCAACCCTTGCACTCTTCTGTCTTCTGTATCTTGAAGTTAGGAAATCTCTGTACCATATCTTTCAAGAGATAATGCTCCATAGTGTAGGTGACCAAGTCTCTTGTGCCAAAGGTTGTACAATTTGTCACTGTCATGTGTCAAGGCTCCATGTTTGATCGGATTAGAAATCAACCTATAAAGGCCACCCTCTCGCATACTTTTGGACAATACTCGACCAAGATCTTGACTATAATCTTTGATAATGACTTGTTGATCATCAAACTCAGCCACACACTTAAGATTTGTCATTGTTGATGCTGAAAATAGTTTCTTAGTTAAACCAAGAACATATTGGATATCATTGAGTTGAAGAACATCACTTGAAGGCATGCAAAAGGAAACAAATCTTGTCCTTGTAATATGACATGTAGCATCATCAACAAGCTCCACTTGTATACTTGCCTTCCGTTCTTGAAGTCTATTGAAAGCCTTCTTATTGAAAGTCACGTTTCTTGATGTTCCACTGTCAACATACCAGCCTACACCAAAATCGATGCTAGTAAATAGGCATGACGCTGTGAAGAAGGGTGTTGCAAGTTTGGATGAAAACTCATCCATTATTGAAGCTTTTGCACTTCTTGCAAACTGCTTCTACCATTGCTGCTGCTTGCCTTCCTCTCCTTCTTAGGACATTGAAAAGCACAATGGCCGTTCTTGTGGCATTTGAAACATGTTGGAATTAGGTGTGTCATACACCTTGGAAGCCCTAACGTTCAAAATTATTTATTTATTATTTGTGCTCCCATGAGAAATGGGGTGCTTGACTTATGACTTGGCCATTGGGCCACATATATTCCTTGATAATGTGTGTGTAAGAATATATAAGAGCATTATGTCATGTAAGATGTGTAAGAGCATCTATGACATTGTAAGTGTGTAAGAGATTCTATGATGCATGTAAGAGCATGTAAGAGGGAGGTTACAAACTGGACTTGGAATTTTGACCAAAATATGGTAGTTTATGGCATGCCATAAAGCATCTTGTAAAAGGTGGAAAATGACAAAAAAGGGCGTCCAAGTTTGATGGGTAGGTTTATGACATGTAAAAGAATATTCTATTCTTGATTTATTGATCCATCATGCAAGCTTGGCATTGGAATTTGTGCAATGGAGTTGGGCGCCATACTTCCCATATGTTCTCTCATGGTTTTTCAAAATCATTAGTGGTTTCTTGGTTGGTTATTGCCTATATATGAGATGCTTGGGTTGAGATTGTATGAGAAGATTTCACAATGTAGGGTTTATGTTGCTAGATTTCCTTCAGAGAAACATGATGCTAATCTCCATGTTAAGGCTATGTTGTATTGTAACATATTTTTCTTTTGCTAGAATAGATTGGTTCTATGCTTTTGGAGGGTGGGGTTTTTTACCTAAAAGGGCTTTCCCCATGTACATCTTGTGTCACCTCTTTGTGTGGATGTTTTATTCCTTTTCTTCCATTCTAGTTTATTTCTAAGTGCTATTTTTTTATGCCATTCTATTGCTGAAATTATTTTAGATTTGATAGCTTGCACTTTACTCCTCTAAGGGTTAATGTAGGAACTCTTTGTTTTGATTCCACTTTATAGGCATAGGTTGTTTGCACTTGTATCAAGCTTTTGTTTGTAAATCTTTCGGTATTGGAGCTGCATGCATGGTATTCTCCTCACATTTGGTATTAGAGCCGAGCTATTTCTATGGTTGCATGTACTTGCATGTTGGTTGCGTGTGAGTTGTATTTGAGTTGTCTGTCGTTGCATGTACTTGTATGGACTTGCATGTGCTTGCATGTACTTTCATGGACTTGCATGTCATGGATCCATGGTGTTTTGGTTCTAGGTATTCCTTCCATTTTTGATTTCTTAGCTTAGCAAGCTTGAGGGAATCTGTAGGAAGGAATTGACTAATTAATTAATCCTTGAGTGGGATCTTGACATACTCTTGAGAAAGATGTACTACTTTGCTTGCTGCTATCTACCTATCTACTAAGCTAATGTTACAGATATGTATATACAGATTACATGTCGTGGAGTTTGAGAGCCATTATGGAAGCTGAACTATTTCCATGTGTGACTCATCATCTCCCAATATCTATGTAATGTGTTTGGTAGGTGTGCAATGAGTTGACAGATTTCCTGGCATAACATGAGCCTTAGGGGTGTCATTTGGGCTATTGTGGTGACTGCACTAATTGATATTAGAAGTGTAATGGTTGGAACAAAGCAATAATGGGCGATGTAAATCAGCCTTTGCAGTTTGGCTTGGAGGTGTGTTGGACCTTCTTGAAGCTTTGGTAGATATTGCAAAAGGTTTGGTGGAAGTAGGGTTACCATTGAGTCCGGTCTTGTGTAGAGTGCCCTGTGCCACTGTTAGAGTGTGTGGCATCTACGAAAGATGGATGGATGATCTTGGTGTTATCGTGAGCATTTGGAAGGTGCTCTAATGTATTGCAGGCCAAGGAAGTGTTACCATAGTTACCACATGTCATGAAAATGGTCTTGATGTTACCATGGGAACGATTAATGGTAGATCTTCCTAGATTAGTTGACCCTCCTTGTAAAACAATAGTCCCAATTGCATTAAGTCTAGGAAGTAGGTATGGAACCTTGACTTCTAGCTATTGATTGGTGAACATTTGACTTGTTGTGGGAGCTGCCCCACTTAAACAACTCTACACACGGACATAGAATAGTTGTGTAAACATGGCTTCTAGAATCTGACCTATCTTTGCTGCTACAGGTCGTGCCTTAGTTGGCAGTGAAGTGTGGAAAGATGAGTATGCATAGTTCTTTGGCACAATCTTTTGTGGACTTGGCGTTGCATGTGTTGAACATGGAAGTACTTTAGGATTCCAATATGTCTTACTAGACACTGATACAACTATGTTGTGAGGATTGGCGCTATACATACACTTGTGACTATGCATGAATGGATATCCGTCTAAGGAGTACATAACATGCATCAATTGGCACTACAACACAAACTAACTCCTTAAATGGATGAATAGCATATGAAAAGTGACATTGGAGAGGGACATGTATACCTTGGGTGTTGCAGGAGTTGAACCATCCCAATTTTAAGACTATGGATAAGGCTTGGTTGACAAAGTTATTCATTTAATGGTTGTTATAGAAATGAGGTTCTTAATGCTATTGTCATTGATCAAAAAGCCTATTGGTTTCCGTTGCACCCACATCTATGAATGGAATAGTTGCTTTGCTTCAACATTTGGCACTATGGGGGTTGCTTGTGCGGTTTTGACTAGAATGCTGGGATCCATGTCAATGATTTCATTTGAGGTCTTAACTCCATAAATCTCTATTTTTGCCTGCGTAAGCAAAGTCTTTTGTGCATGGCACTTAGATTGGAGTGATTGTTGCTTTTGTGTCTATCACACCATTTACTTGGCTTAAACGATTTGGACTTGTCTGACATAGATGTATGCTTCAAGGCGAAGATCGTTTCTTGCTTGCCCTTTTGCTTGAAATCCTCCTTAATGGTTGCCGCATAGTGATAGACTTCTGCCATCGTCTTAACTTTCATTAGTTGTAGTTTGGACTAAATGGATGGTTGTAGGTTGTTGCAGTACTTTAGGTGTCGATGTTCCTCTGACTCGAATGAGCCTAATCTTGCATAGAGATCATGGAAGGCATTGGCGTAGGATTGGACTGACTAGTCATGTCCTTGCCATAGTTGTGATCGCTACATGTAGTGGTCATCATAGACACCTTCAAGATAGTATTCATCCTTGAAGGTTTCTAGGAATGTATCCCAAGTTGGGTTAGATTCATCTTCTATTTGGTTTTTCTCCCACAAAGAATGTGCTTGCCACCAATTCTTGACTGGTGAAGACTTTCAAAAGTGCAATCTCGATCTTCTCTTCATCATAAAAGACATTCATGGAGAAATAAGATTCTAACTAATCTAAGCAATTATCATTGCATCTACATTAATCTTGTCCTCAAACACAAGAACATCTAGGTTTACTTGAAACCTAGGGAGGACTTAACCAACACAAGCTTCACTTGATGATGAAGTTGATGGAACCACCTGTTCAAGGACTTCTGCAAATTGGCTAAACATAACTGCTAGTTGATGAGTGTTGTGATTTCATTCTTGATCATTGTGTGTATCTCCTGTTGCATTGGTTTGACCATTTTTCCAAAACAACTCGGTAGGTAGTTTGAGGGATCTCAAGGTTTGATGTTTAGGCTCGAATACTTTGACCACATTCAATAAGTCATGCAAGAACAATAGGAACTACTCTGATACCATTGATTTGGTGCCAACAGGAAACTCGATGGACCACTCTCTAGATGAAGTTATGTGCATGTGCAAAAGCTTTGTGAGAAGAGTAGCACAAAGAGAGAGATATACAACTGAAACAGTAAATGTGTTTTATTTATCTGTTCATCCTTCACATGACATACTCTTGTTGAAGATGTATGATTGATGTCGTCTAACTTAATTGCTGCTATCTACCTATCTACTAAGCTAATGTTATATATATATATTACATTCCATGGAGGTTGAGAGCTATTATGGAAGTTGAATCATTTCCATTTGTGACTCATCATCTCTCGATGGTTATGCGGTGTGGCTGGTAGGTGTGTGATGTGCTGGTGGATGACTTGGCACAACGCGAGCCTTAAGGTTGCCACCTAGGTTACCGCGGCGATTGCACTGTCCAATATCAGAAGTGTAATGCTTGGAACAATGTGGTAATGGGTGGTGTGAATTAGCCTTTGTGGTTTGGCTTGGAGGTGTGTTGAACCCTATTGAAGCCATGATAGATATTGCAGAAGGTTTGGTGGAAGTATAATTATTGCTGAGTTTGATCTTTTGCAGAGTACTCTATGCCACTACTGGGTGTGTGCAACATCTATGACGACATCACCGGAAGCATTTGGAAGGTGCTTTGTGTATCGTAGGGCATGGAAGTGTTACCAAAGTCACTGCAACCCATGAGAATGGTCTCGACGTTACCTTGGGAACCATTGTCAAACCCTCCTGGATCAGTCGCTCCTAGTAAAACAGTAGTCTCAGTTGTGTTGTCTAGGAAGTAGGTGTGGAATTCTGATTACTAGTTGTTGGTCAGTGACCCATTTGGCTTGTTGTGGGACCTGATCCACTTTGATAACTCTATACATAGGCATAGAACAATTCTATGTAAACATGGTTTTCAGAATTTGGTTTGTTTTTGGCACTACAGGTCATGTGTTAGTTGGCTTTGTCTTGCTAGAAGATTGGTCTTGATTAAATCTGTCATCTCTAGCCTTCTATTTATTAGCCCATGATCTACCATGCTTTTGTTTCCATTTGTCATATCCCCATATTTTAAGGCATTGTTTAAATTAAAGATTTAAACATCATGATAAAAGACGAAAGTCGTTTTGAGGAATTACATATATGTATATGTATATATATATGAAAATTATATATATACCATCATTATATATATATATATAATCCTAATAATAAATATCTATAATATAAGCAATATATATAAATAATATATAATAAACAATAGATAATAATAAATAAGTATAGAAATAAATAATATTATTTAAATTAAGGAGATCGACCACTTGGAAGGAGTCGCATCTCCTCACCAACGAACAGTCATAGAAGCAAAACATCCCTATATTATATGGAGGGGGTGAATAAGCGACGGGGGGAATGATCATAACACATTACTTCTGCACGTCAACCTACAGAGATTTGTTTCTATCACATGCTTTGTAGAATCGTGGGAACCATCTTAAGTCATTTGTTAAGCTCCGTTTGGATAAAGGAACCACGAAAGGATAATAAAGAAATCGCAGTTCCAGTATATGAAATCGTGGTTTTGTTGAAAAGATTCGCAGTTTTGTCTTGGCGTCATATAATAATAATAATAATAATAATAATAATAATGAGGCTACAGGTTTGGGTTGCGTAGAAATTACAAGGGGAATCAAATAAGGAAGTCAGTGATTATTATAAAAATTTAAGGAGTATTGTCTATGTATGAACTTCTTCGTGGGCCCCAGCACTGAGATACATTAAAGAATGTTTATAGATAAATTTGGTGGTTAAATGGGAGACAAAGTCTGACATGCTTCCAGCAGTTCCTCTTTGAATCATAAATTATTATAATCAGATGTAAAGGTTATTGGTATTTGTTTGAAATGATATTCGAGTGGAAAGTGGGACCCAGCAGCAACCAAGATCCTTGCCTTTAAATCACAAAATTCCAACTAGCTATACTGGGAGAAGCTACCGTGCATTTTATGGAAATTGTTTTTTGTATGGAGAGCACTATCCAAAGGAAGGTGTCTTGAAGTTGTGGGGACCACCGTGTTGCTCAAAGGTCTTAGAACTTCCAATGTAGCATATGAGGAGTCTTTGGAGTGATCTTCAGAAATTTGTTTATGGAATTTAATGGCTGCAATCAACTATCATTTGAGTATTCTGGAGATTGTACTTTGGACTGATTGATGTTGCTATAAGTTTATTGGGAATTAAATCTATCATTCCTTGAGCTGCTACACTTCTACATTAGCATTGCAGGGTTTATTCAAATTTCATATATACAGAAAGCTGCAGAGAGTTTGACAAAATGTCCTCTATTTATTCATGAATGTTGAGATACAAATGTGAATGTTTCTTGAGCTAAAACGAAAACAAGCAGTCTTATATTACTCATACTCAGAATTTTCAGTTTATGGGCATATCAGCATATCTGCATATCTGCATCAAACAAGATCCTCATAGCAGCAACATTGAATTAAATCAACATACAATCATATTGCAAATACAGCAGATTGATTATATCAGGGATTAGATATTGGATCTAATCATCAGCATTGAAATGTCCAAGATTATATATAATGGGAAATGGAAAACATTAATGTTCTCTTTTACAAGTTGAAATTGTGAACAAGGTTGAGAGATTTTGGCTTAAAAAAAGAAGGGGACATTACACCATTCTTCATGCTTTAGATTAAAGAAATCAGGGAATTCTTATGGAAAGGGGGTAAGCAAACTCACCGGAAGAAATTTCATCTTGTTGGCTGGAACAAAGTCACTAAAGAAAACCACTGATATAACTATGTTGCAAGGATTGGCGATGTACATACTCTTGTGACTATACATGTGTGGATGGCCAAAGAGTACAACCCAAACATCAATTGGTGCTACATCACAAACTAACTAGTCCTTAAAAGGATGAATAGCATATGAAAAGTAGCATTGGAGACTAACGTGTATACCTTGTGTGTTGTAGGAGTTGAACCATCCCAATTTGTAAGGTTGTGGATGAAGCATGGTTGGCAAATTTAGTCACTTAATGGATGCTGCAGAAATAAGGTTCTTCATGCTACCACCTTTGATCATAAAGCCTACTAGCTGCCTTTGCACCCACATTTGTGAAAGGAATAGTCGCTCTACTTCAGCATCTGGCGCTATGGGGGTTGCTTGTGTTGTGTTGAGAGGAATGCTGGGATCTATGCCAATGATGCCATCTAATGTCTTGACTCTATCATCTTTTGTTTCTGCCCATGTAATCAAAGTCTTTTGAGCATGACACATAACATTGGAGTGACTTCTGCTTTTGTGTTTGTTGCACCATTTACTTGGCTTAGACAATTTGGATTTGTCTGAAGCATGTGTATGCTTTGGCACGAAGATGATTTCCCACTTGCCCTTTTGCTTGAACTCCTCAATGGTTGCTGCATAGTGATAGGCTTCTCCATTCGTCATAACTTTCAGTAGCTTCAATCTGGACTAAATGGATGGTTGTAAGGCGCTGCAGTACTTGACGACTCAATGTTGCTCTTACTTGAATGAGCTCGGTCTTGCATAGAGATCATGGAAGGCATCAGTGTAGGCTTGGATTGATTGGTCATGTCCTTGTTGTAGTTGTGATTTATCCTAACTATTCATCCTTAAAGGCGTCTAGGAATTTATCCTAGGTTAGTTCAGATTTGTCTTTTATTTGGTCCTTCTCCCACAAAGAATGTGCTTGCCACCACTTCTTGATGGGTGCAGAGACTTTTAGAAGTGCAAACTTGATCTTCTCTTCATCAGAAAAGTCATTCATGGAAAAATGGGATTCTAACCGATCTAACCAATTATCTATTGCATTTGCATTAATCTTGCCCTCAAACATAGGAACATCTAGGTTTACTTGAAACCTAGGTGGGATGCAACCACTAAAAGCTTTACTTGATGACGAAGTCGATGGATCTGCCTATTTAAAGACTTGTGCAATTTGGCTGAACAGAATTTCCGATGGTCCATGAGTGCGTATGTGATTTTGTTCTTGGTCATCGCATGTATCTTCTCTTGCATTGGTTTGGCCTATTTGTCAAAATGACTCAGTAGGTAGTTTGATGGGTCTTGAGGTTTGATGCCAAGAGTTAGATACTCCAATCGTGTTTGATGGGTCATGCAAGAACAAGATGAACCACTTTGATACCATTGATCTAGGGCCTAGGAGGAAACCCGGTGGACAACTCTCTAGATGAGGATTTACATGAAGTCATGTGTGTGCGCAGAAGCTTTGTGAGAAGAGTAGTGCAAAGAGAGATATATAGAATCAAACAGTAAATATGTTTTATTTATCTGTTTGTCCTATACATGACACTCTTGAGAAAGATGTATGACTGCTATCTTCTAATTTGTTTGCTGCTATCTATACCTATTTGCTATGCTAATGTTATAGATATGTATAGAGATTGCATGTTGTGGAGGTTGAGAGTCGTTATGGAAGTTGAACTGATTCCATGTGTGTCTCATCATCTCTTAATAGTTATGTGGTGTGGCAAGTAGGTGCGCGATGTGCTAGTAGGTTACATGGCATAACATGAGCCTTAGGGGTGCCACCTAGGTTATTGCATGGACTACATTGTTGGATATAAAAAATGTAAGGCTCGAAGCAACGTGATAATGGGTTGTGTGAATTAGCCTTTGCGGTTTGGCTTGGAGGTGTGTCAGACCTTGCTAGAGCCATGGTAGATACTAGAGAAGATTTGGTGGAAGTATGGTTATTGTTGAGTCTGATCTTGTGTAGAGTGCTTGGTGCAACTATTGGAGTGTGTGATAGCTACGAAAGACAAATGGATGATCCTGGCATTACCATGAGCATTTGGAAGGTGCTTTGGTGTATCGCAGGCCATGGAAGTGTTACCACTATTACCACAAGCCATGAGAATGGTCCTGACATTACTGCGGGAACCATTGTTGGTATATCCTCTTGGATTAGTCACCCCTGCTTGTAAAGCAATAGTCCTGATTGTGTTAAGTCTAGGAAGTAATTGTGAAACCTTGATTTCTAGTTGTTGGTAGTGAAACATTTGACTTGTTGTGGGAGCTAACCTGCTTTGATGACTTTGTACATGAGCATGGAACAATTTTGTGTCAACATGGTTTCAAGAATTTGATTTGTCTTTGCCACTACAAGTCATGCGTCAGTTGGTAGTGAAGAACGGAAAGTTGAGTAAGCATAGTTGTATGGCATAGTCTTCTTTGGAGTTGGTGCGACATGTTTTGAGCATGGAATTACTTTAGGAATTTGGTATCTCTTATTGCCCACTAATACAACTATGTTGCTATCTTGATCTCAACTTCCAATAGCTTCAATCTAGACTAAATGGAACATTGTAGGCCACTGTGATACTTGAGGACTCCATGTTATTCTTAGTTGAATGAGCCCAGTCTTGCATAGAGATCATGGAATGCATTAGTGTAGACTTGCATTGACTGGTCATGTCCTTGTTGTAGTTGTGACAGCTGCATGTAGCGATTATCATTGACATATTCAGGATACTATTCATCCTTGAAGACTTCTAGGAATTTTTCTTGGGTTAGTTCGTATTTGTCTTTTATTTGGTCTTTCTCCCACAAACAATGTGCTTGCCACCGCATTTTGACGAGTGCAAAGACTTTTAGAAGTGCAATCTTGATCTTCTTTTCATCAGTAAAGTCATTCATGAAAAAATGGGATTCTAACTGATCTAACCAATTATCTACTGCATTTGCATTAATCTTGTCCTCAAACACAGGAACGTCTAGGTTTACTTGAAACCTAGATGGGATTACTTGAAACATACTATTTGTCATGTACATTACATACTATTTGTCTTGTACATTACATACTCTCAAGAAATAAGGTTTGGCAGAAGTATGGGTACTACCATGTTTGATTTTGTGCAGAGTGCTCTACGCCATTGCTAGAGTGTGTGTGGCATCTGTATAAGAGGGATGGATGATCTTGGCATTATCGCAAGCATCTAGAAGGTGCTTTGGTGTATCATAGGCCATGGAAGTGTTACTATAGTTACCGCAAGCCATGAGAATGGCCTTGATGTTACCACAAGTGTCAAGAACCATTGTTGGTGGATCCTTCTAGATTAGTTGCCCCTCCTTGTAAAGCAATAGTTTTGATTGCATTAAGTCTAGGAAGTACGTGGGAACCTTGACTTCTAGCTATTGGTCAGTGAATCATTTGGCTTGTTGAGGGAGCTAACCTACTTCAATAACTCTATACATGGGCATAGAATAGTGTTGTGTAAACATGATTTCTAGAATTTGATTTGGCTTTTCCACTGCATGTCGTGCGTTAGTTGGTGGTGAAGTGCGGAAAGTTGAGTATACATAGTTGTATGGCACGACATGTGTTGAACATGGAATTACTTTAGGAATTTGGTATCTCTTATTGCCCACTCATACAACTATGTTGCAAGGATTGGTGTTGCACATATACTTGTGACTATGCATGTATGGATATTCAAGGAGTATATCATAGACATTAATTAGTGCTGCCTCAAAAACTAACTCCTCCTAAAGGATGATTAGCATATGAAAAGTGGCATTGGAGAGTGATGTGTATACCTTGGGTGTTGCAGGAGCCGAACCATCCCAATTTGTAAGGTTGAAAATGAGGAATGTATGGAAAATTCAATCGCTTAATGATTGCTATAGAAATGAGGTTCTTCATGCTACTGCGATCAATTAGAAAGCCTAGTGATTGTCCTTGCACCCACACTTGTGAATGGAATAGTGTCTTTGCCTTAGCATTTGGCACTATGGGGGTTGTTTGTGTGGTGTTGATTAGAATGTTGGGATCTATCAATGATTCCATCTAAGGTCTTGAGTCCATCATTCTTTGTTGCTGCCTACATAAACAAAGTCTTTTAGGCATTGGGGGTTGGAGTGACATTTACTTGGCTTAGACGATTTGGACTTGTTTGGAGTAGGTGTATGCTTTGTCGCAAAGATTGTTTCCCACTTGCTCTTCTACTTGAACTCCTCAATGGTTGTTGCATAGGAATAGGTTTCTCCCATCGTCTTAACTTCCACTAGCTTCAGTCTAGATTGAATGGATGGTCGAGGCTGCTATGGTACTTGAGGACTCAATGTTGCTTTAACTTGAATGAGCCTAGTCTTGCATAGAGATCATGGAAGCCATCATTGTGGGCTTGGATTGATTAGTCATGTCCTTACTGTAGTTGTGACAACTGCATGTAGCGATCATCATGAACATCTTCAAAATAGTATTCATCCTTGAAAGCTTTCAGGAATTTATCCCAAGTTGGGTTAGATTGTCTTCTATCTAGTCTTTGTCCCTCAAAAAATGTGCTTGCCACCACTTCTTGATGTGTGAAGAGACTTGCAAAAGTTCAATCTTGATCTTGTTTTTGTAAGAAAGGTGATTCTAATTGATTTTACCATTTATCTGCTACATCTACATTAATCTTGCCATTGAACACATGAACATCTAGGTTTACTTGAAACCTAGGGAGGGCTCGACCACAAAAAGCTTTATTTGATAACGAAGTCAATGGAACTGCTTGTTCAAGGACATTGCAAATTCGTTGAACATAAATTTCTACTAGTCCAGGAGTGCTTCTACAATTTTGTTGTTGATCATTGTGTGTATCTCCTCTTGCATTGGATTGGCCATTTTGTTGAAATGACTATAGAAAGTTTGATGGATCTTGAGGTTTGATGCTGAGGCTCAGATACTTTAATTGTGTTCAATAGATCATGCAAGAACAAGATGAACTGCTCTTATGCCACTGATCTGGGTCCTAGGAGGAAACTCATTTGACAACTTTCTAGATGAGGATCTAGATGAAGTTATATGCATTTGTGGAAGCTTTGTGAGAGAGTAGCACAAAGAGAGAGATCTAGAACTAAGGTAGTAAATGTGTTTTATTTATCTATTCATCATGTACATCACATACTCTGTAGAAAGATGTATGATTGCTATCTTCTAATCTAATTGCTGCTATCTACCTATTTGCTAAGCTAATGTTACATATATGTATATATAGATTACATGTTGTAATGTCCCCATTTTCCAAATGATCATCCAACGGGGTCCACTAGCCTATTTTTTATTCCCATAGGCTAAGTTGGGAGATGTAAGTGAATGATTTGATTGATTAAATACTAAATAATCCTAAGTCATTTTTGGGTTATTTATATTTAATTAATTATCTGGACCTATTTTTATTATAGAAGTGACTTTATAATATTATATTGAGAAATTATAAAAATAAGTCACTTTTGAAAAAGGAAAAAATATAAAATAAAATAAAATAAAATAATAAAAGTGAGTCTTTTAGAAGTTACGTCTAGAAAGTTCACTTGTGGCTTTAAAAGGAGGTGAAGGCAAGTCATTTCATTATCCTTGGCTTGTTATTTTCATTGAAGGTTTTCCTTGTGAGCTGCAACTACAAGTTCAACGTATTCCTAGGACAAAAACCCTTGGAATAACGGTGGATTGGATGAAAATCCAATTCCATCTTGAGGTGGATTAATTCCAGGATTCACATTTGTGCTTCATAGGTGATTTTGGAGGATTTGATTGAGCTTCAAAAGGATATATTTCTGCAGATCGGTGTTGGAGGAGTTTATTTGCCAAAATTGTGAGATTTGTAGCCAAATACAATTTTGGTGATTGAGATTTTATATTCAGATTTTATTGCAGGTTTGGTTCAGATTTTATATCAGACTTGGAGGGTTTATTCCAGTGCTGCAAATAGTGGGTTTGGACTGATTTTTGTTAAGAGATTGATGCCAAAGGTGGACGCCTTCATGGAGCATATGCAATTTGCATTTTAGGGTATGTTTGGATCCATGTTGTGAGCCACCACCCATTCCTTGTGAGACGCCGCCATTCCTTATAGCAGGTTGATCCATATTAGAGGTGGCGTGGAAGGTTTTCAGGGAAGTCGCTGCCATTTGGGAAGAAGTCGCTGCCCTAGATGTCATTATGATGCAGATCGCCCTCCCCAGGATGGATTTTCTATGATATGTGACTGATATACATTATCATCTGCATGTTCGGAGTGAGAATAATTGGTATGTATGCATTTGTATATTGCTGATATGAAAAATCAGAATTCTGGCCACTTTGTAACAGCTCCTGTTGATGTATGTTTTCATTGAGATTGATCAAAATAAAAGGCAAATTTGAGTTGCTTTATTGTATGACAATTGTTTGATGTAATGCTTTATCATTCCCTTCATAAATACATGTGATTTTGGTTTTAGTTTGGGCATGTTTATCTGCTGTTCAAAACAAAACAAACTCAGAAATAAAACAAAACAGCATTCATGCAAAGTGTTTGACGAAATGTCAAAGCACTAGAGATCAGAAAATTCAGGGCAAAATTAGACAGGGGATCTTACACATGTGGAGGCTGAGAGCCATAATCGAAGTTGAATTATTTCCATGTGTGACTCATCATCTCCTGACGGTTATGTAGTGTGGCTGGTAGGTGTCCTATGTGTTGGCGAATGACTTGACATAACATGAGCCTTAGGGGTGCCACCTGGGTTACCATGACGATTGCATTCTCTGATATCAAGTGTAACACTTGAAACAATGTGGTCATGGGTGGTCCGAATTACCCTTTATGGTTTGTCTTGGAGGTGTGTCATACCTTGTTGAAGCTGTGGTAGATACTACAGAAGGTTTGGCAGAAGTATGGTTAGCACCGAGTCCAATCGTGTGCAGAGTGCTTTGCACCATTGTTGGAGTGTGTGCTGCATTTGTGGAAGGTAGATGGATGATCCCAGCATTACTGTGAGCATTTGCAAGGTGCTTTGGTGTACTGCAGGGTTACAACATTTACCGCAAGCCATGAGAATGGTCTTGATGTTATTGCAGGAACCATTTTTGTGTAATGTTCCTTAGTGGTAATGACTGAAATTTTATTCCAACTTAGCTAAGAATACTTGCAACAAATAACCATTCAAATAAAAAGGAACAAGTACAACATGTAGTCAATGAAACCCCAACTTCAAATAGCTTTATTCCTTTGCTCAAATGATGCAATTACAAAATAATAGTTCGCTGCCCTCTATGACAGTCATGCACAAATTTCAGATCAGACATTCAACCTATTACAAAATGACTTCAAACTCTTGACAAAAGATAACTAAACAATGAAGAATGGTTGCCAATCGATCCCCAAATGATTCCAGCTCTAGTTGACCACTGAAACACAATGAAATGTGACTGTAGGTGGTCTGATATAACTGTTATATAGGACTGATATGACTGTCCTCTTCCAGCAAGATGAAAGATGGCAAAATCTCCCTCAAGAAGCCCAACGATAGCTCCTAGGCTTGAGTGAATGGTTGGGAATTATCACCACAAGTGCCAAATCTATGATGGATGTCGAACACAACGTTTGTAATATGTATGACTGTGCTAACCCTGTAGGTGGCTGCAACTGACTGTGGCTGAATAATGAATGGCTGGAAGTTGTTCAAATCGCCCCAAAATACTTGATACAAAGCCCTCTTCAATGATTCTCAATGATAGAATGATCATCCAAGACCTGCAATATCTCCCTAATACCTGCAAATTCAATCCAATGGTGAAATTAGAAGCAATATCACCTCACAATTCGTAGGGGGTCATCACCCTACAAGGCAAGGGGTCATCTCCTTGCAATAAAGCATGAAAATCGGAATCTTCAAGCTTGCAAATGAAGTAAAAACATACCAAATGAGTCATGTCATCAATTGAAGATCAAGTCCTCTATTTATTCTTCTCTCTCATGGCCGATTGGACTTGATAGGTGTTCCCTTGCATTTAATTTCTTTCCAAATTGCATAGGGTTTGTCAATTGTTTTCTCCTTTCATGGCAAATCCTCCTTGATGAATGGAATGTCATTAAATGCTTTTCTTTTGTGGCGAATCTTCCTCTAGGCCGAATTCATCTCTTAGGCGAATGGCTTGTATTGGCATTAAATGCCTTTCTTCTATCATACATCGATCCTTTAGTGTTTTCCACATCTTGGGCGAATCCATATCTTAGGTGAATGTGTCTTTGGCATTATGTCTATACTTCTTCCTTGGGCGAATATCTCTTGGCATGGGCGAATAGATCTTGGCTTGGCCGAATACCTCTTCTTGGCGAATGTGTCTTAGTTATTGTCTTTGGTGAATGCATCCTTCCTTGGCCGTTGAAAACATCTTCTTATGCAAATGAATCTTCCTTAGTGCTATTCGCACCCCTTAGCTGATCCTATGCAAACTCCCTTGGCGAATGGCATTGGATATTGTTTCCTTTTTGGTGAATGATAACTCCTAGTCTTTGGCTGATATTTGAAAACTCCTATGATGCTTTAGCTTGGCGAACCTTGGGTGAAGTTCCTCATTATTGGCGCATGATCCAATAAATGACTCCTTCCTCATAGCCGTTGGGTTTGAATGCTTCCTTTTTCCTATGCAAATGTGCTTTGCTTCCTTAGATGGCCGTTTGTTCCTTGGAATGAATGCCTTCTCCCATGCGAATGCTTCTTTTTGAATGACAATTTGAATTTAAATAATTTTCCCTCCATGTCGAGTGTCATGATGCCTTTGACCCCTTTTTGCTTAGCTTGGACCTATTCCTCATCATGGGTGAGTGTCCTATCTTTGGTGTATGATCCAAAGACCCATTTACAATCAATTGCTTTAATTTGAATTTGAATTGCCTTTCATTCCATTGAGTTTCCCTCCTTGTGCAATCGTTGGATTATTTGAATTTGAATTTGATTCCCTCCATGATGCATTTGAACACCTTTTGTTTTAACTTGGACCTATTTCTTCAAACACACTCAACACATATTGTCAATAGGTCCTATCTCAAATTCCATAAGAAATAGATTAGAGAAAATGTAATTAAAGATTTCATTTTCCCTTTTACAATTTGGCCTTAGAAAACACTTATGAATTTGGCCCCTCAATTATAGGTCCTACCCCCCTGAATATGAGAGATTACAATAAGAATTGCAATTCCCATATGATGAAGCCCTTATGATTTTGGCTTATATGAAAATACAGTGAAGATTATTTAACCAGAATCACTTTCATTCCCTTACCATGTGTTTTAGCCTACGGGAATGATGAATAGGCTAAACACTCATACCACTTGTTGATCATTCCGGAAATGAGGACATGACATTTTGGTAGATCCTTCTAGATCAATTGTACTTCTGTATTGCAACATCATTGGCATTTAAATCCCTACAATACTCCATTACTAATGAGGCATAGCATTGTAGTATAGGCTGCCTCAAATCTATACAGAGCCATTTTAACTACACACAAATTGCAGTTGTATATGAATGAACTGGAAAATCTGGTATACAATACAAAGGGAAACATTACAACTGGGTTAATGGACTGTTTTCTGCCAGATTATAGAATTTTTTGGATTCAACTTTCAGCCATGATGACATTATATTCACAGCCATTATCAGTATTATTATGGCAGTGATACGAAAATCATGTTAAGCTAGGTGGTGGTGTATGGACGTAGCTTTAACAAAGTCAGTCAACATTTCATTGTTCCAATCTTTAATAAAGAGGTTGAATTACGGTACATTGTAATATTGTATAGTATCCCAAATTGAGCACAAATCCATTTCATAACATTTAATTGAGTTTTTTTTTCGAAAATCCATTTCCGGGATGTTTCGGGATAGGCAAGGGAAATAGGGGACAGTGGAGGGATGTTTCCGATGCATCCCCGCGTCCTTGAAACATCATGGGGACAAGGACTGCCTGAAAATCCCCGGGGACAGGTCCCCAAGTATCATAAATATTCACACAATGATTCTTTTATTCTTGGTTGAATTCTAATTATAAAGCAACTCTCCACTTTGCTTCTTCTCTGAGTTATCAAATAGTAATAATTCTAATTTTTCTTTAGTTCTTTCCCCTGTTATCTCATCCAGTAATTTTCTAAATAAAATAAATGAAATCTTTTATTCTATTTTCCAAAAATCTCCACCACTAAAGATGTAGGCAATTTTGATTATTATTATCTAATAATTCTTTATTTTCCTATAAATAGATTTGCTCTTATCTTCTATTTTATATTCTTTTATTTTCTTATAAATAAATTTGCTTTTATCTATTTACGTTCTGTTTATTCTACTTTTATTTATTGAAATCCAAGATTATCTTTTATTTCTATTTTGATTTATTAGGAATATTCAAAAGACAATTGATTTATAGTTTAATTTAATTTAATATAATTTAAAGAGATAGGGATATTATTTTATGAACCAAGACCAAGTGTTTGTCATTTCATAATCTAAGCCTATTTCTGATCTCCCCCACATAGTATTTTCCTGAAACATCATCAAACAACAACATTTTATCAATGGCACCTGTTTCACATAATAAAATTCACATAATGCAATAATAAATATTCCAACTAAGTATTTTATTGCACATTTGAATGCTCATGCACAATAAGTGCAAGCATAGAAATAATCATTGAATCCACACAATAACCATTGTATAAAATAATAATAATCTGTTGAGTAAATCTCTACATCCAAATCACATCAGGATGGGACAAAATAATAGTAAAGCAAAGAGGTCAATAATTTGGGATGTTACATTAAATTCCTCTGTTGCATTAGAGTTAATCTTTAGGCTGGAAGAAAGTCAATATATTTCTGTACACCATTTTCACAATAGGCATTTACAAAGACACAACATTGAACATACCAAGTACATAAGATAGCCTGCAAAGGAGAAAACAGCAGACATAGATTGATGCTTTGATATGTTAAATTGCTTATGAAAGTCTTATTGCATTTGTGAATGCCTTTTCTAAAACATCTCTATATATATTGTGCAATTTCATTAAAGACTATTTTTTTTGCAGTTATGAACAATATTTTTGAACAGGAGGGTTTGGAGGTGCTTGGATGGAGGTCTGTACCTGTCAATGCTTTAGTGGTAGGTTACTATGCAAAAGAAACCTTGCCCAGCATTGAACAGGTATTTGTGAAAGTGGCAAAAGAGAATACAACCGAGGATATTGAAAGGGAATTGTACATTTCCCGTAAGTTAATTGAAAAGGCAGCAGAAGTCGAAGACTGGGGAAATCAGCTTTACTTTTGCTCTTTCTCCAATCAAACTATCGTTTACAAAGGGATGCTTAGGTCAGAAGTTCTTGGACAATTTTACCTAGATCTTCAGAATGAGTTATACATTTCATCATTTGCTATTTACCATAGGCGATACAGCACAAATACCAGTCCTAGGTGGCCTCTGGCACAGCCAATGAGATTCCTTGGCCATAATGGAGAAATTAACACAATACAGGTTCGCAATTCATTTCTCCAATAGAATTTCTTTTCACATACAAGGAGGTTTATTTACTCCTTTTTACATGATTTCTCTCTTTCAGAAATCTGCAACTGTTCTACCATTTGTTTCAACTTTCAAGTTTATATGTTTGGTTTTCTGTTGTTCAAGTCCATGCTGTTTCTTATAGGGAAATTTGAATTGGATGCGGTCACGTGAGGCCTCTATTAAGGCTCCTGTTTGGCGTGGGCGTGAAAATGAGATTTGCCCATATGGCAATGCAAAGTCATCAGATTCAGCTAATCTTGATAGCGTGGCAGAAGTATGCACTTGTGCTTCATTCAAGTGGATATATTTTTATTTAGACATTGGGTTCTCAATTAAAAACAAGGACATTGATTGAATTTTGCTTGTTGATAACTGTCTCTCACTCAGTCAAAAATTATCATTTACTAAGCATGTTTATTAAACATTTTCTTTGGTTTCCTTCCAAGAAAATTTGCTTTTGTTTCTCTTCAGGTATAGTCTTGATTGTAAATCTGAGGTTGGTACCTGGATATTAATCCCTTGTTTGCTGGGAATGCCTGTATGATTGTAGCCTTGTTTTGAATGTTTCTTTAATTGGATGAGCCCTAATTTTTGTAATCTGTGGAAAATGCAGTTGTTGATAAGGAGTGGTCGTTGCCCAGAGGAGGCGCTTATGATTCTTGTTCCGGAGGCATACAAGAAACATCCAACTTTGGCAATTAAGTATCCTGAGGCAAGTAGTTAGTTATCTACCTGGGCATGAAATGATCTGCATACATAAAGTTCTAGCTATCTTAAATTTTTGTGTGGGTGCTTATGGATTGGGCCATTTTTTATTCACTAATTATTTATGGGAGGCTTGCCATTTTTTATTCCCTGACCATCTATAGGGGGCTTTAGGGTAAGTTACAGTCACTTATGATAAATTTTCTTCTTATGACTCTTACATAGACCATTGTAATCTGGGTTTTGATATTTTTTGTCATCTATTTACTTTAAATGTGTCGCATTTCCTTTTTGTTTCAATCTTGATCTAGACTTTGGAATTTAGTTGTTGTTTCTTATGATTTTCATGTAACATCATTATTTTATCAATCTGAAAGCACAGGGAAACCGCATTTCATTCTTTTTGAATGGTGGTAATATTTTTGTCTCATAGGTTGTTGATTTCTATGAATATTACAAAGGACAAATGGAGGCCTGGGATGGACCAGCATTACTTCTATTCAGGTGATCCATGACATAAAATCCCCATGAACATAGAGAAAAACAATCCCCTATCTTATTCTATTTCATTAGATGGTTATTTGTTGAATTTTTTCTTTAAGAGCATCAATGTCTAGGGATTTTGATGATACTTGTAAGCATCTTGCTTTATTCTTCTTTCCATGTTATGTTGTGTGTATAGGAAATCATCTTTTTTCTGTACAGCCAAACTGGGTTGGTATTGAATTTAGACTTCACGCAAACTGATTTGTTTCTCCTGAAAGCTATGTCTTGAAGAAAAACCTCAAATAGGCAACTTGCGTAGCTTGTCATGATCTCTCTCTCTCTCTTGAAAGTTCCAGCATTTAGACTTGGTTTCAAACATAACATGGGGGATATTATGCATTTCAGAAGTAATTAATGAACATGGAATATTTAGGTAAATGATGAATCTCATGCATTAGTTACCAATCATATCAGATGTTATAGGTTCTCCCCTCTAGGCATGTGTAGGCTTATCCAATACAGTTACAGACACAATATGGCCAAAATGTGGCTGGGATACCATATCTTGTTGTCTCTAGATTTGAATACTCGAAGGATACCATAACTTGCTAAATCTAGTACTCCTGGAACGAATTTCCTCACTGCATGATTGCAGGAATATTTGAAATCATAAAGTAGTTCATGAAATCTTAAACGAAGACAATCAAACAAAGCTTGGGGTATTTATTGTAAATGCAATCTTGCATAGACACAATTTTGAAATTCAAATTTCATAGAAACAATCTTCTAAATAAGTAAAGAGTAAACAGGCTTTGATAGGTTGTGCAAACCATTTTGGCCTAAAGGACATTCATTAAATAAATAATGTTTGTATAAATTTATATACTCTGTATATTTTAATATAAGCATTATACTATTGTATTGTGTTAAAGGGGCATTTGAAAATATGTTGTGTCCATGCCAGATATTTATTTGCACTATATAACATATCATATCTATGCAACTTAGTCAATTATTTTTCTGTAGAGTTTCCATCCTTGGCCTCCAACTGATGCTTTTTACTCTTTCTGAATTCTGAATGCTGCTGTCCAAGACCCTTCCCTCCCATACTTCAATCCCCAAAGTCTGCAGGTCTATGCCATTTCTCTTCTCCCTGGATGCTCTCCAAAGCAGCATCTTGAGGAGACTATGGCCTCCTCCTCTCCTTCATGCCCAGCTAAAAGGATTACATCTTTCAGTGCTTCAACATCCCTCAACACCTCTCCCTTGTGCACGGAAGATCTGAAAGCCTTCATTCAGCAATATGCTCATAATCTATCACCAAGCCCTCCTTCCCATCGAGGGAGGAAATTGGTTGCTATTTGTGTATGGCCAATCCAACAAGGATCCAGTTCAACATGTGGATGAAATGGAGGATACACTCTAGCTCTTCAAAGAAAAGGCACTCATTTGTGGCTTTATGGGTGCATTTCTTTGCTCTAAAATACTTAGATTTTGGGTTCAATAAAATTGGAAACCCATTGGGGAGGTAGATATGTTAATGATGCCCAACTGATACTTCATGGCCATTTTATCTTCCAAATAAGAGAGTGATCAAGTCTTCCATGGGGAGCCTTGGTTTATCACAAAGGTGGGTTTATTCATGAAACATTGGTCCCTTCCTTAAATGCAACAGAGGGAGTCCCAAGTACTGTTCTGATTTGCGTTGAAGTCCCTCTGTTACCAAGTGAATTTTGGTATGAATATTCCCTACAGAAATTAGGAGTACATTACAGCTTCAATGCTTACCAAAAGACCAGGGTCCTTAATTACACTAGGGTCCATGTAAATGTAGATTTGGAAAGGCCTTGTCTATGTTGTTAAACTGGTGAAGAAAGCTTCCAATGAAAACTTTTAAATAAGTATGCAAATCTGATTTTTTTTTAATGCAACAATGGATTACCCATAAAAGATTATGCGAGTGTTTAAAATCAGCAATAAGAAAAGCAACAAACCATAAAGTTGAAACACCTAACATTGGATGTACGTGGAGAAACCCTTTCGGGAAAAAAATCCACCATCAAAGAGAGGCTCAAGAATGTGTTAATCTTCAAGAATAGAATACATGTGCAATACTCTCTCTTCAATTTGACAGAAAGATTATGTGAGTGTTTAAAATCGGCAATAAGAAAAACAACAAACCATAAAGTTGAAACACCTACCATTGGATGTACGTGGAGAAACCCTTTCGGGAAAAAACTCCACCATCAAAGAGAGGCTCAAGAATGTGCTAATCTTCAAGAATAGAATACATGTGCACACACAAACTCTTTTCAATTTGACAGCATTCCGGCAACACCTGTGTACCTATGAAATAACATAATGAAACTACTATCTCATGTCTCTAATTTATAGATAAATGGGAGAGAATACCACAAATGGTTTCCCAAAGCAATGTACCGTCAAACTGTAATGTTCCCTTTTCACAAGCCAAAAATCTCTCAACTTTGTTCACAATTTTCAACTTGCAAAAAGAGAACATTAGTACATTTTGCATTTATAGCCACATATATAATTCACATAAATATATTGCTTTTATCATTTCTATGATCAAATGCCAATTCATATCTTTAATTTATCATTGATTACTTTCAATACATATCGCTATCATTAATCTATGATTACTTTCAATGCATATTATCTATCATTTATATTTCACATGGTACTCTTATGATCACTATCCATATGCCTTGCATATTTTCTATCATGACTTTTCATATGCTCTATTATTTAGTCATGATCTCTATCAATATAAATTGCATACTTGCTATCTCTTTCTCATGTATTACTCATTAACAGCCTATGAGAAAGATGGGATGAGATTTGCCACTATCCACCATGGGGCTCTAATGTCACATGTGGGATGAGATTTGCCACTACCCTTAGTACTCTTAGAGTCAAGGCCTCTATGAGACTCCTTGGTATCTTATGATGCCTACATCATGGTATCCAAGGCCACTAAATCACAATCCTTTACACTATGGGTACCTTATACCACATGTGACAAAGGCCTCTAAATACCCATGAATGGCCCCTTAGGCATTTCATTCTCATTCTTTCCCATATGAGGTTAATTTGTCCAACATATTATTACACTGTTATGACTGATTGCATATAGGTTACAACACTTTCATTATTTAATATTAACAAGATCCCTTAAGTTAAGTTCTATATGCAATGTTTACAATTTAATTGTTCTATTTTGATATAGGGATCGCATACACACACACACATATATATATAAATATTTATATAATAATCTTATCATTTATATTTACCAACTATAGATTGAACAATTTAAATATAAATACTTACTTACCTGCTGGAGCTTTACCTCGTATTTCTTACCTATCGCTGCGGTCTTCTTTCTATTTTTCAATGTTTTCCTTGCTCAATGGAATGACTGATATTATTTTTATTATATTGTTGCTGTTGTATATTTATTTTATAATATATACTTTTTCACCTCCTTCCCATCATACGCCCTTATGCCCTTTTATATATTTCCAAGGGTTTACCGTGGGTAAAAGGATATACCCTTTCCAATGGTTGCGGCTTTAATAATGTTTCTCTTTTTTTATTTATTATTTATTAAGGTGATCGTTGGTGTCAACCAACTTAATAGCCGCATACATATTTTTATTTATATTTGATTGCCTTATATAAGATCATTGATTTTATTTCATAGGAACTACTTCTCTCACTTTATATAATTATAGTATAGGATAATAATAATATTATTATTTATTATATAATAAATATTAATAATAATATATATTTTACCAAAGCAATTTCACCGACTTTTATATGTTGTTTAAATCTTTAATTTAAACAATGTCTTAATATCGGGTCATGATAGACTTCATAATATTATAATAATTAACTTATAATATTGTGTTTATGTTTATTCTTATATAATATAATAATATATATATTATAATAATATTTATTAATATTTATATTTATAAACATGTATTGTTATATTATAATCATAATAATAATTAATATTAATATTTATATTTATTATCATATATTGTTATTATGTAATAATAATATGCTATTTCAATATTTATATTTATATTAATGATTATAATTTATTAATGGACTATGGCTAAATCTTTAATTTAAACAGTGCCTTGATATGGGGACATGACACAAACCATGGTAAAATGCAAAAAACTCCCACATCCAAAATGAAGAGGCTCTTTCGAGAATCGTAAATGTAACTCCCAATGAGCCATGAATAGCAAAAATAACCTCCATACTAATAATAGACAACATCTTTGACTTTTAAATCCTCCATAATGGCTCATATCCCAAGGTAGGCATCCAAAATCATCACCCAACTCATCTGGGACCCACCAATAACATGCAAGATGCTCTACTACTCAATTCTCACGCCTAAGTTGAGAAATATGCTATAAATAGCTTTAGAACCGCCATTGCTAGCTCCACCTCCTTCATGAATGTCATTACAACTAATATTCCAAGTCAACAAGGAGAATAATAATAATAAAATAATATCTCTCAACAACATGGATGTCCAAGTACCCATTCCAAGATTGTTGGAGATGCATTAAAAATAATACATTAGGATTGCAATTAAATATCGCACTATCATTGTCATCAAAGGATTTCTTGTAATGTCCCCTTTCCATCAGTGAATATTGGAAAACGTTAGCCTTAGTATTTTATTTCTTGAAGGCTAACTTAAGTGAATAAAGGGAAATGTCATTTTAAAAAAAGATTAAAATAAGTTATCCTATGTCCCACTTTTCACATTATTCATTTGATATCTTATACTTTTTTAAAAGTAATTAAATGCACTCCTCAAATAGGCGCTGGGCTTTGGTGGGCCCCCCTTTTCTAGTGACGCCTATTTTGGGAATATGTTAAGTTGAGTGGAGCGCTCAAATTCAAGACCATTAATTAATGTTTTATTGATGCATGGGCGTGGGAATCTGGAGGAGACTACTTATGAGATCATTCGCTCATTTGTGAGGTTTTATTTAGTTTGGAATATCATTTTCACTTGGTGAACCTTTGCTGTTTAGCAAAGTTTTCTGTGAGGTTGTTTAGCCTCAATCTTTCATCTGGTTTCGGTTGTGGAAGATCAACCCTAGTTAGGTATTTGGTGATTTCGCCCATAAATCACACTGAGCATCAATGGAGTGCGATTGCTTTTGATCAGTTTTGGAGAGTAGTGCATTTTTCATTTCATATGTTTGTTTGGGAGTGAGTTTTAGGTGGATTTTGGGAGTTTGTATGTTGTTCTTGTGGTTCCTAGGGCTGGCCGTACATATCCAGCCGTACAACATGCCTGAAGTAATGGAGTACAAGATGAAGTGTTTGATATGTCTCTGTTGAAGACTTGATTTTATTGGCACAGGGTAGACATCTAATTCTGAGCAGTTTGCAATGCATTTTATGGTGTTCTAACATTTCTGTATCAGCCGTACTACATACCCAGGCCGTACTATGTGATGGATGAAGTATTGATAAAGTGTATGAAGCTCATTGTAATGCCTTCATGGAAGATCTGTTAGAGGCACCCAACATTGTTTTGGAGTGCTTGTGCTATCCACTATCTTGACCTACTCCTTGAGAACATAGGGAAACAAAGTTAGGTGAAAATGTGGTTGAAGATGCAAGGAATATATAATGTCCCTTTTTTTCCCTCCTTAGCTGAGCCGACTTCACCTATAAGCCAAATTGAGTTTAGTTGAGCCATTGTAGCAAAAGAGACTTGGAGAAAGGAAAGTTAGTTAGTGACTTGGAGAAAGGAAAGTCAGTTAAGTGAAGCTAATTTTGAAGTCACTTGGAGAAAGGAAAGAAGTAACATAATAAAATATAATAAAATGCCAATAAATTATTATTTTATTATGCAAATGGGGTGCACCACTTATGGATGTTAAAAAATGATTAAAAATGGCAAATTGGAGCGGACCTCCTAGAGGCTTTATAAGGTCATTTGGAGTTCATATCATTATATTATCATTTTGTCAATTCCATATTGGAGAGTTTCATTTCTGCTGCAACTTTTGGCTCAACTTGTTCTAAGGATGAAAACCCTTAGACATTTGTGGTTTGGACAAAAACCCAATACCACTTGAGAGGTAAATCCACCTAGGGTTTACTATTGAGCATTATTGCAGGATTTTGGCGTTGTAGAAGAGCTGGAACGTCATTATTTTTGTAGGTTACAACTTCTAGGGTTTCATCACCAAATTGGAAGATTTGTGCCAATTACCAATTTGGGATTGGATTGATTTATGGAGGATTTTTTGAGCTTCAAAGCACACATCTATTGCAGGTCGCCATTGGAGGGTTTGGACAGCAAAATGATGAAGATTTGTTCAAATATCATTTTGGAATAAGGGTGACTTGGAGATAAATTATTGTTGGTCGCTTAGGGTATATTTTATTGGCATCATCAATATTTTTGTGGAGGATTCAAAGCATGCAAGAAGGCCGATCAGTTTAGGAGTTGGAACAATTTGCATATTATTGTGGGTTTTGATTGATTAGAAGAGTCGCTTCATATCCAAGGAAGAATCATGGATTTTGGGAAGACTTTGGCATTAAGGGGTATGCACATTCATCTAGGGTTGGAGCGCCACCATTCCTAGAAGGGGAATCACTGATATGAAGACTTGATCGCTGCAATTTATGAGCTGATATTATCCTTGGAATATTTGCTGATATACATCAGACTTTTGTTGCTTATTTTCAGTCACTATCTATTGCCATTGAAGTCCTATTTCATGTATGTTTCAAGGAGAACTCATCCGAGTATGTTGTAGAAGTTTTGGTATTCAAATATTTAATTAGAATAAGCATTTCATTCGCTGTTACAGTCTGTATCAGACCTGATAAACATTGTAATCAGACCTGATTTGATGAAAATGAAGGCATATTTAGTGTTGGTATTTTGATGTTTATGCATGCAAAGTATTTGGTTATGTTTCCTATATATTGGCATATGTATCTTAAATGAAAATTGTCTAAAACAAACATCAAAGCCAAACACAAAACTCAGAAATCAGAATTCAGTGACATTGCATGACAAAATGTCAACCCACTAAAACTCAGAAATTCAGGGCAGAACTAGACAGAGTTCTTACAGAATATCCTAAAGAACATCTACAACCACACATGGGTTCTGAATCTAATGAGAGAGCACACTAATGGCAAGGAGCTTGTGCGATTAGGAGTCACATGCTTTGCCACAAATTTTCTCACCTTGCAGAGTATAGCAGCTGCATTGCTCAACCTTAAGTACATGTTTGTGAGTGAAAGGTGGTTGGAAAGTCCTTATTGCAAGAAGGCCGAATCAGAAAGGGTCGTAAAGACTGTTTTTGATGGTAAATTTG
Organism: Cunninghamia lanceolata; assembly: GCA_027924645.1. NCBI lineage: Eukaryota > Viridiplantae > Streptophyta > Pinopsida > Cupressales > Cupressaceae > Cunninghamia > Cunninghamia lanceolata. The sequence continues at coordinate 3,582,832 of BSBN01000704.1, read as the reverse complement.
TCAAGGTCATGGAGAAGATCATCAAGGGAAGTTTTCAATCTCCAATTTCCATTTATTTTTTAATTTTATAATGTTAAAATTTGTTGATTTTGTAAAATTTTGATATTTTTATTTGTTGATTTAGTATAATTTCCTAATTTCATTTTCATCCACTATTAATTCAGGATTCTACAATTGATGGATGGAGATAAAAACTCCATGAGATATCTATATGAGGCTATGGATAAAGCCAAAGAGGCAATTCAACATTTTTATGGGTTGAATAAAACTAAATATGAACCCATATGGTGCATTATTGATCAGACGTGGAACTAACAACTCCACCAACATATTCATGCTGCTGCCTACTATTTGAACTCTAAGTTTTTCTTCTCCCCTTCATTTAAAATAGATACTGAGGTTATGCTTGGCTTGAACATGTGTATTGAGAGGTTGGTTCTTGATGACAACAATCAAGACCTCATACATGATGAGATACAAGGTTATAATGTAATGTTCCACCCCAAATTGAAACAAATTTTTTTCGAAACCCACAAATAATTCTGACCTCTAGTGAGCAAGCATTTCGTCAAACACTTTTCTGTTTGTTGTTTTGGTGTTGTTTTCAATGCATTTCAGTGTATTTGTGTTTGGGATCATTCAATATGTAGTTTGGAATAGAAATTGCTCAAGAAACCACTCAGAATAGCATATAAAGAACACAGACATTGTATCAAACACTTTGCATAAATTAGAAATATCAATGAACACATTCTGACCTTAACTCCAGCAATTCTTATTGATTTTTACTGAGGAGACTGGATATTATACAAATCAGTCTTCAACAATAGAGTTGCGGGGTCAATGATCTCAACCCACAATGATATTTGTGTTCAACAAGTACATACTCACTGCTGTAGCACTATTTCAGACTGCTGTCATACATATACTTGCAGGTGCAACATGAAATAAGGGTGTTGTGACTGATTTGTTGCTGAAAACGGCTTATACACAGCCACCAAAATTCTCCAAACAAATCGAACTCCCCATTGTAGCTTTCGTTCACACTTCCCAACAATAGGTAAGAATAAAGATGACTCAATGAGGGACGGCTATCTCTATAAGGCTCCATCGTAAGCAATAAGTAACAAATTGACAACCAAAGACACCCTTCAATCTCCACGTTTCAGTCATACATGGCTGCAACCTCAAACGCCAATGTCATAGTGTTTAATGTCCCACAAGGGTAGCGGCTGCCCATACAAACCAATGTCCTGCCTGATATGCTTGAAATGTATAGGCGCAAATCTGCATCGAGCTGCTCAAGGAAGAGTCACGTGACTCTTATGCCAAATGGCCAGTATGGGAAGGGTCCACGCAACAATAGAGGATGATGGCGCCTAGCATAGACTCAAGAAATGCCAAAATAAGTTCACAACAATATCTCAATTACTTCAAACTTTTTACCCAACTCCGAAAACTGCAATAAAGCACAAGTGTAGCATTTGTATGGAACTATCGACAATCCTTTCTTGCACAAATACGAACCCTGTCTGGATCCGCCTCTAAATCAGAAACGAGGGTTTTCGTCCTCATTTCAAAATTTTTGCAACGCCATGTCGATCCCTAGATGGAACTGCTCAATGGAAGACAGAGAGTTTTCGTCCCGCTGGTAAGAGTTTGGCCACAGGCACAAATCTCCAAGAGAAAATATCAAATCCAGAATCAACCTTTTCTCCCCCAATTTCCTTTTTTATAAGCACTTTTTGGAACTTTCGGAAAAATATATTTTAAAATCACTTTATAAATAAATAAGCCTTATTGCTCCGAAAAGTGATTTATTTTACTTTTAGAACATTTCTGTCACCGAAAATCACTTTTTAGCATCTCATCATATAAATATTTTCGGTCTCTTTCCAACGAGCTATAATATTGAGGTGCCTGATTAAATATTTTAATTAAAATGGCAACCTTAGTAAAATTAATTAAATATAGCTCAATGTTACACCCAATTAGCGGAAATTGTTGAAAAGCATCAGAATCGAAATCTGATTGCACTGGAGTGATACCGATGATGAATAATGAAAATCGAGCCCGATCGAGTGACTTACTAAAAATAGACGCTCCCTCCAAGAATCTTGGCGACCACAGTGGAAGTCGGAAATCATATCTGAAAGTGGCATATGAGTCCTCCAGACCATGGTTGCAAAACTCGGACTCGGCAAAAACTCAACAGACCCAAAATTTTTAAAAACTTGGGACTCGCCAAAAACTCGGGGAAAAACTCGGCAAACATAATTTTTTAAAAAAATTCTTAAAAAAAACACATTTCTGAAATTGTAGAATGCATTGCTGATTTCCTTCATACATAAATCAAAATTAAGAGTTTAATACATATCATAGACAAAAAAAAGAGTTCAACCTTCGAATACATATGAAATTCTAGTTTGATAATACATATTACATATCATAGACCAAAAAAAGAGTTCCATTATCACTAGAAGATATAAATCATAAATTTCTTCTACGACTAAAGCTCAAAAGAGTTTTGTTTTTCTTTGTGGGTGGTGCGGAAGTCGCTGCTCTAGCTGAGGTATCCTCAACAGGATCCTCATCTATAGGATCAAGCGGTACATGTGAGGAACCCGCCCCTGATGGCACATCAATGTCATCATCTGACTCTGTCTCTGAATCCTCATATGCTGCAACATTTGCTTGCCATTCAGCTGTATCCCTCTCCATAGCAGCTATATCATCATCATCACGCGATGGATCAACATCAACATCCTCAGCAATCCAATCTGAATATGGATCAATGTCGTCAAGGTCCAATGCCTGATATGAGTCCTGGCCTTCTACCTTCTTCTCATGTAACCGAAGGTTGTACCGCACATAAACAAGGTCATTCAAGCGCTTTTGAGTCAACCTGTTGCGCTTCTTTGTGTGAATGGCCTCAAAAACACTCCAGTTGTGCTCACAACCGGATGCACTACAAGGCTGGGATAAAATCCGGATGGCTATCTTTTGAAGATTAGGCGTTGAGGCACCATAATCTTCCCACCATAAACCTGGAAGGATAACATTTATAATTTTTAAGGATTTTAGTAAACTTAAATATTAAAATAAATAGTAAATGAAAAATAAACATATGTTTTTTACCTGGTTGCAGAGTGGATCTCTTACGAATGGCATCTCTTGAAGAAAAAAAAGGCCCATCTGCATTCTTATAGGCCTGTAACTCATCAAGTATGATGTCTCGAAGGTTATCATCAAAGACCAACCTCTCCATGCATGTGTTCAGGCCAAGCTTAACCTCTACATCTGCTTTGAATGAAGAGGAGAAGAAAAACGCGGGGTTCAAATAGTAACAAGTAGCATGAATATGTTGGTGGAGTTGTCGATTCCACCTCCGATCAATAATGCGCTATATGGGTTCATATTTTGTTTTATTCGACCCATACAAATGCTGAATGGCCTCTTTGGCCTTATCCATGGCCTCATATAGATACCCCATGGGCTTTTGATCCCCATCCACCAATCGTAGAACCCTAACCAACGGTTCTGACACCTAAATCAATAGTTGATGAAAATAAAATTAGAGAATTATAGTAATTGAAATTCAACAAATGTAAATATAAGTTTTTTACAAAATCAACAAATTTTAACATTAGCAAATAAAAATAAAAATAAAAATTAGTGTTTGAAAACTTACCTTGATGATCTCCTCCATGGATTTTTCCATGACAATATCATAAACTGCCTTCTCGACCCTCTCTGCTTCCGACTTCCTATGATAAGGACTCTCTATCCACCTTTCGGCCACAAACATGTGCCTAAGGTGGGGCAATAATGCTGCTATACTCTGCAAGGTAAGGAAATTATTGGCAAAGCATGTGACTCCTGATCGTGTGAGCTCCTTGCCACCAATGTACTCCCTCATAAGATTTAGGACCCATGTGTGGTTGTAGATGTATTTTGTGATATTTCTTGCCTCTTCAACCACATTCTTCACCCAACTTAATTTTCCAATGTCCTTAAGAATAAGGTCAATACAGTGGGCAGCACAAGGGCTCCATAAAATGGTTGGATGCCTCGCCTCTAGAAGTCTACCGGCTGCCACATATGCAGCTGCATTGTCAGTCACTATTTGGACGACATTTTCCACTCCCACCTCCATCACCACCTCATCCAATATGTTGCACAAGGTTTTTGCATTTTTTATTTGATTGGAGGCATCAACTGACTTTTAAAAAGATTAGTTGCCTCGCTGAAGCCACTAAAAAATTGATGAGAGTCCTGTTCCTGGCATCTGTCCATCCATCAGATAAAATAGTGCAGCCTTTTCTTTCCCAAACTTTCCTTTGATCCTGTACTAGTAGATGTGTGCGTTCAACCTCCTCCTGCAACAATGGGCCACTCAACCCATGACAACTTGGGGCCTTGAACCCCTTACCTGGCACAGTCAATGCAGTGACCAAGTGCTCCCAATAAGGACTTGAAGCGACATTGAAGGGAATATTGTTGTAGTACCAAAATCGTGCACATGCCAACTTCGCCTCACGATGCACCTCTTTATTCCATGTATTTGCAAGACCATCCAATGAAGGTTGCGCACCAGGAGTGTTCCAAGGAACAAAAAAGCTATCAAGCCCTTTACCTGATCGTCGTATCCGTGGCCCAATGGAAGGCGTAGAAGAGGCCTCTACAGTTACACTTCTATAATTTGACCCTGTAGAACTCAAATCTCGGTTTGGGGCTGCCATTGCCTCTGTTGCTCTCTTTTTAGCTTCTTTCTTTCGTTCATAATCCATAAGGAGGACGTGTGCCATCCTCTGAACCTCCACAGGGGCTTTGTCACATATCTCAACATCATTGCAAGGGACCTGTGCAAGGTGGTATTTAAGTCGATTAACGTCTCCAGACATATGTTTAGTGTAATGGTTACAAATGACATTTCCTCGCTTTGGACCTAGTGTCCCATGTTTCCAGCAAGGTCCTTAGTTTTGCCACCGGTTCTTCTACCTCTAGTTCCACTTGCAGAAGCCATAAGTTATAACCTGTTACCTATCAAAAAAGAGAGAACAAAAAAAGTTCAATTAAAAATTTTAATTCAACAATAACACAGTTGACTGTTGTATAGCTGTATTTTGACATTTTTGCTATAAAAAACAATCGAAATTATAAAAAGTCTGTATCATATGAAAGGAGATATTTTGGATTGTATTATTTATAAAATAAAGTCTAACTCTAGACTGTTTTATTTTATATAATATAATATATATAATTAAATTATATCATCATAATCCTATATAAATTTTGACAGTAATTTGCACCAGTATTATAAAAAAATCAAAATTTTAAAATGAATGTATCATATGAAAGAAGAGTTTTTGGACGAATTGTCAAAAATTCAAAATTTATATAGGATTATGATGATTTTTATTTTTGACAGTTCGTCCAAAAACTCTCCTTTCTTATGATACAGTCATAAATTTTATAAATAATAAAAAAATCGAAATTTAAAAAGACTGTATCATATGAATTTGAAAGGAGAGATTTTGGACGAACTGTCAAAATTTAATTTTAAAAAGACTATCATATGAAAGGAGAGATTTTGGACGAAATGTCAATTTATAATTTTATATCATAAATTTTATAAATAATAAAAAATCAAAATTTTAAAAAGAGTGTATCACTATCATATGAAAGGAGAGATTTTGGACGAACTGTCAAAATTTAATTTAAAAAGACTATCATATGAAAGGAGAGATTTTGGATGAAATGTCAAAATTTATATAAATTTTGACAGATAAATTTTGACATTTCATCGAAAATCTCTCCTTTCATATGATACAGTCTTTTTAACTTTTAAGTTTATATCGATCATCATCGATTTATCATTTCGTCATATGATATATATTATATCCTATATAAATTTTAGCAGTTTGTCCAAAATCTCTCCTTTAAGTTTTAACAGTTGAAACTTGAAAGTTCAAACTTCATGTGACTTCGAACTTCGACTCGGACTTACCTTTGTTCGACTCCACAGTCCACACGATTTTGGGATTTCACCTCTGCAGACTGAATCAGACAATTTTTTTAGTGCGCCACCAAGAGAAAGGGTTTCGCGCTGCTGCGTGCAAGGGTTTCGCGGAATAAAGAAAATGAACTTTGAAGTAATGATGTTTTTAACTTTTGTGTTTTTCTTTTAAACTTTTAACCTATTTTTTCGCGCCGAGTTTTTGCAAGAAATCCACGCGATTCAGGCGATTTTTATGCCATTTTTTGAGCAAAAACTCGGGCCGAGTTTTTCATCAAAAAATCTGCGGCCGGAATGGACTCACGATTACTCGCGAGTTTCATGCGAGTTTTTCATCACTGCTCCAGACCACCTAAGCTCACTAGAAACATCAAATAACTCCTCTGATAACATTGACACATGTAGAAGGTCAATGCCAACTGCAATGCTAGAGAACCCGAAAATGGGGACATTACATATAACCCATATGGCGCATTATTGATCGGAGGTGGAACCGACAACTCTACCAACATATTCATGTTGTTGCCTACTATTTGAACCCTAAGTTTTTCTTCTCCCCTTCATTAAAAATAGATGTAGAGGTTATGCTTGGCCTCAACATGTGTATTGAGAGGTTGTTCTTGATGACAACTCTCAAGACCTCATACATGATGAGATACAGGGTTATAAGAAGGTGGAGGGGCATATTTTCTTCAACTTTATGCATTCATAGGAGAGCCACTCCGCAGCTAGGTAAAAAAACATATATGTTTGAGTTTACTATTTAATTTTATTTTAACTTTTAAGTTTACTAAAATCCTTACAAGGTTATAAATGTTATCCTTTCAAATTTGTGGTGGTAAGATTTCGTGTAATGCCCCCTTAATCAGTGCAATTTGGTGGATAGTTAGCCTATTCAGTGGCTCCCATAGGCTAATATGTAAGGGTTAGGGAACTTTGGGGTGACGGTTTATCCAACAAGATGGCAGTATTTGATGTGTTTTTGAACTCCAATGGTTATGATGTGCACAACACCCGTTCTTGGGGTGATTTTGGTTGAGTTCTCCAATACTTACTATTTTTAGTATGTCAGTTTTGGGCACCAACTGAGTTAGTTGGCATGGTTAATATTTTTAGATGTGTCGGTGGGAGTGGCGGGTATCGACTTTTCGATATTTGATATAGTCAAACGAATTTAAATTAAATGACGATAAGTTATAAAGTTAAATTAAAGATATAACTTAATCGGTATTTAATATATTTTATAAAGTGACTATGGGGGATAAATTAAAGTGGAAAAATGAAATATAAGGCTCTTTGAGATAAGTGCCACTTTATGGGAGGCATAAGGAGTTAAAACAAAATTAAATATTTTAATCCCCAACATGGGCGTAGGGTTTGGCAAGGAAAATAAAAGAGTTTTTGAACGCTCATTTTGGATGTCTTGATTTTTACAACACAAGTATTTTGCTGGCTGAACGGAGTTCACCATTTTCATGCTTCTTGAGGACGGAAATCCTTACGGAGAACAACATCTGCGGGAGTGTGAGATCTCTCTAGGGTGTTTGCTGATAACTTCATACAGGGGTTATGCTGGGTACTTCATTGTTGCAGATTTTGAGGTTTTAGATTGCAGATTTTATGAGAAGAGTTTAGCAAATATTTTCAGATTGTAAATGGAAGAGTTGATAGGGGTTTGAAAACTATTTGGTGGTCTCATGCTGGCCGTACCATCCTAAGAGGAGACCGTACCAATTTGCAGCTGATTTGAGTATATTTTGAGAGTTTGTCTTCTCCCTTTTTTGGGCATAGCATTAAGGAATAGTTTGCAGGTTGTTTGGTGAGCATTTGTGAGCAGATTTAGGAGGGCTTTTGGGAGTTGAACTTGCTGTTGTAAATCTCAACTTGGCCGTACAGCCCTAGGAGAGGGCGTGAGCATTCTAGACCCAAGCGCTCAAGATTTGGGCCTCATAACTCATGCATTTGAGGCGCCTAGGACATCTTTACTGTTATTCATCATTTGCAAAGCGAAGAAACTAGATTTTGTGGTGTTCGGTGATAGTTTTGCACCTCCAGCTGGCTGCAATCTTTATTTCAGACCTGTAGTTTATCGAATTAGCAGGTGGGTATGTTGATTATTGCATTGAAATAAGATTTCCCCATCTGGGTATCTCTTCTTTGTTGAGATAATGTACTTTCAGATTGTAGTTGAACATGGGTGTTTTAGAAATGTGTGTTTGTGAAGTGATTTTTAGTTCTGCTAAATTTGCTATTATATTTATTGTGAAAACAAACTTCTGCATATTTGTGTTCTTCTAAAACACAAACAAAACTAAGCACAGACACAAAAAAAACAGAAAAAAAATTAGGGTGGGACATTACATTTCGGTGACACAATGCCTAATCTTCAAAAGCTTGTCATCTGCATTTTATCCTAGCCTTGTAGTGTTTTTGGTTGTGAGCATAATTGGAGTGTTTTTGAGGCCATTCACACAAAGAAGCACAATAGGTTGACTCAAAAGCACTTGATTGACCTTGTCCTTGTGCGGTACAACCTTTGGTTGCATGAAAAGAGAGTATAGGGGCAAGATACATATCATGTGCTTGACCTTGATGACATTGTTCCATATTCAGATTGGATTGATGAGGATGCCAATATCCATTGTTTATTGATGATGACATAGCTGATTTGGAGAGGGATGTAACTGAATGGCAAATGAATGTGGTAGCATATGAGGATGTAGAAGGCGAGTTTGGTGAGTCATCAGGGGCGGGTTCTCTACATACATAGCTTGATCCTATGCATGAGGCTCCTATTGAGGCTCTTGTTGAGGATACTGCAACTATACCATCCACTTTCATGACACACACAAAAAAACAATAAACTTTTCTAAGCTTTAGTCATAGAAGAACTTTATGATTTGTAATTTTTATTGATATTGAAACTTGAAGTTCATATGTATTGAAATTTTGAACTCATTTTTTGGTCTATGAAGTGTATTGAACTCTATTTTTGATCTATATATGAAGGAAATCAATAATATGTTACATGAATTCAGTAATATGCATGTTTTTGAGGAATATTTTGAAAAATTAATGTATTTTTAATTTTTGATAAATTTGTGAGATATAGACAAGTCTTTCCATAAGTTTTTGTTGAGTCCCAAGTTTTTAAATTTTTTGAGTAAGCTGACTAATTGCTGACTGAATTTTTCAGCTATGGCGGCTAGTATAAGGGATTCACAGCTAAGTTTAAATGAAAGTCAGCATACATTTTTAGATTTGTTTGTATTTTCTGATATTGGTGGTTAAGTTATAAAGTTTGCACCTTTGTAAAATCAGGGAAAACACACTTTTTAGAATATTTATCAAGCAAATCAAGAAGCGCCAGGATAGGTGAATCCCATTGTAAGAAGACATAATAGGCAAAGGACAAAGAATTCTAATGCCTAGTCATCAAGTTAAAAAAAGTGGTGGTCAAAAGAAAGTCGTGCCTGAGAAGGAATAACCTTATCACACTGTTTATAAGAATTTTGTCTTTTGAAAAAAGTGGCAGTCAGTAAACCTTAAGTCATGCCTAGTGAAAACAGATATAGTCAGCGAACTTTTTAGAACTGGCTGTCTTTTCTAAGGTTGATGTCAACAGAGAAAAATTGCGCCTATGAGGAATCATATTTTGTCAACTTAAAAAACAATAGAGGCGGCCTCTCTAAACATAGTCCACTTTCATATTGTAGCATTCACATCTTGTAAAAATTGTTTCTAATTAAAATAGAGTAACTGGACTAAAAGTAGTTCTCAAACAGGTTCAAAGAAAAGTCAATCCTATTTGAAGGTGCAGAGCAAGCTGAAAGTAGAGAAATAGGCTTGGCAGAGGATGTAATTGCATCTGTACTTGTCTATTTGAGCACATTCCAGTAGAAGAGCAATTGCCACTACCAAACTGGGGTTTTCACCTTTCATGGGGTATTCTTAGGATAAATCTTGTCTTGTTGCATTCTTTTCTCATTTTCGGTCCTTCATTTTCTGTCAAAGCAGCAATCTAATTCCTCCACATTTAACAGTCATTTGAAAATCCAAGTAGCACAGTAGTTTAGTTGTTTGGGAGAAATGACAGATCAGTACATCAAACATTCTAATTTAAGTGCTGTAAGTAATGCCCTGTGGTATGTTAAGATGCAGACAGTTTGAATGCTGAGACACATTTCTTTTTTCTTCTGTCTTTAGCAGATGTATCGTGATGTAAATGAATTTAATTGTAACAGTATTGTCCTATATTTGATAAAGGAGTAAATATGATAAATCTCTTGTAGACAAAACCATGAAGATCTTTAAAATTATGAAGACTATCTAGGAGGCTTTATTAAATCTGGATGACAGATGAGGAATACTTTGTGTTTCTCATTTAGTGAGAACATATCTTTTTACTTTATCATGCAGATTTTCTCTTCTAGCAATTTGAGGATTGGTGGCATTACTTTCTGATAATTCGAATTTCATATATGGAAAATATGAAAATAAGCTGCATTATGTAGAATGGTATTTCATTTCTATAGTAATGTCCATCAAATATTTATAAGTACTGAAGAAGAAAAAGATACATGTTTCTCATGTGGCTAAGTAGATAAGTGTATGCATTTGCCTTTGAATATCTTCTCAACATTATTACTTTCTCAGATTTTGTATATGAAAAGTTCTAGGAAGTGTTTGTTATTTTGATTTCAGTAAAATGGTTTTAACGTGCAAGTCTATTTCATGGAAATAGAAATTTAGCTTCATGTTAAGTAAATTGAGGCTTTCACAGGCATTTTTATTTAAATTTTTTGGGAGATTTTACCCACATTTTAAAGTCATCTTAAAATGACCTCCATGACCTCCATGACTTTTTCTCTCATTTATGTTGGTAATAATTACAAATGACACTCACTTAGCACACAAACCCCTTACCATGTAATTATCACCAACATAAATGAGAAAAAAATTTACTAATGTAATAACTACTCATGGAGGTCATCTTGAGATGACTAAAAAAGTACTCAAGTGAAATCCCTCTCAAAAATAAAAAATCTAAGTAGCTTCATGCTAAAAAAGCTTCTAATGTGGAAAATGTAAATAAGTCTATGTAACAAGCATTGTGTTATAATGTTATCGTTTATTGACTTTAACACAATTTCCTTGGCATGTTTGAAGTGATGGCAAAACTGTTGGTGCCTGCCTGGATCGCAATGGCCTTCGTCCTGCACGGTATTGGCGAACAAAAGATGACATTGTTTATGTGGCATCAGAGGTGCACCTTAAATCCTATCTATTTTTGGTTTTGAATATTATTTCCTAGACCAATTCTAAAAGAACACTATTAATTGTTTTCTTAGGTGATGCCATTAGTGATTCAGAAATCTCTACTAGGATTTTAAAACTAATTTTCTACTTATGTTCTATTTATTTTCTCACAAAATATTTCTTAGGAAGCATTGCTGTCTTCTTTTTGGGTCAAATTAATGGATAAATCTCTCCGGGGTTTTCAGTAACTTGTAAACAAAGTTGAGATGAGGCTTGTATTTAGTCTTTTTGCATGTTAGCTTGCTCTATCTTTTTCTTGGTTGTTCTCATTGATTTAATTCTAGACTTTCCTGGATACGTGCGTGGAGCAATATCCTGATCATCAAAACTTGCTGGCAACAGTTGTATTGATTCCATTTTTTTGAGCTTGATCTTTTTGGATGTATCATAGAGTTTTGTTTTTGCCATGATGGTTTTATCAATTCTATCATTTGGAAGACAATATTGAAGATTGCATATTGTATTATGTAGAGGTAAAATTTTGGAAAAGTCATTTTTCTGTTCTGTAGTTGCAATATCTTTTCTTGTTTTCTTGAGCAGGTGGGTGTGCTACCAATGGATGAATCTAAGGTAATTATGAAGGGTCGTCTGGGTCCAGGAATGATGATAGCTGTTGACTTGGAGAAGGGTGAGGTAAGCATCATGACTTAGATGTTATCACTTATCCTTTACTTAAAGGAAGAGGCAATACGTTTTGGAACAGCATTTTAAAGATTCTATCAGAAAAGGGACACCTATTACAGGAACAGTAGTTTAACATGCTTTGGAACAGCATTCTAAAGATTCTATCAAAAAAGGGACACCTAATACAGGAACAGTAGATTGACATGTCTTGACAAATTGACAATAAGAATCCTGGACATACCACATTTAATTACATCAAAATTGTGTCTTGCTTGGTTGTGGCCTTAAAAATTACTTTAATCTTTACCTTTTAAAAAGATATCAATGTTATCATGGCTCACAATAGATGTTGTTTTCTTCTCCTTACATGAACAACTTTACCCCTCAGTTCGTCTTTATTTTCACTTTTCTGTTGCCACTATACATTTCTATAACAGTCCATTTCTCTTTGATCCCTACCGTATCTTAAGAAAAATATTTTAAATACCATTATGCTTGTGCCTAAAACACTGAAAAGAGTGCTTTGTCTCGTACCTGCAAGACACACAAACAGCATAAATACAAGCTGTTCATTATTAGCTTACTTGAACTGGGTAGAATAGTGAGATATGATGCCATCACAGGTAGCAAAGAGGTGTTCTATGAGACTCATTGGTTTGTGGTGGGGGGCGATCAATATTTGAATTCACTGTTGGCAATGAACCATGGACAGGAACCAATTGACATTTAAGAATCTTTCTAAAGCAGGGCATCAATTTGGAAATCTTCCTAGATACTTTCTTGGATTCCATTTTTTAAGCTAACTCGCTATAGATGCACTTCCCATGCCTAAAAATTGAAATGCAAATCTGGATAAGGTGTCTCTCATCATATATATTTTCTCAAACATGAACAAATTTTGTACCTGAGGATATGGATGAAATCATGAAGGTATATAATCATCCAAAATATCTGATGACATATTTTCAACCATTGTGGTTTTTCCTTCCTGCATAATTTAATTTTGCTGTACATCCTCTATTCTTCTTCTTCTTCCTTGTGTTTCGCACTCTGTTGCATGTACCCATATTTTTCTCCTTTATTTTACATCTTAACTTAATAATAAATTCGTAAACTTTTAGAAGGCATGTCAATCCATTCAACCTAGTACTATTTAATTCATAGCTACATAAATTTAAACTGAATCATGTTTCTCTTTTTGTTACTATATAATATATATATGTTATTCGTTTAAGAAGAGCTACAGCCCACATCATATAACAGACTACCAAAGACTAGCTTGTTTTGAGTAAACTAGAGGGATGCTATGCTACACCAAGTTTCTGGGACAGGGACAGCAGGGGACAGGGGGATGTATTTCTGGGATGGATTCTTTGCGAGGCCATTGGATGGCAAGGGACAACTATAAAAAAATAGGAAAATTTTAAAAATATGGGAAATTTCAAATATTCATATAATAACATTGATAAGGCATTCATCATATACATTATAGAACCTTATTACACAATATTAGAGCTGAATTGAGATTTCACATGATAGTCAACACACGAATTAACAAATGTCAAATTTTCCTTGCTTTCATTGTCAATGTACCTATATATTATTTAAAAACTACAACAAAATGCCCAAAGAATGCAGTCATCTATGTTTGTATAAAAAAACGTTGCTTGTCCATCCAATATGGCTCAAAATGATTTTTACTTTTTGCTTTTTAAAACTAGAGTGGGGATTTGGGGTGGTGGTCCCTAGTGGGGTTGAGGGGTAGTGCTCCTCGTATGGGTCGAGGGGGAATGCCCCTCACGGGGTCTGGGGGTAGTGCCTTTAAAGCCTTTGAGACCACACAGACCTTCAAGGTGCATGCCACTTTTCATAATTTTATTTCCTTTGTCTTGTATTTGATATCAATATCATACTATAATAGTATGGTTAGTGTAAGCAAAATTCAAAATTGTTTATAAGTTGTTGCTACAACCAATCACAAGAACTATTTGGACCATATAGCATTAGCAATGCATTTTTTAATTCGAAGTCTAAAAGATGTATCCAAATGAAATGCCCAAATACATTTGTAGGACATACCCTCTACCAAGAGACATTATGGAGTCTCCCAAACTCTCTACAACATATCCTTTACAAATATCTCACAAAAAAGTAGAGATGTACATCTCACTTAGAATAAGTATCAGAGTTGACACCCATCTGGAATTTAAGTTCAAAAGCCAACTTGGAGCATATAAAAACCTTTGAATGTCAATCTATACCTACTAACCTGAATTCCTATGCATTCTCTGCTATATTATATATTTGTTTCTAGCGATTTCTGCATTATTTTTTAATTTTTTGATTGTTTTTAACTGGGATGGCCGTCCTTAGGGCAGCTGTACCCTCAAATTTCTGCAGCATTTCTGGGATGTTTCTGAGCAAATTTGAGGTTTAGGGGACAGCGGGGAGACATTTTTGAGGTGTCCTTGGGTCCCCAAAGCGTCCTTGATATGGGTATGCTTGCAAAAAGGTAGGGGATGCGTCTCCGTGTATCATAGGTCAAGGTTCCTTGGGGATGTGTCCCTGGAATTTTTGGCCTTGTTCCTGTACCAGGAACATTTTGGAGATGGGACGCCTCGGAAACATCCCCGACTTTTATTTTTCTACCCTAGCCGTCTTGGAAATGTAGTCCTGACTCTCCTGAGTATCATTAGACTCCAACCACATGTTGGGATGTTGATCTTGAAGATGCCACATAGGTTGATAAGGAGGAGGCACAAGAGGGATTGGTTGGGGTTCCATTGGATGAGGCAATCCCTCATAGTGGTAGTAACTTAGACTTAGACTCTGATTTTGATGCAATGTTAGTAGATGTTGATTGGGGGCAGCAGCACATTTTCTATGTTTTTTAAATTTTGTAGTTGAAATTTGCAGCCTTCGGGCATTTTGTTGTAATTTTTATATAATATATATGCACATTGACAATCAAAGCAATTAAATTTTGTTAATTTGTTTGTTCTCTCATGTGAACTCTCAATTCAATTCTAATGTTATGTATTAAAGATTTATAATGTATATGATGAATGCCTTATCAATGTTATCATATGAATATTTGAAAATTTTCTATATTTTTAAAATTTTCACTATTTTTTATATATCCATCCCCCTTGCCATCCCTTGCCATTCCCAAAAATGGCCCCCAAAAAATCCATCCCCGAAACATAATTTTTAATCTAAAAAGATGTTTATTGAAGAGTGATGGCATAGGACGGAGTACTGAATAGTGTTTGTTACAAGTTTCAGAGTATTTTGAAAGAGCTGTCTATGCTTTTGGGTCTCGTGGAATGAAATCATGAAACTGTTTGTGGGTTTTAAGTAAATGTAATAGGCAGGTGTAAATCTAGACTTTCCAACCATTTCCAGCATTGCACTATATTGTCAATCATGAACCATGAAGCATTGGAAACAGGTTTTGAACTCATCAAAACTAAATTGAGAAATCTTAGTTTGTTGTGGTTATGATGTCTTGATAGACATGTAGCAGGATACAGAAGGCACACATTATCTCAGTTTGAGATGGTTTTTTGGACTGCAATCGCTGTTGGGTACGCACAAAATGGATTTGTTGATAATGTCTCAGATGTTCTTGATCAAATCCAATTGTCTAAAGTCAAACTCATCAAACCCTAAAATAGAGTAACGAGTTCAATCAAACCAAATATTGTCGCCTTCAACACATCCTACTGCCTTTTACTGCCCAACTGCAAGACTCTCAAAATATTACTAAGAATTATGGGTTTACTATGCTATACAAAATAATATAAGAGTCAGGGTTCAGAGAAGAGCAGGTAATAGATAATCTCTTTCGACAAGGAGTCCAAGATTCTTGTAAGGATAGGGAAGCTTCCCAGGTGGAGGGGCTTTTTCTAGAAAGGCAATGTTCTTTTCTCAGTTGGAGCACTTCATCTTATGATGGCTACTAGGAGGGTGGCACTATACCATGTATTGCAGAGCCAGGGGCAGAACAAAGGTTGGATTTTGTGCATGTGAGAAAGCCAAGATGGTAGAAATAATAGGTGCAAAGAACCCTGCTTATTGCCTTTATTCAAATGTTGTTGCATCGATGCCTACACATTTTCTGTATAAGAATAAGTTTAGGGTTAGGTTTTCAAGTTGAAAAGTCAAACTTGAGGGTCAAAAAATAAAATAAAATTAAGAAAAGGTGAAAAAGCATTATCAGATCGTGTATTGGTCCTTTCATAGCGATCGACGGTGGGACCGATGATTCCTCCCTTCTAGGCCTTGACAGAGATATTTGATGAAATTTGCATCCTATTCTTTCAATCTTCATCAGCCCTTGCTCTTTGTGGATTTTGTTACCCCGGCATGGCTATTTGTATTGGTTTCTTAACCACTTGTGTTGGTGTTGCATTGCTTTATTTTATTTTTAGTGCTTTTATTCCTTTATTTTGCTTCCCTAGGATGCTCTCTTACTATAACTTTCTATTGTCAACTGATGTATTCTCAAGTCCCATTGGCCTACTCTTGGTCACTCATGGACATTAGTACAATTATTCTTATTCTACAAATAGAACATTTATAAAATTATAAGTATTAAGTAAAACTTTGTAGTTTTAAGCTAATGTTGCATTTAACAAAGAAGTGTGTGATTAAAGGACTAATATTTTAATCTGGTTGCTGGGTTTCCCTCCTTCAAATGCATAAAGATGAAGAAATGAACCTCCTCTCTGCAAAGTTGTAGACCTGCAACTCATCTAGAATTGTGTCTCTAAGGCCTTTGTTGGGTGTCATCCTCTCTATGCATGTGGTAAGGCCTGCCATAACCTTCTCATTAGCTTTAATGGAACAAGAGAAGAAAAATATGGGTTTTAAGTATACCCCATGGCATGTATTGGTTGGTGGAGTTGGTTTGTCCATCTATGTTCAATTATTCACCAAATGCTTTCATATTTTCTCTAGTTTCCACCATAGTAATGCCATGTGTCCTCCTTGGCCTTATCCATGGTGTCATAGAGATAACTCATCAACATTCGTCCCTTTCATTCAAATGTAAAACCTTGATCAAAGGTTCTGTAGCCTAAAACTTTGAAAGTAAAAAATTAAATTAATAGAAAATTAAAAAGCAATAGCAAAAAAAAAAAGAAAAAACAGAAAATAAATTATTTTATTTAAAAATTAAGTTTGTTACTTACCTTGAGCATCTATTTTGTGCTCTTGGCGAATGTCTCAACAAACACTGTCCTTTTGACCTTCTCCTTTTCAACAAACCATGGCTTTCTCACAAACATCTGCTTGAGAGAAGATAGTGTCCCTGCAATGGTTTGAAGTGATAAAGTTTGTGGAAAATCATGTCATCCCTAATCGCACAAGTTCCTTGCCTTTGGTGTGCTCTCTCATGAAGCTAAGCACCCAAGTATGGTCATAGATAAATTCTGTAATGTTTCTAGCATCTTCAACCACACTTTTGATACATCTATCTTCTTAATGACCTCAAGCATTAAATGAAGGTAATGGGCAGCACAAGGGCTCCAAAAAATGGTGGGATGCCTCTCTTGAATAAGTCTCCTTGTGGTTACATATGTAGCTGCATTGTCAATGACAATTTGGACAATGCTCTCCACTATGGACAAGCCCCACCATTCTTGGACTTCAAGAACACCAATGTGCTGCTTGAAGCCACTAGAAAGTTAATCATGGTCCTATTCTTGCCATTTGTCTACGTATAAGATAAAATGCTGCAGCCCTTTTCGGCCATATTCTTTTCTGATCTTCTACTATTAACCATGTATTATATGATAGCCTCTAACAATGTGTTGTACTCATACAAAAGTTTTCATACCATGTCACATTCTAAGCTAAAACCTTGTTGTTTCTCTGATTATGGGTCATATTTGAATCCTTGTCATGGTTATCCATGTTTTTGTTGCCTGTAGTCAGTGTCTTTAGAGGGCCACAAATGGAGCCTTCCAATGCATCTGAGGCAAAGATTGGAGCTTAGAAAAGATAGAAGAGGCTAAAATTCACTAATTCATGACAAAATGTTGCCCCAATTAGAGGGCATGCGATTGTATGAAGAGGTGCATAAAAGTCACAAGTAAAAGTTGCTGTCCTATTCTGCAGTGTGCGCCTCATCAAATACTTACAATTTTTGAAAACTTAAAAAAATGCTCTCCCATGTCTAGGTGCCTGCCATGCAATAGGAGGGTCAACCTTTCAAAAAATGTCAAAATGCAATCCTATGTCTAGGCGGGTGCCTCCATAAACACTTGCAAAATTTGCAAACACAAGAAAAATGCATCTGTATATTGTGGCACACACTTCACTGAGGTCAAACAAAATTTTGAAAACATAAAAAATGCAAAGTTACAGTCAGGCACATGCCTATAAGTAGACTGTAATGTTCCCTTTTTCTGAGTGATCACCCAATGGAGTCGGCTAGCATAGTTTATTCCCGTAGGCTAGGTTGGAAGTGCAAGGGAATAATCTAATTAGTTAAATACTAAGTAATCCTAAGCCACTTTTGGATTATTTATATTTAATTAACTAGGCTGGACCTAATCGTAATGTGAAATGACTTTATTATTTAAGTAAAGCCACTTGCTAAATAAAATAAAATAAAATTGCCAAGAGGGAGGTCGACCCAAAAAGGAGGGTAAAAAAATAAAGTAAATTACCAAAGGGAGGTTGGCCAAGGTAGAGGTTATTTGGTGGCTATAAAAGAAGGCAAAAAGCAAGTCATTTCCATCATTCATTTTCATATCATTTGATTGGAGATTTTCTCTTGTGGCTGCAACTTAGGTTCAGCATATTCCAAGGACAAAAACCCTTAGGAATATTGGTGGATTGGACGAAAACTCAATTCCATCTTGGAGGTGGATTCATACGGAGTTTACATTTGCACTTCATTGGCAATTTGGAGAAGAAGATTGAGCTTCATAGACATATCTATTTCTGTAGATTTGGAGAAGAAGACCTAGGGCCAAAATTGTGTGATTTGTGGCCAAATACAATTTTGAAGAGTGAAAGCTATATTCAGATTTTTAGATCAGAATTGGAGTGCCAACCTTTGAGGGCTTTGTTGAAGATATATTCAGATTTTCAGATCAGATTTGAGCGCCTTTTTTTGAGGATTTGTTTTGAGGATTGTTGCTAGGGTTTACCCTAGGTTGAGCGCCACTTTGCAAGGAGGGCAATTTCACATTTTGGAGCATTGGAGCTCAAACCCTAGCCGCCGCGTTCATTGTGCATGCCTATCTTGGAGGATTCACCCATCTAGGGTTTGCCATAAGACATCATTCTTTGCCATTCTTGGTATGTATAAGCCTATGTTTAGGTCTGATTTGTAACAGCAGAGATTTGGGCTATGTTTGGGCATGTTTGAGCCTATAAACTTGATATAATTTCAATTTAGAATAATCTGATTTGTAGCAGCAGACATTAATATTCAGAAATCAGAATTATATGTCATTTGTTTTGCATTTGGATGGTCATATTATGTGGTTGAATTCATGGTTGATGTTATCTTCATAAGAGTACATAATTTGGCACGCATATTTGAGCAATTGGCATACATTTGTTCTCTGTCCAAAACCATTTTAAGTTCAAAAACAGAAAAATCAGAATTCAGACCTAGGGTTTGAGAAAAAAATTCAGAAATTTAGGGCAGATCTGATTAGGGATCTTACATAGACTTACAATTTTTTTCAAAATCCAAAGTGCTGGTATAAACAGTGGTGCACACTACTCAGGTTTACAAGTTTTCAAGAAGTGCAAAGTCATATACTGTTGTGTGCCACTCTAAAGGCTGACTGGAAAGGTTTCAACATTCAAGAATTTGTGCTGCCATACATGAGCTCGTGCTCTATAAAGGTATAACAGTAAAGAAAAGCAACCTCATTCAAGGCACACTCTATATATGGAGGCATAGATTTTGTCGAACAGGTACAAGGAAAAACAAATCTATATATAGGTGCGTTTAGAGAAGGAAAAAGGAGACCAGAAGTAGATGATCTTTGTCGAACATGAATGAGATACCTTAAAACGCAATTCTATGATAACCAAGATTGAATCATAATCTCTCCCATCAACCTCAAAACTTACTACAAGAATACAAATAATTCATTGCTTGTGAAGAGAACAGCGATGGAACCCTTGCAGCAAAGGAACAGCGACGGAACAGATAGCGCAGGAACAGGAACAACTAGGCAACAACAGGGAATAGTGGGCGACAGCTAGGCGCGGCATAGTGGGGCCATTTCAATTTAATATTCTCATTCAGCATCCTTCTGGCGAAAAAACAAGGTCAGCCCCGAACTCTTGCTGTTTATATATTCCTTGTTTCATATTCCTGTTGCTCTCTGGCACATAGACGCATCAAACAAGAAAACATTTCTCTCAAATCGCGGGGCATATAAACCTTGAGAAACTAGCATGAAACAGTCTTGGGGGTTTTCAACCTAGAAGCTAAGCACGGTGTAGCTTGGCATAGTGCAAGCTGGAACGTATGGGGAGTAGTATTTTATTGCAAGAAAGGGATTCACCGACAGGGCAGCTATTTGAAATTTCAGTAGGGAAATTGGGAGGCAAGTGTGGGCCAGAGCCCACAGAGGAGCCCAAAAAGGCACCGCAGGCAGATCTGATAGTGCCATTTTCAGGCATCACATATACCGTAAGTGAGCAAGGCACTCCCTCCTTCATAACTGCGGGGGTTTTGGAGTCATTCCTACACTCTAAAAATCAGGGATATACTCAAGTCAAGAATACACGCACGGGGGAAATGCTTGCATTTGTTAATGCCAAGCAGTATAGGAGGATTTTACAACGCAGGCAAGTTAAAATAACAAGAAGGCTAAAACAGTTGGAAAGCAATAAATTCATCACAATCCTTCCAAAGTTATCAAACCTCATTCGGGCAACAGATGACTCTGAGGCAATGCAAGAGCAGATAGAGCCACCTGTAGCAGGGCATGATAACAGAGAAAACCTTGAAACTCAAATACAGTCAGTGGCACAGTTGGACAGCAAGCTTAGCCCAAAGAGAGGTACCGAAGGTGGACGATCGGGGAACCTCCACAACAAGGACATTGAGAATGTGAAGCAACAGGATGTAGAGGCAGAACCAAAACTAGAGGCTGAAAACGGGGACAAGCGTGATCAATACAGCCCTGACTCTACTCCGCTAATATGGTCATCAGACCTGTATGTTAGGGAGCTAATGGGCCTAAAGAGGAGGCTTGAAAGCATAGAGGCGCTGGGGCTGATGAAAGATAACAAACTTCAAGAGATCATGGCAGCAAACCAACAAATCACTTTCGAAAACAAGATGCTTAAGGATCAAATTATCCAATTGCAAGCAATTATGAAAATAGGCCAGCAAGAAATTTTGACGTTAAAACAAGAAATTAAGCAAATCAGCGTTAGAAATACTCCTATTGTAACAGAGGAGAAAGACATTGCGTCGTTAAAAGAGTTTCAAGCAGCCATGGCAAGTATGGAAATCAAAGAAGCTAAGCTAAAGGAGCAGCTGGAAGAAGCTAAGTCGTGGGCACAAGTAGTAAAAGGGCCAGCAGTGAACCAAAAAGAGCTCATAGAGAAGCATGTCAAGTTACAAATGTGGGAAGAAAAAAACAGGCATGACAGAGCAGCAAACATAATTATAAAAGGTTTGAAAGACCATGGAGAGGGGGAACACACAGGCAAGTTAATAAAGGACTTTCTTGCAGACAAGTTGGAGTGGTCAGGGAACATTCATCAAGCAAACAGGATTGGAAGAATAGCAAAAGAGGGCAAAAATAGGAATGTAAGAGTGACCTTGAAAAACACGGAGGACAAGAACATAATTTTGAGAAATAAAAGGTTCCTTAAAGGCCCACAATACTATATTGACGATGATTTAACCCCATCACAATTAGAAGAAAGAAGGAAGGAGTGGGAGAAAGTGGTAGCAGCAAGAAAGGCAGGTAATGATGCATGGTTGTATAGGGGGGAAGCCCAATTTAGCAACAAAACAACACATGCTAAATAGGAAGGCGGGGCCCCCCAGGAGCACCTCTCAATGGTAAGATGGAACTGTCGGGGTTACCCTTGGAGGAGAGGTCCTGGGAAAGACTTCATTGTCATCACCGAGACGCATGAGCATGAGGGCTGTAAGGTCCCAGAGTTTGAAGGTTATAGGAAGTTTTCAGTTTGGAATGAGCTAACCGAGAGCGGCAAGGGACATGGTGGCGTGACAGTGTTGGTAAGAGAGTCTTGGGAGAGAGTCATACATGTTGAAAAAGAAGATCCAAACAAACAATACATATGGACAAAAGTGAAAGAAAAGGAATCTACAATATATCTTGCTGCATGTTACTTTGCTCCTCGTGGATCAAAATGTTATAAGAGAAGGAACCTAGACAAAGAGGATCCATATGCAGCCTTGAAAAAAGACATACATGGCTATAGTGCGGTAGGTGACATCATTCTTATGGGAGATTTCAATGCAAGGACAACAAATAGCCAGGCTCTATACCTTAAGAGCCAAGAAGGGATAAAAGACAATCCTTTATGGTTAGAAGAGGAAGAGAATCAAAAGTGGGAAAGAGACTCTCAAGACAGAAAAGGTGGTATCTCTCAGTACGGGGCAGAATTGTTAGGGATATGCAGCTTGTACGATCTAATCATTTGCAATGGCCTCAAAATGTGTCCAAGTTCAGGGAATATTACGTGTCAAACGTACAATGGGCAAAGCATGGTAGATTATGTTATTTGTTCTCAGAACCTATTGGCAAGGCTAACTGAAATTGAAGTGAGAAAGTGTCCTATAGAAATGAATTCCGATCACAATCCCATTCATGTAAAGATCAACATGCAAAAAGAGACTCAGCATCGGCATCAAAATAGATCACAACATAGCCAAGAGAAAATGGTACCCCAAGGCACAATCCTCCTAACACAAGAAAATCAGGAGATATTTAGAACAGCAATTGAAAAACAGATGCAAGGAATAAATGATACCAGGACAGCCAATATAGGTAGGAGAACAATAGGCAGCGATAAGTTGATATTGATAATTCATAACGCTCTCAACATGTGCAAGAGGTCTAGGCCTAAAAGAAGCTTTAAAAACAACTTTTTCGGCTAACCCATGGTATGACGACGATTGCAAGACAGCAAAGAGAAAGTTGAAAACCCATGGAAATAAAAAGGAATATGTAAAATTGGTTAGAATGAAAAAAGAGGCCTACATGCAAGCAAGAAGAAAAGAGTTGATTTCTCTTGGGAAGAGCAACCCGAAAGGCTTCTGGAAAGAATTGCAACAAAAAAACACAACTGCTGAAAATGACATTACAGATTCCCAATGGTTAGAGTATGCAAAACAACTGTATGAGCGCGATCCAAGTAAAGATGTTCCCCCAGCTATCAACTCAATGGTCAAACTCTTTTCTACAAAAGACATTAAAGAGGGAATTAAAAAGCTAGCGGTGGGTAAAGCGCATGACATAGATGGTTTACAAGCAGAATACATAAAATGGGGCCTGGAAGTTCTTACACCGCACATCAAAAGGATATTTAATGGGATCATTAGGAATGGTTTCCCTACAAACTGGACGACCAGTGTCGTCATTCCTCTACTCAAAAGTGGAGATGTCAATAACCCTTCGAACTACCACACTATAATGATCAACCCTCTTTTTGGCAAACTTTTTGGGAGTATGGTTGAACGCTGTATTAGTATGTGGGCAGAAAAAGAAGGAAAGAGAGCGAAAGGGCAAGCAGGTTTCAGGCCAAAACACTCTACAATTGATCACTGTATTACCCTTAGACATTTGATTGAAAAGGTTTGGGATAAGCAAGGGGAAGAGGTCTTTTGTTGTTTTGTCGACTTCAAGAAGGCGTTCGACACGGTTCCTAGGAGCAAATTATGGAGCAGAATGGAAGAGCTGGGAATTCCAGAAAAATACAGGGCTGTTGTTCATAGGTTGTACGATCAAGTGCGTGCTAAAATTAGAATGTCATGTCCCTATAATGATTTATAATTGAATCGTTTATTTAAATAATAAGTTATCTTTATATAAATTAAATATATAATATATTTATTTAAAATATATTATTAATATGTATTATTTAATAAATAATATTATTAATTTAATATAATATAAATATTATAAAATATATGAAATATATATATTTAATTAACTAGATATATTATAAATATAAATATTTTTAATATAATATTTATGTGAATAATTAATAAGATTTATTATTATATATAAAAATAAATATTATGAAGAGTCTTACCCATTAAAGCTATTACCCATTAAAGTTAGAAAGTAAAGTAATTTAGAAAGTAAAGTAATTTGGGATAAGGCAATTAAGTTGGTTGATACCAGCGATCACATAAATAAATAATATATTATAAATATATCCAATAATATAAATACAAATATTATTATTATTATCTTATATTGTAATATAAATATAAATAATACAATATAAACCATATATCATTTATTATGATATAAAATAAATAATATATCATTTATTATAATGATATAATATAAATAAACATCTTTTAACCTATACTCTTATGCTAAGGGAGTTACGTATGGTTAGAACTAGTTTTACCACAAAAGGGAATTAATATAAAGTAATAATAATTATAAGAGGGTATGTCTTTTACCACCAAGCATAATAAGAGATGTGCCTCTTCGAACATATCCCTTGAAAGGGAAATAAATAAAGGTTGTGAGATAGAAGGAAAACATCATCCGAGGAAAATATAAAAAGAGTATTGGATAAATACATATATTTAGATTTGCATTTTATATATATATATATATATATATATATATATATATATATATATAAAATCAGACTTGTAGCAAGAACTTAAGGAATTAAGGTACAAGGTAAGTACTCTTAAATCATTTATATTTTAATATAAATAATAAATATAGATAACTAGGATAATGCAAGGTATAGCAGTACCTTAGGAAATCTCAACAACCTCTAAGGTAAGTAATGTCTTAATGTTGTTTATATGATTAGTAAATAAAAATAAAAAAATATAAAGAATTCACTATATATATATATAATATAATATAATATAATATAATATAATATAATGTAATCTGGAATAGATCCATATGTCATACATCTCATTAGAATTACACAAGTTTATGAACAATAAATATATATATAAATATATTAGGAAACTTGGTAAGAAATGACAACCATCTCATCACTTCTATTTCCCATAACCATAGGAGAGGCGGTCTTGTTAGGTAAAGGCGGGGTAATTCCATCATGATGGATTGGAGAGGGTTTAACGCGTCCTAGACAAGGATGCTAGGGAGAGGCGGAGTAATTTCATTCCCAATCGCATTGGAGAGGGTTCAACGCGCCCTAGACATATAATTTCCCCATCCATGGTTAAGGAAGAGAAGGAAGATGATATGGGAAGATGAACTTAGATTATTACTTCTATATTTCTCTATTACTTCATCCTTAAAGGAATGTTAGGTATTGCGGGGAGAGGCGGAGTAATTCCATCCGTATTAAGGCCCATAGGCTGGGACATAGTTTCCCGTAGGCTGGGTCAAGAGATGGTTTCAACGCGCCCTATACATGTAAAGCCTAGTTCTATGAGGAAGAGTACTAAGGAAAATATGCATGATTGAATTATGGAACGTATTATAGAATAGTTATCAATAATAAGTAACAATTGTGAAATGAATAATCCATCAACAAGGAATGATATAATTATATTATCACTGAGCTTATTTGATCTTATCATCGAAAATTATTAATCTATAATGTTTCTAATGTCTCCTTGAGAATCACTTTGAATGCAGTTTCAGGTTAAAGTGTTTCCACTAGAAAGGGGACATTACATAGAACCAAACAGGGATTATTAGAATGCTTCGGGAGTGACATTGGGATAAAACAGGGCTGTCCGTTATCTCCTACCTTGTTTGGCCTGTACATTGACAAATTAGAGGAGTGGATAGACAAGTTTGGTGGGGGGGGTGTTTACTTGGCCAGCTATGTTATAAAGTTGCTTTTATATGCAGATGATCTTATTCTAATGGCAAAAACAACAAACGACTTGAAGGAACACTTGAAAGCTCTAGAATCGTTTTGCCAAGAGGTTGGGATGCAAGTGAACACCGGTAAAACTAAGATCGTGATCTTTACCTTGAAAAGAAAGAAGGTTTCGATAGAGTTTGTCTTTGATGGCAGCCCCCTACAAGTTGTCAATGAATACAAATATCTTGGCCTAGGTTTCCATAATAAACTCAGTTGGGAGACATGTAGAGCTAAAAGGATACAAGGGGGCTAGAAAGCTCTATTCTCCTTGCAAAACCGGTGTAGAAGGGCCAATTTGTGGGATTGGAATACTAAGAGAACTCTTTTTGGGCTGCTAGTGGTACCGGTGGTGCTCTATGGTTGTGAGGTTTGGGGTGGTAACACTTCGGAGATGAAGTGGAGACAAATAGAGAGGCTACAAAAGCATCTAATCACAAGTAGCCTCAAAATTAAAGCATCGGTCCCTTATGAGATTGTGCTAGCTGAGGCCGGGGCCTTTCCAATGGAGGCATCAGCATTGACCCGGGTGTTAAGTTATTTAAAGAGGCTTGAGAACATGGAGGCATTCTGATGGCCCAAAATGGCAGCAGAGGAAAAGTTAGAAAGAAGGAGGAGTACATGGATGAAACAGAATGACAAGTGGATGAATAAGTGGGGTATTAGCATAAAAGAATGCCCAAATACAAAAGGGGATATCAAAAAATATGTGCAAGAAAAAGTCAAAGTAAGCATGTGGACAAAGCAAGTAGGAAGGAAAAAACAATATTACATAACACATCTCAATCCCTCATGGGACCACATGCAAAAAAGCTACTTAGGAGTGGACATAAAATGGAAAGTGAAAATGCTAATGGCACAACTAAGAATTAGTTCGCACCAACTTAGATGTGAAACCGGAAGGTGGTCGAGGCCTAAAGAAGAATGGGAGGAGAGAATCTGCTGTTTATGCAATCTGGGTTTAGTGGAGACGGAATGGCACTACATCATGGAGTGCCCAGCCTACGAGGATATTAGGGTCAATTACAGGGATACTTTGAATGTTGACTCCTTGACCAGATTGTTTGAAGAAGAGAGGTTAGCTAAACTCGCGGTGTACTTGATCAAGATACATAGTAGAAGATATAAGATCCAAAAAGCAAAAGAGTTCAGCTGGGGGTTGTGTGTGTGATCTGCCTTTTGTGGTTGGGGCCCTCCTGCGGGGTTTTGGCTCTCTTTGCAGCGTGTTTTGGTTTCTGTGGTTCCATAGGCTGTCTGGGCTCGTGGACGTTATTAAAAGCCTTCATTCATTCATTGTCCATAAATACTCCATTCTTCTCTATCCTTCTTCATTGTTCCAAATTTTCAAGGGTTTGCAGATTTTCGGATTGACAGTGGAGGGTTTCAGCCGAGGGACATCATTGTTTCACTGGTTTTCATTGATTTCCAGCAAGGTGCCTAGGATTTAAGGATTTTCTACATGCTGAGCAAGGGTTTTCAATTTTCAGTCATCAAATTCAATTTTTCAAGTGTGTGCTAAGTGCCTAGGGTTTGGAGGCGATTTTCAGTCATCTTAATGGTCAACATACGGCTGTTCATATTGTTCCTGACTGCTAGGGTTTTAATTGTGACACATCCATTATTTTTGTGATCATTTTCAGATTAGCTAGGGTTTCTATCACTATTTCATTGAGTTTTCAATTGTTCAGAAACAAGGTAGCAGCAGTATACAACATCAGTCATATTGGCAGGTTTGAAGAGGTATTTTTCTTTCTTTATTACTAATATTTGAAGTGTTTGACAGCTGCATTCTTCACGACAGTTTTTTGACAGCCATAGAAGGGTTTTGTTCAATTTATTCACTCTAGAAGCAAAACAACAGTCTTCTTATAAACTCTATGGTTGCAAACATGCAGTTTCATTTCCAAACTATAGATACTCCATCAGTTTTGGTCACTGAGTATCCTAAAATCAAAGAAACCGAACAATGTCATGTCAATGTGGAAGAATTGGACTTGGAAGAAAAGATAAAAAATGGAAGCAAAATGGCAAAAATGTTGCGGAATAGTTGTCTCATTTAAGTAGGTTCTTTTTCTGTTTCCATTCGAAGTCAGAAATCTGTTCTTGCATGTGTCAAACAGTATGATTCTGAAAAGAGAGAAATTCGGTTAGTGAGTGATCAAGTGCTATCCAAATTGATTTGGATGCAATAGAAGGTACCTACTCTTTGCCACTTCAAGTGAAGACACAAGAAGTTGATCTTGAAGAATGCGAAAAAGTGTGGGATAATTGTGTCCTTTTGAATGAGTTTCATTCATGTATTTATAGCATTAGCAACTCGGATCTGAAGGTGAAATGGGCGGAAAAATCCTAACAATTCCACCAATTGCAATAAATGCATCATTTTCAACCACCCATTTCGCATTCGTGGTGACCAGCCACGGTTTTGCGTCATTTTGGAAGTCATATGGGGTTATCGCTTTCCGTTTTGACGCCCTTTTGAAGAATTGCAGGAATCCGAGGGGGTCTAGAAGTGGGACTTTTGGGGTGTTCTGGATTCGGGAGTTTTGGGGGGTTCCGGACATGTCCAAACCCAGGCAAAACCTCTACAAAAGACATGGAAATGAAGTTGGCGGAACTTTTGGAGTGTCAGGGAAAAGCGGGGATTTGATGAAGGTCAAGATGCACTGGAAAGAAGATGTGGAGGCGGAAGTTTAAGACAGGAAGGGAAGCGGAACTTTTAAGGAGATCATGACACATCTTGATGAGTATGAGATCAGTGCAAAAGAGGAGGACAAGAGTCTGGCAGAAGAAATGTGGAACACTAGAAAAGCGGGCTAGGAATGGGGTTCAAGATATCTTGAACCACATGGAAGTTCTGCCAGAGAGAAGGACAAGGAGAAAGCAGGGCAGAAGAGTGGGCGGGGAATCAAGGGGGACAAGGATACGTCCTGACCCATGGGAAAGTTCCGCAATTTCCAAAGGGGTCCAAACTTTCGCAATGAACTGAAGGGGGGCACAATCCCGCAACGTCCTGAAGGGGTGAAACTCTGGCCAGAGAGAGGAAAACTTGGAAAAACTTAGGATTTTTTAGGTTTTTTTGCAGAGTTCCTACAGTTATATACATAAAATATAACATTTACATTTACTCTTTTACATTTACTTTCTTATACTTTAAGTTATATTTTATGTATATACTGTTAGGATGTTTGAGAGTGGTTTCAAATCCATTGTAATGTCCCAAATGGGATATTTTAATACAAATCTGGTTTCTCTGCTCTAACCCTAGTTCTGATTTCTTATTTGTGTATTTCAGCAGATTGGGACTTCATAAATCATTGTTAACATCACATCAAATGCATAAAGATAAACATCACACATATATCATCTCAACACCAAATGGTTCACACCATGAAATCCATCATCAATATGTATTTATATCTAAATATGATCAGACCTGCTGTATAGGTCTGATTGACAGAGTCTTCTGATTACAATAATTATGGCTAGGGCACAAGGCCTTACGCTTAATACATAGGAAACTATAATAGTAGTAACTACATACCACAATATGCAATATATCTATGAATGGAGATATCCAAGGAAGGTGCACCAAGTATGAATCTGCTGTACTGAATCTCTGCTGTAACCCTAGCAGCCACGGATCAGCATAAATCTACCCAAACCCTCCTTAGATGATGTTCGTCCTTCTACCAAGGGGTGCGCTCCAGCCCTAGAGGCTTCCTTCCACTATAATCTGCCCACAAAAGCTGATATAAGTCTGCCCAAGTGTAGTTGAAGTGCTCATAAACTCCCGTCACGGAATTCTCCTTATGAAGAAGCTAGGGTTTTGTCCAACTTCTCCAAAAAGACTTGAGGTTTTTGTCGCCAAGTCTTACTCCAAGAGATGCTCGAATGAATGATGTAGAATGATGCCTTTTGCAATGCCAAATGACCTCCTATAGATATGCAATTTGTCTCTTCTCGTTTAGGGCCGGCCTAGGTATTTTCCCATGTTTTTTATGAATTTTTTCTCATAGAGGCCAACCTAGACACAATTCCCTAGGACCGACCTAGGTAGCATAAAGAGGGCCGACCTAGACAGGGTAAAAGGCCTTTTGCTCCCATCAAATTAAAGATTTGATTGTTGTATCTCCTTCCTTCAAGCTCTATTATAGATGCAAGTAATATTATGTTTCCATATTTCCATTGGCCACCAAGCATCTCGTGATCTCCTCCTTGTGATGGTGTGTAGAGCATAGTTGAAAAACTCGCCAAAAGCAAAAACCCGTTGAGCCCGAAAAACTCGACTTGGCAAAAACTCGACAACTTAAAAAATTGTTTAAATTTCATTAAAAACACATTTTTTTTGCAAAATTCAATGATTAGATGCATCCAGTGAGTCAATAAATGAGAAACAAGTTGAGTCTAGTTGTATTTGATTGATTTCAAAGCAAATTGGGTACAAAATGGCATCCTCATGTGGAATGCACTGATACTGATAGTCTGAAACAAAATGGAAATAGCAAATTGTTTTTGTAAAACTAAAAGTAAATACTAAATAGTAAAATACTACATCTTCCTCTTCCCAAGTCTACTGAAAACTAGGGGAGTGGTAGAACTAGAGGGTCTAGTCCTAGGAATTTGCTGTGGCTCCTCCATCCTCGGCATCTTGGATGTAGATGCTGGTAGTGGTCCTGGTGGCAATGTCTCCTCATCCTCCTCATCCTCAATGTCATCCAATGAGAATCCCAATCCATCGATTCCAGCGGCAGCCCCCTCCTCCATTGCTTGTCTCTCCAAATCATAGATATCATCCTCAGAAAGCAATGAAGGCTGCTCATCCGCCTTGTCCAATCACTGTAAGGATCAATCTCATCCAAATCAATTGGATCATTTGATATTTCCTCTACCCTTCTTGTGCGCAGCCGAAGATTATATTGCACATAGACAAGGTCATTGAGGCATTTCTGAGCTAGCTTGTTCCTCTTCTTTGTGTGGATGGCCTGAAATAAGCTCCAGTTGCGCTCACAATTGGATGAACTACGCTCACAATTGGATGAACTACAAGGTTGGCATAAGACACGGAGGGCAAATCTCTGGAGATTTGGGGTATTTCCACTCCAATTTGTCGACCAAACCTCTACAAAAAAAATATTGAATAGTTAAA
Source organism: Cunninghamia lanceolata (assembly GCA_027924645.1). Classification (NCBI taxonomy): domain Eukaryota; kingdom Viridiplantae; phylum Streptophyta; class Pinopsida; order Cupressales; family Cupressaceae; genus Cunninghamia; species Cunninghamia lanceolata. The sequence goes on along the minus strand of BSBN01000704.1, from coordinate 3,551,651 downwards.
AACTTAGAAAGGAAAGTCAAAAGTTCAAAACATATTAAATATCAAATTATCAATAGTTGTAATTTGTAAATTTGAAATTTTATACCTGGTGACTGATTGCTTATTGCTCGTGTAGCCAGGTCTGAAGAAAAGAGCTTACTCCTTCTTTCCCTATAAGCTTGCAATTCATCAACAATGAGGTTTGCCACCTCAGCTTGGGGTGTCATCCTCTGAATGCAAGAAGTGAGGCCCTCCATAACCTCTCCAGTAGGATCTGAGAAGGTGCCTGAATGGAAGAAACGGGGGTTCAAAAAGTACCCTGCTACATGGATGGGTTGGTGGAGTTGATTGTTCCACCTCCTATCAATAATCTCCCATATGGGGTCAAATTTGAGGCTGTCCCCCTTATAATAATTTCTTATAGCCTTCTTGGCCCTATCCATGGCCTCATAAAGATACCCCATTGGGGTTTTATCCCCATCTACCAAGCGGAGGACTCTAACCAAGGGCTCCGACACCTACAATATAAAAATGCAAAAAGATTAAAGTTACAAATTTACAATGAAAGACATTAAAAATAAATAAATATTCAATTTAAATATAAATTCAAAGTTTTGAAGTTACCTTCACGATCTCTGCAGCTCTTTTTGCAAATACTTTGTCGAAGACAATGCATGCGACCCTATCTCCTTCTGGCTTCTTCGCATAAGATGATTCTGTCCATTTTGGGCACACAAACATTTGTTTCAAAGCCACCAATGCACCAAGAATGCTTTGCAACGTTAAGAAAATCATTGCAAACCTTTTTACACTAGATCTCACCAACTCTTTTCCTTGGGTGTAATCCCTCATCATGTGCAAAACCCAAGGGTGAATGTAGATAAATTTTGTGATCCTCCTTGCATCCTCTACAATTGGTGTGACCGAATCAAGCTTGCCTATGTCCTCCAAAAGAAGGTCAAGGACATGTGTTGCACAAGGTGTCCAAAAAATTGTGTGGTGTCTCTCTTGGAGGATTCTACCAGCTGCCACATATGCAGCTGCATTGTCAGTAATTGTTTGCACAACATTTTCAATCCCAACCTCCATGCAAACTTGCTTCAACATTTTAGCTAAATTTTTGTGCATTTTTCACTATGTTGGAGGCATCCACTAATTTCAAGAACACCATTTCATTCTTGCAAGCTACCAAAAAATTAATGATGGTGCGGTTTTTACCATCCGTCCACCCATCGGAAAGAATAGAGCAGCCATATTTTTTCCATTCATTTCTTTGGTCTTCCACCACTGCCCTTGCCCTATCTCTTGCATTTGTAAGCAACCTATAAGTACAAAGTGAAATTAAGTACACAAATTTTGTTTGTAAACAAAAAATAGCTTAAATTCATCATAAATTTCTATAAATTAAAGAACATAAATTTATCAAAATATGAAAACAATGAAGAAATAAAAAATTACTCTAAATTACTAAAAATACAAACTAATCTATAAGACTTAAACATTTTCTTAAAAAAAAAATTGGATTCAAATAAGAAAAATGAAAAAAAATGAAAAAAATGTGAAAAAAATGAAAAAATCAGAAAAAATGCAAACAAAACAGTGATGAATCTTGTTTTTATGAATATAAATCTTGTTTTGATCAATACAAATCCATTTATACTACATTCATGATGTTTTTAAAACTTAGATGCTTAAAAAATGAAGAAGAAATTTCAAAAAAAGAAAGAGAAAGAAAAAAAACAAAAACCTACCTGGAAATCTGATTTGCCTTTCAAATTCGATTGGAATCCGCCTCAAATCTTGTTTGGTCAACGCCAAATTGCTGCAAATACCTGTAAAATGCTTGGGAGGGGTTTTTTTCTCATATGGAGCAAGTGAAATGACCAAAAATGAGTCATAAAATTCCTTTAAACGCCGCTGAAAATGCCCTTTTGCCGACGGACGAGTTTTTTTCACGGACTTGCGAGTTTTTTTGAAAAACTCAGCTCTGAAAATTGGCGAGTTTTTGCTTGTATTACTCGCAATCAAAAAAAACTTGCAAGTTTTCGGCGAGTGTTGCATTTATGGTGTAGAGTACAACCTCGAGTTCATCCATCTCTATGCATGAAGAACATATTATATCACTTATCCAAACATTCGAGCTGCATCCACACGAAACAAGATCATCTCTTGGCACGATCATGTCAAGAGTCCATATCTCATGAAATATATCCGTATGAGTAACTCTCCTAGGTGATCCGCTCCAAGGAAGATAAACCTCCAAGAGTCTCGGAGTGAAGTGATAAGCCCAAGTCCTCTCAAATGGCGACCATTCCCAAAATGGGGACATTACATCCATAGGAGTTAAAATGCAAATTCTAGGATTTGGAGGATCTCATAGATTTTAGACTTAGTCAAATTTCAGGGGAGACAACACCAGACACCAAACAACAAACACACAAAGTGAGGTGAATACACAGGAACCTCTTGGGAAAATTTTGAGGCTTGAAAAGAGGAGTCCCAACTAGTGCAACCAAATTGGTTGTATTCTTCTCTAGGTGTTGTCTGAGCATTGCGAACTTTTGGCGGATCCCCACTGAGTTGAAATATGTATGTAGTGTGGGTCACACTACCTATTATCTAGTCAATTGAAGCCTCCATATGATGTTTAGTGCAATGGTTATTGGCCAATGTGGATCTACTTGACAGTTCGATACACTATTTACACCCTGCATAGCCCATCTACCATCGCATGATCATAGCTTGTTCGTGAGGCTGTCCATTTGTGTCGACCAGAAATTAATTTCCTTACAATCACAGATCAAACTAATTTGTGGCAGCATAAAAGAGGTGATCGCATAAGGATAAGTCGTCCAAAGGGAGCCATGGATTTCATACTATTGTGTGGGCTTCTGTTATATCCAGATCAGTATCCGGTCACTGCCATTTGAGGTGTCGAGTCTTCTTAGAATCAGCTGCACCAAGTCATGTGGATAACAAGCACATTTAAGCTACTTTTGGAATATTGATGAGAGCTTCTTCTTAGTGGACTAATGTTTGGAAGTGGATATTGTTTATAGAATATTCCGGAGACTCTGTTGTACTGCTGCCAATAATAGGTGAGTTTGGTTATCTAATTTGAATTAAGGGATCTTGCTGTAGCAGTCTTTTTGTATTGTAATAATAATATTTGCTGCCCAAGTTTGTGTTGTGGGTCTTAAGAGCCTCAGTCCTCGAGTACATGTTGTGCACATTTCATCCTAGTATTGTATAACAAAAGCAAAGATTCAGAGTTTGCTGTTAGCACGTTATTCCTTCATCAGAAAATATATTAAAGTTGCGAATTTCCAAAAATTCCTAAAAGGGCACATTACAACGCTATACTCACGACTTTTAGTTTCTATGTTTAGCTGTAAAGAGTGACTGCCCATTAGCTATAATAGGTCTTTTCCCATATTAGATATAAGATATAAAACCTCTTGTCTAGTGCAGAAGTGCTGAATTGCCTTGTGCCCCTAGCTTGTGAACAAAAAGATAGGTTTTGGTTTTAAGTTTGTTTGCATTGCATACTAAAAACCAATTGTTTAGACTTCTAGGTATTTTTATAAATTATTGTAAAGGGAACTTATCATTTCCTTCATTGTTAAAAAAGGGAGCTTCCCTCACAAATTCAAAGAAGGGTTTTACCTTACATGCTATTCCATTTCGTGTTACATTGAAAGGTCCAAATTAAATTGTTGACACAATGAACCATTGAAATCATGTGGAGTTGGTGTCTTTTTTTTTTTTTTTAAATGCGCTTGGTAAACTTTTTAACGTGATCGGCTATGCTGGTGCGACACGTCCTCCGGCTCCACGTGATGCTTTTGCCCGGAGCAATGAACCGGTGAGGCCACAACACGGGGGACCTCATCCCCTAGCAAGAACACTTCAAACTCGTGAGCTCGTTGACCCAACGAAGGTGTAAAGCCTGCGAGCACGTTGGCCCAGTGGGGGTTTGAACTCTGGTGGCCGCCACTACAACCAAGCGACTTAACCACCGAACCACACCCTTATCGGCATGTTGAGTTGGTGTCTTAAACCTTGCACCAACAACAATTAATATATCTACCAGTTCATCCCAATATGGGCTGCTTAACACATTAATGGTATATTATTATAGTATCAACAAATTGTAGTAGCCATCCTTGCCTCCTGGTACTTTTTTTGGTTCTAAGTGGCACCTTCAAGTGAAGGTTTGTGCCTAGAACATTGCAAGGAATGAAAAAGTTAGGTGGAGAATTCATATGGCTTCAACTCTCCTCACTGTGGGTGGAGAAATGCCAAACTGATGGGCCAAGAGGTTCTCAATGAATTAGGGGTGGCCATGGAATTCATCACCAATGCAACTGCTTCCTCTTCCTCTTCTTTTTAGTTTTCTTCTCCTCATAGCTAGAAAGTAGGGCATTCATTTCTTGTTGCACTTCTTCTTGCATGGGTACACAACGTGACATTTCTATGAGCAATTCTAAAATGGTGGTATTTCAGTCGATTGATACCCCCCCTCACATTAAAACTGCAATAATTGCAGGTCATTGTGCCCTTGATTGCCTTACATTGCACACTGTAGATTCTAGCCACTGAAAAAAAAAATCAGCACCATGCCAGCAAGGTTTTGATTCATTTGAATTTGAATTTTGAAATACAAAAGAAAAAAAGAACATAAAACTAAACAAATACGTGTTCAAACATGCTCCAATTGTCAATAAATCCTTCAAATCGCACTCCCAATCAGTTGACAATCAATTCACCCTGCTGAGATCCTAATTGCTGAAGATGCAAATGACAAAATAAACAAAAAATGAGGGTTTAAGCAGGGTTTATGTCTGTTTTTTAGCTGCCGAGTTTCAAGTATTGACTCACCAAGTCTGAGTAGGCTTTGCAGAAACTCATTGAGTAACTTGCATGCTACTCTTTAGTTTCTGCAGCAAACTTGGCTCATGAGTCACAAGTGAGTTACTTGTCTGCTGCAGAAACTTGTGAGTACTTACCAATTTTTTGAATTATGCTTGTGTGGATATGCTTTATGCATTTACCATGATATATTCAACATGCAGTCATCAATAGACTGCTATGCAGCCATACAAAGGTGCATCCATCAACATGCAAATATTCTTTTACCAAAACTTCAATGAACAAAGCTCATAAATGTTCATACATTGATATGCAGCTATTCTTTTACCAATAAACTAGTGGACAGATTTCAAAATTATAAATGCATCAAGTTGCAAGCATTGATGTAATAGTGTTCATAAATGTAGATCCATGAACTTGCAACCTTTCTTCCCCAAGAAAACTGGTGAACAAATTTCAAAACTATGAATGCATCAAGACACAGTCATGGAACCATTCTTCAGCAAATGAAACACATGAACACAATCCTTTGACAGAGGAATTAAGATTTCTTGGAGAGAATAATGAAGCAACCTCAGGGACATGAAATCACACCAACAAATAGGAAATGAATACTCATTCACTCTTGTTATAAGAAAAATATTGCAAGTTAGTATTCTTGTGTGCAACATGAAGCTAGATCAATGGCACTTGCTTCAAAGGGACACCTCAACCATATGATTTCAACCATATCATTGGAGACCATCTTTTCTGGTCAAACCAAAGATTGCACAAGAGTCTGGCAACCTGATATGCTCTGATATCTTGAAAAGCTTTATAGCATAACCTATGTCATGAAAACGGATACAACAATCTGAAAGTGCAGTAAAAGTTGCAAAGTTGTAACTTGAAAAATAACAGTGTAAACTCCATTCATATGGGAAGTAATCACAACACAAAAGAGAGATTCTAAGAATGACAGGTAAGCCTAGATGGGAGATTCCCTTTATTTCATGCACCTCTACATGCAATAGTCTCTTTTGTTACATCCTCACTCAGTATTCTCTTATGTGACAGCTAGTCTCTATGATACCTAATATTTTATTTATGGCACTTGGTATCCCCTTGTAAAACTATTTGAATAATTTCCTTATCCTAAATTATTGCTTCACTTCTATGATTAAAATAATAAACTATATGGTAAAAAAAATCTACCATAATGGTATATAAATATAGACCATAATCATTTAATCATCTCGAATTATATGACCATACTTCCTAACATTGAATTTGTCAGCTTTCAAAGCTGAGAAAGAAGCTGCAATTTGAGCTTGAGTGGGCTTATTTAGGAAAAGTGTGGGGAAAGGAATTTTATGTAAAATATGGTGTATGTTTCTATTAAAAAAAGGATGGTAACTCCCTCTTTTAGCTGAAATCTCATTGACTTATATTCTATTGTATTTATCTTAGTCTTAGGAAATCAGCTGTGTTTTTTTTTTGCATGGTTGGTTTGCCTTTTTTTTTTTCTTTTATTGGAATCCATCACCGTTATAATTTGACTGCTTTGTTACATTGTAAAGTTGAAATTGTGAAAAGTGCATTTTCAACTAAGATTTTATTTGATTTACAGGTGTATGAGAATACAGAGGTAAAGAAACGTGTTGCCATGGGAAACCCATACCGGCAGTGGTTAGATGAAAATAGTAGATCTATAAAAAATTCTAAGTTCCTTGCATCCACATTGATGGATGGTGAAACAGTTTTACGGCACCAGCAGTAAGTATATAATTGATGCCTTGTTATATGATGTAGATAGTTAGCAGTATCAGTACTGAAAATTTTCTAAGAAATCTCACCAATTGGAAGTACAAAAACTATATTGACATTTGAACAATATGACGTCTTCTAAATTTTCCAAGTGGTTAAAATGTATTCTTTGGCTTATCTTGTAGCTTTAGCTGATACAATACGAGTGAACTGTTTTGTTTAGAAATATAAGATGATTTATCTATTTTCTATATTTTCCCCAGTAATGAATGCTTGATGATTTCTTCTTCATGGCAATCATAAGCATAAGGAAAAGGCAAGGACTGTTAACCATATCCTAGACGGTATTTCAGATCATATCTGTGCATGAATGTCCAAAGACATGGTATGGGCCCATGCGGCATATATTCAATCACAGCTACCATCTAATAAGTTGCTTACAACCAGTGTTTTGTGGAGTTGCAACTTTCATATGGTATACCTTTTTATAGAGTGCTTACTTGCTTCCCTGTGAACCATATAAAGATTCTATCTATTTCCCAGATTAACATTGGACCTCATTGTATGATAACATCTCATTTATTACAAGAGAGTCATTGTAATGTTTCCAAATTCTCATTAAAAGCTTTATTTATCTATTTTCTCTATTGTCCCCTTCAATGAATACTTGATGATTCCTTCTTCGTCCCATTCATAAGCCTAAGGAAAGGCAAGGACTATCATATCTATGCAGGAATGTCGAAAGACATGGTATGGGCCCATGCTTCATGTATATTTAGTCGCAGCCATTGTAATATCCCAAATGGAATATTTTGCTATAAATCTGATTTTTCTGCTTAAACCCTAATTCTGATTTCTGATTTTATATTTTCAGCAGTCTAATACTTCATGAAACACCATAAATATAATATCAAAATATCAAAGGAACATTACATATGAATTCACCCAAGCATGAGGAATAGATTTCACCATGAAATACACATTGCAACCATGATATCAACTCATAAATGTAGGAATCTGATCTACTGTTATTAACTGAATATATGCAGTCCAAAATGACAAACATTTGACTAGAGCAAACAGCCACAAGTCACAAATTTCATAGCAAAGTATCTACCATCAAGTTACATACTAAATATGCCAATATATGCCCTAGAAGGAGGGCGAATGAGGTCTGCCTTAGCTGCTGTATCAGATCTGCTGTAACATGAAACCCTAGCAGCCAATAACTCCTCCAAATTGCCTCCAATGCAAGTTGCCTTTACCTCCAAGAGGTGCGCTCCAAGTTAGGGTAAACCCTAGTCCAATTCGCCCATGCTAGATGCTCTCAACACTGATGTAGAATTCTGCCCTTGATGATTGAAGCTCAATTGAATCCCTGTCACGGAATCCACAAGTAGGGAAGCTAGATTGGCTCCCAACTCCTCCTTGGATGCTTGAGGTTTTCGTCCCAAGATCCTCTTAGAGATTGCTCTCCAAAGTATGATTGAATGAATGCTGAATTGATGATGTTTGAATGCCAAGACCAACTTGTATATATATGCACCTTTGCCTTCTCTCATATAGGGCCGACCTAGGCCTTTTAATATTATTTTTGAAACATGATTTTCCCTCCAATAGGGCTGACCTCCTTTTCTCTACATGGGCGCCCAAATAATAAATTAAATTAAAGATATAATTAATTATTATTTCATCTCCTCTTCTAGTGCCAACATAAATGCAAGGGATAATATATTTTATTCCATCCATAAGGCGCCTAGGTGAGGTGCTATTGAATAATTGGTCTCCAATCACAAGTCGCCCAAGATAATGATAATAATAGTAACCTTCATAATGATGTACACCGTGTGACTGTGAAGGTGTAAACAAGGCATCCGTATGAGAGAATCCTTTGATGTAATGATGGCATCCCCACAACACATGACAAATCCATATGAAAGGCTCTCCAAATAGTTTGCTCCTCGGAAGACGAATTACCATATCCCTGAAGAGTGCACCAAAGGCATCATACAAATATGACAAGTCATCTCCATTACCTGTGATGCCCTCCAAAAGTCCCGGAGCGGGGTGAAAAGCCCAAATCAATTCTAATGGCGACCATTCCAAAAATGGGGACATTACAGTCCTCCCTTCTTGGAATTGCTTGTCCTCAAGCAATGGCAAGTGTGTATACTGTGAGATGGTGTCAAGTGTGTATACTGTGAGATAGTGTCAAGTGACATGTATCTCCATCTACCTGCATGCTCGGTGGCCGTACAAATCATCCACTGGTGGTTGCATCCTCCAAGAAGAAATGGAAGAATGCAATGCAGAGTGAATCCCAATAGCTGAAACCATACACTCCCAAGTCCAACCAAGCACCATTCTCTAGAAAATATGCCTTCAACCACAAGTGCAACAAACCCTAAAGCTCCCAAGGTGCCACTCCTCAAGAAGCAATAGCTGGTCCAATACGAAGCCTCGAAGAACAAATGATGAAGAGTGTGATCCCTGAAACACAACCACGAGTCTTCAAGCTTCTGTTGCTCCACTCTGATATAATCATTAGCAATGCTCCATGAGTTGTGAAGCAACCCATCAACGCCCCAATGAAGTGATGTACCGAACATACCTCCACCTGGATCCCAAAGCACCCTATCATCACATCTGGAAATCAAGAAAAGATGAAGGCATCTCAAAGTGCTAGCAACATCAATCCATTCTCCAACTCCAGTCGACCTCCTGTGGATGTGCAAAACTCCCATCATAGGTGCAAAATAAGACATATCAGTTCCTCCTCTAATGACATATGGTGATGGAGTATTATCCATACACCATCCTCCAATGACGAAGAGATGGTCCAAACCCCTCCAAAACACCCCATTAGCTGCTGCCCTCCAAGTACTCTCAAAGAAATCCATTTATGAAAATGTAGAACAATCATCTCTCTTACATGCTCGAAGTAGTAACTTCGGAATTAGGGCTGGGACACCAATATCTTCATGCTCATCTCCAAACCCTAAGCCATAGCCTAGCTGACATACAAGCATTAGTAACCCAAAATCAAGCATCCTCATAACAATACCTCCATACCTCGTGTCATAGCTCAACTGAAACTCCGTTCCTTCAAGTGGATGCCAAACAAAAACAATTATCTCCATGACATGAGTCTCAAATCCCTTAAGTAGGGCAGCCTCATACTCCGTGAAAGAGTCATCAACCTATTGGGACTCATCACAAGCAAACTCCTGAAGTACTCCATGAACTAAGGCTGGAAAACCAATGCCATCATGGTCACCACCCAGTCCAATGCCAAAGTCCAGCTGTAATACACCCATTAGTGCCTGAAAATCGAAAATCATAGCAATGACTCCAGACCTAGGCACATAGATCAGCTGCAATTCTTCACCGTGCCAACCAAATGCAAGTGTATCCATGGTATGCATCTCATAATTCGGAAACAAGGTAGCCTCTCCTACCACCAAGGGATCAACAAGATGGTAGCGCTGCATCATGTCACTACCCAACTCCTCATCTTCTCCAAGGATGTTCAATGAACCATCAAAAGCTGAACCACTCATGACTCCCTCATCATGTGAAGATAATGCTCTAGTGGCTGATCCACTAAGTGTGTTCTCCAACACTCCATCCATGTCTATGACATGGGCCCTCGAATGGCTCTCCAAAATATATGACACCAAATCCTTATGGGGCAAGCAATGTGAACAAACAAAGATTTCTGGATCATACCTCACACTATGCAAATTTGATTGCTCCATTTTATCATCGTGCAATGCTCATCCCTCCGACATGTAATATACACCCTGTTCTGTAGGTTTTTTGGGACCAAGTTTTTCTGTTTGGTTTATGCTCATTGCTGATGTGCTTTTGTTTGTTTTCTTTTTGTGTTCGCATATATTATTCATAAACAGTAACGAAATATAAACATGCAAAGATACCCAGATGGAATAATAGCACAGACACTCAAAAACTCAAACTCCCAGATAATAAAATGGCTCAAATATTAATATATGACATACCCATTTTGATTTCTTCAGTATTGCAGAGCTGTTATACAAAAATCAGAAGTCTGGAGTTACAAATGCTCTCCCAACTTTGTCAAACTGTGTTTCTCCCAGCTACAAACTTATGACAGCTCCAGATATACCCTAGGCGCCTGATATGCAAGTGAAATGGAGCCCAAAACAGAGGCATTTGGGGCTGGATAATGCTCACGCCTGGAGCAGGGTTGTACAGCCAGCCTGTGCAAAGTGATCAGCAGCCAATGACCCAATAAAATGCCAAGAAACCGCCTCTAACAGCTATTGAAATATCTGCAGAAAAAAGCCTGAATTCCCACACCAAAATGAGAGTGAAAACCGCTCACAAAAATCCTAGAAACCATCTACAAGAAGTATGACCTGCTATGAGAGGGGTACAGCCCGCATAGAATGCTCACAACAGTCTCAATCACCCCAAAAACCCCTTCAATCTGCACTTAATAAACCTTCAATGGCTGCTTATTAAAACTGAGATAAATCCCATCAAGAACTCTATCAAAATGCATTAAATAAACACAAGCGTAGTCTTTGGATGAAACTACCAGCAAACCCTCCTGATGATGTCTTCCAACCACGAAGAGAGTGTGATCTACAGAGGTCTTCGTCCCTGCAAACCCTTTTTCCCAGCTCAAAGCCAAAGCTCTAAACTTGCACGACAATATTGAGTGAATGAATGAATGAGAGAATGACTTCTCTCTTTTTTCTTTTGTTCTCTCATTCCCAACGCCCAAGGAGAGTATTTTATTATTTTTTTCCTTTTTTAATATTTTAACCCCCTTATTCCTCCATGAGATGGGTGCCCCCACACAACCTAGCACTTTACCTTTTTAAAATAACTTATATCTCCCACTTAATAAGTCACTTCATAATATGAAGTAACTTATACTTTATGAACTATTATAAGTTAAATATTTAATTTAACTTATATATCGATAATTTAAAATATTATTCACTGACCCTTCAAATGTTGTGAGGCAAGTGCTAGTGGCTCCCACCGGTACTGCTACAAATGGAAATGTTGAAACTATCATCACCGATGACCCTGCTTGGCTTACTATAAATAGTAAGTCTTAGGTAAAAGTGTCCAAGACCCCCTCGGGAAGGGAAAACAAACTCAACCCATCACTTGATTGTGCTAGAGCTGCTGGAAAAACCCCACAAAAGTTTCCTAATCGACCTCCATTAGCCTACTGGAACCCTAGAATAGGCTAATTGCTCCACCTGTCGAACTTGCTAAGGAGGGGACATTACATGACGCCACGTACTTGGAATCTTCCATGCCTCTTCCATGTCACGGTATATCAACTCAATCAACTTGTGCTTTGGACAATCCACAAAATCTTCATGCTTGATTTCTCATGGAGTACCAACAATAGGAGTCTTCCCACTCTCATTCTCAAGTGTAGGGGCTGCCAACCTATGATTATGCAAGAGTGAAAGACTGTTGATCCAATTAAAATCAGAACCTTTATCATACCTTTCTGTAGTGTCTTCCTCTCTTTCAAACACCTCCTTCATCGCTGTTGCATGCTCTTCATGAAGTGCTGATCCAATGTGAGACTTCCTATGAAATTTACATGCCTCAAGGCTGATCCTTTCAGAAAATCAGGCCTGTTGTCGTACCTTATCAAGCCATCCTCTAGCTCCTTATCACTTCTTCCTTTGCCATGTGTCCTCTCACAAGTGCAGATCCAAAAAGGGGCTTTATATGAAATTTACTTGCATTAAATCTGAATTGTACCTCTTTTTCTTTGGCTGTCATGTCTTGATATTGTGAGAGTAAGGGACTGCTGTTATATATCCAAAATTCAGACCTTACCTCCTCTTCCTTCATGAGTGAATGATCATCAACTAGGGTAGGTCCATGTGATGTCTTCGATGGAAAATCAAGTGTGTCATGTGTCTCAAACTCTGTCCCATAGCTGCAAGCTATGTCTCCATGTGTACCATCAATTCCTTCATCCAGTCTTTGTGTTGGCATGTTGTCTCTTGCATGTAGCTGTCATAGAAGATTGAACCTCTGGTGTGTATGATGAAGAGTGTGCCCTCTCCCAACAAGGCTCATCCATCTTATCTTCCTTTCTTCTCAAGGCATCCAAGTATATCTCACCAAGTGTGAGAAGATGATCTCTATCCGCAAGCAAGTAAAGGTAGTTGGACTTTACTACCACCAAGGCCTCCTTGAGCTCATATAGGTCTTGATCAAGGTCTTCATGTTTCCCTAGAGCCTTCCAACACAATCTTGCCATCATCTTATGAACATGATCAAAAAGAGTTAGAGCTGTCACAATCATACCTTCGTTTACCCATAGTTGGCCTTCAAAAGGATGTGACTTAGGAGATCCAACATTTCCATGCAAAATTTCTGATTGGTTATCATAATCATGCCTCTTCAAATCAGCTCCCTTAATGCCATCATTGTACTCATGTGTGAAGACAAAGTCATCATTATGCTCGGGCCAAGGATCTCCATCAAAGTAGTAGGTAGAATCGTCTACCTTGTGATCTTCCTCAATGGCTGATCTAGAAGATGAGTGCACCGCTATGACCTCTTTATCTTACAATGTCAAATCAATCTTATCGCATCCTCTTTGATCACTTCCTGCTGAAACTTCTGAATTGTTCTTATGAACAACATTCATCTCCAAGATACCCATACCATCATTTGATTCCATGCCTATATGATGCAAAGGTAATGAACCAATGCTAGGCTCAACCAAAGGAACATCAAATGAACTCATACCTTCCATGGTGGCAATGTCTTCAATCGTGTAGTCATCATGATGTTTTAGGTGTTTGCCACTTGCCATGTATGATGCTTCCTTGCCCATATCCACATGATGCAAGTTATCAACAAGTAGCCCTTCTTCCATGGCGGCCTCTTCTTCAACCTTGTACTCTTTGTGGCCGCTTAGGTGTTCTTCATTAGATAATTCTCCTTTGTCCTCATAGGGCTGCAAATCTTCTTTCCTTTCTACCTTGGCTTTCATGGAAACTTCTGATTGTTCTTTCTCTTTTCTCAATTTTCTGATGTAATCATACAGGTTCTTCTTTCCCTGATTTCCCTCTTCATGAACCTTCAAATAAAATTCAAAAGGAGTAGCTAACTTGGAATTAAAAGCATCGTACCTTTCAAGGATTTGTGTAGCCTCCTATCCATAAATCCATTGTTCAAGCTTCTTCTTCAATTCACTTTGACCTTGTATAAGAGCTTCAAGCAAATACCTTTCGTCTTCCATGATGCATGATCAAACCCTCCAGGCTGGCAAGATCATGGCTTTGATACCACTTGTAATATCCCAAATGGGATATTTTGCTATAAATCTATTTTTTCTGCTTAAACCCTAATTCTGATTTCTGATTTTATATTTTCACCAGTCTAATACTTCATGAAACACCATAAATATCATATCAAAATATCAAAGGAACATTACATATGAATTCGCATGAGGAATAGATTTCACCATGAAATACACAATTGCAACCATGATATCAACTCATAAATGTAGGAATCCAATCTGCTGTTAGTAACTGAATATATGCAGTCCAAAATGACAAATATTTGACTAGGGCAAACAGCCACAAGTCACAAATTTCACAGCAAAGTATCTACCATCGAATTACATACCAAATATGCCAATATATGCCCTAGAAGGAGGGCGAATGAGGTCTGCCCTAGCTTCTGTAGCAGATCTGCTGTAACATGAAACCCTAGCAGCCAATAACTCCTCCAAATCACCTCCAATGCAAGTCGCCTTTACCTCCAAAAGGTGCGCTCCAAGCTAGGGTAAACCCTAGTCCAATTCGCCCATGCTAGATGCTCTCAACACTGATGTAGAATTCTGCCCTTGATGATTGAAGCTCAATTGAATCTCCGTCACGGAATCCTCAAGTAGGGAAGCTAGATTGGTGCCCAACTCCTTGGATGCTTGAGGTTTTCGTCCCAAGATCCTCTTAGAGATTGCTCTCCAAAGTATGAATGAATGAATGCTGAATTGATGATGTTTGAATGCCAAGACCTACTTGTATATATATGCAACTTTGTGTTCTCTCATATAGGGCAGACATAGGCCTTTAATATTATTTTTGAAACATGATTTTCCCTCCAAGAGGGCCGACCTCCTTTTCTCTACAGGGGTGCCCAAATAATAAATTAAATTAAAGATATAATTTGTTATTATTTCATCTCCTCTTCTAGCACCAACATAAATGCAAGGGATAATATATTTTATTCCATCCATAAGGCGCCTAGGTGAGGTGCTATTGAATAATTGGTCTCCAATCACAAGTCACCCAAGATAATGATAATAATAGTAACCTTCATAATGATGTACACCGTGTGACCGTGAAGGTGTAAACAAGGCATCTGTATGAGAGCATCCTCTGATGTAATGATGGCATCCACACAACACATGACAAATCCATATGAAAGGCTCTCCAAATAGTTTGCTCCTCGGAAGACGAATTACCATATCCCTGAAGAGTGCACCAAAGGCATCATACAAATATGACAAGTCATCTCCATTACCCGTGATGTCCTCCAAAAGTCCCGGAGCGGGGTGAAAAGCCCAAATCAATTCTAATGGTGACCATTCCAAAAATGGGGACATTACGGCCATCATCTAATAAGTTGCTTCTACCAATATGCTGTGGAGTTTTAACTTGCATATAGTATACCTTTTTATGTAGAGTTCACTTGCTTCCTTGTGAACCAGATTTACATTGGACCTCATTGTATGTTAACTGTTAACATCTCATCTATTACAAGAGAGTCATTATAACGTTTCTTTTTGTTTCTTCAAAAGCTTGGTATTAAGTCCTTTTGTGGTTGGAATTTGTGATCTTTTCCTCTGAATCTTTCTAGTGATTATGCTTACGGATCAAATGTTTTAGCTAGCTGATACAAGTTGCAAACAGACACTGTTGCAATCTGCTATTCTGTATTAGCAAATAGGTAATTTATGAATAGTTGAAATGCTTGTTGCCTATGTCTGCAGTGTAATACATTGAGTACTCATTTCCTTATGCAGGAACTGTGGGTGATGTTGCTTGTTTAACTCTCTATCTTCTTTTAGTCATATATGTTCATTATATTCTTTTACCTTAGTGGATAATTTGCATTCCAGAAAAATATAGAACAATTCCAATTCATACATGGCCTTTCCTATTTGCAATATATGAGAAAGAAGTTACTTTCAAAGCCTGTGGTTTTGAGTGTGTTTACAAAAGTGGGTCATCTTGCTTCTTTAGATGGTGGATGTAGGTCTAGAATATTGTGGTTCCTTTTTTTGATATAAAACTTAGGTTGAAAATATCTTCTCTTTGCGCGTCAAATATCTTGGAATCTGATCCATGTGCAAGCCAAATTATTTGGCATATTTGCTGTAAGCTCTTCAATCTGTGGTCTATCAGTTATCTCATTGTTTATCATTGATGCACTGTTACGTAAATTTTAGTAAAGAAATCTTCAAATTGTCATAATGAGAAGGGAAGCTGAACGTGGCATCACATAGATAAATATGACATATATTTATGAGGGTGGTGTCAATGTTTGTCCATCAAGTTATTAGTTCTTTCATTATAAATTTATCACCCTTTCATTTGATCTTTGGTTCTCACAAATTGTTTTCCAGTTTGTATAAGTTGTTGTTTGGTGAGATCATTTTATTCTTTTCTTGTCTTGTTCCATGACATTCATATTCTACTTGTCCACAGTTTTTCTTATCATTTTGTCTCCATGTGTGGTGCTAATGCACCGCGGTACTTTTCTTGGTTACTTGTATCTTGGATTTCTAACTTCCAAAATTTCTCAAAAAACTTGACCAATTTTCTAGGAGATGCTTGCATTTGTAAGTGAAGGATGCCTCTTTGGTTCTATAATATTAACAGGAAATTTTATTACCTTTTAATGCTTATTCGGTCAAATAATAACTCCAAGCTTCAAAGTGCCCCTTATCCCATCTTTTAATTCCTTGCTTGGTTTGCTTGAGTTTTTATCACAAAATATATGTTTTTGAGTGTTTATGAGATTTTTTCTGTGACGGTTTGAGATTTTTTTCAAAGGAGGGGTCCTTCATCCTAATGGATTCAAATTTGAGAGGGATGGCTCTAGGTGTATGATCCTCCTCCAACTTTAGACTCATTGAAAATGGCAAATTTGTGATTCAAACTTCATCCACACAGACACCCACTTAGAGGTAATCAAGAACCTGTCCAAGCTTTACATGATAAGTTGATGCCCTTGCCTCCTAGTTGTCCAAGCAATGAGACTTCCCTTTGGATCCACATCAGCTGAGGAAAGGTTGAGACAAAAAGAGTTATAAGACGGGCACACTCTGAGTTACACTGATTGCTCTGCCTTTATTTTCACCTACTCTTTATATGACATTGAATTCTTTCCTCAAAATCCAATATATGTCCCTATGACCACTCCTGAAGATCTCTAATTTTTTCGAGCAATTCTTTGTTTCCTCAGTGCCCACTGGCCCATAGATATTGAAAATGGCACAAACAAAGGTTTTTTTCCTCAAATCCGTAATGAATAAATTCAAAATATGATTAGATTGAGAGATCAAAATATCATAGAAGGCTGAAGCCCTTAGGATTCGACAACACAGCCAGTAGCCCTGCCAATCCAACTGCATTAATTTTTCAACTACATTTCTTCCAAAGGGCATTAGCAATGTGTTGGCAATGATTCTCACATGTCTTGGTCTCTTGAAAGTATATCTGGTTTATGATTCCGAGTCAACCACTTTATAAAGCAGCATTTAAGTGTCTGATATTCCAACTTTTAGCCTTCATATTGCCTTGGTGGAAGGTGTTGGCATGTCAAAATGCATGTCAACTGTGTTTTGACATGCCAACAAAAGATTTCTTCATTCCACTCAAAATGATGCTATTCAGCTTCTTTTGCTGCCCACTTTCCAAGGCCACTTGTGTTTCTAGCTGGACCTTTACTTGTTCAGGTTTCTGGCCTCCAGCCACTCCAGTGGGCTTGTAGCTAGACTGGTGTATATTTTTGCAATACCTCTTTGATTCTTTTGAAGGGCTATTGGTAGCTCTTCACTACTGAATGTTTTCTCCTAGTTACTGTTATTTGACTTGGAGGTACCATCAACCGTTACTTGATCAGCTTGAGATTTTGAGAATTCTTCTAAATCCTTGCAGCCTATACCCAATGAATCCTCCCCACAAATTTCTTCTTCTTCATTTAAGACCTGATCCTGAAGTCTTTCTATCAATTGTTACATGGCTTTGTTTTAGATCTACATTAGCTCATTCCTTGTTTCTGGACCCCATCGCCTTTTTAATCTAAAAAAACCTGTTATGATTCCACTGCTCTAGTTCTGCTGTTATGGTCTTTGGCACCCACATTTTAATTGTCTTAAAGGGTTTCTTTTTCTATGGAGGTGATTTTGAATTCCATACAAAAATTGGCCTTTGGTGTTCCATCGTTCTTGCAATCATGCATCACATGTCTAATCCAGAAGCATTTGAAGCACTGTAAAGGAAGGTATTCACAGTCAATTTCCTTCTGCCTAGCACCTTTAGAAGAACAGATTCTGATTGCCTCCAGTATTGGTTTGGATAGGTCTACTTGAACACTCCCTGGCATAAGTGGAAAGCTCTGTGCTTCCGGGTGTATCTTAAATACACACAAATTTTCCAACTTGATTGCATAGAATTACCATGATTTAATGATAATCATCCCAGAGTTTGGGGAGAAGCTTATTGAATCTCAACCAGATTGGTATTTCCCCTAATAACTTGTTATTTGGCTGGAAATTTGGAGTCCAGGGCCTAAGATAGATTCCGACATTCATATAAAACCAAGCCACACCATGAAATTTTTTAGCCTTATCTACCACTCCTTGAAATTCACCAAACAGTACCCTTGAGCCGGGAGGAAATGTGAAGTCCAAGGCCTAAGATATATTCCCATATTCTTATAAAACTGGGCTGCACCATTTGAAAGTTTTAGCCTTATCTACCCCACACACTGAAAAATCTCCAAACAGTACCCTTTAGCAGGAATCTGATTCGTGGTCAGGTGTAGATCCTCCATTTCGCCCCCCATCAATTCTTCAAGTCCTTTACTCCAGGCCATCTCAATAAACTAGACTTTTCCCAACAAGATCCCAATATTTGAAATTTGAATCTTTGATTCAGACAGTTGAATCTTTACTTGCTACCTAAACTGTAAATTTTTTAATCTGTATAAAAAGATCTTGACCTCCCTTCAGTTGAGTATCAGATTGTTCAACACCTTGCCAAGATCCTTCTGATCATTAAACATGTCTTCCATGTGCCTGTCCTTGTGATAGTCCCTTGTTCTATCAATCCTAGCTCCTTCGCTAGCACATCTTCCATCTTGCTGGGACATAAACCATAGATTATGGAAATCCTTAATGACAACTCATGTGTAATTAATACAAAACAAATACTAGACTTAAGCAATATATTATTGTTATACTGAACGGACATTATTTCTGATATTATACATTAAAGTGAAAATGAGGTGAATCCTTGACCAATTTATATTGTTGGTTAATAAAGGCCTCGTTTTCTCTCAAGTGGATATGTTCAGATGGTCAAGTAAATGAGTCTATATTTCAAATCTTAATTGCGATAGGCTACTTCTGACATTGACCAACTTGTTTGTTGGTTGATACAGGGCATACGGTTATTCAAGTGAAGATGTTCAGATGGTCATCGAGAACATGGCTTCTCAAGGGAAGGAGCCTACATTTTGTATGGGAGATGACATTCCACTAGCTGTGCTGTCTCAAAAATCACACATGCTTTATGACTACTTCAAGCAACGTTTTGCACAGGTAGACATTTTGGCATCAATAACCTCTGCACTTAGTATTTCTTTTAGAGTAACTTTGTTCCTTAATTTTTTTAGTAAACTCATGGAAAGACATGTAAGTAAACAAAATACATTGAGTGCAACATATTCTTTTTCATAAAACAAGAAATAGTTTTTTGTGTTCTATTCATCCTTTTAAAGTTTTATATATGGGTTGCTGGTGGTTTTTTTACATGATTATGGAGAATGAAGGAAGGCATAGCTTCTCAGATTTCTTGTAATGTCTGATATATTGGATGCTAGAGTTGTATCATATTCTACTCTTATACATTACATGGATTGATATATGCTTCTTCATCAGTCCTATTCCTACTACAATTGTAGCAGGGGATGTTGCAAGCCTCATGTGGGTTGGAATTATTGTATACAGTATTTCAATCTAACAGTCTTATCTTTAAATGTGCTATACAGTAGGTACCTGATAAATTGAGGCAAAATTCCTCGATTTCAGGCTGCAGTTTTTCCGTACAGACCTTTCAAATGATTCGCAATTTTGTTCCCAGCACTTAAGAAAAGATTAAGAAGCTCTATTGTTGATTGTTTTGATGATACTTAACGCCTTTAATAATAAATTTTTCCAAATTGTTAGTATGACATTTGTAAGCAGTCATGTTTCTTTAGAAAGTATATTTAAATTGAATCTAGTCTATAACTGGAGCTCGTCAGTTGTATAGTTTAATAAGTTTTCCCAAATTGTTAATTGGTGGTCGTCTCTAATACATTACATGTCAGCATAGAACGGTGATATTTTTTTATTATAATACATGAAATTTCTGGATAGACCTGTGTTACAAAGAATCGATATTTTTGATTTCTTTTGGAGAAAAACCATCTTCTGGGAATTTCCATTGGAAATTTGTATGAATTCACTAACCGATTAAACATACACCAAAAATCTTTTTCACTCAACATTTATGGATTTGTGATATTGGTTCTTATGCGTTCTTATACCAACAATACTTATGATATATCTCCTGAGTAAGGCCAGCAAATTGAGGAGTCTATTTTTGCAGTCTCGTGAGTTGCAAACACTTCCTAAAATCAGCTAGGTGATCTTTGATAGGTACTGCATCATCGGAATGTGGCCTGCATGATAGTATGGCTCTTGACACTTATTGCATCTGTCTTGGGATGCCATTTCTCCAGTGCATGTTCTCTAGTCTGTTATTTGTTTTGGTATCTCCAAGGTTGGGTTTAGATTTTGACTATTCAGGTTTTGTTAAATGAAGTCAGAAGAACCTTTCATTAGAAAATAACTCAAGCTAGATTCATAGTCATCTGCCAGGTGGTCAATATGAAGAGGATTTATCTGGATTCAAAACTTGTACTGTTATTAAAGCTTTATTGTCAATAATTGCACACAGTGATTATAAAACTTTCATTTTCAAGGTAATAGAGGCTTGTAATGTCATACATTCTGTTGTATAATTGCTCTTCCACGTTTAAGAGATTCAGATTGTACATTGATTCTTACATATAGTGTTACAGGTTACAAATCCTGCGATTGATCCTCTGAGAGAGGGTTTGGTTATGTCTCTTGAGGTTAATCTTGGGAAACGAGAAAACATTTTGGAGGTTGGACCAAAGAATGCTGCTCAGGTTTGTATATGACATTTTGATTTATTTGTTTATTTCCTGTTACTTAAAAGTTAATATGATATAGCCAGTGTTTATTAGGTGCAGGTGAAATTTCATGGCCATTCCAATATTATCTTTTAAAAATGTTAGGGCCAATTATATTTTTTATTGATTTCAACTTGTCATGAATTTTGTGATCTGCAAAGGTAACTTTGTCAAGCCCTGTGTTGAATGACGGAGAGCTAGATTCATTGAAGAAAGATTCGTACTTGAAGCCTTGCATGTTACCAATATTTTTTGATATCAGCAAAGGTCTTGATGGATCACTGCAAAAGGCAATAAACAGACTTTGTGAAGCTGCAGACGAGGCTGTTCGTGATGGTTCACAAATGATAATCCTCAGTGATCGTGCTGATCGATTGGTAATATGAGTTTTTTGAAAAACATTTTATTGTAAATGTTTGTTGCTTTTAAACCACCGGGAAGGATTGTTGCTTTTGCAAGAAAAATGTAATGTATCCTTTTGCATGGCATGCTTCATTCCAGACATGATTGTGTTGATTAATAAGACCTGTTGTGGTCTATCTAGTGTACTTTCTCCCTTTTTGAGCCGTTATGAATAATTCTCTTTTGGGTGGACGAACTTGCATTTGATGTTATATATGCTAGTTGTATTCATGTTTAATGATGATGATGACTTATGACATACTATAGACCAAATTATACTTTATATAACTTATGCTATTTAGTTCCATCTTCCAAAGTAGAAATGCATTAGAATTATTTGAATTATTGTAATGTTGGACAAGAGATTTCCTCCCTGAGAATGCAACAAGTTTCATGTGTCCTAGACCAATGGTAACATGGTCTTTCCCCCAAGAGATGGTCTCAACTTAAATATTGGCGAATTAGAAAAAGGCATTTGTGGACCTGCTGGTTGCGCTGGGTTAATCCTGAATGACCAGTGCCAGTCATTCCTTATCTACCATGGACATTGGAATTGTCTCCTTTAATCAAGTGTAAGCAATGACAAACTGCAGGGTTAAAAGGATGGAAGAGGATAAATCTGGAAGGGGACTCCCCAATCTTAGTCAATGTTATGAATGGTGGAAATGTTTAAGCCATGTCACCTCAAAGCATTTGTGTAAGAGTTCTAATGGCTGGCTAGCTAGGTTGAGACTGAGTTTTGTGCATGTCAAGAGAAAAGGGAATCAAGTTGCTGACTTGGCAGCAGACAAGGAGTGTCAGGTTGACGATCTCCTCTAGTGCGCTCGTCATTGTTTGGACATCTCCTTAGTCTAATGATCTGCTATGCATCTTTACCAAGGATGCTTCCTCTATTGGTTGGTTTATGGTCAATTTTCCTTCCTTTCTCACTAATGATATCACAATCCCCTTAACCCTTTTCCCCCAACCCATGTATTCCCTACTACTTTCCCTACATCACCCCTCTATCTCATAGTGGTGTTTTTCAATTTAAAGCCATTACTTCATTTGTTGCTTTCCTTTGCATAAATGTTAGTTAATGAATTAAGGTGGTGTGATGTTTTGTGCTGCACGGCTGGGTGATTTGACAATTCATTTCACTTTAGTTTGCTGCCTTTTCCTCCTTTGATGTCATTCTTGGAGTAACGATTCGCTAGTGTGGACTAGGTGATCTTGGTGGTGTGGTCTAGAAGGGCCACTATCAACAAAACACATTCTACTTTTGTCAGTAAGGTTTTCTTCTTCCCTCTTTTTGCTCCTTCAGTTGTTTCACTAGTGATCCATAATTAGTGTGCATTTTCTACTACATAATTCACCAAAACAGATCCTATTCAATCTTAATGTAAATTGATTAATGAAGTAGCTGTTCCATATGCTGAATTGTGAAAAAACAGTCCCTATGTATGAAGTCTAGTGTTGTTAAGTGCAATTAACAATGAACCGAAGCATGTAGGGACAAGTAGAGACTAGAGAGGATAGAATATGTTGGGCCTAAAATAGGTCTTTAGAATATGATGATTCTCTAAATAGGAAAAATGTAGAACATTCTATATCCAACACAATTCAAGGGTGCTGGTCCATACAGCAGTCTGGGATTCTAAGCAAGAGATTTTTGTAAGAGGGGGTTGCCACTAAGTGGTAAGCAATAGATATGAAGACTAAAATTCCATTAGGCAGTAAGCAAGGGATATGAATAACAACAGTATAGACGATACAAGTAAAGTGATGAGCAATACTATGCTATGTAATACATGATAAAACACAATAATAACACTATAAATGATTCTACCAAAAGGAAGAAAATAGGGTTATGGATATTGACCTTTGATCGATTGATTTCCACCTTGGCTTGCATCACTTTGTGAGAAATGGTTGTAGATGAAGTCAATACAGTTAGAAAACGACCTAAGTAGACAACAGTTGGGGACTCCAAAGACTTGGTATGCCTCCTTGGCATAACTCTTACTCTGAAAATATTTGAGGGCTTTAAATGACGTTTTCACTAGTGCAAGCTCCTCTATCCCTTAATCTTCTTGTTATGGTAGATGTATTTGTGAGAGCATACTGATGATGTGTGTTCTTTGTTGTTGTTCTTGTGAAATGACAAGAGGGGGATCCTATTAATATGAATCTAAACCCTAAAGCCAAATCCCAGTTTTAGCCGACATCATCTCTTGTTACAATAGCATAGCAAGTGATGGTGCTTCATGAAAAACATAGTACCATAGAGAATAAGTGACCAATAAAATAAATGACAAATCTGAGAAACAAAAGTAAATAAGTAGATATATGTACCTTCACTTACCTAGCTGATTGTAAAATAATTTGTCTTTGACATTGGTGCTAGGTTAGGTTTGGTGAAAAGGTTGTAGGATAGGTCCTATAGTCCTGCAAAATAGCTGGTTTTCTACCATAAAATTCCTCATGTCATTTAGATTGCTCCACTCAGTAGCTTCAATGGACTTGTCCTAGTGTAGGGTGAGACATGCATGAGAGTGACTGGAGATGATCGCAAGGAACCAACTTTTGGGTCTGATAGTGACAATTGTATAGGTTGGTTTTTCTTGTAAATTTGGGATGGGTAGACAGGTCAGTTTTTGAAAAATGTGCCCCAAGGAAAATATGCTTGGTGAATGTTACTCTACAGGCAATCAAAAGGGTAGAAAGTGATGGAAAGCATATGTAATAAATGATGTGTTGTTTCATCATTGGAAAGTCTGAGCAATAATATGTATTTGTAAATGAAATGAAAATGTAAAAGAATGTGATGATGTCTGAAAATGTTTGAACAATTGATAGAAAATGTGAAAAGTGATGTTTAATAAAACTAAATAGGATATATAAAGAGACAAAAAGATGTTGTAAAGGTAAGCAAAGAAATGAGTTTAAACAAATTAATGCTTGCGCTAGATGTTCACAATTGATAACATGACCACCTAATGCCAAAATTGATATGGCATTAGTGGCGAGATGAGTGTGATAATATAAGGGGTGAGTGCCAAGATAAATGAGTCAAATCTGAAGCATCTTAGAAAGGGAAGATAGAGATGTGGGATGTGGTCAACTAGTAGTGATTTCCATGAAGGGGGAGCTGGACATGATGTGGAGGGAGATAGTGAGGTGCCATCAAGGCATTAAAGATCATTATCAGAAATAAGACAAATTAATCAATTTAGCAAATTTAGGAGCTTTTGACATAAAAAATCGTAGAAACTCTTTATGGCAAACTATGGTTTGGGCTAATAAGTGAAGTCATAGCTATGTTCCATGAAGGCTATGATATGCAAGTAAATGTGCCTACCTTCCCATGACGTGTTCCCTATTCCTTGGGATTCCATTGGAGCCATTGGCCAATTGCAAGGATTGGCTA
Organism: Cunninghamia lanceolata; assembly: GCA_027924645.1. NCBI lineage: Eukaryota > Viridiplantae > Streptophyta > Pinopsida > Cupressales > Cupressaceae > Cunninghamia > Cunninghamia lanceolata. Next base: position 3,526,705 of record BSBN01000704.1, on the reverse strand, counting down.
CTTGTGTGAAAAGGAAGGGGACGGTAATGATGTATGAGAGGCCTTTTATCCCAATCTACTGGCTCATTGCACCTCAAGGACCTCTGACTCTACCATGAGGCCAATTGTGGAGTTTGAGCTTCAACTAGAATAGAGGGCATGCCAACAATTTCAATCTTTTTTTTTTGCTGACTTTTTTTTTTGGAATGTTTTCCATACAAATTGAGACATTGAATGATGGGGTTGTAAGATGGCATCATTAAGAGAGGTTTACACTTACCTATAAACTTGGATGCTCAAATACCTGTCTTGCACCTTATCAAAGAATGTGATTTTTTTGACCTAGGTGTGTCTCAAGTGGGAAGATGGAAGTGGGAAAATGGGAACTATGAATAGTTCAAAGAGGAAAATAGGATGGTACAGCAACGGAATACTAGTAATTGACCACTAGAGGGTAGAGTTGCTTCAGAAGAGACAAGGGAGATGCGCTGTGTATATGAGTGTAATGATTATGCTATGATAATATGTATAAATGTGGGCGAGTCCAAGCAGATTGTAAAAATGGGAAAATGGGTATAGTGACAATAGATGGTCATTGTGGACCTATGTTAGGGCTAGGGCAAGAAATCAAACCAAGAGGGAAGAGATAGGAAAATGCTAGACAAACTCATGGGAGAAGAAAGGATCATTTGAGGAAATCAAAATGGAACCAAGGGGAATAAATCAGAGGGAAAATTAAATGCAATGATTAACCCAAGTGGGAAGTGATGAAAAATAAGAAAACAATAAATTTTACTTTGTTTTTACAATGCTAGTATGAGTGCCTTTAGCTAAAGTGATAATGAGGAGAAGTTTAACACGTGGGGGAATTCGACTCCAGCTTGCTGGCAGATGTGTACTGTATAGGCCAGAGATGAGGTAGATGATTCCATTGGCAAATTATTCTTTGCCAAATGCATTCCATTCCATTCTATATTGTTTGCTCTCCTTATTTTAAGGAGGCCATGTCCAAGATGGCAAGAGTAGAGCCTTCATATATGGCTTTAGAGGAGACAAAATTGAGGACTAGTATCTTGGATAAGAGCTATTACAAGATAAAAATACCAATGGAGAAAATGAGGCTGCATGAATCTCACATGAGTGCAACATTATCATGGATGGATGGACATACATTAGACACCATCCCCTCATCAACATCATGGTCACATGTAAGGAGATCCCTTACTTAGGGCAATTGTTTTTGGGAAACTGCAAGAGTGTGGAGTTCTAGTTTTAGATCCTCAAAATTCCATTGAGATTAGCTTTGACAATGTGGAGCAGGAAGTGACATGTGAGTAGGACAATTGAGAAGTTGGTTGAAGTTTCCTCCGAGCATATCCATTGTACCTCTTGTGTTCATGCCATGAACAATGCATTGAGGCACATTGGCAAATTTGGGTAGATCAAACAAGCTCTACCCAATGTGAGAGATGTGTACATGTTTGTTTTGAATCACCACACATCACATGCACTCTTTTGGTCCTTCTCTAAAAAGAAATTTATCAAACCCATTGAAACCATATATGCATCCCACAGTTCCTACTTCATTCTTTTGAAGAGGATGATTGAGTTTCAATAACTCTTGGAACTAATGATCATGACACAAGAATGGAATCGGTGGGCCGAGTCAAAGGTAGAGTAGGGGTTGAGGGTGAAGGTAATTGTGAAGAGCAATAGTTTTTGGTCATATGCCAAAGACATACACAATCTTCATCATATCCACAGATTTCATGGTGATCAAATATGAGGACTCTATAGCATGCTCAACCCAATGAAGGACATTGTTTGATAGAGAGACCCCACCTTGCAGTTCTACGATGAGCACATTTAGTCTATCATTCATCGGAGGTGGGAGTAGCTCAACACTCTTTTTGCATGGCCACCTCTGCACTAAACCCAAACTTGTATGTGTAGATGCATAGTAGACTTATTTTTGACATGAGTGGACCAGATTTGCCAAGATCAAGGGTTACATGAGCTCAAAAATGATAGATAGGGAGAGTTTGGTGCAAGAGAGTCCAACAAGTTCTTGGCAATTGTATTGACATCCATCATTAATGCACATATTGACCATTCGAATCTTATCATAGGTTTGTAGTTTTTTTGCTGCTGAGAAGAATTGGTCTACGTATCACTTCATCCACTCTATTGATAGGAATAAACTTATGTCTAGGAGAGTGGAGAAGCGTGTGGTTGTACATAGTGCCTCGCTTCTCATGGATTGCATGATGATTGAGTATAAGGAGAGTCCAGCATCATGGTGGGATGTAGAGTTAGAGGAGTAGATTTAGATTGTTGAGGTCCAATTGTAGGAGCTAGATGAGTCTAGTAGTTTTAGTTTGTGCATACAGGTTTGATCAAGGTCGAATTGTAGAAGCTAGACGAGTCTAGTAGTTTTAGTTTGTGCATTGGATAACGACTTAGATTAGCAGTTGTACTTTGTATCTTAAACTTGATGAATAACATAAAGATATGGATCAATTGATCATCAAGTTGTCAAACTTTGCATCACTTTTAGCGCCTTTTACTGACCTGTAAACTAGGGTTTATATTCCATACACTAGTTACCAACTTATGAAATTCTCTAGAGTTAGAATTTGAGAGCAATTAATTGACTGAATTCTGCAACAAGAATTAAAAATATAGCAAGGAACAAAAGTTAGAGAAAAATACCATATAAAAGGAGAACCAAGATACCTTGGAGAGATTCCCTGTTGGTAAAAATTCCAGAAATCGTGGGCAAACATTCACTTAAGTACTCCAAATGGCTATTACAGTTGATAATCAGTTTGTGGACCTTTTTAAGAACTTACAAACACTCTCCAAAAACCAATTACAACTCTGCTATAATTTCCAAGGCTTTTGCTACAAAATGGACCTGAATATGTCCATAACAAGTCTCACTTTGGCTCCCAAATCTTAAGTTACAAGACTCAATTGACCCCATACCTCCTTAATTCGAACACAAACATGATATTTATGGAACCTCAAGCCATCTGGAGGCTAAAACGACCATTAATAAGGAGTGAAGCAAAAAAATTCAAATTCTAGAACTCCAAAAGACACAAACTGTCACCTGTAATGAAATTGCCGCTTCTGCTAGACCATTGATTACACAATTGCTATGGTGGTTTGGAAATCACCACGCATTTGCTGTGTCTGCAAACTGACAAATTTGCCACAGAGCCCAAAAAAATGCATCTTTCACTGATTTCTCATCAACCGAAGTCTGCACACTAATGTCTCATTCCACCCTGCAGATAATCCAACATCAAAGAAACCATCTAGTGTCCAGAATCATGCAAAAGAGTATAAAAGCCGACCTGTTTTTGGATCATTTACTCATATTGTTTACATAGATGATAGATTGCAACTTGTTAACTTTTTTTTTTTTGTAATTAATTTTTCAAATATTAACTTTTAGTTTTATATTATTATAATAGGCATAGCCATCCTCCTGCCATCCCCAAAATCTAAAAAAGAAGTTGCATTCCCCAAAACCCGTCTCCTCAACCCTTTTGGCCCCCTTCCCTTTCCCCAAATCTCAAAGAAATCTTGATTTAAATGCAGCTAAGTGTTCTCTTCAGTTAAAGCATTTCTTAGCTGTCTATTTTGCTGAAATTACATGTAGACTCAACATGTTACTTTGCAGTGTTTTGCTTACCAATTCTTTCATTAGTAAAATTGTTCCATCTTGGCAAAATTTTTCAAATATACAAATCATGTTAGTCTTTTTCTCGTTTTTTTTTGGGTTTGAAAATTCAAGTTTCTGCAATCGCCAATAGGAAAAGAGAGATTTCGAGAAACATTTTGTAGACAAATATTTAAGGAATCAATGCTTTGAGCCAACTTTGTGGTCCATCTCAAGATGAATGATAAGATTGCAATTAGGCACTCCTTATATAGATAATTCCAAGTACATCATGAGGTTAAGGAAACTTACAAGAATTAAATTGATGTATCAAAATTAATTAATAGTTACACATGCATTAATTATTGTTCAAACGACATTTATTATTACATTATTGGCCTCGGATTGTAGATGGCAGATTTCCACCAAGATCGTGTTAGGTTTGTATGAAATTATCTTTGTCTTGCTTGGATTTTAGTTTTTCTATTATTTAATAGGTTGTATCATAACAGGTCAATTACTCGATTGTCATAATATATGCTTAACAAACATATAGGTACATAAATTTGTTGACTCTGTCATATGTGGTTTTTTTTTTAGGCAAAAGATGATACCACCTGAACTTATATATTAAAAGCTGAAAGAAAGCATTTTAACAGAATGTCATATGTGGCTTTTGATCAGTGGATTATAATAGGTTATTGCCTGTGTTTTCATGATATGATTTGTCATTATAATGGAAATTGCAGGTATTATAGTGAATGCATTTCTTTAGCAGCATAACTGATGTGCTTAAAAAGATGAAAAGCACCAATTTTATCGTGAATATCTCTTAAGAAATGTATTGATTTGGCAGGAACCCACCAGGCCTGCAATTCCTTTACTTCTGGCAGTTGGAGCTGTTCATCAACACTTGATACAAAATGGCCTGCGCATGCAAACTTCTATAGTTGCTGATTCAGCTCAATGCTTTAGCACACACCATTTTGCCTGTCTAATTGGATATGGTGCGAGGTCAGTGCTGTTTTGCATTACCAAAGTCAACTTACTTTTTGTCTATTTTTTGGGCAGAATGCAATTGTTAGTAATAGTGGACAAGTAATGTAATGACTTTTGGTTTTTGGGAGAAATGCATCTAATGCTACACCATGGGACCAAAAATGTACATCATTCTAACAGCAGGGTGACAAGGAAGTAAGCAGAAAGGACAAATTCTGAGCCTAAGGCCCAAGAGGCAAAAACTTAACATCTTTGATTTTAAAAAATAAAAATTTAACTTAAAGCTCACTCTTTCTTAAAACGTCTTAGCTCCCCTAAGCAGAGAAACGAAGGGTTGCCATAAAATTTGGCCTTGCACTTTGGCTTCTATAAGAATCAAACAGTTGTCGATTGAACTGAGTCCCCTAAAAATTTGCAGCTTTCTCTAATCATCCTAGTGTCTCCAAAGAGAGACCCTTGCCAAACCATAGGGGCAATAAATGAATTATTAATTTCCACTTGAAACCAATCCCACAAGGTTTTTTAAAAATGGCATTTTGAAAAAATATGAACACTTTCTGCTCTTCTTGAATGTCTACATAAAGAATCTTTAACACGAACTTTGCATACCCTTATCATTATTTTTTTTAGATTGATTAGTTGGGGGAATCTATAGGGGACTCCACCCAAGAAATAAGAACAAGAGTACATTGAACAATGACTGAGAAACCAAAACAGAAGTACAAAAAGGCTAAGAAGATCCAATATATGACCATGAAGGACAAAAAGCCCGATCACCTTGGAGGCAATATAACCACCAACCTTGATGACCATCTTGTAGTAGCCATGAGCATAAGCCTATGAATCCCTAGCACAAGGGAGCAACAACAAAGGACTGGTAAAAAATTGGAAATGCAACAGCAAACAACATACCACCACCCACCAAAACACTTCAAAGGGAAACATCAATTGAAATCTAAAATCTCCAATAAGCCCACATGCAACCTCCATATGAAGCTACTCCGTAAAAATCAGCTAGGGGTTATCTTTCAAACCCGAAACCAATGTCAACCCTGAGGGTTTTCGTCCTCAAAGCCCTGAGATCAATAGAAAATCCAACAACATTTCATTATCAGCAATATCCAAGCATAATCAAAAGAAGAGCCCTCACATCCTTTTATATTTTCCTTCCTTGAAGATTTTTGGAAACTTCCCATATGGGCGCCAAGCTTGAGAGGGAAACATATTTCAAAATATTAGAAAAAAACACTTTATTTCCTTTCTTTTTCCAACTTTCCCTAGGCATTCCCTTTTGGCATAAATAATTAATTTATCCTTAAATGCTCATATGGTCCCCCTTTTAAAATAACTTTAAGTTATGTCTCCTAGGTGTTGGGGTACAACTTAACTTTATAATATTTTATTATGCCAAGGTTGTCTTTTTGTGAATATAATAATAAAGTGCCCATATTATATTATCCTAGTCCATCCCAAACAAGAACCCACCAAGAAGAACTCCACGCCATACTTTGCCACAGATCATGCTTCCAGAAATAGTGCTTACTAAAAATAGTAAGCTCAAGAAAGTCCTCGGATGCCAATGCATGACATATCACCCTGAAGCTCTCGGAAAACCCAGAAGGAATCCAGTAATCAAATTGCCATACACTGACAAACAGATCCCTGAAAGCTCAGAAGAGATCACCACACAACTGGAAACCCTAATTATTACCTCTGACTAGCCTACGGCCCTCCGGAATAGGCTAACGGTCAATCCTGTATATCACTGATGAGAAGGGGACATTACATTTTACTAGTCATCATAGCCGCCATACAGGTTTGCAAGGGAGACGTACAGTTGGAAATTAATTGTCTATTGAGGAGTGATTACTATTTATGCTTGATTTCCACCTAGTTGCAGCCGTACAATGCAAATTCAGCTAGTCGCCATTCATTTTGACAGCCATACAGGTCGTTATTGCATCACTGGGGCACCAATACAAGTTTGAGTTTCAGTTACAAGGGTTTGATCAGCACTTTCTATCAATTTGTTAGTTAGTTTGATGTTGCAAAACTTGAATATTTTATGTAAGATTAACATTGTACTTATTGATAGCAAATAAGAATCAGATCTAGACTTTATGATGATGTATTCAATCCTGTAAATCACTTCGAACAGTTGCATATTAATAAAGTCAAACTGTGGAGTGCTTCTATATTCACATTTGGTTTAGATCTGCATATTTGGTGTGATCTAGGTTTTGTACTAGGAATCATAATTGACAATAATTGGTTTAGATTTGTCTTGCAATGTGATTAAGGGTTTGATCAAGTGTTATTAGTTGTTTTTATCCAAGTTTACTTTGTTCTAGTTTATTTTCATTTCCAAAATCTCGAAAGACCAAAAAAATCGGAATATCGCAAAAAAAACTTAATTGGGGACATTACACTTTATGCCGAGCATCTCTTGTAGGATCTCCCTTATACCACACCATATTAAGACACAATAAAAGAGAAACCAGCAACCAAAAATCCGATGCCAAGGCTAGATGCCAAAGAGCAATAAGCCACCACAGCCAACTTTTCATATGATAGAGCCACAACATCATTTAAGGAGAGCTCATCCAATGCCAAATGGACAAGTCATAAATGGGGGATGATTTTTGCTCGAGACATGCAATCAAGATAGCTTTTCACCCTTATAACAACTTCATACTCTTTCAATCTTATGCTCTTCCCACACTTGAACAATAAAACCACTAAAACAAATAGTAGTCACATTCCTTAACCTAAAAATAGTATCATCAACCAAAGATGAACACAAATTTATCAAAAAGATAAGCTTTTCCAGCAAGGGTACAAACCCATAGAGAACTCCTATTAACTATTTAAGGAGGCATAAAACTTATGTGATGCTCAAGACCTTCCCAAGAGTTAGGAGATGGCTATAAAATGCTGTAATGGGAGCTTTATCCACTCCATAATTCTCCAGAAAATCAGCAGCAGGGTTCAAAGTATGCCGACAATGTTGATAGCATAACTTCTCAAATTTAGCTCCAATCTCCAAAGTCTCATTCACATAACACTTTAACTTCCAATTTGGATTCATACCATTTTGAAGTGCATTGATCATTATAAGAGAATCACTTTCAACAATAAGGTTTTCCATACATTGAGAAGCCGTTGCCGCCATTCGTGCACCTAAAGCTTTTACATTCAACTTCCTTATTTGTTTTTATCCCCAAGAAGAGTGAACCCCCATACACAAAGCACCTTTTCGAGTATTTGAGAACAAAACTTCCACCAACATTATCCCAATTTCCACTTGATGCCTCATCAAAGTTCAACTTCAGGAGGGGGTTCCCATTTTTTACTATTCCCATTCTTATTGGGATCGTTATACTTCTTATTATACCTACATGTCTAAAGCACTCTTAACACTTGAATGAGGGTTGGTGCAACAATTTCCCAATGCTTAAGAATAGTAATTCAGAGGGAGAAAAGGGGAATTTTGCTTTTCTTAATAACCGCAATGCATAAGTTTTGATAGCTCCAACTAGACACCCCATAAGGTACTCATGGCCTCAATATTTTAAAGATTGCTAATATTTTGGAAGCGAGCTGTCTAGGTACATACAAGCATCCTTACTAAAGAAAGCATGGCCCATGTCATCCCCATTAGATTAAGAGATCTATACATATATTTGAGGAAAATAGACAATGAAGCAGAAGATGATCCACTGATTCGTCTGCTTGACAACATAAGCTGCACTTAGATGGCTCATCGAAACTTCTCTTGATTAAATTATCATAAGTAAAAATTTATCAAGAGCAATTAGCCATGCAAGGCATTATATTTCGGAGATGCTCCCTTGCACCACAACAACCTTCTTGGCCAATGATCTATGGCTAGGAAATGCATGTTCTTCAAAAGAGTGTAACCTACAGAAACTTTATTGACCCCAGAAGGGTGCCCAATCCAGATAGCATAATCCTGACGATCCAAACTAAAGATAATTATCAAATGAAGAAATAAGGAGAAGTTCAACTTTTACCCCTCTGGTGTTTGAACAACCTGTAAACTCTTCCATATTTGTAGTGCATGACCGTGCACCACACTTTCTTGCCATAATCATAAAATTTGGTGCCTCATATTGTAGAAAGGATTCTTCTAGCTTCCTCTAATATAGAGAGATTGCAAAGAGGAGGCTTCCCCATCCATGAATCACACCAAAATCTGCCCAAGTACCATCTCCCAAATTGTAAATCTTTCACCAATCAAATGTCTTGCTTTAGACATCAGGTTCCATATAGACGGGCCCTTAGGAATCATCGCATTTTAAAAAAAAGGATAAGTATCTAATCCTGTCAAGTATTTTTCTTTCAAACATAATACTCCACCGAGCCTCGAGATCTTCCAACATTCACCAAACCAATTCTGCTCCTAGTGCTAAATTCTTAACTGCCAAGTCTTTTATACCTACTCCTCCAAGCACTTTAGGAGCACACACCTTTTCCCACTTCAAAAAAGGAAATTTACATTCCATCGAGGTACCTTGTCAAATAAATTTTTATAGATCCTATTAATCTTGAGAAGAACTAGTTTGGGGATAGGAAGAATAGGAAGAAAATAAATGGGGATAGCTTGAAGCTCAACATTTATTTTAAGAATCCTGCTAGCTCAATTAAGCCATTCTCCACTTTAGGACTCTAAATGGTTTTGTAGATGATTCACCACTTCATCCCATGGTGAAACTCTATTTCTATCAGAGAACAAAGGGACATCAAGATACTTATAGAGGAGAGAGGCAATATTAAAACCTAATAGCTGTGTTACACACCCTTGTAGCCTTGGAGGAGTATTGAAGAAGAAAATTCTGGATTTCTCCTTATTGATGTGTTGACCCGAGGTTGCTGCATAATCTAAAAGAATCTCATTCCACACCTCTGCTTCCTACCTTGTGGCCAAGACAAATAGAATGTTGTCGTCAACAAATTTCTTATGAGAGATTGCGTCCATCTAAGGAGAAAAGCTGATCCCTTTTAATCTCCCATGACTTCTAACATTGCTTATGCGTTTCCCTAGAGATTCCACCATTAAGATGAAAAGATAGGGAGACAAGGGGTTGCCCTGCGTTAAGCACCAAGTATGTTGAAAGAACCCTGCAGAACTACCATTCACAAGCACAAAAAACCATTCCCCTGATACTATTTGGAATGCCCAATCCATCCATCTATTACAAAAACCAAATAGTAATAGGATTTTACGCAAGAAGCTCCAAGAGATACTAGCGTAAGCTTTAGCCACATCCAATTTAATTATCATGCTTTTGTCTTTGCTCATATATAAAGTGTGCATAATCTCATGAGAAATCATAACACAATCTTGAATTTGCCTTCCTCCAACAAATCCTCCTTGCTCATCTGCTATCAATTTGGGCAGCAAAGGTTTCAAGCGCTTTGTTATAAGTTTTGATTTAATTTTATTCATAGTGGTGCATAAAGCTTGAGGGTGGAAATCATTAAAAGATTTAGCGTTAGATTTTTTGGGAACTAATGCTAGAAAGGTGCATTTGAAAATTTTAAGCACTTTACTTGACTTCAGAGAATCATTTACTAGTTGCCACTAGCTCCTTTTCTATTATATCCCAAAAAAACTAAAAAAACTTGCATGGTGACCATTCGAGACTGGTGCTCTTTCCCTTTTTAGACCAAAAACAACCTTCTTTACTTCTTCCCTTGAGAAAGGTAGAAGAAGCCTCTCATTTTCTTCTAGTTGAAGCATTGTTTGGAATGGGATAGTTGTTTGGAGGTGGTTTTCCATCTCTACATCTCTATTTGGGTCTTCTGAGAGAAGATCTGAGAAAAAGACACTGCTTCTTTTGCTATAATTTCCACATTCTCCATGCAACTCCCTTGTGTATCGACAATACATGAGATCCTATTAGATTGCTTTCTTGTTGTCATCAATAGCATGAAAATATGCTGTGTTCTTGTCTCCTTCCAATATCCGTTTCTCTCTAGGTTTCTGACATCAGAAAATTTTCCTATGAACAAGGAATAGCTCTTGCAAAGATAGCAGCCTAGATTCCTCTTCTAGAAGAGCCTTAGTTAAACCTGATTCTTGTATGGATTTTGTTAATTGCTCTAGGGAAGCTTCAAATCTATTTTATCCTCAAAAATATTACCAAAGATCTCCTTATTGAATTATTCCAAATCTGGAAATGCTGCCTAATATGCTTCAACTTATTAGCAAAACAGAACATAGGAGTTCCTTTTACCTTGGGGTAGGAGATTCCAATTACCAAATTGAGACAAAATATCCAGGTGGTGGAGCCACATAAGTTTAAGTTCGAAAGGAGAATGAGCTGGTGGCAAGTTTGGAAGAAGAATCTTAATGCTAAGGGGATAGTGATATGTATCTACTACAGGAAGTTTCAAAGATACATCTTTGCTGTGACCAATTGGGGGATACTAGGAACTTGTCAAACCATTTGCAATGTAGTAGAAACCCTTCCTTCTGTTGTTCCAAGTGTAGGAGCCCTCTTTTGGAATAAGATCTAGTAGGCCATTTTTTGTTGAGAAAGGTTTAAAAATCAAGCTCCGATTCAGTAGCCCTTTGAGGGCCACTCTGCTTATCCATAAGACTTGAAATTGCATTTAAATGTCCTCCTAGCAACACATTTTGGTCATGAAGCAAAGCAAGTTGACTTGAAAGTTTTTCCCGAAGCCTTCTCTTTTGTATGGGACTATTGGGACCATATACATTAAATATAAATCCAGAGAAATTGGAACGATAAGATTTAAAGGAGCAACAAACCTAATTGGAAGATTTCACCAAAAGTGAAATGTGAATCAAAGCTGGATTCCAAAGAATGCATAGACCTGGTGCTCCTCTAGTTGAAGCAACATAACGTTTCCATGAGGTTCTAAGAAGAAAGGAAAGTCTTCCTTATATATTTTAGTTTCTTGCAAAAACACAATATCCAAATTGCTCTGAGCTAGTTAGCTTTTAACCAACCTCTTTTTGTTAGGGTCATTGAATCCCCTAACATTCTAGGAGAGGCCATTCATAGGACCTGTGGAGAGACCTACCCCCTCTACCTTGAATTGATAGAACCTTCGAAAAATCCATCTAAAGTTTTTTGTTAGCCTTCGTCTATTTCTTCTCTAGATTTCCCGTTCATCCTTTCTATGTTCGTTTTTTGGTCTCTTCTCTTTCTACAGGATTGGTCTGGGAAAAACCTTGAAATACCACAAAGTGCATCTAAAGACGCTTTTCTTTTTGGACTTCCCAAGTATTGATCTAGATCATTTTGTTCTTCTGATACTGAAGCATTACTTTTGAAGAAGAGATAGACCTCTAGGAAGAACCCACCAAGGGGTTCTCCGATCTATGAGAATTAAGAGGATGAGGATGTGATGCCTCTAAAAAAAAATTTCCTTGACGGAGTTGCCACTTGATCCAACTTAAACCAATTCTGATGCTGTTCTTTGATAAAGGTGCACCTAAGCTTAGAGATCTTTTTTGGTTTCCACACCACACCCTCATATTTTATTGGAGTCACAGTTTGAGGAAGCACCTGTGGCTTTTTTCCTTTATTGATCTTACATTTCTTTGCTTTGTTCCCCACTTTTTGACAAATAAAGCATTTGAAAGATATATCTTCATAGTCAATTTTTTGAGCATATGCACCAGAGGGAAGGGATAACAACGACTTTTTTGGTAATGGCAGATCCAATTCTCTAGAGATTTTCAGATGAGCATATACCGCATGGGATTTATCCATTGATTTCTAATCTATTTTGATTAATCCTCCAAGGCTTCTACCAATAGTAGATAGACAATCTATATTCCATAACTCTAAGGGAAGGCCATAGAGGTGGATCAACACTTCTATACTAGCCAAAGGGAAGAAGTTAGAGAAGCCTAGGTGCCAATTTTGAAATGATAGGGACCAAGATTGGATTTTGGGTGCTTCTAAAGTGAGGGCCTTTTCACATTCTTTTAGTGAGGAGAAAACCAAGACAGAGAAACCCTTTGACAGAAAGAAAATTTGTGGAGGAGAAGACCAAGGGCTTGAAACCCAATCTTGCAGTGATTTTACCAAGAGCCACTATTCAACCCCATGCCCTATAAGGGCATGGGTTTGGAGTTTAAGAACCTCCTCAATTGAATAAGTTTCTACTAGGATGACTGGGTGGAATCTGCAACAAAAATACATTTTTATGAGGATTCATATGAGTGTGGGCTAGATCCTTTCTGATTCCCAATGGTGTAGCATTAGCCACAGAAGCGTTAGGCTGCACAAGAAGTTCCCGCTCAGCACCATTTTGAGAAAGGCTAATATTCCTTTTTTGAAACCGCCAAAACTATGCTTCAAAGAATTTACAGTGGGCTGATTACCAAGTCTGCCAAAATTTCCCATCCTTCGATGAGGCCAAACTCTAGCCCAAAGCCACAAGGGCGTCTGCCTTCGATCCTGCCATAGATGTAGAAACCTGCCATTAGGCTGTTAGAATCGATTGTTGGAGTTCATCACTATTGCATACCCTTATCATTATTATTATTATTGAATTTTTTTTTTTAATTGAATGAGATTTTAATTAATTAATTTTTTAACCACAGAGGAATCGGTAGCCCAGCTACCTGCAGGGTGAGCCCCCTATAACCTCTGGGCTGTACAAACTGCCCCTAATGTATACAGTGGCCAAATCAGGTTTTGAATCCATGACCATTGTCCATGTCTTTCAACGGCTCAACTGTCCGGTCTACACCTAGGGGCTGAGATTTTAATTAGTTCACACCATATTGTGATTTGTATTTTTCTTAGTTGTTGATGGATGGTAAAAAATTGAACTCAGTTTGTCTTGAACAAAGGGACCTTTGGTAATCTTGCAAACAGTTTGACTTTTGGCTTTGTCTGTATTTATCCTGGTTTTTTTTGTAGAAGCCAATCTTTGAGCAATAACTAACAAGGATTTTGAATTTGTTTGTATTATATTTAGTGCCTAGATCTTTTAGGCATACTGCCTCTTTTTATTTTATTTTTATTTTTATAAAAATATTGTAAGAAGACGTTTACCAAGGTATATGGCCCACTACTAAGCACTGGAATAAAATGAATACAGGGTCTTCATAGTAGCTTCAGTGAGCATTAAGTCATAGATCAATCAAGCACAATCAAAGCAGCTCTACTAATGCCATGAAAAAGTAAAACAATAAGGAGTTTACAAAGGTATATGGTCCAGTACTGAGCATTCCAGAAAGAAAACTTAAAAGTAATACAAAGTCTCTATTCTAGCTCCAACGAGCATTTAAATCATAGATCAACCAGATACAGTCAAAACAGCACTACAAGTATAGATACTACTAAAGTCAGATTACTGAGCTTTCTAAACTGTTAATACAATATTAAAACTGTATGTTAAACTGAATTATGACGATTAGCTAAATTTTGGAAACCTGCAAAAAAATGTTAATATCAAGCAGTAAAGCATTTTTAATTTTTTTTTACAGTGCATGTTGGATTCTTCTAATTTGAAGATTAGTTTTGATGGTGATCTGTCTCTTAGCATTGCTTGAACTATTCAGTCCAATTCTTGATGTAAGCTCATTTATGCCTCTAATTTATTCCAACTGTTTATATAGTGCTGTTTGTCCTTATTTGGCTCTGGAGACATCTCGACAATGGCGTTTGAGCAATAAAACTGTAAATATGATGAGGAATGGGAAGATGCCAACGGTTACCATTGAGCAAGCACAAAAGAATTTCTGCAAGGTACATAATCTTGTCTTCTTGCAGTGAGTTACATACTAATTTTCTTTTGCAGAAAATAGCCTTCTGCAAAGAGTATATTGGGAGCCTTGTGTCCTTACATTCTATTATTATTATTATTATTATTATTATGAGCATTTTAATAATCATAGTTTAGTTATTTAGTTAATATTGCATTGTGTGGGTTTAATCCACGTGCATCACATAAAGTTGTAATATTGTAATGAGTTCATATTAAGTGCATGGATTTATCCCATGTGTTTTACCTCATAAGTCACTTTTTGTTATGCTTATATATTGCTGTTCTGATGAAGAGAGGATCATCTTGAATTTCTTCTTTTATTTTATCAGAGTTTCTGCTCTTGAGGAGGTCACCCTTGAAGAGGCCCATGATACTTTGTATTTGATTCATGAATACAAGCATATTTGCAGCAATTCTTTGTGTTCATTGGACATCTTATTCTTTATGCATGGTTTTGTTTTTGTTTGATTATCTTTTGCAGGTAAGGTCATAACAAGTGGTATTAGAGCTCTTTCTTGGGCCATGTTATGCAACAACATTTTAGTAGCCTATTGCAACTACCCATTGTATGCTTTCACCTCACCCTCATGGGATCTTGGTGATTAGAAAATGGTGAAAGTAGTGGGGTACTAAGTTTTTTGGTAGGATTTGCTTTCCTATGGTCATCGTCTAGGTTAGAAACCCTGTGCTAGGGGTTTTCAAATATTATAGAGTTGTTATTGTCAAAGCACGTTTTGATGTGTGAAGTGAGGCAACAAAGGACTCACCAATACCTAGGCCTTAGACAACATTTATGGATGGATTTGAGCTTCCACATAGCTTCGGGCATATCGAAAGACACTATGATTATGAGAAACTTAGCCATAGGAAGCCATCTGTCTTTCCAATGTATGGTGCACTAGTAAATGATTAGCCTCGAGAAGTTATTCTCCTTGTACCTTGGAGATGGGATAGTGTGGTTACCGGTGCTATGGAACCCTGGTAGTTAGAGCTCTAAACTATTGGGCTAGTTCACTATTTATGAATGTGATAAGAATATTAGAGAGCCTACAGACCAAACACACCCTATCCTAGAAATCCTTTGCATAAACTCTAGCTGTGAACAAATTTGAGTAGAGATTTGTAGATTCATGTAGATCTGCATTATTTTGAGTAGATTAGGGAAGCATAGGGTAGTGAAGTGCAACTTAGTACAATGTGATAGTGGGTTAGTGAATCATTGCATTTAGAATTGCCCAATATGGGTATTGGCCACAGATCTTAAGACCTTTCCTTGGAAAAGTTGGATGAGAAATCAAAACAATACAATCTATTGGAGCCTGGGTCCATAAGACCCAAAACTTCAAAGAAGATCCTATGTTTGTGCCCCTTTGTTGCCTTGTCCTGCTTTGCCTATCACTTATATTTGATCTGAGAAAATTTCAAATGGGCCCCCATCCTCAAGAATCCTCTGAAAATCCTTTCGATGTATGCCTCTCGGTAGGTTCGCCAGTTCGCAAACCTGCTTAAAACTTGAAAAGCCTTATGTTTTAGCGATTCGGTAGGTTCACGAACTAGCGAACCTATTGAAAAGGTTCTCGGGTTCTCAAAATGTCCGAATCACTGAAGAGATAAAGATAGAGAAATGTAGGTTTGGCTTTCCGTTGGTTCGCTAACTCGCAAACCTATCTAAAAGGTTCTTTGGTTTGTGAAAGGATCTAATGCCCGAAAGAAGAGATGAAGTAAAGAGTAAGAAAGGGAAAGTTTCGGCTTTTTGACAAGTTCACGAACTGGCGAACTTGATGAAATGCCGAAAGTTAAACAAGGAGCAAAGAAAGGAAGAATGTTTCGGCGAGTTCTTGGGTTTGAGAACTTGTCAAATTGCCAAAAGGAGAAAACAAAGAAGAAATAGGGATGAAAAGAGAAAGCAAATGTTTCGTCAAGTTCATGAGTCGTGAACCTGCTAAAATGCCGAAAGAACAAAGAAGACAAGCTTTTCGGCAAGTTCGTGAGTTCATGAACTTGCCAAATCGCCGAAAATGAAAAATGAAAAAGGAGACAAAGAAAGCTATGAACGCTGAAAGAAGGAAGAAAAATAAAGAACAAAGAGTAAAGAGGAGAGAAATGTTTTGGCTAGTTCGTAGGTTCACAAACTAGCCGAATCGCTGAAAAGCAAGGCAAAGTTTTAAAATTTTCAAACATGCTAAGGATAAAAAGGGAGAAGGCTGCCGAAATAAAAGAAACCCGATAGAGTGGAGCTTGAAGCAGCAAATAGTGCCAATGAACATTCAAACACCCCAACCACCCCAGGACATTTTAACGACTTTCAGGATGGCCATTAATAATCCTTCTAGGGCGAGATAGCTTGGTAGGTGAATTCTATATGACCTAGGACTCCTGTAGGTTCTTCTGTGATGAATTCCCTATACTAAGGCATGGGCGAATATTCCAAATGAGTACAGTTTCAGGTGCAACCCATGTGAAGATGATGTAACAGGCATGGGCGACATGTAGACATGTTTCCCACTCTAAATCCATGTCCAAACAGCAAGATGAATGTAATGCTATATATACATGTTTGTAATATGTAATAGGTGTTGGTCATTGAACCAATTTGTGATTGTAGGTGCTTCAAGTAGCGTTCTAGGGCATCAAACGATGCGGTCTGGTTTGTAAGGGGATGAAATGCACTTTGTAAAGCACAACAAGGGTTTCCAATGACAGATGCATGTAATGGTATGTCGGCATGATAGTTTGTAATTATTCAGGAGGGTGTTTGAACCTAGTTGCTCATCCTCTCTTACCACATTTGTTGGTATGGATGCAACAAAGGTTAGAGAAATATGTGACAATAATTTAATTCATTACAAAGCTTTTGTAATGCTCTTTCTTTCTATTCCATTTGGTTTTTGTAGTTCTGTCTTGATTATTGAGTATGACCATTACGTGAAACGAGATATATGCATTGTATGATGATGCACATGTGATTCCATTTATGTTTTAATGTTGCATTTCTCTCCTCTTTGCAATCTATGATTGTTGCCCAATGGAGTAGGCACCAGTTTGATTGGTGAAGGGCTAACATCTAATTTTATACTCTCTTTCTTGTTAGGTATAGAAGTAGGTTTAGGTTCCACGATGCCTGCATGATTCAGTGTTATAAACTATGTCATATCTTATGCAATATTGAAATTGAACATCATTATAGAATCATGTTGGTGTGTTTCCCCCTCTTACCAATGTGTATGCAATGTTAAGTGGATTCATCTGCTGGGGAAAATACTGTGTAATTGTCATCTTTGGGTCCAAGGTAAGAGGAATTTTATCTATTTATCAGAGGTTTTATAGGTCTGTAAGTACTTTGCTTCTAACATGGACTTAGTGACAATTATATGGGTTCATAGCACATTGGGCATAGTTGCTTAAGGACCTAGTTTTTAACCTGTTATTTATGTTGTTGAGACCTTAGGGAGCACCCTCCTTGGCCTTGTAGAGCCTAAAGATGAAGTTGAGTTTACCCACTCATAGCAATTGGTCCATTCATGCCACTATCTGATCATAGGTCCTTCCTATTACCTTTGATGACATATCCTTGGCCTTAGGTTTTTGTGCAAGTCTTTAGGATTTGTGGAGCTGCATGTTTAAGCACCAACATAGTCAACATGGTTCGCTATACTCCAATAGTTGGACAAATTAGATAAAATTGGTGGCCTTAACACCAGATTAATCAGACTTATGCCAAATACAATTCCATAAGCCGACAATTCCAACATAGTGGATAGTCATCTATGGCATAGAGTTATAACACAGGACAACACCCTTCGAGTGGACCACATATTGGAGGGACACAATGTACACAAACTGAATTTCCTTAAATTTGATGGTGATGATCCCAAAGTTGGTTGTATCAAGCATAGTTCAAAAACTCAGACTTGGAAATTACTCAGCTGACCCAAAATTTTTAAAAACTCAGGACTTGGCAAAAACTTGGAAAAACTTGGCAATAACTTGTTAAATTAATCGAATGTTAAAAAATACATAATATTTATAAAATATTCTTAAAACACACATCTTACTGAATTTGTAAAACATATTACTGATTTCCTTTATATATAAATCACAATTAGAGTTCAACCTAATTGTCTTGTGATGCATGATAGTGGTCTTTAATCTGATTGCTGATTTGTTTTAGTCTTTTAGACTCTTGTATTGCAAGCAATATTGTTTTTGACCTAATGTGGTATATAAATCTTGTGGTGGTTTAGCCTGCTGTAGTATTTTTGTGCAATAATTAATTTATTGTCTTTTGCCTCTATCAAGATTCAAGACAAGTTATTTGACATGGTTGTAGAATTCGCCTAGAACCATAAAGAAATTAGTCTCTTGAAATTTTAGACTCTGTAACTGTCAAATTTCCTCCCAGGTATGTTCATCTTGATCATTTTATGAAACAAATTAGTAACATGATTACCATTTATTTGTTGAAGGGTACAACCATGTGGAATAGTTAGCATCTCCTTCATGGATCCCTGTAACACAAGAATTATGCTTCCAAATAATTATGTTTTGTGGGCTATCCAATTTCTATAAAAGAGACTTTGCTTCTAATAACATATCTGTGTTGAAACCATTTTAAAAGATGGCTTGCTGCAAAGAGGGCAGTTGGAAATTGAAGTCATCTTAGCTTGGAAGTTGTTTCTAAAGACCTCCCAATTCTCATGTTGTGAATATTCAAAGTTTTCAATTTATGGTGTAGAATTTAGAGTATATTAGTGCACTTCACCATAATCTAGTTGTGGGCAACTAAAAGCCAAAAAAAAAAGAATGAAATTGCATTTTGCACAGAATCCATACCTGTTAGGAGTTAGTAACTGTCGCTAGCTGCTGCGTCATTGCCTTAAACCAGCATGAATAAAATCATGCAAGGAAATAAGAGTTAAATTGCGGGTTTTTTAATTCTACTACTGCACAGGTTTTTGGCAGCGGCGAGTCGCTTGATTTTTGGTGTGGAATGACGAATTTTGAGAGTTAAATTCACTGCTAGTTTTGTAGATAAGTTGGTGCCGATTTATTCGGCAAGTTACTTGGCATGGACTTCAGCTCTCGATTACTTGTGGGTATTGCGAGTAATCACAAGGTTTTTCATTTATGGTATCAAGCACAATACTATTTTTCCATCAATTAAACTCCCACAGCTCAAAAACTTATCATAGCTTTGTTCAACCTAGAACATGAAGCTATTCAATTGTATCAATGGTTGAAGAAAACATATGGTGCATTCACATGGGATTACTTTTATGAATATGGTGCACTCACATGGGATCAGTTTTATGAATACCTACTTACTCAATTTGGGCCAAATAAATATGATTTCAAAGTGGCATTGATTAAATTAAGACAAACTCATATTGTCCATGACTACAAGAGATAGTTTGCAAAATTGGTAAACTAGACAAGCAGGCTAGATGATGTTTTTTTCAAAAGTTGCTTTATCGAGTGCTTAAAGGAAGACATCCATGTTGAAGCCAAAATGTTTCAACCCAACACCTTGGTGGAAAGTATTAGGCTGGCTAAGTTAGTTGAGGATCAATATGTTGCGTAACTGTAATGTCCCCATTTTTAGAGTGATCACCTAGTGGAGTTGGCTAGCCTATTTCCATTCTTGTAGGCTAAGCCAGAGGGCTCATGGAATGACCTTTTTGGCGAGTTTTCACACTTAGCCAATTTTATAAGGCAAATTGATTGTGGAGGATGACTTGGCATAATTTTGTGGTAATTTTGATGAAGTCAACACTAGTCAAATTATTTGCCCTAAGGTGGAGCAACCCAATTGGAGAATGGAAAATAGAGAAAATATGGAAAAATGCCTATGGGAAAAATAAGAATATTTTATGATCTCTTACCTTCAGGAGGACGACTTGAGTTGAGGTCAAAATATGGTATATCACATGCCTAAATGGTTCGCCCTTGGAGAGTAGAAGGATGGGAAAAATAGCATAAAATAAAATAATGATATCTCTTGGGTTGGGCGCCAAAGGGAGATCAGCCTAAGGAGAAAATAATAAAAAAGACAAATCTTCAATTTGTATTTTGGATGCCTATCTTCTCTTGAGGTGGTCGGCTAAACTTGGGAAGAAAAAGTAATAAAAATAAAAGGATTATCATGCCTAGGTCGGCCTTGAGGAAGGAGGAAGGATTATGTATAAATAGAAGATCATTTGAGGCATTTCCATAGAGGATTCCTTCCTAATTTCACATTGAGATTATGTCATTTGGCCGCAACGTTTGTTGGGCATGAATCCAAGGACAAAAACCCTTGTGATTCTTGGTGAGTTAGACGAAAACCTAATTCATCCTTGTGGAGGTTTCATCACAGAAACCTACTTGCATTTCATTGGAGATCTACGGAGATTTGGAGCTGATTTGTATATTCAGATTTTTGGATCAGATTGTAGCAGCATTCCTTGGTGGCATTTTGTGTTATTGGCATTAGGGCATTGCCCTAATTTGGAGCGCCACACTTGGAGCAGCATCCTTGGGGAATTTGTGTGGATATAGACCTAGGGTTTCACCCTAGAGTGGAGCGCCATCATTTGGAGGAAGGTGACTTAGCTTGAGGAGGGCGATTTCCACCATTGGAGGGTTTTCTCAAATCCTAAATTGCAGCTGCCATTATCTCTTGTGAGTGCTGCCTTTTGGAGGGTTGTTTGATCTTCATTTTGTCATATTCTTGGTATGTACAACCTATGATTAGGTCTGATTTGTAAAGGCATAATGCTGGGATGTGTTTGAGCATATTTGGCCTATGTATTTTGATGTACTTGCATATTCAGAAATTCTGATTTTGTAGCAGCAGTCTGATATAAATCAGAAATCAGATTTATTCTCATTTGTTTTGCAATTAGATGTTCATTAATTGATGGATAAGTTCATGGTTGAAGCTAATATCATAAGGATTCATTGTTGCCCTATTATTTGAGCATTTTAGAGGCATTTGTGTTCGCTGTGATTATTTGTTTAAGAGCAGAAATAAAAATCAGAATTCTAGGGTTTGGAGCAGAATTCTAATAAGCAGAAAAGTAGGGTAGGAATCAGAAAATTAATTTCCAGATTTTAGGGCAGATCCCATTGGGGATATTACAGTAACATTGTCCATATAAACCACTATGAGTCAGAATTGCACAACCATTTTGAACAACAAATTAGGGCATCCAACCATCACCAATCAAGCACCTTGCTCATGAGGAAATTGTAACTAACAAAGCAAAAGGGCTGTGCTACAATTGTGATGAGAAATATTCAATAGGTCATAAATGTATATAACATAAACTATATCTACTTGATGTTGAGGCACCTCCTATGTTTGACATGTCGGATGCCTCAACAAAAAGTCTAGATGAGGAACAACTTGAAGTGACTTGTTTGAGTGATGAATTTACCTCTAAAATCTTTGTGCATGCATTATTAGAGATTGCAATGCCCCAAACTATGAAGGTGTTGGGATACTTCAAGAGGCATCGCTCACCAATTCTCATCAACTATTGCAGCACTCATAACTTCACTGATCCTTGGGTGGCCAAACAAGTAGCTTGTTATGTGTATCCATGCAACAACTTTAAGGTGATGGATGCTGTTGGATGTACATTGGCTTGCAAGAGAAATCTCAAAATGCCAAGGTTCAATGGGTGATTATAGTCTAAAATCTGTCATGTTCACACTTACATTAGGTGGTTGCAACATAGATTTGGGAGCTTAGTAGCTTTGCTTGTTGGGACCCATGTAGTGGGATTTCACCAAAATGTGGATGCAATTCAGGGCTAATGAGCAACATTATACCTTGAAAGCCATTATAGCAAGACACATCCAAATTATTAGTTCACAATGCATGGAGAAGTTACTGAATAAGGGTCCTTAGGTGGTCATGGATCAACTTTGTGTTGTACAAATGACAGAAATGGTGGCCTCAACAACATCCTTGAACCTGCAAGTAATCCTTGAAAAGCGCTCCCAAGTATTTGTAAAACCTCAAGGATTACCACCTCAATGCTTACAAGATCATGCAATGCAATTAATTCTAGGTAGTTAGCCTCGAAACATTTGACCATATTGATGCCCCTATATGTAGAAATTTGAAATTGAGAAGATGTCCAAGAACTGCTTGATGCAAGGGTCACTTGGCTGAGTGTTAGCCATTATTCCCCCTTGGTTCTCTTGGTTTAGAAGAAAGATGAGTCATGTTGGTTGTTTGTGGATTTTGAAGAGCTAAACAAAATTATCATCAAGGACAAGTTGTCTATTCTTGTAATTGTTGAATTGGATGGAACCCGCTTCTTCTCCATGTTAGATTTTTAGTTTGATTACCACCAAATTTGCTTATAGGAAGAAGATAGTTGTAAGACAACTTTTCAAACTCACGAGGGCCATTATGAATTTTTGGAGATGCAATTTGTCCTCACAAAACTACCAATCAAATTGTAGAGTCTAATGAACCAATTTTCTCGACCATTTCCTTCGAAATTCATACTGGTCTTCTTCAACAACATTCTCGTTTACAACAAGACATGGGAAGATCATCTAATTCACTTGGACTATACCCTGAAACTCCTATTAGAAAATCAATTGTGTGAACTGTTCCAAGTGTTCTTTTGGCACAATAGAATTGGAATACCTCAACCATATTATCTCAGTAGAAGGTGTTAAGGTGGATCCCATGAAAATTGAGGACATGCAAAACTGGCCAAAAAACAAAAACTCTTAAAATTCTTCAAAAACTTTTAGGTCTCACTAGTTATTATCACAAATTCATCAAAGACTATGGTAAAATTGCATCTCCTTTGATGATAGGGTTAAGAAAAAATGTAATGTTCCCTTTTCAAGCCTAGTTAGCTGTGGGACCGATAGCCTATTTCCTAAAATCTCAATAGGCTATGTGGTATGGTAAGGGGTTCCCCTTTGTGAAAATCTTTGGTTTAGTATTCTTGTTGGATTTTGATGTTGGTTTTGAGCTCGGTGATGTTTAAGGATGACTATGCAACTTTCAAAAGTTTGTGCGGCTTCCCGAATTGCTCTCCAAGATTCTTTGAGGAGCTGTCTATTTTAAGAAAGTCACCTGAAAGGTATCATTATTCATCCCAAACCCTATGGAGAATATTGGTACAACTTATTTGGCTTTTTGGTAAAGTTTGGGATTTTCCACAAAAAGCATGTATTTTAATGAGCTAACAATTATATTTTGCACTTAGACTTATAAGTTGGAAAATAATTATAAAGTGCAAGGGTATGATAGCTCATTGGAAAGGGGAAAAGTTTCTTTTGTTTAGACACATAAGAGTGAGAGCTAATGTGGTGAAATTTTGGAGTATGAGGGGAAAAGTATATTTCTCTATTTAATAATTCATTTTATTGTGCAAACTCCTAAAAAGTGCCTATAAAAGGGGGTTTAGAGCTCATTTTGCTCTTTATGCTTGTTGAGATATTGTTATGCTGGAGGAATGAACCTGTGAGATCTTCATCCTTCTTGAGAACAAAAACTCTCTTGAAGAAGTCTAGTTTCGGTGGTGAGATATCCACCCTAGCTGGAAGAGGCAGCTTCACTGTCAGGATTTGCACAGAGCAAATATGGATTTCGATGTGTCTTAATCAGTTTTGGATTGTAAGTTTTGTTTTGGATTGGGGTTGAGATTTTGAAAGGGATTATTGTGTTTGGGTTTAGCCTCATGCTGGCCATATTGCTGGGCCATACCAGCCAGGGCGTGCATCCTATGGTGTTTGTTTTGATTGTTGTTATACAAGTTTAAGCATTGGAAACCCTTCTACCAGCCTGGACGCCATTTATCATAACATTTGGAGTAGAATCTGTTGCTGATAACATCATCTTGTACCTGGCCGTACTACCCCAGGGCCATACTATCCTTGCTGGGGATGTTGGAATACCTGGTACCTTTCTATAACAATCTACCCCAATTTTTTTTTTTGAAAATGTAAACAAGGATAATATAATGTTAGCACAATCATGCATAAAGAACTAAATTGCCTCCACATTTTTGATCACCAAATTCCCAATTCGGGCGAGATGAGAGCATAATGTGTCTTGGTTTACAAAGCTAAGCATTGTGCAACATGAAATTACGTTCATCTGCTATGAGCAGGCATCCACTTGTGTAGTGGGGATTCACCACTTTTCAGTGGGTGTGAATACAAGATGAAAATTACAAACCATCCACTTATTCAGTGGGTATTCTCCATTTGTTCAGTGGGTAGAGATAACATGAAAAATAAAGATCCACTTTGCTCACACTGGCGGTTGAACCATCCAGGGGATTATTATGTGTTTATGCAATATAAAATAATAAAGAATAGAGAGCTTCAGCTGAGAACTATATCATGTGGAGTACAATATTCATCCAAGTCTTAATGCAATGTGATTAATACCACATTATACCTTGCACAATAAAGATGATTAAGTTGCATAAAACATGGATAATCCAAGCTAGGAATTCACTGCATCAGTCGCTGATAATCAGATTTGGAAAATATCATTTTCTCCTCATCCAAGTATGGTTGCCCTGCATACATGCTTTTTGCAAATGTGAAGTATTCAAGAACAAACTGCCCAAAATCAAACCACATCAATCATACCCATCTTAAGCTTCCAAAACAGATTATAACTGCCCATAATCAAACCAATCTGATTTCTGAAACAAACAGACCTAGGTATGGCTGTACGGCCTCATAACATCATGGATACTTCAAGAAATTCAAAACTTAGCCCAAACTCAAGCATATCATCTGCAAAGGAGGCGCCAAGACTAAACCATGAATTTGCAAACATTAAACTACCCCAAGAGATAAAGATTGTAATTTCACAAACAAATCGTACCCCTAATGGTACAGACTGTGCTGGTACGACCCACTTCACACAGACTTAAATCAGCATTTATTTCAATGGAAATCTCCTGTATAAGGGATGCCAAGACATAAGGAAAACATTGACAAACAATATTGAAACATATGCTAACATCAAAATTCCCAAAACTTCTGATCATCACCCTGCTGGTACGACTAGCTAGGGAATCATCATTATTTCAATATTCAAAGAAAATCTGGAAACCATTTCATCAAATCCACTCCAAAAATCTATTCAAAAACATCACACACCAAAGCATTACAAAACTTTATAAATCCATGAAAGCACCATGTGATTTTTGAGTGAAACCACCACAAATCAACTAGGGTGGATATCCCTGTTGGTGTTGGAAATAAGCCACACCCGGACCGACGATGGACTGGTCCAAGAGGGGCCAGTAGCTCAGTGGTAGAGCACTCCAGCAGCGAATGGAAGGTCCTAGGTTCGAGTCCTAGCTGGTCCATGTCTCAACATGGTATCAGAGCCAGGCCCAGGCTAGGAGCCCCAAGCACACGAGAGGTGTGGCTTAAGGGGGGGTGTTGGTGTTGGAAATAAGCCACACACCCGGACCGACGATGGACTGGTCCAAGAGGGGCCAGTAGCTCAGTGGTAGAGCACTCCAGCAACGAATGGAAGGTCCTAGGTTCGAGTCCTAGCTGGTCCATGTCTCAACAATCCCACCACCGAAACTGATCATCCTCTAGAGGGTTTTTGTCCTCAAGAAGGTATAATGAACTCTCTGGTTCAATCCCAGCAGCATAACGATAACAAATCAAGCATAAGCCTCTACAATGAGCTCTCACTTCCTTTTTAAAGGCACCTAGGAGTTGCACAAGAAAATAATTCTTTCTTGGAAATATTACTTTTTTCCCTCCACTTATAATAAGTCTTCTATTTCCAAGAGATATGCTCACTTTAGTGTGCCTGGTGAATAATAAAACATTTCCTCATTCCAAAATGCTATAACACTTAAGTTACCTTTTTAATATTTGGAACCTTATAACTTATGTGCACAATAATAAATAAATACACTGTTTAATTATCAATTTTACTGAAAACTCCAAACTTCACCAATTTGATAATTAAACTGAACCAAACTGCTCCAGATGATTAGGAATGAGAAAAGATGCCCTCGGAATGACTTTCTATAAATAGATAGCTTCTCCAAAAATCTTGGAGAACTAATCAGGGGCCCGATTGAGCCTCAAAAAGTGGCAAAGTCATCCAGACAACACAAAGAGCTCAAATCCAACATCAGTATACGAACAACTGAATCAGAAGTCCCTCACAAAAGAAATCCCTTACCATACCACATAGCCTATCGGGATCCTGAAATAGGCTATTGGGCCCACCAAAGACTAGGCTGAAAAAGGGAACATTACAGTCCCCCCTCCTTGAAATTGCTTGTCCTCAAGCAATTGCAAGGCAAGATACGCAAACATCATCATCCAATATCCCCAAATGCATCTTCTCATCAAATTATCTTTAAGTGTGAATCTCCATGATGGCCAAGTAGAGATTAACCAATCAGGCTGTTTCCAGATGTTCAACTGAAATCTCCACACTCTACCTGATGTTAGGAAAGAAGAAAGATCATTCCTCCACAAATGAAACTTAACTCTACCATCCTTCCAAGGAATAAGAGCCCAAACTTTGATCATCATGTGGTTGTCCAAACAAGTTAACAGCAGTTTATAATCAGAGTTTATCAAATTCATGGTTCTCCAATGAGAACTATAGCTGACCCAAACCAATTTCCATGTTTGATATTGCAAAATGGGCTTTAGAATGCTCAATTCCATTTTAGAGAGGGCTGGAAATGACTTTCCCACTTGAAAATAACATCTTCCCAAGCTGAAAACACTGGGCCACAACTCATAGGATAATGCAGTTACCATAAAGAAGAGGCTGGTCTGCAACAAAACAGCCAAATTAGGACTGAAATTTTGATCCCTTTCACTCCAAGGCACATCTCTCTAATCTCCATAACCCTCCAACATACTCTGTTGATGATTTCTCTGGTGATCAAAAGAAATTGGAACAGCTCTAACCAGCATATGTTGCTCACTATCCACATTATTTTGGAGACTACCATCCAAAGGAAACTCCGATGCATCAATATTTTTGTCATCAGCTTGGAAATATGCATCAATTTCTACATCATCCTCCTACTGTCCCTGAGAATCAGAGACAAGTTCCCCTCTTTCTTCTTGTAATGTGACTGTATCATCATCCATGTTCACATTCTTTTTATCAAACATTACCTCCAAATTCCATTCAAAAATAGGATTGGAATAAGTCAAATCAGCTCTCATATCAAAAAGTGGATTAACAAATGATTGGAAATCAGAATTCACCCCTTGATTTACCCTTCCCAATTGCCAAACCAGATCTGATTTTGGTTTATGAACTGCTGTTCTATACAAACCAGCAAGCTCCACTTCATCTTTAGGAAGGTTTCCAAGCAAACTCTTGTAGTCTTCAACACTTTGTTCACCACATTTGGCATAAACATCAGCACTGGATTTCCTTTCCATTCTTTTTACCATGTGAGCTCTAGATGTTCCATTAGTCATTCCCCTCAAAACTATAGTCTTACCATCAGCTTGAAATTGAAGTTCCATAGTTTGAAGGTTCAAAGATATCTCTCCCAAAGATTTTAACCACTTAATGCCCAAGACTATCTCTGAATTTCCAATGCTAACCACATGGAAAACATCTTTCACCTCATAATTTCCCAATTGAAGACTCAAATTTGGGATTCTTCTTGTGCATTGGATAATGAACCCATCAGCCACAATAACATTTAATCTTTCAAATTCTTTAGTCGGAAGACCCCTTCTTGCCACTACTCCTTCGTCAATGAAGTTGTGTGTGGCACCAGTATCAATGAGAGCAATAGTTCGTTGTCCACACAACACTCCACGAACCTTAAAAGGATCATTTTTAGGTTGGCAAGATATTCTACCAAAGATCCCTTCATTAACCTTGCTTTTATTAGACCCTTCTGGTGCATCATCTTCATCACTGGTCTCTGAATCATTGTGCTGATCAGATTTTTCTGATTCTGATTCAACAGTCATATAAGTCTCTAATTGATGAGCCTTGCCCTTTTCATAACACTTGTGTCCAGGAACCCAAGGCTCCCTACAAGTGAAGCATAATTTCTTTCTTCTTAGCTCATTCCAAAGCTCATCATCCACCTTTGGAGCACTAGCTTTAGGCTGTGATTGGTCTTTTTGCATGGGCTTGTTTTCTTCCTTCTTATCATTCTTCTTATCAAAGAATGTCTTGTACTTGAATTTATTCTTAGGGGCTGTACCTTCCATGTTTTGAGCCTTTTTGATGGCTTCATGAAGAGACTTAGGCTCCAAAGCCTTCACCAATCCTTTCAAAGGTTCCAAGAAACCCTCGACAAAGAGGTATGTAAGTCTCCCCTCTGACACATCGGTCACCATCACAGCAATTCTCTAAAATTTAGAGATGTAAGCATCCACAGAATCTTTTTGTCTCACTCGAGCCAGCTCTCTAAAATGGCTCTCAGGTTCATACTTATCAAAACGATCAATCAACCTCTATGTGAATTCTTCATAAGAAGTAATAAGGCTATGACCTTGAGTGATCATGCCATGTGTCCACCATTCATGAGCATCTCCTTCGAGGTGAGCAGTTGCAAATTTGATGGAATCTATTTCCAACATAGGATTGAAACATAGGTAATTATCCATCTTTTGCACCCATGACCTAGCTGTGCATTTGGAAGAGCCATCAAATGGGGGAATGGGCACCTTCTCAAGCTTCTCCTACAAATCTTGATTTTGTATCCTGGGCCTATTTCGGTATTTGATTTAGCAAAAATCATGGAATGACATTGCACTTTGAAATTATTCTCCTAAAGACTGCCATTCTCGCTGATAATCAACAAAACTCTTAGGTACAAACTGCTACCCTCCAACAGGATTCTGCTGCTGTCCTAGAAAAACAGGCATCATTGGCTTGGCTGTAGAGGCCTATGAAGCTCTTGTATCATTGTGTGGTTGACTGGCATTGTTGGAGTTGCTAGTCTCGGCACGATTCCCATCATTCCCTCTATTGTTCTGAGGTGACTCTCCACCCAAACTCTGATTTACCAACTGAGCGAAGAGTCTGGTTATCTGCTGATTACTTAGGACCAGTTCTTGCTGTCTTCTAGCAAGATCATTCAATATGTCCTTTGTGCTCAGGTCTTGAGGAGGTCTATCACCCATATTGCCTTCCTCTTTTGATTCTGAATCAAGATGAGTGTATCTTCTCCTTCGGTAAGTGATGAACTCAATGTCTGTAGGATTCATCAAATGCACATAAAGGATAAACTGAATTCACTCTACAAGCTGATAAGAAAGGATCACACGCTGACAGGAAGACCAGCTTTGATACCACTATAACAATCTACCCCAAAATTTTTGTTTGAAAATGTAAATAGGGATAATACAATGTTAGCACAATCATGCATAAACAACTAAATTGCCTCCACACTTATGATCACCAAGTTCCCAATTTAGGTGAGGTGAGAGCATAATGTGTCTTGGTTTACAAAGCTGAGCATTGTGCAACATGAAATTACATTCATCTGCTATAAGCAGGCATCCACTTGTACAGTGGGGATGCGCCACTTTTCAGTGGGTGTGAATACAAGATGAAAATTACAAACTATCCACTTATTCAGTGGGTATTCTCCACTTGTTCAGTGGGTAGAGATAACATGGAAAATAAAGATCCAATTTGCCCACACTGGCTGTTGAACCATTGAGGGGATTATTATGTGTTTATGCAATATAAAATAATAAAGAACAGAGAGCTTCAGCTGAGAACTATATCATGTGGAGTACAATATTCATCCAAGTCTTAATGCAATGTGATTAATACCACATTATACCCTGCACAATAAAGATGATTAAGTTGCATAAAACATGGATAATCCAAGCTAGGAATTCACTGCATCAGTCACTGATAATCAGATCTGGAAAATATCACTGTCTCCTCATCCAAGTATGGCTGCCTTGCATACATGCTTTTTGCAAATGTGAAGTATTCAAGAACAAACTTGTAAAATACCCTACTTAATATGACTGAAATTTTTACCTAGATTTTCTTTCAAATAAACAATTTTTCTAACACATAACAATACCCATGATCATAAGAAACAATGAATGCTGAAACCCCAATGCTTTTTATTGACTTCAATAATAGTTACAATTGCAAAGAGCTGTTACAGTATATCAGTCTTGACTGATTTTTAAATCAGTCATCATACAATTAAAATTGATGAACAAATATGAGGCAAAACCCTAGCCAACAAGTAGGCAATGAAGTCCAATGATGAATGACCTTCAATTACGGAAGTGTGATGGCTGTAGCTGATCTTGGATGACTGAAATAACTGCTGTACCTGCTGATCAGACTGCTGCAACTCTTCCTCACAACCCAGATTTGGTAGAAATGCAAATTTGAAGCCAAATTAAGCCTCCAAAGGCTAGCGATTGAACCAAGGATGCTAGCGATTTGTCTTATGATGTTTCTCCATGCTTCAAACCCTCAAAATATGCAAATGTATATTGTCTAACAGCCCTGTAACGAATTTCCAGTTCATTGATTCAGAAATCAGATTGTTATAAGATAGCTAAAACACACTCAAATAGCCTTTTCATGCAAAATGGCTACCTTGGAAGCTTTCAATGATGAACAATGTTTCAATGACTTTCAATGCCAACAATATCTCCGTCAATATCACTATGAAAACCCACAATTCAACAACAATGGTGAAATCCTTGTGATATCACCTCATAACATGATATGGGATCATCTCCATATCAACATCAAGGGGTCATCTCCTTGATCAAATACTGAAAAATGCAATTTCCAGCCAAATAACATGAATAATAAAAACTTACCAAGAGATCAATAGTTCAATAGTTGTAAATCGATGGTGAAACTCCTCTATTTATCCTCTCCATGGCTTAGTCGTCCAATTTGCTCCAATTTGCAAATGCTTGAAATCCACCAATGAGAATGAAATTGCCAAAAGACAATTTTAAATGCTTTACAACCATGAAAACTATCATTTAAAATGATTCCAATAATTTTTACTGAATTTTATCTCCTTCTCCAATGCCTATCCCTTGATCAAATCAAATTTTATATATTTTATTAATTAATTACCTTGAGTGGCGGCCCATGAGGAAATAAATAATAAAATATTTATTTAAAATATTGCAACTCTATCCTTGTACGGTGATCAAGGCAAAATGTATAATTTTATTAATTTTCAAAACCTCCTTGCATGGCACCGATCCTCCTTGGACAAATAAACTTCAATATTTTATTCCTTCTTTCCTTGGCGTGAGCTCTTGATCCAATGCAAACACAATTTTTTTTAATATTTTAAATCTCCTCTTAGTTGTTTGGGCACATGATCCAATGAAGCCAACTTGAAATCCTTTTTCCCTTGAGCGTTGGCACATGATCCAACACATAACAATATTTTATTATTATTATTTCTCCTTCAAAGGTGGCGAACTTGTCTTGGACAAACAAAATACGTTTTTAAATGTGCTACATCTTCTCCTTGGACGTTTAGCACAAAATCCCATGAGAATCAAATATTATTTTATTTTGCCTTTGCTCCTTAGGCGCTAGCACAAAGTCCCATGTAACAATCCTCCACAATGGCGTTGGACTTATAGAAACAATAGATAATTTGAAAATGCAATTGAAGATTGACATTTTCCTTTGGCATCCACTTGGCATCAATTAATCCAATCAATGAAATGATGAAAATACAATTTAAATATTGCATTTCCCATTTTCCCATTCTCTATCCTCTAGAACTTTGATATTTGGTTAGATAAAACAATAACACTTAGTAACACTTAGCCAAAAACCAATCAAAATCACTAGTTGAGCCAACATTACCATTTTTCAGCCTCTAGAACCAAGCTCAAACCCAAAATCATGTCTAGCTCAAAATGGGGACATTACAAAAATGCCCAAAATCAAAGCACATCAATCATACCCATCTTAAGCTTCCAAAACAGATTAGAACTGCCCATAATCAAACCAATCTGATTTTTGAAACAAACAGACCCAGGTATGGCCATACGGCCTCATAACATCATGGATACTTCAGGAAATTCAGAACTTAGCCCAAACTCAAGCATATCATCTGCAAAGGAGGCGCCAAGACTAAACAATAAATTTGCAACCATCAAACTGCCCAAAGAGATAAAGATTGTAATTTCACAAACAAATCGTACCCTTGATGGTACGGACTATGCTAGTATGGCCCACTTCACATAGACTTAAATCAGCATTTATTTCAATGGAAATCCCCTATATATGGGACGCCAAGACATAAGGAAAATATTGACAAACAATATTAAAACATATGCTAACATCAAAACTCCCAAAACTTCTAATCATCACCCTGTTGGTACAGCCAAGCATGTACGGCCAGCTAGGGAATTATCACGGTTTCAATATTTAAAGAAAATCTGGAAACCATTTCATCAAATCCACTCCAAAAATCTATTCAAAAACATCAAACACCAAAGCATTACAAAACTTCATAAATCCATGAAAGCACCATGTAATTTCTGAGTGAAACCACCACAAATCAGCTAGGGTGGATATCCCACCACCGAAACTGATCATCCTCTAGAGGGTTTTCGTCCTCAAGAAGGTATAATGAACTCTTTGGTTCAATCCCAGCAGCATAGCGATAACAAATCAAGCATAAGCCTCTACAATGAGCTCTCACTTCCTTTGTAAAGGCACCCAGGAGTTACACAAGAAAATAATTCTTTCTTGGAAATATTACTTTTTTTCCTCAACTTATAATAAGTCTTCTATTTCCAAGGGATATGCTCACTTTAGTGTGCCTGGTGAATATTAAAACATTTCCTCATTCCAAAATGCTATAACACTTAAGTTACCTTTTTAATATTTCCAACCTTATAACTTAAGTGCACAATAATAAATAAATAGCCTGTTTAATTATCAATTTTACGGAAAACTCCAAACTTCACCAATTTGATAATTAAATAGAACCAAATTGCTCCAGATGATTAGGAATGAGAAAAGATGCCCTCGGAATGACTTTCTATAAATAGATAGCTTCTCCAAAAATCTTGGAGAACTAACCAGGAGCCCGATTGAGCCTCAGAAAGTGGCAAAGTCATCCAGACAACACAAAGAGCTCAAATCCAACATCAGTATACAAACAATTGAACCAAAAGTCCATCACAAAAGAAATCCCTTACCATACCACATAGCCTATTGGGCCCACCAAAGACTAGGCTGAAAAAGGAAACATCACACTTTCGCTGCTGTTCAGACTTGATATCATTCTCTTTGGTGGCATCTACTATGGTCTTAGATGGTGCAGTTGCTTTGAGGGCGGTATGATGCAAGATTGGATTTGCTTACATTAGTCTTTGGCTGCCATATATGCTGCTACAGTCCTGCGCCAGCCACCTGTAGCATCTAAGTCTTGGACCAGCGCTTATTCCAGCCTTCTTTATGGTATACCTAAGGTTATTTCTTGATATATTTTGTATGCTTGAAAACCTTTCACTTGCTAGAATATTTCTATGCTCCATTGCTACAACAGAGACATATTATATAAGATGCTAGTGCTCTAATCTTTTCAAGTATTCTCATTGTAATACTCTATGCAAACTTTGTAATGGCTTCACACTAAATAAGTGGATGTGCCTCTTTCATTTCCTATACTTATGGCTTAGGTTCCCGCTGAATAAGTGGATGCACCTAGTTTTACTTTTCTTGTACTCCCACTGAATAAGTGGATGTGCCAGTGATATTAGTTTCTATTTGGCATTGTTAAGGCTTCCCACTGAATAAGTGGATGTGCCTCTTTCATTTCCTATACTTCATGGCTTAGGTTCCTGCTAAATAAGTGGATGCACCTGGTTTTGCTTTTCTTGTACTCCCACTGAATAAGTGGTTGCTCACTGCACAAGTGGATGTTTACTTTCATGCTTATTCGCACAATTGAGTGGATGCCCACTGAATAAGTGGAGGATTGCTGCTTTAGTTGGTTTTTAATTCGACTTTGAGGCACTTGTGTGCTCTCACCTTGCTCACATCGGGATCTAGGTGATAAAAAAAAACGTGGAAGAACATTGCTCATAACATTCCATTGTTGTCAGTTTCTTTCAAAAAAAAAATCAGGGCAGCATATTACAAAAAATACATTCATGTGATGTGAATCAGCGGTTTGTGCCTTTGACCTTCTCGAACAATGTATACCACACTTGTACTGGTCATACCGGATTTCTCCAAACCTTTTGTCATTGAAAGTCAGTTGAATCCTAATAAAATAATTTGGTACATTGTGAAAAATGCCACCTACTTGATAATGAATGAGCCAAGGAGCTCTATGATGAGTGGTTCATAAAGGCACAACAATTTTTAAAGGTTTTGCAAATGGGTGGCAAGCTAAGTGGGCTTTGCTTGAGTTACAATGGCATTAGGATGGGTGACCTATTGGGAAGTCCTGATGCTTCACCCTTACATCACCTAGATGCGATGAGTGCTAAGTGGACCAATCATGCTCATGAAAGATGGGTTCTTGTGAATACTACTCATGAAATATGGGTCAATGAGTTTTGACTCAAAAACTATGCAATTGAATTCTGATAAAACATCACATAATTTGGCACCCCTACTTGATCTCTATAATGGATAATTCATAAGGCACAACAATTTCTAAATGTTTTGTAAATGGGGTACCAAGCTAAGTGGGCTTGATCTTGGGGGAAACTCGATGGTGAAGCGTGCTTGAGTCGAATTAGTATTGTGAGGGAAGTCTCGATAGTTCACCCCTGTGAGCATCATCTAGATGCAATGAGCTCTAAGTGGACCATTCATGTTCATGAGAGATGGGTTCTTGTGAATCACTACTCATGAAATATGAGTCAATGAGTTTAACTCAAAAATTGTTGAGTTGATTCCTAATAAAACATCACATTTTTTTAAAATTTGAAGTTCTTTCACAGTTGTGCACTTATTGCATGGCAAACATCCTTCTGAAAAACTAAACTCCTGCCTTGTCACACATGCGCTTAACATTGTAAAACATATCTTTTAAAACTTGAAAGTTAACTTTGTTTACTTAAGTGTGCCCCTGTATATTGAAATCAGACCTTGTTTTCTGCATTACAAGTCCTTCAGTCAGGGGCATGCTTGAACAAGCAAATTTGTCATTTTTACAACACCATATCCTTTAGTGAAACATGCATCAGATTGTGATTTTTTTTGAAACAAAAGCTCTTTATAGGTGCATGTGTCAACGCACAAGTTTGGAGCAGAAAATCCCCTTCGAAAGGTGTACACCTTAACTCTACACTTAGAATTTCCCAATTTTGAAGTTCTCCTTGTCATAGGTGCACATTTGAATGCAAGAAAAACTTGTTACTTCAGTTTCCTTTATTTAAATGTGCACTTTATTAAGCATTCTCTCTGTTTGCCTCATAGAGCTGCACCCTGGACAGTGGGATTTCAATGTTGTTCCTTGAAATTGTTCTTCCTTTACAAAATTGCAGTTCTGCCTCTTGCCTTGCTTTGATGAATCTACATAGACCAACCTCTTCATTGTTTGAATTTCATTCTTAGTCTTTTAGATGTGTTTGAATGATCTTGAAAGCTCTGTTTATTAACCCTGCAATGAAAGAGAGATGACAAGAACAACATAGGACAAACAAGACTCAATTTGATGAAAATATGGAATTCAGCATGATATTTGATATTTGAAAGACATGATATTTGATATGAGACAGATGATTATGATCCAAATAATGAAGCCCTCACCAAAGTACCGGTTTGGGTAAATATTTGTGGTGTTTCCCAAGAACTATGGCAACAGTATGTGTTATTGATAGTGGGAAACACCCTTGGAGAAACTGAAGTTTACTCTTTCAGTATAGGCCTATATATTTGTCTGAATTTATAATTTACAAGTCTCTACCAAAGGAACTCATTTTCAAATATGAAATAAGGAGGGTTGAATCCTAGGATTATGAAAATCTCCCATTCAGATTTAGAACTTGTGACAAGTTATGATGCTTGGACAAGGACTGCTACTAGGACAGGAAACAACAACTAACATGTGTAAGTTGAAGAAGATGATTAGATTTGCATAATCCAAAAAAAATTGGAAGGAAAATTAAGTTGGTATGGCAAACAAAATCAAAAGAAGCTTCGGTTGGGGGTAATTGGAAAATAATTTAATCTTAAGCATCCTGGTCAATGAGGAGGCACCTGATATGGGTGATAGCAGAAAGAAAGACACAAAATTCATGGTCGACAGTTAGCAAGAAGGAAAGTTTCTGAAACCTCGGTCAGGTCTTACACCTTGAAAATGAGGGCATTCTGGAAGGTGGAAACGATAAATGGGCATTGTATTTCCCAGATAGAGACTCGAGGGACTCTGTAAGGGATTTACATTGTCAGGGCCTTGTTTCTACTAACAGTATACATGTTATGAGTGATTCATATGCATTCATTGAGGTGCTCCCCAAAACAATTTCACAAGGAATCAAGAGGATCCAAAGCAGATGGAAAAGGAAGAAAAGGTAGAAAGGGCGGAATCTGACAATGAAGGTCAGGAGTCAGTTATGTGTCAAGATCAAATTGACCTAACAGATGAAGATTTTAATTCACAGGAAGAATTGAAGGATTATATGCTGAAGCAAATGTTATTAATTTCAAGATGGATGCCTTGAAAAAGCTATCATTGGGAATAAAAGAGTGGGCAGAAAGGCTAAATCCAACATCTGAGATGAAGATGCTATCATGAATATTGGCACAGGAAATGAGGAAAACAGATTTCAGAATTGCTTTTGAAAGGAGGGGATAAGCTTTCCAAAAGATCTAGGAGATGTTATTTATCTCCTAGAATATTAGACACTTGAATGCCTCTAATAAAAAACGGCTGCTAAGGAAAATTATTCCTGATGATAAACCAGCTTTAATTCTATTATAATAAACATAACTTAACAAGGAGTCCTGTGTGAGGATGGTATTGCCATATGGTATTGAGCTGAAGTCTCAATAGTGAATGCAAATGGGCATTTGGTGGTTTATCTGTGGCTTGAAATCCAAAACGAATCATGGGCACAACAATTCAGGCAATTTTCAACTGCATGGCCAAACAGTTTTGGAGGGAAGATCCATTTGCTGGAAATATTAAAAGATTTGACTTCCACATGTTTAACTGTCATATATTTTGAGGAAATTTTAATACAATTTAAAATTCTCTCGAAAATTCAGGTGGTTTAGGGGGGATTTTACATCTATGAGACAATTAATATATCTTAGGATCATGAAGGAATTTACTCTATTTTTATGTCTTTATCATAATGTCTGTGAGTTTGATTCATAAGTTTTTGTTGGTAGAATTGGATTTCCTTTTTCCTTAAAAATAGAGAGCTTTTAATTCATATTATTTAACCAGATAAAATGTTATTCTTGCTAAAAGCAAAATTTATGGTATGTTTTATATATCTTGCAGGCAGTGGAGTCAGGACTTCTGAAGATACTTTCAAAGATGGGCATCTCTTTGCTTTCGAGGTTAGCTCACCTGCAAACTGCTTGGTTTTTATTTTCTGTTGTTCTCAGTGCTCCTTCGGCATAAACATGGGGCACTCTTTTTAGTCTATTATTTTTGTATGTGGTGGCTTTTGAAATATAATGTTGTTCCTGTGTTCTTAGGAGTTAACAGAAATGACAACCATGCTTAGACTGACAGAGAGTTTCTTGTAAATTATTTTCAGTTATTGTGGAGCACAAATTTTTGAGATATATGGACTAGGTAAAGAGGTGGTTGATATAGCATTTTGTGGAAGTGTCTCGCAAATTGGTGGCTTGAATCTTGACGAGGTAAATAAAAATATTGCTCATTCTTTATAAGAGATTTTTTCCTGGAAATTGTTTCTTTGTTGCTGTCATTTGTGTTTGGTTTGTGTTTTTTCTTAATTCAAGCTGCATTTTGTTCTTCAGGTTTATCATTTGGCTGATTTATATGATTAGTTTTTCTTTATATGCTGTAACATATATTTAAGGGCATTGAAATAAAAAAAGAGATCTTTTTTCACTATGCAATTCCTTTTGCAATTTCAAGAAAATCATACATTGAGCAGAAATTTCCTTACATATGATTTAAGATATAGATAGATTCATTGTCTTGTGGGGTAGAGGCACACGTATTAGCTTTTTTAGTCTTATAGGGTAAGACTTTCCATGGAATTCTGTTGCTCAGATTATCCGACACTCTGTTCTTTGGGGTATTATCAAATGGAGCTTCAAAAAGAAAAAAAGAAACTTTTATGATTTATAGGATTCCAGGGTCTTATTATATTTAGTAGCTATTGGATTTGACACACTGTAATTATTTGATGTTAACAATGGAATGTGCAGAAAATATTTCAGCTCAGTGGGAAACAAATGAAAAAAAACCAATTTGAGTTCTAAGCATTTATAGATGCTATGGTAATATTGTATGCAAATTCATGTCTATAAGATTGTAAAGGCTGCACTTACTTTTATTTCTTGGTCATACACGCTCAGCTATTAGTCAGGATAGACAATCTCTAAGTTTGCAAGGTTTTAGAAGCTTATTTATGCTGAACATGGCTTTCATGAATAAATTCTGTGAACCTGGTGTAGTGCTGAGTAAGGAAGAACTGACTTGTACATACTGCATGCAACACAAAATATCAATATTTCAAATTTGTTGAGAACAATTGTAATGCCTGAAAAATGTGGCCAAATTTTCTGTTTGAGACTAACACTCACACATCTATGTTCTTTTCACCTGCATCTAGTTTTTCTCAATTCATTAGTTTAATTTGGTGATGCATGGACAACACTAGCCCAACCCTGCCAATAGATTTTTTCTTGTCATAGTTCCATGGCTAATGTGACCATTTGCATCCTCACTCTAAGCTTCTATGACTACTTTCTGAATTTCATCTTCCAGAATATACCTTTTTATCACATAATTTGAGCCCATATAATTTAATTGCAATAGATTAGTTTTCAGCTAAGTTAACTGGTTTGGGTTAAGGTATGTGGGTACGACAAAAATGTTTTTGGGTTTGGATATGTCTGTACAAAACATATATAAAACTCATAAATGTTTAAATATATACATATTTTAGCATAAAAACAGGGATAACCACATAACATACATTTAATAAACAAAACAACCATAGTTTTTTCTAAGATCATATGTACCTCAATATTAAAAGCTGTAACTCCCTTTGTGTGGATCCCACTAGGAAAACAAAAATTAAAAAGAAAACCCATGATACTAATGAAAAATGCAGTGTTTCTCTGAGTTTCCAGGATGGGGGAAAACGGGTTTCCGGGGACAGCAAAAATTTTCCACAATTTTGGGGATAGTAGGGAGATGGTAGTGGGATATATATATATATATATATATACAGGTAACAGAATGGCACTGCTGTAGATGCTTATCCTGCTGTTTATGAGTCTATGACTGAAACAGAAATGGCAACATGCAAACAATGAAATCATAGTGGGCTAGGGAAGGTAGATAGAACTAATGATTTTTTTATGCTAAGAAAGCTTGTGGGGGCCATACAACACATTAGGGTTTTAGAAAAATCCAAAAAAGAACATTTTATTTTTTTTGCATTTGAAGAAGTGTTTGTGCTTAGGGTACATCAGGACATTCCCCTTGTATAGGGGTGTCCTTGGGGATGTTGACATGTCCCCGTTTCCAACATGATCACCCAGTGAGAAAACTGAGTTAGCCTATCTCATTCCCGTAGGCTAGCACATCAGAGCAAGGGAATAATCTGGCGAAGCTGGTAAATGAAATTAATGCACTTGTATTAATTATTCAATTGTAAATAATTAAATAATAATAATTTATTATTATTTAATTGAGCGCCATGGAGAAAATAATAAAATTAAATAATATTATTTAATTAAAAGCAAAACAAAAAAATAAATAGGTATGGACCTATTTGAGCGCCCACCTTGGAATGGCAAAAGATATTGATATTTGAAATAAAATAACATAATTGGAGAATGAAATTCAAATGGGTCCTAGCATTGGATCAAGCACCCAATTGGAGGGAATTTGCAATTCAAATCTTAAATTTGAATTGGAATAAAAGAAGCATTGGTGTCTCATTTCCGGCATCACGAATCTTATGCAAACTTTCGCACTTATGCTTGGCATTTGTTGTTTGATCTTCGAAGGACGAAAACCCTTGCGGAGTTGTGTGTTGGACGAAAACCCAATCACACTTGGTGGCAGATTCATACGGAGTTTGCAATTGCACTTCATCATTGGAGCTTCATAGATCGATCATTTGTCATTGGGTTGTAAGCCATTGTTGATGTCATTGAATATCATTGAAGGACTCATTGTGGATTTTATTGAAGATATTGCATTGGTTAAGGGTTGGATCAACTTCATCAATTGCTAGGAGGGCCGAATCACATTGCATATGCTAATCGCCTTGTTGAAGTCTAATGCTTTGGTGCCGATTTGCATCTCAATCTTGACTTGATAGCAGCGTTGAAGGCAGTATTTCATATTTTATTGAGCGGCGGTTCATATTATTGCAGTTGTTATCCAATATTCAGCTGCCACCATTGTTATGAGCATTAGCTGTTGAAGTTCGCCGAGCTTGGAGTAATCCTCCTTTCCCTAGAGGCCAATTTGGGTCTGTGAGACAGTGTAAGGCAGCGACGGCTCATAGTATCCCCTGGAATTGCAGCATATGGTGTATGGAAGGGTGTGACCAACACTGAAGTTCATTCAACAACAACTGTGATACCATTTCCTCATCCGCCAACACCCTACAGAGGTCGATCTGTTGTTACAGGCCCGTCATCATCATCATTTTCATTACAGTTGCTATCCAAGTGGTATGTACTATCTCTGTTTCAGTATTGGCAGCAGATAGATGTCTTTGGGCTGTCATAAGAACCTTGGTTGTTGATATAGTTACATAATTGCAATTCTGCATTGTAATACCATTGAATCAGTTGGAGAATTGAAATAGAACTATCATTGTAATCTTGCAAATCTATATTATAATCCAATGTTGAAAGCTGCCATATCTATTTGTCATAGATTTGTATCTCTTAGTTCATAGATATTTGTGTCGGAGACATTACATCTGTAATTGGCATAAGATAGTTCAGTTTATTTGCAGAATTGGAAAAAAACCAAAAAATATCGTATCACTCCAAAACGGCACATGTCAGTGGTATCAGAGCAAGAGATCCTGCCAGCCTGTAGGGTCTAATTGGTAATTGACAAAAGTCAAGGTTTATTCCGATAGCATTTCGTGTAAAGGTTGTAGTTAAATCCACCTTCATTGGTTGTGATTTGGCTAAATCTTAACCGGGTGTTATGTGTGAGAAGCTTGATCTAGTCAATGGTTAGTTGCTGTGCAGTTTTATAGAAGAAGAAACAATCAGCAAAGAGAACCAATTGTGGAAAACATGGAAAGAGAGATAGATAGAGAAGAAGATCCTCCTAGAGAAGATGGAAACATGAATCAGATTTTGGAAAGATTGACAGCAGGTCAGCAACAAACAAATGATGCCTTGGCACGTATGATGCAATATATGACATGGGCCATGGAAAACATGGGAGTTAATGGTACACCTAACCGAGAGGGTAGTGTGATTGGTTCACCCCGAGATGATAGAGCTCGTACTCCTACAAGCATTAGGCCTATGAAACCTACATTCCTTCCAAGGGAAGATATAGAGGAGATTGTTGAGGATGAAGAGGCACCACCCACGGATGAAGAGGTGATTGCTATGCATCAAGCATGAGCACTTTGGCACTTCTTAGACAGGATTTTACTTTCCAGCAGTATTGGAATCAAAAGAAGGGAGGAGGAAGAATGAGAGGAGACACTAGACCAAGGAAACAAGAGTGGCAACATCAAGAATATAAGGAAGCTTTGAACATGATCGCTCTACCAAACTTTGATGGAAGTGGAAAGATAAATGCAAGAGCTTGGGTAAACAAATTGGACACATTCCTCACACTTAAGCCTATGAAGGAAGAAAAGGCAATTCATCTTGCAACCATGCATTTGGAAGGGGCAGCATATGATTGGTGGCACTATGTACTTGTCACTCAAAATCATGGAATGATTGAATCATATGAAGAATTGACAAACAAACTCATTGCTAGATTTGACAAGAAAGATGAAGAGGTATACTATAGGGAGTTGGCTCAGTTGAAACAAATGGGTCAGGTGAATACCTACATTGATGAGTTTCAGAGGATTGCAGTAATGGTTCCAGATATGACAGAAAGAAGAGTGATCATGTTGTTTGTTGAAGGATTGAATGATAAATTGAGAGGATTGGTTAAAGCTCACAAGCCTAGCACCTCGGATGAGGCTATTTAGTTGGCACTTGATCTAGATACTACTCTGTCATTCCAAACACAAAAGAAAATTTTCAAGGGCTCTAGTTCAAATCAAAGGGGATTCAATCAACACAAGTATCAACCTCCTAGGCTAGATCAAGAAACAAAGAATGAAATGAGGAGGAAGAAGCTTTGCTTCTCTTGCAAAGAGCCACAGGAACCAGGACATAAATGCTTAGGGAAAGGTAAAGTGCATCTCATCGAAGTCTATCCTGATGAGGAGAGTGAGTCTGCAGAAGACAATAACTCGGATGGTGTTGAGGATCATGAGGAGCAACAGCCACAGTTGGAACTTGAACCGAATATTGAGAATAAAAGACGTGACTTTTTCAACAATTTCAGGAGTACCAAGATATCATGCTTTCCGATTGAAGGGAGTCATCAATGGACAAAGAGTCACTTGTTTGGTTGACAGTGGAGCTACTCATAACTTCATTAATGAGGGCTTAGTTGTGAAAAAAGGACTAAAAGCTGAGGATTTTTCTGGATTCAGTGTGACAGTTGCAGATGGATTCACCATGGAATGCACTAGAATGGTACCGCAACTTAATATTCAAATGGGAGACTACACACTGACTGATGATTTCTGTGTTAGGGTTGGGAGAGATTGATGTTGTTTTGGGAGTTTAGTGGTTGCAGTCACTTGGCAGATACATTCAGGATTTTAACAAGATGGAACTTGAATTCATTCATGATGGGAAGAAGATTGTTTTGAGAGCACTTTCAAATGGAGGCCCTAGAGTTGTGTCAGCAAGGAGAATGGAAACATTGTTTATACATGACGATGTTGCTTGGACAGCGCAGTGCTTTGTATCAACTAAACCTTCTTCAAGAGAGCAGAAATATCATGTGGATATACAGTCAGTGCTTGATAAGCATAGTACGGTGTTTGGAGAAATTCCTCCTGGTAGACCACCTGATCGTGGGTTTGAGCATGTCATTGAGTTGGGGGAGGGCTCCAAGCCCGTCATCACTTTTACCTTATCGTCATCCAAGGCATTTCAAGGAAGAGATTGAAAAGACTATCAAGGAATTTATGGAGATGGGATTCATTCGTCCTAGCTCTAGTCCATTTGCATCTTCAGTTGTGTTGGTGAAGAAGGATGGTACAATGAGGATGTGCATTGATTACATAGTTTTGAATAAGTAGACAATCAAGAAGCTATATCCCATTCCCAAGATCAATGAGTTGATGAGTTACATGGGGCAGTGTATTTCTCTAAGATTGATCTTCGTTTAGGGTATCATCAGATACGTGTCCGTGAAGAGGATATACACAAGAACATTCAAATGCCACTATGGACACTTTGAATTTCTGGTTATGCCATTTGGTCTAACCAACGCACCTGCTACATTTCAGTCATGCATGAATCACATCTTTCGTGAGCAGCTGCGTAAGTTTGTGTTGGTGTTCTTCGATGACATTCTGATTTATAGTAAAACTTCGGA
The DNA here is from genome assembly GCA_027924645.1 of Cunninghamia lanceolata. Taxonomy (NCBI): domain Eukaryota; kingdom Viridiplantae; phylum Streptophyta; class Pinopsida; order Cupressales; family Cupressaceae; genus Cunninghamia; species Cunninghamia lanceolata. The sequence goes on along the minus strand of BSBN01000704.1, from coordinate 3,482,452 downwards.
GGAACATTTGTAGCACATTGATGAAGTATTGAGTATCATGGTTGGTCAGATAAGGCTCAATTTGCTTTTGACAAACTCAAGGAGGTGATGAGTTCATGTCCAGTGTTGGCATTGCCGGATTTCACACAACCTTTTCTGTTGGAGTGTGAGGCATCAGGGATAGGCATTGGTGCGGTGTTGATGCAAAACAAACATCCTATTGCTTTTGAGAGCAAGAAGTTGAGGGATGCAAAATGACTCTATTCCACCTATGATAAGGAGATGCTTGCCATCAGGCATGCATTGGCAAAATTTAGGTAGTACTTGGTGGGTAACAGATTTGTGGTCAAGACTTATCACAATAGTCTGAGGCACTTCTTGTCATAGACAGATTTGAATGAGAGGCAACAGAAATGGGTGAGCAAGATTTAGGCATATGATTTTTGATATTGAGTACGTGAAGGGAAAGAATAATGTTGTTGCCGATGCTCTATCTAGGAAGCCTACTCTTTGTTCAATGTCAGAAATCTCAGTAGATTGGAAGTCTCATCTTTTGGTGGAGTATTCCAAGAATACTTTTGCTTGTGAGATCATGGATGGGAAGATTTAGGACGACAAATACAAGGTGATTGATGATGTGATCTACTACAAAGGCCGAATCTACTTGGTTCCTGAGTCAAAATTGAAGGAGAAGATTTTGAAGGCTATGCATGACGCCCCACTTGCAGGATATCCAGGTTTCTTCAAAACCTAAAGCAGGTGAGAGATTCTCATGGAAGGGTCTCAAAGATGATGTCATGCAGCATGTCAAAGAATGTATGAATTGTCAGCAAAATAAATCTGAGAATATTCTTCCAGCAGGGTTGTATCAGCCATTGCCCATTCTAGAGCAGAGGTGGGAAGGTATTTCGATGGATTTCATCGCTGGTTTTCCAAGAGTCCAAGGTAGGGATTGTATTTTTGTAGTGGTTGATAGATTGACAAAGTACGCACACTTCTTTGCAATTCCGACAGATTATTCAGCGCTTTAGCTTGCAAAGTTGTTTTTCAAAGAGGTGTTTCATTTGCATGGACTTCCTATGACCATTGTTAGTGATCGAGACAATAGATTTCTTAGCATGTTTTGGCAGGACTTGTTCTGTTTGGTTGGAACGGAGTTGACACCAAGGACAAGCTATCACCCGCAGATAGATGGATAGACGAAAGTGGTGAACAAGTGGGTTGAAGGTTACCTTCGCAAATATGTTGCAGGGCAACAACGTGCTTGGATCAAGTGGTTGCACTTGGGTGAGTATTGCTACAATACCACCTATCACATGTCAATTGGCATGTCACCTTTCAAGGCCTTGTACAGCTATGATGCTCCATCATTTGTAGATTTGGCTTTTGAACAATACAGAGCTCCCAGAGCTAAGGAGTTGACACAAGATAGTCAGGACATTCTGAAGGCACTCAAGGATAATATCCAGCAGGCCTAGAATCAGTACAAGATGTATGCGGACAGACACAGGGTAGAAAGAACTTTTGAGGTTGGTGATTTGGTCTTCTTGCACCTTGTGAAGCCCACAATTTCATCACAAAAGTAAAGGAAGTAAATAATCCACTTAAATACAACACCACAATATCCAAAGTAAAAAGATGAAATTAATCCTCTTAATTACAATATAAAAGATAAAAAAGGGTGTAATTAATCCGCTTAATTACAATATCACAAGTGAACAATCTCATAAAATCAAAATGTCATTAAATCCTACAAAATCACGTGCTCAATCCAGGTAAAAGCACTATAAATATATTCAAAATCCATGGGCATTCATGCCCTAATACATCCAATTCAAGTTACAATAATCATGTGCAACAAGAACAAATAAATCAATACGCTCGTCAGTCACACAAACCAAGTGGTCCTCCACCTGTGAGCCGAGATACGGGAACATGGCTCAGGTGTTTTTCCACCCAACCATGAAGTAATTACACTTCCTCGGATCCCTTCATGAAACGAAGGAAACTCGGCCCTGCACGAAATGTCTAGCTACCTGGAAACAATTGGCAGGAGGGAACACCCGATGCAACCTTGATGTCTGAATGTGCAATTCTAAATAATGAAAAGCAAATTGTCTCACAATAGGATGTGGCAGATATATATATATATATATGTATATATGTATATATATATATATGTATATATATATATATATATATACGTTTGCTAGACAAAATAAACATCTTTTTCAATGTCAGCTCGATTAGATCTAATCCTTTAAAATAGTAACTTGGTTCAATTCCCAAAAAGAGGAAAAGCCATCTCTGAAAATCCACATTCGCCATCCTAGCGTAGAAAGTAACCCAATAACATTCCTAATAAAAAATCTACTTCTTTCCCCAAGAAGCAAGTAAATAAATAATAAAATAAAAGAATCAAAGTTCATCAATAAATCTTCAAAATCCCTTTCCCAAAACAACAATTGTACAAACACACTTTCCACAAGCAAGAGGGAAAAACATCATTCATTCATTATTGCCAAAAATGAATATAGTGTCTATAATCCGATTATAAACCTTAACTGCAATTTGTTGTCTAAAAAGATTTGAGGAATATTCAATGTTAAACTCTTTCCATCCAATACCTTTTCATGATTTAACCATACATAGAGTTTTTAATGTAATGAGAGATCAAGACAGTTTTCAGGATCAATAACAATAAGTTAACAATCAGTAATTAACTGTCTCTGTTTTGAAATTAATTATAACTATTTTTAAAGAGTTTTTAGTAGGTTTCAGAAGCAATTTAATAGGGCTACAGGAGCTTAAAACAGCTTAAAGATAACAAGCAAAAGTCTGCTATAGGAGCTCAATTATGGCGACAGTGATAAAGAAGCTATAGGAACTCTCACAAGTTCAATACAGAAAATTTAAAGATTGTGACAGTCACTAAACAAGTCTGATCAACAAATAAAAAGACAACTACAGGATAATGATCAATTCTCTCAGTCAATGTGAATCAGTTATGGCAGAAAAAACAGAAATCTTCAGTAGGGGTCGAATAAAGTTTAGAACAGCAATAATAAAAGGTATGATCATAGTTCCGAGACTCGGACTCGGCGCAGACTCGGCGAGGGTGACTCGGCAAAAACTCGGCAAAGTGAAAAACCCAAGAAATTTAGAGATTTTTAAGGACTTAAAACTTGTTTCATGCACCCTTTATTAAATAAACCTTAAAGACACAATAACATCATCAAATAGAAGCTAATTGGATCACATACACAAGTATACATCGATCACATAAGTATAAATGCAAATTGTAGCTGAGTTGCTGAAGGAAATAGCACACTTAGATATATAAATATAGTCAAATGTATACAAAACTCATGGAATATAAAATCCATGACATCAAAATGATCAAATGTTCTAAGCAAATATGAAGTATCAAAACAATAACTAGAAGTCTATGGCTCAGAGGAGCCTGCATCCTTCGCCTTCCTACGAAGGCGTAAATGGTAGGTCTTCAATGATGCAGTAGCCATAATCTCTGCCTGTGACTCCATGCCACCCTCACCAACATTAGATGTGCCTGTGTCTGCTCGTGCTCTATCCACCTCCTCTACCATGGCTACAGCCTCAGCCTCTCTATCTGCCTGGTCAACCCAATCAAAGTCCTCATCACTAAAGATAGGATCTATAGCCTCAGTGATCCACTCAGATTGTGGATCGACCTCCTCTAGCCTGATTGGGGTGGAGTCATGGTCAAAAATCTGTTTGTGTCTAAGTCGAAGGTTGTAATGAACATACACTAGGTCATTCAACCTCTCCACGGACAATCTATTGCGCCTCTTGGAGTGTATGTGCTCAAACATACTCCGCTCACAACCTGAAGCACTGCATGGCTGGCTCAATATGCGAATGGCAATCCTCTGAAGGTTTGGTGTTTTAGCACCAAACATTTGCCACCATACATCTGAGATGAGAAAAAGAAAAAAAAAATCAATCTCATTTCCAATTTTAAGTCTCAAGTTTCAAGTTTCAACATTTAATAATATATAAAGAGGAAAATTATGCCCTTAAATATATTTTTACCTGGCTACAATGTTGTCCTACTCTCTTTGCACATTAGACGAGAAAAGAGCTCTCCTTGTGCACTAGTAAAGGCCTCTATCTCATGGACTATTGGTCTAGTAACTGCAGGTGCCATCTGATCTATCACTGAGTAGAGCCCACCAAGAACCTCATCATCCGCCTTGAAATCAGGGCAGAATTGGAATGCTGGATTTAGGAAATAAGCTGCTGCATGGAGGGGCTTGTGAAGCTGGTGCTGCCATCTCCTATCAATGATCTCCCAAATGGGACGATACTTACCCTCAACCCCCCCATAGATGGATCTAATGGCCTCCTTGGCCCTATCCATGCCCTCATATATGTAGCCCATTGCGGGCTTCTCCCCATCAGCAACTCGTAGGAGAACTACCAAGGGCTCGGTGAACTACAAATATTGTGAAACACTAAGTGTGAATAAAATAAAATTAAACAAATAAAAGAAAAATATGAATAAAAATTAAAGAATACTAGAATTGAATTTTACGGTTACCTTCACAATCTCTGCAGCAGGTGTCCAAAACCCTGGCTCATCAAAAATGTAACTTGCCACTCCAATCCCTGCAGTGGAAGTACCATAGGATGAGGAAGTCCACTCCTCAGCAACAAACATACGTCTCAAAGGTCCCTTTGATTGAATCAAGGATTGTAGTGTGATGAAATTTGTAGCAAATCTGGTGATGCTAGGACGAGCCAACTCCTTTAACCCCGTGTATTGCCTCATTAGGCTAAGGACCCATGTGTGATTGTATATAAATTTGCAAATATTTTTGGCGATATCCACACGTTTTGATCCATGGAAGCTTGCCTAAATCCTCCAATACAAGGTCAAGGTAATGTGCGGCACATGGAGTCCAAAATATTGTTGGGTGCCTCTCCATCAGTAGTCTACCTGCAGCAACATAATTTGCTGCATTATCGGTCACTACTTGAACCACATTCTCCTCACCCACCTCAAATAGGACTTCCTCTATAGCCTCACAAAGGTATGTGGCATTTTTTACATGTGTTGAAGCATCAATTGACTTGATGAACACGGTGCCACCTGAAAAAAGAAGCAAAATCAATGGTTCAATAAAACATAAATTAAAAATATTAATCGTTAAATCAAATTTAAAATTCAAATTATTCAATGCATTGAGGGAAGTACAATTACTTGAAGAGGAAACAAGAAAATTCAGCAGTGTCCTATTTTTTCTGTCGGTCCAACCATCGGTCATGATGGTGCAACCCTTCTTGCTCCATACCAAGCGCTGCTCCTCTATTTCAGCTTTTACATCAGCCACCTTTTGTGTCAAAAGTGGGCCCCTTAAGTCATCTTCAGTAGGGCCTTTGAACCCTACCACAAACAGTTATGGCATCAAGCATATTTTGCCAATAAGGAGACCTAGCACATGTAAAAATGAGAGTTTAACTTTAAATTTGAATTCAACATACATCTAAAATTTAAATATAAAAATTCATGAGACAAAGAATCAAACTATAATAATGTAAATTTTAAAACAATCAAACAAAAAAGAATTACCTGGCTGCATGGAATGGAATGGTGCAATAGTACCAAAAGTCGCCAATTGCTTGTCTAGTAGCGTCATGTGCCTCCTTGTTCCAACCCGTGCTCTCAAGCGACGGTTGGGAACCAGGAGAAGTGCGTGTCACAAAAAATGAATCCAACCTAGATTTACGAATTCTAGGACCAATGCTAATACTACCACTACCACTACTAGTAGCGGCAGCGGCAGCACTAGCAGTAGCACGGGCACCAACAGTAGAAGTACTAGCACAAGCACTAGCACTAGGATGAAATGGAGGCTTGGAAGAAGCCTCTCCAACACCACCAATGTACGCTAACTCCTCCCTTTGCCTCTTTTTAAACTGCTTTTTTCATTTCAAATGTTTCTAATTGTATTTGCACCTCACGAACAACCTCAACAGGTGCATCTTTGCATCCCAAAGCATCATGGACGGCTATGCGTGCAAGATGGTATTTCAATCTATTAATGCCTCCATGAAAAATTGTTTTGCAATAGAAACATTTTGTTTGTTCTTTTTTTTGCCCTGGAAAATTTTCAGCGTGTTTCCAAGCTGGGTCCTTTCGAACTGGGTGTGAAGAGTTAGACATTGTGGAAAATACAATTTGAACTTGAAATCAAGGTTGCTGCAATAACACATAAATACAAAAAAAATGAACATTTGTTAATTCATTTATAATTATTAATTTATTAAACTAATGCAAAAAAAAAAAAGGGTTTGTTGATTGTTCCAAAACAAAAGGTAGGGTTTGTTTCAAAAATATGTAGGGTTTGTTGATTGTTGAAAACTTGAATGTAGGGTTTTTTAATTTGTTGAATGTTCAAACTTCAAACTTCAAACAAAAGGTAGGGTTTTTTAATTTGTTGAATGTTCAAACTTCAAAGTTCAAACAAAATAAGTAGGGTTTGTAACTTTGTTCAAAATAAAATTTGAAATTTTACAAAACAATGCAATTTTTGCTAAAAAACACAAAAAAAACTAACCTTGAAATGAAATGCAAAGTTGCAAACTCCTTCCAATCGCTGGTAGAGAGCTCTCAATGCACCAACTCTAAGTATGAAGCTACTCCAATGCGATTTAATGACGGATTTTTCGTTCTACGGTTCTACCTCCTTGCTATTTGCCCTACAATGCACACTCTTATTTTTGCTCACAACTCTCTTTTCTCCTCCTATTTTGCCAAGAAAATGAAATGAAGTTACTTTAAGTGTAATAGAGGCAATATAAGTCCAAAAAAAATCAACTTTGACTTGAGTTTTTATTTTTTTTTTCAACTTTTTACTCATGCCTGCGCCGGCCGAGTTTAACCATCGGGACTCGCTGAGTTTCATGAAATCGGCGAGTTTAGGCGAGTTTGAAGACGGGTTCGAGTCCGAGTATCCAGGACTCGCCACACCTTGCTTGGCTCGCGACTCCTCGAGTTCTGGCGAGTCTCGGAACTATGGGTATGATAGTAGCTATGGGTTAAAAATAATGTGTCAAAGATCACCTTATTAGCAACTAAACAAGGTTAGGCCGTTCCGACAATCAGGCCGCTGAGATCAAGCCGCCGAAACAAAGAGCATGGCCAAGATTATTTAGGCCGACATTTAGGGAAGAAAAGGCCGATCCCAAGTAAAATCTCAGAGGGTTGAAAAAATGGCGACATGGCAAAATTATGTAGGTCGACATCACAACAGAGGGGTCGATTTTAAGCATAACAAGGGAAACAAGCAGGCAGGTCGTTTTAATGTAGACCAACGCCTTTCAAGAACAAGGCTGATTCTAATTGCTAGGAAAGAAGAAAATAGAATGCAATCCAATAACAATACTCTCAGGCTAGATTGCTATAGTTATGTAGTCATAATCAACACATTTAATTGCAATTTTAACTAAGAAAAATACCCAGATTTATTCGCCGAAGTAAAGGATCGAATTTGCCTTCCTGTCACTGTGCTAGCTGCTTCTCATCGCTATTAAAAATCAGAGACAAAATCTTCCTTTTCTCTGCTGCACTCGTGGTTCAAATCTCTGCTCTGCCCTGCCCTGTAGTCACTCCAAAGAAAAATCGTGGTCCCTTTTCCTCTTTTGCTGTCCTCTTCTTATTCCCAGATTGGTGTCCTTTGAATTTAGGTTTCGATTGCTTTTATTAACTGCAGTCTTGTTTCAAGTTTGCATGAAATTTGGCTTCTCCAAAGCCATATAAAAAAATAAGTTATTTATTCTTTTGGTTTGCATGACCGATATATTTCTTTTAATTCTTTTATTAGAATTCCAAATATAATAATGTTATTAATATAATTTATTTATTTTCGAAAATACAGTAATCACTTAAATCAAACAAGAAGTAATAAAAATAATATTAAATAATAGATATGTATAATTATTGCAACTTTAAATACAATTATTTTAAATCTAATTTTAAATATTGTCTTCCAAACATCTATACTCATATAAATAGGAAACTCATACCTTTTAACATAATCGAGAAGAACTTCTAATAATTACATTTAAATTATGCATTCAAAAAGTTTTTTCATTAATAATTAAAAACATAATATTTTTGTAAGTATCTAACCATCAATCATATTTATCACCCACACAATGAAGCATAAAATAAGCCATTTAAAATGCAACATGAAACTACGTGAGTGTGTGATTGCATCAGGGTTAACCATCCCATCAGTTCTTGCCAAGTGGCTAGAACACCTCTACCTCAACCATGTTCTCGTCGTCAACGAGTATCTGCATTCATTCGCACTCAACTCGACGTCAATAGGTTAGTGTCTCCAAAAACATAGCCGAAGCAAATCATTATAATCACATCGATAATATTTAAAATTTAAATCAATTTTCCAATTTACTCAAATATAACTTCACAATAATTACCTTCACACGTGGAACTTACTCAAAGTGAAACAATCATGGTAAATGTTCATTCATCTAGAATAATAATATAGTCCATAAAAACGAGACGTGACATCCTTCCCCACTTGGAAGAGACATTATCCCGATGTCTTATTACACATCAAAACAATAACGTATCAATCAACCACCTATAAAGTATCAAAGTATCATAAAACAATAACATCAACTCAAAGCACAATAACAACTCAAAGTATCAAAAACAATAACCGAACTCAAAGTATCATAATCCATGCATGAATAAGAAATCTATGTCATATCCTCAAATGAGGAAAAGATCTATCAATCTCCTCCGCATCCTCCCATGTGGCACTGTCCTCTGAATACTGATACCATTGGGCCTTATATTGCACCACATCTCTGCTATGCAACTTAATCTTGCGCTTCTCCAAAATTTGAGTGGGCTCCACCAGCACCACTCCTGGATCCTAAACCTCTAAAGCATGCCAATCAAGAATATGTGACGCATCAGGATGATAAAGCTTAAGTAAGGACACATGAAAAACATTATGGATTCTTGCAAGTGCAGGTGGTAGATCAAGTCTATAAGCTACAGGATTAATCACTTCCAGAACTTCAAACAGTCCTACAAAACGAGGAGCAAGTTTGGACGCTTTGCCAAACGAAACTGAACTCTTCTGAGGTTTGACCCTCAAGAAGGCTTTGTCATCCACTGAGAACTGTCTAGGCATTCTATTCTTGTCTGCATAACTTTTTTGATGACCTGAAGCTTGCTTCAACTTCTCTTTGATCAACTTCATCTGATCATCCATTTCCTTTAACATATCAGGACCAATCACTATTCTATCCTCCACCTTATCCCAACTGATAGGTGTTCGACACCTTCACCCATAAAGAGCTTCGAACGGTGCCATTCCCAAAGATGCATGGTATGAATTGTTGTATGCAAACTCTACCAATGGAAGATGCTCCTCCCATTTATACTGCTGATCCATACAATAAATTCTGAGAAGGTCTTCTACAACTTGATTGACTCTTTCTATCTGACCATCCATTTGAGGATGATAGGGCCGAACTGAAATTTAACTTTGTGCCCAATGCTGCATTAAGAGTTGTCCAAAATCTGGATGTCATGCGAGTGTCTCAATCTGAAATGATCGTTTCAGGCACTCCATGTAACGAAAAATCTCCTGAACAAACTTCTTAGCTAAAACCATAGAACCATTTGAAAGATTCCCCGGAATGAAATGTGCTACCTTTGTCAACTTGTCCACAACCACTAAGATGACATCATGCCTATTCTTAGACATGGGTAACCCTTGAATAAAATCCATACTTATTACTTGCCACTTATGCTCAGGAACATTGTGCGGGTACAACAATCCTGCTGGATGCACATGCTCAGCTTTGACTCGTTGGCATTCCAAACATTGAGCCACAAATTCTGTCACATCCTTCTTAAGTCTAGGCCAAAATTATAAAGGTCTTAAACCTTCGACCATCTTGGTCACTCCAAAGTGCCCTGAATATGGTGCGTTGTGGATCTCCTCAACCACTAACTTCCTCAACTCTGCTGAGTTAGGAATATACATTCTTCCTTGAAATCTCAAAAGTCCATCTGATTTGATCACGTAACCATCAAACCTGTGATCTAAGTGGTCTACTTCCAAAGCTTGCTTTACTCTTTCATAATGCTCATCCCCTTGAAGATTCCGAATTACTTTCTGCTTCAAATTGGATCTTGTTGTAACCACGGCAGCCAAATGTCTTCTTCTACTAAGGGCATCTGCTACCCTATTCTCCTTTCCTTTTATATACTCAATTCCAAAGTCATACTCACTAAGGAATTCTAACCACCTTCTCTGTCATGCATTAAGGTTAGGTTGAGTAAATATACACTTGAGCCCTAAATGATCTGTCTTTAACTCAAAGGGCTTACTTAGGAGATAATGCCTCCACATCTGAAGTGCATGAACTATGGCGGCTAACTCAAGATCATGTGGTGCATAGTTGAACTCATGTTGCTTTAACTTTCTTGACTCATATGCAACCACTTGCTCATTATGCATCAACACTCCTCTTTCTCCCGAAGCATCCGTTATAACTATAAAGTGACCATTAGGATCTGGTATGGTCAAGATAGGAGCAGTTGTGAGCTTTTCCTTTAGCACTTGGAAAGCTTGCTCACACCTTTCTATCCATTCAAACTTCTTACCCTTCTTTTGAAGCGAGGTAATCGGTGCTGCTATAGTTGAGAAACCTTCCACAAACTTTCTATAATAACCTGTAAGTCCCATAAAACTTCTAACTTCTGTCACACTCTGCGGTGCAGGCCATTCCATTATCGCTTTTATCTTCTCAGGATCAATTGCAATCCCTTTTGTCGAGATCACATGACCAAGATAGTGTACTTTATCTTGAAAGAATGTACACTTAGATAATTTACCATAAAACTTTCACTCTCTCAAGTGGTGCAAAACTATCTTCAAATGCCTTTCGTGCTCTTCCACTAATTTAGAGTATATCAATATGTCATCAAAGAAGATCAACACAAAATCATCTAAACAATTTCTGAAAATGCTATTCATCAAATTTATAAAAGCTGCTGGAGCATTAGTCAACCCAAATGCTACCACTGTGAACTTGTAGTGATCCTATCGAGTCCTAAAAGCTGTTTTAGAGATGTCCTCATCCTTAATCCGCAATTGGTGATAGCCAGATCTAAGGTCTATCTTCGAGAATACTGTAGCTCCCTTCATCTAATCAAAGAGCTCATCTATTCTTGAGAGTGGGTACTTATTAGTTATAGTAGCTTTCTTAAGCATCCTATAATCAATGCATAATCTCAAAGTACCATCCTTCTTTACAAAGATAACTGGTGCGCCCCATGGTGACACACTAGGTCTAATGAACCCTTGATTTAGCAACTCCTACAATTGTGCTTTAAGCTCATACAATTCTGTAGTAGTCATCCTGTAGGGTGCCTTAGATTGAGGCTCAGTCCATGGTAGCAAATCAATTGAGAAGTCAAATTCTCTCTTCAGTGGTAACTCTGTCAACTCTACAGAATACCTCTCTGAAATCTCTAAGGATTGGGTAATCATTGAACACTGGTTCTTCTTTGTCAAGGTCCTTTACTTGGACGACATAAATGGCACACCCTTTCCTCTTGGCTTTCTTCAATTGCATAGCCGAGATTTGTCTAAGCTCTAAAGGTCTCTTAGATCCATTAATTTCCACTTGATTCCCTAGGTCATCCAAACATCTAACCACTTTGTCTTCACAATTTACTAGAGACTTATGTTCAGCTAACTAGTTGATTCGCAGAATTACATCATAAGAGCCTAAAGGTACTACATACAGATTAACTTGCGTCTAAAAACTAGGAAGCTCTAACTCATTGCATGCTAGACATGAGTCTACTCTCTTTTCTACTCTATTGCCATATTGTACCATCCAAGAGTTTTCCATATGCCCAGCTCTAATAGATAACTTGATACTACTCTAGGATCTACAAAACATTCTGTGGCTCCAGTATCAATTAAAATAGAAACAAGTAGTCCATAGAGCTTACCTTGAAACTGAATAGGTGTTGCTTGAAAATCTGCTTGCCGATTGTACACTGCAGCATGAATTTGATGTTGAGGTGCTCCTTGTTGATACTTGTTTCCCCTTTTATGTGGACATGCATTTGCATAATGCTCTCCTCCACAATTATAGCATCCACTCTTAGGTGCTCTGGGTCCTTCAACTCTTTCCCTCTGATTGTTGTTTCTGTTGTTATAGCCACCTCTTTTGTTTCCCCCATGCTGGCTTCCACCATTTCCATCCTGAGAATTATTACCTCTCTTCAGATTCCTGATCTGCCTATTATTGCCTTGATTGTTATTCTATTGATAGTTTTGTTGATTATTCTGAGGTTTCTTATTGGCAAACTTCGCATCTCTTAGCTTATGGTAACTGGTTGCTTGTTGCAACTTCTGCTCTTGTTTAATTGCCTTCTCAAAAACTGCATCCATAGTGAGTGGATTATGAATGTCTACCTCCGCTCCAATCTGGGTCCTTAATCCCAAAATAAACTTCCTGATCCGAAATCTCTCATCTGTTGGATATTGTGGAACATACTTAAGTAGATGCGAGAACCTCTCCCAATAACTGGTTATGGACATACCTCCTTGAACCAAATTCTGAAACTCTATCATCATTTAATCTATGTTATTTTTAAGGCTATAATAATGGCTTTCATCTAAGTTGCCGGTTTCGGTATGGGAACGGGTTCGGGAGCGGGGTTCTGGTACGCCGGTACGACGATTTTTTTTGTTGTGGGTACGGTTGGGTACGGCTGTATATATATATAATTTAATATATATTATGCTCTTGTTTTGCCAGGAGTTGTACTAAAGAAAGAGGAACTAGCATAAGTTTTGCTTTGAAGGCAATATTCTAGAAGAAGTAACAGAGTTTAAATACCTTGGGTTTGACTTCAACAACAAGCTTAGTTGGGAGAGCTGCAGAAAGAAGAGAACTTTGGGAGGGTGGAAAGCATTTTATCCTCTTCAAAATAGATGCAGAGGCAGAGTTATTGGATTGGAACACTACGCAGGTTCGTTTTGGTCTTTTGGTGCTTCCGATGGTGCTTTATGGCTGTGAGTTGTGGGCTAGCAGCATTTCATATTCAAAGTGGAAGCAAATTGAGAAAATTCAAAAGCATTTGATCACAAGCAAGTTCAAAATAAAAGGTTTAGTTCCTTATGAGATAATGTTGTGTGAAACAGGGGTAGCTCCTATTGAAGTTGTTGCTATGATGCATCTAATAAGGTATTTAAAAAGAATTGAGCAAATGGAGATAGGTAGATGGCCTAAAGTTGTGTTCAATGATACCATGGGTGACCGTGAAAGAAAGAAGACTTGGATGAGGCAAAACAGCAAATGGATGAGTAAATGGAACATCTACTTGAATTCTTGCCCCACTAATAGCAAAGAGGTCAAGACTTTTGTCATGGATAAATTCCGCAAGCGTTTATGGGGTAAAGTGCTTGGGAGGAAGAAGCAATATTATATTGACGAATTCAACCCCGCGTGTGACCATCAACAAAAAGCATACATAGGGGCTTGTTTTTCGTGGAGAGCCAAGATTCTAATTGCTCAATTAAGAACTAACTCTCACCAACTCCGGTGTGAAACAGGGCGGTGGAAAAAGCCTAAAGAAGCATGGGAAGAATGGGTGTGTATCTTTTGCAATACCAGAGCAGTCGAATCTGAAAAACGCTTTATTATGGTGTGTGAGGCTTTCAAGGACATCGGGGACAAGTTTTCCAACAGTTTGATGGCTCTTTCGTGGCATAGCTTATTCAGCGAAGAGAATGTTGGGAAGTTTGGGAGCCTCATCATCACTTTGAATAGGAAAAGAACCGAAGTGCAGAAGACAAAAATTGGGAGGTTGGCGGTCCCATAGGCTATTTTTAGCCTTGTGGACTTTAAAAGCTATTCATTCATTCATTCATATTATAATAATATATAATATAATAATATAGTATAATATATATTATTCTATATTATAATATAGAATATAATATTATCATATATATTATAATATAATATATAAAATATATATTAAAACATTATAATATAATAAAAAAATAAAACTAAACTAAGCCTAAGACTATCGGGAGCGGCAAGGCCGTGCTGAGGGCGCTCCCGTCGCCACTCCCGTCGGCGGACCGGGATCCGCTCCCGGTCGGCACGAGACCGGGGCCCCTCAGGGCCACTCCCGGTAACAGAGGCTTTCATTCTATGTTGTGCATTGCGAATTGAAGGTCCAATCAACCATTCTAGCACATCAACTTATTTTAGTTTTTGTTGCTTCTCTTCATCCCTTTTCAATCCCCATTGTTAGTAATACAGTTAGAATAGTGAAGTTGACCTTGATCTAGTGGTTGCTCTAAGTAGGAAGTGCTTTAGAGCTTCCCTTTGTTTTTGACTAGCCATGGGTCCATTCTTCATACAACTTTTCCAAGCAATAATTTCTAACATGCCCGATGGGACAATTTTGCAAAGAATTGACAAAAACTTGCAAAAGTTTTCCACTGAGGAAAAGTTTAAACCAATAATTAGTGATACCTTGGGAATCTACTTACAAGAAGCTATAGATTTACTAAGTCACCTTGCAACTTTGAATTTCATCTCCTGATTTAGCATGACCTGTGGCTTATCACAAGGTCCTAATCATATCCACTATTCCAAAATGAGACGCTGCTGAATTTGTGTAGTTGTTACCAAACAAAGGCATCTGCCAAGAGCTCAAGACTTCCATCTTCATCTCCTATAGTTACCCCTTTTGTTTCTGCTTTTTAGAAAAGCACAATGGTAGCTAGAAGACCTGAGCCATTTGTTGCTTGGGACTTGAAGTCCTTTAGAATTACAATAATGGAACGATATTCCCATGTGAGCACTTAAAGCCCTACCATATTTCATAGGGATGGTTTCACAAACCCAATCAATAACATACAAGATGTGGCTAACTTATGTGTCGTTCATCACATAATTACTCTTGATGTATCTCTTAGACTTGTAGTTGCTTCCTTAAAGGGAAAAGCATTAGAGTGATTTAGAAGCTTGACACTTGCATCAATTACTAGATGGGATGAACTACGTCATTTGGTGTACGTCATTTGCTGTTGCTATGATGCATCTAATAAGGTATTTAAAAAGAATTGAGCAAATGGAGATAGGTAGATGGCCTAAAGTTGTGTTCAATGATACCATGGGTGACCATGAAAGAAAGAAGACTTGGATGAGGCAAAACAGCAAATGGATGAGTAAATGGAACATCTACTTGAATGCTTGCCCCACTAATAGCAAAGAGGTCAAGACTTTTGTCATGGATAAGTTCCGCAAGCGTTTATGGGGGAAAGTGCTTGGGAGGAAGAAGCGATATTATATTGACGAATTCAACCCCGCGTGTGACCATCAACAAAAAGCATACATAGGGGCTTGTGTTTCGTGGAGAGCCAAGATCCTTATTGCTCAATTAAGAACTAACTCTCACCAAATCCGGTGTGAAACAGGGTAGTGGAAAAAGCCTAAAGAAGCATGGGAAGAATGGGTGTGTATCTTTGCAATACCGGAGTAGTCAAATCCGAAAAACGCTTTATTATGGTGTGTGAGGCTTTCAAGGACATCAGGGACAAGTTTTCCAACAGTTTGATGGCTCTTTCGTGGCATAGCTTATTCAGCGAAGAGAATGTTGGGAAGTTTGGGAACCTCATCATCACTTTGAATAGGAAAAGAACCGAAGTGCAGAAGACAAAAATTGGCGGTCGCATAGGCTATTTTTAGCCTCGTGGACTTTAAAAGCTATTCATTCATTCATTCATATTATAATAATATATAATATAATAATATAGTATAATATATATTATTCTATATTATAATATAGAATATAATATTATAATATATAATATAATATAATATATAAAATATATATTATAACATTATAATATAATAAAAAAATAAAACTAAACTAAGCCTAAGACTATCGGGAGCGGCAAGGCCGTGCTGAGGGCACTCCCGTCGCCGCTCCCGTCGGCGAACCGGGATCCGCTCCCGGTCGGCACGGGACCGGGGCCCCTCAGGGCCGCTCCCAGTAACAGAGGCTTTCATTCTATGTTGTGCATTGCGAATTGAAGGTCCAATCAACCATTCTAGCACATCAACTTATTTTAGTTTTTGTTGCTTCTCTTCATCCCTTTTCAATCCCCATTGTTAGTAATACAGTTAGAATAGTGAAGTTGACCTTGATCTAGTGGTTGCTCTAAGTAGGAAGTGCTTTAGAGCTTCCCTTTGTTTTCGACTAGCCATGGGTCCATTCTTCATACAACTTTTCCAAGCAATAATTTCTAACATGCCCGATGGGACAATTTTGCAAAGAATTGACAAAAACTTGCAAAAGTTTTCCACTGAGGAAAAGTTTAAACCAATAATTAGTGATACCTTGGGAATCTGCTTACAAGAAACTATAGATTTACTAAGTCACCTTGCAACTTTGAATTTCATCTCCTGATTTAGCATGACCTGTGGCTTATCACAAGGTCCTAATCATATCCACTATTCCAAAATGAGACGCTGCTGAATTTGTGTAGTTGTTACCAAACAAAGGCATCTGCCAAGAGCTCAAGACTTCCATCTTCATCTCCTATAGTTACCCCTTTTGTTTCTGCCTTTTAGAAAAGCACAATGGTAGCTAGAAGACCTGAGCCATTTGTTGCTTGGGATTTGAAGTCTTGTAGAATTACAATAATGGAACGATATTCCCATGTGAGCACTTAAAGCCCTACCATATTTCATAGGGATGGTTTCACAAACCCAATCAATAACATACAAGATGTGGCTAACTTATGTGTCGTTCATCACATAATTACTCTTGATGTATCTCTTAGACTTTTAGTTGCTTCCTTAAAGGGAAAAGCATTAGAGTGATTTTGAAGCTTGACACTTGCATCAATTACTAGATGGGATGAACTATGTCATTTGGTGTACATCATTTTAAAGAAAAAGGAGAGAGCACACTCTTCTCATGCAAGCGCTTCGCATGAAGACACTCAAGTTAGGGATGCTTTTCTATTTAAAGCCATGTTAACCAGGTTCTACAAGATTCCTGGTCGAACCCAAATAGGTTTGTATTGGGTTCTAATCTTGGTCTAGATCCTCCCTAGGATTTCCTAGGGCATTGCCTCAAGCCTCTAGATTTGGCTTGGGAATGCTCAGATGTACTCAGGCTGAATCTAGAGGCCTAGGGTAGCACCCATGGTGAGCGCATAGAGAATATGCTTAGGACCTAATTTAAAAAAAAAAAAATGAAAACAAGCAAAAATAAAAAAACTCAAACCCTAATTAACAACTTTTCTTATTCTTGATCAAGGATGAGGGGCATGAGGCTGCTACATGGCATCATTTGCATGGTGCAACAACTGGGAGTGACATTGGTGCTGCTTGCCCTTCCAACAAACCAGCTGATTACATTGATGCTCTTGATGAAGGGCTATATGATGATTTCAATTGATTTTACCTATTCAGATGCACTAATATAAACCATTTGTTTAATCTTTAACATTTGACAATGGACATTGAATTTCAATTATCAATTATCATTTGTGTTCATTATTTAATTTTGTACATTTTGTGCAAATAATGTATATATATATTTCAAATCTTCAGACATGCTATTGAGGTGGTTGGACCTTCTAGTGTAGTGTAGGTGGTTATTGATGCAACACATGTGTGTAGGGTAGATGAGAAATTGGTTGAGTGCATCTACTGGACTTCATGTTATGTGCATGTCATGAACAGTGCACTCAAGAACATTGGAAAATTGAGTGAGTCAAGAAGATTTTGACAGATGCAAGGGAGGTGTAGATGTTCATTTGCAGTTACACCTAATTGGCATTGTTTCGGTCCATTTCGAGGAAGGAATTCCTCAACAGTTGAGACCTGATGTGCTTCCTACTTCTATTGGAGAGGATGCTTGAGTTGCACAAGCCTTTGTAAATAATGATCATGACATAAGAGTAGACTAGGTGGGAAGAGTCTAAGATAGAAATGGAGAAGAGGGCAAGGGAAGTTGTGATTATTGATGGATTTTGATAAGATGTGCGATGCATCATATCTATTCTATCCCTAGTTTTCATTGCCATCAAATATGGGGATTTTGATAGTCCCAACTTTGGGGACATATGAGTGTCTTGATAGCGTGCTTGGCTGGAAGTCCATCAATATACCTATGTAGTATGCATGAAGCAACATTTCTTTTGTAGGCATTTCTCAGCTCTTATGACTCTTCATTATGTATATTTGATTGATGAAATATAAATCATGGTTGACATCGTGATTATTAGATGGATCATTGCCCATGGGATCAATGAATTATTATTGCGTATTCAACACTTTGTATTTATTTCTTTTCAAAATTTCATCTTCTTTTAGTTTGTTCGAGTTATTTTTAATATATTTTTATTTTAAAATTCAAATATTAGTTTTAATAGATTTTTAATAGCCTTCCCCTTGGCTGTCCCCAAAAACCATAAAGTTTTTGCCGTCCCTAAAACTGCATCTCCCCATCCCTGAAACCAGGAGAAAAAATGATAAGAAATAAACTACTATATTTTCAGCTCTCTCCTCCCCCCTGCCCCCTTCCTTGCATGGGCATAAAAATATATGTTTTGGCACGGAAATTATAATACCTAAAGTGATACTACAGTACTTATTTTGGCTGACTTTGAATTATTTGGCAGTGCAATCTTCTTTTCATTGTTGAAGAATGAATATCACAGAAAATAAATATATTAGATATAATTGTAGGTATTATGTAATGAAAAATTTAAGTTATAGTTTACGCATTTTTGCTTCTTAACTTTCAAAATTGCCAATTATTACTGTAATTCAAGTACTCAGACATATAAATGTATGGTACTGAGTCCTGGTAATAAGTAGAGTAATTTTTTTGTTTATTTCTGTGTCAGTTGCATTCTACTTTCCTTTTAGGAAACTTGTGATGGCAATAAATTAAAAAAAATCTGCTAACAGAACTATTTTCTTTTTGGATGTAGTTGGCACGTGAATCCTTATCATTTTGGGTAAAAGCCTTTTCAGAGGACACTGCTAAAAGGCTTGAAAATTTTGGGTTTATACAATTTAGACCTGGAGGTAGGTACCGAATCTCTTGGAATGTCTGCTGATGTACTTACAGTTGTAGTTTTTGATGACCCATCTATATGAGTTGATTGTATTATCACTGAAAAGGTAATATGGGAACCAAGACAATGTGAAATTCGGTTGTGAAATTGTGTAAAAACTCAAAATAAAGAGTTAAGTGCTAAGAGCTTCTTCTAGTTAGGTGGTTGCTGTGAGCAATGCCCGTTCTTTTGCTTTTGCTGTTGTCCACAGTTTATTTGTAAGACCTAGTGTGTTATATTGTTTTATAAGAAAACTATTAACATCATAGTGTCTGTTATTGTTATCTAAGATTGTTTCATTTAGATGCTGCTCAATTGAAAATCCTATTTCATTTGCTTTTCAACTTTTCAACTAAACATGGGATGGAGTTCAACTGTGTAGAAAACCAAGCAGTAATACATTTTGATTACAATTCTTCTTCTGCCTTTAACAAAGGAACCATCTCCAACAAATCAACACATTGATGGCTTCTATGAAGGCAATTGTCTCATCACTTTGCATTGCATTTGTATCTTTACCTGTCTGTGTTTCTCATTCTATCTTTTAATGAGTTCAATTTCTCCAAATAGCCATTATTGAGCAAGAAATCTCAATCTGTGGTAGGTAAGGAGCCATTTATCAGTTGTGACTTGGATATTTCAACTTGTCTGCAGTTTCTTGCATCTGTCTTATTGCTCCCATGTAGGGATTTACATTTTTCTTCACTAGTAGAAACATGTCAGTGTTGGCTGACATGCCAAGCATATAGAAAGAAAGAAATTCTATTAAACTTCATGAATGACCAATGTAGGCTGATGGGACTCAAGTGAACAGCAAGAAACAACAGCTAATTAGGAGTTCTAAAAGGAATCCACAAGCAACCAAAAATGAGGTATTTAACATCAAACTAGGAAGCAAAGCTATCATGAGGCAATAAGATATCCAATAAGAAACTCTTGGAATGAGAGAAGGATGATTCTACTGGGGAACTAAAAAAATGGATATCATGAAATTTCAGTTCTCTGAACAAGCCATTGATTAGCAAGAAATTCTTTGTATGAGTGCAGTACTCTGAATATAACATTGGTGAGCAAGAAATTTCATTCAGTGCTAGTTTGTGGGCTATTTATCAGTTGTGACTTGGATATTACAATTTGTCTGTAGTTTCTTAGATTCACACTATTGATCCTAGATTGGGGGGCTGAGAGGGTGAGGGTGAGGAGTGTCTACATTTGCTTCACTGGAAGAAATAGAGGTCAGTGCTGGCTGAAATGTAAAACATATAGAAAGAAAGGAAGGAAGAAAAAATATTGAAGTCCATGAATTACCAAAGTAGGACAATGGAACTCAAATGCACAGCAAGCAATAAAAGCTAATTAGGAGTTCTAAAAGGAATCCTGACAACCAAAATAAGGAATCTAACATCAAAACTAGTAATCAACAAAAGACTCCATAAGAAACCTTTGAAACAAGAGAAGGGATATTATACCAGGGTTATAGAAAAGAATGGATATCAAGAAATATAAGTTCTCTCAACAAGCCATTGGTGAATGAGAAATTCTATGTTTGTATGAGTTAATTTCTTTGAACAAGTCATTGGTGAGCAAGAAATATCAGTTAATGGTAGGCTGTGGGCTGTTTATCAGTTGTGACTTGGATACATTAACCTGTCTGCAGTTTCTAGATTCATGATTGATCCTAGATTGGGGGTTTACATTTTGCTTCACTAGTAGAAACAGAGGTCGGTGTTTTGGCTGATATGCCAATTATATAGAGAGAGGAGGGAAGAAATTATATTTAAGTCCATAAATACCAAAGTAGGCCAATGGAACTTAGATGTACAGTGTTCAAAGGTTCAATTTGCAATTTCACACCTTCCATGCTTGTAAAGGAATCTCATACAATTTCTAGGTCATCAAGTGGTCATGTCCTTTTTCGCACTTCAGATCTTGGTGTGAGCATTTTTGGTGTCAAGAAGAGTCAAGTCAGAGTGTTCATGTGTTTAGAAAGTTCTTAGAGTGGTTAAGTTTCAAAGGGGAATGGAAATTTTAAGTCAAACATGCAAAATCCCTCTTTTTAGGGTTTCGGGATTTTCATGCCACTTTGTGGTTCTTTTACAAACCTACATCCAATCTCGGAAATAGTACTGTTTTATCCTTCTTGGAGTCTCGGGCTTTCCTTGCATCATTGTAAGTGCTACGAACCTACCATTAGACTTCAAAATCTTGAATGTCATAGCTATGTTAGGGTTTTAGGCTTTTCGTGTGTCATTGTAATTACACCAAGTTACATTTTCACCCCAAAATTCTGCCTTGTTAACAAGGCCAGGGTTTTGGACTTTATTTGCACATTTGTAATGTTTACCAAATTACAATTGGACTCCGAAAGCTTGCATGCACCACTTCTTGTAGTGTTTTACCAACACTTTGTAATTGCAAACATGCAATTGGGACCCAAAACCCTAGCAGTAAAACTGAAAAGACACATCATTTATTGCTCACACATGAGGTAAAAATTATAAAAGCCTACAACCTTTCCTTCATTTGCAAAACAATTTTTTTACATTCTAGCGCTCCTGCACTTCTTCCACCCTTGCAATCTCATATCTTCTGTAAATCCATTGTATCTTTGCAAATTGATTCGTAAGTAAGCATCAATCACACCTTAGCAAGGAAGAGAGTCCAAAGTTAGGGTTTTGACCATTTGTAGATGGGGGTTTCAAATGAAACTCGCATCCTTATCTAGCCATCCTCAATCTGGAGCTTGCCTTTGATCTTCTAGGTACTCGTCATTTTGCCAAACCCTAATTATTTGTTTTTATCTCTCCAATTTTGAAATTTTAGGTCACTTTAGGGTTTGTTGTCATTTATTAAAAGTTGCATGGGGTTTTCTTTTTCATGATTTTGAACTTCCATGAATTCATGTGTATGTTACAAGTTTTATTGTCATATTACAATCCCATTTAAGATTATAAACTCCAGAACCCTGGGATTTGCACTTGACCTTGTAATTATGCTAAGTTGCATTAGATTTCTAGAATCCCGCAAACTTATTATTCATCGAGTTTTCGGGATTTACCTGCACCCTTGCATACCCTACATTGTTTTACTTGGAACCCAAAACCCTACATTAATTGACTTCATTGAATTTTTCAGGCTTTAAGCACACATTTGTAATCCTTGCAAAATTACAACTAGAACCTGCTTCCCCACTTGCAATTTACCTTTGAGATTTTGGACCCTACTTGTAATCTTCTAATTGCAAACCTACTTAGGAATCCCAAAAGTTTGCTCCACATACTTTTGGGATTCCGGACTCCACCAACACCTTTGTAATTACCAACTTGCAAGTAAATCTTGAAATCCTGAGATAGTAAATTGTACGAGTTGGTATGGAATGCTCTATACCATGCAAGATTTGGCTATGAAGGTAGCCACCCAAGATCTAGGAGCTTCAATGAAAGCACAAGAGATACCCAACATGAGAGAATAACTCTATTCTATCAAAGGATGCAATATACAGAACATACATGATATGAAATTACAATGAGAAGCCTTTGGTTATATAGGCCAAGGTGAAAGATAGGACAACATAAGATTATGACAAGTTTCTTAATCTTATGACATGAGACACAAAGTGATAAGTATCCTTAGTGTACCCTAAGAATGCCCTAAGTAAACGTAACTAGACAAATGTGAATAGGACCTAATGTGGAACTAGTTAGGTAATATGCCCCATTCACACTAACACCCCCCATTAAGTGCAACTTAGGGAGGACAAAACAAATACAAAGATGCAATGATTGGTCCTGGCTACTAGGCCATGTTAGGTACCCATGTACAAACAAATCTTTCACAAATAGAGAAAAGGAGAAAGACCCATAGGAAAAAACCCCTCTCCAAAAGAGAGAAAACACAAGAAAGATGCTCTCCAAAAGTATGAGAAGGAAAAACCCCATGTGAGGAAACAGTCCCCCCCATAAGAGAGAAGAAGAGAGACCAAATAGCCCCTCCTCAATGTAGAATCTCCTACACTGATGGTAGATGCTCAACAATGAATACTGAAGATGACCCAAGAACACTAAACAACGTTTCTCCCCTTAGGAAGAAACAAAGCCAAGGATGTATGCAGGAAGTCTTCCCATTCCTAAAAGGAATATGAAGGAAGAAAATGCAAGATGTATGAAGTCTCTGAACTTTGTTCAAGTGTTGCCATGTTGATGCTGAAAGGTGCGACAATCAAATCAGAAGTCTCAGAACAAACTGAAGAAAGTGATAACCCAGAACCTAATGGAAATAGATGTAGAACATGATCCAAAGATGAAGATGAGTCCTTAGAATTCTGCACAAGGATCTCCAACCCAATGCCAAACTATGACAAATGAAGAGGAGAAAGAACAAGACGGTCTTAAGGTTCCCTCATCACATTTGAAGAAGATGATACAACTCCATAAGAGCTAACATCAAAGAGGAGATGAATATCCTCAATGTTGTCGTCCAAATCAACAATGTGAGACTCCACAAACAAGGATGATATGTATGATAAATAGGAATCCCAATGAGGTGGACTAGGAAGAATGATGTGAACCTATTGCAAAGAATCATTGGAAGCCATGAATGAAACAACATTAGATTCAAATGGAGCAATAGGTGATGAAAATGAGATCTCAATGCATGTCATCTGACTACACTACTCATCTGTGAATGATGTGTCCACACAAGATGTCTGAGTGTGAACATCAGATGTATCTATAGATGTTGGATTAGAAGAATTTGACAAACTAATTCCATTGGCAATTCAAAGTTGTCTCAATTGTTGAAGTTCATAAAGTAATTTTAGATCATCAAGTTCCTTCTGCATGCATTCATCTATTGTATGCCTTTTATTCCCACTGTAATCACATTTAACTTTCCAAAGATTAGGAGCCATGATTACAACCATCAAAAACAAAAGATCACCACAAGATTACACCCCCAGTTTCACTCAATCAATGATCCTCCCAACAAATTATGATCTTGGCACTTTATATTTAGTGCGATCAGTTTCCACTAGCCAAAACAACAAAGTGGTCTTTTGATCTTAGTACATGCAAATGCCAAATTAGGCTATAAACTAAAAGTATAAATTTGGTGTAGAATGAGATCAATCCGATTATAGATTTGAGAAGTACACGAAAAATTATGCTCTTTCAAAAAAAAATCACCCAAAAATGTTACCGTATGAGCCCAAACTAAGCCCTGGAAGTTCCCAAAATGAGAATTGCTCAACAACAGGTGTGAAAATCTGCAATTTCTGGAAAGACCAGACACCAAAATCAAAATCCAATTCCACCATTGCAAAATTCTGCCCCAATTAAAAAAAAATTGCTTCAAAAAAGGAGCTCGCATGACTGAGAAATAGGCTTGTAAAGTTAGATTGCCAAAATCAAAACTCCAATGGTGAAGGGTGCAAGTCATGGGAGAAGATGGGCGATGACGTCAGCACCAGTGAATAGAATATTCTCCAAGTGTGCCGGAATATTCCTTTGATAGCAAAAAATTGTCGATCATTTTTTCAAAAACTTCTCACTATTACCCAAAATTACTTGGTTGTTTCGAAAAACTGCTTATTGTTAAGCACAAAACTGCTTATCGACACTTAAGGGTGGCTTGGAGGCAAATATTCTCCTAATATTCTTCTACTATCGTGAAATTGGATGCTGGGCGGTTTTGAGTTTATTGTCAGGTGTAAGGTGGTTTTCGAATGTTTCTCGGACGGTTTTATTTGCCATTGGGCAGAGTCTGTCAGTCAACGGGTTGGGGCCCACGAGGCCACGTGGCACCCTATCTGTGGGGTTGTGGTACCTGCGGGTACAGCAGTACCCCAATCCGTTGACGCAGGTACCCTGCATAGGCAGGGGACTCCTTGCAACTTAATTAACCCGTAGAAATTAAAAAACTTTAACCAATGAATAATGAATTTTTCCAATGGTTAATACATTTACTTGATGGATAAAGAAATGGTGCCAAGATTCTGATGATGCAAGCAATGATTCTACAGGGATAGAGAATATTTTCCAGAATATTTTGTTCTTACGACCGAGGAGGGCAAATTTTTTCCTAATGGCTTGGAGCAAAAGTGTCCAAATATGATGAGTTGATAGTTGATTTTTAGGTTCTTGGGCCTTCTAGACGCGGTGGCAGGGTCGGATTTGAGCCAAAATGCTTCAAACATATAGCTACCTCCCGGATCCGGTAACCACCTCCCAACTTCAAACCCTTGTAGATGTTGCCTCCAATGTCCAATTTGAACAAATTGAAAGGCTAAATTAACTTTTTTGGACACCTTGAACTCAATGGCGAGCTCAGATTTGCACCAACATGCTCCAAAATGAACCTGGAATACAAAGCCACAAAGAGGAAACCCTCCCAAATCTAGTATTTATATCAAGTTTTCTTGATTCTCCAGGTTATCATATGATGCAAGAGAAAAGCATACTCAAGTTTTTAAGATCTACCATGATTTGCATCCTAGATCTCTCAAAAAAGACTAGCATAAAGCAACCCCACTAGCTTTAATACGATGTAAGAGTTGGTATAGAATGCTCTATACCATGCAAGATTTGGCTATGAAGGTAGCCACCCAAGATCTAGGAGCTTCAATGAAAGCACAAGAGAGAGCCGTGTAATGTCCCAAATGGACAGAAATATGACAAGTTTGGATTTCCGGGTGTTCCAAATAATTTTCTGATTTCTGCCCTAGAATTTCTGTATGCGACATGTCTGCCCTAACCCTAGCTCTGCTGTAGCAAATCAGTCTTGAAACAAAACATACATTTCACCACACTTTATGCTCATTGAACAATGCAAGTTACCACAACAAGTTCGCCCAAATAGGAAGATAATATTCAACATCAATATCCACATGAAACAATTGATATCATGGCACAAATAGGAATAATACAGTCTGCTGTTGTAGTATCTGATCTGCTATATATATTAATGAAAATCATGAAGATAACAAGTCATATGAGTGGCTAAATAGCCTAGCAACCCAATATCCTTCAATGGCAACAACTACATAACATAAAGATGAAGAAATGATGCATATACTAGCCTCTTCAACAGGCGGATCTGCTGTAGCAAATGATGAATCAGAAACCCTAGGCGCAGCAGTCTGAAATCACACAAAATGAGTCTTAAATCTGCTTATGATGCTGGCTCACTTCTTCAAGACAAGTTGCGCAAGGTTGGAGGTGACCTTAGGGCAGTTCGCTCGACAATGAAGGCATGAATTTCGCCAAGAACTCTCCTTAGGCTAGCTCGCCCTAGCTGGTATAATATTCTGCCCTGGAAGTCTGCTCCAAATCAGTGAAGTGCAAGTGAATTCCCGTGGTGGAACTCTCCAAAGAAGAAATCAGATTTTCGCCCAATTCCTTTTGGAAGTCTTGAGGTTTTTGTCCCAAACTTCTTCTCGAGATTGCTCTCCAATATGTAATGTCCCCTTTTGGGCAGTTCAAAATTTCTTAACCTTGCACACCATTTAAACTCGGTATGATCGATGGATGATAATGCTGATAGTTATCTATATGAAATCTGAATTCAGAATATATCTTCCTTTCCTCTCTTGATGAATATACTAGAATATATATTTGTTATTCTTCATCTTTATGTATTTCAAATCAGATCCCTATATCGGAAAATATACATATTCTATCCATCTTTTAAGTGCAGATCTCATACTGAGGAAACTATATATATTTGACTTTCAAATTTGCATATATATATATAAAGTCAGAAACGTATAGCTCTCTTGCTTTTACCGCTGCTTCGATATTCAATTTATATTTCTGTTCTATATTTGTTGATGGACTACTCATTTGATGCCTTTATATGGTTCGATGATGAGATGCCTTAGAACTTCCATGGTATTACCTTTTCCTAGACTGCTCATTATAACTTAGACTGCATTACTGCCGCTGCTTGGCTTCTTATTTCTCTTTAGACTATTCAATATATACATTCAAGTGTATTGCTTCTGCTTTGATTCCTTGTTTGATTAATGATTCGATGAGATGATTCCCTGATTCGATGGTGATAGGAGATGTGCAATTCATGAGATGATAGTCCCTTTAAATCTGCATGTGACTTTTTAGATTTGCATATGTCTTTCCCAATCTGCATCTGATACCTCTGCTGTGGATGATGCTGATGAGATGATGTAATGTGTATTAAATATCAATTTATTTTCTTGAGATTCCTGATAATTCCTATCCCCCTTTTCGATTATTCTCTTAATGACTTTTATACTTTCCAAACTGCCTTACCAATGTTCATGGCCCTTGATTAGTTTGCTGTTCATAAAACGTAATTAATTATTATGATCTCTGTAGCTTTTGGCTATTATTACTTTCCTTAGCAACGGGGATTTTAAGCTTTGTTATCACTGCTTTAGTAAAAACATATGAATCGTATCTCTTCCTAAAATATGATCCTCTTTTTAGAATTATATATGCTTTGGTCATTATATTAATAATTTATAGTTGCCTAATTAATTATATGAGACTAATCATATTTGTCTTTATGCTTGTTAGTTGCCTTAAGACTTATTAAATTGCTTCATTTATTCCCTCTTTCTATTAATCGATGCCTTAATGCTTATTTTAAGAATATTTTGTTTGAGATATTAAATTGAGATTTTATTCTAACTTAACAATCTTGTCCCCCACCAGCCCTACACTTGGTAAAGTCTTGGGGTCTATTAATCCTATATTATTATATAATAAGAACCATAATTATAATAATATTTAATATTAAGTATATTATTATATAATATATTTTAATATTTGTATTTGTCTATATATATGTATAGTTATAATAATATTTAATTATTAATATTTATATTTATATTAATAATTATATTTGTTGTTGAATAATATATATTATATATTACATTTATTTATATAATATATATTATATTATTATAATATTACATGTATTCATAATAATATTTAGTATTTATTATTATATAATAATATTTAATATTTACTTTTTATATTGGTAATTATATTATTATTATATAATATAATACTTGTATTTATATTGATAATAATATATTCATATTTATATGAATGATATATACTCGATCAAATGAAGGGACATGACACAATATGAATGTATGAATTGCTTGAATGATCCTTTGGAATGCCAAATGCGTGAGTATATATGCACATTATATATTCACAATTCCTCTAGGCCGACCTAGGTATGAGTACATTGCTTTTGTATTACAAATATCCTCCCTTAGAGGGCCGACCAGTCTTGGTGTGTCTAGGCGCCCAAATCAAAGCAAATGAAGATTATTATTTATTAATTTCTTTTCTCATTCAAGCGCCCATGATAAGGTATAGTTATTATCCATTATGAATTGTCCCAAAGTATGAAAGGGGACTTCCACAAGGTAGGGGCCATCAAATGATAATAATAATCTACTAAGTCGTCCCAAACCAAGAGCAAGGTAAATCTCTCCAAGGTGAGTGCATACATGAATAGGATCTCCTCAATGAGTGCCCAAGGGACATATAGATGATGTTGCCCAAGTGGAAGGTGACCTCCATGATGATCTCCATAACAATGACAAATCTCCAAAGAATCAAAGGTGAAGCAATGGTTCCAAGGCAAGGCATCCATATGAAAGTCATCCATGTGATGAAGTCCAAACTCCAATATGAGTCCGTATGAAAGCTCCGAAGAAGGCAAATCATCATGAGCCAAGTATCCATGAGAAGGCATCCAAGAGTGAAGTGATAGCATCCATATAAGAGAAGCTCAAATCTCAATCTTAAGACCATACAACATACCTCCCAAGTAACTGACTTCGAAGAAGACAATCCTCCATATCAACTTGAAAGATGCACTAGAGACAACACACGCAAGTGATAAGCCGTCTCCACTGCTCGTGATGTCCTTGAGATGTCCTAGAGTGAGATGGAAAAGCCCATCCAAGACCTTTGGTGACCATTCCCAGAATGGAGACATTACAAACCGACATGAGAGAATAATTCTATCTATCAAAGGATGCAATATACACAATATACATGATATGAAATTACAATGAGAAGCCCTTGGTTATATAGGCCAAGGTGAAACATAGGACAACATAAGGTTATGATAAGTGTCTTAATCATATGCTATGAGACACAAAGTGATAAGTATCCTTAGTGTACCCTAAGTATGCCCTAAGTAAACTTAACTAGACAAGTGTGAATAGAACCTAATGTGGAACTAGTTAGGTAATATACCCCATTCACACCAACACCCCTCCAAGTGCAACTTAGGGAGGACAAAACAAATACAAAGATGCGATGATGGGTCCTGTCTACTAGGCCATGTTAGGTACCCATGTACAAACAAATGCAGTTTTACTCTTTTGTTTTGATGAATGGAGGCAAAAGATGTTATAAGTTTGACTTGTAGGGTGAAATAGATTGATTTAGGGTTTTTTTAAGTTTAAAAAAATGTTTTTTTTGACACTTTTTGGGGTGTCCCTATCACGGGCATTGTTGGGTTCACCCAAAGTTAGTGCCTGGAAACCCTAGGTGCTTGGGCAAAAGACTAGGCAAACCCCCTCGCATCCCATTCCCATCCCCATACCCGTACTGGACCTATATGGGCATGCCAAGGCAAATACAAGAACTCGGTAACTTAGTTTGATACCCTGGAACTTGCTTGAGACAGTAAAAAATTGTCTCAATGACGAACCACTATTACATCTGCTTTGCATGTATATATAGCATTACAATCCTTTCTTGTTGCTTGGACAAGAATCTTGAAGTGGTTAGCATGATTTTCCAGTCGTCCATGTTTGCTTGCATCATCTTCATGCAGACTCACACTCGGAGCCATGCCCTCTGTATCAACAACCCATGCTTTTGTACACAAATCATGTCCATGCGGGGTCCACAGATGTCAAAAGGCATATGGAAGTCATCCTCCATTTCATCTCCTCCATTGGAGGCGATTAGTGGCGATCTTGGATTATGCAGGGGAGTTGTTGAGGTGATTGAAGCTTTTTGAAATAATTTGTGGGAAATTTGACATGGAATCATATATAGGAAGGGGATGCTACTAGATATACCAAGTATTAGTGAAGAATTGGCTAGGAGGAATAAATGAAGTGAATATGGGAATGCGGGGAAGGACTAGACATCCAAACATTTGGAAGTTAGGAAAATGTGTGAAAGAAATTCGGAAGTCTATCAAGTTTCCGCGAAGGAAGAAAATTAGTGATTTCATGATGACAGGGAAAGTGGAGTTTGGTTGTGGAGTTGGACAATAGGATGGGATATGGGGTGAAAGAAAGATATCCTAAAGTCCACAGAAAGTCCACAAATAGGAGGGAATGGAAGATATGAAGGTGCAGGAAAAGCATGTGGGCTTGGAGGCAGGAAATGGAGGCATTAAATGGAAGAAGTCCAAGAGTGTTGTAATATCTCGCAAAATGGTTTGGAAGAAATGTGGAGAAGTGAGGGAGGATTCGAGGTAAAAATGTCCGGTACACTAAGGAATTTCTGCAGGACAAAAAGGAAGATAAAACGGAGAATTGCGAGAAAGGAGTGGAGGACGAGAGGATTGAATGGAAGGGAAGCAAAAGGAAAGTGGAAGTGGTCCGGAAGAACTCCGCAATTCTGCAAAGTAGAAGGAAATAGGGACAAGGAAGGGAATGAAGGAATAAATGATTTGTGGGAATGTGGAAGGGGATAGGTGGTCAGGATCGGATGAGAGGCGAAAAGGAAATGTCCGGCAGTCTAGCGGAAATCTGCAAACTGGAAGAAATAGGCGGAATAAAAAAAAGACTAAAGACTTGGTAGAGTTCTACAGAACTTTATGTGAAAAAGGTGGATACCAGATGGGAGATGAAGGGGAAATGTTTAGTAGTCCACTAAAAGTCTGCAACACACTAGAAATTGACTTAAAACTTCTCAAACTTAAAGCTTTCTTGGATTTTTGCAACTTCCAACATACAATAGGAACATGGGAAATGGCAAGGAACAACTCCAAGATAAAAATTGACCAAGGGAAGGCCCATTGAAGGAAATATCAGATTGGTTATTAGTAATGGGTAAAACACTTCCAAGGCAACAAAAGGACACTCAAGTGGGAAATTTTCACATTTTTAGGCAGGTGCCAACATTGGCTCTAGTTGGGGATGTGTGTCTCTTGCAGGCACAATGAGAATCTAGCTATTTTCGGGAGCAGACCAAAATCCCAAAGGTGGCAAGGAGGGAAGGGAGACAAAAACAATCCAATATGTACAAGACAATGCACAACAAGGGGACTGTATACAAAACAACCACTATAGCCAATGACATGCAAGAACAAATAAGTTTGAGTATGGCTGTAAACAAAACTTGAGAACACTTACAAGTCTAACTCTGCAAAGAAGATTCATGGCACAAAGCCATAGACAAATTGCCACAAGCTACTTGCCTCTGTCAAAGACAAGTTTGAGAAAGGAGCTGAGCATCTTGAATATAAAAGTGCATCCATGCTCTAGCTGCAACAAATGGTATTTCTTGCATGCATGCATATGCAAACTGCCAATGTCAAGAGGATTATGTTGAAAATGAGAATGAATATCATCCTCTTGCCAACTAGGGTTAGCAACCCAATCTAAATGTATGTGGAAGAGAAGACTCTCATTGCCAATGCCAGCCACATCCATTTGGTTGCCAACACTTTGAAATGAGTTGAGACAAAAAATGAATGCCTCAAACTCACACTTCAGAAAAATATACCTGACCCAGACTTTGATTGACACAAAGAGAAAGATCTTCCTACACCACAAATTGGAAGGTCTCAAAGTCAGGTTTGTCATCAAGTTGAGTTGCAACACATTGGTCTTCATGTTCATTAGTGCACTGTGGCTCAACATCACCTCTAGTTGTATGTTGGATGCATATAAATGTTCCAAATTCAGCCACATCACCATTATCCATAGTACTAGAAGCTATACCTTCATCACAAAGGAAAGCTTCATAGTCACTAGTTTTTACATCAAGCTCTTGGGTAACATGCAACCAACATACACCAATGTCACACATGCTGATGTTTTGCTCTATGCTTGGATTAGATACTTGATCCACATCTCCATTATCATCATTGGCATAAGAATCATACTGAGGCACCTCAAATGATGGACTGAATCCATTCCACTGCCTTTCTATTTCAACCTTGTTTTGGCAATCTATTGCACCACACGTACTGTTGTAAATAGACACACAACTGTCCTCTTCATGTTTCTCGTGTACACAAGCACCAAGAGGAGCTGCAGAACAAGGAACCTCATCTTTAATGTGCATAACCTAGTCAGCATCAAAGCTCACATCATGGTAGTGTAATGTCCCTTTTTTTATTTATTTTTTTATATTTTATAATTTTGTTTATTTTCCTTTGCTTTTTTTTTTCTTTTTTTCTTGATCCTATATAGTGCTGGGATAAATATATAAACATCCACTGATCATCCAATTAACTATGAACACTAAATGGTTAGCACAAGAAACTAAGGGACAACTCACAATGACAATTCTGGAACGATCAACACATTATCCTAACTGGAAAGATGTCACTTATTGAACCCACTTTTTACTGGTAGTAGTAGAAATAAAACTCTAATAGCAGTGAGAATGTTGCATGCAACAAATAATGTGATTTGGCAACCAGATGGCAGCAAATACAGTTTGTAAATTGCCCTTTACATCTCAGATAAATGAATATTACCAGCAATCCCACACATTATGAAGTTAGCAACAATGGAACAACTGAGCTGGTATGGTTTGGCTAGATGATACCGTCAAATATTTTGTCATTTAGTGAACCATTAACTGATGTTTGCTGATTAGGAAACCTTGGATATCAGACTGCCCTATTCCGCCCAGCCTGTATGATGGTGGTGGATCCTCTTACAATGCTGCAAGCAAGAGAATGAGTATCCAGTGTGCAGCGATTAGGTGTCCCAATAAATGCTCAAAATGTTGTGATCAGGTGTATGACCTCTCAATAACTATTTTGAATGCTGCGATCGGTCATAATGATCAGACTTATTAGGGCTGCTGATGAGTGCAACAGGCTGTAGTATGTTGGATCAAGCCTCTAAAATCAATATTTTGTCTCCAACCCCTTGCATATGATTGTCTTGGGCAGTTGGAATGACTGTCACACAATGAACATACCCCTGAATATTCTGATCTGTTACAACAACGATATATGATGGTGCCTTCTCCAAAAATGAATACACTGATGATGGCAGCCAGCAATCAAATGAAAGCTACTTCAAAGTCACCCTAGGGTATGTTGTACCCAATCCCAAACTCGGATTATGATACAAATTTCTTCGTTCTTATGTGTCAAGTCGCCTTGTCCGAAGTCATTCGTTGGTTAACGGTCATGATAAATCATGTTCGTCATGTCTGTATTGTCATAAGTTTTCTTTGTCGTGTCCTAAAAGGTCAAATTGTCGCCGTATTTAATCTGTCTATTCAAATTTTAAATCATCGTGTCATAGTGTTGAATTCACAAGTCAAATGTCAGTGCAAGTCCAATTTATTGTGTCTTGTCAAAATCGAAAATCTGAAATGTTGTGTGGTCTTATTGAGTCTTCGTCTCCAAAATGTCTTAAATTGTCCCATTTTTTTTGTTTGTCTGTAAAATTTTAATTTTAAATATGTTAACTAATGATTGATAATTTATTATTAATTATTATTAATATCATTAAAATTAAAATTTATTTATTTGTGTATTGTGTTGTTAAAATTTGTTGTCAAAAATCATAAAAATAAAAAAAATTATAAAAGTGTTATTGTTTTTATTAATAGTTATTATTAATTTAATAATAATTATTATTATTTTGTCATAGTGTTGAATTCACAAGTCAAATGTCGGTGCAAGTCCAATTTATTGTGTCTTGTCAAAATCGAAAATCCGAAATGTTGTGTTGTCTTATTGAGTCTTCGTCTCCAAAATGTCTTAAATTGTCCCATTTTTTTTGTTTGTCCGTAAAATTTTAATTTTAAATATGTTAACTAATGATTGATAATTTATTATTAATTATTATTAATATCATTAAAATTAAAATTTATTTATTTGTGTATTGTGTTGTTAAAATTTGTTCTCAAAAATCATAAAAATAAAAAAAATTATAAAAGTGTTATTGTTTTTATTAATAGTTATTATTAATTTAATAATAATAATAATTATTTTAATAATAATAATTATTATTTTAAATAATAATAGTCAAAGGCAAAAGTAAAAAAATATAGAGAAGTGCGTCCCCTATGTTTTTCACGCACATGATGTGTCATTTCCCCATTTTGGAGTGATCACCAAACTGAGAATGGAGTTAGCCTATCCTCATTCCCGTAGGCTGTTTCGTCAACTCAAGGGAATATTCTAGCGAAGGTGGCAAATGAATTAATGCACTTTGCATTAATTATTAAAATGAAGACAATTAAATAATAATAATTTATTATTATTATTTAATTAGAGCGCCAATGGAGGAAAAAATAATAAATTAAATAATATTATTTAATATGAGCAAAACAAAAAATAATTGGAGCGCTCAATTTTGGTGTTGGAAAAATAAAATATTCAAAAAATAAATAAATAAGCCTTGGCTATCGAGCACCCACATTGGAGAATGTGCCAAACAATAAAATAATGGAAATAGAAGGTGGCGCTCATCTTGGAGTTCGAATACAATAAAATATTGGTCCTTGGTTGAGGCGCTCATCATTGAAAAGAGGAAATTCAAATAAAAATAATAAAATATTGCTTTGGATCAAGTGCCACCATTGGAGATATCAATTTGGAGGGAAATTGGCAAATTCAAATCTTTAATTTGAATTGGTATAAAAGAAGGATTGGTGTCTCAAATTCGACATCTTGAACCTTTTGCATACTTCGGCATTTTGCTAGCATTTTCATTTCTATGGTGAAATTGGACGAAAACTCAATTTGCATCCTTGTGGCGGATTCATATGGAGTTCACGTTTGTGCTTCATAGAAGATTTGTTTGAGTTTGAATTGAAGGGTTGAAGACTTGTATTGTTGAAGATAATTGAGTTCAGATCAAACCTAAGGTGGCTGCTCAAACCTGACAGCGAATCCACTTTAGAGGGTAGCGACTATCACCAAAGGAGGTCGCAGCTATTATTGAAGGAGGATTGCTTCTTTGTGAAGGCCGATCAGCACCTTTGGCCAACAGATT
Source organism: Cunninghamia lanceolata (assembly GCA_027924645.1). Lineage (NCBI taxonomy): Eukaryota > Viridiplantae > Streptophyta > Pinopsida > Cupressales > Cupressaceae > Cunninghamia > Cunninghamia lanceolata. The sequence goes on along the minus strand of BSBN01000704.1, from coordinate 3,447,037 downwards.
AGGTGACAACGACTTCAGATCAACATCATACTGCTGTTCGTGGGATCTACATTCAGCGCCATCCCCTAACATACCAGGCAGCAAATTGTGTAATGTGTGATCATCATACAAGGGTCAGCGAATATCATTAGGAGAAGAGGCGATCAATCCTTGGGATCAGCGACTACCTTGGTGTCCATTCCTTACCACTGATTACAGCGAATGATCAACAGGATTGTGCGTGGAATTCTTTCCCTTACATTGCATTTGTCATCTAAACTGGTATGTGAAACTGAATATCATTGGTTTCATAACTACATTTGTAACAGCAAATTAGTATAATTGCTGGGCTGCCATAAGCCATCCATCACTGTTGTAATTGAAAATCTTGAAATGTCTGAATTGCACAGTAAGATCTGAATAGTCTCTAGCTATTATTGTCTTTGTAATTTGCCAAACTCAAGATTTGTAACTGAAGGCTGCCAATATCTATATATTGTTGTCGATTTGCATTTTCATAGCTCATAGATTTTGTGTTGGAGACATTTGAAATTTGTAAAAGACTAGATCGGTTTATTTGTATAATTGAAAAGAACCAAAATATCACGTCACAACATAGAACGGGATAAGACATGATGGCAAAGGTAAATGAAATAAAAATTAAAAAATGCCATATGCAAAATACTCAAGCGCTTCTACAAAGGCAATTTAAAAATAAACAATGACAAAGCGCTTTTTTGAGAATAAGCCCGTGCTATATATATATATATATATATATATATATATATATATATATATCATAAAATAAAAACAAAAACAACTTTGATTTTTATGAGCGTGTTACCAAAGTAAAGAGCGCTTTAAGTAAAATGAAACGTGCTTATTAAAAGCGCTTCAAGAAGGAAGCGTGCCACGCCAAGATCAAAGAATTGCGCCTTAGCCAAAATAACGCGACTCTGCACAATCAAAACGCGCTCAAGGAACCATTCATGCCAAAGCAAAGGAAAGAGTGTATTTGCAGATTATTCTCACGCGCTAAGCGCTAGTTCAAGGATTTTCAATGCCCAGAGGAAGAGAAATCACGTCCTCAACAAAGCAAAACCACGACTAGGCGCTTGGAAGGAAGATTTCAAGATTACTCACGCCTTTTTGAGACACTTCCATGCGTTGTAGCATTTCACAGAAGGAAAGCACCTTCAAGAGTTCGTGAGCACTCAACAAAGAAATTATATGCGCCTGAGAGCTGCCTCGCGCATTCACAAGGAACATTGGTAATGATGCCCTTCAAAGCGCTTCATACATGCCTATGAAGGCATTCAAATGTCTTCCCGAGGATCCAGACACTAGCAAACACGTGCAATCAAAGCTAAATTCATGCCAGTCCAAGTTTGGAAGCGCCTTGAGGAGGATTTCAACCACATCTAGAATAAAGAAAGTTTCAGGCGCTACATGAAAGGTCTCACACCTCTACGAAATGTCTCCATATTTCACGCAAGGCAAAGATAAGTCTAGGAGAAAGTCACGCCTATTCATAAACAGAGCTCTCTCAAAAGACATCCTGCATATTCATTCAAGGAAAAATCGAAGGACAATCTTGATCTTGTAGTTGGAAGGCAGCCACAAAACCCCACGCTTTCAGCTTGGGTAAAACGCCTCAAGGCACCTTCAATCCATATCTCAAATGTTTCTCAAGCAAGAGTGCTCAACAAAAAAAAACCGCCGCCTTCAATCAGTTCAAAAACAACAAGCCTAGTGTCTCTGTCAAAAGGTATGGCTGCCTTGAAATCTTCCCTTGATATTCTTCGAACAATCTATCAATCTCCTTCACAAAAGAAGTTTCAAGGTCCTCTCTTTTTCCTTGTCTCTATAAAAACATGGATCTAGAGGGTTTCAAAATGGAACTACCTGTTGGTCGATTATTAGTAGTGGGTGTATTCATTTGGATTTGCATGGTTCATTCTCTCTTGGCTTGCTAACATTCTCTCTTGGCCTCCTAATAGCATCTCTCCCATTCTATCTTATCTCATTTGAAGGCCTATACTCTATAGGCTAGCAAGATGGTAGCTCTGATACCACTATAATATCTTCAATAAATTTTAATATAAAATTTTACTACTTTTTGATCACCAAGATCCCGTGAGAGCGAGGTGGGAGCATACAATGAGTAAATATTATTATTCATCACTTTTTGATCACCTAGATCCCATGAGGGCAAGGTGAGAGCACACGATGGATGAATAATGATTTTTTTATATCTATTATTTCCAGTAGCAACAATGCCCAAAAAGATGTAACAGTGGATTGCATAAATAATATAAATATCTTGAAATTTCAAAAAATAACACAAATATGAATAAAGCTTCCTCCACAATATAATGTTGCTTCAACAATTACAAAATATATGCTAAAGCTTTAGAAATCAAAACTTGTTGCAAATATGAAAATATATGCTGAAATTCAAACAAAGCTTTGAAGTACAAATGCAACCTTTGTGTGAGATTGCCTTTAGGAAATCAAAGGGTTTTCGTCCTCCAATCTGTAGGAAACCAAAGGAGTTCTATCCTCTGATCTCCATAATCCAAGGGTTTTTGTCCTCAAATCCTATAGTTGAACACAAAGCTGAAAATATGACAAAAATGACTAAATAATTTGGTAGATGTCTTTAAGGCAACTAAGCACCTCAATATATAGTATCAATAGGGCACAAATTCCAACACCCCACTTTCCCTCTCAAAGGTAGCAATTAAAATATTAATGAAAATTTCCCCCCAAACTAGCCCCCAGTTTGTCATGAATGCTTGTAACTCCTCACTGATAAGTTGTCATAGAAATTTGTCATGAGGAGGCTGCCAAGTGTCTCGGGGGTTACAACAACCCACATCTAGAATCCCATGCCCCACTAAGTCATTATTTTATAATTATTTATTTCTACTACAAATTTTCAATGTCTAAAGGCCCCATTATTAAAATATTTATCTATCCTTATTAGGGAAATAAGAATTGGGCATACATAAGATGAATTAATTGAAAGGGGACATTACACAAGGGGTAGAGCCCCTCATGGGAGTTTGGGGGCAACATCCCTTGAGGGTTTTGGGGGCAGCGCCTTGGGCGCATTCCCTATTGAGATATAGGGCAAGATCGAGGGTCAAAGCCCCATACAACCAAGCCCAAATGAAGGCCTTTGAGACCACATTGACTTTCATGACGCGTGCCATTTTTCATAATTTTATCACTATGTTTTCTCCAACACCAAGTCCTCATTATTTTTGACCAAATCTTCATTCTTCAAAGAACTAACAGTTAAGCTAGAGAATCTGATTGGTCTAAATGATGAGGGTTGTGCAGTTGAAGACAGGAATATCATCCTTATTGAATCTTTTTATTTATTTTTTCTCTGTGTTCTAGTAGATGAGTTTTAAAAACTACTTACAACAGTCAACACAAACTCACAAACACTTATGAAAACTTGATAATATCCACCACCACCCTACCCTCACTACTTCCTCCACTCTCCACTAAACTCGAGACATTGGTGACATATGAATTAAGAAATATTTGAACACCAACTTTGTAAAGTTAAGATAAGAGATGTGCATTCAGGTAAAGAAAAAAATAACAATTGTTTTGATAGTCTATTTTGCCTCCAATACCATGTAAATATTCCTTCTTTCTTCCAAGGTCAACCATATGTACATGCCATCATGCTGTTTGTCTGTTCAAAGCTTTGACACAAATCAAAATTGTTATCATGACAGAGAGAAATTGTGGGGATCCCTCAGCATATTTGAGATAGTTGAGTGACTTGTCGAAGTCACCAAACCATCTCGGTGACTTCCTAACATGCACTCAACATCCCCAATAGAGGGGATGTCCCAGAAATGTCCCTTGCTGCAGCAGAATGCCCTAGAAACGTTTCCTCCCTGGTGGTTATGGTGGGGGATGGTGGAGGAATGCCGCATCCCCATCCCCATGTCTTGGGGATGTCCCTGTTTCAGAAACATGCCATTTTGAGGTGGGGATGTGTCCCCATGGAACTATGCAATTTGCCGAGTCTAAGTGTTGAATCCGAGTTCGAGATCAAAATCAGCTTGCTGAGTCCGAGTCTGGTAACTATGGTTTGGACAATGCTAAGATTGTCAGCAAGATCAACCATTAAACAGACATCTAAGGGAATCAGTGGAGGCTGAGAAACATCTGAATAATATAATTAGAGATGGACAGTACCTTAACCTTGTTTGGAAAATAATCATCACAAGGCTTGAGAATCATGAGGTCAAGTATAATATATTTGGATATTTTTCTTAATTAGCCAAGACATCATAAGTGATACATATTGAACAGGGGTTAAATGTTTTTTATCCACAAAATTATCCCATGTTAGCAATCCAACATTCATTATTAACCTACTGACTAGTCAAGAAGTTTGACCCAAGACATCTATCCAATAAAAATGGACACGGTTGTTCCGGAAAACACTCACAAGAAAAGTCAAGTAAGAAATCAAAAGCGTATAGTCAAGAACTCATAATAAAAATACTTTTGAATTTTTTAATACATCTGGACATATTTAACTCTGTTAGTGAAGACTAACTTACCCAGCATTAGACAAGTTATGTATTCTCATCTTTATGTGTTAACAATGATGTCATTTTTTTGCTGTTATGACAATAGTATGTCTTCATACTATGTACTTGTGACTTATGATCTTAATGTATTAATATGGCTTTGTTGCAATATGCCAATAAGCATGCCCTCTACCCCTAGGTGGGGTCACATAGTAAACCATCCTCAGAAATGTGTTATCCCACCTTATTTTTAGAATTTACCACTACCTCCTTTTATTTTTAAAGATTGTTAGTTTTCAAGGGTTACTATCTAGAAACACAACCTATCATTTTGTAGGGATACAACCTATTGTATGTGTCCCAAGGTCATGTCTCTCCATTCATATTTCTACGTATATCCTATCACCCTATCCATCATACTCACCTACTGATATATTATTCTATTTTATATTGAATAAGTATTCTTTATTTATTATGTGTACCCAGTAGGTATGTGACACTTAGAGATCCAGTTTTTAAATTTTTGCTTCAAAAATTGTGAGTGAGACTATGAGCACCTTTGAATAAATTGTAGAGTAAAAATTTTGTCACATTCTTGCGTAGGGTAAGCTTGGGCCAATGGAAACTACTACTGTTCATGAAAGAATTATGTTTTATCTGTTTGAATAATCCATTTGAACCAGTTTGTGTAAAGACTGCCTTCTCTTCCTCTAGAATTTCAGATCCAGTCAGTATCTGGATTGATTGGGAAATCTTTGTGTTTTGAAATGATCTCGTATCTTAGTTCAAATAAGAGAGACCTGAGCCATGGAAGAGATTTTGTGGATATGATCTACGGAATCTTTTAGTAACCTCAATCAAGCTAAAGCAGATGGATAGCACTTGGGAACATGTAGAAAATAAAAATGTTCTCTTGATATGCACATTTGTTTTGCATGCAAACGTTCTTGATTTTCTTGCTATATGAATCCAATGGCTAAGCATAAATGAGAAGGGGGATGCAACTTGCCAAATAAACAACCAAATCATCAGGTATTAGATATCATGTAGATTGTCATTAGAAAATTATAGGTGAAATGGAAAATGAAAATATAACGGCAGAAGGTGAGATGGAAAAAGAGAGGAAACACCTTGTTTGGGCCTTGACTCTCAACCTTTTCAGATGCTATATAATTTAATCAAGAAGCAAGGAGCAACCTCTTATAGTATCATTGCAGAATATCAATTAGAATGACTAATGCGAGAAGTTATTTTACCAATACGAGTTGTAGAAGGGATTTTGAGATGCTACAGAATTTAATCAAGAAGCAAGGAGCAACCTTCTGTAGTATTGTTGGCTAATATCAATTAGAATGACTAATGCAAGAAGGGAGTAACCTTGCTAAAAGATTGCTCAGCCCCTCAACATGAAAAGATTGTGCTTATGACAAGAAAGGGGAGTAATCATGATGGGTAGCCTAGGTGACTTTTGTTTTGGAAATGAGAACTATCCTAGTTCAAACTTCTCTCTTCTAAGAAAACATACAGAAAGTCGAAAGTTGTAAATATTATAGGAACATGTCTAGGATTTGGTTCATTTGAAATCTAATGGGTTTACTATTGCATTCCCTTAGATTTGAGCAGGGTTGCATGCATGTCAGGTCATCATGCTGATTTTTTTTTTTGTGTTGGATCTTTCTTTCTTCTACGTCGATGTGGCTGAAATATTACAAGGTCTTTTGGGTTTTATGTTTTTTAATCCTATATGATGAATTCCAGGCATGATTGTTCAATCCATTTTTTATATTATCATAATGTGACCACTAGTGTTTGGGGCTTTGACTTTTAATAGACCTTGTTTCGTGTAAAGGTGACATATTGTGAAGGTATGTGTGAAGCTATATCTTTAATCAATTCATCATCTTTTTACTACTATATTAATTGCTTTTACTATGTTAATTGTTTGTTCTTGCACTGCGACATCTGACTTTGTATGGCAAGTTTTCCCTAAATCACATAATCTCATCAAACTTTGTTATTTCTTATTTTAATTTGTTACTATGATAATATGGCCTTCAAATGCTTTTTACTCGGAAGTTTCTGTTCAATTGTCTCCATGGTAAAGAATGGTATACATTCTGGCAGGTGAATATCATGGAAATAACCCAGAGATGTCGAAATTGCTACACAAAGCTGTTCGACAGAAGAATGAAAATGCATTTGTAGTCTACCAACAGCATCTTGCTAACCGACCAGTGAATGTAAGTTTTCCATGAGGCCATATTGTTTCTTGTTATATGGAAAAAACAATCTTTAAGTTAATAAAATGCATTAAATTAATTTCTCACTAGAGAATACTCTGTTAAAATTGGTTATTCTACAGTAACTGACATGCTTTAGGGATTTGTTTAACTCAGGTACTTCGTGACCTTCTGGAATTTAAAAGTGACCGACCTCCAATTCCTGTAGGAAGAGTGGAGCCTGCATTGACAATTGTTGAGCGCTTTTGCACTGGGGGCATGTCACTAGGAGCTATTTCAAGGGAAACACATGAGGCAATTGCAATAGCAATGAACAGAATAGGAGGAAAATCTAACTCAGGGGAAGGGGGTGAGGTTAGTCACTATTTCTTCTTTGTTGAGAACTTGTACATAAATTCTTGTAATAGTCAGAATGTTAATCACAATATTCATCATATTTATGATGCCTGTTTTAGAATGATTTGCAGAATCCTAGAGCATATTCTACATAATTTGTTTATTACTGGTAAAATTAGAGCAAATATCAGTGTAACATTAAGAATCATTTCTTTGAAGGATCCTGTGCGTTGGAAGCCTTTATCAGATGTTGTTGATGGATATTCACCAACACTACCACACCTTAAGGGTCTTCAAAACGGAGACACTGCCACTAGTGCAATAAAACAGGTGTGTGTTTTTAATTTTCTTCAAAGTGATTGTTATGTCTGTCCTTATCTCTAATAGTCTTTTAAGTCCTTGCACTTATGGAGTTTGACATTGCCACTTTTCATGGTTTAGCATGTAGTTAACATTAAGTAGTGAATGCCATCAATCAAACTACATGGAATCATGTGTAGCTTACTAGCCCATACTTACCAAACTAGGGAGTAACTTTACATGCTTGAATTCTTCAGTATCTTTGGTGATTCCACTCACAGTACATCTTAAAAGTTAAAATCATAAATAACCTATTGTTCTCTAGTTTTTTTTAACTGATGTATTAATCACAGCACTTCAGATTTGATGCACCATGCTATACTCAGAAATATATATAGACATTGCAAAACTAAAATTTAGTTTTATGTTGCCTTGCTTTCAGGTTGCTTCTGGACGTTTTGGTGTCACCCCAACATTTCTTGTAAATGCACAACAGCTAGAGATCAAGATTGCACAAGGGGCAAAACCAGGAGAAGGAGGGCAGCTGCCTGGAAAGAAAGTTAGTGCTTACATAGCAAGATTACGTAACTCCAAACCTGGTGTACCTCTTATTTCACCCCCTCCCCACCATGATATCTATTCTATAGAGGATCTTGCTCAGTTGATCTTTGACCTACATCAGGTATCTTTGGGTTGTGAGATATGCACTATCATTATTTTAGGATGACTTTGCCATTCCTTCAAATTAATGATACACAGAGATAAGAAGGATTTAAGATTCCCAAATTCATAGGTGATAATTTTGGATTTTGTCTAAAATTAAGATGCTTTTTATGATTCTGCCATTTTTCCTTTCCTGTATCTGCAATGACTTGGAGTATGGTTGCCAGGTCAATCCAAAGGCAAAGGTTTCTGTCAAGCTTGTAGCAGAAGCCGGGATTGGAACTGTTGCCTCTGGAGTTGCAAAAGGCAATGCTGATGTAATACAGGTGTGGTTGTAATAAATGCTTCTGTTTTTTTGTCAAAATATAGTATGGATATCTAGGGAGCATATCTAGATTAATATAGTCTAGGAAAATGACAGCATCTCTTAGTTGCTTTCCTAGTTAATATGGAAGTTTGACAAGAAATAAATTTGTAGGATGTTTTGGGTTGATTTAGAAATTAAAGACAATAATGTTTTTAAGCTAATTTACTAGACTAGAAACCCTTGTCTCCCTCTGCCTGCACCCCCGCACCCCCCCCTCTCTGGTGGTATATATAAATGCTTGTACTTCAGATGATTTAGTGGTATCCTCTCTCTCTCTCTCTCTCTGTGGCAGTTTCTACTTCAGATGGTTTAGTGGTATCCTTTGTGAAGCTTGCCATACTTATTACTCCCACAGAGGTAGTGGTTGTTACCCTTTTGCCAACAGAAGATGAAGCAAGACAGGTAGAGGACTGTTTGAGTCAACTGGGGTCACCAGTTAATTTTGGATAACTCGTGCTTCCAATAGGTCCTATAAAAGCATAAGTCCAATTCGCTCAATTGAGTGTGTGACTGTATCACTTCTTGACCAGGTGGGTAGTATGAAAATATGGAAAGAAATACACAGATGAGGGAGGAAGAAGAGATAAATTCTTGTTTTATAGATCCTTCACATGTAGGGCTGAGTGAATCTTTGGCTCTTGAATTGGAGTCTGTTCCAATACAGCTGATTTTACTAGATAGTAGGGACTCGTATGGTACATTGTATAACTTTCTGCAAAATCTTGGGGCCATGGTGCAGATAATTTATCACTTTCTGTATTACTTAATGAGCAGAATGTGGGTACTGAGAGAATATTGGAATATATTACATGGATGAGGGAGGAAAAAGAGTTAAACTCCTCTTTTGTAGATCCTTCATGGGTAAGGCTTGTTGATAAATCTAGTTGAGTTCTTTGATTAAGAGCATAAAATAGGTTTCAAAACTGAGATAAATCAGAAATATTACAAACAAAACTGAAATATGAAAGGATAAATCAACAACTAAACAAGTGCATACATCATAACACATAATTTATCCAGGGAAAATTCCCTTGGCTTAAAAAAAGCCAACCGAAATTGTAGATACCTCTCTCTATTAACTTGAAATAAGCTTATGAATACAATGATCTGATCCAACAATTGATACAGCAGTAGTCTTCGCAGTACTTGAAGAATTCAACAGATAATCTCCACATCTCAAACCTTTGATGCTCAAACAACTAACCCATGGCTTGTGGATCAGCTATGACAAAAAAACACTAACCCATGGGATGACATGCTGTATTTGGAACAATAAAAAAGCAAATTCTAACCTGGAAACCACTAGTGGTTTTTAAAACCATGAAAATCCATGTGTCACCTCACCTATGGCATTGCCATGAGGTGGCACAAATGCCAACACCTTTTTGCCTATTCCAAGATGTTTCCTAAAGATGTTATTACGCCTTTTACCAACCAGCTCAAAATAGCTGATTCCTTTTGATTGACATATTAACCATATTTCTCCTTTTGTGGAATGTGGCACTCCATTACACTTATGTGTCCTATTTTGTCATTTAGCAATCCCAAAGTAACGCCCAACATGTCATACAGCATGCCAAGTGTCCCCAAAGTTTGTCCTATTCAAATATGGCATCCTATTCTCTATGAGGGTCTATTTTTCATAAGTTCATACAAGGATTCAAATGAAATCATTGCTACGTCGATGAAGCATACAGGGTTTTTTTACTAGTAATTTGGTGTAATCCTTGTATCATCAACACACTCTTGTAAATAATTAGTTCTTTACTCCCAGTTCGTGGTTTGAATATGGGAACCTAATAAATGTCGGGCAGTTCTTGAGCCACAAGTCTTCTAAATCAAAACCACTTTTCTGACTTGTCTGTTGCTAATTTGTGGCATAAATTTTCTGATAAATAACAATTATTTATGAGAATTGTCATTGCATGAGGCTTAGAATTAAGGGCTATAGATTGGTGAATTAGTCCTTCAATAATGCTGTATTCTACTGATTTCTCAAGAAGAGCCTTCCAGAAGCATAAATCTTCTGGCAGGCCTATCATTTGAACTCCATTGAAAGAGATATTTGGTGGACACCTTTTCAGATTGCAGCTGAATCAATATTGTTCTGTTTTAACTCTTTCGGAGGGAATGCTGGTATCCCACCTATCCTAAGGATATATGGTGGACTTGGTTGGAGTCCTTAATTGGTGGGCACATTCTTGATAAATGTTGGCAATGAATATCAAAGAGCTTCTGCAGAGAATTTCATATAGCTTTGGTTATGGTCATACTCCTGTCCTCAACGTAAGGATTTGGTAGGGTAACCAATATGCTTTAGTAACTTAGTGCTTCAGTAGGTAAATTTTACAGTAAACCTTTGCATCTTTAATTTGATTGTCATGCATCACAGCAACAAGGAGATTGGTCCGTGACATAGTAATTTTTAGCAACCCAGAATTTCCATTGCATTCAATTTTTTAATGGATTTGTGTACTGTACTAAATTAGGTCTTAGGCTACTTATCAGATAGCAAGCATCACTACACAGAGATGTGTAAATCATTCATGTAATCTTAGAATCAGGATCACTTGATGGTTTTAGTTATTCATGGATACTGGGTTTGAGATTGTTTCTTAACTTACAATAATAAGTAATAACTGACCTGCAGATATCTGGACATGATGGGGGCACTGGAGCAAGTCCAATAAGTTCGATAAAACATGCTGGTGGTCCTTGGGAGCTTGGTCTTACAGAGACTCATCAGGTAAGTTGTATTTGTCTAGGTGAAGTAGTTATAACAACTTCAGCTGTGACATGGAGGCATTTTTATTCATTTTTAGAACTGTATTAGAGTTGTTGTTGAAATTTTAATTGGACTGTTTTGCACATTCACAGACACTTATTGAGAATGGGCTGCGTGAGAGAGTTGTTCTTAGGGTTGATGGTGGGTTCAAGAGTGGAGTTGATATCATGTTGGCAGCTGCAATGGGTGCAGATGAGTATGGGTTTGGCTCGGTAGCTATGATAGCTACTGGGTGTGTAATGGCTAGAATCTGCCACACAAACAATTGTCCTGTTGGTGTTGCTAGCCAGGTATGCTGGACATCAAATGATTAGACTTTACTGCCTTATCAGGTTATTTTGCAAACTTAAATGTTATATTTATATCTATATGCATTTCTATCTATGATTCTATATATGTATTTACTTTTGTTTTGTGTAGAGGGAGGAATTGCGTGCAAGGTTTCCTGGGGTCCCAGGAGATCTGGCGAACTTCTTCTTGTATGTTGCAGAAGAGGTGGGCTTCTTTATCTCAAAGGCTAATACTTAATTCTGGCTTCTGCCCATACTGTTTGGCCTTCAACAAATCAAAATTCCCAATCATGTCTAAATTAAGCCATATCTTAGCACTTGAACACATTCTTTGGCAAGTGAAGTCTTTCTTGAGCTGGACAAGATTCTGGGAACTTCCAAAGCTGCTGATTGAAAGTTTTATGTTGCAGTGTATACAGTTGAAGGAGTTCTGCTGATTTTCTGTATCTTTTAGCTTTATCCTTTTTGGAAATTTCTCATTTTATGAGTTTCAGAAAGTCTCCAGATTCTTTGTGTACTGTTCCTGTCACTATAGTATATTTTCCATAGTTTTTGTGCTCTTTAAGAAGATACCAGCAGTTGTTATTAGCATAGACATTTTCTGAGAAGTGTCTGTTATCAGGTTAGAGGCATTCTAGCACAGCTAGGATATGAGAAGTTGGATGATATTATTGGAAGGACAGATTTGCTAAGGCCAAGACATATATCTCTCATGAAGACCCAGCAACTTGATCTGAGTTACATCCTTTCTGTATGTATCTTTATGCCAGGCCAAGAAATGGTTAAAAGAAGTATCCTCTTTTTAGCTTTTGTTATATGTATAAAATTATAAATGTTTGATATAAACTCCTGAAGTCATTCTAACGTTGTTTTGTTTCCTAGAGTGTTGGGCTACCAAAATGGAGTAGCACAAAGATAAGACAGCAAGAAGTTCATACAAATGGACATGTTTTAGATGAAATTTTGCTGGCAGATCCTGAGGTGAAATATTAAACCCTATCTTTCCCTAGATGATAATATAGAAATAATCTGTTCTGTTAGTGGTAATAAAGTCTAAGCTTAAGTCAATATGGGGCCCAAACTTATGATAAGTTGATAACTGTAACGTGTGCCACTATCTTTTAATTCTTTTATAATCTTTGCACATGTCTTAGTGCTTGCTAAAATGACCAGCCTTTACATTAGCTTGGTTATGGTTTCAACCAAGAAACATGGGGAGTAACTCACCAGTGTGTGAGTACTTGTGTGCAAACAGACCCCAGCGAGTTACTTGCCCAATAACTCGCAACTGAGTTATTGGCAAGTAATCACCCAAAAACTCACGCATAACTCACGAAAAACAGGTGTGCCCGTGGCAAAAACCTGCCTAGTGCAGAAAAATAATTCTGCCCAAGAAAAATAGTAGTCTTACTGTTGACAGTTTGTTAATACTTAAAAGTGATAAAATTATGAAAATGGCATGCACCATGAAGGTTTGTGTGGTTTCAAAGGCCTTAATTTGGGCTTGGTGGCTGGGGCTCTGCGCCTAGATCCATCTTGTATCATAATGGGATACATGCCAGGGACACTGCTCCCAAATCCCATGAAAGGTACTGCCCCTTGACTCTGCTGGTGTCTCTGCCCCTAAACCCCTACAAGGGGCATTGCCTCTTGACCCCATTCAGGGCTCAGCTCCCAAACCCCCGTGAGGGGTGCTGCCCCCTCAACCCCACTAGGGGCTGCCATCCCCATATCCCTGCTCTAGTTTTTAAAAGTGAAACAATTGTTTTGATCTTATGTTTTCCATGGATGAAATTTGTAAAATATTGATATGGATGTGTAATTTATAATCATATGATACTATGATGTGAATTAATTTTTTTTACAAATGAAGGAAAAAACTACTTTTGACCTTGTTAAATTCAGTTTTAATAATGCTTTTAAGTTATTTTACAAATTTGTGTTTTTTAATGTTTGAAAAATGTGCCATGTTTTTGCCTAGTCTGAGTTTTTGAACTATGGGTTCAAAAATACTTTACTATTTTGTAATATCCCAAACAGGATACTCCCTAAAATTCTGATTTTTAAAATCTGATTTCTGCCCTAATTCTCTGCACTTTTGAATTTTATCTCTAACCCTAGAATTTTGCTCTGATTTTCTGATTGTAATCAAACAAGGACAGCAAACACAAATGCAACCAAATGCTCCAATAATAAAACAATCATGAATCCTTATGATTATGTCTTCAAACATGAACTTATCCAACCAAACATATCATCAAATTGCAAACATAAACATTGTACAAAATCTGATTTCTGAGTTGTACAATCTGCTGCTATAAATCAGAATTCTGAATATGCAAATTACATCTAAATCATAGGCCAACTATGCCCAATAATAAATCAGATCTATGCTGTTGCAAATCAGACCTAATATTAGGTTTGTACATACCAAAATGAAGGACAATGATGCTCCACAAACCCACCAAAATAATGGTGCTTGGACTGCTGCTAGGTTTAGGGTTTAGAAACCCTAATCAATGGTAAAATTGCCTCCAAATGCCAAATCGCCCTCCTCTAGGTGTGGCGCTCCAACTAGGGCAAGCCCTAATGCAACAAATACACAAAATCTCATGAAATAGATCCTCCAAAGGTGGCACACAAGTCTGCTCCGAAATGGTCTTCAGACTTCAATGCTGCTCTAAAATGATGATCAAGTGCTGCTCCAAAAGATGTTCAAATGCTGCTCAAAATAGATGATCAAATGCTGCTCTAAAGTGATATGGATTGAATGCTCAAATCCTCCAAGTGTGGTGCACCAACCTAGGGCAAACCCTAGCTCCAATGAAGCACAAATGCCACAAGCAACCTGCTCTGAAGCTGATCTAAAATCTGGATATGCAAATCTGCTCCAAAACTTCGTAGATCTCCAATGAAGTGCAATTGTGAACTCCATATGAATTCACTTCTAAGATGAGATTGGGTTTTCGTCCAATCCACCTAATATTGTCAAGGGTTTTTGTCCTTGGAATATTGTGCAATAAGTTGCAGCCAAATATGAAGAAATGATATGATGAAAATGATATCCAAATGACCACAATTGATCCTCTATTTATACATGATTCTTTTCTCCTCTTTCTAGGCCGACCTACGCAAGAGAATCACTTTTTATTTTATTGTTTTCTTTCTCCAAGAGGGCCAACCCTCTTCTAGGCAGCCAAGTCATAATTAAACAATTTACTTTATGTCTTCTTCTAGGCTGTAATGTCCCCTTTTTGAGCTAGACATGTGTTTGGGTTGAGCTTGGGCTTTCAAGGATGGAAAACTATAATGTTGGCTCAACATGTGATTTTATTGAGATTTTGGCTAGTATTGTTTTATCATATTTTTGATATAACCAAAATATTATCATTTTCAAGCCAAGGTGAAAAGTGAAGGATGGGAAAACTAAATGTTGGATGACTAGAAGATGGAAAACACGAAAAGATGGAAAATGCAATCTTTAATTGCATTTTTATTTATTCTATTATTTTATTATTTTATTATCTTTCTCAACACCAAGGAGAAAAAAATAAAATATAATATTTAATTATATTTATTGTGCCAAGTAGTTTGCCAATCAAAAAGGAACAAGAAGTTAAGTGACTTAATGGGTTCTATTTTTAAGTTAACTTTATAAAGTGTTCTAATTTTGAATTACTTTATAAAAGTATTTTATAAAAGTCACTTAAGTGGGTCCTAAAGCACTTTATTTCATAAAGTGACATTGTGTACATAAAAACCGTCATTTAATAAAGTTAAGTGATTGTGTATACAAAAACTTTCATTTAATAAAGTTAAGCCAGACCTATTTGGAGTAGGGCTTTATAAGGAGCATTTGTAAATCATTTTTGATATGATTGAGTTTATGTTATTTTGTTTTGGAGAGTTTCTCTTGGCTGAAAATTGCATTTTCAGTTGGCTCAAGGTGGTGTTCCCTTGGCATTTGTGGATTGATGTTCCCATTCCACCATGGAGAGATGAGTTCACATGGAATTCATCATAGAGCTTAAATGGCATGTTAGTATGGAGTGTTTTTGTAGGTTCTAAGGAGAATAAGGCAGATTTGATTGCATATTGGTATTATTTGGCTTATAGACACAAATTGATGCATTTTGGCATGATGGCGCTTCAATTTTGAGGAGTTTGGCTTTGTGGGTTGGTTGGAAATTTATCATAGGTTGCTGAAATTGTGTTTTGGATTCATTATCATTCACATTTCATCATATTTCGGTCATGACGTGCAAGCTGGGTCAAATCGACATCTTTTTAGCATAGGCAATTTCATGATTTGGGCAATTTTTGCATGTTTTAGTGAGTTTCAGCATTTCTGGGCAGATTTCAATCAGCTACAGGTGTATATCAAACCCAATCAGACTTACATCAGTCATATATTTAGAGCATTGATCATCTCTTATCATTCCAGGGTTCAAGCAACTCAATATCCAGCCCTATTACTTCATTTTGGAGAAGGTTTTGCATGGTTTTAGCCTAGGGTTTGAAGGCAGATTTCATATCAGTCATATCAGGGTTTTGTTGCAGTCATATCAGACCTGAAAAAGTGTTGTTACAGTCACAAATCAGTCAAGGGTTGATGTGTTTTTCATCATGGCTACCTGGGGTTTCATTCTACTATCATTGGACTAGGGTTTGCTATGTATTTTGGGCAAATTTGCATAATGTATGTGATCTGATTTTTAAATCAGACTTGTTGATTGCAAGCTACAACCAAATGTCATTTGTAACCAGCCCTTGAAATAAATTAATAAGTGAAGCTTGTTTCCGGGTATGTCATTCTCATGTTTTCATTGATTTGATTTAAGCATAACTTCATCATGAGGCGTTATTTCATTGTGATATTGAAACCTTTCCATCTACACTACTTTCTAAACATATGAGTGAAAGCGGTTTGTGAAAATATTGATTTCATTAAGAGAAATTCAAATCAAAAAATTCATATCAACAAGGCAATAATTTCAGTTAGAATTTTATAGCATTCAAAATTTTAGAGCAATATCTAAGCAGGATAATACAGTGGTATCAGAGCCATGATCCTGCCACCCTGAGGGTCATCAATCAGATTTTGCTTCAGTTCTACAATAGGTTTCAGTTGTGGATTTGGAACAATGGGTCTATTTCCGTTTGATAAGCAAGTGATGAGAGATATGATTGCTAGTCAGAGACAGATGGCACAACAACATAGAAAAACTAATGAGAACATTGAAAGGATGTTTCAGGCTTTGATGGGTAAGTAGAATAACAGGAACAATTGGGCTAATCAGAGAGATGCTAGTAGTGCAGCAAGTTCACATCAAGCTAGAAGGACACACATATGCACACCTACAGTTGAGAGGCCTATTTGTCCTACATTCATTCCTCCAGTGGATGAGGAAGACATAATCAAGAGTTTAGTACAGATTCATAAGATTGAAGATGAAGAAGTGTTACTTGTTCAGGCCACAAATGAAGAACACATGAAGGTTGAAGAAAATGATATCAAGGATGAAGACCAAGCTGATTTGGAGGAGCACGATGATGACCAAATAAAATTTTTTATGGAGCTGTTGAGTCTCATGCATCACATCACTTGGAAAAGCATCTAAAAGTAAATGATAATAAGATTGTTGCAGTTCTAACTCATTTTGATGATATTCATGAGGTGATTGCATCGTTGTGTTGGAAGGCTCTAGATTTTAGAGGAAGTTCATCTCTTATTGTTTTGCACGAATTCAAGGAGGCTTTGATGATAGTGAGTTTGGCAAAGGAGAATTACACACATATAGGTTTTGTTTGCAGCCATGAGACAACAATTGTAGCACACGATACACATGATTTTCATTTGGTGACATCTTATAGGACAACACTTGTTGATAGCCATCCATCCTTGGTAGGAGAGATGATAGATTTTGTAAAAGCAACACAATTGAGCATGATATGAGGTTTGATTTTTTGATGTACAACAACAGTTTCTTGTCTTTATTACATCATGATATGATAGCCAAAAGATTCAGCCTTGATGCATGCGAATTTCATGAAGAGACTCATATCGGACCAGCCTTTGATGGAAAGTATTTAGGATTTGAAGCAAATGAGGATTTCAAAGAAGACAATAATAGTCCAAAATTTTGGATGGATGACAATTCTATTGATTGGCATGATATCATACCTGATTTGTTTGAGGACAACAGTCCTATGGCTTTGCATTGTCATGAGAAAGATATGCTAACACTTTTGGATGATAAATATTTGTGGTCTACTAATGATGGCATACAAAATTGGAGTGTTGGATATGGTAATTTTGTTGAAAAACAAGACACTACACAATCTGATTTTGTATATCAAACCTTGGAAGAGGTGGAAAAAACACAAGAAAGGTGTGACATTTGGCTAGAAAGAGCAAGAGAAGTTAAGCTAGTTGTTGGTCAAGCAAAACAACACATTGAAATGGTAAAGAGAATGAGGCAATCAAATTTATTTGATCATCATGGGCCAACCATTGATGATTTGCATGTGTGTGACAATGAGAATTCAGGTTTGCATGATACATTGATTTTCATTGGAGAGGATCAGCCTACTCTTTAAGAGACATCATTTTGATGACACTTTCTCATTGGCACATGTGGATAGTTATTCTTCATTGTTGAGTAGAGGAGTATGTGATTTCCATTTTAGCACAACAGGAATGGATACATTGGTGTTTAGCATCCTTCATCTATTCATGATACTTTTCAATGATAGAAGGATTTTCAGCTTCATTGGTTCATTGCTTGGCATCTACAACTTCATGATTGGCATCTATATTGGTATGGATGTGTTTGCATCATTGTGCTACAGTGGAAGCGGTCCCAGGATCTCTTTCATCAGCATCTTTGAGATGGTATATGTGAGTTTGTATGGACAAATTAGATGGGTCTGGGATCCTGGTATTCATTGATTCTCACTTGGCACTTTCGATTGCTTGGGGCAAGCAATCTTGGGGTGGAAGGACTTGTAATGTCCCCTTTTTGAGCTAGACATGTGTTTGGGTTGAGCTTGGACTTTCAAGGATGGAAAACTATAATGTTGGCTCAACATGTGATTTTATTGAGATTTTGGCTAGGATTGTTTTATCATATTTTTCATATAGCCAAAATATTATCATTTTCAAGCCAAGGCGAAAAGTGAAGGATGGGAAAAATAAATGTTGGATGACTAGAAGATGGAAAAGGCGAAAGGATGGATAATGCAATCTTTAATTGCATTTTTATTTATTCTATTATTTTATTATTTTTCCCAACACCAAGGAGAAAAAAATAAAATATTATATTTTATTGTGCCAAGGAGTTCACCAATCAAGGAGGAACAAGAAGTTAAGTGACTTAAGTGGTTCTATTTTTAAGTTAACTTTATAAAGAGTTCTAATTTTGAATTACTTTATAAAAGTATTTTATAAAAGTCACTTAAGTGGGTCCTAAAGCACTTTGTCATAAAGTGACATTGTGTACATAAAAACCGTCATTTAATAAAGTTAAGTGATTGTGTACATAAAAACCGTCATTTAATAAGGTTAAGTGATTGTGTACACAAAAACTTTCATTTAATAAAGTTAGGCCAGACCTATTTGGAGTGAGGGCTTTATAAGGAGCATTTGTAAATCATTTTTGATATGATTGAGTTTATGTTATTTTGTTTTGGAGAATTTCTCTTGGCTGAAAATTGCATTTTCAGTTGGCTCAAGGTGGTGTTCCCTTGGCATTTGTGGATTGGTTATGTTCCCATTCCACCATGGAGAGATGAGTTCACATGGAATTCATCATAGAGCCTAAATGGCATATTACTATGGAGTGTTTTTGCAGGTTCTAAGGAGAATAAGGCGGATTTGATTGCATATTGGTATTCTTTGGCTTATAGACACAAATTGATGCATTTTGGCATGATGGCGCTTCAATTTTGAGGAGTTTGGCTTTGTGGGTTGGCTGGAAATTTATCACAGGTTGCTGAAATTGTGTTTCAGATTCATTATCATTCACATTTCATCATATTTCTGTCATGAGGTGCAAGCTGGGTCAAATCGGCATCTTTCTAGCATACATAGGCGATTTCATGATTTGGGCAATTTTTGCATGTTTTAGTGAGTTTCAGCATTTCTGGGCAGATTTCAGTCAGCTATAGGTGTATATTAGACCCAATCAGACTTACATCAGTCATTTATTTAGAGCATTGATCATCTCTTATCATTCCAGGGTTCAAACAACTCAATATCCAGCGCTATTGCTTCATTTTGGAGAAGGTTTTGCATGGTTTTAGCCTAGGGTTTGAAGGTAGATTTCATATCAGGGTTTTGTTACAGTCATATCAGACCTGAAAAAGTGTTGTTACAGTCACAAATCAGTCAAGGGTTGATGTGTTTTTCATCATGGCTACCTAGGGTTTCATTCTACTATCATTGGACTAGGGGTTGCTATGTATTTTGGGCAAATTTGCATAATGTATGTGATCTTATATTTAAATCAGACTTGTTGATTGTAAGCTACAACCAAATGTCATTTGTAACCAGCCCTTGAAATAAATTAAGAAGTGAAGCTTGTTTCCGGGTATGTCATTCTCATGTTTTCATTGATTTGATTTAAGTATAACTTCATCATGAGGTGTTATTTCATTGTGATATTGAAACCTTTCCATCTACACTACTTTCTAAACATATGAGTGAAAGCAGTTTGTGAAAATATTGATTTCATTAAGAGAAATTCAAACCAGAAAATTCATATCAGCAAGGCAATAATTTCAGTTAGAATTTTATAGCATTCAAAATTTTAGAGCAATATCTAAGTGGGATAATACATAGGCGCTCAAATCTTGGCCGACGACATTAGTTGGATATTTCTTTTATTCCTTTTATGTCTTCTCTTCCCTTGGTGCCCACACCAATAATTGTTTTATTTTATTATTTTTTCTAACTTTCCTTTCTCCAAAGGTGAACACTTGTGCATAAGAGACATCAAATTGACCTCAAATGAAATCGTCATCAATAAGAAAAATCATCACAAATTATTTCTTATTTTCCCCAAGGCAAATTTCATATTTTCCTCCGACTTCCATTCTTCAAATGGGTCGCTCTCCTCTAGGGCAAATTATTTGACCAAAGTTGACTTTACCAAAATTACCACAAAATTATGCCAAATCAATTCCCACACTCAAATTGTCTTACAAAATTAGCAAAGTGTGAAAATTGGCCCATTAGGTCATCAGTAGGTGATCACTTTGAAAAATGGGACATTACATATTTTGATCTAGGGGTTAGGTAGTGGTGACACCTTTTGTTGCTATATTGAATATGTGGGGATTTGTGAAACGAGGTGCACGCCATAAAATTCTAGCTAAAATGAATCTTGTTTGACTGGATTTGGGTAGGGGCATTAGAGTCAGTTACTCTAAGTTGAATCACATATATTATATATCTATATACAGAACATAAGCTTGTCTATGTAAGTAATATCAGGCATTAGGCTATCCTTATCAGAATGGTGGGCACTTTATTAGAGATAAAATTAATATTATATAATCTGTCTAAATTTATGATTGACAAAAGGAAATGAATTGTGAAGAGGTTCATTTTCTTGCAAAAGTGTATATATGAGCTAGGCAGAACTCACGAGCTGTCGATTATCTGATAGATTGTATCTTTGATTAGGATGTGCCTGAAAATTGCTTTGGAACTCTTTCCAGCTCATTTATGCCCTACAATGCCTTGGTTCTATTTTCCAGTTTTTGGGTTAGATTTTGAAGAGTAGGAAGAATAAAAGATCGAAATTAAATTCAAATGCTACCTTCTTAGTCTGATTGCCTGGTTTCTGTATTTGAACTCCAGCAGGTGCTTCCATTTTGATCCAAAATGGAAACATTTGAGAGCACTAAAATGAAGAAATAAATGAGATCTAATAGACACTTTTTAAGTGTTCAACAATTGATGGTTGTGTTATTCTGCAAATTATGAAGCAAGTAGTAAATTCCTGTAGAAAACTTCAATAAAATTTTGGATTGCAGGCCCCATGCTGTATCTTACAATACATCCAGGCAAGGCGAAGGCATAAATAAAGTAAAGAACTAGGTAAGGAATTTTGAAAGAGATCCCAAAAACTAAATTGATCCCAAAAAAAAATCTGCACGGCATGTTAAAATAGTAGTTTATTCATGTAGTATAAACTAGTGTTACTCAGCTCAAACTCGGCTCAGACTCAGCAAGCTGATTTTTGGCTGGACTCGAACTTGGCAAAGACTCAACAAATTGAAAAAAACATGAGATATAGATATTTTTAAGGATTTGAAGATTTTATCATGCACCCTTTAATAAATAAACTTTAAAGATACAATAAATGAATCAAATACAAGCTTACTTTGATCACATACACAAGTATGCATCGATTACATGACTACAAAAGTGGATTTAAGCTGAAGGAAACAACATTTTTAAATATATAAATATTGTCAAGTGTTTAAGTGTACAAAACTCATGGATAATGATATCCATGGTATCAAAAACAAAAATCACAATATGGAGCCATGAACTATGGTAGAGAGGAGCTTGTATTGCTTAGCCCAGTATCAATAGCTCTATGTGGAGTCATGTGCTTGTATCTTAGACAAGTCTACAAATGTTGCTACAGTAATAGGAGCATTACTTGGGATAGGGATTGACTCAACAAACCAAAAGTTTGTAACTCAATTACTTGGGATTTAATTGGGAAAAAGTTGAAAGAAAAAAAATGTTGCTTTTCTATCTGTCATGGCCCAAAATGATTTTTTATTTTTTTGCTTTTTAAAACTAGAGTGAGGGTTTAGGGGTGGTAGCCCTCAACGGTTTGAGGGGCAACTTCCCTCACAGGGTTCTGGGGGTAGCATGTCTAGTGAGGTCAAGGGGCAATGCCCCTTGTGGGGTTTGGGGGCTACACGTCTTGTGTGCTCCCTATCACAATATAGTGCAGAGTTGAGGGGTAGAGAGCTCCCGCCACCAAGCCCAAATTAAAGCCTTTAAAGACCACACAAACCTTCATGGCACATGCTACTTTTCATAATTTTATCACTTTTCACCAACGTCCAAGAGTCCTCCAAACCCTTCAAAAAATGCTTGACTTTCACGCTTTTATGTAATGTCCCCTTTGCAAGCGTGAGCGATTGGCGAAGACCCTTAGCCTATTTTAATTCTTGTAGGCTAATTGGGATTTTGGTAAGAGAATAATTAATTAATTAAATTAAGTTGTCTAAAATTATTCTTTTACGAACAACTTATATTTAAGTAATTATTTTAATAAAGTTGGACATTTTATTATGAAGTGACTTATTTCGAGGTCCAAAAAGCAAATTAAAATTAAAAGTCACTTTATGGGGGAAATAAAATATAATTTCTCGAACTTTCTAAAGGGGAGTATAAAAGGAGGTTGTAAAAAGAGAAATTCATATTTTTAGCATTTCGTTTCTAAAACCCCAGTTGTGGAGATTGAGCTTTTGTTCAACTTTTTGCCCTAGGATGAAAACCTTACAACGAAGTTTGCTTTTGAGGATGAAAACCCTTGTAGCCAACTTGTGGTGGATTCATACATGATTCACAAGTGTGCTTATTGTTTGGAATTTACAAAGATTTGTGCTGAAGAACTAAATATCATTCCAAGTTTGTGTTTTGATTTCTGGAAGATTTGTAAGGGGAGATTTATCGAGAAGATTTGCAAAGCAAATAATCTTGTCTATTCATTGAAAAGTTTGATTTTTATTGCTGAATGTTGGTAGATCTCGGAGGTATATATTTCCAATTGCAAATTATAGAATATTTACATAGTAAATTATTCCAGATTTGAGATTGGAATTTATACTTATTTTATTGATGGCTTATCATTTTAAGACTAGCCGTCCCTCTTAATGCTTGCCATAAGCCAAGAGGGGTTGTACCAAATAGAAAGGGGTGCATGAAATTGGAGAGGAGGTGTGGGAATATTTAAAGGAAGCAATTCATTTTATTGAAGTTTTTGGAGTCTTTAACATCAACCGCCACTTTGTTTAGACTTTAGACATTGAATGGAGAGAAAGAGGGGAACATAAGAAGTTGGGGGAAATTTGTGGAAGTTTGGGAAAGAGTTGAGCTTTGTAGGGTCAGCCATAGTTGGCAGACTCAAACTTGGCAAAAACTCGACAGACCCAAAATTTTTGACTCGGCAAAAAACTCAGCAACTTAAAAAATTGCTTAAATTTTGGTAGAAACACAATTTTTTTGCAAAATTTAATGACAAGATGTATCCAATGAGTTCATAAATGAGTACAAAAGTGTTTTCTATTAGATTTGATTAATTTGAATACAAATTGAGTACAAAATCACATCATCATGCGAAATCTTGATGGCTGATACAATAGATAGCTGACAACTATTATGAATTTATGATGATTGCTTTTGAAAATCATCATCATAATTCATAAATTACATATTACAAAATGAAAATACAACATTTTACATCTTCCTCTTCCCTAATCTAGTGAAGACCCTTGTAGACTGTTGCGGCTCCTCACATGGCATAGAAGGCGGTATTGGCAATGACTCCTCTGCAGCCTTATCAATGTCATCGAATCCTATATCTCCTACTACACCCACCTCCAATGCTTGCCTCTCAAAATCAAGAATATCATCTTCAATAAACAATGGAGGCTACTCATCCCGCCTTGTCAAATCGCTATAAGGATCAATCTCATCCAAATCAATGAGCTGCTCTGATTTGTCCTCTACCTTTCTTGTGTGAATCTAAAGGTTTATAGCACAAAGACAAGCTCATCGAGGCGTTTTTGAGCTAATTTGTTCGTCTTCTTTGTGTGGATGGCCTCAAACAAGCTCCAATTGTGCTCACAGCTCGAAGCACTACAAGGTTGACACAAAATGCGGAGGGCAAATCTTTGGAGATTTGGGGTATTTGCATTCCAATCTATCCACCAAGAATCTACAAAATAAAATATTGAAGAGGTAGAAAGCAAAGTCAAATCATATTTTATCAAATTATCAAATAGTTGTAAATTTGAAATTTGTAACTTGTAAGATGCATGTGATATAAAGACTCCAAATTTTTTTAGCTGGTGTCTGAGTGGTTCTTCCTTAGATAGCTGGCTCTAAAGAAAAGAGGTTACCCCTTGCAGCCCTGTAATTGTGCAATTCTTGAATAATGAGGTCTTTCACCTCAACCTGGGGTGTCATTGTAATGTCCCATTTTAGCGAGCATAAAAAATAAATAATTAATGAATTATTTTTTATGTTGTCTAAAAGTTTTTTTTATGACAACTAATATTTAATTAATAATTATTTAAAATAAAGTGATTTTTGGTCAAAAAGCAAAATAAAAATAAAATCACTTTATGAGCAAATTATTTAATGATTTTTCTAGAAGATTCCTAAGGTGGTTGCAAAAAGTAAATTCTAGAAAAATCATTAAGAGGCTATAAAAAGAGGCTTTGAGGAGAGATTAAATCATCATCATCTATCATTTGTATTTTCCTCTTTGATATTCTAGTTGGGAATATTTGAACATCTTGTTCAAATCCGTAGCCTAGGACAAAAACCCTACATCGAGCCAATTTTGGGGTGGATTTATGTGGAATTCACACTTGGGCGTTAACGCATTGTGCCAGATTTTATTTGTGTGGAGTTTGCAACATTTTGGTAATTTTCCAGGTTCACAACAGGTTCACAGGTTTGGGTTTCAGCAATAATTCATTTGCAAGCAAATGATTATTCATTGGTGTGTGATCAATTTACAGATAATATTTTATTATGTTTCTATTCCCTGAAATTTATCAAAGAAATTTGTTGTGGAAGAAATATATTATAATTTTTTAGTGGTTGGAATTCCATCCACACCACATTCTCTCCTAGCAGTACCACATATTGTGTGAAGAGGCATGTTTTAAATATTTCACAAAAGAGATCGCAAGCTTTAAGGAATAGTGGATTTTATGCAAGGAGGAAGGGAATCGTAAGTCTAAGAGGAATCATGGAATAGATTCCCTTGTGGAGTCTTGTTTAATTTGCAACCTTCTTGGGAAGGAATAAGGCTATTGCAGCCATATTGGGACTCCTCATGTGCCGTACCATTTAGGAAGGGCTGGATCATTATTAATCAGATATTAATTCTGATTTTTGGATATATTTCCTGATATTTTGCAGCAGCTATAATCTTAGTTAAATCAGAAAATAATTTATTTCTGATTTCTGTATTGTCTCCATCAGCAACATTATGGTATCTGTATATTTTGGAGCAGATAATTGCATTTAACAGCAGACCCATCTTTCATCAGTCAAAATATTTGGCCTTCAAATGCAACTCCATCTTCATGTAAGAGGTTAGAATTCATTCTAAGTTATTTTCAGATCTTTACGAGCAGTATATGTGTTTTCTGAGTGGCTTTAGTTACAATTTGTATGGAAAAAGATCTCTATCAGCTGATCAGAAATTTATACCAGCAGAAGTTGCCAATTGTTTGTAAAATGTTCCAGTGAATGAATGCAAGTGTCTATTAAAATGTCTATGCTCCAAATGTTAACTGTTTGTGATTATGCCTATGATCATCAATGATAGTTGCAGCTGTTCTTCATGTTTAAACATCAGAAATATTTATTGGTTTCTTGTTCTATCCAATGTTTGATGAAATGTCTGTGAGCCAATTGTGATACCATTGCAAGTTTATTAAAAAAAGTTGGTAGGGACATTATAGTCATCCTCTGAATGCATGTCGTGAGGCACTCCATAACCTCTCCATTAGGATCTGAGAAGCTATCTGAATATAAAAGACGGGGATTGAGGAAGTACCCTGCTACATGGATGGAGTTGATTGTTCCACCTCTGATCAATGATCTCCCAAATGGGATCAAATTTGAGGTTGTCCCCCTTGTAAAAATTTCGGATGGCCTCTTTGGCCCTATCCATGGCCTCATAAATATACCCCATTAGGTTTTGATCCCCATCTTCCAGATGGAGAACTCTAACCAAGGGCTCTGACACCTACAATTTACAAATACAAAAAGATTAAAGTTACAAAATTATAATGAAACACTTAAATTAAAAAATAAAATATTCAATTTGAATTTAAAATCAAAGCTTTGAGGGTACCTTCATGATCTTTGTAGCTCTTTGTTCAAAGAGATTATCAAAGACTATGCTTGCGACCCTCTCTCCTTCAGGCTTCTTTGAATATGTTGACTCTAGCCATGATGGACTCACAAACATTTGTTTCAAAGAAGTCAACAAACCATAATGCTTTGCAACATTAGGAAGATCGTTGCAAACATCATGACACCCGACCACACCAACTCTTTCCCTTGGGTGTGATCTCTCATCAAATTAAGAACCCAAGGGTGATTGTAGATAAATTTTGTTATGCTCCTTGCATCATCTACAATCGGTGTCACCCAATCAAGTTTGCCTATGTCCTCCAAAAGAAGATCAAGGCAATATGCTGCGCAAGGTGTCTAAAAGAGTGTGGGATGCATGTCTTGAGCCGCCACATATGTTGCTGCATTATCAGTTATGATTTGTACCACATTTTCTATACCCACCTCCATGACAACTTCCTCCATCATTAGACACAATGTTTCTGCATTTTTTACTTTGTTGGAGGCATCAACCAATTTCAAAAAAATCACTTCACCATTTGAAGCTACCAAAAAGTTGATAATGGTGCGGTTTTTCCCATATGCCCACCCACCTAAAAGAATAGTGCAGCCATATTTTTTCTATTGCTTCTTTTGTTCTTCCACTACTAGCATTGCATCTTTAGTTGCATTTATGAGCAACCTACAAGTACAAAGTGAAAGTATAAAATTTTAATTTTTAAACACAAAAAATAGGCTAAATTCAACATAAATTTAGCCTAAAATTCAACTTACATTAGCATAACTTGTAATTAACCGACCTCCCACTTAAGTCCTTACGAGAAGGTGCCTTGTAGGCTTTTCCTGCAACTGTCAATGCAATTGCCAAATTCTCCCAATAAGGACTACTCGCCACATTGAAAGGAAGGTTGTGGAAGTACCAAAAATCATCACATGCCTTGTCTGCTTGTTGATGCACCTCCTTGTTCCACCCTATACCTTCCAATGATGGTTGTGCTCCAAGTGTGTTTCTGGGCACAAAAAAGCTATGTGGTGTGCGTGTAGGCGATGTAGAGGTTGGCACTCTACTTGTAGTAGATGAAGTGGATGTCGATTTGCTTTGGATGCGTGGACCACGAAGAGAGCCCACTATGCCTTGACATGCCATATCTTCATCTAATTCTTCTTGCAGTTGAGAACCATGAGCACCAGCGATGGATGCTGCTATGGCTGCCCTTGTCTTCACCCTTTATAATTTTTTCTCTTTTGCCACTGCTAGCTAGGGATTCATCTCTCTTTTTATTTGTTCAGTGGTATTGGGACATGGCTTGGCATCACAATGAGTAATGTTTGCAAGATGGTATTTGAGGCAATTTATGCCTCCATTATGTAATTTTTGGTATTTTGTGCAAATAATTGTCCCAGGTGTCAGTCCTTATATTGCATATTTCCAAGCAGGGTCTCTAGCTCCAGCAGGACGAGTGCCTATAAACGGCACCAATTGGGCGGAGCTTGAGCCTGAACCTAATCCAGAAGCTTCTCTATTTGCCATTGTATGATGTATCTAACCTACACATACAAAGTGAAAGCACAACATTTTAATTTTTAAATACAAAAAAATTAACCTAAATTCAACATAAATCACTAAAAATCAGCATAAAATTAGTTTAAATTAATATAAATTAGTTTAAATAAGTATAAATTTAATATAATCTAAAGATTCTAAACATTTTATTCCAAAAAAATGTTAAAATGAAAAAAAATAACTTGTGTATGCAAAAAACAGTGAATTCTTTTAAAAAATCAGAAAAAATGATCATAAAATGGTGATGAATCCAATTTTTTGGAATAAAAATGTAAGAAGCTACTTAGTTTTAGCAAATGATGAATTGTTTTTAACCTAGATGTTGGATTTCGCAGCCAAAATGATGTAAAATGTTTAAAAAACAAAAAAATAGTTAACTGACCTGTGCTTCAAATTTGCCTTCCAAATTTGCCGAAAACCCTTTAAATCTTGTCACTCCACTGTAAGATCGCTATGTGCAAAGTGGGAGGAGTGTTGGAGGTTTTGGAGAGCAGAAAATGATCTAAAATGATGTTAAAATGAGCAGAAAACGCCTTATAAAAACGATGTGCGAACTTTTTTGGCGCTCACGAGTACTTGCCTTAGACTCACCGAGTTTCTGGCGAGGGTGATAACTCGGTGAGCTCGAGTGGTCAGTAAACCTCGCCAAAACTCACCAGAAGAAATATTCAACGAGTACTCACTGAGTGTGCCATCTATGGTATCAACTATAATATTTATCATAATCATTTGGTAGTTTGGTTGACATTATCACCCCAACACAGTAGCATATAAGGCCTTCAAAATATTAGCATTAAGATATAATCATTTTTGTACCCCCATGCCTAGCGACACTTTAGAAAACAACTTAAGTTGCCTTTTAAAAACACTTTTTATGACCTTTTAAATAACTAAAAATAAGTCATCTTTTAATTTATAACTCAGTTACTTTTTTGACAACTTAATTTTTAATTATTTCCAAGATCTCAAAAAAAGGGACAATACAAATAGTGATCATTTCCTTGTTATCACATTGTATGTCGATGATATGTTGTTTTTTGGTAACAATAAGGATGTGATTAAGGACTTGAAATCTCCGCTTTTTGCATAATTTGATATGAAGGACTTGGGGGTTGCTAAGTTCATCTTAAAAGAGATAAATGTTTGTTAGGCTAAAGTAAGTACATGAACTTTGTGTTATAGTGTTTCAACATAGCAGATTGTAGACCATTGAGTGTTTCTATTTCAATGGGGACTGAGTAATCAATTGAGCAGTGTCCATCTACACTTGGTGAGATGGAAGATATGTCTCATATTTCTTACATTAGTCTAGTTGGTAGTTTTATGTAAGCTATTATTGCGCTAGACTAGACATTGCCCAAGTAGTGGGAATCTTAAGATGTTTCATAGTTAATCCTTGATGGGATCATTGGGTTGTAGTGAAGAGGGTCTTTAGTTATTTGCAAGGTACTTCCGTGTACTCTTTATGTTATCAAGGACATAGTGTCCTAGGGGACCTATAGCACTTCGTGGGTATTCGGGGATATGTGGATTTAATTGTGTAGGAGATGTCGATAGTAAGAGATCTATTAGTGGTTATGTTTGTAACCTATTTGGTGGTGTAATCAGTTGGATGAGCAAGCAACACACTATGATCATTTTGTCCACAATATAGGAAGAGTATATGGCAGCTACTTACGCCTATAAGGAGGCCATTTGGATTCCGTGATTCTATTTAGATGTTGGGTTGAGTCATGGAGCAATTAAGATTGGATGCGATAGTCAAAGTGCTATTACCTTGGCAAAGAACCCAACTTTTCATGCATTGATGAAGCACATTGATGTATAGTATCATTTTGTCCCTGACATGGTAGAAGATAGGAGGGTGATGCTTGAAAAGGTTGACACTTTGGAGAATGTTGTAGATGCATTGACAAAGCGTGTGAGCCTGGAGAAATTTGGGTGGTGTGGTAAGTCTATGGACCTCTTAGCCCCTAGTAGATAGTTGATAGTGATGGTGTTCCCTTTTGCTCTTGCAAGGTATATGACAAGTGGGAGAATGTTGGGATAGGTGTGTCATACACCTTGTAATTCTAATGTTTGATTTATTAATTATTTATTAATTATTGTGCAGTCTTGGAAAACATCACCCCACTATGACTTGGCCATTTTGCCATGTGTATGCATTAGTATGACATGTGCAAAAGAATTTCTTGTCATGTAAGATGTGTAAGAGCATCTATGCCAATGTAAGAATGTGTAAGAGGTGTAATATTTTTTGATGCATGTGAAAGCATGTAAGAGGGAAGTTACATTGTTGACCAACTTATGATGCATATTATGACACATCATAGAGCATTTTCAATGGAGATAAAGGAGACAAAATTGAGTTCCCAAGTTGGTGAGGTGGTTGTAACACCCTATGACACCTTATGATAGGTGTAAGGAATATGTTATTTTTAGCTGATGGACCAAGTCTTGGAATGGGGCATTGGAATTCGAGCCATGAGGGTTTGTGCGCCATACCTCTCATGTGTTGCTCATGGTTTGTGGTTCACCACTCATGGTTTCATGGATTACTTCTCCTATTTATTCAGTGCTTGAGATGGAGGTTTCATAGGGTAATGCAAGGTATTGTTATGCTGTTGGAATCACTCCGGATCTGTATGTTGGTGTAATTGCTTGAGAAGGCTTGGGCTTGCATTTATATTGTAACCTTATTGGTGTTGCTAGAAATACAATTGGCTCAAATTTGGAGGTTGGGTTTTTACCCAAGGATAAACACTGTGTTATGGTGAATGTTTTTGTATATCTTTTCTTTCCTACAAATTGTGATCATATTTTTGTACATTTCTCCTTTCATAGATTAGTGTAGGAAGTATTTAATAGCTTTCTTTTATG